>OX376062.1:5002500-7502500 GCA_947361185.1 Charanyca ferruginea
ACTTGTCCGGTTTTTTTTATCACGGCCGGATTAAAGTCTATATTATATGAGCTTACAATTTATCGTGTCACTGTAGCTGAAACGTTAAACCGATTTTAATGGCGTATCCACCACACGTGTCCGACGCGAGAATGAACGGGGACCATAAATAAGAGACGCGGCGTAAATAAAACAAGCTTCCTTATCTATGGCCGTCATAAATCTGTGGGACGTGGCGCACATTGATATTTTATTAGTATTTATGTGTGTAGGAATCATTTATATTAGCTTTGGTTACATGATGCTGATGAATATGCAAAATATTTTCATTTTTTTCTCGTGTAAGGGACTAACTACACTGGTCAATTGATCTTTTGTCCATAGAAAACACCACTCTTGTATGTAGATGCGTGTGTATCAGTTCAGTTTTTCGCGTCATTTCTAAACTAAAAGGATGAGTACACATCTGCATTAAAAAACAGTGTTTTCTATGGACAAAAGATAAATTGAGCTCAATGGGTTAATCCCCTATTATTACATGAAAAAATGAAATGATTATTTTCAATTAATTAGGTGGTCATAAAGAAAACTGCGGGAGATATTAGATATGTTTTTTTCAGTTAAAATCCACTCTTATGTTGTTGCAATAAAACAACGATAGACAGAGTAGATTGATAGATCGCTTCACAAGTATTCACAACACTTCAATCAAGTTCAGGCTATGATTACAGTTGAGCACAAATCTACCGAAACGAGCTAACCTACACTCTCTCAATAATTAAATTAACTACGTCGAACTAATTTAAAAAGCCATAAAATTTTGTGAGTAATGCTGGCACTTCACATGGCGTATTTGTGCAAATATTCGCCTTATTAATTGGATTATACATGATATACTTATTGAAATGTAGTCGATTTTCTATTTTCCAAATAAAGCAAATATTTGCACAAATACGCCAAGTGAAATGCCGGCATTACTATAGAACATTATTATAGATTTAGTATAGATAGTGCCACATCCACGAAGACGCGCCCCACTCTTATTTCTAATCGCTTAATCCTGCAAGTGTGCATCCTTTTGCTAGCGTGCATCCTTTTGCTAGTGTGCATCGTTTTGCTAGCGTGCATCCTTTTGCTAGTGTGCATCCTTTTGCTAGCGTGCATCCTTTTGCTAGTGTGCATCCTTTTGCTAGCGTGCATCCTTTTGCTAGTGTGCATCGTATTACTAGCGTACATCCTTTTGTTAGTGTGCATCCTTTTGCTAGTATGCATCCTTTTGCTAGCGTGCATCCTTTTGCTAGTGTGCATCGTATTACTAGCGTACATCCTTTTGTTAGTGTGCATCCTTTTGCTAGCGTGCATCCTTTTGCTAGTGTGCATCGTATTACTAGCGTACATCCTTTTGCTAGTGTGCATCCTTTTGCTAGTGTGCATCCTTTTACTAGTGCGCATCCTTTTACTAGTGTGCATCCTTTTGCTAGTGTGCATCGTTTTACTAGTGTGCATCCTTTTGCTAGTGTGCATCTTTTTGCTAGTGTGCATCCTTTTACTAGTGTGCATCCTTTTACCCCCCCCCCCCCCTTGAACAAAAGATAGTGGGACACATCTTCGTGCACAACACTATCTGTATTCAGCAACAACAGTTTAATTTTTTTCAGCGTATTCACCGAAAATGATTACAATTACTTCGAAAAGTTTGATAACTAAACTTTTCATTCCTGTTGAAATTTACCACATTTCCCAAGTAATTTTTGAAGCTTGCTTACTTAGCAAACTTCCCTTAATATAAATCCTGAGTCTATATAATTTACGTACGTTAATCCCAAGGTCCGATTTTCCATTTATGTATACCCCAAGTTCGAAATCTTCGAACTCGAAACGGTCAATTTCACTTGCCTACATTTTTGACTAGTGTAAAAAGTAATTTTGTTACACCCAGAATTCCTGATGGTTTCATTGTGACAAGGGGCGAACCGCCATTCATTGGTTACGGTAGACAGTTTGAGATAACAATTGTTTTCTTTTATTACGAAAATCTGGATTACCTTCATTCACAATAGATTTTCAGGTCGGAAAAAGATATAAGACGGTTTTATTCTTTTAGAATTCTCAAATCTATTGTCATCATAATAAATAAAAAGACTTAACTAAATAATTTTACAGTAGCGATCAAAAGTGTTATTGTCTCTGTTTTGTGTTAAAAAATCAGGTGAAAATAAAGTATAATGGTTAAAAAAATGGTTTTTTACAGTGTAGTAGTTTCTATAAGCCATCTAAATAGTTTTGTTTTGTGGTAAATCTTAAAAGCATTCCTTTATACGCTGTAAACGAGAGTTAATTAGTTTTTTACACTCATGTAAATTGACAAGGTATTTTACTGCTTTTAATCGTGTTTGTATTTATTATAATGTATGTACACCACCAAAACCGTAAAACGAGCATGACAGTGCTCTCAACTGCCATACCCATTTATGTCAACCTGTATGGACCATATTTCAACAAAAATCGAATGCAGTTCCAAGTTTTAATTACTTAAATAACCCACTCGCGATATTTAAGGAATGCAACAGATTGCCAGTTCAATGCAAATTTTAGCTAGGCAATACAACTGTAAATAGCCCTACGAACATTAAATTAATATGTAAAGTTTTCAGAGCATAATCCCGAGACGATCATAAAACTTAGACTCTAAATAATTCAGCAAAGGACGAAAGTCCAAGATTAGTTTGAAACTTTACTTGTAAGTATGAAAAAACTCAATGTTCTTAAAAAATTTTTACTAATGCAGTTTGCGTGTTGGAATAGGGATAGTTTCAGTTTATGGGAGTCCACGGGCTCGCCATGGTAATGCACTCATGACTCAAGTAAAACATGCTGTAACACAACTGAATAAATTACTTAGTGCGGCACCAAATACGCTGAGAATTGCTGTGGAATTACGTTTTGTTCACTAAAGCGTTAGGATTAAAGTTTGTTTTAAGAATTAAATTAGCACGTACACGTATTTACACCCGTGTGTTATTCTAAGTACGCGAACTTTCAAGATTAAGCCTTTTAGCCTGTTGTTTCCCACTGCTGGACAATGGCCTCCCCCGAGTCTTTCCAGGTATTGTTACCTTTACTTTCTTACTCTTTATCTTTAAAAAAACTTTTGCTAGGTTATTTATGTACAATATTTACACGAATAATAAAAAAAAACTACCTATAACTATTAAACTAAAAAAACTAATACAATTTGGCATCAAAAAGATCCTCCACTTCATCGCCGTCATCTGGGAATGTGCCCAAGATACTGGCGGCATTGCCATGTTGAATGGCAACGCTTAACCTCTGACCGAGGTAAAAACCAGCTACCACGCAGTTCGCAACCAGCACGGGAAGTGTTAACCAACCTTATGGACATTTGTCAAAAAAGATGCGCACTCGGACTCCACGACCAGTTTCAACCCCAAATGGCTCGAAATAAAGTTATCACCATTTTCTGTAGCCACAGCAGCAGCACCAGCACAATACGCTGAACTAGGAAGATGGGATTATCGACTTACGTAGTGTCCCATGTCCAGCCTACCCAACTTCCAAGGAAACAGAGACATGCGGTCTGGTCTCTTGCCAAAAATATAAACTCACATACACAAACAATCAAGCCCGGGACAACAACTTGTACATCATACAAAAAGAATCATGGCGAGATCCATACCTTAATTTGTATAATAAAAAAATAATAATTTAGAGGGTTTAATATATTTTCCAATGTGAAAAATACATTACCAGGAGTAGATTGATATACTTACCATATTTTTTAAACCCCCGCATAATTAAAATATTACGAAATGAAAATATGACTTTTTCGTTTCATCTCGATGCTCATTTTGTGTTAGACATAATGCGTAGCAGCCGATCGTATCGCTAAGCCACTGCACCAACCGTGCCGTATCTCCATTTTAAGGAACCTTCAAAAGAAATATTTGATGTATTACTTCCGAATGAATGCTCTTAATTTCTTTCAAGGCCTTCAGTATCGATTGGGTCACGCTTACCCTTCTAAACTCCTGAAATAGATGAGCAAATTAGAGATGCTTTCATGTCGTTTCAGTGGACAATGGTTCCGTAGATGTTTCAAGGTTCATTTACTGTTTCTATTTCTTAACATCGTCATCTGCCTAGTTTTCTCTCAACTATGCTGGGGTTTGACTTTCCGTCTAACCTGATGCAGCTGAATACCAGTATTTTACATGGAGCGACTTCCTGGGTAACACGGTTCTCCTTGGTAAGAGTAGTAGTTTTCCGGGATTGTGACTACCCGTAATTACTATTGTCACGTTGCTGCCTCGTGGTAGGCACGAGGTGGTTAGGGGAACTAATAACTTGGAGAGGAATTAAAGGCCGAGACTACAACAATAGCATTACACTTTTAATTTAGTTTACAACAGTATTTTATTATGCACACGAGTTTAGAAGGAGGTTTAGGGCTCAGACGATAGATGGGCGTGGTAAGGCTGAAACGTGGCTTGCAGCCCGGTAAGGCACTTAAGTCGTTCGCTGATGGCCGGGAAAGAAGAAGCAGGGTCTTTTTGTCGGCTGCTTAACCGGACTTTCCCGTGGTGCCTTATAAAATATTATTTTTAGGGCCTCCAGCCAGGGCAAACTAAGCGACTACACGCTAAGGGGACCCCCTGTGGGGTACGAGCCTCGGCTTAGGGCGTCGCTGGGGGAGGACAGCAAAGGGACAAGCTGGATCGGATTACAAGAAGCAGGGTCCAGCCTTAAATAGGTCAGCGTGGGCTGCGTTGAGGTAGCGGGGTGCGGGATGCTCTATCACCGCGATCAGCGTCACACTATCAAAGATCTACAAATGACAGACGGGACCGAAGGCTTTACGTACTTTCCGAGCTACGGCGGGATCTCGGAATGAAACGAATGGATTCACGGACCGATCGCGGCACACGTAGCTTAAATTAACCGCAGTCGATCGATTCGTACGGCGTTTTATTTAGCCCTATTAATTATGCAATGAGGTAACTGATAGACTCATCCAATACCTACAGTAAAATATGTGCTGAGACGTGGAGTTGCGGACACAGGGGGTGTTATTCACAAAGACCTCATTCTAAACTTCGAATCTGAATCCGCTGTGAGTTTCTTGATTGGCATTCTAAAAACTCGGTTGATAATTCGAATTTACACTAACGCCACCCTTGCGAGCGTGTCAGCGTGTTGAACTAAATCGACAGGGAGATTTTGACAGATAAAGTATGAGATGACGTAACAAGTGGCATTCTGTAAGGTAATTTCCCCGTCACTTCGACGCTCACTTCGCACTCGAACCCGATTCAAAGTGTCAAATATATCAAGGTCATATTGAACCTTATGCGAAGTGAGAGTGAATAGCGATGTGAGATGCGAGTTTTTGTTTGAATTTTACAGAATCGACCCAGTTATACCATACCCCATCTTTACAGTTATCTTGATTTTTAATGTTTCATTTTTGTATTGCTCTTTACATACTTTGTCTTCACGTAACAACAAGAATAATGTAACCAGTATTTTGTAAAAAAAACTTGATTTCAAAGAGTGTCTGTGGAGGTTCTTGCTCGTGCTTCTCCATACCCCTACGATTTGGAACGAGCAACTACCCTCAACTCTATGACTAACTGACTCCTTGACAATTTAAAAATGCCTGAAAATGGTTTAATAAAGCTTAGATTTTGACTTCATTATCATTATAGACAAAACAAATGAGTCCATCTATCGTCACGAATCAACCGACATCTTTATGAATAAAAACAGAAAGAATCATGGCTAGATCCATACATTCATTTGTATGAAAAAAATAATAATTTGGATGGTTTAAAATATTTTCCAATATGAAGAATACATTACCGTACGTTACAGATGTAGATTGATATGCTTATCATATTTTTAACCCCCGCATAATTAAAATATTACGAAATGAAAATAATACTTTTTCGATTCATCTCGATGCCCATTTTGTGTTTATTAAAATTAGAAAGTGACAAGCGATGTTAACGGATCTATCAAATTGGCAGACAAGTGATGTGACAAGTAGTATGTGGAAAAAATAATCATTATTTGTATTTTTTTTAATTTATTTATTTATTTTATTTTAAAGAAAGCTTACAGACTAATAACACAATTGAAATCTTTCATAGGTAGGAAAAATTGCTAATTATAAGCTTCCACATATTGTATACAGCTAACACAAGTACTTTGCGTTTACATTACCAGCGATTTGTAAGTAAAGATAATTTTTACATATATAAGGTGCTATAAAAATATCTGCCACGGCTGCAATGGGAGACAGTATTGTGTTTATAGATTACAATAGTAAAGATAAATTATTGATCATTTGTCATTTTTTTTTTCATACAAAAAATTGTACGTATAAATTTGAATTGATTTATTCGCATAAAACCATCACGTAGACTTGCTGTTGCCGCACCGCACCGAATAGGTACAATTCAATCGTTTCGCAAAACGCCGGCGCCGTTCATACACTGTTGCCATTCTTATCATTAATCAAACGATGCCGCTGCGCATCGGCACTCGTCGGGACGTCGCGTCGTCAAAGAGCAGCCCAGCGCTCCCACCCTGACCCGCACTACCCCGTTCGACGCACGCGCCAGCCGACCGCCCGCTCGCCAGTCGCCCCCCGTCCGCTCGGAAGTTAGTTTTAATTAGCGGTTAGCGACGGGATAATCGCTCGCGCTTCCTTTAAAAATGCCTCCCAGACGACGGTATTCCAATCAAGAATATCTTGAAATGGTGTTGTGCTACCGCGAGTGTAACTCCATAACTGCGCATGCAGTAAACTTATACCAGCAGAGGTTTGGTGTGCGAGTGAGTCATCATACATATCATTAGAAGTGTGGAAAAACTAAAAAGGCGCATCAAACGCGCATTTAGGCAAGTAAAAAGTGAAACGGACACATTAAATAAAGTGAAGAGACATGTACGTAAGCGTGCCTACATTTGTGTGCAACGCGAAGGCGAAGGCAACGCCAAGTTACTGTAATTTATCGTTATTTGATACCTAAGTCTTAATCTAAGCACCTACTGTTTAAAAATAATAAGAAAAAAATTGCGATTCTTACACTAACTTGTCAGTCCAAAGGCTGTTTTAAGTGTGATGGGAAGTTTATCATCTTATTTACCTACGTCAGTTTTTTGGAAGAATGCGGTAGCTGGTAAGTAATTGCACTTTTAAAACACTTTTTTCCCTGCGTATTATTGTGTACCTAGTAGGTTAGATAGTGACGAACTAATCAGCTGATTTCAGTTTTCATTCACAGAACAGATAGAAAGAGATAGCAGTTGTTTTCATTGACGAAGCGACACATCGCGCGTAATTTGTGAAACACGTTATGCAGAGTAGCGTCAATGTTTATTAAACTACTTTATTTCCTCAAATTAAATTAACTATTCTGGGGTACGAAAGTTCTTCACTATTGTAATCTTTAAACACAATACCACCTCCCATTAAAGCCGTGGCAGATATTTTTATAGCACCTTATATATTTTTTTTTTTCTTTTTGTTTGGTAACAAAAGAGAGACGTCACGTAAAGAAACCAACAAAAAAAATGAGAAGTTGCAAAATGAGAAGACAAAAAAAATATATATATGTCGGAGACAGTTTATTAATCACATTGTGGGTGTTAACTAAATTTGTTATGATTTGTGTTTCTTATTGTTAATTTATGTGATTTTACTATCAATTATTGTCTATTACGGACGGGCCTGTTGGTCTAGTGGTCACTGATCCTGACTGCTAAGCCGGAGGTCGTGGGTTCGATTCCCACCCAGGACAAACTTTGTGTGATGAGCATGATTGTTTGTTCTGTGTCTGGGTGTTTATCTATAATATGTATGTATTTATAAATTATATAAGTATGTATATCAGTTGTCTGGTTACCATAACACAAGCTCTGCTTAGCTTGGGACCAGATGACCGTGTGTGAGTTGTCCCAAGATATTATTAGATATTATTATTATTATTAATTCGAAACATGATTTATTGTGTGTGCACACTGATTTGTGGTTACTTTATTTCGATAATTATTATCGATGGTTTTATTCAAAACAATTGTTGACACATTACTTTGAATGTAAAACGAATTACTTTATGAAATCACTATTGTTTATTCATGACAATTATCATTGTGTTATTTGATTACAGATCTTATTAGATTCAGCACATTTTAGCGCATGGGCAGACTTGTATGGAGAGGTTGCAAGGTGGGGGGCATCGCCTTATAAAGAGCGTGCACTCCGTAAGTATGGCAGTCGATCCTCGGATTCGACTCAGTAAAGAGTTCCTGCTCCCGACAATACTGTCGGTTTACCTGGTACAGCGCTGCTGTATATTCACATAGCTGTATAGGCTTGCTGCTAGCGAGCGATACACTTTGTATTTGGGTGGCTTATGCTACTGTACGAACTATGAACCTTAAGGGTTTGTTCGATTATCATTGGGTGGCTTAGGCTGCTGTACGAACTATAAACCTTAAGGGTTTGTTCGTTTATCATTGGGTGGCTTCGCCACTGTACGAACTGTGGGACGTTAATGGTCTGTTCGATTGACTGTATTGTTGCTGTACCTTGAACTTACTTTATTCTTGTTACTGATTACCATTTGTATTGTGTTTTCTTTACTAATAGTGTGTAATTGTTTTCACAGATATGTTGTTTATCCCTAATGGGATAATGGGAACGCCCATACTCCTGACGATGTACTATACCGCTCGGCACTCGTCCTCGATCGCTCAGTGACGATCCGACATCAGAAGTGGGATAGCCTCTTAATGATTCCGCATGGCTTCCCTAATTATCGTATGTCTTTTCCACTCTTGTTATGACAGCTTCCTCTCTTGGGATTACCTAGCGCAGAGCTAAGGCTGTTTTAATGGCATTCATAAATCACCTACCCACATTAATTTAATTGTTTGATTTTACATACTTCAACAGTTACCGCTACCCTTATTAACCTACCTAAGTGTCAAACAAATTGCTGTTTGTACTGTACTGGCCCATGTTTCCAAATTTCATTTCCCGTGCTCATCTACTAGCATTTACTACCGAAGTACATGAGGTTTAAGCTTCAACAAGAACTGAGAACTGTCTTGTCCCATCTTAAGAGAAAGTCTCATTTTCCTCTGACCTACACGATTCTTCTCAACCCTCTTAGGTTCAAACCAGGTACAATAGTATGTCACTTTAGTGACTACCGGAGAACAGCCGGGAGGTTCGAGTGAAGATACTGTGAGTCGGTTTTCGAGCAAACAAACCATCCGTGATAAGTTGAAGTCCGTGATAAGATAAGTGTGATGTACCCACACTGAACTATCTGGTGAGACGCTTCCATTTTGTTATGACTCTGGGTTTGAATGTACCTACTTTCATTACTGATACATGTGTGGCAAACTTACTTGTATGGTCAATATAAAGTGAAGTTTCATGTAATACTGAATGCTTATTCAAATCATAGTATCATAATTATTATGCCATGAGAGATTAAATTATCTGAAAAGTAACTGTGTACCCCCTGATTGTTGACATGTGTTCTGTGGTAAGGTAATTACATGTGTTCTGTGGTAAGGTAATTACATGTGTTCTGTGGTAAGGTAATTACATGTGTTCTGTGGTAAGGTAATTACATGTGTTCTGTGGTAAGGTAATTACATGTGTTGTGAGGTAAGGTAATGACATGTGTTGTGAGGTAAGGTAATGACATGTGTTGTGAGGTAAGGTAATGACATGTGTTGTGAGGTAAGGTAATGACATGTGTTGTGAGGTAAGGTAATGACATGTGTTGTGAGGTAAGGTAATGACATGTGTTGTGAGGTAATAAGGTAATGACATGTGTTGTGAGGTAATAAGGTAATGACATGACATGTGTGGTAATAAGGTAATGACATGACATGTGTGGTAATAAGGTAATGACATGACATGTGTGGTAATAAGGTAATGACATGACATGTGTGGTAATAAGGTAATGACATGACATGTGTGGTAATAAGGTAATGACATGACATGTGTGGTAATAAGGTAATGACATGACGTGTGTGGTAATAAGGTAATGACATGACGTGTGTGGTAATAAGGTAATGACATGACATGTGTGGTAATAAGGTAATGACATGACATGTGTGGTAATAAGGTAATGACATGACATGTGTGGTAATAAGGTAATTACATGTGTGGTAAGATACTAAACTTGTTTTGTGTTATCAGGTCTATAGTGTTTGTTTTAAATTGATCAGAATGACCGAACGTTAAGCTGTTTACTTGAGCTTTTTTCTGATTATTTACAGATGATGTAATAAACTATTCACCCAAGGACGTGTGAAGATGCAGGGTGACCGTAACGGCGCGTGGCGTGATTTAGTAATGAAAATCAGTTAATTTTGAGGGTTATGGTTTATTGTTATTTTTTTAGCATTGGGAATATTCTCACAATGCTGAGACATTTGCTGAAAAGTGTACTGGCAAACGTATTCTTGTACGGTTAATAATTGTGATGAACTATGGTTAACTGACCCTTGGACAATACAACAGTGCCTGTAGATGGTTTAATTGAAATGAATGCTGTGACTTTGATGGGATAATATGTACCGAACAAATTCTAAGTGAAGTAGAAATAGTTGGTTGCTAGGGTTTAGAGCTTTCATGTGATACTGGATCAATCATAGTATGCTGTGAGATTTTTAATTTTATTTTTGCAGTTAATATGACCGAAAAAATAGTGCTATCATTGCACGAGTTAATGTTATTGACCAATGCTGTATTTCTTTCATAATACAACTGTTTAATAGTTTAACAATTGTTTCAGCTGTTGACAGTGTGGAGATAGAAGTAAATCGCTCCCGTGCAAGAAAACAAGCAGCCCTGGGTGCCGAAGGTTAAAGTTGGAGACTTCGTGGGAAACTTCGTACTTCTTGCAGATCCAACATGATATTGGTTGAAATCTTTGAGTGCCAGTAAAATTTAGTCTTGATCATGTATGAAAAATGCCTGAATGTCCATTCAATTTTAATGATGTCAATGTTGACACTGATAATAATCATCTGCTGCTGACATACCATAGCTTAATTGACAAGATGTCTATGTTGACTCTTGTTTGGATGTCTATGTTGACTCCTGGGTTTGTTTGTTGAACTTGACGCCTATGTTGGTTGTCTATTCGACTTCAAGCTACTTGTCGATTCCCATGGTGTGAATTCGGCTGGGAGACTATGTCTCTACTTTTGTTTGGATGTCTATGTTGACTCCTGGGTTTGTTCGTTGAACTTGACGCCTATGTTGGTTGTCTATTCGACTTCAAGCTACTTGTCGATTCCCATGGTGTGAATTCGGCTGGGAGACTATGTCTCTACTTTTATTTGGATGTCTATGTTGACTCCTGGGTTTGTTTGTTGAACTTGACGCCTATGTTGGTTGTCTATTCGACTTCAAGCTACTTGTCGATTCCCATGGTGTGAATTCGGCTGGGAGACTATGTCTCTACTTTTATTCGGATGTCTATGTTGACTCCTGGATTTGAATGTTGAACTTGACGCTTATGCGGGTTGTCTATGTTGACGCCTATGCGGGTTGTCTATTCAACTTCAAGTTACTTGTCGTATCCCATGGTGTGATTTCGGCTGATTTGTTGAGCTATGTATTGTCTGTAACAGTATGGTTATTTTGACTGGTTATGATGCAAATTTTGCTAATGATATTACTTCAGGACTAATTCAGGATTTTTCTGTACAACATACCTTTTGCTAATTAAAGCTTTTTGTCAGAAAGGCCGATCGATATTTACCAAGAACTTTATAACTACACGAGGACGTGTAGAATGTCAGTCTGGCCGTGTCGGAGACAGTTTATTAATCACATTGTGGGTGTTAACTAAATTTGTTATGATTTGTGTTTCTTATTGTTAATTTATGTGATTTTACTATCAATTATTGTCTATTAATTCGAAACATGATTTATTGTGTGTGCACACTGATTTGTGGTTACTTTATTTCGATAATTATTATCGATGGTTTTATTCAAAACAATTGTTGACACATTACTTTGAATGTAAAACGAATTACTTTATGAAATCACTATTGTTTATTCATGACAATTATCATTGTGTTATTTGATTACAGATCTTATTAGATTCAGCACATTTTAGTGTTTTGTATCAAGTAAACGCGTGACGCACTTCCGTGCGCATGGGCAGACTTGTATGGAGAGGTTGCAAGGTGGGGGGCATCGCCTTATAAAGAGCGTGCACTCCGTAAGTATGGCAGTCGATCCTCGGATTCGACTCAGTAAAGAGTTCCTGCTCCCGACAATACTGTCGGTTTACCTGGTACAGCGCTGCTGTATATTCACATAGCTGTATAGGCTTGCTGCTAGCGAGTGATACACTTTGTATTTGGGTGGCTTATGCTACTGTACGAACTATGAACCTTAAGGGTTTGTTCGATTATCATTGGGTGGCTTAGGCTGCTGTACGAACTATAAACCTTAAGGGTTTGTTCGTTTATCATTGGGTGGCTTCGCCACTGTACGAACTGTGGGACCTTAATGGTCTGTTCGATTGACTGTATTGTTGCTGTACCTTGAACTTACTTTATTCTTGTTACTGATTACCATTTGTATTGTGTTTTCTTTACTAATAGTGTGTAATTGTTTTCACAGATATGTTGTTTATCCCTAATGGGATAATGGGAACGCCCATACTCCTGACGATGTACTATACCGCTCGGCACTCGTCCTCGATCGCTCAGTGACGATCCGACATATATATATACATTGAATTAAATTGTATGAACACGAGACATTATTTCCCATAAAACGATGCAATTTCAGTGTAAAAACTGCGAAACGGCGACTGTCAGTGCCACTGTTACTGTCAGTCGCCGTTTCGTTCTGAAATATTGAACTTTTCGTTAAAATATTAACTTTTTTTGCGGGGTTTTAAAAATATTGTAAATAAGTGAAAATACTCTTTAGGTACCCAAGAGCATAAGAATTTGAGTTTCAACTTTTCTAAACATCTTTATTTTTTTTGTACAAATCCTGCCATGATCAAAGACTATAAAACGCCATGATTCTTTGGGTTCAAAATGTCATAACATACTTAATTACCTTTTAGAACAAACCCGGATAACAAAAAAAAAACATTATGTCAAGTAAGTACCCAACGCTTTTGTAAGAGAAAATAAGCTTATTGTTCAATTTTGCTTTCCCCTTTATAAACAAAATTAATTTCATGTTCCATTGTTTGTTGCGTAAACACGTAAAATGATCAAGCGACACCCCAGCCACCTACCTGGTTGTACAAATATATGTTTTAAATGTCGATACTTCGGTACAGTTTAGGGCAACAATATGTCTTTCTATTGTATCCACACTTAGCAAAATACACTTGAGAGCAATGAATTTGGGTCACATAAAGATACAATCATGAAAGTCTCGGATACTAAGAATGCTAGCTTAATTTGAAGCTAGTTCGGTTGAAATTCAGTCTTATTTTTAACTAGCGACCCGACCCGGCTTCGCCCGGGCTTATAGCCTCTCGATACATGGACTATCCAACACAAAGAGATTTTTTCAATTCGAACCAGTAGATCCTGAGATTAGCGCGTTCAACCAAACAAACAAACAAACAAACTCTTCAGCTTTATAATATTAGTATAGATTTGTTGGCCATTTTTTCTTCCTTATGAATATAATCCATTTTTATGATGAAACTAATTCCAAAATATAAAAAGACAAATCTGTCCTAGTTTTCTACAAAAATGTACTACAACACGATCAATATGGATGCAACAGCTGTTTCTTTCTTTCATATTTTACCCCTTTACCCCCGAAAAAAGGCCATTAAATTAAAATTTAGCCTGTACTACTAAATATAAAAGTATGTGCACGTCATAATTTAGCTCGTGGCTAAGTAAAAGCGGACGGTACGGAGCGGACGGGTCAGTATGGTTAAGCTACGCTTGCCGCGGACTGTCCTTGGATGGGTGACCATCCACTTGATACCTAGACCTCTCCGTGCCTCGGATAGTAGGTAAATAATAATAATAAATCTTTAATTCGGACAACAAAGAGCCATAGAGTGTTAGTAACATAAATGAAAAATTCAAACATTTTTTTTAAGGTAAAATATGTATATTTATTTTTTCAAAGTATTCACCCTCATTGTGTATTCATTTCTGCCATCTCATGGGATGGTCATTTATGCCTTTGCGGTAGAACTCTGGGGACAATGTGAAAATTCGAAGAGAGCACGTCGACCTCAATAAAATCACCAGTTTAAAAACTTTCCAGGTAAAACTACCAAATGACTGGACTACCACAGATAGTCAAGTCGATAGTCGTTTTTGGTTCGTCCTTTATAACACGCAGTAACGAATTAGGTAAGCTCAGTGTTTGTCTGCGTAGATACACTTGACGTTGTAAGTGTTCAGATATTTTTGGTTAGTTGTTTGTATAGAAATTATTGACAAGCATCTGCTCAGATATTAATGAAGAAATGAATGTTCAGATATTAATGGTAACTTGTAGTGTATGAAACTTATTGACATTTTAAATTGTTCAGAAGTATTTGGTCACCTTGTCTGCTACAATATATCTGACGGCGACTGTACACAAGGTCTGTTGAAATACTGTTGTAAACAGCATCAATCAATTGATAGGTATGCTTTTTTTTAGCTGCCTATGAACACAAATATTATAATCTATAGATTTGGTATGGCAATTGAGTACGGTCAACTGTGGCATCTTTACTTTCCATGGGCATCTTTACCTATCATACCATATACAAGTTTCCATTAAATTATTTTTGATCTGCGGCAGTTGGCTCCATTTTAGACCTATTGGCAGATTCTATAATAAATCGTGGTATCTCAAAACGATTTTCAAGCTCGCAACTTCGTTAATTGTCAAAATAATGTATTTAATATGTTAATTCTATGTGGTCATTTGCATCCGCAGCATCATCGCATAAAGGCAACTTTACCTATGTGTTGGTAGCGCTTACTTGAACGAAGGTGGCTTCTTCAAAAATAAATACATCGCTTTTTTAGCGCCATAGCCATAGCTAACTTTACGTCGTGTACACTCTGGGGCACACATTCTGTGCAAACTGTAGGCTAGGTAAAGTTGCCAAAAATGTGGCAATTTTACCGCGCTCATA
Organism: Charanyca ferruginea; assembly: GCA_947361185.1. Classification (NCBI taxonomy): domain Eukaryota; kingdom Metazoa; phylum Arthropoda; class Insecta; order Lepidoptera; family Noctuidae; genus Charanyca; species Charanyca ferruginea. The sequence continues at coordinate 5,017,677 of OX376062.1, forward strand.
CTGTTGGGTATTATAGAGATTCTGTTTGAGATTTTGTAGAATTCGATGGTTCAACCGAAAGAGATATTCTAGAAAATAAATCTATAGAAACTTAATCAACTAGCTAGATATTGGAGTAGATAGCATAAAAGTAAAAAAATATGGTAATGTTGCCACAGTTGAGTTCGTACTGCGTTACACGTCTTTTACTTAGATTATTGATAGGTCTCCGAGCGCTACGACTAGATACCGCACTACATAAAAACATAATAATAAAGATTTTTTTTTAGAGAAGTTGTGCCATAGAGTTCTGGTTAATGCCGTCTAAGCGCGAAAGAGTAACAAACGTTGATACATCCTCACATTATACTATAATGCGATCTATAGATCGATATCTTCCTCCAGCCAATCAATGGCAGTTTGTAATCCATGAACGTAAACACAAAAGACAAAGAATAAATCTAGGTATCGCAATGTGTGAAATATCAGACATTGCGATATACTATCTGTGAGCAAACATACGGTCGCCAACTAAAACGATTGTGACAAACTTCCCCCACGCAACTCCAAGTGTTCAACAGAAGTCCGAGGCTTTCTCGGAATCAAATAATATGCCTGGAATCTCCGACTACACACTACACAACTATTTGACAGAAATTAGGTTTTAAACCCAATGGAAGCAAAACGAAGTAAATATTTGACGACACGGTTGGCGCAGTGGCTGAGCGATCGACTGCTGCGCAGCGTGTTGCGGGTTCGATTCCCACCCAGGGTAAATATTTGTGTAATGAGCACTTGTGTTTGCCTTGTGTCTGGGTGTTGTTTATCTATATTATGTATGTATTTAAAATGTATTTGTGTATGTAATATCAGCTGTCTGACACCCATAGTACAGGGAGACCCTGTACTATGGGTGTCAGACCGTGGTGTGTCTAGTTTGGGGTCAGATGGCCGTGTGTGAAATGTACCCACATATTATTATTACTAGCTTCTGCCCGCGACTTCGTACGCGGATCCTATTGCTTATGCCAGCGACAACGGGGTCGGCAAAATCGAACATCTGAAACGTCTGATGCGAATTCTAAGAGCCCGGGGACGGGAAAACAACGGGATGCGCGAGATGATTCGAGACGTTCAAAAAGTACAATTTTGAATCATACCGATGGCGGAATATGTGGCGTAGTCCATCATAGGAGTATACGTAAATGAACTCCGTTCCTTATCAACCCAAGGAAGGTCGCCATGACCTACGGCTATATCTTGAGACACATCCGATTCTTCAGATGATATCGACATTCTGTTCAGAGAATGTCGAAGTCGATCAGAATTCTAACGTTTGTTGCGCTCTTCTTCTGTCTCTTCATGCCGTACACCAGCAATTCTTTTTCTCTCACTTTCTAACTCACGATCAGCGGTCAGTCGCGCATCATACTCTTCACTGGTCTCTAGAGACCTGGATGTAGATGCGTAAATACGCTGAGAACGCAGGCGTGCTTCGCGATCAGAAGTGGTTTCCATGGAGCGAGTTGCAGCCTGATGTTCTCGAATAGCATCAAGTCTCTCCTGACGCTCGTCGGTAGATTCTTGGGATCTTATGATCCTCAATCTTTTAGCTCCTTTGGAAAATTGGGAAAGATTTGACCTCTTTCGAGGCATGGTTATAGTTTTATTGTAAAGAAGATACCTGATCAATTAAAATCTAAGTGACTGCTCCCCTGCGTTACCGGGTAGGCTACCGTGTCACAAAGATACATGGAAAAGGAAATTAAACACCCAAATAACATAAGCCCGAAGGCATATATTTATTCGATAAAATAAAAAAAAATGGGAATTTTGGCCAGTAGAGTCAAATTTTCAATGATATACCATCGTCATCAAAAATCAGTCCTAAACTGTTACCGCCTTCACCGCGTGGAGGTACTCCCAGCTTATGTTATTTTATAAGATACAGTGAAATTAGTGATAGCTTTGATTTTAGTTATTAGCTTTGATTTTCACATCAGATGTTTCTGATCTTCGATTTTTATAAGTCAACAGGAAATGCCCATCAGACCGAACAACTTTTGCTAAGACGTCATTCCTATATGTGTCATGGTGTAGCTGGGCTCTTGGAGTTCCACATCAGGTGTTCCAGATCTTCGAATTTATTCTCTCAGCAGAAAATGTTCATCACGTGGAACAATTTTTGTTATGGTACCATTTTTTGTATCTCTTATAGTTTAGCTGGTCTGTTGCGATTCTTCATCAGGTGTTCAAGTTTCCAAGATAATTAGCCTATATGTTGCCCAGACTTAATACCTATACGACAAAAGAAAAATCATTCAAATCCGCCTAGTAGTTCCCAAGATTAGCGTGTACAAACAAACAGACAAACAGACAGACAGACAAACAGACAGACAGATATTTTTTTTTGGATTCTTGCTCTATTACTGTTCCTAAACCCCCCTCAATTATTATTTTTTTAATATTTTCAATGTACAGACACAGTTTTGTTACTGTTTTATTATATGTATAGATTATTATATTTTCATCGTAGAGCTTGTTAAACGATAAATTTTCTACGTGTAAGGATTATTTTGGCAAATTATACTTAACTCGTGCAAAAAAAATTAGGACACATGACAAAATTAAAATGAAAACCGCTTCTGAATTTTGCTAAGTGTCCTCATTTTTTGCACGTCATTGTAGGTACCTATTTTGCGAATTGGCAGTTCAGTTATTTATTTAGGTTAGCCAACAATTGTTTACACAATACATTCAAAATATTTTCTTAATAGTGCATTTATAAGTGCAACAATTCCTTATAGGCTAACACATCATGCCTTGGACCTTGATCGGAAATTCCGCCGCGGATCATCCACGGCGGAACGTCTATACATGTTATTGCATATACATGACTAATAACTGGCACACTACGCGGAAGATTGGTCGCTCTGTCGCGAACCGCTTTAGATGCAATAACATGTATAGGCGTTCCGCCGCGGATCATCGACGGCGGAATTTCCGTCCAATTGCCATGCTTGGCCGATGTATGTTGGCAGTCGGTGTTATGGTACTCAGGACGCTGCTGCCCATCCTCTGGTCAATATCCCTCTTTCGAATTTTACGACACCCACGTGTAAAAATTGGGTGGTGTTATTCGCGGCAGGCACCATACTGCTCATTACTACTACTACAAAAAAACATACATAAATATATGTAAACTGGCATGATTCTGCACTACTCCCCTTACCTATACATCCCTAAAAGCTCCCCGACCCTTTCAGCACTTTGACTAGCGATCTGCGACTAGAGCAAGGTCGAATAATAAAAAAACTACCTTACATTTGGTAAAAACCCCAGGGGTTCCCGGACGATCCTTTCTAGATATATTACCTACGTTTTATGAAATTAAACTATGCTTACTCAGTAGGTACGGTCGAACAAACTATTTGGTTTACAGGCAAAAATATTCATCTTTCTACTACACACACAATATTTTATTTCATTTTTTTTTTCTTGAGCTCGTATGTATCCCTTGTACGTACCTAAGTGTTCAAGATAAAGACATCAAACTAAGTATTGTAATGGCCGCTTCTTAATGTTAAGGTGCTGTTAAGTCTAGAGAGAGATGAGAGAGAGAGAGATGAGAGAGAGAGAGAGAACGGCGAAGAGTTAACGGCATCTTAAGACTCATTCTTAAGATGCCGTTAACTACTCACACGCTACTCAGGTAGCGTGTAAGTATTTGGCCATTAGTATAAGTAATAGAAAGTTGAATATTTTTGCCTGTAAACCAAATAGCTTATTGAACTCATGTCAGCTTTCATTATATTGCTTCTATGCAAAGACTATAAAATCGATGTTTAAATGAAAAATAATGTTTTGTCGATCTTATAAAACTCACTTATTTTTAATCAATGCTCTATTGATCGCCGGCACGACTATACAAAACCTTTATATCGCGCAAAGTCGATTGTGTTTTATGATTGAGAATTTTGCCATTGTAAACGCGGATAATGGGCAGCGATTAAAAGAACGCGAAGAGAATGAATTGTGTCAGAAATGGGAAAAGAGGAAGATACTCTTAAGCAATGATGAGACGGATATCTCTTTATTGTTCATCTTTTTAAAAAAGGAATCCGTTTTTCACAATTTATGGAAGAATCTTTATATTTCTTTACTAAAAACAGAATAAAATAAATATCGAACGGGGGCTCCCATAAAACAAACGTGACTTTTTCCGTTCTACTGCTCGATATTTTTAAAAGGTTATACCTAATATTGTGTCTAATGTTGTATAGATAATATACGGAGCCCTTCGTGCGCGAGGACGCCTTGCACTTGGCCTGTTAATTTAAAAAAAAACATTGCCTCACACTATACATTTTTTCTATATCATGCAAGGTGCGTTTACAAACATCTAAATTCACATACACAAACAACCTATCTATTTCTATAATAATATTTCAAAGCTGAAGACACGGTTTGCCGCTAATAAAAGGTCGTTACGTAATTCCTGAATGCTATACTATAGGACCTATAGTACCTACTATAGGGCCTATTTTTTGTAATAAAATATAAAGCCTATAGTATAAGTATAAAATGTATGTATGGATCGGAATGTTGGGCCGTGAAGAAGATGGATGAAAAAAGATTGCACGTAGCGGAGATGAGAATGTTGAGATGGATGTGTGGAGTTACCAGAATGGATAAGGTGAGAAATGAATATATTAGAGGAAGTTTGAAAGTGGCGCCAGTGACAGAAAAGTTGAAAGGGAATCGTTTGTCTTGGTATGGGCATGTGAAGAGAAGAGACGAAACTCATGTGACCAAAAGAGCTATGAATATTAGTTTGGATGGATGGAGAGGGAGAGGAAGGCCAAAGAAAAGATGGGTGGATTGTGTGAAGAATGATATGAATGAAAAGGGAGTCAGTGAAAGCATGACGTTGGACAGGACGGAATGGAAGAAGAAAACATGTTGCGCCGACCCCAAGTAACATGGGATAAGGGCAAGAAAAAGAAGAGTATATAAAATAGGGATCCGTAACAAAATTCACGCGGACATTGTCGCGGGCAGAAGCTAGTATTTAATATACCTACACTTCTGTCAAGCCCATTGGGACACCAGTACCAATGAAAATAAAGATAGTATGCCAAATGCCAATGCAACCTGGCCGAAAAGGTTTATAAGTTTTATCCAAACACTCAGGCGAATTCCAGAAGAAATTCAAATCCTAAGAATAGGCGATAGTTTTTTTTTTATGAGCACTTAGGAAGTATATATTCTGTAGTGTGCCGTAGTGAGCACGGAAATTGAATATAACACGAAAAGTCTGTGTGTTTATTGAAACACACAGACACGTCTTGATTGTAGTTTAAAACCCCTACATAGTGGTTAATGTTAATTAAACTAATTACTAAATTAAAATATTTTGTAATGGCAGACGAATCTTTTTTATCTTTATCATAATATATGTTCAAGAGAAAGGTTTATACGTAAAGTTTGTCTACATTGCACCCGTGCGAAGCTGGGACAGATCGTTAGAAAATAATAAAGAAAGAAAAAAAAGATAAGAATGAAAGGAAAGACAAGAAAGAAATAAAAGAAAGGAAAGAAAGGAAAGAAAGGAAAGAAAGGAAAGAAAGGAAAGAAAGGAAAGAAAGGAAAGAAAGGAAAGAAAGAAAAAAAGGAAAAGGAAGAAAAGACAGAAAGAAGAGAAAGTAAGAAAAGAAAGAAAGAAAGAAGAGAAAGAAAAGAAAGAAAGAAAAGAAAGTAAAGAAAGAAAAGAAAGCAAAGAAAGAAAAGAAAGAAAAGAAAGAAACTAAAGAAAATAAAGAAAATAAATAAAATAAATAAAAGAAAGAAAAGAAAGAAAAGAAAGAAAATAAAGAAAATAAAGAAAATAAAGAAAATAAAGAAAATAAAGAAAATAGAGAAAATATAGAAAATAGAGAAAATATAGAAAATATAGAAAATAAATAAAAGAAAATAACTTATTGACGTTATGAAACTTATCCTGAATCACTCCTATCTGATAGAATCACAATAACAAGCGGTTAGGCCAAGAGGCAATAAAGTACGTATTGTGGCCATAAGCTATAAAATAGGGTGTAAAATTACGATACGTTATGCCGCAGTAGATAGGCACAAAACTGTGGTTTACGAGCAAGTATAAAGGCACGCTTCTCTGGATCCAAGTGATTTTAGTAACGAGGTGTGTAACAAAGAAAACAAGAAGTAGGGTTTTCTGGAGGTGAAAAACACAGGTTGGTTTGAAATTGCAAATCGTACACTGACAAATTCATTATATCAGTAATTTCCCGACTTGCTACCCAATTAACTTTAACTAGAATTTCGACTTATTAATAGTGAAGAAGACACACAAAACTAGAAAGCGGGAATGCAACAAAGAATCATGGCGAGATTCATACCATGAAGCCTATAAGCTTCTTGATTCATATTTTCATGTGTAAGAAAAAAAAAATTGTGTTTTAAATATTTTTCAATGTCAAGAATACCAGGTCCGGAGTAGATTGATATACTTAGCATATTTTTAAACCCCTCGCATAATTAAAATATTACGAAATGAAAATAACACTTTTTCGTTTCATCTGTGCCCATTACGTGTTTATAAAAAATCGGATCTATAAAATTGATAGACAAGTGATGTGACAAGTGTTTGGAAAAAAATAATTCATTTGTGATATTATTTCCCATAAAACGATGCAATTTCAGTGTAAAAACTGCGAAAGGGCAGCTGTCAGTGTCACTGTTACTGTCAGTGTCACTGTTACTGTCAGTCGCCGTTTCGTTCTAAAATAATGAGCTTTTCGTTAAACTATTCACATTTTTTTGCGGGGTTTTAAAAATATTGTAAATGCCTAAAGATACTCTTTATGTACCTACCCAAGAATATAAGAATTACAATTTCAACTTCTCTAAACATCTTCATTTTTTTTGTACAAATCCTGCCATGATTATTTACTTAGGACAACAATAAATAATACCAGCTTATTATTGTCCCACTGCTGAGCAAAGGTCTCTTCTCATATAGAGAAGGCACGAACATCGATTTCAGAAATATCTTTACTAATATGTAATATAACGATAACAGTTTGTAAGTTTGCATGTAGCAGGTAATATCCTAAACTACTCAACGGATTTAAAAAAAACTCGTACCAATAAAAAGCTACGTTATCCTTGAATGTTACATTTATTTATTTATTGTATTTAATAACTTTATATAATTAATAGTTATGTCGGGTTTACATATTACATATTTTTTACATAATGTTAGCTTGCATATTTTTGTAGATATTTATTATTACAACTTTTTTCTTTTTATTTGTTTACCTTAAGTCATGACTGTGGCCGCCCGTGGCATCTCTGCAAGGCCCTGTCAGAATACCAGCGCTGCGACATTTCATGTCATAGCATTGTGCTGAGACAGGAGCCTTTTTGGTCTCGTACAGGTTTCATAAGGCTTTTTTTTATGTTTTATTGTTTTATATAACCCTTTTTTATGTTGTGCTTACCTGTACGAGGTTACAAATAAACAATTTTTCTTTCTTTCTTTTCTTTCTTTCTTTCTTTACAGACTATATTTTATTTTCAAAAAAGTAGGGTTCCGTAAGAAAATTCACACAGGCGAAGTCGCGGGCTTAAGTTCATGTTAACTACAGTCGAAGTTTTCTCACGATGTTTTCCTTTCCATGTCAGGGATATCCAATCCAACATGAACATAGAAAGTACAGACGCCAGCAGGTCAACCTACCCGAAACTGTCACATTTTCCCAATAAATTTTGAACCTTATTCTTTAACACTAAAGTTGAAAATCGATTAAAGAAATGTGACAGATTTTAGTAGCTTGATGTGCTGGCGTCTGTACATAAGTAAATGAATTGAGAAGGTCGTATTGGTACTCCTCCAACAATATAAAAACATATTATTGAAATCGCAGGTGCGTCATACCTACATCCCACCTCTTCATCCATTTGCATCATGGCATGAAACAAACACTTATCTAATTTCCATGTTATGTTATCTACTGCATTGTTAGAATCACCGCAAACAAAAGAGCAATAGCAGTTTTGTATGTATTAGGTCTTTACATATGAAATTGCCGCTCGGTATCAAAAAATTAAAAATAACATTTTTAAAAGAAATTATATATTTAGTCAATCGAAGTATGTACCATTGTTATCGATACACTTTCGCCATTTTATCGGGAGCTCATTGATCCCTTTGGTAAAAAAATCCTGGGAGCGAGAATCGATGAACTGCTTGAAGGCTGTTTAAACTGCCTCATCAGAATTGATTTTTTTTCCTTGTAAAAAGTTGTCCAAATTTCGGAGTAAATGGTAATCGTTTGGGGCAAGATCTGGAGAGTATGGTGGGTGACGCAGAGTTTCCAGTCGCAGCTCCTCTAACTTGGCGACCGTCTGATGTGCAGTATGTGGTCGAGCGTTATCCTGAAGGAGCAATGGGCTAGAGCAATTGACCAATCTCGGTTGTTTAATGGTGAGCTTTTCCATCATTGTTTGCAACTGTTGACAATACATGTCTGCAGTAATCGTTTGGCCTGATCTCATGAAGCTGTAGTGGATGACACCAGCACAAGACCACCAAACACTAACTAGAATCTTCTTTTTGGTCAGTTTTCGCTTGGGGCAAGGTTTTGCCGGTTTTCCAGGGTTAAGCCATTGTGATGATCGCTTGCGATTATGGTACACGATCCACTTCTCATCACAAGTGACAATACGATTTAAAATTCCCTGATTATTGTGACGATTGAGCAAGGAAGCGCAGCAACCGACGCGTGTTTGTTGGTGTGTTTCAGTCAATTCGTACGGTACCCACTTTTCGAGCTTTTTTACTTTTCCAATTTGACGCAAATGGATAGTGATTGTTTTGTCACTTACTCCAAAGGCTGCTGCTAATTCAGAAGTGGTTTGAGATGGATCCGCTTCAACTATCGCCTTTAATTCTTCATTATTCACTTGAGTATCCGGTCGTCCACGAGGCTCATTTTGTAAATCAAAATTTCCAGAACGGAAACGTTGAAACCAAAAACGCACCGTTCGTTCGTTAGCGGTGCTTGGCCCGTACACGTCGTTAATCCTTCGAGCCGTTTCTGCTGCACTGGTGCCACGGTAGAACTCATATTCGTAAATATCGCTTTTTTTTTCGTATATTTATTTTTATATTTTTTTATTCGTAAATTTCTCCATTGTTGTTGCAATAGCAATTTTCAAGCCCAAACAAATGACGATAAAACAAATGAAACACGAATTTTAAAACAATATTCTTTAGTCTTTATTTTGAAATAATTTTGAATTTGGAATTCCTAATCAAACACAAAATATTTGATTTCAAAGTTGCCAGTATTAAGTATCGGCAATTTCATATGTAAGGACCTAATATTAATTGGTAATGAAACTAAAACTCATCTGCTATAGAGTTGAAAATTATGTGTAGTGTGTAATTCAGCATTGTAATTATTATCATGCACGCAATTTATTACTCTATTGTTGTAGTAATTTAGCTCGTTATCAATTAATCAATGAAAACTAACCGTTAACAACTTCAGACTAGTTTAATGAAAAATTGCTTTGGAGAGATTCAAAGCATCTCGTCTATCGAACTACTGGTTCGATTATGAAGATTCTTTTGCCTATTGGAAGCAACCTTATTACTATGTGCTATAGGCCTATATTCTATTAACAAAAAATTCCAAATCCAAAAGGAAAATCACGCGTATGAAGTCGCGAGGGGTAGAGCTAGTTAATTATAAGCCCAGATTTCCACAAGATGTTTTCCCCTACATATGAAATAGAAAATGTCACATTGGTACTTTTCACTGCTTGTGCGAGCGCACAACCTTGTGCCAATCAAAATGAAACAGAGACACAGCCAATGAAAATGAGCCTTCAGAGGCGGACGCCTGTTCCACAATACTCGCATTGTGTGTCGTGAATCTTTAGACTAAAGCGAAAAGCTTCGTATCCAAAGCTGACATTATGGCTGCCTGCTATACCAACACTATATCTGCAACTCATTCTTTCAGAGCATTAAGACCTGACTCTATATAGGGGCATTATGGCGCTAACAAGCGACTTTTGCAGATTTTAAACTGACAATCACGTCAAAATGTGTAGTGTAATTGATTTGAAAAAAATATATGTTAAACTAGAATATTCTCTTAATCATTTAGTATGTGAATATTTTTAATTAAGTTCATATGAAATAGTTTAATTAAATGTTGTGTCTGACGCGGGAAATACACTGATAATCACACAAAATCTACCAGGAATATTTAAACGAAACTTTTACTATCTTACAGATCATTTTATTATCTATCTTTTAGTATAGGGGGAGGTCCCCGAGTACCGGACACTTAAGGAATAACAAAAATAAAAAAAAATGTGTTAAAAGATTAATTTGTTTATTTCTCTTTAATAAGCTCTCTACTATAGAACTAATCAACGCAGATATATCAGCAGTCTCAAATGTAACTTTAAATGTTCTAGATAATAAAGAATAATCAACATAGAATGTTTATTTATTTCATGTTTAGGGGTATTCTCATATCTCTGTTTGGGTTTACCCATGTTGAATCTGAAAAACAAAAAATAAAAATAATAATTTAAAAAAAATACTTGTTGTAAAACTGTCCGAGGTAAGGGGACTTTGAGAGTGTCCGAACTTAGGGACCCTTAGATATATACAAGAAAAATTCTCATTCACATTGTGTGTTATGAATCACAAAAAAACCGCATGAATTCTATCAGATTAATACAATAGCAATAACAATTAATAACATTGAATATCATCCCATACTTTAAATACTGTTAACAGACCCCAAAAAATTAGTTCGAACAAAATTTTTACTAACCCCAAAATACGCACCACGCTCCACGACGAGTGAGTCAGCACTGGCTATTGGCACTCCCCTCCCGCACTTCACTTTGAAGAAGCTTCCTAATCGCGGCACAAGCAATAAATTGGCGCGCTTCTTCACACTGATTCAAATTCTGTCCGGCTTTAGGAGCCGTCCGGGCTTAGGAGACTTCCCCCTACGCTTTTTTTTTAAGTCAAAGAAGATCTTTTATTTAATTTTTTCGACTAAACTTTGAGAGTTTTGGACGCAGTGCATACGATTCTTTGGTCGCTCAAGGTCGCCGGGGTATATCGTCGCCTTAAAATATATGATTACTAGCTTTTGCCTATGACTTCGTCCGCGTGAATTTCGGTTATCGCGGATGCAAATTAAGTCACGGATTTAAAAGTAACCTATGTTCTTCCCCAGAGTTCAAGCTATTATCATACCCATCAAAATCGGTTCAGCCGTTTCATCGTGAGAGCTTAACAGACAGAGTTACTTTCGCATTTATAATATTCAAAATAAGTAAGTATGAAAATATGCATAAGCGAGCATCGATAATTAAGCTTATTTCCTCTGGTATGGATATCGATGATGAGAGCGGGTTGGGAGACCAATATCTCGGACTAAGCTTTTAACCACCACTAGGCCATCACGACTTGACAGCGGCCGTACATGACGATTTGTCATTTAAACTCATAACATGTTGAAACTAGACAAATGACTTAATGTTTCAGGGTATCACAACACAAAGCCTCAAAACGGTCCTTCGCTTCAAGTTCTGAATGTTCTAAAATTCTAAACGTAGTCCTCATCACACACATAAACGAACCTAGTCTTAATTGCAAAATTGGACCTAAACAAACAACAACTAACGTAAATTAAAAGCTGAAGAACAATCTGGACAGAATGTTCAAATTAATTAACTTATTAGATTAGCAAACGTAACACGTGTGTGTGAAACTTCTGATACAGTAATGAATGGGTCGTAACAGAAGCACTTAAAACTTGAAAAACCCGCGACAGAAATTGAAACCACTAAAAAGTAAACAAATTAAATGTGTGTTTTAAGTTTAATATAAGAAGTAAGTACATAAGTGTTAAAAAGATGCTGACATCCATTAATCAACCAGAGAAGAGCTGATAATCTTCAAACGGCTGAACAATCAAATCACATGTCAAATAAAAAAAAACTAAATCAAAATCGACATACTCGTTTCGGAGCTACGATGCCACAAACAGACATACAGATATATACGTTATTCTTATGACTTACTCTCCTCTTTTTTATCGGAGATTAAGAAGAGACCTAGTTACACATAATTGAGGAGAAACATCGACAGAAAGTTTGAAAATTGGAGAGTCGCCTAACTCTTAAATAATCTGCTTAACTAGGTAGAGATTAAGAAATGCAATACGACCATGCAGATGGTGAATATTGTTTCCTAGAAACAATAATTTTTCAAGTCTACTTGTTAGTTGTAGTTTTCTTTGAATGCAGGTCATTGCAAATAGGAAACCAACGTAATAAAGCTTTGACCTCAACAAGTAAGTATACATCTTACCCCTTAAAGCATTGCAGATATTCACGTACCGTGCGAAACACCATTTCTCGAAAATGTCCGCATAGCATTTACAAAAGAAAATATTATTTCCATTGTATCATTTTAGACGACAGACAAAACTTTTAAGCATTCGTTAAGACTCTAAGGATTGCCGAAACTTTTCTGATTATGTTAATAAATCTGTGAAAGGAATGTCTGGAACTTGACGGAATATCAAAGTGGTTGAAAAGTAAAAAGTTGTCAACGCAGCTGCGGATACCCGTGGGCATAATATACCTACCTACCTATTATATTTCATGTTTCATTGCTACTAACTGCAAGGGTGTAGCACGATTTGAGAAACAAAATTCCATTCTTAAAAAATAACTATAATATTAGTAAATAATGACCGAATCGCCGTATACAATCAGACAACGTAGGTACCCATAGAAACAGCAATTTACTATTTGTTTTCAAATCAAAATACAACAACACACCTTGACAGTTCTAAGCGCGCCGTGTGCTGCGTTCTCTGCCCACACTTTTACGCCTTCCTTCTCGTACTCCAGCGTCCAGCCTATTTCGGAAGCGAGAAGTTTCTTTAGTGCTTCGAAGTCTGAGTCATCAGCTACGCGCGCTTCACCGCGCGCCCATCCCGCGCCTCCCATTCGAGCGCGGACATCACAACGCGAAGCGAACGGCGAACTGCCGCCAGCCAGCATGAGCGGTGCTACGGAGTACGGACATACGAGTCGATGGCACGCGCATGCGTGGAGCTACGACCGCCATATTAATTTCATTTCTTTTTTTAATTTTGATTACTGGCAGTTGCTGACGCCAGTTGAATTTTATTTCTAACTTTCTTCAATACTTGTGTCATTTTGCGAGTAGGTACTTATCAACTGTCAAATGTTGAAACTAGTGGCGAGACCTTCATACAAGCCGAAAAGCCGGGCTTGCACTATTAAGAATAACATAATTATGAGCTAATCAGAAAAAAAAATCAGTCAGTAGCTTAGTTTCTGCTAAGCAACTGGCTGATTTTTTCTTTATCTTAGAAAATCTATCGGGATTGCCCTAACCTTGACCCCTATAAGCACGCCACTGGTTGAAACTTATTTTGCGGTAGTCGTAACCTGATCAGTGCAAAGTTATTAATTATTATTATTCTTTATTATTATTTTGCAGATTTAAAAGTAAAACAATAATAACACCAGCCTATAATTGTTCCACTGCAGGGCGAAGGCCTCTTCTCGTACAGAGAAGGCATTATAACTCCAGGTTTCCTCACGATGTTTTCCTTCACCTATGTCAGGCAGTGGCGTGCCTTCCGTTAAAGCCCATAAGCCAGGCTTGCAATCAATAAATGTTACATAGCTTGTTGAAGAAAGAAAGGTGTTAGTAAACAAAACAAGTAACACAATAATAACCAACTAGTTATTTCCTATTTCTATGCAGGTGTACACGTGCCTAGTACACAGTAAAAGGACTGTCTATTTTACAAGTTAACGAGCTAACTGAGGACAGTGTTGATGCTACCACGCACCCTGCTCATCATCGATGCAGTTCTTTTCCTAATGATGGGGAAGAAATCATCGAAGGAAGAATCCGCAAACCTACCCAATATGCACAAAAAATTTCATCAGAATCGGTCAAGCCGTTTCGGAGCAGTTCGAGAACGAAAACTGTGACACGAGAATTTTATATATTAGATAATCCAATTCTTGGGAACAAATACTAACTACTACTACTTCAAAACCTCAAAATCAAAATGTGGTCCCTCAATGGGAACGCAAACCTGATAATCGACTTTCGTTACTGTCCGTACCACTCACATAGGACTTTGGGAGTCCAATCAACTTTGTTGGTAATTGGAACATTGCAATTTCAGTTAACAGGATGTTTCGAAATGGAAATAACGTCAAACCAATCAGACTTCATGTACCTAAATAGAAACGACACGACTTTCGAATGGATTTTGAATAATTAATCACTTGTTTGTAGAAGCCCTGCTGTGTTCTACAGTTTACAGCGTATCCTTCTGACAATGGCCATCCATTTTGTTAGATTAATAGTTTACTTATATAACTGTCCCTTCTAAGCTTAGCGGTTTTGGCGCTACGTAGGTAGGTACTGAAACCGAAGCTTCGGCTTTGGTCAAAATTGTTCTAACATTTGACTAAAGGTTTTTTATATCTATGGTTTCTAGCAAGCGCCGAAATTGAACAACGAGAACAACGAAAACTGATCGATTTAATTGTGATTGTTAAATTTTGACATTAGCCGATCTTGACCTGAATGTTGAGGGGTTTTAAGCTTTCGTTGTTCGACTTCGGCCAGAAATCGACCTTTAGTTGGATAGTCGAAAGTACATAGTACCTACTTCTACTAAGTTACTGTTAATACCAATAGTTGATTTGATAGCACCAGCTGATGGCTTTTGCCTTTCAGATTAATTTCCTTACGTACAATTTTTTTTTATCTGTTGATAGACATACGTTTGACCACTATCTCACCTGATGGGAAGCGATGATGCGGTCTAAGATGGAGCACGTTGCCTAAAAATAACCTATTCACTCTTGACTTAAAGACACCCAGGTCGTAAAAAATAGTTTAGTGTCACAATAAGCATGGTAACATTGAGACGTGTGTCGTTATTACCCGTTTCTACCCGTGGGAGTCGTAGAAGGCGACAGAGGGATATTGATCAGAGGTTGTTCACCAGCGTCCTTCTGACATACCATAACACCTACTGCGATCACCATTATGCATTGGCCAAGCATGGTGATTACGGCTGAACATGTTATTGTATATTAAATTGTTGTATGTTGAAAACACACAAGAAAAGTTCCGTACTACGGTCACGGTTCAATATTAAGCCTGATAAAATAAACGCCAAATAAAACACGTTGCTTCTCTTTAATTTTTAACTTGAAAATTACAAGTGTCTTGCGGTTCAAAGGCTACATCCTGTAACAGAAGGACAGAGAGACGGATGCACCGATGAGAGCAATAGAGATGAGAGCCATAGGGCTCAGTTCGAACCCTTTCGGTACGGAATCCTAAAAATAAATGAAACTGGATAATTAAATAAAACGAAAAATATCGAATATATTAAGAATGTATGATGAAAGCTATTTTAGGCTGCATAGCGTATTGAATCAATTTTTCACATCCAATCAGTGAGGACCTAAATAACCTAGCCGTGTAACCTAGAATAAATTGTTAATCATCCTTGCTCACCTACGTCAAAATAAATCAATATTTTCTTTTTTGTCCAAGAATAAAAGTTTATTAACCATCCTAAACTTATCCTTCGAATAAATGAACGTTAAATATTGTAAACCTATACAATTCAAAAGGTGGGGATAGTGACCGTGTCGAGAACTATAGACCTATATCTGTACTCACCACTCTGTCCAAAATCATGGAGAAGGTTCTGAACAAAAGACTGCTTAGTTATCTTGAATGCCACAACATAATTGCGCCAAACCAATACGGTTTCAGGAGAGGTGTATCAACAGAAGATGCTGTGCTTGAACTGACAAGCCAAATTGTTAAGAATCTTGATTCTAGGACTAAAACTATAGATATATTTCTTGATTTAGCCAAAGCTTTCGACACGGTCTCTACTCCCATCCTTCTACGTTGCTTAGAAAGCTTGGGAATCAGAGATATCACTCTAAACCTCTTCCGTGACTATCCCACAAACCGTAACCAATGAGTTAAGGTAGACCACTACATCAGTAACGATGTGAATATAACCTTTGGCGTACCACAGGGCAGCGTGCTGGGTCCAACCCTTTTCCTCCTATTTGTAAACAGATTGTGTAAGCTGTCAATCCCAAACTGCAAGATACTAGTTTATGCAGATGACACTGCACTTATTATAAGTGGAGAAACATGGGAATCTGCCCACCACGCGGCTGAAAATGCTCTTGGCATAGTGATGGATTGGCTTTCATTGAATTTACTTACGCTAAATGTCTCTAAAACTCACTATGTGCTTTTTTCAGCGAACTCTGCTACACAGCCTCGTATGCCAGACGTTAAAGCCCATAGTTGTCACCCTACCTGCAGTGCAATTCTGTCAGAATTCACTCGCGAATTCGAATCCTATCTCATTTCCGATTTCACTTACTAGAAGTGAAAAGTATTTGGTTTTCGATTAAATAGGTACGAAATAATATTTCGCTTCACCTATGCCAGCACTTAGTAGCACTAGCGTAGTTTTCATCGAGTTACAGACTACCTAACAGTTTTCACCGCGGAATCAGAAGTGAGATCTGAAGTGAGTTCTTACAGAATAACGTAGCAGACCCCTTGCAGTTGCCCTACTATACAAAGAAGCTCTTGTGTTAAATACTTGGGAGTGCACATCGATAATACATTGAGTTGGCAGAACACATCAGTGTGACAGTTGCGCGTGTTAATGTTTCTTTAAAAAAAACTAAGAAAAGTAGTTGCCGACAGACTGTTAAAAAATATCTATTTTGCCTTGGCTCAGTCACTTCTTAGCTATTGTGCATCTGTCTGGGGTGGTACACTTAAAACATATTTACTTCGTCTTGAGAGGGCACAATGAGCTGTCTTGAAAGTCATGCTTCACAAACCCTACCGGTACCCGACCACCCAGCTTTACAAAGACATATCTGTACTCACTGTCCTACAGCTCTGTGCACTAAACATCACTTTACGTGTACACTCATCATAGACATATGACCCAAGGTTACTAGAGCAAAATAAACGACGTAAAGATCCTGCATGCCCACCTGTCACCACCAAAACTGCTCTGGCAAGGCGAAGCTACCCATATCTTAGCAGCCACCTTTATAATACTTTAAACGAAATCTGCAACGTATATTCTTTAACTAAATTTAAATGTAAAACTGTAATTAGTAGTTATCTCCAAAAATTAACGTACGATGAGACTGAACAACTTTTTGCAAAAAAAATTTACCAACGCATCTAAAAGTTAAATAATGTTCCGTGAAACACACACACACCCACACATACAACCACACCACACACACCTACACTTCACTACATACATATGCTACATTCCTTGCTTGCATACATACTAATATTGTTAATCGTTATTATTATAATTGGAAAAAAAAATATTACATTGAAGTTATATGTTAAAATTATAATTATGTTACAATTATTATTATCTCAACGTCATTATTATGCTAAAATTATGATTAGCTATGTTAAAATTTGTATCATATAAAAAATATTGTGTTAAATTATTATTATGTTGCCGTGCCCTAACCGGGTTTCATGTTGGAACTAACACTATTATAACAACTATATGTACACACATGAATGCAATAAAGACATTTGATTTGATTTGATTTGATTTAATAAGTGTTAAGTACTTGTTAAACTATGTTTTTATGCTAACCAAAATTCCTACTAAGTACAGCAAATTGTGAATGAACTGTAAGAGGAAGGAACCTGTGCCTGTAACACATGTTTATACCAGCACGGACACAGACGTTCACTCTGTCTCAAAAATGCATAGTGTTGTTGTACTTCGTCTTTTGGCATTTTTTATGTTTCTTTGAGATGGACAAATTGTAAATGGCTTTTTGAAAATAAATATTATTATTATTCTCATTTGTTCATTTTATTTACACATTAAATTACATTTTTAAATATTAGTAAAAACATAAAAAAACATCTAAAAATAAAAAAAAATAGTAGCCCACCGGTATGGGGAATAGGCCAAGCTACCGGTGGTCAGGGCTCCTGAGAGAGGAATCTCCTGACTATTTTTATTATTTTCGTATACGTGTTTTTTTTCTCAGCACTTTAGCTGGGTTCGCCTACATTTACGGGCCGAAGCTAAGTAAATACAGCGTGTGATGTGTATTATAAATATAGGGCGTGTTGTGTTGGGGGCAATAGTAGTAAAATATGTGTAATGGTGTACCTATGTGGTATAAATCACCTTCAGTTTGTAGGTAGCTAGAAGGTACAGCAAAAGGCAGTTCGTATTGGTATTATTATTAAATAGTTCAAGTGTATTTAAATTCTTTATTTTTTCTCTATAGGTACATAGAGTAGGCAGTATTCCCCACCAGTCTAGCTGACCCAGCAAACGTTGTTTTGCCATGTAAATTATTTCTTATCATCTAGGGGTATAAAAAACAGGCTACGAGCTATTCTCAGAAATACCAAATATATACCAAAAAAACAAAAATCGGTCAAGCCGTTTCGGAGGAAATCGATAACAAACACTGTCATGAGATTTTTATAAATATTGAATTTATTTTTAATAGCTGTCACAACGCGATTCTCCCACAGATTACGTAAGGTTATAAAGTCCCTTTTTCACAAACTAAATTAAAATTAGGCATTTGGCATCTCTTACTACCAGGCAGCTGAAGAAAAGAACGGCGACAGACAAGGACTAAGTTAGAGATGTCAAATCAGTTTTTCTCTTGAACTTCGCAGTGTTTTTAATCAATACGTTCTAAAATGACAACTATAATTGTATGAATATTTTAGATCAACTTAAATTGACAGCTCTTATTAATATATGTCTGTTTCTTGTTTTATTGGAGAGAAAGAGATATAAATAGCTTAAAATTAATTAAGTTCATGCACAACAGAATTGGCACCACTATCCAACTCTATTGAATTTAAAAATTTAAAGCAACAAAAAAAGATATTTTACAGTTTATTG
The DNA here is from genome assembly GCA_947361185.1 of Charanyca ferruginea. Lineage (NCBI taxonomy): Eukaryota > Metazoa > Arthropoda > Insecta > Lepidoptera > Noctuidae > Charanyca > Charanyca ferruginea. Next base: position 5,036,762 of record OX376062.1, read on the forward strand.
AAAATTAATTGAGTTTTCAGTGCTAAAATTAAGTGTTCATTAGAGAGGTCGTGTCTTGAAATTATTGTTTGATTTTGTCTAAATCAATATAGTATTTAGCAATCGCTAATGTCAGGTAATGTTTCCTGACAACGTTTCTCCCATCCATGCCAAGCAAGGAATCCTTGGCGCCTGAAGATTTTCTTCGCGCAATTTGACGCCTTCGTGATATCGTCGGTCACCAAATCTGGAAAACATATAATTTAAACTCTATTTATAATGACATTAGGCAAAAACTGTCAAATAATGATAGTCATTAGGTGATTTTTGTTGAAATAACCGCATTTTAATGATATTTTTAAATATAAATGGCAGCTACATACCTACACTCGCGAGCAAAAGTATGGAATCACTTACTTCTAATTGATTCCGCGCGATCTTGAGTACTTAATAACTAGTTAAGAATAATAAAAATGGTACCACTTTAAAGGTTAAACTGTTAACTTTAAATTGATACCAAATCCATTTAAATCACACCAGTATTTAAGGAGCTATTCCGGATTGAGTGAAGGAGTTAGGAAAACATAAAGATAATGGAAAAATAATAAATGAAGAAAACAACAAAAAAAAACAAAAAATAATTAATAAAAAAATTATTTGGCCTTAAAATTAAGTTTCAATATTTTGTGTTCCCTCCCCTCGCCCTAATAACTGCTCGAAGACGGTTCTTCGTTGACCTAATCAGCTTCTGAATCGATTCTTGCGGGATACCTTCCCACTCCTCTATTCAAAGCCGATTTCAGCACATTCACACTTGAAGGAGCAAGAATTCTGGAACGAACCCTCCTCTTCAGTTCATCCCACTCGTGCTCAATGGGATTCAAGTCCGGGCTGAGCGCTGGCCAGTTCAATATGGCGATACCGACTTCTTCGAGGTATTCAGTTGTGGCACGGAAAGTGTGACAACGAGCGTTATCGTGCATAACGAGGAAGTCATCACCGATATATCCCGCATAAGGAACGACATGTTCCAGCAGAATATCGGAAATGTAGCGGTCTGAAGTTAGACCGCCTCCTCGTCCCCCGCCAGCCACGAAAACAATCTCCGTTTTACCGTAGAAGGAAATGCCTGCAATGCCATACAAGAACCGCCCCCATAAGCCACTGTCTTAGCGAAACAGCACTGCGCATATCGCTTCACAGGTCGCCTATAGACCCGACCCCTTTATTATTATTATTATTAATACTTTATTTCAGGCAACTAAGGCCCATAAAACAATACATACATAAGCATAAAAACAATAATTATAAACTAATACATATTTTAAAACAATAAACTTAAAAACTACTGCACACGAAGAGACTGCGTCGTGTTACGCTGCGTGGTGTCACGTAGCCGACCGCGGAAACGCCGATACAGCACACCTTTCGGCCAAAACTCTTCCTTGAGGAAGGTCACCAAATGTTGAGTCGGAACCCGCACTACGAACGACTTGAAATTGGTGTTATGGCGCGCCTCCAACTTCTCCACCCTCAAGGTCCAGTTGGTCTTCACCCGTAGATACTCCACGATGTCCTCAGTCTTTGTAGAGTGATGCAAACGGGACACGTACAGCTGCGTCGTCGGTACCGCAGGACGTAGCAGCATGTTAGATCCGGCGGGCGCCGTCCCACACTGGTTGCGATAAGAAGGCTTCTTCTTCTTCTTTCTCTCCACCTTGATGAAGCCGTCCCCAACGCATGTGTTCTTCGGTGGAACCTGCTGTTCATGGTCCATGTAAGCGCCTTTAGTCGCGCTCGATACTGAGCGACTCTGCTTTCCCCCTTTTGGTTTTTCTGCTTGTCGTTTCGTTTGCGACACAGCAGGTTTCATGTTGGCGACTGTTGCAGAATAGGTAGGTTTGGGAGTCGATGTACCTATTACACGCGACGCTTCCCCGGCAGGTACGACGCGATCAACAGAACACGATGCAACGCTTGCATTCTTGACAGCCGATGACGCAGATTCACTCGCCGACTGGAAACTGCAGACCGAAGCATTTTGTGCCCCGCGACGTGTGTTTACATTAATGTCGTCCGATGACCTACTTGCCGGAATATCGTTGCGCAACAACGCTACTTCGGCTTTCAATTCACCGATGGTGACATCCGATGACTCCAACTTGGACTTCATCACAGCCAGGCTCGCCTTCAGAGATCTGATGTCCTTCAGCAGCCCGGTAACGTCGACGTGGTCGAAAGTGACAGGAGGCAGCTTGTGCAGCTCCTTCGCCACAAAATCTGGCACGTCATCGGGATCGGTCCTCTTCAGCATGTCGATGATATCCTGCAGACTCTTCTGGCCACCATCTCTCCGGCGAGATGGCATCTGTCCGACTTGGTCGAGTGATTGAAATAACTGCAACTTGGCACTGCATACCTCTACCTCTTCGAAGGAGGACTTGCAGATCTGCAAGATGCTGACCTCGTCCATGTAGTCGATGGCATGCTTGACGAATGCCAAAAGCTCGTTAGCAATGAGCTGCTTTGAAGCCATTGCGTATAAAATCGGGCAGCAGTTACCGCTGCGCAAAACGTGAATAAAATATTCGTGCTGTGTAGCGCAAAGGCGTCCGTTTCCGAGCGCGCGCGTTTGGTCGCTGCCGTGCAAACACATTCTACACTCGTCGGAGAACAGGACTGGCCTCCATTGCTCAACCTCCCAACCAAGATGGGAGCGAGCAAATTGAAGGCGTACTTGTCGGTGACCTGCCGTCAGTTTTGGGCCTGTGGCAGGTCTTTTTGGAGTCAAATTAGCTTGCTTAAGTCTATGACGAACTGTCCACTCGCTGGCAGCTACCCCACGAGCATTTTGGAGCTCCTGTTGGACGTCGACACAAGTCAAATGTCGATTTCGGAGGGAGGTTGACACGATAAAACGGTCATCCCTCTCCGATGTGCACCGGCGCCGTCCAGATCTTGGTTTCGGCATAAAGCCACCAGTCTCCCGAAAGCGTTAATTAACTTTCGAAACATAGGACTGGCTTATGTGGAGCTGACGTGCGACCGCCCGCTGGCTGAGACCTTCTTGCAATAGGGCGACGATTTGTGCTGCTTGTAGGTGTAGTATCCATTGTCCTTCCAAGTTCAAGGGTCAAAAGTAGCGGAGATGTGTACCGGTCAACGTGTGAAAGTTGTCTGATAAAGAAAATTTTTTTTTTTTTTTTTTTTTTTTTTTTCTGTATGGCATCTCGCAGTTCAACCTGAGGGTTGGTTACTGCTTAACCGGACAATCCTGTGGTGCCTTAAAAGTGACTTTTAGGGCCTCCAGCCAGGGCAAAAACTTATAAACTAAGTGACTACGCTAAGGGCACCCCCTGTGGGGTACGAGCCTCGGCTTAGGTCGCCACTGAGAGAGGGCAGCAAAGGGACAGGCTGGATCGGGTCTCCATTAATTAGGGGCTATTTTAAAGCTAAGGGCACAGCGACGCGGGCTGGCGCTAGCAAGGGTCGGGGGGGGGGGCGTTACGGGGTCGTCGCGAGGGACCTCGGCGGCGAGGTCGGAATGACGGTAATTTGTGTCTGTGTTTGACTAATGTGCTAGTGGCCCTATTTCTTTCTTGAAGGAGGGTAATAGCGTCATCTGGATCGGACAAGGTATGACGTGGACGTCGGGTCCTGCTAATACGGGAAGGGGTATATCGGGCGGCCGCTACGACGAGCGGGTTGCGGTGTTTCTCCGTTTGATCGAAGAAGCGCTTGCAAGCGCGCTTCATGAACTGACGGATGGTCGGGAGTTTGAGATCGAGATGAAGGTTCTCGTTGCGAACATAGAACGGGGCGCCCGTTATTTTTCGCAAGAAACGGTTTTGCAGGGTTTGCATTCTGTGAAGACGGTATGCCTTTACGTGTGCGAATACAGCACAGGCGTAGGTCATGATGGGACGAATGCACGCGGTGTAGGTACGCAATTTGCACTTGAGTGACAATTTGCTACGTGCATTCAACATACAGTGAAGTCTACCTTGAGCGAAAGCGGCGCGCGAACGCGCCTGCTTTATGTGCTCCGCGAAGGTTAGGTGGCGGTCGAGAATGACTCCTAGGTATTTGGCTTGCTTCTCCCAAGGGATAGGCTCGCCGAACATGGAAATCGGACTGGATAAAGAAAATCCGATAACACGTGCTTTTATAGGGGGTCAATAGGCCGCAACTCGCGACGTATCAAACAATTGAAACATATCTTTTTCCTTACTCCTTCACTCAATCTGGGATAGCTTCTTAAATACTGGTGTGATATAAATGAATTTGGTATCAATTTAAAGTTAACAGTTTAACCTTTAAAATGGTACCATTTTTTTATTCTTAACTAGTTATTAAGTACTCAAGATCGCGCGGAATCAATTCCAAGTAAGTGATTCCATACTTTTGCTCGCGAGTGTAGTTTAGTATAATAATAATAATAAACGTTTATTTCAGAATTACATTCCATATTTGTTAGTAACAATGTAAACTTATAAACTAGTGTTAGTAACATTTATTTAGTAAGCTGTATGAGGCCCGCCGACCCTGGAGAGTGCCTACTTGACTGCTTAGTATGCTTTCCATTTTTTTTTATTCACAACACAACTATCATTACTGGTTATCCCAAATATCACATACTTATGTATTTTGTTCAACATTAATAACAGTCTATTTGATATCATTTTCGTGAACTCATTCAGAGAATAGAAAAATAAATCTAAATAAGTAGGTATGCTAATGTCGCGAACATAAATATAAAATACTAGCTGACCCGATAGACATTGTCCTGTCAAACGATTTTTCAATTTTCTTACTGTAAAACCTTCCCTGGACTTTCACAAATATTTCAAGACAAAAATTAGCCAAATCGGTCCAGACGTATTCGAGTTTTAGAGAGACTAACGAACAACGATTCATTTTTATTATATAAAAGACAGATATAGATAAAATATCTATGGTCGCGGAGAACGTGATTTTATCGTGGTGATATACGTTAGTTAAACCGTATGGTGCCGGCCGCGAATAGTACTACCCCATTTCTATACCCGTGGGTGTCGTAGAAGGCGACAGAGGGATATTGACCAGAGGACATGAGCAGCAGCGTCATTCTGAGTATCATAAACTCCTACTGCGATCGCCAACATGCATCGGCCAAGCATAGCGATTACGGTTGAATCCCCCCTTGCGGGAGACCTATGCACTATGCACAGCAGTGGGCGTCTAAAATTAGTTGTAGTTTGTTTATTTTTTTTATTTTTTTTTTTTTTTTATTTATTTGGAACAACTAACAATTACATAATAATGTTATACAAACAGTGAAACTTAAAACTAACAATAATATAATCTACTGCGTTATTCACAGGATACCTACTAGTTATACAATTTTACGCTATAAAATATAGGAAATTAAAAAAGTATGCAGAATTAAATACAATATAAAATTAAAGTGCTTTAAAAAAAATAAGTTTTACACATGAGATGAATGATAAGAATATTAAAAATGTTTACAAAAAAATAAAAGATTAACTTTAAGACAGCCATTATTTTTAAATAATAGAATTAGAATTTAAGAAGGAGACAGAGCATCTAAATGCTTGATTGCCTCAAGAACAGATCCTCTATATTTATTATATGGCAAACAGAACAAGTCTATATCAGTAAAGTATGTATTATAATTATTAGTAAGACGCCGTAGAGGAGCTCGGGCGCCAGCATTTGTACGACATGAAGACACAGCAAAGAGCAACTGTTTACGCACCACTCTTGTTTGCGCTCTTCTAGGTACTGCATAACATAGCCTATTGCAGATGTCTAAACAGTCATAAGCATTGTTACAGAAGTCATACAGGAGCATAGTCTCAAGAAAAATTCGTCGACTACATAAGGACGACAAGTTATAGTGATTGAGTAAATCGGCATAGGATACAGAGGTACGGAAGCATCTATAATGAATTGCCTTCAAAAACTTCTTTTGTACCCTCTCTATATTCTCCGAATATTTATTGTAAAAAGGATTCCACACTGCAACTGCATATTCCAACTGAGACCTAATTAATGATTTATATAAATACAAGTATGTCTGTGGGCGCACAAATTCAGTTGAGGATCTGAGGACAAGACCGAACATACGCCAGGCATTATTGACGATCGCATTAATGTGTGTGTCGAGATGTAACTTATCGTCAATAATCACACCAAGATCACGAATAGAGCTTACTCTATTTAGTGGTGCATCATTTAAGAAGTAGGGATATTTTAAGATTATTTTCTTTTTGGTAAATCTTATGCAATAACATTTTGCGATGCTCAACTGAAGCTTGTTACGTATGCAATACTGGTTAAATCGATTTAAATCGTCTTGAAGTTGGTAGCAGTCATTAGTGTCCCTAATTGGTCTATAAATCTTTAAGTCGTCAGCATACAAAAGAAATTTTGAGTTACGAAAACATCTATCAATATCATTTATGAATATTATAAAAAGAAGAGGTCCTAAAATTGAGCCCTGTGGCACGCCTGATGTTACGCATATAGGAGCGGATTGATAGCCATTTATTACAACTTTTTGCATTCTGTTTGATACATATGAAGTAAACCACCTCAACAGATCTCCACGGATACCATTATAAGCAATCTTGCACAGCAGCAGTACATGGTCAACCTTGTCGAAAGCCTTTTTAAAGTCAGTATAAACAGAGTCCACTTGAGTGCCAGAGTCCATACTGTTGAATAAATAATCAGTGTATGTTATAAGATTGGTCACAGTAGATCTTCTTTGCACAAAACCATGTTGCTGTTTGATAATAGTACTATGAAGAAGAGGATATACTTCATTGTGAACTAGCCGTTCAAAAAGCTTAGACAAGGTCGACAGTATAGATATTGGGCGATAATTTTCTACCTCGTCCTTAGGACCCGATTTGTAAACTGGTGTTATATTTGCTTGTTTCCAAATATTAGGGAATACGCCTTCCTGCAATGACCGATTAAATAATATCAGTAAAGGAATACAAATCTTTTTTGCGGTTTTTTTAAGAAATATAACAGGCAGTGTGTCTGGTCCTGGTCCTTTTGTGTCATCAAGGGACTGTAGTGCGTTCATAATCTGTTTTGATGTGAATTTAATATTACTTATAAGAGGACAATTATTTGCGTATTCATCGGGAATCCGTAACTCATCAGTCAATGTAGAGGTTTCATAGACAGAGTTAAAAAAATTCGAAAATAGGTTACAGATTTCAATAGGATCACTGGTGGATTGGTTTTTAAAACGCATAGCCGAAGGATAGCCAGTCGACTTACGGTTATTAATAAACTTCCAGAAATATTTAACGTTATTTTTTATACTATCCTCGACGTTATTTATGTGCCTCGAATAACAATTTTTACATTCTACTTGAAATCTGTGTCTATAAATTGAGAATTGTTCATAATCACATAAGTTTTTATATTTTTTCCATTTTATCCACGATTTTAATTTATTTTTGAAAATATGTATCAGAGCAGGTGAGAACCAAATAGGAAATTTTGATGATTTTACTGTTGTTAGGGGTACATGTTTTTTAACTACTCCAAATACAATATTATAAAAAGCATCTACTGATTCATCCACTGAATTATTCAGCAATAAGGTATCCCAATCGACTTGCGATAATTCTTCATTAATATTGTCGTAGTCGGCTTTAAAATAATTATACCTTTTTATTAGATTACGAGTCATTGTATTAATTTTCAATGGGGACGAAATTATAATATAAAACGGTGGATGGTATTGATCAGGGGGCAATAGTTCATTAGTCGCCTGATACAAGATACAGTCATTATTATTACTAATGAACAGATCGAGGGTCTTTGCAGTTACATTTTTAAGCGTATTATATTGGAAAGCATTATGGGCTGACAAAAAAGAACCTAAAACTGTACATACTGTAGAGCTTCCCATACAGAACTGCCCTGATGATGAAGGTATACTTGTGACCCATTCGATATTTGGTAGATTGTAATCTCCTATTAGATAGAAGTTCTCCACATCCGGATTATTGAAGTAGGTACTTAACATATCAAAGTATGTCTCATAAACACATTCAGGAGTGGTTGGCGGTATATAAACTGCACTAATATATTGAAATCGGTTTTTATTCAAGCTAGGTATGCGCAGAAGGATATGTTCAATATTTGCATGTAAACTTGCATGGGGTTGTATTCGAGTCGAGTGTAAGCCCTTCAACACTGCAACCAAAGTCCCACCTCCCTCTTTTTTGCCAGTGGCTACCGGGTCACGATCGCATCTATATACAACATAACGATCGTCAATAAATTCCGAGTCTAATATGTTCGGCCTTAACCATGTTTCCGTCAATACAATCACATCATAGCAATTAGAGAGAATATTCATGTATAATATACCCAGTTTCGTGCGGACTCCTCTACAATTTTGATAGTACATTGTTAAGTTATTATCATACATAATTGCAAAGTGATCTACATATCCGTGTGACATAATTATTATATGCAAATATGCAAAAAAATGGTGCAAAAATAGTAATATTTAAAAGCTGATAATTGTAAAACATATAAAATACGGCCATATCAGACGCGTGATGTGACAAGTATTGGTTTTGTAAACATATTCGAAGGATTATATTAAAGTATAAATAAAAAGTGAAAAGTAAAATAAGTAGTGAAGTGGTTAAAGTGAGTACAAATATGTTAATATTCATCGACTGATGGCAAGCTATGTTGCGCAAGAATATCTTAAGATGTATACATACATACGTATTACAATAAGCAAAATATTTAGTAAACAATGAATGTGGTACTGAAATGGTAAATAATACTGTTAACAGATAAATAAACTTATACACAACGCAACATAATTTAATTAATTTCAACAGGAGGTATAGATGACACTGTAGGGGATGTGGATGGCTGGTTATGGATGAGTGGTTTTGGTTTAAGTTTGCCCAACTCTTCATGACATTTGACGGCAATCGCTCGGGCTCCTTCCTTCTTTCTAACCAAAATAGTCCCATGTCTAACCCACACGAACTTGTAGTTATATTTGACAGCCTCGGATTTACATTCCCGAAACAACTGTTTAGTTTTTAATGTCAAATGCTCATGTATGCGTATGGGTAAGGATGAGTTAGGGAATCCCAGCATTTCTGCATTTAAATCTTTTGACAATCTACAGGCACTAAGTATGTTGTCACGGAGTATTCGCGACGTAAATTTAACAATTATGTTTTTGGGCTTGCCGTTTTCTTGAGCGTGTGGAACGCGATGAATAGCGATGATGTCCTTTTGACTGATGCTATAATTGATTTTAGAGCCAATGTTCTCCAAGATAGACAGCAGATTTTCATTGCGCTTTTCTGGTATATTACACAGCTCGATATTACATTGTCTGGCGCTTTGTTCCATCGCGTCTATTTTCGCCACAAGCCCGACTACTGTATTTTGCAAGTCGGCATCGTTCTGATTTTGTTTTAACATTGTATCGACCCGCCTTTCAATGTCAATTTGTTGATCCGATTGATATTGAGTTGATTTTTGTAGCTCCGTCAACTCAAGAGACAGTTGATTATATTTTTTATTTATGTTTATGATACGATAGATGTCGCAAGAAACTCACCAGCACATGTGACTCGGCATCCGTTTCCGGGCACTGTTGTGTTACTGCACCAGAAGTGGTCATTAATCTGGAACAGGCCGTGATCCCTCGAACCGTTTTTGTTGCGTTTACCCACGACGTCAGTGTGGCGGGCACTTTCATTGTCTATCAAACAGACCCCTGAAAAACCCAAAAAAACAATATGTATAGTATCCCTACAGAATATTTGTCAAGAGGAACAATCTGAATGGAGACTAGACAAGTACGCAGGACATAGCTGTGTACAACAATGGCCTGCCTAGGGCTTGTCCTAACTTTGACCCCTAGGCAGCCTAGGGATCAAAGTTAGGGCAAGCCCGACAAGTTTAATAATAACAACCCCTGGATTACGCGCGAAGTTTGAAGTTTATGAGATAATTATTTAATAACTGTAAAGGTATTTTCTTTTTCTTACTTGCGTTATTAATAGTAAGCCGGTTTTTGGGTTATAGTGGAAGGCACGCCACTGGTGTACAGATTGCATAATTCAAAAACCAATTTTCTCGTGAAATAATTACTATTTCAACTAATAAATGAAACCTATTGTATAGTAGTTGGGGATTAAAAATACCCTATTCGTAACACCAAAACAGTTATATCAATAGTTTAGAATGAGACCAACTGTTTACATGTTTTTGCTAGTGACTGTATAAGTGTCTGTAAAAACGAGCGCACTCCCTTTTTTCTCACTTTCTTAGTCCGCTGGGTCGGCAATTCGACACGACCAGTGAGTAACAGGCGGGGGACCAACAGTTTTAAGGGGCTATTCTTTTTACAGATTTTAAAACTTACAATCACGTCAATACCTATGTGTAGTGTAAATTATTTGAAAAAAAATATAAAGTCAAAGTCAAAGTCAAATCATTTATTTCAATTAGACCATTATAAGGCACTTTTGAACGTCAAATGAGAAAAAAAAAATTGATTCTAGGTTTATATGTTAAACTAGAACATTCTCTTAATCATTTAGAATGTGAATATTTTTGATTAAGTTCATATTAAATAGTTTAATTAACTCGTGAAGTTGTGTCTGCTGCGGACAAAACATTGACAATCACACAAAATCTACTAGGTATAATTAAACGAAACTTACACTATCTCACTGACAATTTTATTATCTATCTTTTAGTATACGCCTTTTTTTAAGTTAAAGAATACTATCTTTTATGTAATTTTTGAGAGTTTTGGACGCAGCGCATACGATTCTCTGGTGGTTCAAGGTCGCCGGCGTATATCGTCGCCGTCTTTTTCGAGGTACGGGACTGTCACACCACCAACTTCTAAACTCCGGGTTGGTATTAAGAAATTACTAATAATATAAAAAAACTCAACTGCGTGTAAATAAACGTGGGAAAATATATGTGAACAAAACGTGAGATTGATTCAATTAATTTCAATTCAATTAAAATTATGTCTTGTTTTTCTCAGTTAATGCAGTTAATACTAGCTAAGTATAATACAAACATCTTAATTCCGCATGTCGGAAACGTACTACAAGCAATGCTTTCATGAACTAACTAAAAATATTTGCATAGTACATTGCAGATTTTAGAGAACAAACAACAAATTATTGAACCCTACTACATATCCTCAATTGAAATCCCAAAAAATTAGGACTAGGGGGTGTTTTAATAGGGTATTTTACTCTATACGAGAAAAAAACTATAAATATGTTATTGAGACAGTTTAGGCATAAAGCAGTCGGAAAATGTCAGTTTTAGTTCATAAAATAACAAAACAATTTTTAAAATTTAATTCAAAGTTTTCAGTATTTTTAATCTGTTATAAAACACCGTGAAACAGTAGCGGCCATGTTATTACGTCGTACGGCTGTGTAAACAAAAAATTGACAACTGTCAGTCAACCGATTGGCGTAATATAGGCTTTGTACTTTTATTATTTTCGTAACCAACGTAATTTTTTCATTATTACACCTATTACAAAATACACTTAATTATTTTTAAATGATAATTATACAATTATCATATTTAATATAAGCTCATTTGATACAAAACGAACTGACGTCATTTACGCTAAGCAATATGGCGTCCAGTAAGAGGTGTTTTCGTCAAACTACGCGCGAAATTTGAAAATTTAAAATTTAGATGCATTTTTATTGCACTTATCGATTGAATAAAAATTTTGTGTTTTTTTTGGTGGCATATTAGCACTACAGAATTTCATTGAGACACTTTTCAAAAATGGGTGTAATACCCTATTATATAGCGATTTCCTCGATGAGTTTGGATTCAATGGATTTAAAGTATCTAGGTATGCGGATGAAAACATGCACAAGCGTAATATATATCTTCATCATCATCTGTTTAGCCTTTTCCCAACCATGTTGGAGTCGGCTTCCAGCCTAACCGAATGCGGCTGAATTGGGTACTTGATACCACCAATCAATTGATATGAGCTCCTGTGACGTCACCAATTCAATTGACTAAGTATTAATTGGTTTCAAAGCAACTAAAAATCGAACTTTACAGTTAATTGAAAATTAATCGGGTTTTCCGGGCTGAAATAAATTGTATTAGATAAGTTGTATTTTGGAATTATTGGTTAATGGTGTCACATCCCAATCAATTGAGTTTACATGGAGCGACTGCCTACCTGACCTCCACAATCCAGTTACTGAGTAACACGTGGTAAAAGTGACTGTCAGGCTTTCTGGCTTCTGATTACCCAAGACGACTGCCAAAGTTCTACGAATAACAGCCGGGACCAACGGCTTTACGTGCATTCACGGATGGACAGGGGTAACCATAGGTAATCTGTGAACGATCAATCCGTAAGGGCGTCGGAACCGAGCTAATATATCCTTGACGACACGATTGGCGCAGTGGTTGACCGATCTATCGACTGCAGCTGCTGCGCTGCGTGTCGCGGGTTCGATTCCCGCACGGAACAAATATTTATATAGCCTACAGGGGTGTGATTCTGTAAGACCTCATTCTAAACTTCGAATCTGAATCCACTGTGAGTTTCTTGATTGGCATTCTAAAAACTCGGTTGATAATTCGAATTTACACTAGCGCCACCCTTACGAGCGTGTCAGCAAGTTGAACTAAATTGACAGGAAGATTTTGACAGATAAAGTATGAGATGACGTAAGAAATGGCATTCTGTAAGGTAATTTCTCCGTCACTTCGCACTCGAACACGATTCAAAGTGTCAAATATATCAAGGTCATTTTGAACCTTATGCGAAGTGAGAGTGAATAGCGATGTGAGATGCGAGTTGTTGTTTGAATTTTACATAATCGACCTACAGATAGTTGTTCCGGGTCTGGCTGTTTGTGTATGTGAGTTTATATGTTTGTTAACGCACCCACGATACCGGAGAAATTCCTAGAGTGGGGCAAAGTTTAGAAAAAAAAATCTTCATATAATATGCATATTTTTAATAATTATATTGAACTAGCTGACCCAACAGACGTTGTCCTGCCCCTTACGAACCATTTGAACCTTCTCTGGACTTTCACAAATATTTCAAGACCAAAATTTGCCAAATCGGTCCAGCCGTTCTCGAGTTTTAGCGAGACTAACAAACAGCTATTCATTTTTATTATACAGATAAATCTATGAAGAATTTGTTTTTGAATTTTGTCAAGTGTCTTATTTATTTATTTTTTTGCACGTGTCTTATTATCTTGTTGGTTATTTTTATTCTGACAAGGTAATCGGCTTGCATATTATTGACTGTAAACATAAACATTTTAAACAACATTTAATGTCATTTTACTGTAAATAAACAGGTACTTACAATCTCCCATCTTCTCTTCAGGAAAATTCTGGTTCCTCAGTTCTTGTACTAGATCACAGCGTGACTCAAAATATTTAGCGTCACAGCAAAAACAGTGAGCCACTAACACTAATAAACAGATAAATATTTGTTTCATTTTTAATTTTTGTAGATAAGCTTGTCACACGCAGCCACACAAGACGTAAAAAAAGTTTAACTGAACTGAAGATTGTGTACATAAAAACTGGATTTTTATCATAGTTTATAGTGATCTGTAAGGTCAATTTACACTTGATATTCGTTGATCGTTTATATAAATGTGCATGTGGATTGAGTGATCCTCTCTTCAAACTTAACAAAAATCGAGGAAGGTTTCGTTAAAAATAGTTTAACCGGTAAACCGAAATGAAATTTGACAAAGGTGCAAAACCTAGTACTTCCCTAACTAATTATATAAGGTGTTAAAAAAATAACTTTACAAATTTCGTGTACTTGCTTGGTATCGAAAAACGAATATACGTATAGCAAAAGAAATTTTTTTTTAGCTATGTTCATTTTTCACGTGTAAAAGCAATTTAGTTAAATATTTAACTAAATCGTTTTTGTTAAATATTTAACTAAATCGTTTTTGTTAAATATTTAACTAAATCGTTTTTGTTAAATATTTAACTAAATCGTTTTTTTTTAATATTTTTTATATTTATAATTTTAATATTAAGTGGTTTTGCCGTTAAGAGGTAACAAACTTACAGTTACTGTCATTATAATATTAAAATTGTGGATGACTATTATCAACATTTCAGCTGAAAAACGTCCACTGCTGGGCGTAGGCGTGCGCGAACATTGCAGGCCAGGGTGATGACGCTTATGAGAGGTCATAAGCGTCATCACCCTGGCCTGCAATGTTCTAGTCTGTAGTAGCTAATCTGTTTGTGCCTACCCTACCTACCTACTTAAGTACTTACAATGCGGTCAACGTATCTTGGCGCGTCTGAAGTTAGCTGTTTGGCTGCGCAATGGAACTTTTAGGAACGAAATTGTCTACTGCGCAGCTAATCGGCTAACTTCAGACGCGCCAAGATACGTTGACCGTACTGTACCTACCTATCTGTTAGCAAATAATATCGCAGTTTTTTTTGTACACTTGAAAACGCAGCTAGATTCGTTACACAGTGTGTATGATCTCTAATAGCAACCACAGAGCTGATAATTACAATCTGCCGACGAGTTCACAGTTTGTTGTGTAAAAAAGGGGATTTTTCTGCGCATGCGACGCACACGTAGGTTTCGTCATCTTTATAACGTAGTGTGCCATTGTGTAGCCACAGTAGGTATCTACGTATGTATGAAACCTACTCGTATGTTAGGAAAATGGACTTTCTTAAACTAGTTTCTACCCGCGACTTCGTCGACTTGAAGACGAGTTTACCAGAAAATTATAGGTTGTGGCACTCAACAAGTATAATTACCGACACGTAAGTTGGCGAGAGAAAACATTACCGTTGTGATGAAACTGCCAACTTCTTGTGAATGTACTCTCGAACTTTAATTTTGAACGCTAAGCGATTGGTTGCCATCCTGATTTCCTGGGGAAGCGCATTCCACAGAGAAATAGATTGCATATGGTTGGCACAAATGTACTGAAAGTAGGGAGCAAGGTAACTAGGGGAAGTGGGAGAAACAAGAAAAGAAAACAAGGTGGTTAGCGCCCTTTGCTCCGTACGCTGACGTATGGGCAACCACTTTAGAAGAGACCGGTGCTCGGAGACATGATCATATTTACGCAGATTGAAAACGAATCGAATGCAGTTATTTAGAAGACGGTCAAGTTTGTCGAGGATAAATTAAGAACTGTACAAGCATTGTTTTCGTATTTGAGGGCTGGCAACGTGACGTCACAAACCCCCACTCATGATCTTTGATGCGTTTTATCTTCGTCAGTTTTTATTGATTTGATAAAACAAAAAATACGTTTCCAATATTTTTCGATAATCTAACTGACGGTCTAATTAGATTTATTTGGTAAAGTTTAACCTATTTCAAACATTTTTACATGCGCGAACTTGGTGGAAGTTCGCGCATGTAAAAATGTTTGAAATAGGGTATTTTTACTACAAAATATCTTACCAGCTTACGTGCCGGTAACTGTAGCTAGATTTGCAATTTTCATCAGTCATCTGCCCAGCCTTTCCCAACTTTGTTTGGGTGGGCTTCCAGTTTAACTGAATGCAGCTGGATACAGTATTTTACATGGAGCGACTGCCTATTATGATCTCACTATCCAGTAGCTGTAGGTCGATTCTGTAAAATTCAAACAACAACTCGCATCTCACATCACTATTCACTCTCACTTCGCATAAGGTTCAAAATGATCTTGATTTATTTGACACTTTGAATCGAGTTCGAGTGCGAAGTGAGCGTCGAAGTGACGGGGAAATTACCTTACAGAATGCCACTTCTTACGTCATTTCATACTTTAGCTGTCAAAATCTCCCTGTCAATTTAGTTCAACTCGCTGACACGCTCGCAAGAGTGGCGCTAGTGTAAATTCGAAATATCAACCGAGTTTTAGAATGCCAATCAAGAAACTCACAACGAATCCAGATTCGAAGTTTAGAATGAGGTCTTACAGAATCACACCCCTGGGTAAACACGATACCCCTTGGGAAGACTGGTTGTCAGAATTTTTTGAGCCGACTACCTATAACGACTGTCAAATATCTACGAATAACAGCCGGCCGGGATCAATGACTTCGGCGACATGAGGCAGTACTTGCGCACCTGCGGCGCGGGCGGCACGCCACGTCTCGTGCAGCCCACACCCGCTGTGCCCAGTCCAGCGCGCGCGCCACGCCCGGGGGCTCCACCGCGCGGGACATGCTAAGGGGGTTAAGGTTATTCATAAATTCGTGGTTTTCGGGGGAGGGGTCTCCGTGTGAAATGGATGGACCAAGGCAAGCGTGATGGCCGGTGGATCCGTACAGCTTTTACTTAGCCACGAGCTCTTCTTTACTTACCTCTTACCAGAGATTACCTATAATACAGTACGGACCGTCTGAAGTTAGCCGATTAGCTGCGCAGTAGACAATTTCGTTCCTAAAAGTTCGATTGCGCAGCCAAACAGCTAACTTCAGACGCGCCAAGTTACGTTGACCGTATTGTACCTCTTACAAACAAAAAACTTGACAGGTGTCAAGGGACACCCGGATCCGGATGGAACGAAGTTCCTTTCGATTAATTAGTGAAGGAATAGTTTTTTTTTTTTTTAAGTTATAATCAAATCAAATTAATCTAGAAAATAACTGGCTTGCTTTCTATGAGAGAGAGAGAGAGACAGACAGAGAAACACGCGCTCGCCGCATGGCTGACAACTATAGCAAAAAGTGTCGTTACAACTTTTGGTCTTATTTTTTTTCGTCTAGCCCCCTTTCGCAACGCGCGATAAGGAACATCGTTCCAAAAAAAAATTGGTTGTCTGTAAAATTGGTTTACGGACGATAGTTTTACGTGATAACGTCATAAAGAAACATAACGGCTAACATAATAACATAAGCAAATACTAATATTATAAAGAAGTATTTGTTTGTAAGTTTGTATGTAGGGGGTAATATCTGAAACTGCTCATCCAATATCAAAAATTATTTCACCAATATAAAGCTACGTTATCCCTGAGTGCTATGGACTATAATGCATTATCAAAAAATTAGAGATCCTTGAGAAAATACACGCGGACGAAGTCGTGGGCAAAGTGCTAACATAACATAAGCAAATAATGGCTTCCGTAGAGGTGGGCGGAGTTTATTGCTTGGGCCGATCGTGCCTCTCTATCGCTTGTTCCGCTCTCTCGCTTGCACGCTCAGGCTCAGGCGGAACGTGACACTTTTTCGTGCGTAAGACCTCCTAATATCTTTACTGTGCTCATGATACCTAGTAAATATACTTAGATGAACAAAGTTTTGTCTTAGTTCACAAAGAAACTGACTGTGTTTGCCCATCCCGGGAATAATTTTCCTTTTATTTCAGACGAAAATGTATTACAGAAAAATTGTCGCTCACTTAGAAGAGTGAGTGTTCCGTAAAGATGGATTTAACGTCATTGTAACAACATAAATCATTTTTTTTTATTTAGGTATTCTATTTGTCAACCGACTTCAAAAAAGGAGGAGGTTATCAATTCGTCTGTATTTTTTTTTAATTGCGGTTGGCCACCACTCATTTGATCTTAAGTGATGATGCGGCCTAACGTGGAGCACGTTTGTCTAGGATGAACCGGTTCACTCGTGCCTTGAAGATACCCAAACCGCAGAACTTCAACCATATAAGTAGTGTTGTCGATGCTTTGCCGTATCTCTGCTTGCCGATAAAAGACCGACAGGCTGTATCGCCGACATCGTCAAAGTCGCAGGTAACCGGTGGATGAAAGCGGCGGGTTATCACTCGTTGTGGCATTCAATGGAGGAGGCCTTTGTTCAGCAGTGGATATCTTCCGGCTGATGATAATGAGGCTGATAACGGTGCGACGATGCACAGGACTCTGGAGCTTAGCCTTAACAATGGAGTCGTTGTCAAAGAGCCACTTGGTACGTCTATCAATAACTTCCAATGCTTCCAGTTGTTTTTACATCGGAAAATGTGCCTAGAAGTTTGGCCGAGGAAGACCGCAATTCAAGAAGACAGGCTTATGATTCGTTTGGCTAAGACGGACCGAAAGAAGGACGGACCTCAAAGGTTCTAATGTAGAAGTATATTTTCAGAACGACCGGCGACCCTCGATCGAAACGTGTCCGTAATCAGTCAGTGGTTGAAGGGAAATTGTTTGGACGACTTGTTAGAAAAGTTAGTTAATCATTTTAATTATTAGAATTCTGTAAATAAATGCAAATTTTTTTTGTTACCCCCGCGATTTTTTTTTCTTCACCATGCAACCTGATACTGAGCTGTAAATTGTAAAAAAACTTTACAATCATTTCGGGGACTACCCAGGCGCATTGACCTATTGGTGGCCGGAGCAAAAACATACGCGCGTGCCTATTATGCCAAGCCATAATTAACCGCAAATTAAATACTGTGTTAAATACCTACAAATAAAAATAGGGAAATAAACTAATGGTTGTGAATGTCTTTGTGCCTTTTTACAATAAAGTTTTAAATAATAGGAAACAGAATAGACAGAACAGAAACAGAAAACTTAATTTAGTATACTTATCTTAAAAATATTCCGTGTAACGTTTTCTTGCTATCCATTAGTCGGAAAGTGGGGGGCACGGAAGTCATAGCCCCCCCCCCCCATACATAAATTAGGGTTACCTACTGTAGGTACCTAATTAAAGATTCGAGTGATTTCTATCTTTAACCTCGTTATGAAAATTATCAGGTACCTACCTACTTACTTCACTGTAAACAAGACGTAAAGTCATATTTAAACATTAACCGCATAACAGGAAAAAAGTGTTAAATACGTTTCTTGAATACAAACATCGTAAGTACCTATGACTAATCAACACAGACAGACAATATTGCTTCCATTGTCTTTTTTTGGGGTTCCGCAGTTTACACGCCGACGAAGGAATACAGTTGAAATTAGTCTCTTTTTATAATGGTTCCTTTGTTATACCTATTCATCATATAGAGAAGGCAGGTAAGTACAGGATTTATTTGCTCCTGAATTCCCATCTAAAAAATCAACCTGTAGGTAGGTGATAGGAAGTACCTACATGACACTTTCGGTAAAAGTACCTACTACTCGTTTCGTTCATGTGAAACGTATATTAATAATACCAGCCCATAATACGCCCACTGCATGGCAAACGTCTCTTCTCTAAGGCACGAGCATTGACCACGCTTGCTCAAGGCGGCACGAGCATTGAACACGCTTGCTCAAGGCGGCACGAGCATTGACCACGCGGATTGGCGAATTGATTACTTATATCTTAGAAGAAGGAAAAACCTTCTTAAAAAAGTGTACTATATAGGGTTATTTGTTGAACACGTATACGTATACCTGGCTAACCTAACCTAACATTTTAATTAACCACTTATTATATTTTAATACTTATATTTTTTTTTTTCAAATTAAAAATAATCATTTAAAGTGTTCGCTGTATTTGTGAACAGCTCTAGGTGTTGCCTAAAGAAAGCACTACTTATGTAAACAAAAGTGTTCAATGTGTGTATGTACCTATAACAAAAACTTGTGTATGTTGCAAACTAGTATCACAAAGTACGTAAGGCAGCAGCATCTCTATATTTTGTGCTTGTATCCATAAAAACCTGACAAATAACAAATTTACAGAAATAAACCCAAATGACAATGCCAGATCGTGCCCCACCCATGTACAGAAAAAGTAACACATGTACAGAAAAAGTAAATTAATGAAAATAATTGAAATTAATATAGAACCTTTCTATACTAAATTGTTTTTCTTTAAAACTTGCGGATTACGAAATACCTACCCACAAAATACAAGCTCATTTTACCTAAAATACAATTTGACCTATAATCAATGTCATTATTGTTTTTAGGTTTAAACGGAAACCGCAAGTTCTACAGTCACTAAGACTAATGTTTAGTTATCAGCAATAAATAAACAGTAAGATGCTACATATTGCACATGACTTTTATTGAGTGGGGCAAAGTTCTATAGAGTTTCTGGCATTGTCCTTTCAAAAGCAAAGTTACGGCCTTCTAGTCTAACACGGTACGGTAAGTATGCATACCTACCATGTATGCATGCGGCCGCAGTGACCTACGAAACCCGAGCACGCGGCTCGCTACGCACGCACTTGACCAATTTTTTTATCAAGTTAAATTGGCCAATACTGAAGGGGCGTCCCCATACGCTTCAATATGAGACGGACATGATTCATTTAAAGATTAGGATTCCTCGTAAACCATTTTACAACTCCTAAGTGATGATTTGATTATGATTATGATTAGGTGCTTAACATACTGCTCTAGTTATCGCGTTAGATACTGGCCGCCAAAATTCTTACACATCCATACCAATATAATAAATGCGAAAGTAACTCCGTCTGTTCCGCTTTCACGATGAAACGGCTGAACCGATTATGATGAAATTTGGTATGAAAATAGATTGAACCCTGGGGAAGGACGTAGGCTACTTTTTAACTAGCTTTTGCCCGCGACTTCGACTGCATCCACGATAACCGACATTCACGCGGACGAAGTCGCGGGTATAAGGCAGTTCTTTATATTTTCGCTTTCCTATTCTGGCGTTATTTGAACAAGTGAAGGGACTTGAGTTATTCATTGTAGATCTTGAAAGAGCATTGCCGTACAATGTTACCACGGATGCTTCAAAAAGTTAAAGACATTTTGAACTTCTTTTAACCAAAAGAAATCCTAAACTTATGGGCCTTGTCCGCGGAAAGATAATTACTTGGCATAAGTACCTACGTGCACGTGACTAAGTTAAAGCCGTACAGATCAATCGGTCAAAGGTTAAGCTACGCTAGCCGCGGTCGGTCTGTGGATGGGTGACCATCCCTTTCATACAGAGTTCCCTCCGTGCCTCGGAAAGCACGTAAAGCCGTTGGTCCCGGCTGTCATTTGTAGATCTTTGGCAGTCGTTAGGTATCGGTAGTCAGAAGCCAGAAAGTCTGACAACCAGTCTTACCAAGGGGTATCGTGTTACCCATTAACAGGGTTATGGAGGTCCGATAGGCAGTCGCTTCATATAAAACACTGGTATTCAGCTGCATTAAACTGGAAGCCGACACCAATATGGTTGGGAAAAGCCTAGGCAGATGATGAAGCCGTGTACCTAAACAATCAATTAAGTAGAAAGAAAGAAAGAGATTCGGACTAGTCACTGCTAGATAGTACAAGTTGAAGCTATGTAGACAGAAGCCTAAATCCAGCAGTAGATCTAAGCTGATTAACTTCACAAAGGGGCGATTACCGTATTTTTGGGAACGATCGCATTCTAATCCCATTCTCAGCAATAACTTTATTTGAACAGTTCGACTCCTTGACTGCCTTGTTGGTTTCGTGGTGGCAAACGCTACTACTCAGTGTGGTGAGATCCTGGGCTCGATTCCCAAGTTGGGTAAAGTTTTATTTATTGGATTATTCGAATAGGAATTTATCCGAAGTAGTCCGGAATTTGGAAGTTCGTGGAATAGCACCCCCGTCCATCGGATATTACGTAAAACCGTTGGTAGTTACTCCGCCTGATCTCTCTCCGGTCGTGTCGGATTGCCGGCCAATCGGACTATGAGAGTGAGGCATAAGTAACACACACACTTGCGCACTAATAATGTCTCCTGCATATACATTATACTTCATAGAGATTGAGCTAGTCCGTGGCCGAAATTCGGCCAGGACAATTATTAGAACCCCATTTTTTGCAATTCTTGGCTAGTTTTTGACATGTTGCTGAGATTATCTAAACTTCGCCTAGGACATATTATTATAGTTACAATTATATTATTTATTTTGAATATTTTAATAGGCCTTGTGTTTGGCTGCAACTCCCCTGATCATAAGTGATGATGCGGCCTTAGGTGGAGCACGCTTGCCTAGGATGAACCGGTTCACTTCGTGCCTTGAAGATACCCAGGTTATATTTATCAGGGAACAGAGAGGCGGGCAGTGAATTCTACAGTCTCGCAGTTCGCACAATAAATGTAGAAGCAAAGCGCTAGGTTCGAGACGAGACCGTGGAACTTCAACCATATAGCGGTGACGCTTAGCCGTATCTCTGCTCGTCCCATTATGAAATGGGGATGAGATGAGTGAATATACCTAAAGCTAAATCAAATGTTACGAAGTATGACAACTCATCACATCCTCACATCACCTAAATTAATCTTAGGAGATGTTTGTAGAATAGACCGACTGTTTAAATTCTAATAATAGCATGCATTTATATTTATCAGACAATTTACACAATTTTACCCTATTGATGTTATTTTGTGACTAATTATTCAAGCTGCAGACAAAGTTAATTAAGGTAGGTATAGGTGCTTAATAATAACTCTTGATAATAAAGTTTACATAAACCGCAATGTTACAATAATATTTACTTACCTACTTGAAATATATACTTCGGTGACTTCAGTCAATTTCAGGAAAAAAAATTGTCTATAAATATTGATTGTGCTCTGAGAATATTATCAGGTACTTATGCAGTACCAACTTATATCAGGTAGTAGTAGTATGACGGGCTGGTGTCCGCAACTCCACGACTCAGCGCGTATTTTGCGTACAGGTGGGAAGTAAATCATTCGATCCACCCGAGCTCCCCAAGAACGGCCAGCAGCGCCTTGACGTCGCTGACGATCTCCCGTAGGTTACCTAGGTTACAGAACTACTTTGCCCTGTATGACGCAACCTCAGGGCAGTTCAGAAGCACATGGGCCGCTGTCTCATCCGGGTCTGCACAGTGGGTTGTCTGTAACTCCTATGACAAAAAGATGTTTATTGAAAGACCCATGGCCAGTTATGGCGGCTGTGACCACACGTAGCTGTTGTTTGGACAGTCGGAGGGCTTGCCTTGTGAAGCGGCCCTCAATCGCAGGAAGAGCCTCCTTGGCCTGCCTGCACTCGACATGCTCGGTCTACAGTCTTTGGTGTAGATCCTTGGTACGTTTTCTTACCATGGTGCGTATTTATATCAGGTAACCCGAGATTAAATCCTACCTATTCTAGTTCATCATCTGCCCAGCCTTTTCCCAATGAGACTTTTTTTTTGCGCGGTGGAAATCCTCATGGACTTCCTCCATCGTGGGGATGATGAAGGGGCATGCCGGACTCATACCGGCTAAAACCACCGCCGGGTTCCACCTCTGCCTTTGGCCGGGGGTGTAGGTTTCGCATAAGCATTCACCGCCCCACAGACGGGTATTTTGACAATCTACGCGGCCAAAATTATTTTATGATTTTATTCTTTTCTAAAGGATATAACTTAGTAGAAAAAATACTTAATGTGATTTATAAAGAGGTTTCATTATTAAATATCATTGGGTTCCTCAGGCATGAGAAGCGCGATAGTTTCTTGGAAAAATACTTCATTTTTCTTCTTTTTAAGCTTCTCAAACAACTTATAAGAGGTACACTACTCTCACTCCCGAGGTAGGTACCTCGTGAACCCAAAACAAATACTTTTTTTAGAATTATAAGAATTACAGTATTTTTTTTGTACATTGCTCAAAAAAAGTTTAAATTATCGAAACATAACGTATCCGCGCTTATCCGCGGCAGTGGTTTTTTATTTTTTACTACTCAAAGCTTCAAACTTTCATTTGTTTATGGAATTACGGCAGGATCTAACTTGATAATATTAGGTCCTTACATATGAAATTGCCGATACTTAATACTAGCAACTTTGAAATCAAATATTTTGTGTTTCAAAATTATTTCAAAATAAAGACTAAAGAATATTGTTTTAAAATTCGTGTTTCATTTGTTTTCACGTCATTTGTTTGGGCTTGAAAATTGCTATAGCAACAACAATGAAAAAATTAAAAATTCGCGGAATTTACGAATATGAGTTCCACCGTGGCGCCAGTGCAGCAAAAACGGCTCGAAGGATTAACGACGTGTACGGGCCAGGCACCGCTAACGAACGAACGGTGCGTTTTTGGTTTCAACGTTTCCGTTCTGGAAATTTTGATTTACAAAATGAGCCTCGTGGACTACCGGATACCCAAGTGAATAATGAAGAATTAAAGGCGATAGTGGAAGCGGATCCATCTCAAACCACTTCTGAATTAGCAGCAGCCTTTGGAGTAAGTGACAAAACAATCATTATCCATTTGCGTCAAATTGGAAAAGTAAAAAAGTTTGAAAAGTGGGTACCGTACGAATTGACTGAAGCACACCAACAAACACGCGTCGGTTGCTGCGCTTCTTTGCTCAATCGTCACAATAATGAGGCAATTTTGAATCGTATTGTCACTTGTGATGAGAAGTGGATCGTGTACGCTAATCGCAAGCAATCATCACAATGGCTTAACCCTGTAGAACCGGCAAAACCTTGTCCCAAGCGAAAACTGTCCAAAAAGAAGATTCTAGTTAGTGTTTGGTGGACCTGTGCTGGTGTCATCCACTACAGCTTCTTGAGATCAGGCCAGACGATTACTGCAGACATGTATTGTCAACAGTTGCAAACAATGATGGAAAAGCTCACCATTAACAACTGAGACTGGTCAATTGCTCTAGCCCGTTGCTCCTTCAGGATAACGCTCGACCACATACTGCACATCAGACGGTCGCCAAGTTAGAGGAGCTGCGACTGGAAACTCTGCATCACCTACCATACTCTCCAGATCTTGCCCCAACCGATTACCACTAATTTCGAAATTTGGACAACTTTTTACAAGGAAAAAAATTCAATTCTGATGAGGCAGTTAAAACAGCCTTCAAGCAGTTTATCGATTCTCGCTCCCAGGATTTATTTACCAAAGGGATCAATGAGCTCCCGATAAAATGGCAGAAGTGTATCGGTAACAATGGTGCATACTTCGATTGACTAAATATATCATTTCTTAAAAAAAAGTTATTTTTAATTTTTTGATACCGAGCGGCAATTTCATATGTAAAGACCTAATATAACAAATAGACGACGACATAAAATATGTACAATGCTAAATCGCCCTAACATGTAGGTACTTTCAAATTATTATATCCCCAAGTAACACAATCGCGTCTAAAAACGGACTATTAGATATCTAATAGAATTTAATTTTATTGTCTACCATAAGAGTAAAATATCTCCCAAGTAATATTCAAGAACGCTTATAGACACAGTTTAGTAAAAGTGGGCACAATCTTATCCCTTCTCATAAGAATGAGTTAAGAAAACATGAATAGATAGAGATAAGAGTTGTACATTATCAAATTGTCTGTAGAGATTTTTCTAGTGTCTCACTAAACTGTTTAAAGACCACAAATTTTACTAGTAGATAGTTTATAGATAAAGTAGAGACCTTTAAAGAAGTCTTTACTCGTCAAGTTTTTAAACCAAAATTAACTCAAGACTTACAACTTTAAGTTACATTTGATTTGTAATAGACAACGACACATAATGGCGCAGAACTTACAAGAGTTATTTAAACTTATTATTGTATTGCATCATGGCGTAACAAATTTCTTATTTCATATATTAGGTACTTGTGTTTTAGCTAGTTAATGATGGGTCAACAAGCAATTCTATATGCGATTGAAATTCTATCGTCGAGTATTATGTAATACTCTCTTAAAATAAGAGCGCCCGCTGTAAATGTATAATTTAATATTTTTTTTTCCAAATATGAATTTTATTTATTGTATGGAAAATTTTTAAATTGCATTTTAATGTTTAAAATACTCATTTTATTTAAAATATAGTAATTTAAATCATATTAACTGTTTAATTAGACATAATTTAATGATAAAAACATAAAAATAAGCATTAAAATATGTAACGAAAATTATTTGAAGCAAAAATAGGCAATAAAAATGGCGTCAAGATAAAATTTACTAGAAAAACGAATTCAATAGAACAAACATTCTAGAGAATTTTCTATAGTATGGCTCTAGCTCTATGACAAGAATTATTTCTCTTGATACATACTAAACTATCTAGTGAAAGAATAAACAGATTTATGAGTGGTTTAAGATTACCTAGTAACTATCATCTCTGTATTCTTTTTTATCTTCTCGCAGTATTTCTAGACGTTCATCAGTGAACAGGTAATTTGATGTGTTGTGAACGGAAGACCATTTTAAGCAGTAACAGAGCAATTTAATTAAATAATTCAAGAGGATAAGTAAAAGATATTTCTGTTTTATTTATAGACAATGTGAAAAATAGTAGGTATAATAGTAGGTGTGTATAGATAGATATACGCCGGCGTCGGTGCCAAAGACGCAGTGTTAACATAAGGCTGGTGTACAAAAGTGGACGAATTCGTAGGAAATAGTGTCATATTGATACCTAAATAGTTATCAAAGCTGCTGCATGACCTCAGGTACCTAATAATCAAAATGTTATAAAACGAATCTTGCATGCATGCAAGAATTGCATGAGCTCAGGTACCTATACAGGATGAAATTGAATTCATTAGCAAATTTTTAAGCAGTGACTCAGACCACCACCCTGAACAACTTTCATTATGGGGTTACAGCTGTTTTTTTTTCGCGCTATTTGAGTTAACTCAAATAGCGCGAAAAAAAAACAGCTACAGCAGCAGCAGCCATACATTTTGGCCGAGTACCTATTGCACTTCTGTATAGAACAGCTGATATTCTTTCGCGCTGTTTGAGTTGGCCCCATATTGAAAGTTGTTCAGGTTCGTGGTCTGAGTCACGCCTTATAAATTTGCTAATGAATTCAATTTCATCCTGTATTATCAAAATGTTATAAAACGAATCTAAGTAGGTACCTAGGTACCTATATTGAACCGCACCTTGTGTAGAATTTTGTATACTTAGTAGATGTATGGTTACGAATAGGTACCTAATTGAAAACTACTAAACTGTGGTATTTTTATAACTACGAAATTTTAATCATTAGTGAATACCATTAGGTATTAGCTGTTAGTATTTATTGTATCATATTTCGTAAAAACTACCTTCAGAAAGTATCTATTTGAATAGGTATGCATGTACGGTACTTAAGGTGCGCTACCGATTTGCCGACGAAAGTCAACAGACCTTTTAATTATTTTCACTGTCTCCATTGCATAAAGTCATCCAATTCAAATATTTAATACAAATGCACTTAATTCCCCCATTTTTAGGAAAAAAAACACTAAAAACACGTGTTCACTATCATTTTTTTAGACAAATTAAAAAATATCTATTAAAATATTTTATGTAGACTTAAATCTCTTTAAAAACAGATATAAGAGTACCAATAGCTAAAATAAAATGTTTTATCTTAAAATATATCATCTTATCTATAAAATTACTTTAAGTTAGATACCTTTAGGCTATTTGTAGAGCATTTTATCTTAAAACATTCAATATACCTATAAACGTACTAAAATAAGTGTGCTATAGAACAAATGCCCCAAAAATTATCGAGCTTGAGAAAAAAAACTCTGTAAGAATACATTTTCTTTATTGAAACCATCTTTAGAAAGCCGCTATCTAAAGATTAACCATGAATAGACTGTCAATAGACAGATTTGTTTTAAAGCTCCAAGACTGTGTTACTTGGGTCTTATCTTTGTAATGATGAAAATAACAAAAAACTTAATAAAAAACAGCATGATTACCTGCTACATCAGAATCCATCACAAACACTTCTTAAATTTACACAATATATTTAATATTTCATTTCAAAGATAATAGTATTGCACGAGCGCCGAGAACAGATAGAAACAACAAGTTGAACGATCGATTTTCGACTAAATGTATGACGCGGCTACGGGCTAGTGCAGGTAGCGAAGCTAGGGAGGGTGAGTTATTGTTCCCGAGACTATCCCCTAGCTCTGATAGTCGTCATAATCAACATTATCTATAGTTTGTGAATACCACTTTTGGCCGCGTAGATTACCAAAATACCCCTATGTGCGCCCCCTCCCAACTTTGAGCCTACTCACAGTCTGAACCGGTAGCAGCTGAATGCTGAATACCAGTAGGTATCTACCTAAGTAGATAGAGCGACTGCCTATCTACAAACGCCCCGAAGACAACCCTCTGACACAGTTAATGAGTAACATCTGCCTAGCCTTTTCTCAACCATGTTGGGGTCGGCTTCAAGTCGGATCGGATGCAGCTGAATACCAGTGTTTTACATGGAGCTACTGCCTGTCACACTTCCACAATCCAGTTAACACGATAAGAGGTAATAACTCCTCGGTAAGACTGCATGGTTGTCACTTTCGGACTTCTGACCATCAGAAAAGACAGTGAATTCAATTTTATTGGAATATTTATTAAGTAGGTAATTGCAATCAATCCTTTCGTATTAGCCTTATCGTTATTTAGTTACTTATAACGTACAAAGTAACAAGTAGTAGGTACGTACGTACCTACCTATTATAGTTTATTGGCAAAACAATATGGAAATGATAACCTGATAAACAACTAAGTAGGTACTTTGTAGAAGATAGCAGTGTGATTTTTATATGCCTATTTTATCGGTCAGAGGCGTCAGAACTACTGTCACATGTGATTCTTGTTTCCACAACATATGCCAGAGTAATTAAAAACTATAATATTCTTGGTATCAAACTTGGTTAGCAACTCCTGGCTAAATGCCAGCTAAATACTGGACTCGTGCACTAGTCTAAGAGCCTGCTCCCTGCGCCCACTGACGGCACGGCGCGACAATTTAAGGGACTTCTTATGTGACGAAAATAAGACACTTGAAGAAATTTCAAAGACGTACTGAAACGATGTTGCTTTTGATTTGGTAGATCTTCAACGATTAACATTGTAACTTTAACTATTACCTATATCATGAGTTAAAAGAATATTATGCTGCTTTACATAACATTTCCTGGTTGTGCCGTGTCACAGGTAGGCGCCAGGTCTTAAGGTTCCGTACCACGAAAAGTATATAATATCATCCAATCAATTCAAACAACTACAACACCAACTGTAACAACACTCTTCTATTTTATAATTCATAATCACAAGCTGGAAGACATCCACTGTGGAACAAAGGCCTCCCCCATAGAACGCCACAACGAGTGGAAACCTGCCGCTTGCATCCACCGGTTACCCGTGACCTTAACGATGTCGTCGGTCCATCTGGTAGGAGGCCAACGCTGCGTCTTTCGGTTCGATTTTATTATTGTCCATAGCCAAAGGCACACCAGACCGGATAGAATTGAACCAGACAGACGGGCACACAGGTGAAATTGCGTAGGCAATAGCAATAGTATCCCGGACCTACGGAACCTTAAAATGCACATAAGTAATTAAGTGAATAATAATTGAAGCTTCAACATTCGACAAAAATAACCCAAAACTTATTTATTCTGCAGTAATCTTGTAGGATGATAAATTTTAATGTTTTTTTCAGTCGATACTGCACAAATCCTTGACAGAAATTGCCGACATTATCCAAAAATCACTCAGCATTAAGTGGGACTGGACACGGATCATGGGCTTAATTAACCACACTGTGGGTCCCGGAAAATGTCCAGCGACATCGTAGTAGACCCAGGTGAAGATACGGGCTTGACGCTTCGGTATAGGATTGGCCAACACTAGCTCTAGATTAGAATTAGAAAGCAAGTCAACTAATAAATAATAGCCTTTTATGACACACCTTCGTACCTAGTTAGGTACGAAGGTGTGTGTACAAAATGACTTTGCAACGAGTATCATTCGTGACCCAGTAGATATGTTTTCATTCTGATAAAGAGGAATCCCCTGTTCCCAATCATTTACCTACACACACACACACCCTCGCATTCCGTCCGTACCTAGATCGTATATAAATACTGCAAAATGAACCTTCCTCATACACAGTCCAGTCTTCGTGTGATCAAGTAGTGCGAAACAAGGAATCATGCAGAAGCTAACAGTATTTCTCGTTGCGCTTGCGACGATCTGCTTGCAATGTGAAGCGAAAATATTCACGAGATGCGAACTGGCTCGTGAATTGAGAAGGCAAGGCTTTCCAGAAAGCAAGTTGAGAGACTGTAAGTAATAATTGAGATTTCGTTTCATTTTTTTTTTATTTTTGTCAATTTTTGTTTGGAATACCGAACCTGGAGTTACAATAAGTGTAAGTCTCAAATCACCAATCCACCATGAGCAAGCCAATACTCGTGCCTTCTCTGTATGAGAAGAGGTCTATGACCTTCAGTGGGAACATCAACAGGTAGGTATTATAATAGTTGGAAAAGGGAACCCTAGCTTGGTTCTTTTTAATAATTAAAATAGATCTTTGTTGTTGCACATTAACATGTAAAATATTGCTATTAAGAAAAAAGTAACACAAAAGTGATATTTGTGACATTTTAGGAAGATAGGTACAGTCATAACAGAAAAATAACTAACTACTTAGACTTACTCAATTTGACAAAGTGTCCATCCATCTTTGTAATGAAGGAATTCCTGCCATAGCGTTTTATTAGCTTTTGCGGATTTGCAAAGGCACTATATGTTAACACTTACCCATACCAAACCTTTTACTTAACAACTCAAAAATATTCCACAGGGGTGTGCCTGGTGGAAAGTGAGAGCAGCAGACAAACAAACAAGGTGGGACCAGTTAATAGCAATGGATCCAGGGACTACGGCCTGTTCCAGATCAATGACAAGTACTGGTGTAGCAACACCAACAAGCCTGGAAAAGACTGCAATATTACTTGTGCTCGTGAGTAACCCACTATCATAGAATTTTACACCCATAGATAGCTCTGCAACAAAGAAGCAATCCACGTCAAAAGTTGTAGCATTTCGCTTCTTATTCTTCGTATCGCTGGCACGACAGTATATTATATTTGTTTAGCCCAAAACTTACCCACTTCCATGACGTCGTACGTTCCACCATTTCGCTGTCAACGGGACATATGTCCAGGCTAACAGGTCTTGGCCGAAGAATAAGCCAGCCTTCAGTGGTGATTTGTGGCCGTTTCGACTGCTTGGACACAGTCATCATCATCATCAGCCGGAAGACGTCCACTGCTGAACAAAGGCCTCCCCCATAGAACGCCACAACGAGCGGAAACCTGCCGCTTGTATCCCCGGGTACCCGCGACCTTAACGATGTCGTCGGTCCATCTGGTGGGAGGCTTACCAACGCTGCGTCTTCCGGTTCGTGGTCTCCACTCGAGAACCTTTCTTCCCAATCGGTTATCGGTTCTTCGAGCGATGTGGCCTGCCCATCGCCACTTTAAATTGCAAATTTTGAGAGCTATGTCCTTGGACACAGTTCGTAGAAGAAAAACGACTACGTCAACATTACAAAAGAATTTTTAAAAGACAATGAAAGTCGCAAATTCATAGATCCAATATTCAGAAAGTTGGCCGCGCGGTCGAAACGTGGCGAACTCCGCGGCCACGCAGTTGAGGTCCCATTCTTTTTGCTAGCTACTGATACGATTTCGAAGATATGAATAACTTCATCTTGGTCCCCCTTCTCCTAACTTGCATTATCTATAGGTTTTAAGTTCTGTAGGTAGTGAAGTCCAAACATAAGGGCTTTATTCATACTGTCTACATTTTCTTCGAAATCGTATCTGTTAGCAAAATTTGTTTTTCTTTTACAACACTGTGTCCGAGCAGTCGAAACGGACACTGGTGATTTACGTTATTTAACACTGATTAATTTAAAATTCTAAGCATAGGTTTGGAACGTACACTGAACTGTTTTAGCTGGATAGTAACGTTGCCATATTTAAGTGTGACGTTACGTGAGGGATAGTGTGTTACCTCGTTTTTGGGATTCCTATAAACTCAGCCATCGTAACCCACTGTACTGTAAGGCATTGAAACCTATGCTAAACTGTTTCTAGGACTTGCACAACCTCAATCAAATTTCCAGACAACATATTTGCTAATAACCTTTTCTAACTTCTAGAACTGCTGCTGGACAACATCACCGTAGCTTCTACATGCGCTAAAAAGATCTACAACCGCCACAACTTCGAAGCTTGGTACGGATGGAAGAACAAGTGCAAGGGGAAGCCTCTACCTGACATTAGCAAATGCTAAACAATAGTATTGACCCTGTACCAAAGATTTATATATTTATAAATGTTTATAAAAGATAATATTAGGTATGCCTTTAGATGGAGGAATATAACTTAGAGGTAGAGACTGCTTACCTATTAGTATTATAGTAAGTAAACGAGTAATAATTATATTTAAAAAAATGCAAAATCATACACAACTATTTAGTATCTTCATTATGTTTCATACTGCACTTTATATTTCAGTGTATTGAATCTAGATTTACACGCATTTTTATGATCGATGATGTATTTTATAATTATAGTACCTAGACAATGCAATATAATCGTGATACTTACCAATAAAACTAATAATTACTACTTCACTTGTTTTATTTTTAACCGACTTCAAAAAGAGGTTATCAAATCGGATGTTTTTATATCTATATTTTTTTATGTATATTCGTGCATACTCCTTCATATTATCACGTGTGTCCTTCATATATGATGGATTTGCAAAATTCTTTTATTCCGAAATGGTCAAATAAAATCATTAAAAAAAATGAATCAATTTTATCAAAATGTATTCAGCTCTTTGTAAGAAAATCAACAAAATCTAAAAAAACATAGTGTATCACGTGGTATCACGTTTTACTTTCTTCAATGTTTTTAGGACTTTCAATCACTGTTTTAACTGTGATTGAAAGTCTGAAAAGTACTTAAAAGCGGAAAAAAAAATTGTGGATCAGGCCCACGGTGAGTGTCCGTGTTTCGGCTCCTGTAAGTCATTACGGGTAGGACGCACTGGTTTACTGGTCTTAAGAGATTGTGGGATCGACGATATAAAGATATGACGTAGCTTCCCGAATGCCGTCCAGCCCAAGCGTATCCTTCTGTTCACCTCCTTCTCAAAGTTTTACCGCCCCCGTTGTATATTTTGGCTAAGATATATGTATTTTTGCACAACCTCGAGAATCGCGCCATTTACGACTACGGGTCTCGGGAAGACATGACCATTGTACATGATTTTGGTCTTATTTAGGTTCATCCCGAGGCTCACGCATCTTGAAGAATCGCTTAGGCCGTTTAGCATCACTTCCAGCTCCTGTAGAGACTCTACCATGATGAATGTGATCCGCAAATCGTAGGTGCGAGATGTACTGACCGTTGATAATTATGCCCTGTCCTTTTCAATTAAGCGTCTTGAAAACGTCCTCCAACGCGTTTGTAAACAGTTTCGGAGAGATGACGTCTCCCTGCTTTACCCCTCGACGCAGTTGGATTAGCTTTGTGCTACGTTCTTGTACTTGGACGGTCATTGTTGTGGCCTTATACAGACACCTCATCACTTCGACGTATCGGCAGTCGACGAGGCATCTCTGCATGGAGTCCAGCACAACCCAGGTTTCGACGGTGTCGAAGGCTTTCTCGTAGTCCACATACGCAAGGCACAGAGGCTGATTGTATTCCTCGGTCTTTTGGATAATTTGCCTGAGGGTATGTATGTGGTCTACGGTGCTGTAACCTATTCGAAACCCAGCCTGCTCCGGCGTTGCTCCGTTGGAATTAATCGAACTTTTGAGTGAGACGATTTGAGATAACCCTCGAAAACAGCTTATAGACATGACTCAGAAGCGAAATGAGGCGGTGGTTTTTGAGGAGCGTGTTATTACCTTTTTTGAAGAACAGGACCACCACGCTCCTGCTCCATGCCTTCCGTGTAACGCCTGTGTGGATGACGGAATTAAATAAAAAGAAGAATTAAAAAAAAAGACTGGACACGCATCATCATCTGCCTAGCCTTTTCCTAACTATGTTGTCAAACCGTATACAGCTGAATACCAGTGTTTTACATGGGAGACTGCCTGTCTGCCCTCCACAACCCTATGATTGGGTAACACCTGTAGCCTTTGGCAAGCCTGGGTGCCAAACTTTCTGGCTTCTGACTACCCATAACGACTACGAATGGCAGCCGGAACCAACGGGTTTACATGCTTTCCAAGATACGGAGGGTTCTCGGGGCATGGTCACCCATCCATGGACCTACTACAGTAAGTTAACCTCTCTTTACGACTCGTACGACTTTAACTTAGCCACGAGCCCCTCCCCTTTCGGACAGGACATGGATCATGGGCTAAATCAACCACACTGTGGGTCCCGGAAAATGTCCAGTGACATCATAGCAGACCCAAGTGAAGAAACGGGCTTGACGCTTAGATGTATCTAAGATTGGACCACACTAGCTCTAAATTGACGACACAGTTGGCGCAGTGGTTGAGCGATTAAATGCTGCGCAGCGTGTCGCAGGTTCGATTCCCGCACGGAGCAATTATTTGTATGGCCTACAGATAGTTGTCCGGGATCTGGCTCTTTGTGTATGTGAGTTTAAATGTTTGTAAACGCAGCCACGACACATTAGAAATTGAGAGTGTGCAAATTAAAAAAAAAAAAGAAATTGGAAATTGGAATTGGAAAGAAGAAAGCCAGTTACTTACACATCTGTATACATATCTGATTTCAGTTACTTACACATCTGTCCGTGATCCGTCTGCATCCGCGATAACCAACATTCTCGCGGACGGAGTCGCGGGCAGAAGCTAGTAATAAATAATATTATGACACAGCACACCTACCTAGCCTACCTACCTAGTTAGCAACACTTACAAAATGACTACTTACAACGGATATCATTCGTGAGTTCGTGACCCCGTATGTTATTATTCTGATAAAGAGGAATCCCCTGTTCCCAATCATTTTCCTACACACGCACACACCCTCGCACTCCGTCCGTACCTAGATCGTATATAAATACTGCTTTAAGAATCTTCCTCATACACAGTCCAGTCTTCGTGCGATCAAGTAGTGCGAAACAAGGAATCATGCAGAAGCTAACAGTATTTCTCGTTGCGTTTGCGACGATCTGCTTGCAATGTGAAGCGAAAATATTCACGAGATGCGAACTGGCCCGTGAATTAAGAAGCCAAGGCTTCCCAGAAAGCAAGTTGAGAGATTGTAAGTACAAATTGTGATTCCGTTTTCTTTTTTCTTTTCAACCGACTTCAAAAAGGATGAGAAGGATGAGAAGGAGGTTCTTTGAATATATTTTTTGAATACCTTCCTAATTTGTTACGCGATTTCTCCGGCAAATGTAAAGCGATTTTGAAAATGTTTGATGGATAGGGTATGGTCCCATATAAAATCGAAATTCATTCAGCACTTATTGAATAAATCGACAGAAAACAAAAAAATATACTTGGATGATGTTTTAATGTTCTCCAACCTTGTACTTTCAATCTCTGTTTTGACTGTGTTGCCGTTTCGTTATGAATTTGGATGATAAGGAGATACACACAGCTCCAGAGAAATCTCACCCTCTACGGCTGAAATTTCTTACCCGCTCCGGGTGCGATTTCTCTGGAGCTGTGTGTAGGTACTAAAAAGCGAAAAATAAAAAGCTTTTTTACAAAAAAAAAGACAACCGCCTTCAAAATCTAAAAAGTGATAAATAACTTTAGCACAGAACACACATGACTTAGTTTCGGAAGTCGGTGGCAATACAAAACATCAAACAGAACAAAGCCATCGACTTCCGAAACTAAAGTCATGTGTGTGTGTGTTCTGTGCTAAAGTTATTTATCACTTTTTACATGACATACCTACACTTAGATTTTGAAGGCGGTTGTCTTTTTTGTAAAAAAGCTTTTTCACTTCTCTTGCTCAAAAAGGCCGTCATTGTAGCATACCAGAGCGGGGATAAAATAGCATTTCGTCCTCTAGGGGAAAAAGTTTTATTTTTTATTTTTGTGTGTCAAATATGACAATGAGCCTACAAAAACGAAATAGTAGATTGTTATACAAGGAGCTAAAATTACCCATTATATACGAGGTAGTTTTACTCCCGAGCTTTAGCGAGGGAGTAAATAGAAACCGAGTTTTAATGGGTTTTAGCGCCGTGTGTTACACTATACTTTTCACTACGATTGCGAGAAAATAAAACAATCCAATACAATACCTATGAAATACCTATGTAGTTTATTTTATTTAAAATTAAATGTACAATTTGTACAATTCTGGATATTTAACGAGATGTTTTTTCCCGGTAACTTAATTTCAACAGATTGAAAATTATTTATTTTCCTTTCTGTTCTATTTGTAAATTAGGGTCTCTATTCTAACTAGATGATGACATTTTCACTACCTATTGTAAAATGAATTACGGTCACTACCAATTCAATTTGCAATTAGAGAAAAATTATAAAGATTTCGCGCCAATGTCTTTTTTTTGTTTCTTCTGTAGCCGCAACACATTGCATGCATTCTACCAGAGATCGCCGATTTTAGTTCCATTTTCAAAATTAAAATGAGGTTCTTTTTTTATGAAACTTTAATAAGTCGAGTCTTTATTCATGATTATTCTACCTAAGACTAAAGACTTTTTCGTTTTTGTAGGCTCATTGTCATATTTGACACACAAAAATTAAAAAAAAAAACTTTTTTCCCTAGAGGATGAATTGCTATTTTATCCCCGCTCTAGTATGCTACAATGACGGCCTTTTTGAGCAAGAGAAGTGAAAAGACTTTTTCGTTTTTGTAGGCTCATTGTCATATTTGACACACAAAAATTAAAAATAAAACTTTTTCCCCTAGAGGATGAAATGCTATTTTATCCCCGCTCTGGTATGCTACAATGACCCCCTTTTTGAGCAAGAGAAGTGAAAAAGTCTTTAGTCATAAGTAGAATAATCATGAATAAAGACTCGACTTATTACTGTTTCATAAAAAAAGATCCTCATTTGAATTTTGAAAATGGAACTAAAATCGGCGATCTCTGGTAGAATGCATGCAATGTGTTGCGGCTACACAAGAAACAAAAAAAAAGACATTGGCGCGAAATCTTTATAATTTTTCTCTAATTGCAAATTGAATTGGTAGTGACCGTAATTAATTTCTCGCAATCGTAGTGAAAAGTATAGTGTAACACACGACGCTAAAACCCATTAAAACTCGGTTTCTATTTACTCCCTCGCTAAAGCTCGGGAGTAAAACTACCTCGTATATAATGGGTCATTTTAACTCCTTGTATAACAATCTACTATTTTTTGTTACTTTTTGTTTGGAATACCGAACCTGGACTTACAATAAGTGTAAGTCATAAATCGCCAATCCGCCATTAGCAAATATGGTAATTAATGATCGTGTCTTCTCTGTTTGAGAAGAGGTGCACGCCCTGCAGTTGGAACATCATTAGATAGGTATTATTATAATAGGAAAAAGGAACCCCATGCCTGTTTTTTTAATAATTAAAATAGATCTTTGTTGTACCTACCTAGTTATTAGCAAGTAAAATATTGCAATTCCTTCCCAGTTTGAAGTCCACCGTGTGTGAAATGTCCCCACATATTATATTATTCATTTATTCATTGTCTAAGTATTTATATACTTAGACAATGAATAAATGAATATTAATTTATTCTTATATTAATATTTAAAAGTGTAATTTATATTACACTTTTAAATATTAATATAAGAATAAAAACCTTTAAAAATATAAAAAAAATAGTAGCGCACCGGTATCGGGAACAGGGTCCAAGCTACAGGTGTTCCTGAACACCGGTAGCCGGTAGGAGCCCTGGCTCCTGAGAGAAGAATCTCCTAACAATACGCACCGTGTCCAGGAGTACCGCTTTCTGTTATCTTTATTATTATTATTATTGCTATTTAAAATGTAGTACATGTATAGCTAGGTAATAAAAATAACTTTTTGACATTTTAGGAAGTTAGGTACAGCCGAACAAGCTAATTGGTTTACAGGCAAAAATATTCATGTTTCTACTACACTTACAATATTTTATTTTATTCCATTTTCTTATCTCGAGCACGTAGGTATGCCTGATACCTACGTACTATAGATAAAAAAAAAAAAAAAATAAAAAAAAATATTAGTGTAATAGAAAGTTGAATATTTTTGCCTGTAAACCAATTAGCTTGTTCGACTGTACACTGTAGTACAGCCGTTTAACTGAGAAGAGTACCTATTTAGACTTACTTAATTTGATGTGTAATCCATCTTTATAATGAAGTAATTCCTGCCTTTGCATTTTACTGCTGAGCCTGATGGTCGTTTGCAGATCTACAAAGGTACTATTTACCTAAGTTTTTCAAGACTCGATAACTCTCCACAGGGGTGTGCCTGGTTGAAAGTGAGAGCAGCAGACAAACAGACAAGGTGGGATCAGTTAACCGCAATGGATCCAGGGACTACGGCCTGTTCCAGATCAATGACAAGTACTGGTGTAGCAACACCAGCACACCTGGAAAAGACTGCAATGTTACTTGTGCTCGTGAGTACCCCTCTATCATACAATATTACACTCATAGATAGTTCTGCTTCTACCATTTTTCGGAGTAGTGATATTGGAGATTAAACTGTTTAACCTGTTAAATAGCAATAACTGTTTAGCCCACTACTGGGCATAGGGTATACTAATATTATAAAGCTGAAGAGTTTGTTTGTTTGTTTGTTTGGTTGAACGCGCTAATCTCAGGATCTACAGGTTCGAATTGAAAAAATCTTTTTGTGTTGGATAGTCCATTTATCGAGGAAGGCTATAGGCCCAGGCGAAGCCGGGTCGGGTCGCTAGTGTATAATAAGGATAATTTTGCCACGTACATTTAACTGGTATTGCTAGATTGTAATGTTACCTTATATACCTAGATAGCACGCCGTGTGGTGCCGGCTGCGAATAGCACCACCCCATTTCTACCCGTGGGTCGGTGGGTGTCGTAAAACCCGACAGAGGGATATTGACCAGAGGATGGGCGGCAGCGTCCTTCTGAGTACCAAAATAACTACTGCGATCGCCAACATGCATCGGTCAAGCATGGTGATTACGGCTGAACCCCCTCGGAGGAGACCTATGCCCAGCAGTGGGCATCGTCTAAAGGTTGACATGATGATGATGATAGATAGTTGGTACCAACTGTAAGCCTTAGTTCAACTGTATACTAAAAGTGGTATTTGAAGCCCAGACGAAAACAGTGTACCTACCTAAGTATAATGTCTGTCTGTGGCATCGTAGCTCCTAAAGGGCTGAACCATTTTTGATTCAGTTTGTTTGTTTGAATGGTGAGAGTATTTTTAGCTATGATTGAGTATTGTCAGCTCGTTTCTTAGTTATTAATTTAAGATCTTCCACAGGATTGATCTCCGGTCTTTTAAATGTATCTTCCAGTCAAACTCAATCGATCTTCCAACCAAACAACACGACCTGTTCTAATAATCTTTTCTAACTTGCAGAACTGCTGCTGGACAATATCACCGTGGCTTCTACTTGCGCTAAGAAGATCTACAACCGTCACAACTTCGAAGCTTGGTACGGATGGAAGAACAAGTGCAAGGGAAAACCTCTGCCTGACATTAGCAACTGCTAAACAATAGCATTAACGCTGTACCAAAGATTTATATTTTTATTTTCATTATGCTTTTAAAGGAGGAATATAACACAGAGGTACTGACTGCATATTAGTATTATAGTAAACTAGGTTTTGCCCGCGACTTCGTCCGCATGAATGTCGGTTACCGCGGATGCAGACGAAGTCGCGGATTAAAAAGTAGCCTATGTCCTTCCCAAGGGTTCAAGCTATCTTCATGCCAAATATCATTAAAATCGGTTCAGCCGTTTCATCGTGATAGCGTAACAGACAGAGTTACTTTCGCATTTATAATAAGTATTAAGTATGGATTTAAAAAATAAAATCCAAAAAAAAAATCATACTATCTGGTATCTTCATCATGTTACATAATGCACTTTATATTTCAGTGTATTGAATCTAGATGTCAGAAGTAATCAATGATGTATTTTATAATTATAGTAGGTACCTACTCACCAACAATGCAAAATAATCGTGATAATTACTAATAAAACTAATTAATACTACTTCACTTGTTTTATTTTTAACCGACTTCAAAAAGGAGGAGGTTATCAATTCGGATGTTTATATATATAATTATATATATATATATATATATATATATATTAATGTTGTATGTTCGGGCATAACTCCGTCCCATATAACCATTTTTAGGAACTTGACGTTAACCTTTACGACACTAGCGTAGACACTGAAACAATATCAGGGTCGAGGTTCCGTGTTTGTTCCGTCGTCGCTGCAACTAGAAATGGGGAACAGTCGACACAGTAACATTTGGTTTCTAATTTACGTCACTGTGTCGTAACACGTAGCAATTAATATCTATTATAGTATCAAGTAGATGGTTCCTGTTTCGACAGAGATTAAAGAAAATAGCGATTTGGAGCACATACGGCGAAAAAATTGCTAAAATAATAATGCTGATCCATTGTAGAGTGTCTGCATCACATTGTTCCGTATTTACTGCGTATTTGGAAGTACGTGGCACTTCATTGGTCTATCACGTATATTAAGCAGAATCTCAACAGTATCAATAGTGGATACTTCAGTGCTAGGGACTTCATTACTTAGCTCGTCGGTACCAAATACTTAGCACTATTTTCCTGTAAAAGGCCAAAAAAAATATATCCCAAAGTTAGTTTGGAACGTTAATACTTATAACTCGTCTGTAAAAAGTTGAAGTACATCGGAATGTAAGTGAGTTTTTGGGTGTTTACTCATTTTTAGGGTTCCGTAGTAAACCACGCAACGTCTGTCTGTCTGTGCAACTGTCCGTCGCTTAGGCCAGAGGATATTGGTTCTAGAAAGCTGTAATTTACAAGAACCATGGAGATACATTTCGATTATGCCGACAAAGTGGTAGAATAAAATATAGAAAAATAGTTTTCAGTGTACGTTCCTTACGCCTAAAGTTGGGGTGCAAATGGCCAATATTAAGCTTCAAAGTGTTAATTTTGATTGGGGTAAAATCACAGTTGTAGTATATTATGACGAATTTAAAAGGAAAACCATCACAGCTAAGTAGGCTTTATAACTTAGTAATATTTCCGCAAATGTGAAAATGTTCACGGAAGTAGTAATAACGAACTTAAAAAGAAACTGTCACATAATCGGTCAATATTCATTTTGTTTACTATATGATGCGGTCGCGGTTGCGACTATGCTAGGACACTGTGCTAAACAAACAACGTTTGTATGAGAGAACTCTGAGTAGTAGCAGTATGCACGTGCGCTGAACCTATGAGTCCATAGCATAAAGCCAAAAACTCCCTTTTAATTTCACATAATATTGTGAGGGGCAACTACGGAACCCTATACTGCGCGTGGTCCGACATGCACCTGACCGGTTTTAATTTTTATTAAATGGTAGGTAACCGGCAGTCAAAATAAGACAGTGTTGAGAATTACTGGCTCTGGTGATGTTACATACGTGCAAGTTATTGCAACAGTGTTCTGGAACATTTACTACACATGTTCTCACTCAGTTACCTACAGCACATTGTGACAACACTGTACACTGTTTACAAACTAAACGCAAAGTTTATTAAATGTGTGGATACAAATTATGCAGTAAAATATCGACACAGCGACGACACTAAGTTACTGAAATTAGTGTTAGTCACATTTTTATTGAACTGTTACGACACATATAAGCAAATCACGCATTTGTCGTGTCAGTTACGAAACATCAGCGACTTGTTACATCTTTACAATATCTGCGACCAGAAATGGTTATATGGGGTCATTTATACTTGATTTTGGGGTCATTTATACTTGATTTTGGGGTCAATTATACTTGATTTATACGGATTTGCAAAATTCTATTTTTGTTCGAAAGGTGTTTATTCCGAAATGGTCCCATATAAATGTTATCAAAATTGATTCAGCTCGTTTTGAGGAAATCAACAAAATCTCAAAAAAATTACATCGTGTATCACGTTTTAGTTTCTTCAATCTTTTTAGGACTTTCAATCGCCGTTTCTTAAGTTTCTTAATGGATTTGGATGTTAAGGCAATACAAAAAAGAAGATAATTAAAAATTAAAAAAAAAGCTTCAAGAACTAAAAAGTGATAAGTAGGTAAATAACTTTAGCACAGAACACACATTACTTTTGTTTCGGAAGTCCACCAAAAAAACAAACCACCATACTACACATAATTATGACATCTTTAAATCGTCGATCCCTCAATCCCTTAAGACCAGGGTCTTTAACCAGTGCGTCCTACCCGTAATGATGACTCACGGAGCTAAAACATGGACACTCACCGTGGGCCTGGTCCATAAATTGAAGGTTGCTAAGCGTGCTATGGAGAGAGCGATGCTCGGGGTTTCTCTGATGGATAGAATTCGTAATGAAGTCATTCGCCAGAGAACTAAAGTCACCGACATTGCGCGACGAATCAGCAATAGGCTGATGATATATGATGAAGAGCGCCCTTTGGAGGAAAATTTGTTATAACGCCGAGCGTTTGTATGGGAAATATGACGGGATGGGCCCTCTTAAGAAGAATCCCCTGTTACCAATCATTTACCCACACGCTTACACACTTTCGCATTCCGTCCATACCTAAATCTTATATAAATACTGCATCATGACTCTTCCTCATACACAGTCCAGTCTTCGTGCGATCAAGTAATGCGAAAGAAGGAATCATGCAGAAGCTAACAGTATTTCTCGCTGCACTTGCGACGATCTGCTTGCAATGTGAAGCGAAAAGATTCACACACGCTCACACACTTTCGCATTCCGTCCGTACCTAAATCTTATATAAATACTGCATCATGACTCTTCCTCATACACAGTCCAGTCTTCGTGCGATCAAGTAGTGCGAAAGAAGGAATCATGCAGAAGCTAACAGTATTTCTCGTTGCGCTTGCGACGATCTACTTGCAATGTGAAGCGAAAAGATTCACGAGATGCGGATTGGTCCGTGAATTGAGAAAGCAAGGCTTTCCAGAAAACAAGTTGAGAGATTGTAAGTATTCATTGAGATTTCGAATACCGAATCTGGACTTACAATAAGTCTGAAATCGTCATTGCGCCATAAGCAAACGTGGTGATCAATGTTCGTGCCTTCTCTGTATGAGAAGAGTCTTTTGCCCTACAGTGGGACAGTAATAGATAGATATTGGTATATAGATAGGAATAGCGAAGCCCTATTGCTGTTTTTTTTTTATAATGGATCTTTGTTGTACCTTTTTTACCCTACACTAAGAATTAGGCTTATTAGGGCTCAGATGATAGATGGCCTTGGTATTTCTGAAGCGTGGTCTGCAGTCCGGTGAGACACTCCAAAAGCTGCCCGCCGGGAAAAAAGGGCAGGGTCCGGCGCGCGGAGCCATAAATAGTTTGGCGGGGTGCTGGCTCGAGGTAGTGCGGGGTACGGGAAGCATTGCCACTGCGATCTGCGTCACAACTGGTGGTGTCATCTACCCTATTCCTGTCATTGCGCATGGCCTAGGTACCTGCTAAACCCTGATCAACAAAGGCACTATTTACTTATTTCATCACTGAATAATTCTCCACAGGGGTGTGCCTGGTTGAAAGTGAGAGCGGCAGACAAACAAACAAGGTGGGACCAATTAACAGCAATGGATCCAGGGACTACGGCCTGTTCCAGGTCAATGACAAGTACTGGTGTAGT
Source organism: Charanyca ferruginea (assembly GCA_947361185.1). Lineage (NCBI taxonomy): Eukaryota > Metazoa > Arthropoda > Insecta > Lepidoptera > Noctuidae > Charanyca > Charanyca ferruginea. The sequence continues at coordinate 5,080,296 of OX376062.1, forward strand.
AACACCAACAAGCCTGGAAAAGACTGCAATATTACTTGTGCCCGTGAGTACCTCTGTATCACACAATTTTACACCCACAGATAGTTCTGCTAAAAAGAACCCATTCACTTCAAAATTCTACCATTTCGCTTCTTCTTCTTCGTATCGCTGGCATGACAGTCTTTTATATTTGTTTGGCCTAAAACTTACCCACTTCCATGGCGTCGTTCGTTCCACCATATCGCTGACAACGGGACATATGTCCAGGCTATCAGGTTTTGGCCGGAGAATAAGCCAGCCCTCAGGTCTTATAAAAAGTCGACCAGCCGCTTGGCGATGTCCCGAAAAACCAGATGGCCCGAGTATTTCCACCCCAAACAGCTCAAACATATAGCTTCCAAATTGGCGAAAACCTGAAATAGCGCAAATATAACAATATTTGCGCTATTTAAGGTTTTTGGCACCAGCAGCAACCGCCCCATCACAACACTTCGTTCTAGGAAGATGGGATAGCGCAAGGGTGTCGACACACGTTGCATCCCACTAAAGGTCTAGCCAACTTCCAAGGCAAGGTCATCAGGCATAGGCATCCTTATCCTAACAATAAGTTTACTAATAATCTTTTCTAACTTGTAGAACTGCTGCTGGACAACATTACCGTGGCTTCTACTTGCGCTAAAAAGATCTACAAGCGCCAAAACTTCCAAGCTTGGTACGGATGGATAAACAACTGCAAAGGAAAGCCACTGCCTGACATTAGCAAATGCTAAACAATAGTATTGACGCTGTGCCAAATATTTACATTTAATTTTTCAAAAATTTAAGATAATATTATGCGTTTAAATGGAGGAATACAACGTAGAGGTACTGACTGCCTATTAGTATTATAGTAAACATAAAAACAAATGCAAAAAATGTGCACTTTACATTTCAGTGAATTGAATCAAGATTTACACGGATTTTAAATAATCGATAATGGATTTTATAATTATAGTACCTACTCTCCAACAATGCATTATAATCGTATTACATAGCAATAAAACTCATTATTAATACTTAATTTGTTTTATTTTCTTAATTACAATACTTATCAGATAAATTAGGTACAAAAATATGGCTGACGAAATGTAAATAACCTATTCATGCAAGGAAACTTGATATTTATAATGCTGTATCTGTGTAATATGGTGGGTGTTTAAAATTTATAAATTGTACAAAATTAAGTTTGATTTCCTTCTCATTTTAATGTCAAAGAAGTTTGAAGACAATGGGTGATCAACACTGTTTAATACCGCGACTGAGGGAAGCGCGACTTTCACACGGCAAACAAATATCAACCTTTCCGCAGTTGAAATAAAGTACATAACCGCTATAAGCACGATAGAGAATCCAAGCGAAAGTGGTCATTTCTTTTCGACTTAATGTTATTTTTTATATTTATTCGGAAGGAAAACCTTCACCGCATTGTGGTTTGCCATATCGGTCTAATTTTCATTTTCAAACTTCGTAGTCTGATGCTGTCTTTGTTTATTTGACAGAAGACTTTTAAAGCGGTCTTGAAGTTTAGTAGGGCTTCAGTATTCAGGGGTACAACTGCATCATATAATAAAATGTAACAGTTCAAACATGTCGGTTTTTAAGTTTGTCTTCGAGTCTTTTCGCAGCTTCCATAATTTTCTTCTGCAACATTTCATCTAAGGTTTGTAGCTGAAAAAAGACAATGTTTTTAATTTTGTTGTTTTTAAGTCACCAAAAGAGCCTAGCCGCGGGTAAAAGCTTGTCTCAAACTAAAAGAGAGGTAAAGTTTGTTTGTTTATATGTTTGTAACAATTAATATCTGGAAGTGCTGGTCCGATTAAACACATTCTTTCACTAATAGAAAGTGACTTTATTGCTGAGCGCACAAAGTATGTAAGGCTGCGTCGCGCCCCAGCAGAGAGACCACTCAGAACAAACCGCCATTTTTACCACGCACACATTGACATTACGTTTATAGGCATTCTCAAGCAGTTTCAAGCAGACTTCAAACTCGACTGTCACGTGTTGTCTAAATGAATAAATGAGAGACATTGACATTTCACGAGGAACAAGAAAATTTTGTTATAAAAAATTGCAAAGAGTTCCAACCAGTGTCAATAAAATTTCACATTGTCACAAATAAAACCTACAGAGTCAGTACAGTACCAGCCCTAGTGAGTCTGGCAAGTTTAGGTAATTATTTTTGAAGATGGCGGGAGCGGTCCTTCTGTACCCTCTATATTTTGTGCTGAGCGTCACAGAAGTTTGATGCAGACGAAGTTTGAGTTGTACGAAACCATTAGTTTAACGGAGACATTTAATTCATGCTATCCCTTACATTTTGTATCAAAAAGAAAGTGACAGCATCAATTTAAAGCCTAACTAATGTTGATTTTGTGCGACTTACCGTAACTCACGAGCAGAATGTCCATATAAATAAAAATTAACATAAATTGTATCATTTCAGAACGTCAGATGGAGTTTCTTGCCCATCTCCATACGAAACTACCTTTTGGAATGGGAAACTACCTTTCGGAAGGGGCAACTAGAATCAAATTTTCTTATATGACGTTCAAAAGTGCCTTTTAATGGTTTAAATGAAAAAGTTTTGACTTTGACTTTCAGGACTGATTATTGTTCTTATTAACAGTGATGGATTTTAATGAAAAAACAAAAATATAAATGTTGCCCTAAGAATTGGGACATTCGGTAAAACCATAGATATTATAAAACGTCCTCGTTTGATTTGTTTGTATGTCATTAGGTTATCTCTGGAAGGTCGGGTCCAAATACAAAAATTATTTCAGTAATGGAAAGTAAGGCTATTTAGCCGAGTATCTCTTATGGAATACTTGCTGCCTTGCTTGCTTGCTTTTAGCTGCGTCATTGGTCTCGTGGTCGCAAGCGTAACTGCTGAACGTGGGGTATTGGCTTAGATTCCCAGGTTGGGCAATGTTATTGGGTTCCATTAGGAATTTCTCATTAGCAGCCTGGAGTTTGGAAATCGGGTGAAATTAATTATGGAATACTTGACTATGCTATTGCCGAGTATGTCTTATGCAATACTTGCCTTCAACGCGAAACCGTGGTAAGAGCTAGTTCCTAATAATAGCAAATTATCATTATATTATATTATAATATCCGCCTACCTGACTGCAGAAATCATTCTTGATAAAGGCCAGTTGTTCAAATCCAGCGATCTTCTCTGCTTCGTACTTCGTCGTCAATTCTTTTATCTCTTCAGTGCGTCGGAGCGCCTCCTTAGACCGTTCGCGCAGCTTCTTGTCTTTTTCTTCAGCCTCACGGAGTGCACTGTCAATACAAACATGTCATATTATTACGCCTGTATACCCTTAGTGCCGTGTGGTGCCGGCCGCGAAGCACCACCCCATTTCTACCAGTGGGTGTCGACAGAGGGATATTGAGAGTACCATAATATCTACTGCGATCGCCAACATGCATCGGCTGAACCGCCCCCTCCCTTCTCCCTTGGCTCCCCCAAGGGAAAAGGGAGGGGAGCGGTTCAGCCTATGCCCAGCAGTGGGCGTGCAAAAGTTGACATAATGATGATACCCTCAGTATGGTGCGATATGTTACCAAAGGATTCTCGGGTATTTTGGTCACATTGCCGGAAGACACTAGATAACCTTGAAAAGTTGATGGTGACGGGCAAGGCAGATAGGAAAAAACCTCGCAGACGGTCACTTAACCGCTGATCAGACCAAGTAATCACTCACTGGACTCTCTGTTACGACCAACCTGAGAGAAGCAGAGATCCGAACGAAGAGGAAAAGCGTCATATTTGAAGCCACGACAGCATTTCTGGGACACGAACTTCAATAATGAAGAATGCGACTAAGAAGAGAACCCCCTCTTCTTAGTCGCATTCTTCATTATCAAGGAGTAGGCAGAACTTTACAATAGGAAGAATTGTAATATGAATTTGACAATTCTTCCTATTGTACATAATAACAATCCATTCAAGTCAAGTCAAGTCAAAGCATTTATTTCAATTAAACCATTTACAGGCACTTTTGAATTGTCAAGGAGTCGGTTAGTTAGTCAGAAAGTTGAAGCTAGTTGCTCGTTCCAAAACGTAGGTAGGTCTCTATGGAGAAGAACGAGCAAGAAACTCCACGGACACTCTTTTAAAATCAGGTTTTTACAAAATACTGCTTACATTATTCTTGTTGCTTCTATATGTAAAAACAATGAAGGTAATCTAGAAATACAAAGCATAAAAATAATCAAGATAAAAACCATGGCAGTTAAGAGTTGACCAATCTCTACTGACAGCGCCCGTTCACGAACATGACGCGTGAATCAGCACCATTCAGCTCAACCATTTTAGAGGGAGCCGAATGACCCAACACACGCGCCACCACCAGCGAGACATTTGAGTGAGCATGACAATTCTCTCAACCGCCATGCTCATTTAAGACAAACACATAATAATTTACTTAAAATATGGCTCCATGGTACTCACATTTACAAAATTGAAATAATGCTGCTAAATTATACAAAACTAAGGTTTCCAATGTTTCTAAAATGAATAAATGTCAAAAAAATAATTAAAATATATATTTGTGTATAATAATAACGATACTCGTTAGTCATGTCAATTAAAAAAAAAAGGGGGTAGGAAACAACATTCCTCCAATTAGGAAATTCCCTAAACTGCCTGTGGAGCAGGACCAGCATTTAGCCAAGCATTTTTATCATTGATGTAGTCTTCTAATTTATAATATGCTTGTCTACACAGTGTGCGTTTAATACATGTTTTAAATTGTCTTTCATTTAGTTGTAGAATATCAAGAGGTATTTTATTATAAAATTTTACACAGTACCCCATAAAAGAAGTATGAACTTTTGACAATCTGAATCTTGGCTGATCTAATTTGTTCCTATTTCTAGTATAAACATTATGTCTGTCACTTACTTTATTAAAAAGATGAAGGTTTTTCGAACATGCATAATGTTTTCATATATGTATTGACAAGGTACCGTCAAGATGTTAATCTGTTTAAACAATTCTCTTAGAGACTCGCGACTGCTGAGATTATATATGGCTCTGACAGCCCGCTTTTGCAGAATAAAAATAGAATCAATATCTGCAGCCCGCCCCCAAAGCAAGATACCGTAGGACATGATGCTATGAAAATAACTAAAATATACTAGCCTAGCGGTATCCACGTCTGTCAAATGCCGGATTTTTCTGACAGCGTAAGCGGCCGAACTCAACCGCCCTGCAAGAGATGTTAAGTGAGGATCCCATTGCAGCTTTGAGTCAAGCGTAATCCCTAGGAAAACAGTCTTTTCGACGAATTCAAGTATATCCTTATTCAATACAACGTTACATTCACTACTTTTAACATTCGGTAAAGCGAATCTTATGCATTTAGTTTTCTTCTCATTTAATACTAAATTATTTACAGTAAACCAATTATGAACCTTAAGCATAGCGTCATTTACGTCGTCATGGTGCTGTGCCCGTCTATTAACTCTAAATATCAAGGAAGTATCATCAGCAAATAACACCATTTGTGGTTGATTTTTCAGTAAATAAGGTAAATCGTTTATATAAACTAAAAAGAGGAACGGACCCAATATTGAGCCCTGCGGTACCCCCATTTTTACTTTTAAGCCCGATGAATTTACACCGTTTACTTGAACTTGTTGCAGTCTATCAATCAAATATGATTTTACTAAGCTAAGCGCTAGTTCACCCGGTCCGTAATGCTTAAGCTTTAAGAGTAGTGTTTCGTGATTCACGCAATCAAATGCTTTGGAGAGGTCGCAAAAGATACCAATAGCATCTTGAGAATCCTCCCAAGCCTTAAATATATGCTTGATTAAGGTGACACCGGCGTCAGTAGTGCAACGTCCTTTGGTGAAACCATACTGTTGATCATGTAAAATTTTGTGACAGTTAAAATGACTGAGCATTTGATCAAGCATTACTTTTTCAAACACTTTGCTAAAAACCGGCAAAACCGAAACGGGTCTGTAATTATTAGAGTCTTTGCAGTCGCCGGATTTAAAAAGTGGTATAACTTTGCTGAACTTCATTAGATCCGGGAAAACCCCTTGGTCTACACACAAATTAAAAATGAAAGCTAAATAGGGCGCCACTGTCTCAATAAGTGATTTACAAACATTAGTAGACATCCCCCATAAATCTTCAGTACCCTTGATCTTGAGTTGTTTAAAAGCTTTAATAACGATTGCAGGGTTTATATGTTTAAATTTAAATTCCGTGGGACAAGCTGAAACATTCGAACTTAGTAAGTTTAAAGCAAGTGAGGGCGAAGAATCTAAAGTTTCAGTAGTTTTAATAGGAATATTGGTAAAGAATGTTGCAAATTCCTGAGCAACTTCTTTATTAGTACTTAAGAGACCACGGGAAGTCTCCAGAGTGTAATCAGTATTATGTTTTTTGTTCCTGTTTGTTTCATTATTAATTATTTTCCAAACAGTCTTAATTTTATCATCAGCTGATTTAACTTTGTTGCTAATGTATAAGGCTTTAGCTGCTTTACAAGCAAATTTAAAAGTTTTAGAATAAGTCGAAACATACTTATTAAATGTTTCGGTGTTAATATAAGGCTTAAGGCCATACTACTCAAAAAGCCTTTCTCTACTTTTCCTGATACCTTTAGTTGCCCAGTCACTAAATAAAAACTTAGGGCAAATAGTTTTCGTTTTTTTCTTAAAAATATTATCAAACTCTGTTTGCACAACTGAAAAAAAATCTTTATACAAAATATTACCATTATTCATATTAAGTTCCTGAACGGGTAACTTACTAATTAAAGTCTTATTAAATTTATCTAAATTACTAGATGTTCTTGGTCTTGACTGTATCTGTATTTTTTGCAAGGGTGTGTTGGACTCAAAAGCAATGGTAAGATTGCCACAAGAAAGATCAGCACTTCAGAACGGCTCGATCAATTTGGGTGTTTTGTTTTTTTTATATATGGTAGATGTCGCCACATGTTCGTAATTGGGTAGATGACAGGCAGGTAACTTCCCGGACGGTCCAAGATCAACGTGAGCGTGATTAATTTTTTTTTGTTTCTGCCAGCGCAATGTTCGAAAACAAACGAGTGAGTGAGAACGCGATAACATCGAACGAAAATTGGCGCGCGAAGATTTCATAAAATTTGTTCCAGACAAGGAAATACGTGTTTTTTAAAAAAGCCTTACAAGTTTTTGTTAACAATGTTAGTAATTTAGAATCTCCATAACATGTGCAAGGTTTCTATGAAGCTGTTTTTGTACATTTTCAATGTATGAGTGCATTATGAACGGCTAAAGTTCAGATAAAATTTGGACAAAAAAAACGATTTTCAGACGTCTTTATTGAATTTCATAACAAAGTTTATTGTTGGCTACATAGATAGATATATGGATAGATCAATCATTTATTTAGTGCACCCAAGACATATAACTACTTCTTCTTTTTTCTGCCCTTATCCCATGTTACTTGGGGTCGGCGCAACATGTTTTCTTCTTCCATTCCGTCCTGTCCAACGTCATGCTTTCACTGACTTCCTCTTCATTCATATCATTCTTCACACAATCCACCCATCTTTTCTTTGGCCTTCCTCTCCCTCTCCATCCATCCAAACTAATATTCATAGCTCTTTTGGTCACATGAGTTTCGTCTCTTCTCTTCACATGCCCATACCAAGACAAACGATTCCCTTTCAACTTTTCTGTCACTGGCGCCACTTTACAAGACAAGACATATATAACTACACAAAAATTAAAAAAAAAAAACAAATCAAATACCGACTAAACAAAGTGCGGTGTGCATCATAAACCACAACTCACAAGATACCGAAATATCTGGAAGAACATTTGTTGTAACGCCATAATCACCTACCGCCGCTTTTAATGGGTAACATATGAGTTGTTACATTAGATTCCAATACTAAGTATGGCATTTTAAATACGTAACCAACCTGTGTGCCACAGTTCTTTCCTGCTGCCTCTTGTCCTGGCCCTCGCTCCTCTTCCTGGCCGCTTCCTCCCTGGCGACCTGTAGCTCTGACAGCTGGGCCGTCAGTTCCCCCAGCTCTGTGTTGAGCACGTCCAGCTCACCCTCTTTGCTGTCTGTGTCTAGGTCACCAGACTCGAAGTCCCTGAAAAAAATCATTTACATTTATTTATTTACTAGCTTTTGCCCGCGACTTCGCCCGCGTGAATGTCGGTTATCGCGGATGCAGACGAATTCGCGGATTAAAAACGCCTATGTCCTTCCCCAGGATTCAAGTTATTATCATCATCATCGTCACTTCAGCCGAAAGACGTCCACTGCTGGACATAGGCCTCCCCCAAGTGTCGCCACATTGACCGGTCCCGTGTGACTCGCATCCAGCGTTCAAGCTATAGTCACAGCAAATTTCATCAAAATCGGATCAGCCGTGTCGTCGTGAAAGCGTAACAGACAGTTACTTTCGCATTTATAATATTAAGAGCACCCATCCCCATCGAACAAACTCCAACGCGAGCATGATTGAACAATTTTTTGTTTCAACCAACGCAAAGCTCGAAAACAAACGAGTGAGTGAGAACGCGATAACATCGCGGAAATTTCGGAATTTTCAAAACTTGTTCCAGCACATACATGTTTTTGAAAAAGCCTTATAAGTTTTTGGTAAAAATGTTTGTAATTTAGAATCTCCATTACAAGTGCAAGGTTTCTATGAAGCTCTTTTTTTTTACTTTTTCAATGTACGAGTGCATTATATGACCGGCCAAGGTTTAGATAAAATTATGCGAAAAAGGTGATTTTCGAACGTGTTTACTGAATTTGTTTCTCAAAAAAGTTTACTTTTGGCTTTATACAAACCTAGATTTAAACCACAAGATACCTGTGTTAAAAATATTTGGAAAATAATTTGTTATAACGGCGTAATCGCGTACGAGCGTTTGTATGGGAAATATGACGGGTTGGGTGCTCTTTTAAGTATGGATTTTCCCGCCCCAACTTCGCACGGGTGCAATTTTTTTATCGAATTTCCGAAGTTTATCATACAAACCTTGTCCTGGCAATACCTAACACAACAAATAAAGAATTGTCCAATATGGTGCAGTCATTTGGAAGGTATGCGCGTACAGACATTTCGCATGTAAGGATAAGGAAAAGTAAGTATGGAGTTTCTTGCCTTTCTTCTCCACACGTACACACCTTTTGAAACGAGGAAATACATACAATTTTTCTTCTAATTGATATTCAAAAGTGCCTTTTTATGGTCTTATTGAAATAAATAATTTGACTTTGGAATGTATACGGGTTTACAGAAACTACGTGTTAAGTTTACACTTATCTACACTTCTTTACATAGTATAAAACAAAGTAGCTTCCGCTGCTTTTTTTTTTACTATCAAGTAGGCTTGAGTTTGACCGCAATTAACCTAATCTTAAGTGATAATGCAGCCTAAGTTGGAACACGCTTACCTAGGATGAACCGGTTCACTCGTGCCTTGAAGATACCCAGATTATACTTATCAGGGAACAGAGAGGCGGGCAGGGAATTCCACAGTCTGGCAGTTCGCACAAAAATGTGGAGTCAAAGCGCTTGGTTCGAGACCGTGGAACTTCAACCATTTAGCGGTGACGCTTCGCCGTATCTCTGCTCGTCCGATGATGGAACGGGGATGGGGGAATTAAATTGTGCAATTCCAAAGCACACTCTCCGAAATGTACCCGATAAAAGACCGAAAGGCTAGCAACGGTGCGGCGATGTTCAAGGCTCTGGAGCTTAGCCCTAACCAGGGAGTCGTTGTTAATGAGCCTCTTGGCACGTCTATCGATGACTTCCAATGCCTCCAGTTGGTATTTTGCTGATCCATCCCAAAGGTGCGAACAGTACTCCATGCACGATCGAACTTGTCCTTAGTATAAGTTGAGCAACTGTTCCGACGTGAAGTACTTTCGCACCTTTGCTAGGACTCCCAGCTTTTTGGCACCTAGTTTGACCTGGGATTCAATTAATGACCCAAAGTTAAGATTCGAGGTCAAAGTAACGCCAAGAAGCTCAAGCTGGTCAGTGATTGGAACGGATACATGTCGGAAAGTAGGGGCCAGATGGAAAGGCCTCTTCTTGGCAGAGAAAAGACACGCCTGGGTCTTAGCTGCATTGAACCTGACCAGATCTGTACGCTTAGATGTTACGCAACGAATTTTAATGTAGTTTTCAGCAATAGAGTGATTCAAGAGGAACGTTTGTACGTATATACATAGTTTGATCTACGTGCGAAGAATCGGATTAGCAGTTCCGGAGTTTAGCGCGTTTAAACATCCAACAAAGTCATTATTAAACGAAACGTGAGTATTGTTACACATTATAGACTGAGAAAAATGGATTAACTCACTGTGCTGCCGGGTTCATCCGACCAGTTTCGATGGCATACGGCCACCTTTTTCAAAGATCAACCCAACCAGAAACAATCCAACTAGCCGGACGAACCCGGCAACACAGTGAGTTAACCCGTTTTTCACAGTCTATAATGTGTAACAATACTCACGTTTCGTTTAATGATGACTTTGTTGGATGTTTAAGGCGAGGTTTTCCTACCGCATACTATTTTGAAGGGGGTGAAGCAGAGGAAGTGACGGCTGCGTAAAGGGGAGCGTCCCGCAATGGCATAAAATAGGTAAGCGCTGCAAGCGTTGTACAGCGCGCTGTAATCAGCGTAAAAGCGGCATGCAGCGGCGCGCGGGCGCTGGGCGCTGCGTCGAGCTATATTTTGTAGCAACGAAAAACAAATTACAATTATTGATAAATTTTAATGTATTGACCAACACTATTTTGGGTTATAATTACGTTATAATAATGTGTCGTTCTTTTCTTAGACTAGGTCTTTTCTTATTACTAAACGTGCTCGCTAATAAATAAATAATAAATAAATAATAAATAAATAATAAATAAATAATAAATAAATAATAAATAAATAATAAATAAATAAATAAATAAATAAATAAATAAATAAATAAATAATAAATAAATAAATAAATAAATAAATAAATAAATAAATAAATAAATAAATAAATAAATAAATAAATAAATAAATAAATAAATAAATAAATAAATAAATAAATAAACAAACAAACAAACAAACAAACAAACAAACAAACAAACAAACAAACAAACAAACAAACAAACAAACAAACAAACAAACAAACAAACAAACAAACAAACAAACAAACAAAGAAACAAACAAACAAACAAATAAATAAATAAATAAACAAATAAATAAATAAATAAATAAATAAATAAATAAATAAACAAATAATTAATAAATAAATGTCAACGCTACAATATTTTATAGGTGCTATACCTAGTTATAATTACACCTAGGTACATATAATTAGGTAGGTAGGTATATAAACTTACTTTTTAATTTTGCCTTTATTCAGATAAATTTGAAATAATGTGTAGGTAAAAAGGGAACACACAACCACAACACACATCAAAGGAAAGGTAGGTACAGACCAGCGTATCAAGCTACAGCAATGTCAAATTACTTTGATAGATTTTCAACGTTATTACAAAAGAATAAGGTTCATATTCAATTGGGAAAATTTGACACTTTGGTATGGGTTGATGTACTGGCGTCTGTACCTACCGTTCTAGTTGGTTCCTCGTAACAAAAAGTACAAAGACGGAACAGGTTAGGATTTTATTTCAAAGTAGTATACCTACCTACTTAGCGAATGAACAGAAAATTGAATTTATAAGAAATAAGTAAATAGGTACTTACTTGCAAAATTGCCTATGAGATTTTATGCTGGCACTTCACATGGCCTATTTGTGCAAATATTTGCCTTATTTGGATAATACAAAATCGACTTTATTGCAATAACTATAGGGTACATTTCATTGCATTGGAAAATTGCCTATGAGATTTTATGCTGGCACTTCACAAGGCGTATTTGTGCAAATATTCGCCTTATTTGGATAATACAAAATTGACTTTATCGCAATAATTATAGGGTACATTTCATTGCATTGCAAAATTGCCTATGAGATTTTATGCTGGCACTTCACATGGCGTATTTGTACAAATATTCGCCTGATTTGGATAATACAAAATCGACTTTATTGCAATAACTATAGGGTACATTTCATTGCATTGCAAAATTGCCTATGAGATTTTATGCTGGCACTTCACATGGCGTATTTGTACAAATATTTGCCTGATTTGGATAATACAAAATCGACTTTATTGCAATAACTATAGGGTACATTTCATTGCATTGGAAAATTGCCTATGAGATTTTATGCTGGCACTTCACAAGGCGTATTTGTGCAAATATTCGCCTTATTTGGATAATACAAAATTGACTTTATCGCAATAATTATAGGGTACATTTCATTGCATTGCAAAATTGCCTATGAGATTTTATGCTGGCACTTCACATGGCGTATTTGTACAAATATTCGCCTGATTTGGATAATACAAAATCGACTTTATTGCAATAACTATAGGGTACATTTCATTGCAAAATTGCCTATGAGATTTTAAGCTGGCACTTCACATGGCGTATTTGTACAAATATTTGCCTGATTTGGATAATACAAAATCGACTTTACAGTAATTGAAATAAAGTCAATTTTCTATTATCCAAATAAGGCGAATATTTGCACAAATACGCCATGTCAAGTTCCAGCATAAAATCTCATAGGCAATTTTGCAAGTAAGTACCTATTTACTTATTTATTATAAATTCAATTTTCTGTTCATTCGCTAAGTAGGTAGGTATACTACTATGAAATAAAATCCTATCCTGTTCCGTCTCTATACTTTTTGTTACGAGGAACCAACTAAAACGGTAGGTACAGACGCCAGTACATCAACCCATACCAAACTGTCAAATTTTCCCAATTGAATATGAACCTTATTCTTTTGTAATAACGTTAAAAATCTATCAAAATAATTTGACATTGTTGTAGCTTGATATGCATGCCGCTGTACCTACCTTTCCTTTGATTTGTGTTGTGATTGTGTGTTCCCTTTATAACCTACACATTATTTCAAATTTATCTGAATAAAGGCAAAATTTGAAAGTAAATTTATATACCTACCTATCTACCTAATTATATGTACCTAGGTGTAATTATAACTAGTTATAGCACCTACAAAATATTGTAGCGTTGACATTTATTTATTTATTATTTATTTATTATATATTTTATTTATAATTTATAATTCATTATTCATTATTCATTATTCATTATTCATTATTTATTATTTATTATTTATTATTTATTATTTATTATTTATTATTTATTATTTATTATTTATTATTTATTATTTATTATTTATTATTTATTATTTATTATTTATTATTTATTATTTATTATTTATTATTTATTATTTATTATTTATTATTTATTATTTATTATTTATTATTTATTATTTATTATTTATTATTTATTATTTATTATTCATTATTCATTATTCATTATTCATTACTTATTATTTATTATTTACTATTTATTATTTATTATTTATTATTTATTATTTTTATTCATTTATTATTTATTATTTTTGTTCATTTATTATTTTATTTTTTTATTTATAATTGATTTATTATTTATTTATAATTTATTTATTTATTATTCATTTATGACTTATTTATTATATATTTATTATTTTTTTATTATGTATTTATTATTTATCATATATCATTTATTTTTAATTATTTATTTATTTTTCATTTATTATTTATTAATTTATTGTTTATTTATTTTTTAATTATTATTTAATTATTATATACTTATTATTTAATTATTTATTTATTATTTTTATTAATTTATTATTTTTTTTAGTTATTTATAATTGATTTATAATTTATTTATTTATTATTCATTTATTACTTATTTATTATTTATTTATTGCTAATATTATAATTATATATACCTATGGGAAATGTTAGTAATCTAATTATGTATTATAAAAGTAAAGCGAGTAGGCAGGCACTTACCTACCATTTTTGTAACATATAAATCGGTATTGCTTTAATTTTAATTTTATAAATCTTCTTCCATTTATTTTATTGCCCATTTTAATAATTACCTAATCACGGGGACGAACTTAGACTAAAATATTATACATATTATTTTTGTACAAAATCGATACAACCTTCCGCTCTGGTGTCTCGACGGGTACTGGTTGACGGTCGGGGCCGTCGGAGGGAACGCGACCACCCGTTAGATTAAGGATTTACGTAGGTTATTATTAATTTGTGGGAAAATTATAACTTAAAAGAAAAAAGTTTTTTTCCGAGATTTTAAATAATAACAAGCTACTTCTATTGGTATAACTTTCATATCATTTAGTGATGAGATCTCGGAGAAGTCGATGTTTTAAGTTTTAAATTAGGGTTGCCTTTATATATTTTTTCTAATGAGTAAATTGTTATTAATCATGTTTCTGTCTTTCCGAAACACTAGATAATATGCTATATTTTGATAAAATACCAATTTCATAATTCTAGGTTGATCTTAAAAATAAATACAGCTGTTCAAAAATTAACAAAAATTGCTAAAATTCGGAATACCTCGCCTTAAGCGCGCTAAACTCCGGAACTGCTAATCCGATTCTGAAAATTCTTTCGCTAATAGGAAGCTACGTCACTACGCTATCCCTGAGTGCTAAAGGCTATGATTTATTTTAAAGAAAATTAGGAGGAAAATTCAGCTACACCAATGAACAAATTTTAATCCATTCAATAAATGACTTACTTCAAACTATCAGAGAGCTTCATAATCTCATGCAGCAGATTGTTAGCAGTATCCAGGTTAGGTTTGATGGTCTGCAAGTTCTTGAGGCTGTTCTCTTTCTGCATGAGTATGGCTCGGAGAGAGTCCAGCTTCTCTTCCAACTCTTGAAGGTTCTGGGTAGCCTGTTCAGCCTGGGCCTTTATGTCTTCGGCGTCGTAGACCCTGGAAATTGTGAAAGGTTGATATTAGAATAGAAATAAAGTATTTCAAGAGGCGCCGCCACTTGCCTGACGATCATCTAAGGGCTGATATTTAAATAGTCAGATACAGTTCGATTCAAACTTAATGGCGGCTCTGAAGCGCTACAGGCTGCGCAGTACCCCGCTCCTCATTCCCATCTCACTCACGGGTCACTTAACATCAAACGGTCAAACGCAAGCTTAGTAGAATATACAAAAGCAACATCTAATGTGATGTACGATGATGCGATGTAGCGGACTCCAGCGCTTACCATCGCATGCCCTGCCTCTCGACGTGTTCCATCGCATGCCGTTGCATCCCGCCGCCGGCATTCGCGAACGGTAATGTCCTTTGATGCCTTGGAATTGATCTCTAGACATTGGAATGTGTGTTTTGCTGCCACTAGATACGTATGAATTTACCATTTCCAGGTCTAATGTGAATTTACCTAAGTCCATGAAAGTATAAAAGATAAATTGGAATTACAGCTTCAGGTCATGGCCTAAACTAAATCTTAAAAAGTCTAATTCAAACCAGAGAATTGCGTTAGCAATCAGTAAACCCGCGTAAATACCTACGTTGTATATGTACAGACGCCAGTTCAAGCCATGTCAAACTGTCAAATTTTACCAATTGAATACGAACCTTATTATATTGTAATAAAGTTAAAAATCTATCAAAGATGTAGTTGTTTGATGTGCTGGCCTCTACTTACGAAAGGCACGCGCTGCCGCCGCGCCGCAGTCAGTATAATCATTCACATTCACATCACATCATCAAGTCATAAAATCAGTTTCAAATATATTTGTATGGCCTACAGATAGTTGTTCCGGGTCTGGCTGTTTGGGTATGTGACTTTATACGTTTGTAAACGCACCCAAGACACAGGAGTAATTCTTAGTGTGGGGTAACGTTTATAAAAAAAAAAATAACCTTCCAGCGGTAGCGCGTGGTCTGTGAGACCGCAGCGCACTTATTTGAGTAATTTTGTTAAAAGTATAAACAATAGGCGCTTGCGCTTCTGTGATATCCTCAAAGGGGTGAGGTACTGCCCCTCAACAGACCCGTGACATTCATCACATGCACACGTGCTGTTTTATTTGTTTTTTGTTTGCGGTCTCAGATTCCGCGCGCGATCAATTGTGCTACAAAAAAATTAGTGAAATAAAATTTAAACCTGGGTAAGTATTTTATGTTATTTCAATTCTATTTAAAAAAATATATTATATTTAATGTTTAATACAAGCCTTGAAAAATTAATAATTTATTACGCTGTTTGTTGTAGAAGACTTACAATGGCGATCCTGAAAATGTCTGAACATAACCAAGAAATATCGTCATCAAACCAAGTTCTACGTGTTGCAAGTCGTTGTAAGTATTGTGATAGAAAAAAAAACCGCAAGACAAAGTACAGTTGACTGTTATATGCCGAAAATGTTCAACCCCAGCAGAAACAATGGATACTGATGCTAAATAGATTATCATCGTACTCCTTAAACAGTTGTGAGAAGCTATTATACATTTTAATTTTCATTCTTATTTTATTAGAATAGACATGAAAAAAACTATAATAAAAAAATATAATTTTTGAGTTCCTATAACTTGCAATTGATGATGTATGTTGATTGATTTCTATGATAATTAAAGAATGTCTATTAGTTATTGCGAGAATTAAAGAATATTACATATTGTTTTGTTAATGTTAATTTATAACGCTGTTTCGTATCCAAAGAGAAGAATTAGCATTCGCGTTTTTGTAGATCTTATTACTATGAAGTATAAATTAAAGAAATAATTAATAAATAATTCCATCATCATCATCATTTCAGCCGAAAGACGTCCACTGCTGGACATAGGCCTCCTTTAAGTGTTGCCACATTGACCGGTCCCGTGCGACTCACATCCAGCGGATCCCCGCCACCTTTACCAGGAAATAATCCAAAAATAATAAACCATAAATAACTAGTCATACAATGACTTAGAATATTCATTCGTTTTCTCAAACTAGACCCGTAAAGTTACGGAATCACAGACCGCGCGCGACTGCTTATGTTCGGCGCAAGAGCGCGACCGCTGGAAGGTTAAACATGTACTGTATGACAACTTTATTTTTTACTAGCGACCCGACCCAGCTTCGCATGGGCCTATAGCCTTTCTCGGTAAATGGACTATCTAACACAAAAAGAATTTTTCAATTCGAACCAGTAGATCCTGAGATTAGCGCGTTCAACCAAACAAACAAACAAACTCTTCAGCTTTATAATATTAGTATAGATAACTAAGACATATCAAAATAAAAAATACGTATTTATTCAAATTCGTTTAATATCATTTTTTCAATATTTCCCCAGTGTTTAAAATCTTTTCCTGTATAACTTTATTCCTGCATTAATGTAATTGGTGTTTTAATCTAATATTATAAACGGGAAAGTATTGTATTTTTGTATGTTTGTAACGAATAAACTCAAAAACTTATGGTCCGATTTCAAAAGTTCTTTACCATTAGAATGCTACATTATCCCTGAGTAACATAGGCTATTTACCAATTGAAAAAATTTGGGATCCTAGAGAAAATTCACGCGGACGAGGTCGCGGGCAAAAAGTAGATAAATATTCTGTGAAAAGGCCATAGTTCACACTCACAAAAAAAAAATAAAGGTTCCTCTCACCTCAGTGTCCTCTTCCTTGCTACCTCTGCCACCAGCGCATCCCTTTGTGTCTTCTTCTGGTCCAACAGTATTTCTGTCTGTCGGTTCTCCTTCAATAAAGCTTCTAATTCTTGTCTCTCTTCATCGTGAACTTCTTTCTCTTGCTTCAAGTCTTCTTCAAACTGCTTTATGTCATGGTCAAGCTAGAACAGAGAGATAAAAATAATCCACACTCATCATCTGCCTAGCCTTTTCCCAACTACATTGGGGTCGGCTTCCAGTCTAACCTGGGCCTATAGACAAAATCCGTTTCTGTTAGCGTTAACGCCAACGGAAAAATCAAATTGTATTCAGTTGACATATTTGCATCACGTGATATCTGGTAAGCAAACGTCAACTCCATACAATTTGATTTTTCCGTTGGCGTTAACGCTAACAGAAAGAGATTTTGTATACAGGCCCTGATGCAGCAGAATACCAGTGTTTTACATGGAGTGACTGCCTATCGGACCTCCACAACCCAGTTAATAAAAATTATCCACACTAATATTATAAATATGAAAGTGAGTTTGTCAACCAATGAAATTAAAATCCAAGAAAGGACATAGTAGGTAGGATAAAGTCGCGAGCTATAGCTTGTAACACATATAAAAATGTTTATTTCTCACCACAAGCAAAAAACTGCAATCCTCAAAAAACATTATTTATTTATAAGGGCATGGAAGACATAAAGCTTATAACAGTAAGATCAACCAAATAAAATTATCAGTAGCAGAACAAGAGCATCATCTACCTAGCCTAGCGTTTCCCAACTTATATACAGTAGAGATTGGTCAGCTCTTATCTGCCATGGACTTTATTTTGCTTCTTTTTAAGGTTCCGTACGTCAAAAGGAAAAAACGGAACCCTTATAGGATCACTTTGTTGTCCACCTGTCTGTCTGTCTATCAAGACCCTTTATCTCGGGAACGCGTGGAGGTATCGAGTTGAAATTAAAACCATACATTCAAGTCTACGGTCCCTTGATGCTGTAAAAAAAATCAACCCTCTATGTTAACGTG
The DNA here is from genome assembly GCA_947361185.1 of Charanyca ferruginea. Lineage (NCBI taxonomy): Eukaryota > Metazoa > Arthropoda > Insecta > Lepidoptera > Noctuidae > Charanyca > Charanyca ferruginea. The sequence goes on from OX376062.1 coordinate 5,098,980, forward strand.
AAAAAAAGATACGGCTAAGCTACTTTATGATATGTACCTACAAATATGTACGGAACCCTCGGTGGGCGAGTCCGATTCGCACTTGACCGGTTTTTATGTTTTGTTTTGCTAGATTACCTTCATAGTTTTTACATATAGAAGCAACAAGAATCATGCAACAAGAAACTACTTTGTAAAAACTTGATTTAAAAGAGTGTCCGTGGAGGTTCTTGCTTGTTATTCTATTATTATCCCCATAGAGACCTACCTACGTTTTGGTACGAGCAACTAGCTTCAACTCTCTAACTAACTGACCAACTCCTTGACAATTCAAAAGTGCCTGTGAATGGTTTAATTGAAATAAATGCTTTAACTTTGACTTTGACTTTATACTTACTTACTTCTTTTCTTACTTACTTAGCTTTTTTTTTCCATACGCAGCTGAATACTAGTGTTTTTAATGGAACAATTACTTGTCTTACCTCCACAACCCAGTTACTGGGTAACACGAACCTAGGGGGTAGCTCGATACCCCTTGGTAAGACTGGTTGCCAGACTATCTGGCTTCTGACTACCCATATCTACTGTCATAGATCCACCAATGACAGCCGAGACCAACGGCTTTAAGTTCTTTCCAAGGTACGGTCAGCAACATAAGTAGATTAACACTGTTAAATTTTCATATCGTCTAAATAAGATAAAATAAAACGATTTAATACTTGGTTTGCTTGCTTTTATATTGATTTTTAATATTTTCCGCATTTCCTGTAATATTGTGCTGAATAATAATGATTTAAAAATCTGAAGTGTTAATCGACTTTTGTTGCTGACCGTACGTATACATACATATGGGTCTAGGTATAAAATCGATGATCACCCATCTACATTAATATTATGGCAGGCGTAGCTTTTAATTAGCCACGGGCCCTGCCGTAGCAGAACAACAGCAGTAACAGATTTTGCAATACAGACGACAGAAAAAGTCTTTTGTGACAGATGAATCAAAATTAATCTAACAAGGTAACCGGCATTACAAAGTTTTATTAGTTGTTTCCTGTACAATAAAATTTAAAAAAATCTAAAACAGTACCCCTTAAGAAAAATGGAGTCAAAAAGAAAATTAAAATCATGGCTACTAAAGCAAAATTACACAGCTACTGAAGACCTCGTCAACCAACACTAATAAAATTCTAAGGAATCAATCGCAATAAAATATTGATGAGTATAATTTATTAAAATAAAAGCGCGCCCTCTACCTTAAATAATAGCCAAATTTGAATTAATCGTTATCTGTCGCAACATATCACAAACACACACATACAGCACACCCTCACCTGCACTTACTCTCTCACACATAGTACACATCAACACACCCTTGCACGTAGTGAGTGTGGCACATTCATTCTTTTTGTTTTTTTTTTTTTTGTATTTTAGTACCTAATTTTATATGGATTCCTTATATACAGGCATGCCTAAATTGGGAATTCAGTAACTCAATTTTTTTTTTACTACGGACATTTGAAGTAGTGTTTCTAGTGAGATGTTGGAGCGGCCCTAGTGTCCATAACACAGATAAATTCCTAGCATGGCACTGGGTTTGCTCCTCTATCCACTATAATATATTATTCCTATTCGTCGCTCATGATGTAGTATTTAAGTTAACCTGTACTTAAAATTGTTTGAAAAATAAAGATTATTATTATTATAACCATTTTCCCCTTTTGAGATATGAAACCCAAAAATATTGAAAATGGTGTTCAATACCTTTTCGAGCCTTCCTGCACGTTTTCCCTTTTCCTCCGCTTGTTCATTGAGCATTTCGAGAAGTCTATTTTTCTTCTCTTCCAAAGCTTTTACCTGTAATGATAATGCTTATTGAATTATAAAATAAAATAGTAGATAATAAAATTATAATACCAGGTTAGGCTCCACTAGGCGACCACAACCGCTGGTCTGTCCAATGGCTGCAAGAACCGCCAACTTAAGAAGTCATATAAACGTCATGCACTTGGTTGCAACAGCAGTCTATTCTTGCTGTCAGTATGTCTATTCTTCCGTAGACATAGCGTGGTTATGCTGGTTTCCTGGTTGTTGCGGTCACTGGCCGGAGTCGTGATCGTCTTTTGTATCACAACAGATCGTAGACGTCTAATGTGCTTTATTGTTTATTGTCCCACTGCAGGACAAAAGCCTCTTCTCATGCAGCGAAGGCACATAAGAAAATTATAAGATACATAAATGTTGCTAGGGAGATCTGCTTTAGATTTAAGATAATGAAAATAAGCATGTATGTCACTCAAAAATAAAGCACTTGCTCATTTATAGTGTATCTTATTGTATCACCTTTATGCTCATAACTCATAATGCAGCATATTACTAATGTGTGCTTTTAACTTCACATTACTGCACTAGTACTGTAATGTAATAAACACAGCTAAGAGTTTTAATGTCTGTTACTTCCTATAACTATGATTGAAAAATATTTTTGAGAACTGCTTAAAATACTGGTGATGCTAGCATGGTAACAATACTTTCTGGCTGTGTACTATAACTTTTATTATGCAGTCACCTTCGGCTTAAGATGGCAGTATAAAAAAAGAAGAATATAAAAGTTACCTGATCTGTCTTAGCAAACAATTCCTCTTCATATGGAGCAATATTCCTCAATTGCTCTTCATTGAACACCATAAGATTAAACAGTAGCAACAGTATAGAATGTGACAAAGTAGCCGTAGGCTGCAGGAAGTGTATGATGCTAATGGTAGGGTCAACTTGCGGCATCACGGAGACCAAGTGGTTGATTACTCGTGTCATGTTAATGACAGGAAGCAGATCCCAGTAGTATATGGTGTTTTCGTTGCGATCTTCTTTGGGAGGTGGCTGAAAATATAAAAACCATGAGAATACTCTTGTGATGGAAAGAATGATTATAATAGTAAGTAAGATTATGATTAATTGGTACCATGCTTGTTACTGGAACAGTCGCCATTATATTAACAGTGCTTTAGTAAGAAAAGTAGTTCAATATAATCTCAAAAACATCTGTATGGATTTTCAAATAGTATCACAAATAGAACTAAGAATTATCTAGGAAGGTTACAGTAAAAAAAAAGTAGGCCTTCCGTCAGAAAATTAACCGTGACAATTTAAGTGCATCCGCTAGTTTAGAATAAAAGAAAAGGAATAAAAATAATTTTCTAGCATGCTAAACACATTCTATTTTACTAATTGATTTTTAGATTTCACATACAGCAAGAACAGCATCAATATCAATTCCCAGTCGATCAAATACTTGGAACAGGGCTCCCATAACTGCATGAGGCTTCTTCAGGTCTGCAGCAGTTAATGGGTAGTTTGGAAAGTCTCCGTTCCAGTTGCCTATGAAGTTCTCCATAGTGAAGGTTTGTGCTGTAATGGAATTAAACAAAAAATAATGAGTCCAACAAAACGAAAGGAGCAATTACTACTACTCTTGGTAGTATTCCGATAATACACAACTTGAGATACTTATGCCAAATCAGTAGGTATTATTTAGGCAAACTTTTCAAATAATGTGAGTTTGCTTTGATGTTACAAATTTATTAAAAAATATACTGGTTAAGACGACCCTGAAAATGAGAAGACCTCGACGTTGAAAATCGTAAAAGTAAGCGAGCATTTACATGAATAACATACTTTTTTCCATTGTAAGTCCTTTGTTTCTCACTTTTGCCAAACAAAACACAAATATTATTACTACTTCACAACACAAACTATGACCATGCAAAACCACTTCAACTCTTCATTAGTAGCTTTGTAGAAGAGACACTACAACTTTGCCAATATCGCACTATGTATGTATGTTAAACGCTGAAAAATTGGAGATTGACGATTGTAATATTTTTCATTCATAAAATTCAAACTCCACCGGACAGAAATAACTGTCAGTGTCAACTGTCATAATAATATTGTTGTTATGGTCTGCCATAAACAAACTTGAAGGATGTCGAAAACATAATGCGTCCAAAAACAACACATCAACATAATGTTGATTATTTTTTACTGTATTACTAACAAAATGCTTACAAACACAACTTAACATTCAATGAAATCACAACCAAAATTGTACGATTACACGCATTATACAACACTATTACAAATAGAAGACTCGAACTAAAGAACGCAGCATGTTGACGTTGTCAATTTGTCTGAATTTGTCGTATTTGTCATATTGTTAAACGTCAGCCGCGAGTCGATCGTCGTTGATTTCTTGGCACGTCGAGTATATTTTCTTTTCTAATTGTAATAAATTGTTATGTACTAACATAAATAAGAAAAATGAGAATCACCAATGTGCGAAGGGGCCGGATCATCCGCATGGGATCAGCATGTGTGATTCTATTATTTTTGTTATATGCCCTGCTTAAGTGGTCCTCGAATAACGTTGCCTCGATTGCCTCTGAATCCAACGATGGAATAATTTCGAACCCTAATGCCGCATTTTATAAGTCCCACAGCGATGTTTACCCGACGTTGAAAACAGGTAACAAAGTTTTTTATCTTATAAATGCTATTTTTATGTGATAATATGTGTTAAGAGTAAGTACTGTTATGTGGACCCGGCGTGTTGTACCATAGCGCTCTGTTTTGTTACGTCAGTACGTGTTTTGTGAACTGTATATTGCTATGTATCGTTGTATTCACAACTGTGTCGCAAGCTATTGTTGCATGCCATTGTATTTTGCTTTCTATTGTAATTGAAGCACTAATTACCTATGTTTTTATTGTATGTAACATCATAATAATATAATATTATTACTATGTCTGTAGTGTACTAATTGATTTATTTATTAATTGATTTATTTAGTTCTACGTACACTTTAAAACCAATCAAGTAATTTGTTAATTCAAATCCAAAATTCATTGATAGCTATCATTTATCACTGACAAAAATCAATTAAGAACCGTTCAAGTTAAATGATAATATGTTTGATTGGCATCAATAGATTGTATCTAAGAAAATCTATCTTATCTATGTACCTATATATTATTTTAGTAATAGTAAGTATATTCTAAAAAAACAGGAAAACATTGAAACCTCACCTTAAAATTAATATAAGTCTAAAATTGCCCATCCACCATAAGTAAGTGTGGTGATCAATGCTCATGCCTTCTCTGTATGGGAAGAGGCCTTTGCCCTGCAGTGGAACAGTAATAGGCTGCTGTTATTTATGTCATTAACCTTTTGAACGCCATAACATAAACATATGTGTGTGCCCTCCACTCCAAGGACAAATTCACCTAAAATACCTACGTAAAATAGGTAATAGGAAAATAACAAATAAGTACATAATGCAGGGTTTCTTAAAGTGGGGTCCACGGACCACATTGGGGTCTGTAGCATGAGTATCAGGGGTCTGCAGTTGGTCCGTTAACTCGGCCAGGCCACGTACTCGAAATAAGGGTTGTTTTGTTGTCCTAAATTATTCTTTGAACAGGGGTCTGTGGAATTGTTTAAATTGTGAAAGTGGTCCGTGACTACAAAAGTTTAAGAAACCCTGACGATTATGAATATATATATTTGTGCCTTTTACAATATTTCATTAATGTAGTTTTAAATAATAGCAAAACGAAACACAGAAAACTTAATTTAGCATATTTATTTTGTACCTAAAAATGTTACGCATGATGTTGTCTTGTCAGCTATAGCCGACGGTGACATGTTGGGCATGTTTTCATTTGTCGGCCATATCCGACCGTGGCGTTCAACAGGTTAAGTGTGTCTGTATATCTATATCATACCCAAAAATATTGAAATCATTTGTATAAGTTTTTAAGGCTTTTAATATGACAAAAGACACAAAAAATTGAATCCAAATCACTATCAGCCTCCAGTTACCATTCACTGCTAATCATAACTTGGAAATTAGTAGCTTAATAGGCTATCAAATACCAATGGAAATGTATAGTTAGTGCTTTCATGTGTATTATTACGTACACATTTGAGATAACAAATATTAACACTGCTCAATATGATTAATCCCAAATTATTTATTATTCACAAAATCCATAGCTCTTTTACAAATTATCTTAAAACCCTAAAAACCTACTTAAAAACGAATAAAACCAAAAAACCAATCAACTTCAGCCAACCATAAAACCTCATATATGTATACCTACATACTACTCCACCGAGCCATAGATAATATGTATAGTGCTAGACCAAGCTAATTAAAACCGGTGGGTAGATTGCGGCATTTATTAAATTAAGTATTAAAATTGAGTAAGTAGTGGGGGTTTTTAATTATTTATACAAACAATTTAATAATAATAATTTAATTAACCTTATTTACATTTGACAAGTGGCTAGTTGGCTTGGTGGAGTAGTAATTAAATATGTATGGCATTGTCAATTACTCAAGTAAACAATTTTTTTTTCAGTAACTAGTAAATGTAGAAGGAGTTGACAAGTAATTGCTGTCTAGTGAGTTAATGAAGAAGTTTCCCTTTTGTTTTTACGGATTAATTATACAAATTGAAATCATCATCATTATCATATCAGCCTAATGCCGTCCACTGCTAAATGTAGGCCTCCCCCAGAGATCGCTAACCAACCCGGTCTTGGGCAACGTGCCGCAGGGCGTCCCTCACTACGCTTCGCTTGCCCAAACGCAGACAAACCTCTACGCGGAGTGACTGGTTTATCCTAGATTTGAACAACGGCTTTCGGCAAACCCCGAAATAAATTCCAATTTCGACCTTTCACTGATGTATTTTTAGTCAAACCTAAGTACCGATTTTTTTCTGAATGGTCGAAAATTAAATAATTCTAACACACATTCCTATATCCAATTTAGGGTTGACTATTGTTTGCCATAATTTAAAATGCCATAATTTTGTATGACGTACTTTTATTTGCCATAATTTCATTAGAAATAATGCTTCAGTTGCTATAATCGTTAAATTACATAAAATCATTTTCACTAATTTCATTGGACATAATCGATGAAGTGTATTAATAGTTTTCAATAATTTCGTTTTCCATAGCATTTATTCACCATTGCCCATACTAGTACAACAATGCTAGTTCAGTACAACCGCCTGCAATGTTGATGTTATGATCATGATAACAGATACAGATTTTTTAATCACAAGAAAACCTAACCTTCTCTATCCACTTGCATACAATTTTAAGACCTAATATAACTTAGCATACATTTGTTTCTCCTAATTATATTTTCGCAATAACATTACTTACGTATAACAGCTTACGCATATTTTTACTAATCATAAATAATGATTAAGCATAATATTTATAAAGCATAAATTTATTTACGCATAATGATATTAAAACATATTTTTACCATTCATGCAGTAACCTACCCGCTTAATTTTTACTAACTTTTTATTGTCAAAAGATTGATTACTATAATAAATCATTTGGTTAGTGGGTGGCCTTAATGACATAAATCATTTGGTTAGTGGGTGGCCTTAATGACATAATTTTTTGTACAAAGCAATAAACGTTTCTAAATTATATTAAATGTTGCTGTAACGATTATGTAATGTGTTATTTATAGAAACTAATGATTATAACATATTATGTTATTATGGAAACTAATTTTATGGCAAATGAAAGTTACGACTAATAAGTTGATATGACAAACGTTATTAGTATATATGATAATAGTGCAAGTAAATATTATGACGGGGGACGATTATGGAAAACAATAATAGTACAAATGATTTTATGGAAAACAAGACTACCCCAATTTAGGTCTGATTGGTAAAACCCTAATTTCATCAAATAGAGTTTTGCTGTTTTTTGATTATTCAAATAAATTTCTCCTGTACTAGGATTAGACATAAATTTGTTAGTCATGGATTGAACATAATGCTATCTGTTTGAACTTTGGTTTTTGGCTACGAAACTCCTGCGCTCCTTGGTTTGGGCTAAGCTTAACCTGGAAGCGCCGGAGATTCGGTGTTTGACAACAAAATATACATAGAAATCTGTAACTCCTTAAAGATTTCCTAGTTACAATAAAATAAAATTTCATAGTTTATTTTCGTTATTACAGATGTTAAACACACAGTTTTTATCGGTTATTTAGCTGGAGATCGTCGTGTATTCATGTTTCCCTACATAAAAAAAGGTTTAGTATGATGGCCTAGGCGTTCCTGTCTTTAGTTTCAAACCTGCCTTATAGCTGATATTATGTAGTTGTAGTATATTATATTATAGGCATAACTTTTGAGTCTATTGGTAGAATCACTAGTTCTTGCCCGCGACTTCGTCCGCGTGTCAGTTATTGCGGACGCAAACGAAATCGCGGTATTAAAAGTAGTGTAGTATCCGTATTATTTATACCAATGATATTGGGCTCGTCTGCGCACCACCACGTACTATCGGGCCGGTGGTCGGACACCGACTTTCCCTCCGCGCGCTGTCACATTATGCTTTCGAGATGAATAGTTTTATACCTACATACACTAAAAGTAGCCTATGTCCTTTCTTGTAGTTCAAGCGTACAAAATATCCTATGGCACACGGCAACAGTATACTTTTATTAGTAAAATAATAATCTTTATTTTCAACATTTTCAGTGGAAAGTTCACCTTCTAATTTTCAGAGTTTATACCTCTTTCAAGCAGCAAAAAAATGTCTTATTTATACTAACTACACAAGTCTTGTGTACCATGTTTCGTTCGGGAAAATATGACGGATATCCGTTAAGGTGAAAGGGCTTAGGGTAGCCTGCAAACTTTAAATATTCTTACGTTTTTTACAATTTTCAGCCCAGGATCTAGTTGTATGGTAAAAAATATATTTGCGGGAGTAACAAATATGCATTTACAGAATTATAACAATTAAAATCATCAACATAACTCTCCCAATTTAGAAAACCTTGTAAATGTGCCTATTTATTGAGAATATGACTTTCACGAGCTTTACTCTCGCGAATATTTTTTTATAACTGTACAACCTGATACTTAAAATTAGAATTCCCGGGCAGTCCTGGCGCATCCTCCTTAATGATATCATTAATGGACTTCATTTCAGGATTTTAAATTAGGCTAAAAATGTAGGTTGGTCAACATCCGCTACTCCATAACGCAACAACTAATAATAAGTACCGATTACTGGAGGTGCCCTGAGAGCTAGAAATTAACCTCACCCAATGTTGTGCCTGATAACCCAGTTCTCCGCCTTACGTGCATCTATTCTGTGTGACAAAAATATTCAATAGGTATGAAATTATTGTTTCAGAACTTGGCAACTTCGAGCCCAGAAACCTAAAAATAGTAAAAGGTCCCGGAGAAGAAGGCAAGCCTTACCACATGCCTCAGGAGAGAGCGAACGATATCGCCGAATCTGAGAGTGATTACGGCATGAATATTGCTGCGTCGGACGACATTGCTATGAATAGGTAAGAAAGTGTACTTGCACAAGTAGATAGTATACTATATTGCACCTGTACCACAGCCGATGAGCAAGCAACTAGCTATCCACTAATTCCTCGCTGTAAGTAACGTACCGTACGAACGTACGTGATGTAAATCCCGTGACAATTAAAGAGATATAGTTAGTCGCTCATTGTTCACACTGCCGCATGCTGGCGAGAAATCTCGCCACTAGTCTGTCGCAGTGACAGAGCTATCAATTCAGGTACGTATTCACAGGATTTAGTACCTGCCTTCACACCATTAGGCTTACATTTTTTTGAGTTGTATTTGAGGATTCACATTCTCAGCAGCACCATATCATCGGCGTAGCTTATATTGTTAATACAATGTTTGTATTAACGCCATAACCGATTCCAGTGCTGCAGAGCTCCTCAATCAGCTTGTTTATTTAAAAGTTAAACAGAAGAGGAGAAAATATGCCGCCTTGCCTCACACCGCACTTCAGCTTGTATTCGTCCGAGAGTGTGCCTGCCCATCTTACTTGATTATGATGTTTATCATATCAATGCATCAGCACAGACACAATTTCCGTAGGCACACTCGTATCTTGTAGTTTTAACCAGAGTTTGTCATAAGACACTTTAGTCAAACGCTTTCGACAAGTCTAGCAACAGGCATGAACTGGAGTTTTCCTAGCAGGCTGTTTAATAGTGGACTGCCTGTTTGAGCAATAGCAAGCCAGCCACATACTTGTTCCAACCTTTCCTCCACGACATGTTCCTCAGTCCTCCACGACATTTTCCTCGTTCCTCTATATCTCAGGCTCCGCCATGGTTACGATTTTCACACTTCTCAGTCACTAACACCACTTTCAAATATGTAAGTGTAAGAACACTTCCACTCCACCATTACCAAACCCCTTTCTTCCCTCTCTCTTTCACTTTTTCCATTTTCTCACTTATTCAATCCATTTGGTTAACATCACTGCAAGCAATCTGCATTATTCTGGTAATGTGACGTATAATAATATGTACTGTTAAACAAAAGTCAGCATAACTTGCATGTAACAGCGAGCACATTTTGTAATCACGACCTTGACAATTTGACGTATCTATACACAATTCGACGATCTGATAAAATTTTGTGAACAATTTTGATTGAGAGCAGGTTGTACGGTCGCCTGCTTTCAACTATGGTTTCACTAGCTGCATCTACTGCGTGGTCTGCAGAATAAGGCCAAAGTCCTAAACTCATCCATCATCCATCCGGGAATGGATGAACAAACTTTCGCGTTTATATTGGTAAAATAGTAGGATTATTTCCATCTTATAACTGAGTTTTAAGCCGAAATATCACTTAAATTTACTGTTCAACCGTTACAGACGCTCCATAGAATAAATAAATTAATAAAAATTGTTATTTTTCACCACAAACCAAAATTACAAACAATATTTTACTTCGAACGAATAGCTAACAATTTCTGGTTGTGGAACGCTGGTGCCTGTGGCAGGTAGTAACACCTGTAAAACAGGTCACCACTTCGCACCTGTTACATAAATAGCTTACATTTTATACCACAACTAGGAAGATTCTACGTTGCTAAAAAAATCGTGACTTTAAAAACTAAAAACAAACATAAATAAATAAAAACCAACCTCTTATTTCAAGGCCCTTAAGCCCTTCCTAATAGAAGCTTGATTGACCACTTGTATCCTCAGAACGATTCCCGACACTCGTCAAGAAGAGTGCAAGTATTGGCACTACCCCGAGGAGCTGCCGAGCACGTCTGTCATCATCGTCTTCCACAATGAAGGGTTCTCGGTTCTCATGAGAACTGTTCACTCCGTCATCGACAGGTCGCCACCGAACGTGCTTCATGAAGTTGTTTTGGTGAGTTAAATGGCATACACAACTAGGTTATGCCCGCAAAACTATTTTTACGGATTCCAAAGGACAATGCCAGAAACTCTATAGAACTTTGCCCCACTCAATAAAAGTAATGTGCAATATGTAGCATCTTACTGTTTATTTATTGCTGATAACTAAACATTAGCCTTAGTGACTGTAGAACTTGCGGTTTCCGTTCAAATCTAAAAACAATAATGACATTGATTATAGGTTAAATTGTATTTTAGGTAAAATGAGTTTGTATTTTGTGGGTAGATATTTCGTAATCCGCAAGTTCTAAAGAAAAACAATTTAGTATAGAAAGGTTCTATATTCATTTAAATTATTTTCATTAATTTACTTTTCTGTACATGGGTTACTTTTTCTGTACATGGGTGGGGCAGGATCTGACATTGTCATTTTTTATAATATGCTTACGACACTGTAAGATAACCTAGCTTCCTATTAACAAAATTATTTAAAGAATCGGGACCAGTAGTTCTGGTACACAAAACAAACTCTTCAGCTTTATATTGGTGACACAATAGAATAGTAGTAAACAGTTCGATTCAAACTTAATGGCTACTGTGAAGTGCGCCACTGACTGCGCAGTACCCCGCCCCATACCCCCGCTGGCACGTGAAATTGTTACTGCGCAGCCACCCGACTAGTGTTCAGAGTTCAGAGACGCCATGAAGTTTAAGCGTACTTTACCTATTTATAGCATTAATACGGCTAAGTTAAAACAGTACGGATCGATCGATCAAAGTTAAGCTACGCTTGCCGCGGTTTGCCTGTGGATGGGTGACCATTCAATCTATTTCATTTATTTATTTAGGAAGTATGGAAGACTTACAGCTAAACAAAACAGAATAAAAATGGTAAGTGTAACAGACAGCCAATTACAAGTCTTCACTTATAAAAGTGAAGATCGAGACTCCTCCGTGCCTCGGGTAGCACGTAAAGCCGTTGGTCCCGGCTGTCATTCGTAGATCTATGACAGTCGGTATTGGTAGTCAAAAGCCAGAAAGTCTGACAACAAGTCTCTGGGCTGTGGAGGTCAGATAGGCAGTCGCTCCATGTAAAACACTGGTATCAGCTTCATCCGGTTAGGCTGTAAGCCGGCCGCAACGTAGTTCTAAAAAGGTTAGGCAGATGATGAGTATTAATGCGGCTGTATGTCAAATGACATACTTTTTAAATGGTGTCAAAACGTTATTCGGCCATAAAGGACTCTGGCGGGTTTGTTAGTAGTTTTGGTACTGCAGTGCAATTCTGTAAAAATTCACTCGCGAATTCGAATCCTATCTCACTTCCGAATTCACTTACCTGAAGTGAAAAGTATTTGGTATTCGCTTAAATAGGAACGAAATAATAGTTCGCTTCACCTATGTTGTCACTTCGTGGTGCTAGCATAGTTTTTATCGAGTTACAGACTACCTAAAACAGTTTTCACCGCGGAATCAGGAGTGAGAACTGGAGTGAGTTCTTACAGAATAACATAGCAGGTCAGCCACAAGGATTATTTCAACTGGACGGACTGGACAGGCGCGGGGTCCTAATTTCCCGCCTTGTTGGGAACGTATAATTAGGGAATGCAATCTCGTTCTCGCGAGATCTCGGCCTTTTTTAGCGAGATTAATCTCGGACGTAGCGTAAGCGTAAAAACGTCTTTAATTAATCTGTCATAATATCTAATGGATCTACTGAGTAGATATAGTTTTATTTAATTGATAATAATATCTCAGTTTAAAAGTCAACTCAACTTAGATAATAAGTTTCTTTTCTTTTTGACTTCTCGTTGTTTTGTTTGTTATAAAAGAAATGTTTCATTACTAAAAGATTTTTGTTTGATATTAGAAGAGAAGACTGATTGTTTCTTTCATTTGATATTTGATAGATACGTACGTCAAAGTTTACTACTTAGATGTTTATTAAAAAACTAGCGACCCGACCCGGCTTCGCATGGGCCTATAGCCTTCCTCGATAAATGGACTATCCAACACAAAAATAATTTTTCAATTGGAACCAGTAGATCCTGAGATTAGCGCTTTCAACCAAACAAACATACAAACAAACTCTTCAGCTTTATAAAATTAGTATAGATTATAGACAAATACCTCAAACAAAGTTTGATAATGAACGTCTATTGAAAAAAATCGTGAAAATATTCATCAAATATTGTGATTATTTGCAAAATTAAAAAACACACAAAACTGCCAATCTCGCGAGATCTCGAAATTGGCGAGATCTCGCAGTATTGTTATTCATAAACTCCGGGATCTCGCTTGAGTCCCAATCTCGCGAGATTTGCATATGTTGGATCATTTGGTTGGCTTCAAAATGGTTGAGCTAAATGGTGCCGATCCTTGCGTCATGTTCTTGAACGGGCGCCGTCAGTTGAGACTGGTCGGTCATGTCTTAGTTGCCTCGATTATTTTAAATTTATTTTGTAATTTTTCAATATGATTGTCGCTAGACCTTTTTTAACGTGCACAACTTGTTACATTTTTCTCACATTTGTGTCCCGTAAATTCAACATGAATGATGTAACCTACATTTTTAATGTGCTGTTTATTTTAAAAGAGTGTTCATAGAGTTTCTTGCTCGCTCTTCTCCATAGAAACCTACTGTTTGAATCGAGCATCTAGCTGCAACTTTTTGACTGACTGACTCCTTGACAACTTGAAAGTGCCTGTAAATGGTTTATCTATACTATTAATTAATATTATAAAGAGGAAAGATTTGTATTTTGTATGTAACGAATAAACTCAAAAACTACTGGCACACTACTTGTTCCTGACGTCACATCGGGCTACCGTATCTTCGTACGCCCCACCGCGAATGTCGTGGTCGGACCGTGGTAGCCACTCGCTCGCCGACTCTTGGCTTAGGTGAAGCGCTTGGCATTCAACATACTGATCCGGCTCCCGGATCATTATGTTGAATGCCAAGCTCCAGGTGTGTGGCTGGTGGTCTTGACTAGTGAATAAAACTGCGTAGACTTCTAGTAAAACTGTATATTGTACTTAGGTACTGATGATTATAATGAGATGACCGTGTGCGCACGCTAAAGGAGTCGGCGAGCGAGTGGCTACCGCGGTCCGACCACGACATTCGCGGTGGGGCGTACGAAGATACGGTAGCCCGATGTGACGTCAGGAACACTACTGGTCCGATTTCAAAAATTCTTTCACCAATCGAAAGCTAAATTATCGCTGAGTAACATAGCCTATATTGTATTATTTAAAAAATAGGGTCCTTGAGAAAATTCACGCGGACTAAATCGCGGGGAAAGTGCTAGTTTTAAATAAATGATTTGAGTTTTACCCTGTGCTTATTGAAATAAGGTCGATGTTATTAACCAAATAAGACGAATAATCACAAATACACCATGTGAAGTGCCAACATTACCTACATATCACACAGTTGACAAACATACAAAGTAGATTAGTAATCTAATATATAAAATTCTCGTGTCACAGTTTTCGTTCCCGTACTCCTCCGAAACGGCTTGACCGATTCTGATGAAATTTTTTGTGCATATTGGGTAGGTCTGAGAATAGACCAACATCTATTTTTCATCCCGTTTTTTCACCCCTTTTTCATCCCCAATCCAAATGTTAAGGGTTAGGGTGGGTAGGTGTAGGGTAGGTGTAGGTAAATAGGCAGGTAAGTAGGTAGATCGGGACAGGACAACGTCTGTCGGGTCAGCTAGTTATAAATAAAATTATGAGAAAAAGCTTATGAGTATGAATGGATTTGTAGTCAAACCGATTTGTCACATTATAAAGTATTATAATGGTTTTTTACTGGAGGTGGTACTCCGGTGAATAATTTCACGGTTCGACGCACCCAAAGAAAACGGACATGGCACGCAATTTGCATCTTTTATCTCTTCGCAATAAAGCCAGTTTTATTGTTATTACCTGCTCCTGCAACTTAAACTGATACTTATTTGATCTATTTTCAACAGAACCGAAGGAATAAGTAATTTTGATATTCGTTTAAAATAATATAAATTAATTAATGTCGCCGCTTGAATAATTATCCATTCCATATTATTGACGGTAACCTACAAACATTAATTAATACTTTATCAACCAGATAAGTGGTTCAGGAAAATGAATCAGATATTGGCCCGGCTTTTTGATTATTTTTAGTTTATTTAAATGACCTAATGGTGCCAATTCTGTTGTGCACGAACTAAATTATTTTTAAGCTATTTATATCTCTTTCTCTCCAATAAAACAAGATAGAGACATATGTTAATAAGAGCTGTCGATTTAAGTTGATCTAAAATGTTCATGCAATTATAATTGTCATTTCAGAACGTATTCATTAATAACACTTCGAAATTTAAGGGAAAATCTAATTTGACATCTTTAGCTTAGTCCTTGTCTGTCGCCGTCCTTTTCTTCAGCTGCCTGGTAGTAAGAGATGCCAAACGCCTAATTTTAGTTTAGTTTGTGAACAAGGAATCGGCACCAACGTACAAATTATATAATATAGCGGACCCGGCAGACGGTGTCCTGCCCTGAAAATAAAAAACCCGACTACAGCGCCACCTACCGGGTCCAATTGTGAATCTAAACCATTCTCGAATCCACTCGAACATACACAATTTTTTTTATCAAAATCGGTACAGCCGTTTAGGAGGAGTTCACTTTCATACACACGGACAGAAGATTTTTATATAAAACATGTAGTGTAGGTGAAGATGATATACCTAGGATAAAACCACTATACAACAGGTACAAAGTATAACTTGGTTTACATTTTTATGATTAAACACAGCAGCCGTTAGAGCATGGCGGGCCGATAAAAACACCATCTTTAGTAAACGTAAAAATTTCACAATGCATGTAAACTTCGAAAATAAAATATTGTATAAACCTTTTTACTTATCAATCAGTATACAACTCTACGTATTATATCGCTTTAATAGTCACATTAAAAAAGGAACATTTTGGAATTATTAACCTTAACGTCTTTGAATACAGATGAGATTTCTGTGCAACTGATCGTCATCTGCCTATCCTTTTTCTTAACAATGTTGGGGTCGACTTCCAGTCTAACCACATGTAGCTGAATATCAGTGTTTTACATGGAGGAACTGGCTATCTCACCTCCACAACCCAGTTACTGGGTAACACGATATCCCTGGTAACACTGGTTGTCACGACATGATCTACGAATTACAGCCGGGACCAACAGCTTTACGTGATTTCCGAGACACGTCTTGTTATGAAATGGATGGTCATTCATCGACGGAGCGACAGTGACAACCCTAGCTTAATCATATATCCAATCGATCCGAACGTCTTTTACCAAAGGCCGGGCCAGAATGTTATAAACAAGCTTCCAACAGGGGTCACCTTGGTGGGAGGCTTGTGGAGCCCACGGTAGGTGTTTGCGTCCACACTGGTTTACAACAAGGCACCCACCTCAGTGTGTTGTCGACTCTTTGTTAACAACGGCGGTATCCACATACATCGGCGGTATCCACACGCGGTTTACAACGCGCGTCCGTCCACAGAGGTTGTTGAAGGTCAAATGAATTTTTGTTGCAAACAAGTGTCTACACTGTTGTAAATCGCCGGTGGAGACCGATGTGGAAGGCTTGTTTACAACAGTCTGACCGGGGTTTAAGGCGACGATATACGCCGGCGACCTTGAGCGACCAGAGAATCGTATGTGTTGCGTCTAAAACTCTTAAAGTTTAGTCAAAAAAATTAAATAAAAGATAGTATTACTCTTAAAAAAAAGGCGTATACTAAAAGATAGATAATGAAATTGTCTGTAAGATAGTAAAAGTTGAATTTAGATATTCCTAGTAGATTTTGTATGATTATCAATGTTTTGTCCGCGTCAGACACAACTTCACGAGTTAATTAAACTATTTAATATGAACATAATAAAAAATATTCAAATACTAAATAATTAGGAGAATGTTCTAGTTTAACATATATTTTTTCAAATCATTTACACTGCACATTTTGACGTGATTGTCAGTTTAAAATCTGTAAAAGTCGTTTAATATTCCCCTAAGAGCGTGTATTCGATTCGTGACGAAAACTTCATGTTTTCGCGTTTTGCCCGGAGCAATATCGTAATGATGTGAGCAGATTATTTTAAGGCAATGACAGTTTTAGAAAGATTAAGTCTTGATTTAGGGAGCTACAGAGTAAAAGTATAATTTTTAATTATGGATTTTTAAAGCGAAAACAATACTTTCATAGCGTTTTACGAAAATAGACGTCAAAGTTAACTTTCAGGACGAATACAACCATTACAGTAGGGTCATTTCGCCTGTTCGCGTCCATTTAGTGCAGTTGGCAAGTTTGACGGCGATAATAAAAATGTTCCAGCACTAATTTCTATGAAAAAATTATGTAATGTGTTCACTAAATTAGTCTATTTTAAGATTAACTTTCAGTTTTGTTCGTAACATTTTGCGTTTTTTTTTTAAATAGATAAACTTCAGAATTAGGCGTTTTACCCACTTTGCATCCACACAATCCAATTTGCGTCCACCCGTGGACCACTTAGCGTCCACCAGCTTAGAAAAGGAATATAGGGGAGATATTTTTAAGAATTTGTAAAGAAAGATTGTATTATAACAATTTCTTTATTTAAGAATATAAATATTAAAAATCAACATTATTATCATTAAATAAATCACTTAAAAAAAATCTTCTCAACATTGATTGAGCTGCTATCGATATGCTATTCCTAATAGCAATCATTTTTATAATAATACTAGCTGACCCGACAGACATTGTCCTGTCCGTATCTACCTACCTATTTACCTACCCTACACCTACCATACACCTACCCTACAAAAGGTTTTTTTTTTCCTCCGTAAGAACCATCCTCGTAGTTCAAGGAATATTATAAAAAAAGAATTATCGAAATTGGTCCAGCCACACGCGTGATGCCGTGACCAAGGGAAATAGGGATTCATTTTTATATATATAGATGCTATTCCTATATGCTAATAGGATAAATTGTCTACTGTGTATGTTCTCTTTTCCTTCTTCTTTCTTGTCTCCGAAGAACTCAAACTCAAATCATTTATTTCAAATAAACCTAAATGGTTTATTTGAAATAAATGATTTGAGTTTGACAGGCACTTTTGAATTGTCAAGAAACTCAAGAACTCCGCTTAAAAAGAAAAAAAATAAGAATGAATTAAATTACTCATTTCATTTAAAAATATAATTATAAACACGTAGTCTTAATAAAAAAATGTACAATAATAATAAACAACACATTTTAAATTATTTTTACAAGCAAGTTAATTGTATTTAACGAAAATACCTAGTGGACGCAATTTAGTTTATTATTATTCCCTGTAGGTATAGTTTGCGTCCATTGCGGACGCAAAGTGGAAGTTTTGTAAATTCGATGTACCTAGTAATTCGCGTCCACCTTATTTTAACCGTTAAATATAAAAAACATAAGCAAATTCATAATTAATATTATTCCTTCTTTCATTATTAAAGTCTAGGAACAGCTATGTATCCTAAAATTCACATAAAACAATAAAAAACTTACCATCGAACGCGCCGCTGCACACTATTTTTTTTCTAAACATCCCGCGCTACGCGCTCCCTTGTTGAACAGCCGAGACTAATAATTTTTTCTAAACGGGATTGGTTTGGCGCACGGACCTTTTGTCCATGCGTGCGTGCCTCATATACATTGAGGTATTAGCGGTAATTAAATTTCGTTTGATTGGTGTGTTAGTTTACTTATTTTCGAGAATGTTTAAAGGGAGATCCGTAAAATGGACGCGAATTGGGCGATGAACGCGAACAGGCGAACTTACCCTATGCCAAAATATAACGTTTTAAGCGTTTTTCCAACAGAATATACAGTCTTAAAGTGTATTACAGAGCCAAAATTACGAAAATATTACTATTATGTATTAAAAAACAATGTTGAAAAAGTACAAAATCGGTTCACTTTAGCAATTTTTTTTCACCAGTATTTGAATAAAAACATAACTGATATATTTATTTTATGAAAATAAAGGTTATGTTTAATATACACAATATTTTTTTCAGTGCGTTATACGAACTCATTTAATTTAAACAATTATTTTAAAAAGCACTGTAAAACATCGCGAACTGTCGTTTGCCGATCAATTTCAATGATTCGTGCTTATTTCGTGCCTATTTTTTTTTCTGATGCACACAAACAGACTATTGTATTGTACTAGTGTGTGTCAATGCTGCTGCGCCGTTCTAGCAATCGTTTTTATTTTGAGTTGCACTAAATCGAATACGCGCCCTTAAGTCCCTCTTACCTTCTCATCGATTTCAAATCTTTTGTCTTTCTCAAATAAATAGATAACTTTAGTATTTTAGTGAAATGCAAAACATGTGAAACCCTTACTTCTAGCAAACGACTTCAAATGTTTTATCTTGTTTGGTAAGAGGAATCCTGCAGCATCTAACCCAAATTATAAATCTAGATCTGTAACAGATTCATTTCGGTAGAGAAAAAGACCTTCCCATTGCGATTGTGATCAACAGCAAATAGAAGTCCTATCGAACGACTAATCAGTGATCAGCAATCGACTTGGTCCGTGAACAATTAATGTTTTTTTAATAACCGACGAAAAGACCTTTGAGGTTAGACGTTAAAGGGTCTAAAATCGTGTACTAAATACATGGAAAAGTCATGATGTTCCTTCCACCATCTATACTAATATTATAAAGAGGTAAAATTTGTTTGTAAGTTTGTATGTTTGTTGGTTTGTATGTAGGGGGTAATCTCCGAAACTACTCATCCGATTTCAAAAATTCTTACACCAATAGGAAGCTATGTTATCCCTGAATGCTATAGGCTATATAACATTATCAAAAAAATTTAAAGATCCTCGAGAAAATACACGCAAACGAAGTCGCGGGCAATCTGGTCTCCTGGTACAAAGGTGGCCTATGACACCTGGTGTTTTTGTTTTAACTAACAAAATAAAATGAATTCAAAGGTTGCCCTCGACGCATAAAGCAATTAAATTACCTACGCTACCTACTAACGATTGATATTAAAGTTGAATTGATAAAACTAAAACAAGTACAACAATTAAAATGCTTTTTTTTCTGCACAATGGTATAGTCCCAATTTGAACGTACAGACAGCGTCATCAACTGCTAACCCCTTTTCCGAAGAAATTTAATTTCAATGCGTGGGGGGTAAGCAGTTGTCGACGCTGTCTGTACCTATTGTAAATATTAAACTCGCCAACCGCGATTTCTACATTATCTGTTACGGCGTTCTGTTGCCGCTGTGGGCTCGCCCTACATGCGCGGTAATAGCGAACCCCAGTTGAGCCATTGAGTTGAGGTATAACGATGTAGGATTATTGTCTAATGGCCAAATACTGAAACGCTATTCAATTTTAAGATGCCGTTAAGTCTCGAGCTGTCTCGTATCTTTTTATGTTAAAGTTATAGAGACAGCACGAGACTTAACGGCATCCTAAAATTGAGTAGCGTTTCAGTATTTGGCCATAAATCTATGCAGAAACACAGACAAGTAGGTAGTATGTAAGGCGAGTCCCGACTTTTACAGCAACGCTCCGATAAGGCAACGGCTCGCTCAGAATCACTTCGAAAAATTAAACTATTAGCTGCCAGCGCGCCTCCCGCGAGCCGTATTTTTTTTTATCTTGTCATTATAAAACATATTTTAACTCACACGGTTTAAAGCTCCAACTTGAATGGCAAATTATTTGCTGTGTCGGAGCCGTGCTGTGATGAGCGATGACCTTTGTAAACTACTATTCCTGACTCTAATCCATTCTTAAACCATTTTCGTATTTAATATTGACTTACCATCCGTAGGTGGACGACTTCTCAGACAAGGAAAACTTAAAATCAAATCTAGACAATTACGTTACAAGATGGAAGGGAAAAGTCCGCGTTGTAAGAAATGCTCAACGCGAAGGTCTTATAAGAACAAGGTCACGAGGAGCACAGGTGGCGACCGGTGACGTCATCGTATTCCTCGACGCTCACTGCGAAGTCAACCTCAACTGGCTGCCTCCCCTCCTCGCTCCCATCTACAGAGACTACAGGACCATGACTGTCCCGGTTATCGACGGCGTAGACCACAAGACCTTCGAGTACAGACCCGTCTACCAACACGGTGCGAACTACAGAGGGATCTTCGAATGGGGCATGCTTTACAAAGAAAACGAAGTACCCGACAGAGAATCAAACAAACACAAACACAAATCTGAACCTTACAAGAGCCCTACACACGCCGGAGGCCTATTCGCGATCAACAGGCTATATTTCCTCGACATTGGAGCGTACGATCCCGGTCTACTGGTTTGGGGTGGAGAAAACTTTGAGCTGAGCTTCAAAATATGGCAATGTGGAGGCAGCATCGAATGGGTGCCGTGTTCTAGAGTTGGGCACGTTTACCGCGCGTTCATGCCTTACTCATTCGGAAACCTTGCCAAGAACAGGAAAGGATCTCTCATTACTATGAATTACAAGAGAGTTATAGAGACTTGGTTCGACGATGAGCACAAGGAGTACTTCTATACTAGAGAACCCATGGCCCGTTACTTGGACATGGGAGATATAACTGAACAGCTTGCTTTGAAAGACAGACTGAAGTGCAAAAGTTTCAGCTGGTTCATGGAAAATGTTGCTTACGATGTGTACGACAAGTTCCCTAAATTACCGAAGAATGTTTATTGGGGGATGGTGAAGAACAAAGCCGCTTCAGTGTGCCTCGATACAATGGGCAAGGGTGCTCCAGCTCATATAGGTGAGTTTTTGTCGACCACATTAATGATGAGACGTTGTAAGTTCTTATAATGCCTTTGGTATTCAATACTTAGGTATTGACTTTCTACTAAGGCAAAAAATTTAAAAGGGATCCACTTTTACGCTTAGAAAGTAAAAGTCAAAGCATTTATTTCAATTGAGACATTTATGGCCAAATACTGAAACGCTACTCAATTTTAAGATGCCGTTAAGTCTCATACTGCTACAGTCACTTTGACGTAAAGTGATAGAGACAGCACGAGATTTAACGGCGTCTTAAAATTGAGTAACGATTGAGTATTTGGCCATGAAGGTCGTTATGCATATAAGCGGGTCAGCACAATCCGCTTGGCATTTTCAATACATCGTTATCTTATATTATAGCGATACTCTCAAGCACTTTTGAACTGTCGAGGAGTCGGTCAATTACTCAGAAACTTGAAGCTAGTTACTCATTCCAAACCTCTGGGTCTCTATAGAGCAAGAACCTCCACAGACACTATTATCAATCAAGTATTTACAAAACCATGGTAACATTATTCGTCAAAATAAATTCCTAACATCAAACCATAATTTGTAGGCACTGCGTCATGCCACGGAGCGGGCAACAGTCAAGTGTTCCGATTAAACGAAGCCGGTCAGCTAGGAGTAGGAGAACGATGCGTGGAAGCTGACGCGGACAGCGTGAAGCAAGCATTCTGCAGGCTCGGGACTGTGGACGGTCCTTGGAGGTAAGTGTCTTTTTATGTTAATAAGATCGAATTTCACCAAACTCTTAAACCTACTATAAAAAAAATATCCGTGGAATAAAATTGAATTGGAGGTAAGTGTCTTTAAGATCGAATTTCACCAAACTCTATGAAATTATCCATGGAATAAAATTTAACTCCAAAAAGAATCATGGCGAGATCCATACATCCTAATGTATGAAAAAAAATATATAATAATAATAATAAAGCCTTTATTTTTCTTGTTATACAGGTTTTTCATTTTAACATTTGTATATCTTACATACTAACAAATCCCTTTTGGGTATAGGCCTCCTCCAAACTCTTCCATTTTTCTCTCTCCTTGGCAATATTTATCCATTCTGGTCCAGCTATTTCTTTTATATCATCTGACCATCTTTTCTTTGGTTTTCCCACTCTACGTTTTCCTATTGGCCCCTTCCATGTTGTTGTTCTCAATGTCCATCTCTTATCTTTATATCTGGCAATATGTCCAGCCCATTTCCATTTAGATTTCATAGCAAAGTTTAGAGCATCTATGACTTTAGTCTTGCTTCTTATTTCAGTGCTTATGATTTTATCTATCCTTTTTAGTTTTAGAATGCTCCTCTCCATTGATCTCTGGCATGTTGTTATTTTGTTCTTGACTTTGCTTGTATACACCCAGGTTTGGCTGCCATATGTTAAGCAAGGTAAAAGGTTAGTATCCAGTACTATCTTTTTGAGATTTAAATTGTAGGGTCCTTTTAAGATTTCTTTTTGTGCCCAAAACTTTCTCCAGGTTGTATTGATTCGTCTCTCTACTTCCTCTTCATTGTTGTTTTCTTTAAACGATATTTGTTTCCCTAGATATATATACAAATCAACATAATCCATATTTTGATTGTTTACTATGATTGGTTTCGCAATAGAATTTGTCATTATTTTTGTTTTGTTTATGTTCATGTTAAGGCCGACTTTCCTGTGAAAAAAAAAATTAGAGGGTTTAAAATATTTTCCAATGTAAAGAATACATTAGCAGGAGTGGTTGATATTATATATACTTACCATATTTTTAAACCCCCGCGTAATTAAAATATTACGAAATGAAAATAACACTTTTTCTTTTCATCTCAATGCTGATTTTGTGTTTATAAAAAAAAGAAAGTAACTACGTTAACGGATCTATCAAATTGGCAGACAAGTGATGTGACATGTGTGTGGAAAAAAATAATAATTATTTGTGACATTATTTCCCTTAAACCGATGCAATTTCAGTGTAAGATCTGCGAAACGACGACTGTCAGTGTCACTGTCACTCGCCGTTTCGCCCAGAAATAAAGAGCTTTTCGTTAAACTGAAGATACTCTTTAGGTACCGAAGAGTATAAGAATTAGAACTTCAACTTCTCTAAACGTCTTATTTTTTTTTTGTACAAATCCCGCCATGATTCTTTCTGTATAGAAAAACTGCCACAATTTCAATATTTATTCGCAGGTTAAGATTTACACTAGGTATACAAGTTTGGTGAAGCGAGGTTCTTCACTACTTTACTGTAATTTACATTTTTCTAGCCGTGTTGGTTGTGGAAACATATGAGTTATGCAATAGCTTTTATTGTAAATGTTCACAGGCAGTCAAGTGGGGGGCAGTAGGCTTATTTATTTATGATTACGTTCGCCATCAGTCTGGGATATATACAGTCTCCTATTATAGGCCAACCAGCATGTTTAGAAGTAGATAACACATAGAAAAATAAACAGAACCATAGACTCTAGAGAGTAAAGCTCAATTTACGCGATGCGATTTATTTGCCAGTTCAAAGCAATAAATTGAATCAACAAATAAAGGTTGCACCGTCTGAACACTGTTTAGACGATGCCAGTAATTGCTTGCTTCAATTTAATTCTATACAACAGGCTAGAAACTTGTATCATGTAAATGGGGCTTAAAAAAGAAATAGTTGTGAAAGTATGATCATTCAAGAACATACTACTTTAACAAACAATCAGCAACAAACTTATAACACCCCGTCGTTTTTGCGTCGGGGGTTAAAAACAAGAGAGAGAAAGACATTAAAATACAAATTGTTGCGTCCAAAGCATAATATACACATAATATAACTTATCTTAACCGTATTTAATTTGTGTATTCCAGCTACGACTCAACTCGCAGTCTCATAGTCCACCGCCTGCAAGGCTATTGCCTGACCCTCCAGCCTCACTCAAGACAGCTAGGTCTCTTCCCGTGTGACCCCAACAATACGTACCAACAGTGGACCATCTCGCATGGCAAGCCTAACTGGTGAGGGTAGCTTAATTATTTTACTTAGCCGTAAGCTTTGGTTTAGTTCCCTTATAACGGGGCGTTGTGAAGTGTTTGAATCGATTCTAAATGACTGTCAGACGTATTGGTTAAAAAATCGCGTTGTGTGGAAAAATTGTGTCGCACGTTTGAATTTATTGGAATACCTGTTTGTGTATATTAGACGTACAGACGCCAGCACATCAAGCCATACCAAACTGTCAAATCTTCCCAATTGAATATGAACTTTATTATTTTGCATTAAAGTTAAAAATCTATCAAAGAAAGGACAATGCCAGAAACTCTATAGAACTTTGCCCCACTCAATAAAAGTCATGTGCAATATGTAGCATCTTACTGTTTATTTATTGCTGATAACTAAACATTAGTCTTAGTGACTGTAGAACTTGCGATAGCCGTTTAAATCTAAAAACAATAATGACATTGAGTATAGGTTAAATTGTATTTTAGGTAAAATTAGTTCGTATTTTGTGGGTAGGTATTTCGTAATCCGCAAGTTCTAAAGAAAAACAATTTAGTTCTATATTCATTACAATTATTTTCATTAATTTACTTTTTCTGTACATGTGTTACTTTTTCTGTACATGGGTGGGGCAGGATCTGGCATTGTCATTTGACAGATTGTTGTAATTTGATGTGCTGGGCTCTGTACCTACCGTATCATTTTAGTCGTCTTATAAAAGTAGTCCACTTAATGTCCACGACATAAAATACCTCGACTCGATTAAAAAATTGTTAACATTAATTAGAAAAATGTTTCTGACGATCCTCAGCCAGTGAAAGTATGAAGAAAGAATTTGAATTAAGTGACTTTTAAATATTTACAAAACGCTACACACACAACACATTAAGATTGCAATAGTAAGAACACACACACATTTTTGCTATAGGGTGAATGAACTCTCTCATTTTGCGCAGCCCTTGGAACGCAAGGTTTGCACTGCCCTCGTGACAAATGGTGGTTAACTACGTTATGCGTCATTCGATCGATACCCTTTCGAACCTCGGAAAGCACGTAAAGCCGTCGTTCCCGGCTGTCATTCGTAGATCTTTCACAGTTGTTATAAGTAGTTAGAAGCCAGAAAGTCTGACAACGTGTAAAACGCTGGTGTTCAGCTCCAACGGTTAAACTGGAAGCCGACCCCAATATAGTTGGGTAAAGACAAGGCAGATGTGAAAGTTGGTCACACCTGAATCCTCCAGGAGTGACAGCTACTGTTACGGTTAATCACCAGTTACGGTTTTAGGTCCCGCCTTTTCTGTATCTGACACTATTTCCTAACTACGGGCTCTTTATTCAGCAACCTGTCTTCTAGTCCTAACATCAGTCTTAGATTTAGGACTTAACCTGTGGCCTGGACCTTACTATAAGCCTAGGACGAGTTATATGTATATATGTGTGTATATTTCACTTTGACACATCTATGACCGCCGTTGCCTTTACCTTAAGAAAGATAAAATAAAACATCTGTGTTGACTCAAACAAAAGACATAATTATCTTATAATGAATGTCAATTGAATTAATTAAGGCTCTGTGTTGACAATAATATACAAATATACGCGGCACACTCGTCTTACATATGTCTAGCGTATATAAAGATAAACATAATTTTATATACCTACTACTTATAAGTATTCTTAGTCACCAAATCGAATTATAAATAGAATTGCAAAATAATGTACATTTCCTAATCTTTTTTTCTTAAATCACAATAGTGGTTATGTATCTTTCTTTACTAAACTACATATAGGATTTTTAATGCGGTTTTCATGATACTGATTCAAAATGGAGGTATATTCGTATAGTTTGATCTATATTGCACCTGTGCGAAGCCGGGGTGGAGCGCTAGTTAATAGATTAAAAAAATCCTGTTAGCACTAAAATTTTATCAGTATCTCTGTTCCAAGAGAAAGATTTAAAAGAGTGTCCGTGGAGGTTCTTGCTCGTTCTTCTCCATAGAGACCTACGCTACGTTTTGGAACGAGCAACTAGCTTCAACTCTCTTACTAACTGACCGACTCCTTGACAATTCAAAAGTGCCTGTAAATGGTTTAATTGAAATAAATGCTTTGACTTTTCACTTTGAAAGGCAACGTTGCTGCGTGTTCTTCAAAATATACCCAAAATGATTTTTTCAAAGTCATTAATCGATTCAGACACATCACAATCGTGCAGGACTATAATTTTGCCATTACACGTAAGGCAGCTTCGGCACTTCACATGGCGTATTTGTGCAAATATTCGTCTTATTTGGATAAAACAAAATGTACCCTATGGTTATTGAAATAAAGTTGATTTTGTATTACCCAAATAATGGCACAAATACGCTATGTGAAGTGCCAGCATAAGACAAATTCGCCGAATGTGGTTCAATAACTTAGCAATGCTAGATATAATTCAGTCGTGCATTCATTTTATAATAGTTACGGTAAAATGGGAAATATTTATCCAGTTTGACAATATGTATATATCATATTTTTCTTTTAATTACTAGATTACAATAGCACATTTTTCTAATAATTCTCAGTTTAAACTAGGTATTTTGTGCAAGATTGTACGGGGTTAGTAAAACAAAAAATAAATAAAGACTGATTTATAAGATAAATATTTCCTATTTTCCCGCCATGCGATTCGTAAGAAATTCAAATATTTTTCACTATGACGTCGCCTATTTACTAATAAATTGTAAAGCATTTTATAAAATTTTGTATGTACTTAATTATATGTAAAACATTCCTGTAAGAATACATGAATATATCTACTTTTTCATGATAAGATTTTGGTCTTATGCTCAAGTTAGACAGTAAATAATGGAAACTAAGTATTTTGTCACTAATTGAATATTCGAAGATCCCTTTTTTGGTTCAATTTTTTAACATTTAGTTGATGTGAATTAAAGTAATCCAAAAATATAACTTAACCATAATTTTCCATATGAATCTCGTATTCAATGACAAACAAATTTATAGAAGTTAACATTTTAACTATGGTATAAAATATTATATTTTTGTTTTTTAGCATTTATATATTTTTAATGAGCTAGTGTTAGTGAAGTCAAGTCTTAAGAGGCAAACAGTTTATAAAAAAAATATTATGATACGTTTTGGCATTATTTGTTTACCGTTCATAAAAACAAAAAAAACTATTATGATTACATTATACATAATCATAATCGCTATACATAAATTTTAAAAGATGTAATAAAAAAGGTTTTATTTTTTCATGAATCTGGCAACACTCATGTTTATTTGTAATTAGATCTTGTAAGTGCCCTATCCCACGTGCCACAGCGGAAAAAATTGGATGCGCATTGGTGCCGTGTAAACTTCTGGTAGTTTGCGTTGTTGTTACTACAAATACTTGTCAGCAAAATAGTTGCTTGCAAGCGAAACTGTTCCTTCGCTGTGTAGCTGGTGGTCGTTTTGTGGACGGGATATGGTCGATATCGTCCACAAGGTTGACTGGACCGCAATGTGGTCCGTGCGAATATACTATGTATGTTCATAAAAGTCTGCACCATCTCACGTAGTGTCATTGTGGTACGTGTAAAAGGGCCCTAAGAAGGACTGACCTCTATGCAAAATTACGTTCAGACGAAACGCGCCAGCGCAAACCTTTAGTAATGATTTTATTTTCATATCTTTTTGCCAGAACGTATCGTAGTTATTTCAAAATTATAAATGTAAGGTACAGTTCGATTCAAATTTAATGGCGGCTGTGAAGTGCGCTACCGGCTGCGCAACGCGCCACCCCTCACCCCCGCTGACACGGAAAATTGTTACTACGCAGCCATTCGCCTCGTGTTCAGAGCCGCCATAAAGTTTGTATCGAACTGATTGTATTTGCATTTATGCTTTGCATTTGCAAGCAGTCCACAACATTATCATTTTAGTACCTATTTGTCATCCATCTGTGCTTATATGAAAAAAAGGAAAAAAAAACCGACTTCAAAAAAAGGTTGAGGTTAATTCGCCCCATTTTATGTATGTTACCACATATTTCTGGAAGTCCATTACCACATTGGATGACTATCTAATTTCATTTGGCAGAGAAAGCCCTTGAGGTAGCGTAGCCCCATTTAAATTTTATTGACTTCTTTTAAATATTTTTTTTAATAGCTTAAATATTAGTTTCTTAATCTTTATCTATGTCAAGGATGTTCTTATCTTCACATAGTAATTTAATAAGTAGTGGTACAAGAATTTGAGTGGGGTACTACAACTATAAAGCGAAAAATATAACTTATTAAAAAATACATCGACTTCAAAAAGAAAATAATTGGTTTCGGAAGTCGGTGGCAATACAATAAAAAACAAAACCACAGCCCGACTTTCGGAACTAAACTTAGTTTTCACTTTTTGAAGTCGGTTGTTTTTTTTTCAACACAAATAACATTTTGTTCGAAGGCTTTTATGTACTTAGTTGAAATATTTAAAACATCGCATTTATTTACTAACAGAATTATATACCTACAGTCATAATTTATACATAAGACGCGTTACTATATTTTCAGTTTGTGCTTATCAAAGAGATCGTTGTCAAATATTTAATGAAGTGAAAATCAAATCGAAGGAACATGTTTTAATTTCTCGAACCAAATCCGTGATTTCGCGGTAGTTTTCATTTACATGCCAAACGTATGTTACTGTCGGTATTATATACTCGTGTGAAAAAAAATTAGGACACTCGGCATAATTCAATACCGATTTCATTGTTGAGTTCGGAATCGGAAAATCAAAATTCAACAAGGAAATTGCTTTTTAATTTAGCCGAGCGTCCCAATTTTAGTGCACGTAAGTGTAGTTGAGTGGTTCGTCTCTATATTAAACTAATACCGAGTCCAACCAGTCAAAATATAAGTTTTTACTACTTGAAAAATCAATTTTAAAACTACATAATATAATGTATCCAATTTTTATTATAATGGTAATAACATTTCAAAACGTCCTCGGAAGTTAGTTTACGATAGTGCGCGAAACACGATTGCCTAAACTTGACTGGAAAGAAAAAAAAACACATCTAGAAAAAAGGTTGCTAAGGGAAAAATGGTTTTATTCAATTGGGTAGATGACAGCAATAATTCCATGACGGTACTTCTATAAAAAACACTTGATTTGAACCCTGAAAATCCGATTGATTTTCAATGAACTGTAATATGTTATTTTGAAATCGAAATAAAATCGAATTTCAATCGTATAAATAGTCAATTAAGTTGGCAAATGAGTAACTACAAGTGACGTCATAAGTATAAATTACCATACAAAGTCTGGGGAATCGGGTATTGACAGCTTATAAAAAGTATGTCAATTTAATGGTGAGGTGGTGTCATTTACCCTATTTTTATTTCCTCTCTTCCTTAATAGATTGTTAGTGGATTATGGTTTTATTTTACTCTAAATGAGATTAATTTATTTGTAACAGGAAATAGTTTTAATATTGTGCAAGAAGCTTGGGCCACACAAATCGCTTTTTCGATAACACCTTGTCTTAACATAGTTGCATTATATTTATCATATCCCATTATTACTTCTAAGTTTTAAAAAGAGATTATGAATTTATTAATGTTATATATCCTAAAAGCAATTTTCTTATGTAGACTGATCTTCTAACTAACATTAAATTCAAATTATTAGAATAAAGCATAATGTATATGTATGTAATAATTTGATAATGTAAATAATGAAGGGGAAACGCTATGAAATTTACTAGGACATTATTTAAGCAAAATGCACTTGTCAAGTGTTATTTGATCTCAAAATTATTTGAAAAAAAAAGTGGCGCCCGAAATTATTACGCTTTTAGATTATTTTGGTGACAAACCGTTTCGTGTATGAGCCGGGGCTTTATATAAATATCTTATGCTAACTCTGTTTTAGTAAATACATGGCATTTTCAAAGTGAATTGTCTAACTTTGTTATCTTATAAAGTATTATAAATTGACCATACAATCATTATGTATATACGTATTTTTATATAAACTGAACTCTCTCTAAATCGTTTGTCTGGGAACACATTGGAAGCAACATGTACGAAAGATTTCTTATTTAATTTTTCGTATTTTTTTATTGACGACAAATATTGACTGATCCAGTTATTGTGGCCTGGTTCACATTTAAGTTTGCCACCCATACTTTATAGTTAATAAAGAATTGTTCGTTGTTTCGGGTAACTTTATGGGGGCAAAAAAGTATATGAAAATACTTTATTTTACGTATTTTTTAAATTGTTTATAAGAAACAAAAATGTTTGCGATTTTTTGCATATAGAAAGGATCGCATCGATAAAGCATGCACCATCTTCAGATGTTGCTGTTTTCAATTTGCTTGAAATTAGGTGGCAAGCATTTAAATTATTCCAGTCGCTAAATCTAGTAAGTTCCATTCCAGTTATTTAGGGCGGGTTGTTTCAAACAGTCGGTTAACGTTACATACGGACGGTTAAAAAGTTACTATGACTGATGATGTGTAACGTACGTTAAATTTAACGGGTTGTTTCATGACATAAAAATCCGTCAGTTAATGTTATTCAAAAAGAGATTCCATAACATTTTGATGTTTGAAGTAGCTGTTTGAGAACTCAAAATTACGATGACTGGTCGGTTATGGTAATAGTAACTTTTTGACATATGATTTTGTGAAACAACCCATTTTTTTGATTTGACGATAGTTAGCGCCATTTTTGACTATTACCGGTCAGTAATGGTTAGTTGAAGCAACCGCCCTTAGTCATATAATTGTAAACACAAAAGTGGAATTGAAAGAAGGAATCAGTTAAGAAAATGCACTGGAATGCAACTGGATGGGCTGTCTAGATGGTTCCAGTCAATCAAGAATCAGTCATTTCAGACTGTCAATCTGACTGCCGTCTAGTTTTTAGGCTGGACTTCTTAATAGATTCTGTGCACTGTACTGTAATAAAAACTATTCATATTATTCCAATTGCAATCTAGGACCGGAATAGTTTGAACCTGCCGCCATTTTCGTGCCATCTAATGGGAATACTAACAACTATACAAGCGTATTTGATACTAAAGTGTTATGGCTTATTTATAGGAATAGTTAGCTTAAAACACGTAACTATAACGTTACCTAGCGATTCATTTATAATTTTGCTTCTACAAAACTTACTGTACAAGCAGCGTAGAGAATAAGTATTATCAGCTGCGGTGTCGCCAATTTATTTATTTTTTATTAGAAAAGAATGTTGCCAATGTTGTTCCTGGGATTCATCCTTGTAAAGATTTGTATCGGTTTGCAAAATTTCTGTGATTTTAACAACTTGACCGTTATATATATTTTCCATGTAGTGATAAAATAAATTATTATTTATTGTTGGAGTGACTTTCATTTCGTATTTATTCCTGTTTGTATTTGTGTATGATGCTGGGACGGTGGTAACAAGGATGTGTGGGTTTTCTCGTTCATCTAACAGTTCATGCATAGTGGGAATTATTCTTAGCTCAAAGAATTTAGCAAAACTGTTGAAATTTTTCAAACTACTTAGTTCCTTCAGTAAGAAATTATTTGAATTAATTAGTTCCAATAGTAATGGGTATAACGTGATCCTGCTTCGGATCACGTTATACCCATTACTATTGGATTCGGATCACGTTATACCCATTACTATTGGAACTAATTAATTCAAATAATTTCTTACTGAAGCGCTGTCATTCTCTTAACCCATATATGCCCAGAACTACTTTCGGATTCCGATTTTGGTTATTTTCGGATATGTTTATATGGATAACCCCCTATTTTAGTATTTACTAGTTTTAGAGTTTATTTTTAGTATTTAATAGGTATTTTAGAGGTGTTCGAAAACGAAACAACGGGCGAATATCCTACATTCGCTCTGGGGAATTAAAACAAATGTGTTATAATGAGTTTATTTATTATATATCCACAAGAAGTTACAGTAAAAAAAAAAAACTATGAATGAAATGCAGAGAAACATTTAGAATGTAAATTAACTTCACATTTTTGACAGAAAGTGACTGTTAGGCTTTTGCAGTAGGCACATCGCAGTCGACTAGGCGCCCTGCCGATCATGTGCTCAGCGTTATGCTTTCGTACTGATGTAGGTACTCTCGTAGATACCCGTTTGCTGGTTCCCGGACGCTGCTTATCATTGCCATACTTTTGAAGTAAGGTTCGGGCAATGCTACGTCGAAATTCGAGTGTATCTATATCGTTAGAGAAATTGCGAGCTAGCAGGGTGGCATTGTTGACCGCAACGTCTACTAACCAGAAAAGCAAGGGAATATACCACTTTTTGCCCCTCATTGCTATTCGATAGGTACCGATATTTGCATCTAATCGATCAACCCCTCCCATAAAACGATTGTATTGGTATACAATGTTGGGTTGTGGCACATTTATTCTTTGTTTTTGCGCAGCTGAATATCTCCTTGCAGTTCGTATAGGCTCTACGCCGTATTCACTTGATAACAGAGTTACTACACTGTTATCATTCCAGCGTACCGCACAAATGCCGCTGTTTAGATCGAGCCGACTATCATGGTAACCTCGCTGTTCCTTCTTGCATGACTTCTCATCTTTCAAAGGACACTTCTCAGTACGATTGCTACGAACTGTACCAGTCACTAAGATATTTTTTTCTTTCATTGCTGTCATCAACGGTAATCCTGTGAAAAAGTTGTCGATGAAAATTGAAAATCTTGTTTCTTCGTAGACATTCTGAATCTCAGTCATCAGTTTTTGCACAACATATTGGCCTAAACCACTACTATATGTTTCATAGCGGCCTTGATATGGGTCGGCGTATAAGCAATATCCCAAGCGCAAGGCTGCAATCCACGTCTTGAAGCCAAATCTAATAGGCTTTCCCCTGATATGCTGCTTACAACCGTGTCTACCATAGTAAGGTATCATAGATTCGTCTATGCTGATGTCCTTTTCAATTACAGCATATTGCAGAAACTTCTTATTCAGTAAATCAAAAAGAGGGCGGACTTTAGCCATTTTATCATTAGGGCAAAGGTTGGTATTATCGGCCACATGGAAATATCGAAGAATTTCTTCGAATCGGTTTCTCCGCATGGATTTCGCCACTAAGATATTGTGTCCTCGTTAGTTTCCCAATACATCCGACGCCGCGGCAGTGGAGAATACCCAGTCAATATCAAAATGCCAATGAAACAATAAACATCACTATCAGACAGGGTAAACCCTGGGTTTCCTTTTTGTACTGCATACATTACAGAATGACGGACAATGTGCATGATAACTTCGTGGCTAAAAAACAATTCGAAAAAATCGACTGGTTCTGATGCATCGGACAAAGTAATGACTGACCTTGGGAATGGTGCGATCCATTCATCATTATGTTGGGGTAAGTCTTTCTTCACCCATTTTCGGGCTGTCTTTGGAAGTGGAGGTGGCGGCGGAGGTAGAAGCGGTGGATTATCTGTTGATCGCGATGGTCGGCTCAGCTTACGGGTTGCTAGAGATTGTGACTGGCTTGACGTGCTTGGGAGTGAAACTTCTTCGTCAGACTCGCTACCATCACTTATATTTATTCCCCTCAGCGTCAGTTCAGCAGGTGCCAAAAGTTGACGACGTGAAAAGTTTTCAAATGTTACATTCGTTTCGTCCCCAGAGTCAGAATCTGACACAATTCCATGACCTGGAGGGTCGATGTATATGTCAGCTGCTGTCACCTCATCATTCGAAGCTAAATCATTGATAACATCAATGATTTCATTTGTAGATAAGTGTGTGTTTCGCCTAAAACCAAAAAAACAGATTTAGTACAAGCCTCACCTGTATATATGCCCGACGTATCGTTTTCGAAACACGAAAGTTATAAAGACAATATAGGTATTTATAAATTCATATTTTATCATTCTAAATACACGAATTAGTTAATAATCTATCCAAATTTACTATAAACCTGTAATAAGTACAAAGCTTTACTAAATTAAACAGTTACTTACTTTTTCTGGCTGACGACATGATTTTCAGCGCGACGTAAACACGACACAAATTACATTGCTAAGTATTTGATTCAAATGTCAACGCTGCTCAAAAAGCTTTGTTGCAAATAGAACCTACTTCCATAGTCCTGCAATAGATGGCGTTTTTTTACATTTTACTGCACTAATAAACGATTTATTACGCTTTTAGGAAAGTACTACCTCTTGTTTCGTTTTCGAATCAATGGGCATATATGGGTTAAGAATGACAGCGTGTAAAATAATTAATTAATATTAGACCCAGTATCCACCAAAGCGAAGATGAGCGGAAAGGATATGAGGGATTCCTTGGCCTGTAGACAAAATCCCTTTCTGTTAGCGTTAACGCCAACGGAAAAATCAAATTGTATGGAGTTGACGTTTGCTTACCAGATGTCACGTGATGCAAATATGTCAACTGCAAACAACTTGATCTCTCTCCACACTAAGCTTCAGTTGGGAAGGTTCAAACGGAGCGGAGCGATGTCTCACATTCGTTAAAGTCTATCAAAGCGGAAATGTGACTACCCTCGCAGGGCAGGCAAAGAAGCATGACGATATAATCAGTGTGACACGAACAGCGAGCGGTGTCACTTGTCCCTTGACCTTTAGATAGAGGATAGTACGGGTCTCGCTCATCTCTCACATCTCCGCTCAGCTTCGGTTTATACCAAAGTAACATTCACTTTTACAGCACCGCTTCCACAAAACATCATGGCCGGAATCGTCTTAAAAAAATTTAGGGCCTGCGCGGACTGACGGCACGGTACGACAAAGGATATTTTATATTTGATATTTTACCTTACCTTACCTTACATACAAATTCCTTGCCGTGCCGTGTCGCTAGTCTCCGCAAGCCCTTACTGTTACCTACCAGCGTGCCGCCCGCACCCCATCAACTTCTTTTTACTGCTCATTATAAAAAATATTTTAACGCACATGATTTAAAGCCCCATATTCAATGGCAAATTGTTAGCTGTCTCGGAGCCGTGCTGATAATGAGCGAAGATCTTAATATCTATAGGTAGATAAGTTGATACTGTTACGCCCCTTCCTCCCATCTCCACTGCCGAGCGTTGATTAACCCCCGACGAAAAGAGAGGGGTGTTAAAAGTCGTAAATGGACAAACACATTACTTTTTACCTTTAGGTCTTTTTTGAAGAGCATTTTTTATTTTATTTATTATTGTATTTAAATCTAATAACAAACATTTTCAATCTGTTTTAGGTCCGACTATAATTATGAATAAGTATAATTGAGAAGACAAAAGAGTTTCAGTTGAAGCCCAAAGGGATAACAGGGATTTTACAATAAAAAAAAAGGTTGTTTAATGATAAATGTATTTATTCAATAAATATATAGTTGGTAGTGAATTAAATAAGCAGATAATCTTCTAACATAATTTGTGGTAATAGAAATCAATTATAATATAGAATCTTTACATGGCTGGCTATTCCCGTAGAAAATACAATGTGTATTTTACATTTTTATTGAATAAGTACCTATCAGGAAAGATTAGGTAGCGAATGCTAAGGAAAGCAACATGTATGGCCTGCAGTAGAGATGTTAGACGATACTGCCAGAAAAGGAGACTGCAAATAGTCTATGGAGGAATAGCGATACTAATGTTTCTGGGCCTGTAGACAAAATAACTTTTCTGTTAGCGTTAACGCCAACGGAAAATGAAATTGTATTGAGTTGACGTTTGCTTACCAGATGTCACGTGACGCAAATATGACTGCATACAATTTGATTTTTCCGTTGGCGTTAACGCTTAAAGAAAAGGGAAAATGTCCACAGGCCCTATAGGGATACATCAACTATACTTTTGCAAAGTGGCATCAAAATCTGACCAGCTTGAGTTTAAATTTGTTTAATACGTAAGTACCTATTTTATCGCTACTAGTTCATAGACCACTTCCCATACAAACTTGAAGTCTTCTATGCAGACATCTCAAAATAATTTCGACTTAGGAATACATTATGTTATGTTACAGTGAAGGCATTTAGTTCTCCATACCATACCTACTGCGATCATTTGCTTGTAACCAATTTTTTATTGTTAAGATTTGTCAAAAGACTAGTAAGGCAAAGAGTTAAAAAGTATAAAATGTTTTTTGAATCCTTTTCAGATGTAATAAATGTTTTTAAAACAATGGCTATTTAAATGAAGACATCGAAGCTACTCATTCTTTATTGTATAATGGTGTTTTTTTATTTCAAAATGAGTGCCCTTTTTCATAATTATGTTTCTGGCCAAGTAACTTATATTAAAGCCGCTCACAGTGATATATTGTCGATCTAACTACATTGGCACAAACCAAGATGTTTTTATTTGTATGTGAATCGGCCTTCGTACACAAATTAGTTGCAGTAACTAAATGAATTAGATGTTACAACCTATTTATGGATTATTATTATTAGCTCCATATAACACTGAAAATTTTATTTTCTACTATCTACTATTAGGAAGGAATCCGTGACCACCATTCATCCCAACTGTTGATACGCAGCTCTGGATTTAAAACTGACCAATTCGGTGAAGGAATGTCAGGAGCTAACCAGTTGAAATCATCCAAATTATCCCAATTATTAGAATTCCGGTCCAAACCGGACATATTGAAATGCTTTTCCAGGTCTTCGTAATACAAATTGTATGGGGCAGTGCAAATCCCTGTACAATCTTCAACTATTCCCTTGCTCGTCACATGTAAATAAATATCACAATTACTAGATGTGTGCATTCTTAGCTGCTGACATGCCGTAACAATCTTACAATTTGTACATTTCTCCATAAATACCGATGAAGTGACAGGTCCAGAAAGCACTATACAGTTGTCTAGATTGGTTAAATGCAAAGTTCCCATGATGCCTTTCAGGCCAATGGTACAGTTCGTAAGATTTCGTAAAGCCACATCCCTCTGGAACAAGTCATCGTTTTCAAGCACTAGCACTTTATCTTTCTGAGAATCAAAACCAAACAGTTTTTCATCCCATTTGTTGCTATTTGTTTTTCTTGCCGCATCATTTTCATCGAGAGATCCCTGTTTATCAGTATGGGACTTGGGAAGCTTTTTTTTTGAGAATCCAAACTTTTTTCTGGGTACATATCTCTCTTCTAATTCATAGCATTGTGTCTGAAGATTCTGCACTATACCCAAATATTTGCGCATGTTAAACTCCTTCAAGAAGAACGATGATGTCACAACATATTTTTGTAATTCGTTTATTTCTCTCTTTATGCTATCAAAGTGCGGAGGCAATGTATTCAGTTCTAGTGCTGGAACTTGCATCAGCAAGTCTTCAATATATTCGGATTTAATTTTAAATGAGCCTGAAAAGAAATCTTCAGTTTCATCAGAAGCATCTACTTCTTCCCTTGCCTTGTGAGCCTTTTGTAGTTT
Organism: Charanyca ferruginea; assembly: GCA_947361185.1. NCBI lineage: Eukaryota > Metazoa > Arthropoda > Insecta > Lepidoptera > Noctuidae > Charanyca > Charanyca ferruginea. The sequence goes on from OX376062.1 coordinate 5,137,439, forward strand.
CTCTAACCGTTGTGCATCCCGCCTACTTAATCTTTCTAAAACAGTATTCCTGTCAGTCATTTTCCTTTCTTTAGCAACTCGTCTATTGTTTTATTAAGTTCTGAATTCTGGTTTGCTGCTTCTTTTAAAACACTAATAGTTTGATGACTCACTCTTCTTGCATCTGTATGTTTTGACTCTGCGTCAAACTATAAGATAAAGGAAAAAATATTATAATTCATTATATATTTTTTCCAGAATGGTGGATTTACAAAGATGTAAACTCACATACACAAATAACCAGACATAACAACAGAAAAATATTTGTATGGCCAACACCGTTCAGGTAGTTGCGGTACAACTGCCTGTAGGTCATACAAATATTTTTCCTGAGTGAGTATCAATCCCATGACACGCAGCGCAGCAGCCAAATGCTCAGCCACTGTACCAACAGTGTAGTCAACTCAACATAAACAATGATATAAATTAAAGATAATTATGTAATTAAAATTGTATCATGTAGATGTCAAAAGCTTTTGACATCAATCGATGGAGGCAACGCTTGCTTGGCTTGCCCATGACATTCACACAGAGGTTATCATATGGTTCACCTGTCAAGTGTGGTGACTTTGGTTGTGTCCCTCTAATGAAATTAATTTGTAATGGTCCAAGTCTAAAACTAAATGTATATCATTTTCTCAGTATAAGAATCAAAGTGATGGCAAATCAAAACGGATCTTACTTGATGAATCAATGTTGACATCAATTTAATAAGTAATAATATTCAATTTCAAAATGAATGATCAATGGAATGCGCACTGGTGAAATGTTGGATTGTTTGTGGTTAGCCACGTATATTAACTGATGAATTTAAACCAAATCAACACATTTTACATAATTTCTAATTGTCTATATTAAAATGTATGTTCTATGTTATGGATTTAGTTTCCACACTTAGTCCTTTAAGTGGACAATTGTACATCATGAGTCATGGTGGCCGTCATTCCAATTAAATTGTATGAACAGAATCAGATATGTATATTACACAAGCCCCACAATACAATCACATGCAGAGATTAGTCCCAAGAAAACCATCAAATAACATAATTTTAGCTAAACAATCAACATAAACGAATACGAATTTCAATATTGACCTGCTTGAGGAGTTCATCATCAGGTTTGACCAACTTGAACAGTGTGTAACCGAGGGTCCCAAATGTCACCACCCAAAAAGTGGTTTTAATACCAACAGACATCTCACCGCTAGTTTAAATTTTGCCTTCGTTTTTCCAAACTGCCTGATCGAACTCACGGGCTTTATTGTCAGCAATTGTTTCACCAAGTCCGTAGTAACCTTCCAGCACCCAGTTGTGGTTCTTGAACATGTACAGACGGAAATCTATAAATCATGAATAAAGGATTATGTGGGCTTGTTTACTTTCATAATATACACAGGGAAAAATCTTTTACAAGAAAAAATATCAATTTCTATGAATAAACATATTGAAATGCCTAAACCTATGTCATATTATGTATAATTAAATAATTAACTAATTTTTAGAATTATCAATATTTGCATACATTTCGAAAGTCACACAAACAAAGATGCAATTTAAACTCTTCAAAAGGCTTTGTGGAGGTTTACAAAATTAAACCTGTCAATTTTAGACGCACATGTTGACATTAAGTTTTTTTTTAGGCCGTCTATATATATTTTCGTCTTGTCAGATATGTGAAAAGAGAGCTGAGCTAAAGATAAATGTCTTTGTCCTAAAACGCATACTTAATATATCGGAATAAACAAGTCTCCATCGATACTTACCTCTGTCGGTATTCAACTTGAACCAGAGACCGTACGATACGGCAAGCCCAATTCCTTCCAATAGCAATGCACCTTTTATACCCAAAGTAATATACCGTTTAAAGGCAGGCTTTGGAATCTTTGTAAGCATAATAAAAAAAAGATATTACACGGATTGTTTATCCAGATTCTTATAAACTGAACTGACTGAATGCAAAATTACTCATAAACTACCTATTTCCCACTCTTAATCACGAATTTCTCGTTTTCTCCTTTTCTCGACTCGACATTTCACTCACTAGCACTAGATGACGTAAGGAAAAGATCGTTCGGAAATTCACATTGACAAAATGATTCATGTAATCATGTCTGCATTTCTGTACGGTAAAAAACGTTCTTTTTTGTACACAGTACACATTGCTGTCCTCTCAATAAGGTCGATTCTGTAAAATTCAAACAACAACACTCGCATCTCACATCGCTTTTCACTCTCACTTCGCATAAGGTTCAAAATGACCTTGATATAATTTACACTTTGAATCGGGTTCGAGTGCGAAGTGGCCGAAGTGACGGGGAAATTACCTTACAGAATGCCACTTCTTACGTCAACGTCATGTCATACTTTATCTGTCAAAATCCCCCTGTCAATTTATGTAGTTCAACTCGCTGACACACTCGCAAGGGTGGCGTTAGTGTAAATTCGAATTATCAACCGAGTTTTTAGAATGCTAATCAAGAAACTCACAGCGGATTCAGATTCGAAGTTTAAAATGAGATCTTACAGAATCACACCCCTGCTCTCAAGCAGGAGTATTATTTTGTTCTGTGCTCTCAAGTTTAGTCGTTAAGTACGTATATTTTTTTATTGCATTGATAAGCCATCACCCACCCACAGCCGCGGTTGGTCTGTGGATGGGTGACCATCCCTTTCATACCGAGTTCCCTTTGTGCCTCGGAAAGCATGTAAAGCCGTTGATCCCGGCTTTTATTTGTAGATCTTTGGCAGTCATTATGGGTAGTCAGAAGTCAGTAAGTCTGACAACCAGTCTCTCTGACAATCAGTAACTGGGTAGTGGAGGTCCGATAGGCAGTCGCTCCATGTAAAACACTGGTATTCAGCTGCATCCGGTTAGACTGGAAGCCGACCCCAATATAGTTGGGAAAAGGCTAGACAGATGATGATGATAACTAAACTAGCTTAAGCCTGCGACTTCGTCCGCGTGAATGTTGGTTATCCGCGCCGCGCTACAATATTTTTTTAGCGCGGGACCCTTATTATTTTTCTTTAATAATTGTAGCCCATGATACTCCTTACTACATCAGCTATCTGCTAGTCCCGTTGCCTTTTCGGAGATAAGCCGGAACAAACAGACAGACAGACAAAAATTAAAAAGAAAACAGCAACGTGTCAACATTCATGTATACAGTTTTTATTAAAAAGTTGTTAAGTTGTCATTACAAACAGACACTTCAATTTTATTTATTTGTAATATAGGTATAAGTATATTTTGTATATAGGTATACTTAATATTCATTTTTGTGCAGCAAAAATCACTGCAAATGTGACGATTGTGACAATTTTTATACAGACATGTCAGATATACAATCATATTTTATAAGGTACAGTACGGTCAACGTATCTTGGCGCGTCTGAAGTTAGCCGATTAGCTGCGCAGTAGACAATTTCGTTCCTAAAAGTTCCATTGCGCAGCCAAACAGCTAACTTCAGACGCGCCAAGTTACGTTGACCGTATTGTACTGTTCGATTCAAACTTAATGGCGGCTGTGAAGTGCGCGTGTTCAGAGCCACCATAAAGTTTGAATTTGAATCGTACTGTACGTAGCTGTACAGAGGAAATTAAGCTATAGTATTACCATTACAATTAAAATGTAACAGTACTAAGTGGCAACTAATAATCTTCCTCTTCTTCGGTCTCTTCCTCTGGTTGTTCCTCCGTACATTCTTCTTCACAATGTTGCGTCTCAGTAAGGGGTTCCTTTAAACACTCGGGCGCAGGTTCCTGTACATAAAGCCAATTTACGTACATAACCAGTAAATATTGGGCAAAATTGGTCAGAATCGTTGAATGCAACAAAGACTATTTTATCTGTATCACCAACACACCGGCTATAGCTGGTAGGGTACCTAGAGGTAAGGAACTATCTCATATGGAGGGAAAGATAAAAAGTGCCCAGCTTTAAGCAGTAAATAACAGTTCTAAAACCCGCCAAAATAGCGCCAGCGTACTGAAGTATGCGGCACCCGCCAATATGGCGCTAGCGTAGGTATGGTATGAATCAAGAAGCTTAGAGATAAAAGTAGAGGCAACACTCTAAATACCAATGTAAAGACGACTGTGGGTAGACGCTCTCTTTCTGAATGCATACAGATGATACGGGTTCAATGTATTCAGAAATAGAGTGTCTGCCTACAGTTTGTCTTCACTTAGGTATTTAGAGCTTTGCCTCCACTTTTATCTATAAGCTTCTTGGTATAAATTTAGCTGTTGTTGTCGGATTGAAGTATGCGGCAGTTAGATTTTTTTTACCCGGGCGCGATTTATCACATTTTAACGAACGCTTTTTGATATACAGTCTACAGAGCCAGTTCTCCTTATCTCTACCTCTCCATAACACTGCCCTTCAGTAGTTCACACCTGGACATACTACGTCTCTAATTGTCCGCCTTCACTACGACCACAATGGTCCTCTTTAATTCTGTAGGTACTATTTTGTCGTCTCTGGACCTAATTCAAACTGGGTTTATTTAAACTTCATGCACATGGTAGAAAGGCGGACGTAATACCTTTAGCATTATCTACCAGTCAACCAAAGGCGGTGAAGAGATATCATGGCAGGAGTATGGTGTGGTGCCTTTTTAAGCATTTTAGCGTGTCGATGGCAAACACGGACATAAATGTCATGTATATGTATAAGAGTGTGTTGTGTTTGTTCTTGTCAGTTTCCTTGCTTGGCCCAGTAATCATTCACGGCAACGTCATCCGCTGATGTAGCCATTGCCTATTAACATGTTCAATCCGACCAATGAATAGCGGTTGAGCAGGTGTCCCGGAAGGTAACTAAGTATAAAAATCACGATCTCAATGCTCGTTTCATATTGGCGTCATGCCTTCGTAACAACATAGACTCATTTGACTCACCCCAATATGGTCTCGGAACCGGATCTGGTAACCGTCCAGCTTGTTATCGATGCACTCGCCGTTGCATTCCTGCCAGTCCTCCCACGATGTCATGGGGCATTCAGGCGACGACTCCGGGTCTACTGACGGTGGCGGTTCCTCGCTGTTACAAATAAAAATAAGTATAAACTGACAGGTTTTCTAATCCCTCCTGCGCGTAGAATACAATAATACTATCAGTTTCACGGTTAGCCGTGCTTCCTTTCCGTGCTAGCTTCCTTTTGAGTACCATAACATCTACTGCGATCGCCAACATGCATCGGTCAATTGCTTTGGCGTTGTAGTGCATCGTAAGAAAGCCGCTTCCTTGCTGCAATGCTTGGGTAACACTCGTCATAGCACCCTAAAAATTATTGTTGGCATACCGGACTGCTCCATTCAATGGGTAGAAGTAGCTATAGGTTCATGTTTAAACTAAACTTATGGACTAATTGGGTCTGAAATAAAGATACCAAATAAGAAGGATCTTATTACGAGATACAATCGTGAACCCTCGGCAGGACTTTTGAAAAGCCATATTTTAATATTTTTTATCATCCACCACAACTTTATCGCAACGGATCTGCACCTTGTGGTAGTAGTCGCAGGAGAATAAGGTGGTCGGTATTCAGGTTTCTTTTCTTCGTTGTCACCGCCGTTATCACCTTCTTCGCCTTCTCCATTTTCACCCCCACCTGTAAATTTAAAATTATGGTCAAAAATATAATCTCTCACACACGAAGTAAACTCTCACATATATGCATGCGGTCAATCGCCAACTTTGCTTTTGTTTAACCACCCTTCACTTGTCAATTGTTTATTAAAGTTTGCTTTTGTTCTGTTTGGAGTTCCAGCTTAATTGTCCTGGTCGGTAACTTGGGATTATATCTATACTAATATTATAAAACAAAATGTTTGTTTGTTTGTTAGATCAGGCTTATATCCTTATTATTTCGTAGATTTTCGCTAATAGGATACATTGTCCTTATTGTTACAAAAGGGAGGATGCGTATGAAAATTCAAGCGGAGGACATCATGGGCAAAAGCTAGACAGGTGTTCATATTGAAACAGTTTAAGTACCTGATTCTTCAGTGACAGTGGTGTCTACCGTGCAATTAGGGTTGTAATAAGTCCGTATTAAATGAAATACCAATCTCGCGAACGGTTTCACGAGTTCGTTGGGTATGGTTGCGTCTATAGACGCTCTGGAAATCGGCTGCGGTGGTGCTGTCGCCTCATTTGATGACTGAAATAGAATGGAGGGAATTTTAATTTAAGCATAGGTAGGTACTTCGGTATCTATTGAAATCATTGCCCGTGACTTCTCAAAGCCCATGTTACAACTTTTTCAACCTGTGCAAATTTTAATTTAAGCATAGGAAAATCATTGTGCGTGACTTCTCAAAGCCCATGTTACAACTTCTTCAACCTCAATCTCATCAGACATAGCAAGAGCTCGACCGTATGCAGTGCTGCGAAAAGCGATAACATGTGCTTGTATTCTGAATGATTGAAAAATATTAAAAGGCTACGCACGTCAAATTTCTTTCCACTATCTGTCCCAGCATCCATTGGGTACAAGTTGAAGATGACACTATTCGCCCACTTGTTAATCTTGGCATCACAGAGTTCTAAGTTGGCAACTCCAAGGAACCAATCCGGAGAAGGCACGATAGCGGTGGCCAGGGAGACCATGTGATGCTTCCTACTCGCTCTGAAGGTGGAAAGAGTCTTCTGAAATGTATTCGGTGGAGCTATGGCCTTGATGATAGTTCTGACGTTGGTGCGTAGCTGTGAATACATGAAGGTATGTTACGGTAAGTACCTAAATATTTTAATGTTAGTGTCTTAGTACAGATATTCTATTCTAAGATCCTGAAGATGAAATATGTAGTTGCAATGTTCTCAAGACTTTCCCGAAAGAGAAGCCCAGCTTCAAGGTTCCCAAAATGGATTTTACTAGATTCATAACCTTTTGCCGCCTTTTCAAAAAAGCAATTACGTACCCTCGGCACCAAGCTACGAATTACATATAGAAATCTGTCATGTAGACGTGACCGTGGCGTGCTAGCCACATTTTGATTTGTCATCTATACGTGACTGTGGCGGTGAAAGGGTTAAGGTTTATTATAAGCTTCTTCAATGTTATATTCTTTTCTTACCTCCCGATAAATTTCGATCTCCAAATTGGTAGTATTTCCTTGTTCAGCCAAGAGCTTCAGACCCTCACTGGCTTCGGAGTTGAATTTGAAAAGCGTAAAGTCTTTGCTGTGCGAGGCTCCTACGACGTCGCTGTACCTTGCTACCACTTCAGCAGGGGGATACATGGCGGGATGCGTGTTGTAAGACCACATGCCTTCAAATGTCAGCTGTTGAAAGAAGAAAAGTTGGTATGTAAACCAAAACGATCTTTTAGGACGTCTCCCTGAAAAATCTTTGAACTTGTAGTGGATCATGTTCAGATAATAATCTATTCTATACAATCATAAAAACAGACCAAATGCGAGTTGAACTCGCGTGGAGAGGGTTCCGTGCAATGCCGATTGATAGAATTGTGTTTGGATCATAGGATTACACCATCCTACCAAATTTCACCTGATTTGGTCCAGTAGATTCGGAGCGAATTGGCTGTGACAGACGGACGGACAGACAGACGCACGAGTGATCCTATAAAGGTTCCGTTTTATTTTGTTCGTTCTGTTCGTTAGTCTCGAGAACGGCTGAGCTGATTTGGCTAATTTTGGTCTTAAAATATTTGTGAAAGTCCAAGGAAGGTTTAACGGTGAGAAAATTGTGGTAGGTAGGGTAGGAAGGTAGGTTGGTAGGGTAGATAGGGTAGACAGGTAGGTCGGTAAAGTAGATCGGGACAGGACAACGCCTGTCGGGTCAGCTAGTATTAGCACAGTATAAGTATTAGTGGTATTAGTATCTAATATTTTAGGAATTTATTATAAGTACCTTATACCTCGCATCCTCACAAACTTGACAGTTGTCGTTTTCCATCGGCTGCATGTCATCTGCCTTCCTCCGATCTTCGCAGATATGTTTGGATAGCGGCCCCTCAAAGCTGTACCACACATCTGGTTTCACAGCCACCAGCGCGAAGATATTCACGCATTTGTTGTCCTTCTCTGGAGCTGTCCATTTTGCCTGATCATTGTGAGAAAGAAAAAGAAGAACATAAGCATTTATCATTCTCGCAATCTTGGACAGGCCTGTAATAAACAAGGAACTTTCCGAGGCCCAAGGCATAGTTCCAATTAAATACTTAACGCAACAAAAAAACAGTAGATTGTAGAACCTCCTTAATTTTTTGAAGTCAATTAAAAATGTTTTCTTGTGGTTATGTTTTTCCTAGGAGCTTACCTCAACAGAGGTCTTGGGCGTGATATCAGACTGTATCACAGTATTGTTGCAGGTGCTCAGTGACTTGGTGTTATTAGAATTACGCAGAGGTTCCAACTTCCCAGCACTCAGCAGGAGAGGCTTTCTAGGATTGTTCTTGTTCTCCGTCGTGTCCTCTCGAAGGGATATCGTAAAAGCGATGAAGGAAGATATCCCGTCTCGGGAAGATAGGCGAACTATAAAACGGTACTAGCATTAAAAAGTGTAAAAGGACTGTACCTACTGAAATACATAGCCTGATAGCCTATACTGAAATAAAGCTCGAATTTCGTTCACGATGGTCAATCTCAAATGTAGACTGGCCAAGTACGCACAATATATGGTGCACAAGGGTTTAGGGTGTGCGCACTGTTGAATTTCACTACTTAAGTCCACTAACCCTCCCACAATGACTGCCGAACGCCTTCCCATCTTTTTTTACCAGTAATTATAGGTACCCAAATTCACATACCGGTATATTCTTCTTTCGGGATATACATGTTCTCTCTGATGCCATCCACATCTATCATAAAGCGGTTGTCAGGAGGCAATGGTTCCGTAGTGGTTCCCAGAGGCCTTCGGTCACATAATTCATAACTGCACATGCAGGTGTTCAGCAGTAAGATCAGGTATATGACCTGCAGTGGACCTAAAACTGTAATATGTTTAGTTGCGCTATGATTCATTGAAATATTCAGCAACCCGTCATTATATTTATACGTACTGACTGTACGTCCACCTTTAATCGTCGGTATCATACTCCTAGAATAACCTCTCCAGAATTTTCAGGCGGATGGCGTCCATTATGGAATTTGACAAAGGAGGAAAATAGCTCTAATATATCTATAATAGCGATATTTTATCTAATGGACTCTCCATATGGTCCATTAGATTGTGTATGGTTTTTTTCCTACTAAAACATGGTGTAGTAGGTTTATGTATATAATATTCGTATCCCCTTGGGTCTGCCATGTTGTTGCAGTGCGTCAGGGATTTTTGCGGCGGTGTATGTAGACGGTTCTTATACTACAATTTTACTACAAATTTTTGATACTAGGTCTAAGAATATAGTTAGGTACTAACCCTATATGAATCTTTGCTTGAAATATAGAATGTATTTAATCCGCACTTACCGAAAAAATTCAAACGCATTTTCACCTTTTTTTCACCTCATGAATGTACTTTAAATAGGTGCCATATGGTCACACGTCGTCGTGTTACTGAACCGTTCATTCACAATTAGTTTAATGGTCCTGTTGCATCTCCCGTGCTTATTGCTTTAATAAGACTAATTAGTGTTCTGGATTATCCTGCCAGAGGATTGTAGTCTTTAAAACCTACTGGCATACAGCGGTATTAGAATCATGACGTAATGGGATAAATAGGTTGATATTTTGGCGGATATTTATTTATGCGGATTGTTCTAGACCTATGCATGTGGAACTTACGAACGCTTTCCTGGGTTCCAAGCCTGGGTCCAACTTTCTTGCTACGGATTGAAAGTAAAGTCTCAGTGATTTTATATTTACGTCTCGGACTAATAAAAGGCTCAAAGGTCGGCTTTCGTTATCATCGTCACAAGTTAAACTAGACTCCTTTAAGAGTAATACCGGCCTTGAACCTTCTACGGGGAAAAAATAGGAATGGTATTTAGAAAAGAAAGAAAATCAATTCATAATATTAATAGTATTTTTGATTATTGTCAGTTTACATGATAATTAGATAATTGTAATAGAGAACTACCAACCCAACAATGGATTTAAAGATATTTTGTCTAATCGTGGAGGGTTAGCGAAAAATTTGATGACGGTTAGGTAAGTACTCAGCCGTGAAAATACTTTGGTTGAATGAAATTTCTTGATTTCAAATCTCTTCTCTTCGAATTCCACTTCCCACCCGGCGATATTGGCGCCATGATTCTGCGTTCGACTGGAAAAAAACATATTATATTATGTAAGTAAGTAAAATTCTACATCATCCAATATTTGTTCAGAACCTTATTTTAAAGAATGAATGAATGAAGAAATACGTCAGATCTGAGACCAAGAAGTTACTCATGTAGTTGGATAAATGATCCCTTATTTATTACAGTATTATCTAGGAATCACTAAAGAACCTGTAACATCCTCTTCATCTTCTTCTTCGGTATTGGTACATTCGTCTTCACAAGTTTCCATCTTAAACGTATGGAAATGGGTTTTGCAGAACTTAGATACTTCTTTCGTTTTGTGGTGGTGCTTAGCCTGCGAAAAAAACCATTTACTAGAACAGAAAATATTTTACGGCAAAAGAAAGAAGTAACACTAATAATGAGATTGTTGAAGTTATAGAGTAAGATTTTTTACGTTTTCCTGTGCTTTTGGAACGATACTGTATCAAGCCTTATTCATCTGCCATTCGGTCCTGCAGTTGGAGAGGCAATGGATATACCATTTAAGCACTTACAGTTTCTTGCCACTGTTCTATTCGATAAGTCTAAGTAGCTAGATCTAGCCGTATCAAAGGACCAAGTTATTTACAGCTTATCCGGCATTTCACTTACAAGAGGATCATAATTCTCCACGGGAACCCCGTCCACCAGATGGTACCGTTCCCTCCAGCGGTATCCGTTCACCTTTCCTTCGTTACATTCTCCATCGCACGCGCTCCATTCCTGCCATGGCGACATCGGACATTCTTCTGAAGACTCAGGATCGGTGGTAACTTCAGGAGCTTCACTGTTTGGACAAGGGTTTTATTGAACTTAACTAGCTATCAGAGATAACGCGTAAGCAATACCATAAAATGAATGGAGAGTGAAGCTACTACCTAGTTTACCGTGAAGTCTACTCGTATTCACTATATTATATTTCAACTACAAATATATAACAACAGTAGATGAGATGAGATGGTAAAGGCTTACCTACGCATACTTTATTCGGTTAGAAAAATACATTTTAAAACGTTGGTTCGATCTTTGAAACATGATGTTAATGGTGTAATTCTAGTCTACTTCTATTCTACTTATCAACAACTAAGCCTCACCGCCCGTCCTCGGCGCTATCTAGTTGTGTTTGATACCTGGATGGCTCTGGAGCCTCCGGTTTAGCCTCTTCACTCGTCTCTGGTTCTTCTTCCGAAGAATTTGGTGCTTCTGTTTCTGGTGGTTTTTCTGCAAACATGATTTTAGTTTATAATGTTTGCAGATTCTCTAAGAATGTTGAGGGTTTCGTGATTATCAGTTCCCTTTTTGCGTCTATTCATTGCAATTGTACGCCTTAATTTGATCCTAAAAATCATAAGCAATTTGCTTTTTATGAACGAAAGTTTTAAAAGTGTGCTACCTGTAGTTTCTTCTTCTTCACATTCTCTGTGATAGGTTCTTATCAGTTTAATGTTGAACTTCCCGAATGGATGCATATCTTTAATATCAACCTCGTAGAATGGAGAGTTTTTGTCATATGAACTCATTGCAACACGACCTACTGAGTCTTGAGGATACGTTACGATATTAGCAGTCTGAAATTATAAAATCTTATCATTATAGATGACCAGTTAAATCTTAGATTGAAAAGGGGCATCGCAGGTCATAAAGAAAATTGCTTACTTCATATGATACGCCACTGTCCGTACCAGCATCCCACGGATATAGATTAAGCTCCCTTTCAGTCAGCCATGTGTTGTCCGCCTGGCAGAGTTCAAATCTAGTGACTCCTAAGAACCAGTCAGGAGATGGGTGAAAAGCTACGGCTGCTGAGAACAGATGGTTCTCTTTGTCGACGCGAAAGAAAGAGTATGTGGGTAAGGTCATCTTGCGATATCCATGGCCTTTCCCTTTTATGAGAGTTCGGACACCATCACCGATCTGGAAGAGTTTCAAGAGAAGACAGCCACAGTAAATCAGTTGGTTTTGCTTTTTCGCCGCTTAATTTTCGTCGCTTGTTTTTTTTATGCACTGTTTTATTTTCACAATACTCAAGTCCACTTTCTCACCTTTCCGCGAATTTCAGCTTCAAGGTTGCTGGAGTTGGCATGTTCTGCTAGATCCTTGAATCCTTCCGTGGCGAGGGTCCCCGGCATCCACAGAATATAATCGGCATTGTGAGACGCCCCAACTAGATCGCTGTATTTTGGAAGCCAGTCGTTCTCAGGGAATAGATATGGATGGGTATTGCGGGACCATATCCCTGTAAAAGTCAACTGAAACAGGCGATAATTAGTTATTTTATGTTTTATGGTGTAAAATGTCGAAAAAACCAAATAGTAATCTTCAATTTGTTGGCTGGCATGGCTAATTTCGAGCTGATTTGGTTCGTGGGGGCTCGTGGGAAAATAAAAGCCATATGGATTGATCGGTCACGGTTAAGCTACGCTTGCCGGTGGCTTGACCTGTGGATGGGTGACCATCCATATCATACTGAGACCCCTCCGTTGCCATTCGTGGATCTTTGGCAATCTTTATAGGTAGACAGAAGCCATAAAGTCTGACAACCGATCTTACCAAGGGGTATCGTGTTCGTGTTACCCAGTAACTGGGTTGTTGAGGTCAGATAGGCAGTCGCTCCATGTAAAACACTGGTATTCACCTGAATCCGGTTAGTCTGGAGCCCGCCCCCTGTATATCGCCCCATCTATAGGTACCAGCATTTTCTAGATACAACATTCCACACAGAGAGTATCCGTGGAGTTTCATGCTTGTTCTTCTCCATAGACACGACCTACCTACGTTTTGGAACGAGTAACTAGCTTCAACTTTCTGACTAACTGACCAACTCCTTGACTTGACTTTGACTTTGCACGCTACAAGGTTTCCAATACGGGACTCTTAGATGTGTCCATTTTTGTCATAACGTTCTTGACCTCACCTCATATTTAGCTTCATCACAGATTCCACACTCGTAGTTGAGTTGTGGTGCTACATCATCAGGCTGCCTCAAATCCTCACACACCTTCTGGGTCAGAGGAGCTCCGTCCTCGTACCACACTTCGTCATTTACTGCCACCATAGCGCGCAGAGTGACGCATCCACTGCCAGAACCTGGAGCTTGCCAATATACCTACGAATACAGATATTTTTATTTGTAGAACAAACGTGGCACGGTTGGCGCAGTGGTTGAGCGATTGGCTGCTGCGCTGCGTGTCGCGGGTTCAATTCCCGCACGGCATAAATATTTGTATGGCCTGCAGATAGTTGTTCCGGGTCTGGCTGTTAGTGTGTGTGGGATTATATGTTTGTAAATGCACCCATGATACAGGAGAAATTTCTAGTGTGGGGCAATTAAAAAAAGAATAAAAAAAAAAGTGTAAATATAGTGTCTGGTATATTTTTATATTGAACGTTTTGTCTTGTCTATCTTCTTGTCTCGTCAATTGCATACAATTAAACCTAGGTATTATTTTATAACTACAATGTATAATATTGTTTGAGGTAAAATTAAATCTACCCGCATATTTTTTGGATATTTGTGGCGGTCGAGCCTTGCAACGTTGTCATTAATCAGTCGAAGCTGTTGATCACGGCAGTTCTGATCGAGTTGAATGTTAAAAAATTATTACGATATCTGTGGCCGCGCATAGTTCTAGTCACTTCGTGGTTCTAGTGTTGATGCGAAGAAATGTTAGGAGAATAAGAATTCTCGCGATACTTACTAAACTGGACTAGAGCCGCGTGTAGTGGTATGTGCTGGAAAAAAACAATGATCGCAATGTGACGTGGCGTGCTGGATTCCAGGGGCGGATCCATAGCGGGCTTATTCGGCTGCAGCCTAGGAGTCCGTGAACATATTGAAGTGAATGGGCAATATTATGGATATAAAAAAGAAAATTATCGTAAACATCATTATCGAAAACAGATTTTTTGTCAAAATGGGCCAGGGACCAAATTCACGGTCCGCCTCTGCTGGGTTCACTACTGGACAAAGTAAACACCTGAGTGATTAAGTACCTACCTCTACAGTTATCCCTAGATATTATAATAATGTACTTGTGACCTTATTGTTTTGGAAAGGGGAGTAGGTACTTTTCGCAAATGACAAACCCTGACTTGTAATACTCATTCCAGCAAATATTATGGTTAAGTACGTACTTAGTTTAATAAAAAAAAATCATTGATCTTCTTGGGACACTACCCTGAAGGTTTGAGTAAGTAGGCCGCAATAAGTAAAGCATAAGTAGGTACATAGTTTGCAGGGAAACACTTACCTCAACAGACGTTTTATATGAGCCCATAGCCTGTTCTACAGAGTATAAACACCTGTCGCTGAATTTGGCAGTAGCTGTAGTCAAGGGCCTCAGCTCGCCTGGGTAAAGTGAGATTATTCGCCTTGGGTTCCTTGGGTCTGGCTTGGAATCACCTTCTGCCGATATCATGAAGCTCGTAAAATGGGACTGGCCATCCGTTTCTGTTATTTGAACTGAAATAAGACCTTAAACTTGAAAACCTTCCCCTTTGATTAGCACGAATGTATATTTTCCTGTAAATATCTTTACTAAACGATTCTTAGGATAATAAGTTTCACAAGTTATCATTGGAACCACAAACGGTTAACGGTATACGGTATGGACAGCGTCATCAACTGGCTTCTTTCTGAAGAAATTTTAATGCGTGAGGGGTAACCAGGTTGATGACGCTGTCTGTACCTTAGCCAAAATGTTACCTGTATAAAGTTGTTCAGGAATATAGGCATTATTGCTAATGCCTATAACATGCAGTTTAAAGCGCCCGTCCGGTTCTGAAGCTTGCGTATTAGACCCATACGGTTTTCGGTCACATCGAAAACTAATCGCAGTTTGTACTGACAGGGAAAAAAATAACAAATTCAAATAAAAGAATAGCGACATTTCAGGCTTAGGAACTGTCTTGACTACTTGGCGATCTGATCTAGATTAAGTGAACTGGAGCATTGTTATTGAAGCTGTTAAACTGTAGGTAAGTAGGTATACCTACTAGAACGATAAAGTGATAGTTTTATTGTAAGATCGAATATCACCAAGGATCGCATTGCTGTCCTAATTAGTTAGATTAAGATGTATTGTGTTATCAAGATTATTCATTTGTATTTTATACTGGTGATATATACTGGCTATATACGGACAACAATTTTGGTCTTAACAGATCTGTTTTAAATTGAGGGTTAATTTTGAGACGTCTACTGATGAGGATGTGCTTTACCACGCATTGCCGTAAAATTAAAAATACAGCAATTGCATATAACTCTTTTAGTCTTTGAGATAGGCGTTGTTTTGTGATTTTTGGTCATAGGGCCAAGTGTCATAGAGACCAGTTTTTCCGTTGTTGTAGCGGCCGGTCTATTGTTTACTCAATTACAACCTATTACTATTAAAAATCGGCAAATTTTAAGTTTAAAATTATTCATATTACTTTTTTAAAAATGACTACTATTTTATGGAGAAAAAAGCACACGATACGACTTGTTCTACTTAACGAATAACGAAACGTTATCTCTAGGACTTAGAAGTGTCAATTTTGACAGCTATCAACTAAATGTCGACAACTTACGGGAAAATTAGAAAGACGTAAATTCGCGAGGTGTGGTGTGTTGTGGTGATTGTCTTCGTGTCAAATGTTCAATAAATGTCTACTAAACCAATAAAAATGCCGTCGGCAACAAAGGAAAAGGATTCTACAATCCTCAAGATCGCCGTGGAGATGCTCAATGCTCCCGACAAGGTACCGCAGTTGATAGAATTCGATCAAAGTCAGCCCTTATCGAGCATCATTCAACTTCTTTGCAAGCCTTGGGGTCTCCCCGACCCTGAAAACTACGCTTTACAATTTTCCGAAAGCAACAACCAGAATTATATAACGGAGAAAAATCGAAACGAAATCAAGAATGGGTCCGTTTTACGTTTGGAATTGTCGCCAGCCAAAACTGTTCAGGATATCCTGGGTAAGATAAACAATGGGTCCGAAGTCGACCAAGTCGCTGCCCTCGCTAAGTTGTCCATATTGAGCAGTGATCTCACTTTTGCTCTTGAGTTTATCAACAAAAAAGGTTTGACACTGATCATAAACAATATAGAAAATGGCAAGTTTAAAGGAAAATTACTCAAATACGCTCTCGTTACGTTTGTCGAGCTCATGGACCATGGAGTTATATTCTGGGACATTCTTGAAAACCAATTTATAAATAAAGTTGCCAGTTTTGTTAGTAATCAAGCTAATGCTCAAGACCCTAAAGTTATTCAGTGCTGTTTATCAATTCTTGAGAATATTGTACTTAATAGTTCAAAGAATTCACATGTTGAGAAGGAAATTACCATTCCAAGTCTGATATCACATTTACAGAACACTCATCAAGACAGTATTATCCAACAGAATGCTATAGCCCTCATAAATGCAATATTTTCTAAAGCTGATATGACAAAAAGGAAAACAATTGCTGCCACATTATCTTCTAAGCAAGTTAGATCCGTAATATATGAAAACCTCATAGGAGCCAGTGAGTTTTCTAAAAATGCCTCAGAACAAGGTTTGGGAA
Organism: Charanyca ferruginea; assembly: GCA_947361185.1. NCBI lineage: Eukaryota > Metazoa > Arthropoda > Insecta > Lepidoptera > Noctuidae > Charanyca > Charanyca ferruginea. Next base: position 5,154,263 of record OX376062.1, read on the forward strand.
CTGAATTGGCACACCAACTCTATGTACTACAAACTCTGATGCTTGGTCTTTTGGAACCTAAAATGAGACAAAGGGCTGATGCCCAAGAACAGGAATCTCAGGAGAAAATTAAAGAACTTAGAAAAGTTGCTTTTGAAAATGATAACAACTCTAACATAGAAGTCACCATGAGGCGTCCAATGGGGACCTACTCAAAGGACTTCAAAAAACTTGGCTTTAAATGTGAGATTGATCCCATAAAAGATTTTAATGAAGTGCCTCCAGGTGTCTTAGCTCTGGATTGCATGCTGTACTTTGCAAGAAACTATTCAGAGGATTACACAAAGATTGTTTTAGAAAATAGCTGCAGAGCTGACGAACATGAATGTCCATTTGGTAAGACTAGTGTGGAATTGGTAAAGTTGTTGTGTGACATTTTGAAGGTTGGTGATCCCCCAAGTGAGCAAGGCCAGACCTACCATCCACTATTCTTCACTCATGACCGGCCTTTCGATGAATTATTCTGCATTTGCATAGTTTTACTGAACAAGACTTGGAAAGAAATGAGAGCGACAGCAGAGGACTTTATCAAAGTATCCAGTGTTGTCCGGGAGCAAATAAGTAGGGCTCTCTCTTCATCCCCAAAAGGTTTCGACAAGTTTAAACAAAAGATTAACCAATTGACGTATACAGAAATTACACAGCTTTGGCAGCAGGAGAGAAACAACAGGGAAGTATGGGAGTCCCACGCAAGACCTATTGTCGAACTGAAAGAGAAAATTACTCCTGAAATCATTGATCTCATTCAACAGCAAAGGTTAGGCGTCTTAGTTGGCGGCACGAGGTTCAAAAAGTATTCAGCCAGAGGTCAGAGGATTAAAGACAAATTCTGGTATGTTCGCCTGTCACCGAATCATAAAGTACTCCATTATGGCGACTGTGATGAAAAAAGTACCCCAACTTTAGAGGAGCTTGGAAACAAACTGCCAGTCACTGATATGAAGTGTGTGATAATAGGCAAAGACTGTCCTCACATGAAGGATTTGAGGGGGAGGAAAATAACACCTCACTTAGCATTTTCCCTTATCATTAAGTCTGCTGAAGTGACATCCTTAGACTTTGTCGCGCCCGATGAGCAGATATTCGACTACTGGACGGACGGGTTAAACGCCCTTCTAAAAGAAAAGATGTCGAGCAAATCATTTGAAAATGACTTAGAAACTTTACTGTCTATGGACATAAAAGTACGATTACTTGACGCCGAAGGTATTGACATACCCAAGGACCCGCCACAAATACCCGACGAGCCGGAAGATTATGATTTTTATTACGATAATAACTGAATATTGCTTATTCATTTTAAACAATCTATCTCTATATTTGTGTATAAAAGTGGAAAAAACCGTCATTTTATAATTGACGAAGAATTGAATGTGTGGTGTGAAGATACTATTAGCAGTATCGGTTTTGGAGCGAAAATTATTATTACTAAATTAAGAGAATCATTATCTTTATTCACTAGATCGTAACATAAGTAAATGAATCTTCCAAAAACTATCTCTTATAACAAAGAAAAATATTTACATAACTACCAACAATACTTTTGCTTCATATCTTCCAGTTTTGTTAACATGTTACAGTATAGTGAATAAAGTCCTTAGTCAGTAAAAATAGCAAATAAGATACCAAATTAGGCATCGTTATTTTATATAGGCGCATCGTCGTGGATACGTACATCCGCGGACAGACAGTGTCCGCTGAATACTAATGAGATATATGGGATTGTTGAGTTAATACAGTCGTAATATTTGGCCTGCGTAAGTGACGAAATACTGAAATGAATGTTCTATACACAACCCTGTTAACCAACCCTATGATACAGTATAACGGGCTGGTGTCCGTAACTCCACGTCTCAGAGCTCTTTTTCAAGTATTTTGCGTACATGTAGGAAGTAAGTCATTCGATCCACCCCAGCTCCTCAAGAAAGGCTAGCAGCAGGTTGACGTTGTTGGCGATCTCCCGTAGGTTACCAGGTTTACCGAAGTACTTTGTCCTGTTAACCCTATCAGAAAGACAGCATTTCCTACCTGAAAAAAACAGTTTCAAGGTCTCCCAAACCGGTTTTACTATATCCTGTGACAGCTTTTATTCTATACATGTTCACAAGTCTGTTAAACCCTACGATTCCAATGAAAAAGCCAGTTTTGGACTTGGCTTCTGTAGATTTTTGAACTGACGCGACGACCCGTCATAGTTACTGGCTCCTGGTCAAAAAATCTTTCAAATTATCTTTTTACCGCCACGCAAAACAGCAAGAACGTGCCCTCGGCGCCAAGTTACGAACTACTTATAGAAGTCTGTCATGTAGTCGTGACCGTGGCGTGCTGGGCACATTGTGGTTTGCCATCCATACACGACTGTGGCAGTCAAAAGGTTAATACACCTCATTTGGTCCTTTTTCTGCCCTCTTCTATTTTTCGTATCGATTACTTGTGCCCTCATCTTTGACGTGGCATTTTTTACGTCCTGCGCGACTAACGTTGTGACGACTTAATTTTAATATATGCCCTATACTTAATTCTTCATAGATAGATGAGGTGGTCAAGTCGATGGTACCTAATCAACTTTGAATATTATAAATAAGAAAGTAACTCTGGTTGACTGGTAGAGAATGCTTAAGGCATTAAGTCCGCCTTTGTACATGAAGTATAAATAAATAAACTCTGTGAAGGTACGGGTATGACATGGGCTGCTTTTTAAATTCGCGATAACTGACATTTACGCGAACTAAGTTGCGGGCAAAACCTATTAGGTATTTTATAAACCACGCGACAAAAGTGGTGTTTCTTATTTTCCCTGTAAACTGCTAGTATTTAACATGAGTTCGTCACCTACATAGGCTTACGCATTAGAGCTTAAAGAAACAATAGCAAAATAAAGAAAAATCTATTTTAGTATAAGTACCAACTTAATACTTTTTAGGTCTTCTAATCTCAAAGACAGACTTTTGAATATCGACATTAGATCCGCAATCCGCGCTCCTGTGTGTTTTTTACGAACTAGGGCACTAGTAAAGATCTAGCGCGGTTCCATTGCAAATTAAAATTAGACACCCAGACTATTGTGCCCCAAGTCTATTGTTGGAATACACTGTGGGTGTATAATGAACTCAACAAATCTTAATAAAAGTTAAAATATTATCTTAACCCTTAATTACTCGCGTCCATATAGTTACACTTACGCTCGCGTGGGGAATATATAACCCCAATTTTAAAGCTACAATAAAACATATTTTTAATTACATACTTTTATTTTTATTATAAAAATTAGAAAAAGACAACATTGTTCTAAATTGTAATAGTATCAATAATCAACATTGTTATAAACTTTTTAAGATATGAAACTTTTAATTTAGGAACTTTTTAATCAATACATTTATCACATATCATAGTGGAATGGTCGTGACAAACTTGCTGGTGGCATTTGGCACACGTAAATCTTTTTTTTTTATCCTTCGACCTTGGACAGATATGGCACCTTTTATAAGTTGTCGATGGACCACCTCTGGAAGTGGGGCTAGGATCCTGAACTTGAGCATGCTTTCTTCGTCGTCTTCTATTATACGCTCAACAATCTGGTAGTCAGAAAGACGCTTACTTGCCATTTTAGGCGTTCTAATCTAAAAAAAAAAACAGAAAACAAAGATAGCTAAAAAAACGAACCATTTAGTATCTGTACTGCACATTAAAAAATAAAAATAAAATACTCATTCGTCCAAAAAAAGTTGCACGAATACTCGCGTGGGGCAATATATACCCCAGACGCGATCTCCTGACACAACCACACGACACGGTGCGGCGCTCGCGACTGATTCGCGGCGGGGGGAGGTATTTAGGCAGCTACTAAGAACGGCATGGAGGTAGTTTTAAAAATGGCGGAGAAACGACGCTTCAAATACGCCGTGGGGTTAAATATACCCCACGCGAGTAATTAAGGGTTAATGATTTCCAATGAAAGTTTTCCATTACATTTGTAAGAGAGCACAAAGTATTTTAATTATAGATAATGAATAGTTTCTTATAATCTTAATTTAAATTATTGTTAAAATGTATTACTGAATTTCCATTTATCTTGTATCGACTGAATTCTATTTAACTTCCATTTTAACCTAATGTATTGTGGCCATATACCAATATTATATTTTATATACCAAAGATCGTGTCTAAAGAACAAATATATTTAAATGTGTATGTATAAATTAAAGTTTAAAAGCTAATTTATGTTGTTTTATTTTAAGTACTTTTTGCAAACATCCCAAAGCTTCTTCATGCGTCAAGTATTTTTTCGTATATTATCAAATAAAATTTTCTACACCAGCAGTAAAAAATATTGTTAACATTATTTTGTATTCAATTCATTATTTATTTATTATTCTTTCATTGCCAGACAATTAATAAAATAAATACACAATATAATCTTAAAAAAAAAAAACCGTTAAAAGATATTGGTATCACAGAGCTTGTGGGAAATGCTGGTCATCATTGTTTAAGTGTGAAAAGAGATTGGGATATCTTTTTAGAACCTATAGGGCGTGCGACTGCAGCGCTATCAGTCGCGCGACATTATACAAAGTTGATACGACAGAGGGGCTATTTCCTCCGAACTGCCTATACTAGGTACCATTTTCAAGCTTTGTACCAAAAATCAATTAAATAGGAGCAGTAGTTTAGTTGCAAATGATTTTTTAACTTTTTGCCCCGTTTGAACACGATGTATCTTTCGCTTAGGTCATGCACCTTAAAACGATAAATCTGTCTATTAGAGTACATTCATCTATGAATCTGTCTGAGTACAACCTACGATGCGTTGTTGCCGCTGTGACACAAATCACAAGTACAACCAAATATTTTCGCAAAAAAGATGCCAATTCAAACAAGGAAGCAATAAATATACACACACTTGCACTTCCGTTACGAAAGTGCCAAACCCGCGCGTTAAAGATTTGACACGAGATAATACAAAATCCATATATACAGAGTTGATATGACAGAGGGGCATTAAATTACACTACGTATACTATACGTGTTTAGTATTAATTCGATACGGTATAAAAATAAAAAGCACCAAAAATGAGTTTTTTTTTTCAAACAAACTAAATAGCTTACAAATTGGAGTAAAACGCAACCAGCCTTTGTAAATAAATTTAACTGATCTTAGATACCTACCTAGGTAACAAAGCGGCAACGTCGCGCGCGCCGTGTATTATACATGTTTTACTCCAATTTGTAAGCTATTTAGTTTGTTTGAAAAAAAAAACTCATTTTTGGTGCTTTTTATTTTTATACCGTATCGAATTAATACTAAACACGTATAGTATACGTAGTGTAATTTAATGCCCCTCTGTCATATCAACTCTGTATATATGGATTTACAAAGCAGTGCTGTTGTAGCACGCAATTTGAGTGTGTTTTGAACTACAACTTTAAAGTTCTTAATACAAAATTGACAATTTAGGACTGTTCTAAACTCAGTTCACCGTCTCTTTTTCGCAGGGGACATGTTCCTTTGCGCTGTAATAGTACGGACGATGTTTTCGTCTGTATTATAAGCAGGTCGGTATTGAGAATGCTGACCCACCCCGTATACCCCGATGAATATAACAACCCTAGGTTTTTGGATCTGTGGGAAAGACTAAAGTTCAACAAAAACTCATATCACAGTTACATAATACTTTATACATTTCACTTAAGTAATTACTGCATTTTGGACACTTCAAACTTTGTATTAATGATTTCTTCGTCAGAGTCTAGCAGTGGTAATGTGCTGGTAGGGATGTTCTCTTCAACCCAGCGTAGATCAGAGTCCAGACTGTTGTTCTGGTCTTGTGAGTCTCTCGCGTCGCCTGCATCGGTCGATGAGTTCGTGCCTCGCATTTTGACGCCGTACGCGTCGTTTACGAATTGTTCTTCTTCTTCTGTGGTGAGAAAAAGTACTATTTTGAGATGTGGGACACCAGGTTAAATAGACAGCACTATGTTTTGTTAGGATCGCTATACACATAAGCGGAATCAGTATTCTAAATACATCCTTTTCAACCGACGTAAAAAAAGGAGGTTTTCAATTCGACTGTATGTTTCTTTTTTCTTGTATGTTTGTTCCGCGATTTCTCCGGAAAATGTAAATCGATTTTGAAAATTCTTTTGTTTTTATGGATAGGGTATGCTTTAGGGGTGGTCCCATAGATAAGTACAATAATTAATAATTATTTCCCATAAAACGATGTAATTTCAATGTAAGAACTGCTAAACAGCGACTGTCATTGCCACTGTTTCTGTCAGCCGCCGTTCCGTTCTGAAATAATAGGCTCATTATTTCAGACAAATTGAACATCAATTTTTATTGCAGGGTTTTATAAATATTGTAAGTGCCTGAAGATACTCTTTAGGTCCCAAGAGTATAAGAATTAGAATTCCAACTTCTCTAAACATTATTATTTTTTTGTACAAATCCTGCTATGATCCTTTGACAGTTTGGCTTTATGTGCTTGCGTCTGTACCGTAAAATGCAATTTTACAGTTGATTGAAAATTGTTTTGAGTGTGAAAGTGTTTCTCAGAGAAGTTGTCTTGAATTATATACATATTATTACTAAGTTCATACCTTCGTCATCATCCGCATTGTCAAGGAGGGGTGTGAATGCGTATCGTTGATTATTGTTAGTGGGCCGCCATAGAACCATGATGACGGTTAGTACGCTGGCAAACAGCATGTGCCAGTACGCCTCATCCATCCATACCTCTTTCCATTCCTGAAGCATGAGAATTTATTTATATGTTTATTTCAGACTATTAGTCCATAACTTGTTGGTAATACAAAAAATACCTTGCAAACTAGTAAAACAAATACAAACACAAAAACAAAAAATATACCGCACAGGACTTCTTCTTTTTGTTCCGTGGTGGAAAATCCTCATGGATGTCCTCCGCCCTGGGGCGGGCGGAGGGGTCTGTAAGACTTTTACTGACTAAAAACCACCCCGGTGTTCCATCTCACACCTACGTCGGAGGTTGCGGGAACTGGAGATTCTTCCGCAACCCCCGACTAGGAACACAACCCAACGCCTAGCCCAGGACGTGACCACCTGCAGTATGTAGACGCATCCAGTACCGCCATATCGGCGAGTCCCAGCGGTCTACAAACACGCTCAGGATGATATTCGAGCTGATGTAATATTTACAACTAGCTGACCCGACAGACATTGTCCTGTCCCTATACCTAGCCTTTTTTTTCGTGAAATTTAAAAAAAAAATCACCGTTGAACTTTCCCTGGACTTCTACAAATATTTCAAGACCAAAATTAGCCAAATCGGGCTAGCCGTTCTCGAGTCTTAGCGAGACTAACGAACAGCAATTCATTTTTAAATATCCGTAGCCAAATGGCAAAAAATGGAACCCTTATAGATTCGTCATGTCTGTCTGTCTGTCCGTCCGTATGTCACAGTCACTTTTTTCCAAAACTATAAGAACTACACTGTTGAAACTTGGTAAGTAGATGTATTCTGTGAACCGCATTACCGCAACCGCAAGAAACAAAAAAAAAAAAATTAGCAATTAGCAAGATTTTCACATAAAAATAGAAAAAAAAAACAATATTTTTTTTTTTTTTTTTCATCAAGCCCGTTCGTGTGTGGTGTCTATGAATAGGTCTTCAAGAATGATATTGATTTCTTCTTTTCTAATATCATTTTTTTCTAAATTAAAGTTTGCGCGAGAGACACTTCCAAAGTGGTAAAATATCTGTGTCCCCCCCCCCCCCCCAACCCTGTAACTTCTAAAATAAGAGAATGATAAAACTAAACAAAATATATACTACTCAAAACAAAATAAGGGCCACGAGGTATTTTTTCATTTTGTTGTAATTAATAAACATTTACATATTGAAAGTAGTAAAATATTGAGTATACAGACTCTTTGATACCTAAACTTTTTAATATTGTAGTATTCATCTAATGCTGGCAACTATTTTAAATAAAATTTGATTTAAAATCCTTTTTGAAAATTTTGATTCCATTTTCTTTGATGGTTTGCTTTCCTTAGCTTCTTGGTATATTAGAAATTATCAGAGTACATTGATATCTCGAGTCAGAAACATCTTTTGCAATATGCCACAAGCACGCAGGCGTCATATGGACTCGCTGACAGCAACCAGAGCCGTTACGATGATTGAAGAAGGTCATTCGCAGCGATCTGTGGGTTTGCAATTGGGATTTTCTCGAAGAGCTATTCAAAATTTATGGAATCGTTTCCAAGAGACCGGCAGTGTTAGAAGAAGACCTGGTTCGGGCAGAGTTCGAATTACAACAGCTCAAGAGGATCGTTACATTCGATTAAGTGCGCGCCGAGATCGCACAACGACGGCCCGCAAGCTGCAAAATCGTTTACGGCTGACAACGGGTACTCGTGTCAGTGACCAAACTATTCGTAATCGATTGCATGAAGACCAGCAGGCATCAAGAAGGCGAGTTGTCCGTGTTCCATTAACCAGAAATCATCGTGCAAATCGTTTAAGATTTTCCCGTCAACATTTGGACTGGGACATAAACCAATGGGGCATGGTGCTCTTCACAGACGAATGCAAAGTTAAATTTTTTAACGACCATCGGCGTATTAGAGTATGGAGAAGACGCGGCGAGCGATTTTCAGAAGCCTGCATCCATGAAGTCGATCGTTTTGGTGGTCCAAATGTAATGATTTGGGGCGGGATAAGCTTACACGGCAAAACTGAGCTCGCTATTTTAAATGAGGGTACTGTTACTGCTCAGCGGTATATTGAGGAAGTTGTCAGACCACATGTGATCCCATTTGCACACCGAGCGAGCGGGTGGATTCATGTTGATGCAAGACAATGCTCGTGCACACACGGCTCAAGCGACTCGGTTTGTACTGGAAGACTCTCAAATTCAAGTCTTGCCGTGACCGGCGAACAGTCCGGACTTAAATCCAATAGAGTTCATGTGGGATCAGTTGAAACGAAGAGTTAGAGACGGTGATCAGGAAATCCACAACCAACAGCAACTCATCAACGCTGTGAAAAGGACCTGGGAAGAGATTCCAATGGACAGTGTCAGGCATTTGATTGAGAGCATGCACTCCAGGCTTCAGGAGTGCGTAGCTAAACGAGGGGGGCATACCCGTTACTAAAAGATGAGCATGGAGTATTTTCTTTTGTTTTCAGTAACTTTACGTTGTTTTTATTTTTAACCTAAAATGTGTTTTTTCTTTCAAAAGCAAATAAACTTTTTAATCATTATTATTTGAATAAATTTATGGGTCTACATGGTAAAAACAACATTAGTTTTCGATACGGAGACAAAAAATATATATTGATTTTATTATTTTCATGGTACAGACAAAATACCTTGTGGCCCTTATTTTGTTTTGAGTAGTATATGATGTACATTGCCATGTAAACTTCCATCGAAAATTGGTTAGAACGAGATCTAGTAAGTAGTTAGTTAGTAAAAATATAGCTTAAAGGTATGGAAATAAAGTTAAAATTTCAATGTTAACCGTCGTAAGTACAAAAACAATACCACGGTATGCTTAGGCATGCCGTGTATTAAAATTTCAACTTTATTTCCATACCTTTAAATTATATTTTTATTCGTCGCCTAAAAATACCCTGCCATGCCAATGCCGACAATGGGTGCCCAGCCTTATAATAATACTCACGGTAATACAAGGAAGCACTCTGTATGACTTGATCGAGTACAGCATGAACACTACGGAAGATATTACTGCGAATATCAATGTGTTCGTGAAATGTCTGTACAACGACAACTTAATGTTGTTTCTGAAACAATACAAACAATATGTTTAGGATCGATTTATCAATAGTCAGATAACTAAGACTGTTTTTTTTATAAAATTGACTTTAATGCACACGATTTAAAGCCCTAAGTTGAATGACAAATTATTCACTGTACAGGAGTTGTGCTGTTATAGTGAGCAATGACCTTAAATATGGCGGTTCGACAGCATTCGTATGCAAAATATGTCAGTCTTATTTATTTTTTAGATACGAATTTGCTGATTTCTCAATAGCCAACCAGCCAACCAACCAGATACAAATTTTAAACTAAGAGTCATAAAGATCAGTAAAAGTTATTCTTTAGATAAAAGTTGCATAGCTCTCTAAAAAAGATAAAAGTTATCAACCTCTTTGACAAAGTTTATTACGATTGGTTCGATGATTTTGCCATGATGAGGTAACATACAGGCAGAGTTACTTTATCTTTTGTTCCAGGTAACTTTACAGCTTACAATAGGGTATTTTACTCTATACGAGAAAAAATCTATAACTATGTTATTGAGACAGTTTAGGCATAAAGCAGTCAGAAAATGTAAGTTTTAGTTCTTAAAATAACAAAACCATTTTTTAAATTCAATTCAAAGTTTTCAGTATTTTTAATCTGTTATAAAACACCGTGAAATAGTAGCGGCCATGTTAGTACGTCGTACGGCTGTGTAAACAAAAAATTGTCAACTGTCAGTCAACAGATTGCCGTAATATAGGCTATATGGCGTATATTATTTTCATAACCAACGTAATTATTTCATTATTACACCTATTACAAAATATACTTTTAATTATTTTTAAATGATATACAATTATCATATTTAATATGAGCTCATTTGATACAAAACGAACTGACGTCATTTACGCTGAGCAATATGGCGTCCACTAAGAGGCGTTTTCGTCAAACTACGCGCGAAATTTGAAAATTTAAAATTTAGATGTATTTTTATGGCACTTATCGATTGAATAAAAATTTTGTGTATTTTTTGGTGGCATATTAGCACTACAGAATTTCATTGAGACACTTTTCAAAAATGGGTGTAATACCCTATTCATATCACCATTTAATTCACTGCGAAGCACACAGTAACATAAAACAAAACGGGTAACTTACTTGACACCACTAAACTTTTGACATAATTATGTACTTTTTATGTCAATATTAAAATGTACCATCACTTATTTGCCTATTCAATTGACTTACTATTTATTGATTTCAAATCAATTAAAAATCGTATTAACAAAAATTGAAAATTATCGAGTTTTCAAGCTTTAAATTGTTATATATATATTTTTTTTTTTTATGATTTGATAGGCATGCGTTTGACCACTATCTCACCTGATGGGAAGCGATGATGCGGTCTAAGATGGAGCACGCGTGCCTAGAAGTAACCTATTCACTCTTGACTTAAAGACTCCCAGGTTGTAGCTATCAGGAAACACAGACTCAGGCAGGGAATTCCACTCCTTAGCAGTACGCACAATGAATGTGTTCCCAAAACGTTTTGTGCGTGTGGGTGGGATGTCCACCATGTACCGGTGGCGCATCGCCGTACGTCTTGTGGTCCGATGAAGGAACGGTAATATGTAATAGTCAAAACTATTAGTCAGTCAAAACTACTTTTGACTAGCTTCAGTCAAAACCCTTCAGTTTCAACCAACGCAAAGTTCGAAAACAAACGAGTGAGTGAGAACGCGATAACATCACAGGAAAATTGGCGCGCGGAAATTTCACAAAACTTGTTCCAGGACATACGTGTTTTTGAAAAAGCCTTACAGGTTTTTGGTAATAATATTTGTAATTTAGAATCACCATTACATGTGCAAGGTTTGTATGAAGCTGTATTTTTACTTTTTCAATGTATGAGTGCATTATGAACGGCCAAAGTTCAGATAAAATTGTGCAAAAAAGCTGATTTTCGGACGTGTTTACTGAATTAATTTCTCAATAAAGTTTATTTTTGGCTTCATACGAACCTAGATTTTAACCACAAGATACCTGGGTGTTAAAAATATTTAGGAAATAATTTGTTATAACGCCGTAATCGCGTACGAGCGTTTGTATGGGAAATATGACGGGATGGGCGCTCTTAATAAGATAAAACACGTTTGCGTTACAAAAACAAACATACGGAACGCCCTAACTAATTTATTATAAGAATCACTACAAAACAAAAGCTTTAAATAGGCCAAAAAAAAACCTAATAGGTTTCTATAAGTATTAAGGATAAATTTAAACCGGTCAAAAGTACTATTGACTGATTTCTGCAGTCAAAAGTAGTTTTGACTGTGACATATAAAAAGTGTTTTTAAAGAAGTTGTGTGTTTTAGAATTTTTCGTTAATGAAGTCAACTCATGTAATAATGCACCCACCTCCTCAGCTGCAGCGTCCTCATAGTGTGTGCGAGTGACACAAACACCCACCAGCAGATGGCGCTGTCGAGCAGTGACAGCGGCACCTCGGACAGGAGCAGGTCTCTGTTGGAGTCGTTCGCTTTGTGATGGAGTCTCAGCCAGGCGTTGATTCCGCCTAGGACGCCCCATAGCACGCCTGTGCCCACTACTCGTTGTAACGCCGGGCCTAGTCGGGGCCTGGAGGAGAGAAACACTTGTAAATACATTTTAGTAAGTGGTTGGTGGATTAGGAACCTTAGGGCACTGAGATTAGGTGTTTAAATTTTTTTCAATCTGTCAATATATACGTTTTCAGTTAATAATTGCATTTACATGAGGTATATTAAACTAAGAAATTAACATTTTGATTGACGCATAGTAACAGTTATGACATAAGTTACAATATAGCAAAAATATACTAAAATGTAGCAAATAATTGAACCCCGCCATAGCGTAATCGTGAGGAGAATACGCGCAAATTTAAATCTCTTACGCCCGTTTTCACCAACTTTAAACCTAAATGTTATGCCAAAATCAAAGTGCACTATTAAAATTTACAACGCAAATCAAAGAGTTTAAAATTCAATATACCAGCCTAATATTGCCCTACAGCCACAGTCCAGTTTTCACGATATTATTCTAAAAATAAAATAAATCCAATAGTGCTTTAATATTTAGTTATTACCTATATTTAGGAGTCACCTAAAACGGGCATTAATCTTGTCGAGGAATGCTCTTCTCATTTCCATGAGAATAGAGGTTTGATCATAAATCAAAACCTTTATTTATATTATGTATTTTTTTAATATCCTGTTCTGTCCCACTTCTGTGTAAAGGCCTCCCTCCACTTATTCTCTCTGCAGCAATCCATCCAATTCGTGCCGGCATTTCATTCACAACCCGACGCGACGCAACCCCGGTGGATACCTATATGTATAATTATTTATTTATAAAATTGAATGAACTTACTTTACGATACCGAATCCCAAAGACACGATGATGACGAGCATTCTCGCTAATGCTCGTTTAGCGACTGATATCCACTCCGCAAACATGTACACTTCCGCGTTGAAATAACTGAAACAAAAGACGTGGGATTGTGAGAGGAATTAAGTGGCAACACATGAGATACCTCATCTGCAGACGTACAGACGGTAGACGGAGCAGACGATGATGATGACATGAGAGATGAGGGAATGTGAAAAGAATCGTATGATAACACTGTGTGAATGAGAGCACAAAGTACCTACGTAAGGCTGCGGCGCGCCCCACTCAGAACAAACCGCCATTTTTCGCACACACACATTGACATTACGTTTATAGGCATTCTCAAGCAGACTTCAGTTTCGACTGTCACGTGTTGTCTAAATGAATAAATGAGAGACATTGACATTTCATGACGAACAGGATTTTTTTTTAAACACACACAGAAACAGGCACTGGGTGGACCCAGTGTCAATAAAATTTAATATTGTCACAAATAAAACCTACAGAGTCAATGCAGTAGCAGCCGTAGTGAGTCTGGCAAGTTTAGGTAATTATTTTTAAAGATGGCGGGAGCGGTCCTTCTGTAATCTTTATATTTTGTGATGAGAGTATGACAGGAGAATGAGATAGTGAGAATGAGTGAAGAGGGACGAAATGACAAGTTGGGTGTGATCCTATGGGCAAAATAAAAATTAAATGTAGTAATCGTTTATTTTATTCGCATCGATCCCATATAGATTTAAACAAACATTATCATCATCAGCATTCGGAAGACATCCAGGTTTAAACAAAGGCCTCCCCCATAGAACGCTACAACGAGCGGAAACCTGCCGCTTGCATCCACCGGTTACCCGCGACCTTAACAATGTCGTCGGTCCATCTAGTGTGAGGTCTACCAACGCTGCGTCCTCCGGTTCGTGGTCGAGAACCTTTCTTCCCCATCGATTATCGATTCTTTAAGCGATGTGGTCTGCCCATTGCCACTTCAACTTGCATATTCTGAGAGCTATGTCGGATCTAAACAAGCGTAGTTTTTAATTACCATAAACTTGAAAAAAAAACCGGACAAGTGCGAGTCGGACTCGCCCAACTAGGGTTCCGTACATATTTGTAGGTATATCCATACTTCTATACTAATCCATACCTACTATCCATACTTTAATCTAGTTAATATTATTAATGCGTTTTTTGCGACATAGACGGCCGTATCTTTTTTTCACGTTAACATAGAGGGTTGATTTTTTTACAGCATCAAGGAACCGTAGACTTGAGTATATGGTTTTAATTTCAACTCGATACCTCCACGCGTTCCCGAGATGAAGGGTCTTGACAGACAGACAGACAGACGGACAACCAAGTGATCCTATAAGGGTTCCGTTTTTTCCTTTTGAGGTACGGAACCCTAAAAAGGTTATTGCACTTGTTTACGATCAATTTTTACTGTGAGACCTAGTTTGAAATTGCCAAATAAAAATCTGCTGCTACATACTATTTATGTTCGCTCTTATGCGAACATAAATCATCGATCAAATGTTTTCATGAGTACAAGAAAAATATTTTCAGTTTCTGGTTAAACACATTAACGGCTGAACAAATGCTGCTATATTTAAAAAGAGTAAGTATGGAATTTCTTCCCATTCATTTTGATACGAAACTACTTAATGGAAGGGGCAATTAGATTATTCAATTAATTTTTGAAATGACGTTTCAAAGTGCCTTTCAATGCTCTAATTGAAATCAATAATTTGACTTTGACAGTCAGATTTTTTTTTTATAGTTCCTGGATGAACCAACAGGATATTGACGACGCGGTTGGCGCAGTGGTTGCGCAGCGTGTTGCGGGTTCCAATCCCGCCCTGGGTAAACATTTGTGTGACGAACACTTGTGTTTGCCTTGTGTCTGGTTGTTGTTTATCTTTATACGTACGTCGTTGGGCGTGCAATTCCGCGAAACTAACATTTTTAAATACCGCAAATTTCGACCTTATGTTAAATCAGCGAAAGTGTACTTTCGCGGTAATATTAAATTTAGTTACGCGGAATTCCCACGCTCAACGGCGGTATGTATTTAAATGTATTTGTGTATCATATGTATATCAGTTGTCTGACACGCAAAGCACAAGGTCTCTCTAGTTTGGGGTCAGATGGGCGTGTGTAATGGCGGCACCACACTTCGTTATGCGTTATTTGCTATGCGGCTACACTGTATTCGCCAAATATTTGTTATGTGAGCGTACAACAAACACGCCATCCACACTTCGTGCTTGTGTGCCAAACATATGTGGTGCGTTTGGCTTTAGAAAAAACAAAATTAATGTGTTGACTGTGGCTGCTACTTTTACAGATTAGAGTATATGTCCGACACGACCACCGTAAGCGAGCGAACACGAGTGAATGAGTGAACGAAGTGTGGGCAGTCGACACGCATATTCGACTTATTCGTGTCCTTTGAAGTGTGTCTAAAAACCGACAGGTGGACGGATAGGCGTATTTGCTATTCGCGCTTATGCGTTATGCGGGCGAATAAAGCAAATATAGACGAATAAACTCTCCACACTTCGTCGTATGCGGGCGAATAAGGCGCATAACGCATAGCGAATAGCGAAGTGTGGTGCCGCCATAAAATGTCCCCACATATATTTTTTTTATTCAAATGCACAAAGTAGCTCCCCTAAAACAAGTATGAGTAAACATTTGTGGTACTCACCCTGAACTATTGATGGAAGAATAAACTCCATAGTAGGTGGCGCTCTCAACCATGCCCAGTAGCGCTACGCCCCCGATCCAGTACTGTATGCGGAGCAGGTCTCTCCATTGTAGCCAGCAGACCAATAGCCAGCCAGTACATAGGAGAGTGTACACACCACACATTACGCCGAAGAACTGGAAAGATATTCATGTAGGGTAAAAAGTTTTATAAAGCTGTAGAGTTAGCTTGTGTTTTTGTTTGAACGCGCAAATCTCCGGAGCTACTGGTAAAATGCTGAAAATTCACTAATAGGAAGCTACACGTTATCCCTGAGTGTGGCTATCTATGACATAATGCAACTAAGGGTGTTATCAGACCAATCGATCGATCTTCGATCGACGCCATCGACCGATGGTAGAATGGATTAGTGGACGCCATCGATCGATGGTAGAATGGATTATTCGACGTTGATCGATAGTTTCTACCAAACCAATCGATCGGTTGTCGATCGACGATCTATCGATGATAGAATGGATAGGTCGACGTCGATCGAGCTGCTTGATTATTATTAGTAATGGATTATAGCCGGAGTTAATCGATCAACGTCGATCGATGCCATCGACTGGCAATCGATTAGTTAGTCGAACGGTATCCGTCGATCAGCCAAAGCTACCACACCAATCGATCAACGTCGATCGATGTCGACCGATGGCATCGATCGGTGATCGATCGATTGGTGTAGTAACATCCTAAGTGATACTAACATAGTTTTAAGTTCTGAAAAACTTGAGAATAAATGGTTTATTATTATCAAAAAAATAGGGATTTGTAAGAAAACTTAAGCCTGTGTTGTCCCATTGCAAGGCAAAGGCTTTCCTTTCCCCTTTCCAACCCTCTCTATCCTAAGCTAGAGTGGACCAATACTGCCAATACATTCGATAGAGGTGTCTGGTCCATTCACACTTAGCTGTTTGATAAAAATAAACTTAAAGTATGAAAACCGCCCTTTTTGCTTAATAAAGATGCTGACGAACTCAAACTGTTACCTACCAGGAATGTGCGGTGACAGTCCCATATGAACGTATGTGTTTGTAGCCAAAGAAGTATTTTTAATTGAAAATAATATTTTCAACTTTGTAATTTTATTTCGTGATAGTTCCCGCGGTTCGAAGCCCGGCAAGGACCAATGGCTTAACAATGTCAAATAGGTTTAGTTCTACCAAAACGAGCCATAATCTCTCAATAAAGGAATTAATTATATGTAAATAATTCAATATGCCAAATGTATAACATTACTATCCAGCAATAACAATTAAATGTCATCCAAAACTTATGCCTAACTAAATATGAATATATATTTAAAATTAACCTTTTGACCGCCACGTCATAGAAGCAAGAACGTGCCCTCGGCGCCAGGCTAGGTACGAATTAATCCTTTAATATCACAGATATAGATAGACCCTAGATAACGCAAGTATCACGATCTGTATGGAAACCAAGCGTGCTATTTTTTGACTACCTATTATGAGGTCACAATGTTTTGTTTTTCTTAAATTTGGTATTACCAGGTATTACTGAGGGTAATAGATTAAAAATAATTCTTTTTTAAATTAATTACGCATAATATTAATCACAAAATGACTTACCGATGGAAGGAAACGTTTACTTAATTTTTTTACTTACGATTTTTGTACGTAAGCTAGGCACGAAACTAGGCACGCGAAGTAGTTGCTCTTGCGTTATCTAGGTCTATCTATATCTGTGTTTAATACCTATTCCTATAATCGGTATTAGTTTTTGTCATTTTATGTTAATTTAATATGGATGAAATATAAAGAAATAAGTTCAAGTCTGTCATATAGTTGTGACCGTGGCGTGCTGGGCACATTTTGGTTTGTCATCTACACATGACAGTGGCGGTGAAAAGGTTAACCAGCGTTCATTATCCAAACCATTACAATTAATCCGAAAAATTAAATAAACTTTGACGTGTGTTGGCTCGATTTAGCTGGTGCTTTTAAATTTATTTAGTCTCGGATAAAAAATCACCATTAATGAAAAACATTGAAAATCTCTTGGCCGATCTTCAAGACTGCAGATGCTCGTTCATTTCCCAAACTTTTGCTCAGCTGGCCATATTCACTTTGTGATTTCAAATTTATCGGTGCCGAAAAAAATAAAATATATAGGTACACTTAAATAAAGTTAGAGGTATCTTCTAAAGATTTTTAGCAAAGCTACTGTCAGGTGAATCGAAGATATTTTTTAATCTTTATTTTCTTTTGTTTTTAATGTTGCTCTATTTTATGAATGTCTACTAAATCATGGGTGCGTTTACAAATATATAAAATCACATACGCAAACAACAAAACCTCTAAATAATCTTACGTTTTTTGCAATTTTCAGCTCAGTACCTATCTGGTTGTATGGTAATACAGTATTACAACTATTACTTAAAATAATTAAAATCATCAACACAATGTATGTTTTCATTAAATCACACTCGTCTGTTTTTTTTATAGTTAAAGCATTTATTTCAATTAAACCATTTGCAGGCACTTTTGAATTGTTAAAGAGTCTGTTAGTTAGTCAGAAAGTTGAAACTAGTTGCTTGTTTCAAAAAATAGGTGAGAAGAACGAGCAAGAAACTCTATGGGCACTCTAAATCAAGTTATTACAAAATACTCGTTACATTAATCTTATTACTTCTATATGTGAAAACAACGTAGGTGAAGAGCAATACAAAACATTAAAAACAGAATCAAGATAAAAGCCATGGCAGTTAAGAGTTGACCCATCTCTACTGACAGCGTCCGTTAACGAACATGACGCAAAAAAACAAATATCAAAAAACATAAGAATATTTTAATTTCGCGGGCCACCCTAGCGCTTTCCCTTAAGTAATCTTTTTATGGTTAATCTATATGCAGTAGCTAGTCTACGATTCTACGAATTACAGCCCTGACCAACGACTATAGGAAAGAAAATTAAAATAGTTATTTGTTATACAAGAGTGCAAAGTTGCTTTTTAACCGCGTGTTCAATAGGGTATTACACCCATTTTTGAAAAGGGTCTCAAAGAAATTCTGTAGTGCTAATATGCCACCAAAAAAATTACAAAATTTTTACTCAATCGATAAGTGCCATAAAAATGCATCTAAATTTTAAATTTTCAAATTTCGCGCGTAGTTTGACGAAAACGCCTCTTACTGGACGCCATATTGCTCAGCGTAAATGACGTCAATTCGTTTTGTATCAAATGAGCTCATATTAAATATGATAATTGTATATCATTTAAAAATAATTAAAAGTATATTTTGTAATAGGTGTAATAATGAAAAAAATACGTTGGTTACGAAAATAATAAAAGTACAAAGCCTATGTTACGCCAATCGGTTGACTGACAGTTGACAATATTTTGTTTACACAGCCGTATGGCGTAATAACATGGCTGTTACTATTTCACGGTGTTTTATAACAGATTAAAAATACTGAAAACTTTGAATTGAATTTAAAAATTTGTTTTGTTATTTTATGAACTAAAACTTACATTTTCCGACTGCTTTTTATGCCTAAACTGTCTCAATAACATATTTATAGATTTTTTCTCGTATAGAGTAAAATACCCTATTTTGATGACCGAGCAAGCGCAAAATTAGAATCCTGAGCGTTAGCGAGGGAATCAAAAGAGCACGAGGTGAAAAATCTTTGCACTCGAGTGCAACACGTAACTTTTCATTCCACCTCAGCGAGGAAATGACTAAATGCAAAAAAAAAACGTTTACAAAGTCTGAGTTTTTAACAAATTAAAAAAAAGTTGTATGATATATTCGGCACCATAGAGGTAGCAGTAAATAGGTTTAATGTTTTTTTTTAATTCACAAACTTAGTGCACACGATGTTCTAAATTCAATTTACTTTATCCTCTAGAGAATAAAAACGGCTTTTCCACTCAGATATTGAAGATAAATTTACTTTATCCTCTAGAGAATAAAAATGGCTTTTCCACTCAGATATTGAAGATTAAAAATACTGTTTCCGAGATGGTGGGATGAAAAATCATTTTTTTTTAAATAAACTTACCGGTAAAAGTGGCCAAATGGCAGCTGATAGGTATCCAGAAGGCGCTGCCATTTCTATGCTGGCTACAGCTTTGAACTGCTTAGCAGAAGTCAGGGTCATCTTCAGCACGTATATGCCTTCTGATTCGACTGTCAATAGTGTGTGTCTTGCTGATTTCTATAAGATAAAAACATTTTTTTTTACTTGTTATTTAATTATTTAATCACAAGCAAGTTTTACATTATTCTGTTTCCAGCACTGATGTTCACAATAGAATACAAAAACACAAATACAAATACAAAAACTAAAAATACGCAAATACTTCAAAGGGCTATTCCAAATATATTTTATAGGTCAAATTGTTGAGCTTTGCTGCGTAAAATAACTTAAAGTATGTTAATCTTGAACATATCTCTAAGAACTCTGTTATTTTAAAAACATTTTCTTTTTTAACCAACTTCAAAAAGAAGGAGGTTCTCAATTCGACTGTATGTTTTTTTGTATGTTCGTTACGCGATTTCTCAGGCAAATGTGAGTCGATTTTGAAAATTCTTTTTTGTATGGATAGGGTACTTATGCCTCAGAGGTGGCCCCATAAATTTTTTATCGAAATTGATTCAGCACTTATTTAAAAATCAACAAAAATCCAATAAAATATACATAGACGAACGACGTTTTAATTTTTCCAATCTTTGGAGTACTTTCAATCTCTGTTTTAACTGTGTTGCCGTTTCTTAATGGATTTGGATGTGATAAGAAGGTACTAAAAAGCGAAAAATAAAAAGCTTTTTTACAAAAAAGACAACCGTCATGCGTGTTGTGTGCTAAAGTTATTTATCACTTTTGAGTTTTTGAAGGCGGTTGTCTATTTTATAAAAGTTTTTTTTAAATTTCTTAATTCGAAGACATGGTAGAATCCTCAACTTATAACAAATATATCTGCATTACTGATCAACTTATATGTATTGTCAAATAAATAACAATAATGTATTAATTATCAACTTTGGTCGATTTCTATTTTCGATAACTTAATGTATTATTGTGTAAATCTCAATAAATATAATAAAGCTGAATGGTATGTTTGTTTAGTTTTTTTGTTGAACGCACTTTTCTCCGGAATTAGTGATCCGCTGCTAGCAAGCTACGTTATCGTTATGTGTCAAAGGCTATATTTTTAATCCACGCGGACAAAATAATAAAGTTACTTACAGACACAGTAGTCACCCCATCTTTCTTTGTAATCGCAGGCTGCGCCGGCTCTAGGAATATGATTTGGTTAGGATGCTGGCATGTGATCGTTTTCTTCTCATCTTTTAATATCTGCACCGTGCCCGTACTATTTATATCCAGTGTCGATCGTTCCACTTTGTTTGTGCATGATACCACTTGCTGGAAAAAGTTATAAGAGATTATTTATTTATTTTATTACACTTATAAACTGAACGAGGACATTGCCACCAAGGCCGACCGCGGCGAAGGTGATGCGATTATCTGGGTATGTTTGTGAGGCAAACATGGGCAGCGATCGCACAAGATCGGGAAGTTTGGAATGAGAAAGGGTGGTCCTTTGCCCAGCAAAGGGACACAAAAAAAAATTTAAAAGTTAACGGAACAGACAGACAGACAAAACTTTTAAAGTTATTTTAGAATTAGAAACAGATACTTCAATTTTATTTATTTATATGTATGTAGGTATGTATAGAGTACTTGGTTTAATGGGCAGTATACATACTTAATAGCTATGTGATGGTGCCTTTTTACACCCGTTATAAAACTCCAAAATCAATAAAAATGGCTAACGTAACGATATGCGTTCATCTACCCGCGGTTTTCTACGTCCATGAAGAATTTTGTTGCTAACATAAATACCTACATAAATTTTGAATTAAGTAGGTACCTATCTACTCATGCGATACAGAAAAAGTCTCTTTGTAGTTAGTCATACAAGGTAATACA
The DNA here is from genome assembly GCA_947361185.1 of Charanyca ferruginea. Classification (NCBI taxonomy): domain Eukaryota; kingdom Metazoa; phylum Arthropoda; class Insecta; order Lepidoptera; family Noctuidae; genus Charanyca; species Charanyca ferruginea. The sequence goes on from OX376062.1 coordinate 5,176,190, forward strand.
AAAAACTGATAAGTGTTTTTTATTTAATGAGGACATGGTTCGATCGAGTACCTAAGGTTTGTCTATGGAAATACCCAGTACCATCACGGTGTCTGGATATGTGCCCGGTGTGAAATTTATAGTAAAAGAAGTAGTATTATTTTTTTAATGGAAAGCGTATACGGGTATACCTCAAAATTGGTTCCATATTTTTATGAAAATATTCTACCTTTAAGGGTGGAAAATTGAGGGATGGATGACTTAATTTCTTTGGTGTTACCGTTTTTTATTTCATTTGAATGATAAGAAGTAGGCACTAAGAAGCGAAAAAAGAACACATTTTTACAAAAAAGACATCCACATCACATCCACCTTCAAAAACTAAACTAACTATTGTAAACAACGCTCAATAGTGCCTTTTAATGGTAATTGAAATAAAAGAATTGTGAAGACAACATTATCAATACTTTCAAAAGAGACCTTCTCTAAAAATAACACTCGATTTTAGCCCTGAAAACATAATTAATTTTCAATTTACTGTAAAACTTAATTTTTAGTTGCTTTGAAATCAATAAATAGTTACTCAATTGAGTTGGCAAATGACTACCTACAAGTGACGTCATAAGTATAAATTGCCTTAAAAATATATGGGCGAATCGAGTTTTGACAGTTCATAAAGTGATGTCATCATCTATCCTATTGACTTGACTGACTATTACGGCCAGCACAAATAATGCAACAATGTGGACAAGCAGCTTCATTTATCAATTGATAATAAACTAGAGCAAATCTGAAATAGAGTTCAAAATTGTGTGAATATATATAGTATATGTATAGTTTCTTTTTGTTGAGAGGTGACTTGATCAAGTGTTTAAGAAACAGCCGCAGCTTTTCAGCCGTTTCACGATTATCAGTCTTTTCTAGTTGATTAATTGATGTGAGTGTCTATCGAGGTGTTTCTGTCAATGGCTTTAATAAATTTGTTAACTGTACCTGTTCAAAATAATGTAGATAGTCTGGAGAACATCTAGTCTTCGCCCACTGATAGTTGACGGTCACGTCAGTCGCATTCGCCATGTCACATTTGACTGAAACAAAATTATTTGAGGTTTAAGTTTGGTATATCTATATTCTGAGTTTATATCAGATCTATATGTTGCTGTTATAGTTGTAGCATTTAGCATTGCAATAGCGGTCATTGACCCACATACATTTTCCAGACGACTTCTTCTTGACGTTCTAAATTCAAATCTATTTTATCCGCCAACATATTTCACAAATGAAAAACGATACAAAGTTTTTGGTAGTGAACCAAAAACTTTGTATCGTTTTTCATTTGTTCTTACGAAGAGATATTAGCATAAAGGCAATGACCGCTACTGCCATTCTAAAACGCGACAACTATACTTAAGTTATCGTGATGTACAGTCAAAAACATATAAACAGTTGGTCTCATTCTAAACTGATTTTCTCCTAAACTATGGATTGAAATGTTATGGGGTTACGAATGGGGTATTTTTGATCCCAAACGACTACAAAATAGGTCTTACCTATAAGTTGAAATAGTTATTTCACGAGAAAATAGCTTTTGAATTTTGCAATCTGTATACATATTTATGCTCGTGACTGTACCAGGTCAGTGGTTAAGGCGCCAGCCTCTCATGCAGATGCAGAGTTTAAAAAATGCGATTTTGGTATGTAAGTACTTTCTAAGTTACCTCATTTTGGATATCATCATTTACATTAGTGAAAGAAAACTTCATGCGATAACCTGGATTTACAATAGGGTATTTTACCAAAAAAATGTAATTAGTCCGTAAGATAGATTTCCAAGAAATATTGGACAAGTGTTGTTCACGTAAACAAAAAATGACGACAATACAGTGCGTCGAAAACTCGTGTTACATCACTATGTCAGTACACTTTTACTGGCGAAGTGACGTCACAAACCCCCACTCATGATCTTTGATGCGTTTTATTTTCGTCAGTTTTTTTTTTGATTTTATAAAACAAAAAATACGTATTCAATATTTTTCGATAATCTAACTGACGGACTAATTAGATTTTTTTGGTAAAATACCCTATTGTTCCGTGTGGTGTCGGACGTAAAGAATAGCACCATCCCATATCTTCCCGTGGGTGTCGTAAGAGGCGACTAAGGGACTCACCAGAGAAAGGGCAGCAGCATTCTCTGTGCCTTTGTAACAACCATACTGCGATCGCCAAGCCGCCTGCCAAGCGTGGCGATTATGGCAAAACCCCCCATTTTGGGGGAGGCCTATGTCCAGCAGTGGACGTATTTCGGCTGAAATGATGACCCTATTGTTATAAGTCTGAAATCACCCTGCCTTGAGCAAGTGTGGTGATCAATGCTTGTGCCACAGATTAACTAATAGTTCCTTCCTCTGCTAATATAGAGATGTATTAGCAGAGGAAGGAACTATTAGTTAATCTGTGGCAGAGGCCTTTGTTCTGCAGTGAAGCAATAGGTTGGTATTATTATTATACTTTTTTTACTTTTTACAACCTGGGACGCTGGGATTCTGGACCTTTGGAAGGCGTACTATCGAGGACTTTTGCGCCTGCTCAGTTAAAAATGAGTGCAAGCAAAAATGAACTTAGTGGTGGTCAGGCGGGTGTGTCCACGATAATAATAATAATATGTGGGGACATTTTCACACACGGCCATCTGACCCCAAACTAGGGAGACCCTGTACTATGGGTGTCAGACAGCTGATATACATACACAAATACATTTTTTTTTTTGTAAATCCATACATATATAGATAAACGATAGTACCTACATGCGTACAACTTGCAGATACCACTTATTATTAACTGGCACTTGCCCGCGACTTCGGTCGCGTGATTTTTTTTATAATAACATTTTGCGTTTCGCTTTAGGGATAACGTAGCTTCATAATAGCGAAAGAATTTGTAGAATCAGATCAGCAGTTCCAGAAATTAGCCCAAACAAACACACATATAACTTTAATTTATAATATGTAGTGATAAGTGGGTATACACACCATCGGTTTACCCTTGGGTTCCGGGTGGCATTGCATTCATAAAAAAGCATCATCCAGCTATTAGAATTTGAGTCATAAAGTACTAACTAGAACCCTGATAACACAAGTCATATGGACGTTTATCTTAAAAGCATCTGATAACTCACTTATGTCCGTTGATAAGATTGTTTCTAACACATCATACCAGTATTCAATTAAACTGTATTGGAAATAATACAGTTAGCTAGTTCTGTTAAAGAACCTCCATACAGAGAAAAAATATAATGATAACAGTTTTAAGCCAATTTAGCATTAAGCCCGTCTCACATACGTAGCTATAATGTACATTTATGTATATTACAGCTGGCCACCACACCACACACGGTAGTATAATTTAATAATATATTTTCGCCCTTATTACGTCTGCAATCGTTGTTTGTTTCACATTTTTGAAATATATATTAATATGCCTTGCTATATCTGTAAACATAATTTGGTGACATAGTAAAAATATGTATTATGGCTGCGTCTGAAATATATCGTACTAAGCCTTGCTATAAATTACATTAATTTATATTATAGCTATGTCTGACATATATTATAGTTACGTCTGTGACGGGCTTAAAACTAGCTATTGAGCACATCATCTTCATGGAAGTCAAAGACTGTGACTGACTAAGAAATCCTTTCGCAACTGGCGTCTCCTGCCTATAAACTACATACCTACCTGCCAAATTTCAACTTCATTGGTCAAGTAGTTTTTGAGATAACACATTTAGTTAGTGAGTGATTGAGTGACTTTTCACTTTTATAGATTCTATTTTTAACAGACATAAAAAATGCAGGGGACTTTGCTTACATAAGTAATTATTTGCTAACATAGGTTATTATTTGCTAAAATAACATCAGACTAAAGCTCTGGATTGTTTTCTCTTTTCCTGCAATACTTTCATATAACTATTTTAATTCTAATTCCTGCAATGTAATGAACCAGATATCCTTGTATTATCCACTAGCTGTGCATAGTAAGCACCTATATTTGTAAAGAAATTATCCTGTGTGTTAATTTAAACAAAAAGTTCTTATCAATTATGCCGAGATAAGAATACTGTTGTAACCAATTTAAGTAACCATGGCAACAGGAAACAGCAGTACAGGAAGTAAAAAAGGTGTTTATGTCAAAAAGATAAATCACTATCAGATAATATCGCATAAATTATTGTAATACTGTCTTAATGACAGTAAAATGTTTACGATCATGAAACTTCACAATAGATTTTGTTTTATTATCTATTAATTTTTTATATTATTATTTTTGAACTTTTTATGACCTTAAGTTTTAGAGGCTCTTGATGACAATACCAGGCATAGGGTCAAACATATTAAAGTATTGTACTTAGCAAATAATTTAACACCTATTGAGATGTTAAATATTTTCAAGGTGGGTACCAATTTTAAAGGCATTTATCATACTGATCATACAATCATATTAGAAACTCTAAAATCTCCCTTAGCGAATTTAAGTGAAGTGAGCTAGGAGTGAGACGTCATCTCACTGATGCTAAGGATTAACAGCTCACTTCATACTTAATTTACTTACCTACTTACTTAATATTTTTTGTACTTGTTTGTTGCTCTGGCTCACATATTGTTCATTGTTTGTTGAAATGTAAGGAGCTGTCTACAGTTTAAATATTTGTAAATATGTGAACACTATGTATGCTGTTTTTTCTTAACTTGGCATACTTTTCACATTCAAATACAGTGGTTTTTATGCAAGGTATATTGTGTACACTTACAATTATAAGATTTGTGTATGTATACAAAATACTTTTTGTAAAAAAGAAGTATGGAGTTTCTTGCCCATTTTTCTCCATTCGAAAGTACCTTTTGGAAGGGGCAGTTCTTTAACCATGAAATATTTTTACAGAATAGATATGCAGGTTGATATTATTGCCAATAATTAATTTTTAATTATGTTATTATATCACTGTCATATAAAATACTCAATTTAAAGGATCCCAATACATATATACTGCACAGACTGCACTCAGTAATGATAAGAGAATACTATAATATTCTAGAAATCTAGGTCAAGTATTAAGTGCTCACAAAAGGGATGAGGTACATGCATAACAAATTGTACCTTTTATAAACTGATGAAAGGTCCAATTTGTTATGTAGAAGCAAAAAGGATAATACATAGATGTACAGCAAGCAGTTTCATAGTTTATGCCTAGAAAAAAAACACATGAGATGTAAGTGCTTTCTAATGTTTATGATTACAAAGCAATTACAGAATAAACTAATACAATATATTACTTACACATTATAATGAGCTGAGAATCCTTAAATAGTGATTTAGCTAGTGTGAACACACAATTGTCCTGAAAAATAATACTTTATGAAAAAGTCATCCATACAACTTTTTAAGCCAGGTTTGTAACATTATATCTATACTCCTGGATTACTAAATCGAGCCACACTGCATTTCCAAAGCAAATATAAATATTGATAAAATAGTTAGATAGATAATCTAAGTAATTCCAGATATATGAACTGATATCAGTACATTTAAGTCTAGTGTATATATATATATATATATATCTATAGTAACATCCACAGTTAACTTACTAAATAACATGTAGTTACAGGAACTAATAATTTTTGTGTTTTTTTTTTGTTTTATCAGTATGGTATCTACTCAGGTATATATTGTTTAATACATACATTGTTACTCCATAAAACTAACTAAATAGCAATTAAGATACGACAATGAATATTTTAAAAAAGAAGCATAAACAATGAGTCATAATTTCAGATGAAATTTCCATAAATAGACAACTATATCAATATTTAGTTAGTGAAGAAAACTATGTATACATAATTACAACAAAGGAGGCCATAGCAATATTGTATTACAACGTAAACTTTTCCAGTTTGAAATTCAAAACATCCTCACCCCATTCAGCGGTAAATCCCATTTTCCTATATCTGAAAAACTGTGAGTTACTTTGATGATTGTCACAAACAATATAAATAGGATTCGCAACATTTTGGTTGATTTAGGCAGAGAAGCCACAAACTATTTTATCAATATCGAAAAACTATCTAACATCATTTTAATTTGGTTAAAATTACAAATAACAATTATTTTAGAAAGAAAACGCATTCACTTCATCACTTGACACTTTGACAGACATCGTCACAGAGTAGACATCGTTTTTGACGCAAATATTTGACGTTAGCGATGGGCGTTGAATGAACGAACGAATAAGTTAATTCGACCGTCGATGCAATGAACGATTCGACGGTTCACCGATAATCAACGGACAAATTAATTTGACTTCTAACTGTAATTGAAAGAGTTGATATTTCTATGGGCCAAATGCCATTTTGGAGTAAAAATGCGTTTTGTTCTAAAAAGAAAAGGATGCCAATACTTATGGTGTTTCACGTGTGCACAACAGCAAGGCGATTGACTGATCGAACGATGCAAAGTAAACCGATTTGTAATAGGGTATTTTACTCTATATGAGAAAAAATCTATAAATATGTTATTGAGACAGTTTAGGCATAAAGCAGTCGGAAAATGTAAGTTTTTAGTTTTAGTTCATAAAATAACAAAACTCATTTTTAAATTCAATTCAAAGTTTTCAGTATTTTTAATCTGTTATAAAACACCATGAAATAGTAGCGGCCATGTTATTACGCCGTACGGCTGTGTAAACAAAAAATTGTCAACTGTCAGTCAACCGATTGGCGTAATTGGCTTTGTACTTTTAAAATGTATATAATGTATTTGTATACTTTTAATGTTATATATTTTATATATATATTTTTAATTTTATATACTTTTAAAATGTATTAATTTATAAAATGTAATTGGCTTTGTACTTTTATTATTTTCTTAACTAACGTATTTTTTTCGTTATTACACCTATTACAAAATATGCTTTTAATTATTTTGAAATGATATACAATTATCATATTTAATATGAGCGCATTTGATACAAAACGTCATTTACGCTGAGCAATATGGCGTCCAGTAAGAGGCGTTTTGGTCAAACTACGCGCGAAATTTGAAAATATAAAATTTAGATGCATTTTTATGGCACTTAACGATTGAATAAAAATTTTGTGTTTTTTTTTGTGGCTTATTAGCACTACAGAATTTCATTGAGTCACTTTTCAAAAATGGGTGTAATACCCCATTGTTTACGTTCGTATTTATAATGTTTTGATGATTTTAAGAAAATGCCCGGTTCAATTCAAACTGCAAAGACGTTATATTAACTCTTTTCAGCCAGTCCTAGCCTGGTAAAGTATGAAGGGAAGTTCAACTTCAAATAATAATTACAAAACTTATTTTTAACTTATTTACTTACAAAGTAAGATTAATATTCTTATGAACTAATCCATATTCCAATGTTTTTTTAATAAAATTAATGAACTACACTCGCTAGTCTAGTCTACCGACTTACCTACAAACAACATATGATATATTATATTGAATTGTCTACCTTGTAGACGTTAGACGTCGCGGGACAAAGTTCATAAAGAATGTCTACAAAACAAAGTTTACGTCATGAACTAGTCGACAAATTCAACTAGTTGATCGACTAGTTGACGAATGAACGTCGACGGTCTCGTTTCGTTGACGAAAAAAGCATCGACGACCCACCACTACTAATACTTGACGTCAAATTGAAGGGGATAAGAACATAATGAACATTCTGCTCCGTTCTATAGACGTTTACGTTAATTTATAAATATTTTGAATAGTCTTTATATGTTGGTTTGGAAATCCGATAAAAGTGCCTTATACTTAATTGATCTGTGACTGATAAGACTAGGGTTTGGTTTGGTTATGACTACACACGATAAAAAAAGAAACTGACATTGACTGATTCACACTGACTGACAAGACTTGACAAGTGACAGCAGAACAGACAGACAAGAACACACAAAACTTGGGTCGTGTCAAAATATTTTTGTTTTGTTCTTCGTAAAATTCATAAAAATCGCTTATTATGTCTTAATTGTAATGTTTTTTATTTATTTTAATGTTAAATTACGTAAATTAATTATAATAACACTATATACTTATCATGTTTTGATGATACGTTATCGATAGTGTGGTACCGTGGTAGTCATGTCAGATTGCGCGCTGGTGTCCAATGTAAGCGAACATGATGCGAGTATGGACGTGGGGAACGACAAGTCTCTATTCGAGCCCTCTGTTGAAATGATGGTAAATGATTTTGATGACGAGAGAACACTAGACGAAGAAGAAGCTTTGGCTGCAGGAGAACAACAAGATCCTAAAGCCGAACTCAACAGCCTTCAGCGAGAAGGTGATATGCCCTTGGAGGAACTACTAGCACTGTACGGATACGACAGAACCATGGAAAAGCCCATACCAGAGCAAACCCCTGAGGTGGTGCCTGAGGAGATTGAGAAACCAGAATCAGCATTACAACAATTATATAGTGAGACTACCAGTCCAGAAGCCACAAGATGCCTTAGGTCAGGCTCGAGACCGCCTTCTGAAGAAGAAGATGATTATGACTATAGTCCAGAAGAAGATGACTGGAAAAAGACTATAATGGTTGGTAGTGACTACCAAGCTGGAATACCCGAAGGTTTATGCAGCTATGATGATGCATTACCATATGAAAATGAGGACAAGCTACTATGGAATCCAAGTATGCTAGAAGAAAAAGTTACAGAAGACTACATGAAGAAAATTTGCAGTATGTATTCAGGGACAGGGATGGATGCTGTGCCTAAAGGGAGACAGCTACGAGATGATGAAGAAGCCCTTTATTTGCTTCAGCAGTGTGGCCACAATGTGGAGGAAGCATTAAGGCGGCGACGTATATCTGCCCAAACAACAGCTCATGCAAGCCTCTGGTCAGAAGAAGAGTGTCGCAACTTTGAAAATGGTCTGAAAACCTTCGGCAAAGATTTTCATCAGATCAGACTCAACAAAGTACGGACTCGATCAGTAGGTGAATTGGTTCAGTTTTATTACATTTGGAAAAAGACAGAACGGCATGATATATTTGCAAATAAAGCACGTTTGGAGAAAAAAAAATATGGCATACATCCAGGTCACACAGATTACATGGACAGGTTTTTGGAAGAACAGGAGGCATCCGGGGCTGGGGTTGTTAGACAAGCGTCACCTTCTCCGATGATTGAGTTTGGTCCATCTCCTGCCACCCAGCCTGATCCATTAGCATTGGGTGAAAAGGAGGTGTTTTCCCAGCTAAATGCACACACGCCACCTCCACGAGCCCTGTCTATGGAGGACCCGGAACCTCCCACCGGTTCCTAAAACATGTATGATTGGCTAAGGCCATTAGTAGGAAGCACTGTGTCTAACATACTTAACTATGCTGTTATTAGAATAAGGGTATTCTTTCCTTATTCATAAAAATAATCCAATTTTGTTTTATAATATTTTTTACAACAAATTATGGACTGACTGACTGACTTAAAGCCTTTTTTTGTATTTTTAACATTTTAAACAGTACAATGTAAATAATTAAGCTGTAAAATTATGTTACTTGTTTGTGAATAAGGGAATTATGCTGAATGAATGTGTACCCATTGTCAGGTGGGTGGTGTATAAAATTATGTGGTACTTGATGATAAGAATAAACAGTGCAAATAAGTTTGTTGCTTCATTTTGCCTTGCATTTTGTCCTTTTCAGTTATTTTTTTACTCCTTTTCACACAGATTAGAAAAGGAAAAGGATTATAAAGGACGCCACGCTAAAAGTGAAGCACCTTAAGTAAGCCGGACCGTTTGTACAAACATGCCTCACGCACACATTTACATCATAGTCACGGACTAGAAAAAAAGGATTCCGCGCTACGCATATTAGGTACCTATCGAAAGTACCGACCGGACCGATTTATGTGCGTCGATCCGGCGTACTTTAGGTGCTTCACTTTCGTTATGCGTGGCGTGGAGTCCTTATTTTTCTAGTCCGTGCTTTTTCAGTTATTTTTTAGGCCACAGACCAGTGCAGATGTATTACTATAATCTATTGTATTTGGGTGTAGGTACAGGCATAATTGTATTTTATATTATTTTCGGGCAGCATCAAATAGGTATAATAACGGTAGACTTTTTTTTCTAGAGTAAAATTAGAGAATTTACCCTGTTATTAAATCAGCGGTTTTCCTAGTCAAACATAATGAATAGGAAAAGGTTTCCTGTTTTGCTACAATCAATTCAAGTTGACTGCATGTAATTCCAAGAATTATGAATAATACCTACCAGTAGCTATCTTACCTCTAAACAAAACGCAAGCTTGAGTTTCTTCGTTTGTAGTTTACAGTTTGTTTACAGTCAATTTCTTCATTGTAGTTCACTTTGTTTGCGGATAGATGGCAATGTTTCATTTTGTCCATCCATACATCATACCCGGGCGCCCGATATATTACTTTACTCTATGCCCGGGCGCGACGCAGCCTTATTACGTACTTTGTGATCATACCTACATAATTATCTTAAAAATCTTCTGTGCGTGTGTATAAAAGTGAACTCCTCTTATTACCTAATGCTGAAGTGCTGAACCGATTTTTATGATTTTTTTTGTGTGTGTTTCAGTGGATTCAAGAATGGTTTAGATTCACAATTGGACCCGGTAGGTAGCGTTGCACTCTGCAGTCGAGTTGTAGGACTTTTTTATTTTATGGGCAGAACAACGTGTCAACGTCTGCCAGGCCCGCTAAAGCAGAGTAATACTCTGCTTTAGAGGGCCTGAGAGTATTATTGTTCTGTGCGCTTAAGTATTCATTAAAAATTCGTTTAGGAATCAAGATTTTCAAACTTTTGATTGAATCAAATCAAAACATGAAATCATTGATCAACAAACTTTGACAGTTTGACATTGACATTGATTGAAATTGACACTATTGACAGGCAGGCAGCGGATGAGCGGATGGAACTCAAAGCAGGAATTTTACAAGAAATCTTCAAAGCGGTCTGTGCGAAAAGCTATTGATTTTGATGATACATTCAATGTCGTCTAGTGAAAATATTACAATAATAAAGGGTCTTGTGGTCCTGTGAGGAAACAACACGAACGATCGGATTTTCAATAATCAATTGAAAATATAAAAGCCATTTCAGGTTATATTGATTAATTTCACAACAAAACTATGTCTGTAAGCCCAGATATGTCGGAGAAGGAGATTCTTAACGACTTTAAGGAAAACTATGGTAAGGTCAATAAATTGCTCCACGAAGACAGCAAAAATGACCCGGAGAACGAGCCCTACGTTTCCAAATACAAAGCTAAAGCAATACTCGATAGTATGAGCGACAGCTTGAAGAAATTGCTCAGTAGTCCAAATAATTTTGATGAAATAAAGCTCCATGCTATTCTAGGCTCTGTTTTACTAAATATTGGTGTCATTGACATGGAAACCGAAGAGTTAACATCAAGTGAGAAGGTTTTATCAGATGCTATGACACTGCTTACACCAAATGCTACAAAACCAGAGATTGTAATCACTCTTATCAATGTTTATAATAATTTGTGCATACTGTGGTCTAATCGCGAAGCTCCAGAAAAGGCTAAAACATTTCTGCTTTATGCTAAAGAGTTGTATGAAAATTTTAAATGTACAATGCAGTTGCCATTGCCAATAGAACAAATCATAAGTCCAACAGGAGAGAGTCCGCTCGGAGATATCATGCTACTTGAAAAAGCACACACACTAACGCTTTACTACTTGGCTCAAGTGTATGGTTCCTTGAAAGAGAATTTAAAATCAGCAATATATTGTCATGTTACCTTACGGAGGCAGTTACAATACAATGATTATGAGCCAATAGACTGGGCATTAAATTCAGCGACATTATCACAGTTTTTTGCAGAGCAGAATGGATTTTTTCAATCTAGGCATCATTTGGCAGCTGCATCTACAATCTTAGAACAATATGAAGAGAAGTTGGGCTCCTCTGAGAATAATGATGAAGTGTTTTTAGCGAAGATAGAAACTTTTAAACATAGGTCAGCTGACCTTGCTCGCTGTTGGGCCAAATATTGTATATTACTTATGACCTCTTCTAAAGCAAGGCTCATGACTGATTCTGAACAATTAACTGAAGCTATAACAGGTATGACTTCCACTTGTAAGTAGTTTGCTACTTTCTGATGTCACAATCCTTATGTAATCTGTGTTTGAGTGCTTTTAGATCAATAGAGTTGTATTTCCAAGTACTTAGGAATTATTCTTCAAAACTTGTATATTGTCTTGCAAACATTAATTTGTCTTAACAGTGAAATTGACCTTATTTTTATTAAGTACCATTTCTTATCATTACAGACATGTCAAATCTCAAATTGGAAGACCATGAAAATATCTGTGGGGGTGATATCACCAAGCTAATCTTTTCAGACATTGATGTCTCAAAATATGAGAGCAAAATTGGAGACAAGTACCTCCTTACTTATCAGGATGCAAGAGAAGTCTTCTTGAACTGCCAGACTTGGCTAAACAAGGCCAAGGAGTACTATAAACTTGATACCTTGGCCTCTGATTACATAGAACTAGTACAAGATAGTTCCCAATCCTATAGTTACCTTGCTTTCTTTGAGGAAGACGACGAAAGGCGCGCCAAAATGCACAAGCGACGGATCGACATGCTCGAAGATTTACTAAAAGAAATCAACCCAACTTACTACCTCCAGTATTGCAGACAACTGTGGTATGAGCTAGGTGAAGTTTACTCTGATATACTAAATATCAAGCTTGAAAAAGTTAACAGTACTAAAGAAAAACCAACTCCTCATGCATTGAAGAAAATAAACAATCTTTGTGATAAGAGCATTGAAAATTTCGATCATTTCTTGAACTCTTGTAAGGATAAAAATGGTATCATGCCAGCAAAATTGAATTACGATTTAATTAGACCTGTTATTAGTGCTCACGCCTTTATCGGTAGAAACAGCATGAAGAAGGTTGCTGTAGACAAAGTTATACAATTGAAGAATGTTCAGAAGAGTTTTGACTCTTATCAAGCAGTGGTGGATATTTGTATGAACTGCGAGGAGGCAGCAGTGATGATGCACGAGGAGTTCTCCTTATGCCAAGAGATGGTGAAAATATTGCCCATTAAGATAAAAAGACTTCAAATTGAAACAGCTGAATAGGAGAATAGTGTACATTATAGTGGACAGCACTATAATGTACTTAAATGCTGTATGGTATACTCTGAATGCTTGTGACTTCTTGCTTTTGAATTCTATAGGGACCCAAATCCCACAGAAAACAAACCTAACCATATGCAACGGTTTTGTATTTCAAATGATAGAGTAGGTATGAGTAGTAGCCATTTTGTAAATCATTCCTATGGTGAATATGTCTATGGTGTAAATATCTCTATGGGGGATACAAAACATTTCATCTTCTTGGGGGAAAATAATAGTATTAATATAGTATACATAACTACTCTTCTTACTCTGTTATCTGATACAAATTCCTGCTCCATTTTGCTACATTACCTTAGCAGTTAATATTGAATTTGTGTAGGCTTAGGCGCATAATTATTTCAGTTTCATTATCTGGTCTAAGACCTGTATTCAGTTTGCGTTGAATCTTATTGTAAATTAATGACTAATTCATGGTTTTACTACTTACGATAATGATGTTTTTACTAGCACTGCAAATGGACAAACTGTATTTTTTATGTTGTTTTTGTAGTTGAGCCTAATTCTGCCCAAAACGAGCCAACCCATAATCTCTTAACTTTACTCACTAAATAAAATAAAAATTCAACCATGCTCGCGTTGACGATTGATGAACCAGGAAGGGCCCTCTTAATAAAATTATTAAGGTGAAAGCGCTAGGGTAACCCATGTTTAAATATGCTTACGTTTTTTGCAATTTTCAGCCCAGTATCTATATATAATAACAAAAATATTCGAGTTAGTAACAAAAAACATTTACAGAATTGTAATAATTAAAATCATCAATATAACTCTCCAAGTTAAGAGCCCGTAAACGTCATATTTTCATTAAATTTACGAGCGAAACTGGGCTAAAAATTGCAAAAACGTAAAAAATATTTAAATTTTGCGGGCTACTCGGGCGCTTTCACCTTAATAGTATAGAATAGTTTACGGGGCTGGTGTCTCCAACTGTACGTCTCAGCGCGTATTTTGCATACAAAAACTTTTCACTTTCACCTTAATAATTAAATTAAGAGGGCCCGTCCGAGTCCATCTCTATCGTCAACCGGAGCGTGATTCAATTTTTAAGAACAAACGAGTGAGTGAGTGAGAATGCGATAACATCGCACGAAAATGGCGCGCAGAGTATCACAAAACTTTCCAGGAAATAATTGTTTTTGAAAAAACCTTTTGGTAAAAATGTAATTTAAAATCTTCATTACATGTGCAAGCAAGGTTTCAATGATGATGTTGTCTTAACTTTTAAGTTCAGATAAAATTAGTGCAAAATATCAGTTTTTTTAGACGTCTTTACTGAATTCATTTCTTAAATGTTTTATTACATAGAAGCCTAGATATAAAATACAAGATACATGGGCGTTCTAAATATTTGGAGAAACATTTGTTATAAAGCCATAATCAAATACGGGCATTTATACGGGACGGGGCGCGTTGTCCGCCTTTAATTATGTACCTACAGACACTGTCTGTACATAATACTAAAACTGTCTGTCAGACAGTTTATAGCTTGATGTGCTATAAAGGTATAAACCTCAGATTATGAAAGAAAAGGCAGATAGACCGCGCGGACACTGAGAGTGAAGCCAAAAAAGCAAATACAAATTCAATAACGAATACCTACAACGCGCTGCGTGCTGTACTGACACGAGTCAGTATAGCACGAAACACCGCATTGTATAAAAAACAAATACAAATTCAAAAGCGAATACAATCACGAGACTAGGTATTCGCATTTGTATTTGCTTTTTTGGCTTCACTCGCAGTGTTCCGCACGGTCTATTTGCGTTTTGTTTCATAATCTGAGGTATAAACTGTCAAAGAAACATGGCAGGATTTGAAAAAAATGAAGATGATTAGAGATGTTGAAATTCTAATTGTTATACTCTTGGGTACCTAAAGAGTACCTTCAGGCATTTACAATATTTTTTGAAACCCCGCAAAAAAAGTGAATAATTATTAAACCCTCTAAATTATTTGTTTTTTCATACAAATGAATGTATGGATCTCGCCATGATTGTTTTTCCGGATTTTATTCTTTTGTAATAAAGTCCAAAAACTAGGTATCAAAGAAATTTGACAGATTGGGATAGCTTGATATAATGGCCTCGGTACGTTGCGAAATTCGTTATGTTAAATATATTACATTATTATTCACCTAAAACTTATGCTTAAAATAGATTCAAAATGGGAGGAATTTTGATGTGGGTTGGTTTGTTTATGCAGAAATAACCCGAATTTGATAGAAATAAGGGTCCAATCTTAGAGTAGAGATTGTGTGGGATTTGCTTTGGTTGCCTAGTTTTCGAGTTAGTTGCAACAAAATAAAACTCTTATTACTAATGTACAATTACAGTTCAAAAACCTCTTGGCAAGAGTTGGCCTAATAAGACAAATAAATTATGTATCTGAACTGTTGCAAGTCACAAGCGCGGCATTTGACTTTTATAAGCATTTTCATAAGGTTTAAATTACAATGATTGCTTGTAACACCTGATACTCGCTGTGGTTGCTCGTGAAATACAACATTTGGTATGAGATATCCATACTTTTGGTAAATCACTAGGAAAGCTGAAAAAGCTGGCACGGGAAACTGGTCAGATTTCGAGATTGTCATCATTTTCAACGTGCCTCTCACTCAGGGCTTATAACATATTTGCATCTTCTCACTTATACTAATATCATTGCCTAGCATGAGATGACAGCTCACCACTTTTCACCAGATTTTTTTCAGGAGATTTTTTGCAGAATAGTATTGCTGATTTGCTTCAATAAAATTCCATTGACTCGTGCAGAAATTACTTAACTCTTGCAGAATTTCTAGTTCCTCATTTTAATAATTAAGCTTGGACTGTAATTTAAAACCTTAGTAATGTATAGCTTAAATAAGTCCAAACATAATCTCAAGTATTGCAGACAATCACCGTTATAAGTAATAATCCATTTTATTTCTCAATGTCTATATTGTAATAAAGGAATGCCTACCTAATTATAAATGTTATGAACTTTTATAATGAAATAAAAAATGAATACGTACGTAAATTATTATTTTTATTAAACACCTTATTTACAAAATAGTACATTTTTTTTATAATTTAAATTTTTAATATTTTTGGTACCTATTAGAAACGAAATAACTTTATTTTGTGACACTAAGAAAAATTCTATTCTCGTAATTAAATTCAAACAAAACATTTTTCTGTTCTAGTCATGGACTCAAAGGAAAGTCCTAAACAATCAGTTTAAATCCACGATATTCTTGTAGGTAGTTCTCTATTTCGACTCACGCATAGAGCATACGCATATTTGTATTATTTTATTTGTATGCGTTAACGATCACACGCAGTGACTTTGTTTTGGGGGATGCTTGTTACAACAATTTTAATTAATCGTATAAACTTTCGCGGAGCAAGATTTATAGATTATTCAGAGTTACCCAGTTTCTGAAACGAAATTGTAACGAAATTCAACAATATTTAAAAATTAAACTGATGTCAAGTGATCGTGAATAGCTGTTTATAATTTAGTCAGCCAATCATTAGCAATTGACATGCATTTTTTACTTTCGCCCCAGAAAACTATAGAGGTAAGGATCACGATCTCTGTTGACAATGTCCGTTAAAATGTGCCGCTATATAAGCAAAAAGGTTAGCGCTACATTCGCGACCGGGTAATTTTTTTTTTCAATCCGTAGATAAACAACTGCTACATTCACGGATCTATGTCAACCGTCAAACGGGATGAATAGGGATGCAGGGGTGAATCGGGACGAAACTTTATAGAGGATTTTAACGTTGAACTAAAATAGTTTGTTGACAAAAATGACTCTAATGAATGACTCAATAATAAATATTTGTTCCTACAGTCCTTGTTGGCAACAAGCTATAGTATTATATCAATGTTAAAAACCACTTTAAAGTTTCGTCTCGATTCCAGGACTGCCAGGATTCGCCAGCTGATGGCCTAGGGGGGAGCAACTTGATAATAATATGGTGGATAGGAAAAGTATGAATTTTAAATACAGTCAAAGGCACATGAACCTTTTGGAAACTCTAGAGGGGGGGGGGGGGGCAGCTGCCCCTACCTACCCCCCTTGGCGACGCCCAGTCTGCGTCCATATTCACCCCGTTATATCGTACATTATACCTTCGAAGATTATACCATACCATACCCTGTGCCTATGCTAGCGCTATTTCGGCGGGTTTTGGAACTGTTTCCTTGCCGTATAAATCTGGACACTTTTTTAGCTTTCCCTCCATATCAGGCCCTGTAGACAAAATCCCTTTACCCTTTTTTCCTTTTCTTTTTTTTTCCTGTTAGCGTTAACGCCAACGGAAAAATCAAATTGTATGCAGTTGACGTTTGCATCAGATGTCACGTGATGTAAATATGTCAACTGCATGCAATTTGATGAAAAAGGATTTGGTCTAGACAGGCCTTGATAGTGCTCCTTATCTTTCTACCTTCCATACTGAAAACTGTCACAGAGCCAAGCAAGTTAGAAATAATAATAATTATTGGTCCTAAAACGAATGATACTCTAAACTATTATAAACCCTGCTGATTGTCACATCACAGCACACAACTATTTGGAACTACGTAACATATAATATCTACATTTGGACAACGACAAACAAATAACTTAGTACCTACTTTAATGGGTACAAATTCACCTCGGTTTTTGGGTAGGTAATCTTTTTATCTTTATGTACAATATTATTTTAATGATTACATACACTATTATGGGCCGATTCCTACTATGTTGGTTTAGTTCAAGATAATCTGATAGATAAATATAGGTAGTTTTACGTGTCGGACACTTGGGACTGTTGACGCTAATACTGACGTTAATAAGTGATGAAACATAGGTACCTACCTACCTATTACCTATCATAGCAATCATAATAATATCTTTAAGTTAATAAATTTTCTCGTTTTTCACTAAAAGGAACATTCTTAAAATATGGTGAAAATTTGGTTTTTAGGCACAATGCTAGCACACAAGTATTTTTTATTATGTAGACTTTTAATCTAATTCATTTTTTGAGACGATACATGGAGAGTAGTACACCTCAGACTCAGAGTCTGCTCATATTGCCTTAGAGGTACTTAAAATATTTCAGTACTTAATAAAAATGTGATTATAAAGATGCCAAGGACTAATACTTTCTGTCTTACGCTGATTTCCTCATAGTGATTTAGCTCGGTTGCGATACTAACATCTTGGGTTTACCAACCTTTCACAGTAGACTAGACCAATGAGGAAAACAGAAAATGTCATAATGATTATGCCAGCAAAATGTCATAATGATTATGAATAAAGACTTATTCAGCCATATTTATTTTATAGCTTACCTACTACTTTCATATTACTACATTACGACGCAATACATTTATAGCATGATAGAGCAATTAAATGTTTTTCAAAATTAATTATCATCATTTTAAAGATAGATGCGATGATGCCTATACGCAAAACTGAATCAATTACAGGTAAAAATAATATATGTTCTGTTTCAGAATTCATAGATTCGCAATGATTAGGTAAATAGGTACAATATATTCTTATAGAAAACGGTTTTGGGTATAGAAACTGATAGCTAAGTATTCTGGGAAAATAATGAAATTTCTGCAACCGAGACTGGTTCATTACATTTTTTGAACTCATTGCATTTGAAGTCAAGCCAAATAGCACTAATAAGCCCATTTCCTATTGCAACTTCTCCTTTTTACTCATACTAGCGCTCAGTAGCCGCAGAATTTGGTATAATACTATCCTTAGAATTAAAATTAAACATATGATAGCAAGTAAGATCACAGCTGCTACATCTAGTAAGTTATGCTCTATGAAGGTCAGGTCCCTGGCAGTGGAATGTAGCGGATCCTGATCTCCCCATCGTATGACCCTTTCGACCCAGTACACTGCTGTGTCCAGGGGATCTGCTAGCCTGTCGTGCCAGATTTTGGAAGCCCTTCGTGCGCTTACACGCATTCTGAAAAAAAGAAAAAAAAGACATGAGGATTATTCGATATCTACAAGTATACCTAAATAAGTAAGTACTTAGACATATTTAGGAAAGTAAACATTAATGTTTACTTTATGTTACTTGGTAACAAGAATAAGGAAATAGGTTTTATAGATCTTCAAACAGAACAGCACTTTTTTGCTAGCCATTTCTGTCCCACTCTGGGGCAAAGGCCTTCCCCCATTTCTTCAATCAAAAGAAGCTGCAAGAGCGAAATTGGACTGGACGGGTCATGTCTGCCGAATGCCGGCTAAGCTGTGGCCCAGCATATCGTAAGTCTGGAGTCCAGACATAGATGGGGTCGTGGCAGACCGCGAGGAAGATGGTGGGACGTCTTGAATGGCTTCCCGAGGAACTGGCGAGATGAGACAACCTCGGGATATTTTGTAACATAATGATTACTTGTTTGGTGATTATTTTGTGTCCATCCAACGGGCTATTAATATTAATATGTAAGTCACAATTTAGTTAGTAAACCTACTAAGTTAATATTAATGTACAATTTCACTAGATCGTTCGATCATCTGTCTTTAAACCTACCCATATCTTTCTACTATTTTATGATCTTTAGTACAAATCTTGAATGTTATTTTATTAGAAACACGGTTTGAAATAACTCGTAAATATAAACGTTGATTGACAAGGCTGGAAAATAGAAACTGTCGCTTATGTAAACGTAAAAGCCACGGTTTTCGCGCGTGAATAGCTACCTATATTCTATGTATTTTTCATTGTAGTGAAGATTTTATGTTTTTCATCCTGATGTTACACTAAATAAAAAAGTAATTGGTCGGTAAGTAAGTACTTACTTATTTCAATACACACTTTTCTCTAAGTATGGGGTTTATATTTATAAGGTTTCATCTTTGGTAGAGATTATGTGTTAACATTTTTCTAGTACAACGTATTTGAAACGTGCGCATCTCTGATCTCTGCCTTCTACTTTTGAGCTATATTCATGATTTGTGTTTATCTTAGTCTCTAGCTTAGGACGCTTTGTCGTTTTTTTTTAATTTTGTTATGTAGCTTTTTAGAACCTAAATGTAGTTATAGCATGCTGCTATTAATGTAGCTAAGTATGCTCGTATCTAGACACGAATGTCTGATCTGATATCTATCAGCATATCTATCTGATATATATTGCCAGTCAGTCTGCAAATAACGCAGTGACCTGTTTAAAAGTATCGATTTTCACTGTCTGTGAAACAATTAAGTAGGTCTCTTAACTATTATAGTGCATAGCCTTAACATAGACAGGCGAGACTTACCTAGTTTTGTTTTCAGTTTATTAAGTTAAAGAAGTAAAAGACTTAGTAAGTACTTAAAAAGTATAAACAGCTGCATCTACTTGAAATATAAGTACCTAGGTATATATTTTTTCAAGTACTTTCCTTCCTATTGGTAGCTATGTACAGCTTGCTAGTTATTTGCTACCATGATTTAATTACACAGCATTTTAGACGCTAGATTTTAATTACGGTCCATGACATAATTCTTAGTACATTTCAACACCTCTATTATTAATACCTAGGATTACCTAGATTAACATAGGGTTATTTTAGGGACCATCAACATTTCATTACATCATTTTGGCGAAGTGCCATTTCCGACAAAGTAATTTTGGCATGACTAAATTTCTAAACTAGACCGATAATTTGCAAATATTATTGAGGTACGTATGTAGGCAGCTTCCTGCCTACATCTGCCTAGATACGACTGCCGAAATCAATATTGGATACCTACCCAATATTGATTAAGCAGGAAGCAGTAAGGTAGAAACTAATAGAAGAGGCAGAACCGCAGAACTACCTATAGTTACAAATGATTTTAGTAACTACAAAGACTGGCAGGAACACGAACCCAACTGACATAATAATACCTAATATAATATGGAAATTAATTGCATTTCCATAATGACCTGATATATTGCAGACATAAACATACCTAATTCATTACCTGTAATTAGTAAGAACGTTGCTAGGGTTCACAGTATACTATAATTAGGTACACAAAGTAAAAATATTGGGAAAATTTTGAACGCTCATACAAAGTTACATCTTGCACCATGCCCAAATCTTTGCTTTTATTGTTTAGGGTTGCGCTTTTCTTATGCTCTTAATAGCGTAATTATGTCGTACCTCTAAAGCCTTCTTATTATAAAAAAATAATTATCTAGACGGTAGAACCCACGAAGTAAGTATAACAGATACAACCTAAGATAAGTTATAACAAAATCAAAGAAAAAAAAAATTCAGTGTGTACTTATGTACGCGCGTGAGAAGTTATACTTCTTCGAGTCACAAAATAGCAACGAAGGCAGTAAGTAGTTCAGCATGTACGTCAGAGATGGCGTTGTTTACAATTACTCCCGTGAGAATTTTGTGTGACGCTGTGCGCGCGCATCGTAAAATTTCACTCTCATCATTTTTTCATAACGCGCCTAAAGAAGTATAACTTCAAAAATAATACTTTTTATGACCTGTCAAAACGCCATTCCCCATAAATTTTGTCATACAAAATTCTAAGCAATAGCAATCGTGATATCGCTTATTCCAACTCAATCGACTGACTATTTATTGATTTTAAAACAACTAAAAATAACATTTTACAGTTACTGAAAATAAAACGTCTTTATTGGACTGGGTTATGGAGGACAGATAGGCAGTCGTTCCATGTAAAACACTGGTTGCCTGATTGCCTCCGGTTATACTGGAAGACGATCACAACATAGTTGGGAATAGGCTAGACAGAACCATCTTGACACCATCTGGTACCAAGTGTTAAGTAGGTAATCAGTATTTTTAATCTGTTATAAAACACCATGAAATAGTAGCGGCCATGTTATTACGCCGTACGGCTGTGTAAACAAAAAATTGTCAACTGTCAAAGTAGGTAAAAGTATTATTATAAACTAGCTGACATGACAGACGTTGTAGTATTAAGCCCGTCACATACGTAGCTATAATATATATTATAGCTAGCCACCACATCACACACGGTAGCTATAATATAATAATATATTTTCGCCCTTATTACGTCTGCGATCGTTGTTTGTTTCACATTTTTGGAATTTATATTAACATGCCTTGCTATATCTGTTCATATATTTTGGTGACGTAGTTAAAATATATAGTATAGCTGATCGTAATATGCCTTACGTCTGACGTATATTAATATATATTATAGCTACGTCTGACGTATATAGCTAGTTTATAATAATACTACAACGTCTGTCGTGTCAGCTAGTTTATATTAATAATATATATTATAGCTACGTCTGTGACGGGCTTTATTATAAACTAGCTGACACGACAAACGTTGTAGTATAATTATAAACTAGCTGACACGACAGACGTTGTAGTATTATTATAAACTAGCTGACACGACAGACGTTGTAGTATAATTATAAACTAGCTGACACGACAGACGTTGTAGTATTATTATAAACTAGCTGACACGACAGACGTTATAAACTAGCTGACACGACAGACGTTGTAGTATTATTATAAACTAGCTGACACGACAGACGTTGTAGTATAATTATAAACTAGCTGACACGACAGACGTTGTAGTATTATTATAAACTAGCTGACACGACAGACGTTGTCCTGTCCTTCAGTAGCATGCCTAGGGGTCAAGGTTAGGGCAAACCCGATAGATATTTTACAATTAAGAAAAAAATCAGCAAGTTGCTCAGTTACTGATTACAGTACAATTCAAACTTAATGGCGGCTCTGAACACGAGGCGAGTGGCTGCGCAGTAACAATTTCACGTGACAGCGGGGGTGAGGGTACTGCGCAGCCAACCGCTCACTTCACAGCCGCCATTAAGTTTGAATCGAACTGTAATAGTGGTGTAATACTGTAATAGTAGCTCATATTGTGCTTATTAGTGCAAGCCCGGCTTTTCGGCTAGGTCCCGCCACTGTGAAGTGTGTCAACTATGCAATTAAATAGATTTTTTTATGAACAGCTGCCATGTTTTCTCTTCACCACCCTTGGTTAACTGGTAGAGAATGCCTAAAGCATTAAGTCATTAAGCCTTTGTACCTTTGTGCAAGAAGTATAAGTAAATAATTAAATATGAAACTCACTCAGCACTCAACACGCTCTGCAATCCCTCTAGCAAGGTCTTTTCCGACATGTCAGCATAAGATATGGTCTTTCCAAGACCGATAGCTGTAGCTGCTGCGCCGTTGAGAGGCTGGTCTCCGTAGAAGGGCACGATGAGCATCGGTTTACCAGCAGATATCGCCTCTGTCATGCCGAGTAGACCTCCGTGACCGATGAAGGCGATTACTTTTGGGTGTTCTGTAAAGATTTAGGAAGAATTTAAAAAACTAGTAGGTACTTAGCTTTTCCCTGGGACTTCGTCAGCATGAATTTCGGATGCTTATTTCTTTGATAATTAAATATAGCCTATATCATACATATATACAAGGTGTAACGTCAAATACGCAAAACCTGAAAATTGTTTGATTAGAATAACGAGCAGACTCAATTGAACCACTTTTTAATATAGGTCAATTTTTTCAAAAAATCTTCATTTAACATGTTGCCCTGTCTATTTATTAAAAGGTCAAGCCATCACGTGCGCAAACCTGCCAAAATAGGTAAACAAACACAAATGGTTGTCGTCCAATTTAAATTTTCTCATACGCGTGATAATAATAATTCTTATATCAATGCAAATACGATTCTTAGTAAAACTAAAACAGCACATAAAACCTTTAATTTTTTAACAGTTAACTGAACTGTTAACTGAATTAAAAATCATTTGGGGTGTCTGAGGTTTTGCGTGTTTAACGTTACACCTTGTATATATGTCGCAGGCAAATCGTATAATTCCGCCGTTTACATACGGCGTTGTCAGTTTATAAACGCTCGCAGTTATGTATAAAATAAAAATTGATAACTCGTTCAATTGTAATAATTTCGACGTTGGTTGTAGTTTTAGGGTGACCACGATAAAACACAGATTGGACAAATCAACTTTATTTCGATAATCAGGTAACTAATGAAGATTTCAAGCAAGATTAATTTAATAAAATTATGTGCTAAAGTCTAACATATATATGTAGTTCGAAGAGAAGTAGTTCGTAGTTACAAAAGTTAATGACAGAAACGAATTGCTGTGAAACCGACTCCACGTAGTCTTGTCTGCCCTAGAGTGTAATTTAAATTCGCGTAGGCGCGGAGGGGCGAGGCGGCCAGCGAGTTGAGGAGCAGGTGGTTTTAACGCCCGCCGCCGCGGCTGAGGCTGGCCGGCGAAGCCGGCCAGTAAGCCGAAGCAGCGGTGGTGGTTGTCGTCCAATTTAAATTTTCTCATACGCGTGATAATAATAATTCTTATATCAATGCAAATACGATTCTTAGTAAAACTAAAACAGCACATAAAACCTTTAATTTTTTAACAGTTAACTGAACTGTTAACTGAATTAAAAATCATTTGGGGTGTCTGAGGTTTTGCGTGTTTAACGTTACACCTTGTATATATGTCGCAGGCAAATCGTATAATTCCGCCGTTTACATACGGCGTTGTCAGTTTATAAACGCTCGCAGTTATGTATAAAATAAAAATTGATAACTCGTTCAATTGTAATAATTTCGACGTTGGTTGTAGTTTTAGGGTGACCACGATAAAACACAGATTGGACAAATCAACTTTATTTCGATAATCAGGTAACTAATGAAGATTTCAAGCAAGATTAATTTAATAAAATTATGTGCTAAAGTCTAACATATATATGTAGTTCGAAGAGAAGTAGTTCGTAGTTACAAAAGTTAATGACAGAAACGAATTGCTGTGAAACCGACTCCACGTAGTCTTGTCTGCCCTAGAGTGTAATTTAAATTCGCGTAGGCGCGGAGGGGCGAGGCGGCCAGCGAGTTGAGGAGCAGGTGGTTTTAACGCCCGCCGCCGCGGCTGAGGCTGGCCGGCGAAGCCGGCCAGTAAGCCGAAGCAGCGGTGGTGAGCGTGAATACCATCTGCGACGATAAGCTCGCGTGGTACCGCCGGAGCCCCGCAACGCCGTAGCCGTGACAGAAACCATGCCTGCTGCATGTTCGCTTGCACGAGAACCAGATTCGATTGACACCCTAGCGTTTTTGATCATCATCAGAACTAAATTCTTCAATTTGCCGCGGCATTATGTATACGGCGTTTAAATTGTCAATGAAATGTTTCGGCATTTTATATATTGACACGGCAATATAGATTTTGCCTTCGGCATTATACATAACTGCGAGCGTTTATTAAATGACGACGCCGTATGTAAACGGCGGAATCATACAAATTGCCTGCGACATATATATCGCCTACATCTCAGGGATACCAAATTTTGCCCTGGCTGCAGCTTGGGCAGAAAAAGTATAACGCTAAGGGCACCCCCTGTGGCTTAGGGCGTCTCTGGGGGAGGGCAACAAAGGGCTCAAGTTTGGCAGGGCTCAGGGCTAAGTTCGGCAGGGCCAGGTTCGGCAGGGCTAAGTTCGGCAGGGATAAGTTCGGCAGGGATAAGTTCGGCAGGGCTAAGTTCGGCAGGGCTAAGTTTGGCAGGGCTTAGGGCTAAGTTCGGCAGGGCTCGGATCGGTTCGATAAATTTTAATTAGGTAGGATCGAATTTAAAGATACTGGCTCAGCAGCACAGATTGGATAGTAGTTCCTTATGTCAGCGGTGCGGGTTGTACGAGCAAGGGTCTGGGAGGAAGTAGGTACCTCGCAAACAGATTGCCATGTTTCCTACAGAATTCCATTGTTGGTTTCTTAGGTATCTAGCTCTAGACAGAGCGGATTGGAAAGGAGTAAGGGAGAATAAAATAAATAATAAACAGGTAGGTACTTAGGCAGGTAACTAGTGAGATGAATTTACCGGCCTGTTATTTTTTAACTAGTTTTACCTAGGTAGGTACTAGTTCTAGTTCTTTTTCCTAGTGTTTACTTGTAGTTCTTATCACTTTGTTTTTACTGTGAAGGTGTTATAATTGAGAGTGCAAATAAATCTACTTAAATGTAGATACAATTTAGTCAAAGAGATTTTCAACGTGATTTCTAAAACGGACGAAACGAAGCTGGTACAGTCAACAGCAAAAGTAGATGATCAAAATCAGAAATTCAATACTAATTTACTAACACTAATTTATATAATTTATTACTAGTTTATTTATTAAAAGTATGTGATTGTCACACACATACTTTTACATCACTTCGACGCCACACAGTTCTGACGCGAACTCCATGCATTAGTATAGAATTTCTGATTTTGATCATCTACTTTTGCTGTTGACTGTACCTAAGTAAGTAGGTAGGTATACGTATTTTCCCTATCTCATATCTACATTAAAATCATTATTTGCGGTAATCTTAATTCCTAGGCTTAATAACACCGTGATCAGATCAAACCAGATAGGTATGTGACCACAGACACGATTGATGATAAACAATTCTAATTTTAATTCTACATTGTTAATCTTGATTGTTTCCTTCTACGAATTATTGTTACTAAGAAAGAATATTTATTCATATAATTATTACCAACATAGAATTAAAGTACCTGCCTAGGAATACAAATAGTTTTTGTTACCTATCTACGTAGTACCTACTTAATTTATTGTTACAAACAACAAGTTATAGTACCTATCTAGCAATAGGTAGGTATTCCAAACAAAACAGACAGACCCCATATTTTGTCATGCTTGAACTTACCACGGATTCAATAGGTACTTGGTAGGTACTTATCGGGTATACCTGGGTAAGGCCGCCAAAATTGTCAATTGTTTTGTGTGACATTTTTGTCGCTTTTTTTTTGCAATATCTTATGGTAAAAATATCCAATAAATTGTGGAGAATATCTGAATTATATATATACCGACGAAAATTTATATTATAGTACCCTGCTATAATAATAATATTGTAGCGAAAATCCTTAAACTGACTTGTTTTATCGATAGCTTAAAATAAAACAATGACTTTTGCTTTTGTGTTACGATTTATTTGTGTGACGAATTTTTAACCCAAAACTACTATTTAAAGACCCATAGTAGAAAACGCAGTTTTATTATGGCAACACTATCATCTACAAAATTAAAAAAAAAAGACAGCCAACTTGTTTCGTCAGCAAAGAAAGGTTAAAGTGCGCCTCGTTTCTTTGTTTGTGTGATAAAAAATATATTTAATGTGATTTCTGAGGTAAGAAACTGATATTTTAATGTTAAAGTATAATATTTGTTGGCGATGAGGCCCAAAGTATACTTAAGATCACCCATTAGTGTCTAATTGTAATAAATAATCGAAATATGACTTAAAATTGTTTTAAAAATGTAGCTTTTGTGTTGCATTTGTGTTACGCCTGTGTCACTTTGTGTTATTTATTTATTTATTTATTTATTTATTCACCCAACAAACAAATATCCTTACAGGCTAGACCCAATGCGATATTGTTGCACACTTTAACAATGACGCTAACACTTTAACACAAAAAAAATAATTATTAAATATTTTCACCGTTACCATAGCAAATCTTATAGGTAGCTATTCTTTCAAATTCACCCAAAGAGCAACAGAATATGTCGACGTCATCAGCAATGAGGTTGAGAGTGCGGAGAGCGCTCGTCAGCGGCGCCTCGCGCAGCAAGTTAGTGCGCGCGCGCGGTACCGCCAGCAACCGCGGCCGACGACGGCGACCCACATACCCGTCTGGCACGACTAGCTCCACCCTTCGTAATATGTCCGCATGGTGTATTTTCCCTCTAATTACCTTAAAGATATAGGTTACGAGTGTGAGTTGCCTCCTGACCCTCAGTTCGTTATATCCGACCATACCTAAGATAAATAGAGTTGGATACATCAATGGGTAAAATGGATATACCCCGTAATCCCTCATATATTTGTACCTAATAAATTTATTTTGTACTCGCTCCAACATGAGACTATATTTAGTTTCATGCGGAGCCCAGATAACTGCATTACTCTCTAATTGGCTCCTTACTAAAGCATTATACAATGTCGTTATAGCTTTAATGTTAGTAAAACCTTTAACCATTCTGAGAACAAATCCTAGATTTCTATATGCTTTCTTGCATACCTTAATTATGTGATCACGAAACGTTAGTCCAGATGTGAAACGGACTCCCAAGTCTCTCACTTCAGTGACCCTATCCATCGGTACCCCGTCCACCGTATAATCGTGTGTGATGGGTGCGTGTGCGCGCGAGAAACTTATAGTCACACACTTAGACGTGTTAAATTGCAGGAGATTATTCTTGCTCCAAGTTACCACTCTGTCTATATCTTTCTGAAGTCTCTCACAGTCATCGATGTTTTTTATGGGAAGAGAAAGTTTGAGGTCGTCAGCAAAGAGTAAGCACTTAGCATCTTGTACAACACTTGGTAGGTCATTTACCACTAACAGAAAACCTAGGGGCCCTAGATTACTTCCCTGACTTACACCAGATCTGGTATAGTATGCCTTCGATTGATAACCTGCATAATCAACATACTGTTGCCTGTTACTCAGGTAGCTTGCAAAAAACTTAAGTAAACGCGGTGTGAAACCGACCCCTGCAAATTTTTTCAGTAACACGTCGTTATCGACTAGATCAAAGGCTTTTTTAAAGTCGAAGTACGCAGCATCGACTTGCCCCCCACTGTCTACTATCGGCACCACTTCCGCCATGTAGCTCAATAAATTGCTCGTAGTATTTCTGGTCGGCCGAAATCCATGCTGCGCGTCTATCCATGCTGCGTTATATTTGGGTTATTGTAACACAAAAGTATGTGTTACGTAACACAGTAGATCTATAAAGCCGCATGCATAACGGTAATTGGACTAATTTTTTAGAGTAGGTATCTAACTTATCTGAGTGTGATTTTGTATGTATGATTTTTTATACTGTAAACCTGCTTGGTGCAAGTTAAGCTTACTTAACCTAATTTATTACGTTTTACTTATCTATACTAATATTATAAAGAGGTTACATTTGTTTGTAAGTTTGTCAGTTTGTATGTAGGGGGTAATCTCCGGATCTACTGAACCGATTTTGAAAATTCTTTCGGAAATTAGAAGCTACGTTATCACTGAGTGCTATAGGCTATATTTTATTTAAAAAAAAAATAGGGGTCCGTAAGATATTTGGGTTTGTTAAGTTTTATTGTATTTTTTTAAATGTATGTAAATTATTAAAGGTACACAAGTACATCGCTTAAATATCGTATTTCATTACTCCTATAGCACTGCATGTCCAATTTTTTTTTAATCTTTTATTTATTTATGTTATATATTTGACCATTATGAAACCACCTTTACCCAAAAGATGTGTTACTTTTGGGTTTCAATTGTGTAACGGTAACACAAAATCTGTTGTGTTACTTTTGTGATATAATTGACAATTTTGGCGGCCTTACCCACCTAGGTTTGTTGTACATACTCATGATTCTAGAGTACTGATATTATTATAAGAAGAAAAAAAAAACATATCTGTGGGAGATTTGATTCTTAAAAAAAGCATTTTACAAAAAAGACAACCGCCTTCAAAAACTAAAAAGTGAAAAATAACTTTAGCACAGAACACACATTCAAAACATCAGTTGTTCCATTCAAAACTGCAATAGGTACCAACTAAGTAAGTATAGAACACTAGCGACCCGACCCGGCTTCGCCTGGGCCTAGCCTTCCTCGATAAAAGGACTATCCAACACAAAAAGATTTTTTCAATTCGAACCGGTAGATCCTAAGATTAGCGCGTTCAACCAAACAAGCAAACTCTTCAGCTTTATAATATTAATATAGATAATTTTAATTTGATTTTTCCAGCGGAATCGCTGGTCTAGATTATAGCCTATTGTAACAGGTCGCTTGTGGATATATATTCTACCCTGTATACTAAATCCTCATCTTTTTAGAATATTGTTCTGATCATAGAAACATTATTATTTCCTTTCCTTTAAATTGTATTCTTTACATTTCCTGATTGAGATCTGAATGCGTGACAGCGCATGTATTCATAACCTATTGTAATAGGAAGTGAAGTAGGTTACTGCAGCAAGTAGGCCCCTACCTAACTACGTATATACGAGTATATGTACAATAATGGAAGACGATACAAATACATTACATCAACGACACAACACGATAATGCAATTCACGTGATTCGTTGCACTGGTTTCCACTGATTTATGTCGTGTATACTCTGTGACAACTGGCGCAGTTGCAGGTTGCAGGCCAATGTACATGTACCTACTGGGTTTCCGGTTTCATTTCATTCTGTGACTGTACTTTTATTGTGATTTCTCGTTTATCATTACAATCAACAGCCGATGAATGTCTGTTTGTCTATTGCTACACAATGAACGGGTACCATATCTACAGGTACCATACGATGTAAGGTATCATGTTTACTCTGTACTGTAGGACAAACAAATTAATTGTTCCGTGTGGGAATCGAACCCGCTATACGTTGGTAGTTGATACTTGGTTAATTGAGAATAGTTTTTTTTTAAACTCACATATACAAATAGTCAGACCCGGAACAACCATAGATTCTGTAGGCCATAAAAATATTTATTGTTTATTACACAAATATTAATTATGTCAAACTAATTTAATATGCCATGTGTTACATTACTATCGAGTGATAATAGGTTAATGTATTTATTAGGTTATCCAAAACCTATACTTCGAATAGATTTTTAAAATACTTAATTATGACAAAATATAGCGCACCTATGTTTCACAAATAAACTGATTGATTGATTGATTGGGTTGCCATAAGGTATATTTATAAAGAAATCACTAAAAATACTTACGGAGCAACTCATACTGAGGTATCCATTTCACTTTTAAAATATTTCCAGTCAGTGTGCCTTCCTCATCACTGTTCTCATATTTCCAGATTACCCTCTGCTTTAACTTCGAAAGGGCGTTCACAATAATGTCCTCTTTGTACTTCGGAATAGTGGCGGTTTTGATGAGGGAGCCCCAACTGAACAGGACAACCCCATGCTCAGACTCGTTCAGGAAGCGCTCCATGTACTGTAAAAATGATAAAATATCGTTAATTTTTTAAAGTAAGATAGGTATTGTAAAGGTTGCTTGCATTTGGCATTCTAGTCGCAACCATTTAGTATATGGTTGGGGTATTTCTCGAACCGCACCTAAAGCATTTCTCGAAACGCACCCACGATGAAATAAGTGAAGTGCATGAAGGATACGTAATGAATGATATCCATCAAAGACGTTTCAATAAAACAATATTTAAACTACCAGGAGAGCAGAAATGAACTGGAACTAAGTGCTTAAGCGACTCACTACTTAGTTCAATAATGGTAAAAATACAGGTTTTTAAATTGAATATATCAAAATAGGCGCCTAAACGATCTCACTAAGTTGTGCACCAACGATTAAACACAAAGGGGAATATAAGTAAGTATTCATATAATTTATTTATTTCAGGAACAATTCATATTGTGTTTCAAATCATAATATATCATAATAAATCACAATCATAAAATTAACATATTCAACAATAAATTACTTATAGAACAAAAAAATAAAATTCAATTCAATTTACGAAGTTAATACAATTAAAAATTCAATAATATTACACCAAAATATAAAAATAAAACATCAATAATATACCTATATTACCCAGTCCAGTATAGTCCAGTATAATATTCACTATATCGATAGAAGTCCTATAAAACTGTCCTATCTTACCTATAACTATCATGTCCTACACCTAAACTATCAAGAAAACAGAAATGAACTAGAATTTGTTGTTTATGCGATACTACTTAGTTCACTAATGGTTGAAGTACACGTAACCCTTCTAAGCTCAAGGAGTATTTATAACTTTTACGGACTCTTAAAAAAACGTTATTAACGTTAAACGTTAGCCGTTAGCTAATACCCATCTCTATCCACACCTTGACCATTGGGTGCGTTTGGAGGAATACCCCATATGGCTTCGTCTCTAAACACACTGCATCCTTCTAGAACTTATTTAATTTAGAAATAGAATGTTAGTCTTGTCTAAATATGTCAGGCAGATATTGTCTGGCCTGCCGCCGTCACAGGCACACGTATTACTCTATTACAACAGAGCGTTAATATTGAGAAGTCCTCTTTCACTGAAGTTTCCCTGCGACATCCTCCCATAGTACACTATACTCCCGGTACCAGTAAGGCTTATCAGCTATGAACTCTTACAGTACTGTGGAGACACGAGGGTCTCTGGAGGAGATCGTGATCAAGTGAATGAAAACCTTACAGATCCATCGATTATGGTAAAGCTTCCATCCATTTCATACTAAGACTCTGACAAGTAAGTCTGACTACCAGTCTTACCCAGGGGTATCGTGTTACCCTGTAACTAGGTGGTAGAGGTCTGATAAGCAGTAGCTCCATGTAAAACACTGGTATTCAGCTGCATTAAGTTAGACTGGAAGCCGACCCAAACATAACTGGGAAAAGACTAGGCAGATGACGATGAGCGTCCGACTATAAATATTAATCTCCTATTCTACAGAATTACTATTTGACAAGCCATGAATGAGTGATGAGACCTATCTCTATATTTACTGTACCTACTGTCTCGTATTTATTGTATTGTTGTATTGTGTTGTTTTTTTTGTCTACTGCCAAATAATATTATTATTTGGCAGTAGACAATGATTGACTATACTTTTTTCAATAGTGGTAGGGATCGAGTTTTGTGGAGTCCTCGCTACAGCTACCTACCTAGATAAATATATCGAAATTGATTTTTAACGCACTGTCAATTAATTTGATCCCACAATGTTCTGTAATGCAGAGTCCCGTCCAAACGAACTATTTATTACATTTTACGTGAATGCCCGTGAAAGCCCACAGGACTTATAATTATTATAAGTCTTGAATCGCCAAACCGCCACGAGCAAGCGTGGTTGTTAATTTTCGTGCCTTCTCTGTATGACAAGATGCGTTTGCCCTAAAGTGGGAAAATAATAGGCAAGTAATATTGTTCAAAACATTCATATCTCATAGTCATTTTGTTAATGTAATGCTCACAAACATGATTAGGGAAGCTATTGTTTACCCCGGGTCAAAGTATGTCATTGTTGTTGTAAATAATAAACGTCTAGCCTTATTTACAGTAGGTACAGTAAATATAGAGATAGGTCTCGTCACTCATTCATGGCTTGTCAAATAGTAATTCTGTAGAACAGGAGATTAATATTTAAAACGGTGCAAGGGACATCGTGACGAAAACTTTTACCATGGATTCAATTTTTAGGATGAAAATGTATGAAACAACTGATTTTTAAACACACGGAACAGATAAATAGAGTTATCTGTTAGATTTATCTGTTCCGTGTTTAAACACCTAGTTTCCGAGACTCAGGTATATATTTTTATCTCCAAAGTCTTGATTATGATAACACTGAGGAACTTCTGCTGGGTAACTTACAATGATGCTGAATGATAATTTAAAATTGAAGCATAACTGTTACACCCAAAGACTATAAAACCAGTTTATATTCTCTTTGGTTACACCCTATAATTTCTCGCTATACGCACACATACCCTACATTTACTCATCACACATACACATACACACCCTAAACTGTAACACCTCATTATACAGGTAATTTTTTTTTTATTATTATTTTACTTTTCTTCCCTAAATTAGAGTCTGTTTTCTTTTTCCCACCATTTCGTATAACTGAAACGTCCCAAGATAATATAATTATGGCTTTATTTGTTTACGGAGAATAACTGACTCCTAAGCTAAGTCACAGGCACATGTACCTAGTTCAGGAGTCAGAGTTTTCAATTTATTGTAACCTAGTAATAAGCCTCATAATAATGTTCTTAGTTTTATAAGTACTGCATGTGATTGGCTTATTGGTGAAATAAAGAATTTATTATATCTTTATGTGACCCTAATTCATTGCTCCCGAGTGTATTTGAATCGATACAGACCTAAGTGGGTCGGATGGGTGACATTGTCACGGGATAAAAATACACAGTAATGACACTGTAACGGAAATAAGGGCCAAGCCCTAACGCCGAGAGTGACGATAAACAACGCGTAACCGCGAATACGTACTGTAGAGACTCGGCTGGTCTCAAGTATTACAACCTTATTTGAATTGGTTATGGTTACAGTGCATCCTGCATGTTATAATGTAGGTATGCTGCCGAGACAGCACTTAGATGACTTACAGCGGGGCTAGTCCACAAGTTCAGAGTTGCTCAGCGGGCAATGGAGCGAGCAATGCTCGGAGTTTTTCTGAGAGATAGAATCCCAACGAGGAAATCCGGAGGAAAATTAAGTCACCGACATTGCTCGTAAAACCAGCAAGCTGAAGTGGCAGTGCAGTATAAAATAACTGATAATATTCTAATATACACGAAGTAATATTATAGGGCCGTATGGTGCGCTTCCACTGCTGGGCATGCTTGGCCGATGCATATTGGCGATCGCAGTAGGTGTTATCGTACCCAAAAGGACGCTACTGCCCATCCTCCGGTCAATATCCCTGTGTCGCCTTCAACGACACCCACGGGTAGAAACGGGGTGGTGCTATTCGCGGTCGGCACCACACGTTTTATATTAAAATTATCGTTTGGAATAAAATCACAGTGCACGCTCGTTGTTAAAGAAATCTCAGAATAAGAAAGTTACTAGAAGTGTCCCAGCTCATAAACTACCTTTGCGTTGATTTACTTTCTTGCTTCTTGTCTCATACCAAGCGGTTTCGCGTTTTATAGAAAGTGGAACCAATTATTGTAAACCTGCCGATAATGGTATCTGCAAAACGTTGTTATTTTTAACTGACTTCAAAAAAGGAGCAAGTTCTCTTTCCGACTGTATTTTTTTAGCATTTTTGTTACGATTTTTCTCCGGCAATTGTAGATCGATTTCGTTAATTCTTTTTTTAATGGATAGGGTATGCTTTATGGGGTAGTCACTTATTGCAGTATGGGGTTAAATTTTATTTAAATTGATACAGCACTTTTGGAAAAATCAACAGAAATCAAAAAAATATTCATAAATGACGTTTTCGTTTGTTCCTATGAACAAATGCTTTGATAAGGATTTCCAAGCTCTGATTTAACTGTGTAGCCGTTTATTAATGGATTCGGATTATAAGAAGGGTCTAAAAAGCCATTAAAATTATTACGAAAAAAGTTAAAAAAAAAGGAAACCGCCTTCAAAAACTAAAACGGTATAAATAACTTTAGCACAGACCACACATTACTTTACTTTCGGAAGTCGGTGGTAATACAAAACAACAAACACAAAGCTACCGCCACCGACTTCCGAAAGTAAAGTAATGTGTGTTCTGTGCTAAAGTTATTTATACTTACCTTTTTAGTTTTTGAAGGCGGTTTCCTTTTTTTTGAAAAATGTTTTTATTTTTAGCTTTTTAGTATTGCCTTAAACGCCACTGATGCTGCGATAAATGTGGCCACCTACTGGGCCCAAGTAGTCTAGCATAAAGGAAAACCATCGATTCGAAAAGAAGAAGAAGTATTGCCTTACCATCCAAATCCATTAAGAAACGGTGACACACTTAAAAGAGATTGTAAGTCCTCCAAAGATTGAAGAAACTAAAACGTCATCTAAGTATTTTTTTGGGATTTTGTGGATTTTTTCAAATGGGCTGGATAAATTTTGGTAAAATTTATATGGGACCATTTCGAAATAAACCCCTTTCGAACAAAAAAGAATTTTGCGTATCCGTCTATATATGACAGAGTTATGCCCGAACATACATTAACCTTTTTGAAGTCGGTTAAAAAGTGATAAATAACGGTAGCAATACCAAACAACAAACAGAATAAAGCCAGCGAATTCCGAAACTAAAGTCACATGTTGTTCTGTGCTAAAATTATTTATTTTTAGTTTATGAAGTCGGTTGTCTTATTCACGGGTTAAACAATTATTCTACCTAGTCTAGTTCTAACTCAAATTATGAGTGAAATATTATTCTTGAAATAGATTCTATTTAGGTATTTCGGTAATTTACTCAATAGGGTATTACACCCATTTTTGAAAAGTGTCTCAATGAAATACTGTAGTGCTAATATGTCACCAAAAAAAACACAAAATTTTTATTCAATCGATACGTGCCATAAAAATGCATCTAAATTTTAAATTTTCAAATTTCGCGCGTAGTTTGGCGAAAACGCCTCTTACTGGACGCCATATTGCTCAGCGTAAATGACGTCAGTTCGTTTTGTATCAAATGAGCTCATATTAAATATGATAATTGTATATCATTTAAAAATAATTAAATGCATATTTTGTAATAGGTGTAATAATGAAAAAAATACGTTGGTTACGAAAATAATAAAAGTACAAAGCCTTTAATACGCCAATCGGTTGACTGACAGTTGTCAATTTTTTGTTTACACAGCCGTATGGCGTAATAACATGGCCGCTACTATTTCACGGTGTTTTGTAACAGATTAAAAATACTGAAAACTTTGAATTGAATTTAAAAATTTGTTTTGTTATTGTATTAACTAAAACTTACATTTTCCGACGGCTTTATGCCTAAACTGTCTCAATAATATATTTATAGATTTTTTCTCGTATAGAGTAAAATACCCTATTACTTTTTGTCACATTTTAGATTATCTACCTATTACATTGTTTGTGCGGTATATGTACTTACATGCGGTATCGATTTCCTGCTATGATCCAAATGCATTCCACCCACTTCAACAACACCCGGCAATAGAGGATAAACACCATTCATACTGTGGAAAGTATTCACCAACATCAAGCTTTGATTTTTCGCAAAGTCCTGCAGATCGGGTATCCTCCTTCCGAAATGTTTCTCAATAATCGCTCTTTCTTTCATCTGTATTGCGTATGGATACCAGATCCTATAATACACGTTCATCACAGTATTCTCCAACCTTTGGAGGAAGGTCATCTTTGACGTGAAGTCGGTGGTCATAATGGGCACATATGATGGGTTATCCGTCACCCCTGAGCGATCAAAGCTCCATTGCATCAGGGTGCATGATGACAATGCTATGTAAGGCGCTTTCAAACCGTAAACATGAGCAAGACCAAGCATACAGTCACTGTTGAAATTTTCCACTAGAAGTACATCATAACTTTTCTTTAAAGCATCCGCTAAAGGGTTGAAATCTACCATTTTGGAGCACACACCCGTAGCTAGATCGGCAAGCGAATGAATCTCCGAAAGTTGCGTAACCAGTTTCTCAATGCCCAAAAATTTTAGAATCTTGCTCGGATTTTCGTAGTATTCTAAATCAAGAGATTCCAACCCCTGTTTAGCAATACTTTCGAGACTGACGGTAGTATAGTTGGCTGGCGGATCTTTAATCGGAAAGAAGGAAACAACTGTAACATCATGTCCTCTCTCAGCTAATGCTTTTAGTAATGGATCGAAAACCATTTGATGGCTTTTTCCGGTATGTGGAAAGAGGCCGAGTATTCGCGCGGATTGTACATTATAGACGGCAAAGATCGCGAGTAGTGTTAAAGATATAGACCGCATGGTGGGCGAGCGATGTTCACTGCGGCGCGGTTCCGTCGGTACTGTCTTGTCTCTTCATGATGTTTACGATATGCGGTCGGACGTATGTTATTTTCAGATTATTTATCTGTAGTATTAGAGATAAGCAGCGTGTTTAAAAAAACCAAGGTTAATACTTAGCTAAATGTTTTTACTGAAAAATGTGGTTGAGTAGGCCGACGACGGCTTGATTGCCGTCCAATTTCCAATTTATTTTAGTCTATAAGCCAATCATGATTTTTTAAAGAATAAAAACATGTGTTTACCACGTTCGTGCTCCATGATTGTTTTCTAATTTAAGACATTTTCTGGACATCTCTAAATTGTTTGTAGATATTCGGATTCGTTCATTCATCGACCTACTTTTGTATTAGCATAGACTATTTAATACGCTGTGAAATCCACCATTTAGGTACGTATCTAATTAGCGATTATATTATAGCAAGTCACTGAATTCAAATCAACATGCGTTATAATATATCATCAAAGAATATTCTTCATAACAAAGATAATTACATAATATAATTTGCGTCAGTTATCGAGAAGTGATTTGCGAGTTCCAGCGTGAAAGAAAGATATAGTCGTACCTACTTTGAGTTCGCTAGGAAGGCTGAAACAGTATTTAGTGGGTGTAGGGCCCTCCACTGGTTAGAATAATGACGGTCTGCCCAAATGTAGTCAACTGACTATTATAGGTCATCAACATCATCATATCAGTCTATTGGCGTCTACTGCAAAATGTAGGCCTCCCCCAGATATCCCCAACTAACTCGGTCTTAGGCAGCCCGCACCCAGTCGCTGCCAGCCACCTTCTTCAAATCGTCGGTCCATCGTGCCGCAGGGCGTCCCTCACTACGCTTGCCTAAACGCGGTCTCCATTCTGGAGCGTGTCTGCTCCATCTACCGTTTGTCCGTCTGCAGACGTGACCGGCCCACTTCCACTTCAGCGTACTAATTCGACGCGCAATGTCGGTGACTTTAGAGAAAAATTAACCGGAGCTTTTCTAATTATTGACTAGAATTCACAGAAATCGGATTCCGAATCGGAATCGGATTCTTCGGATTTTTTCTAGGAATTTTTGGTAACCATATCTGGGCATGTTGCAGCGATACGTTTATATTAGTCACCCATATTCGGGCAGACCGTCAAAATTCTTACCACCAAATACTGTTTTAGTCGTCCTAACAATAGTAACCTTAAGTACGGCTAGGTCTTGTAATATTAGGAACTGCTGTACAGTGCGTACAACGCAGGATATAGCGCTCCCTCACAGCAATTTTACACAAACTTACAAAATCGGCAAGTTACTGCTGCAGTTGTAAATAAGTACTGTACTTGTAACTATTACATACGTAGTCACTGCAACTGTCAGTAATGATACATAATGCTTCGACATTATCCGTTATTCAATTGTCTTGCTACACGTGAACACGGGCATGAAGGATGACATCGTTACTTCTAGATTTTATATCTCCCTGGTACTTTTGATCATTGATGTCTGTCTTTATAGTGTATGATATGATGTATGTTTGAATGTTTTGCTGGACTTTCATATGTGTTGGAGTCGGTTTCCAGTGTAGCCGAAAGCAGCTGAATACAAGGGTTTTGGACCGACTGCTTAGTAGGAGTTTGTGAAGTATCAAAAGTATCAAAAACTCATCCACGTCGCCGACCGTCGCGTCATCGGGACACGGCCGTAAACGGCTGGCAGTATTGCCACGTTGTATAACAATGCTGATTCTTTGGCCCAAGAATACAAATAAAATATTTTTTTTTTATGTAGGTGTATCGTAACGCTTGTCCTTGCGTAGATAAAAATATGCCAAAAGACAATGCAAACGAGTTCTCCTCCTTGACCCATGTGGCACACATTTATTTACCTACTTCAGAAACGATAATGTGACCTGCTTAATTATATTGGTTATATTCTGCTTAATTATAATAATAATAATAATAAAAATTATTTCTCTCTCCACAAAGGTTAGGTTATTGATACCTTAGGACTATACAATATGATAATGCAAACAAAAGCACCTTTGCGAGAGACTGGAGTCCGTACTAGGGAAACCCTGTTTTACAGATCTCCAGGCTCCCACCCCAGTAATTAAGTGAAGTAATGTTACATTGCAAAAAGTTTAAGGTTAAACAAGCAACAAGTAATTTTTAGACTTCTATGGAAGAGAAGCAAAACAAACTTTGACTGTTTCGCAATTCAGTGGCTTTGTTCTGTTTGTTGTTTTGTATTGCCACCTACTTCCGAAACTAAAGTCAAAGTGTGTTCTGTGCTAAAGTTATTTTTCACTTTTTAGTTTTTGAAGGCGGTTGTCTTTTTCGTAAAAAGCTTTTTATTTTTCGCTTTTTAGTACCACCTTCTGATCCAAATCTATTAAGAAGAGATTGAAAGTTAACTACTACAAAGATTGATGAAACTAAAACGTCGTCTATGTAAAATTTTTGGGTATTTGTTGATTTTTCAAAAAGTGCTGATTCAATTTCGATAAAATTTATATGGGACCAGCCCTTAAGCATACCCTATCCATAAAAAAAAGAATTTTCAAAATCGGTTTACGTTTGCCGGCGAAATCGCGTAACAAATCGCGCACATACTTAATGCAAATTTAAGACTTGTACGGTTTTCTCATGGATGCCATTGTCAGAACTGGACCAAATTAAAATGGGGAGTGTGGTGTGTGTGATGTGTGAGTGTAAAGTGGCATTGTGTGTGTGGTGTGTGTGGTTTGGGAGTGTAAGGTGTGTCAGCGGGAGTGAGTTCATGATGTTGTGTGTGTGTGTGTGTGTGTGTGTGTGTGTGTGTGTGTGTGTGTGTGTGTGTGTGTGTTGTTCGGTGCTATCGTAATCTAGCTTTATCAACCAGTTAAAAAGTTTAATTTTACAAGATCGTCTAGAAAGGGGGTAGATCGATAAAATTTTGTTTATTTTATTATAAAGGTAACTACCGAGAAACATAAAGTGTTGACGTGAAAAATTTGTATGGAATCGCATTGTCGGACATACAGCGTGTTTACGTCGTTTATTTTTAAAAACTGCAGGATTGTAATGCAGCTGAGAATGTTTAGGAAGGGTTGCATTAAGGATGAATAATTGACGTACCGTTAGTACACCAGTCAATTCATACAGGTCTTTGGTTGGATGTAAGAATGGCAAGAAGTGACCCACTTTCAAGACTGCCATCTGGGCACGCTCAAGCTTTAGCTTTGCCGTTTTATTAGCGCCACCCCATATGGTTATGCAATAAGAGATCAATGATTGACACAATGCGAGAAAGACCATTTTTATAATTTTAGAATTTGCGACATGACGAAGGTTTTTAAATATTAAAATTAGTTTACGAGTTCTTGAGACAAGAAGATCAATGTGAGGATTATAATGTGTTAGGGACGTTTTACACATAGGGTGGGCACATGCGGTTCCGCATTTTCAATACAACGTAATCAAAGGTTACTGAATATGCCGCTTATGTGACTGCAATAGGGACTCTTTTAATTAATGTTTTGTAGGTAGGTAAAGATTGTTAAGGTGCATCGCAGACGGCACACTTTTTGTGCGATCGAGTCTGTGGCGCACAAAAATTCTGCATGGCGGTCAAAGCACTTTTTGTGCAAAGTCGGTCGCGGATTTTTCACAGACTCAACGCACACGACGCACATCTTCGATCATTCTGTCGGCAGAGCTAGACGCTATGGAAATCGTGCAGAGATCGCGAAGTATTATTTTGTACATGAAGTACAGAAAAAGAAGAAGAAATAGAGATTTTTTTGTGCGCCGGACTTTTTGCGCGTCGTGTGCGTTACTGCATATAATTGCATAGGTTCTATTTTCACAGACTAAAAAGTGCGTCACGAATAGTCTGTCGTCTGCGCTGCACCTTAAGGTGCAAGCGCCAGAGTAGCCACTATCAGAGTTATAATAATTAACAAGTCAACATAATTATTCTGGTTACTTGAAAAGCTATGTTAATGATTCTAAATATTCTAATTACTTAATATATTTGCCGAAACACATTATTTGCTAGTCCCGCGAATATATATTTTTTGTTACCATACAAACAAATATTGAGCTGAATCTTGCAAAAAAACACAAGATTTTTTTGCGCGGGTTTCCTTGGCGCCTCCCCTTGCGTCTTAGCTATGTGCCCTCATCCTATTTATGTCACCTACGATATAGCTGAGTGCTATACTACAGGCTCATCATCTGTCTAGTCTTTTCCCAACTATGTTGGGGTCGGCTTCCAGTCTAACCGGATGCAGCTGCACCTAGTTCCAGTTCATTTCTCCTTTCCTGGGCCTCAAGTCTGCTATCACAATAGTGTCAGAATAGTCTATCATTGATTTCATAATTGTTGATTTTGACAAGTTTTTAGATAAATAATTTATGTGTGAACAATGAATAATCGCACCCGAAAAATATTAGATAAATTGAAAAACAGAGATGACGCTGTCCAAGGTAAGAAAATACTATCATTACTATTAAAAGTAGGCATGGAAGAAGCTTGAACCCCATGAAAGGACATAGACGTTTTATCTGACTTCGACTTCGTAAGCAACCGCGATAAGTAATAGTTTAATATACTTTATAAATGTAACTATAACTATAAATTTTGTTCTTACTTTTAATAATTCAACAAAAAAATTTGGTACGTATCCGCTTTTTTTTAGGCTCGTTGTCACCAGCAAGACTCGGTGATTTTGATAGCGAAGACAGTGTAGGAGATAATGATTACATTCCCAGTCTATCTTCTTCGAATTCTGATATTGGATATGAGCAAAAAAGGCATAAAGAGAAACGTTTTTCAACCGATTTCAAAAAAGAAGGAGGTTCTCAATTCGACTGTATGTTGTTTTTTTTTTATCAATTGATAGGCATACGTTTGACCACTATCTCACCTGATGGGAAACGATGATGTGGTCTAAGATGGAGCACGCTTGCCTAGAAGTAACCTATTCACTCTTGACTCAAAAACTCCCAGGTTGTAGCTATCAGGAAACACAGACTCAGGCAGGGAATTCCACTCCTTAGCAGTACGCACAATGAATGTGTTCCCAAAACGTTTTGTGCGTGTGGGTGAGATGTCCACCATGTACCGGTGGCGCATCGTCGTACGTCTTGTGGTCCGATGATGAAACGGGCTCGGTGGAATTAAATTATGCAATTCGGTCGCACACTCCCCAAAATGCAACCGATAGAAAACCGACAGGCCAGTAACGCGGCGTCGATGCTCAAGACTTTGGAGCTTTGACTCGACGAGCCTATCATTGCCAATGATCCTCTTGGCTCGTTTCTCAATTGTCTCTAGGGCATCAAGCTGGTATCTGGCAGATCCGTCCTAAAGATGAGAGCAGTACTCCATACACGATCAAACTTGCGCTTGATAAAGTATAAGCAGCTGTTCCGGCGTAAAGTCTCACCTTTGCTAGGATTCCCAACTTTTTGGCCGCCACTTGAGCCTTTGCCTCTATGAAAGGGCCAAAATTGAGGGTAGATGTTAACGTAACACCAAGAAGCTCAAGTCGGTCGGTTATCGGCACGGTTACACCTCGGAAAGATGGAGCTGGGTGGAATTGGCTCCTTTTAGCGGAAAAGAGACACGATTGGGTCTTAGCAGCATTGAACTTGACCAGATTGGCATCGCCCCATTCAGAGACAGCCTGTAAGGCCAAGTTCAAGCGCTCAACCATTGCTTCCCGGAGAGCCTGGATCTGCGACCCACCAGCTCGTGCGTCGGACACGTATCTCTCAGCGACAGTGCTGTCGTCTGCATACCCAAAGGTACCGGGTTTTAGCAGATCATTAATATGCAGCAGGAACAATGTTGCCGAGAGCACCGACCCCTGAAGAATCCCGGCTTTAATGTCCAGCAGTCCGGACGAGCAGCTATCTATGATCTGCAAACATTAACTGTTTGGATACCTGAACAGTTCCATGACTATTATTATATTTATAAAAACCTACCACACCAAGAAGAAGCATGTGATTTTCCAGAGAATAATGAAGAGTGAGATTTGTTTCGATATTATTATTATTTTAAATCGTTCTAAGAATATTTTTTCAATGTTTTGGTTTTTGTTATTTTGTGTAGTTGTGATCTCAAACCTGTTGTGTCAACACTAGAAAAGCAGGTACTTATTATGTAGTTATTCTTTTATTACAGCTAACTGGTTGTACAATTTAGATTTTTTCTCTTTGATTTTTTGTTGATTGAGAGCTCTCTTTTATTAGAAAAACTGATTGAGATTGATTGATTGATTCCGATCATCAATCAAACTGATATAGTAAAATAATAATTTCATTTATATCCCCTACCTACTCCCGTGGAGTTATTAGATTTAAGAGGCTAATAGGACCTATTTAACAATAGACTGTATACCAATCAAATAAACTTAGAGCCAAAGGGTCTGATCTGGGGCGAATTAAGGCTTTATATTCGACGATATTAAAAGTATTTTCAGGTATATACGAGTCAAATAGTATTATAATTAGATAAGTCCTGTTTATAATTTTTTTTTTAGAGAATGTAAAGTCCGATTTAGACATACGTAACAAAATTCGTAATTAAAAAGATCACTG
Source organism: Charanyca ferruginea (assembly GCA_947361185.1). Lineage (NCBI taxonomy): Eukaryota > Metazoa > Arthropoda > Insecta > Lepidoptera > Noctuidae > Charanyca > Charanyca ferruginea. Next base: position 5,220,544 of record OX376062.1, read on the forward strand.
CCCCGAACCATAAAGTCTGATGTTAACATGAATAATGTATTATTTTTATGCGCGTCATTTTTTTTGTTAAACAAATGGTCGGATGTAAACATCATCCAGTATATTTATGAACCTAAATAGTGAATATTATGAGCCATACGGTCTGATTTCAACATAATAGATCCATTTACATAAGATTCTTAGAGGCATATGGTATTTAGTTTATATGGAACTTTTTCACTGTAGATCGTCCTTAAAAAATGGGTCTGATGTACCTACCCTCGGATATAAAAATAAAGTTCCTTCCGGATTTATTAGGAAAACCGGCATAAAAACCGGCAACGTCTATTCTCAAATAACCAAGCATAAATAGTAACGGCCTTGTACTCCCAAATCTTCAAAATTACAAAACAAAAAAATATTTTAAATGTTTATTTTTGCTCTCCTGTAAAATTGCAAAAATGGATATCAGACCAAATGGCTCTGGTGTCGAGAAATGTCAAAAACACAACAATGTATATTATCCATAATCTATAAAGCAGTCATGAGTACTGCACAGTTTTTCTAAACATAGACTTAAATTGACTTTGTTCATAATGTATGCATTTTCTGTCTAGCTATACTTTAATCGGAAAAATTTACATGGAAATGCCGCAAGGGGCGAATCACTACACCAAAATAGTAAAAAACGGGGTGAGTGGAACATTTTAATCGAAAGGGGCAAGATCCAAGGGGCGAGCGGAGCCTAAACCAATTAAATCAATTATAATCGATTCCGAGCGCTAGGTAACTAAAAAAAAAACACGCATTATAGGGTGACTGGTAATTAGTGTACGATACTTAAACACGTGATTGTGTTCATGATAACAAACAACTTTCCCGAAGAAAAAATGTTTTTTGTACTGGTTCACTTTTATCACAATAACACAACAGCCGTATGAAATTCACGCGCGCGCACGCTTGTGACCTAAAGTGAACCAGTACAAAAAACATTTTTTCTTTGGGAAAGTTATTTGTTATTATGAACACAATCACGTGTTTAAGTATCGTACACTAATTACCAGTCACCCACTCACCCTATATAGATAACACGTGACTACCAAGCACGTGACGATGCTTGCTAGTGGTAATTGTGTAAAGCTATTAGTCAGGCGTCAGCTATTACTAATTAATTTATTAACTACCTGCATAGGTTTTATCAGTTGTAGTTCACGATTAACAAATTAGTTTGGTTTACTGAAGATTCGAACACAATATATTCGGACAATTTATTTTGGACTGGTGATTCGGACACCAATAAAAATGCTGTCTTCTGCCCAGCCTATAGTCACTGTATAAATATTAGTACTACTGTATAGTAGCGACACGCCCCGCCTCCCTCCGAAAGTCCGAAATACTGTTCCTCACACACACAGTACAGGCTTGATTTGACTTGCGCAGTACTCGATTTAAAGGTAAGAGACCTTTTAGTCGAGTACTGCGCAAGTCAAATCAAGTCTGTGTCAAGTCTCATCTTTCGTGGCACATATTATACAGTCTGTTATTTTGGTAGAAGTGTAGGTAATTAAATCGTTTCGTTTGTATGGCGTGAAGTAGATGCTATAGTTGTAAAAAAACAGTTTCTACCCGGATTTTATTGTTGAAAAAATAAAATAAATTACATATTAGTGTACATTGTAAGTACTTTATGCGTGGATAACCATGAAAGACTTTTCTTTTCCAATCTTTCCTGATCGTAAATCAAGTGTGTTCTTGTGGTTGTCTACATTGTGTTCAGAATACTTAAATGAATGATTCTCGTACAAATTCATACGCTTGTCCATGTTTTCTTTTATTATTTGCAAAGTGTTGGCAAAATGTCAACAAAATAATAAAATAAATAGATAAAATATTTTATTGTACCGCTAGGTATTAGGCGTTCTAAACAAAGGTCGTCGTGTTTAAAAATAAATGAACCGAAATCAAATGCGACAAATGTAAAAACTATGACAAAAGCAGGTCGGAAAAATCCCCTACACAAGCAACACTCAATAGAGCGTGGAAATGCTCACATCTATTTTATCAGCTACAAAAAACGAATTAAATATTGAAATAAATATTAATTAAACATTCAATTTTTACAACACAGCTTACAGCGCCGTTTATAACAGCGTCTTTTTGTATTTACAGCGAGGCGAGCGACCTCAGAACTTGTGTACAGGGGTGTGATTCTGTAAGACCTCATTCTAAACTTTGAATCTGAATCCGCTGTGAGTTTCTTGATTGGCATTCTAAAAACTCGGTGAATAATTCGAATTTACACTAGCGCCACCCTTGCGAGCGTGTCAGCGAGTTGAACTAAATTGACAGGGAGATTTTGACAGATAAAGTATGAGATGACGTAAGAAGTGGCATTTTGTAACGTAATTTCCCCGTCACTTCGACGCTGCTCACTTCGCACTCGAACCCGATTCAAAAGTGTCAAATATATCAAGGTAATTTTGAACCTAAATGCGAAGTGAGAGTGAATAGCGATGTGAGATGCGAGTTGTTATTTGAATTTTACAGAATCGACCTACAGTACCTATTATTGTTCTTTGCTTTGGAACAACAAGTAAAGTACTTAACTATGTTTAATTTATTGTTCCTGGACAGCGACACTTAGCAAGTCGGCTTACGGTGAAAACCAGTGCCTTGGGCGGACCACGGCATTTATGCTAAGCATTAGCCGTTTCGCGCGGTAGTGACGCATATTTCCGTCTCGGATATTTTAATTTTTTTTTTTAGAGTGTACCTAACTAGTTATATCCATTATTTTAGTTTTACTCTTTGTTATAAAACATGAGTTTAATTAAAGTTTATTTTCCAAACAATCTTTAATAGAATTAAATATGTACAAAGCTTAAAAATAAATAAAAAAGACTTATTATTAAGTGCGCATCAAAAATCTTATCTCCCTTCAATTTGTTTACATCAATTAAATATTTTTTACATCAAAATAATTATTGTAATGCAAACAAACCAAATGTTTAACAAAACTAGTTCTAAAAATAATTGTAAAATATGCATCAATACTTTATTGTTTCTTTTTCCTCTAATGCGCCGCCAAAAACTTGTCCAATGGACGAAAATACTCTTTGTATATCAAATATACTGATTGAGCAGCAAATATACTGACTGAGCAGCAAATTAACCAGGGCGTACAAAGGTAATACTCATACTTATAACAAAATATCCATTCCCATTCCCGGTACTTTCTTGACACAGTAGTATGTTGTATGTTGTGCTACAAAATGTAGTGACAGAAACGAATCGCTGCAAAACCGACTTCACGCAGTCTTGTCTGCCCTACTCCTAGAGTGTAATTAAGGCCGCGTAGGCGCGGAGGGGTGCGGCGGCCCGCGAGCTAAGGACCAGGTGGTTTGAAGGCCCGCGCCGCCGCGGCGAGGCTGGCCGGCGAAGCCGGCCAGCAAGCCGAAGCTGCGGGTGTGGGTGTTAACACCATTTGCGACGATAAGCTCGCGTGGGGCCGCCCAAACCCCGCAGCGCCGGAGCCGTGACAGAAATAATGCTTGCTGCAAGTTGCATGCCTGCTTGCCTGCTGCATGCTTGAAGCAAGCATCCTTGTTTGCAAGCACGCTTCTTACTGGGTTAACGACTTTTGTTAATAATTCAATAAAAATTACAATAAAGTAGAAGTTGCCAACTATTTGTATCCTTTTTTATATTTGATTGTTGATCTCATTGTTTTTAATGTTTTAATTGATCTCATTGTTGTTGTATGATTTTGATTTTGTTTCTTTCAATTAAGTAATGAATAATTAGATTATTACGAGAAGATAAAATGGTGTTTCATTTAAATATATTGCTATACACGTTAAAAAAATAGAAGCTTTTTTTTTTATCAAAAATTAATTACAAAGTTTAATGAGCGCTAGTTATTTTTTGATATTCATTCATAAGAAAACTTCGCTTTTCTTTACTTTACTTCACACTTTATCTATAATATGTATGTATTTACAAAAAAAAATGTATGTGTGTATGTATATCAGCTGTCTGACACCCATAGCACAGGGTCTCTCTAGTTTGGGGTCGGATGGCCGTGTGTGAAAATGTCCCCACATATTATTATTATTATTATCACGAATTAAAATTGTTCCTAAAATAATAATATTTTGAGGTAACTATTTTGCTGCTCAGTCAGTATTTTTGATGAACATTGGGTTTTTTTTTATATAAAAAAGGAAGTTTTTTTGATGCACAGTTAAATACTAGCATTAAAAAAATATTACATGAGTTTATATAATATGCGTCAGTTTCTCTTGCATAAATAGTTTTCTTTCTTTCTTTCTAAAGGGCACAACAGATTTTCTCGAATCATAGCTGAGCACATTAAGTCACCTTTGTAACAAAAAAATAAACTTGCACAAAATCGGTTCAGCAGTTTGGGAGCTTCGAAGCTACGATGCCACAGACAGACACACATATACACACGTTAAACTTCCTCTGTTTTCGTCGAGGGTTTAAAGGATAATGCTGAAAAAGAAAAGAACCTCATCGCTTTCGGATTAATTTTGGGAGCATTGAGCTTCGCTTGGGTGCGATCTATTACTGATGTGGCGAAATGTCAAAACATCTGTCCATCTGTCTGTGTGTCTGTCTGTCTGTGTGTCATCTGTCTGTCATCCTCTGAAAAATTAAGCCGACAGACTATAATTATTGACTACTCGTATTAGATACTTTTTGACATATATAATAAAATGGTTTATAATTATGGTGGTATGCTCAGATTATCAAAAAAATCTGAGGTGGTATGGTAAATCTTTTTAAAATGCATTTTAGTAAGTAGTAGTTTTTTAATGTGTGTAAATGGCAAATGGTTTACATTGCTTTCTATTTATCAAAAAAAAAAAACAAAGCTGATTCCATGCCAAAATTAAATTCACGGTCGCTTAAAACTATTTTTTTTTTAAATAATAGTACATTATGATATAAGTGCGGTAGGTTGACAATTTACATATTTGCGAGGAAATAATTTAAAAAAAAAACAATACAGCGAAAAGGAAAAGCGCGTGTAATCATTTTTACTTGTTCACAAATTAGCGATGAGTGCGCATCAGCGCTTTTTTTTAAGGCAAAGGCACAACAGCTAGAAAGTAAATTAATATTTTTTTGTTTTTGTTACAGATAAATGGTTGTAATTTATTGTCAAAATTAATTAAATTAAAGAATTAAATGTTTATTTTTTATATTTTATCTCCCAAAGTTAATTTTATTCATAAAATGTTGACCACTTTTCTGACATAAAAACTCCTTGCTAAGATTTAAAAAAGTACCGTTCGTTTTAGACGGAGCATCTTGATAAACTGTACGTTTTACGAAACTCATGCGTTTTACATTACAATAACGCACAAGTACGTAATGACATACATTACGATATTGAAATTGGTGTAATAAGAGACATTTTACGAGCAAATGTGTTATAAAATTATATACTTACCTATAATTATTTTATAGAAGATATCATATTTAATAAATATATACAGAACTTATAAATATTGAGACAAGAACTCAAATGGCTAGCCAGTATTACCACTTTGTGTAGCAAAGATAAAGATATAGATATATACCGTCGTATATTTACATTGTGCTTCGGAATAATTAGTTCATGATGTTTTATTTATTGTCCCGAGACAGCGATACAATAATCATTTATTTATTTATCAACATGGGTAAAGTGTACCGATGTTGTTATTACCAACATATAATTTCTTACGCTGGAAACCAGCACCGTGGCACAGTACCTATTACAATATTTAATACTGTGACCGTGGTTTAGTACCTTCGTACATGAACCACGGCATTTAAGCTGAGTGAGTTGGGTTGAACGACATTGGTCAGGTCCGATATTCGTCAAATCGGCAATTTGTCAAATTTAATATTTGTCAAAACTGGAGTTCGTCAAATCGTATGTTTGTTCAATTATAAAATTTGCCAAATACGCTATTGGTCAAGTAATTAAAGTACAATCAACTGTAAAAATGAAATTAGGTACCTCATGACATCTTTTAAACTCATTTGTTCAATTCTACAACAACTATACTCCATTTACAATAGCATTAGACAGAAGTTAAGAAAAGGTTCTTTTTAATGCACACTTTGTAACAAAAGTACAATGAACATGTTAAAGTTACGATAGGCACCGAATTTACTATTTTTACAGTAGCTGTCGCGCGTATTTGTAACCATTTTAATATTTAACCGTCTAAAATGATGTGGCTTTCATTTAATTGTATTAATTCCAATTTTAAAATTACAGTGTCAATGCTAAAAACCTAACAGAAGCAGGGATGAACAATATCCGGAACGTTATTCGTTTCACTGTAATTCTACCTTTAAAATGTTATCTAGTCTAAGACTTTTATTCTGCTTATATTATTATACGTCCATATTTAGTACTATCTTAGATCTATTTATCAAAATGATGTTAAAATATGTTTAATTGAAATTGATTTAACTTATATTTGAAATAAAATGTTTTGCATTCCTGCTTCTATGAGCTTCTTTTTTTCTAATGCTAAGTATTATAAATGGAGTATAGCTGACCCTGTAAAAGTGGTTTTGCCATAAGTTTATTTAAAAAAAAAATAGCCTACGACCTATCATCCGACCTAACAAATATATACAAAAATTTCATAAAAGTCGGTAAAGTCGTTTCGGAGAAGTTTGATAACAAACACTATGACATGAGATTTTTATATATTTAGTAGAAGATGTTCATATAATATGCGTCGTCACTTTCTTCTTTTCTTTCATTTGTTACCATAAATATCCATTACGACATTCATCTAAATGTGATAATGAGTATACAATATATAGGTCAGAAGAATATAAGTAGAGATACATTCATAACAACACGCATAGTCGGGGCTTCTAAGCTGCATTTACGTCAAGCAATATCAGTTGTGTAATTTATTAGGTAATAGTTCGTTCTATTTATTTAACTTTTCATTCATTGAAAGCCTTTTTCAAACTATATTTTGTTTCTCTTATTCTTCTATCCATTGGGGGAGGCCTTAAGTCTGCTATTACAATAGTGTCAGCATGGTCTAATGACGCCAATAAATTAGTAGATTACCAAACTTGTCAAAATCAACAATTATGAAATCGATTATAGACCATTAATCTGACACTATTGTAATAGCAGACTTGAGGCCCTGGACGCGTACCACAAGTTCCTGGAATGACTTGGGGGAGGCCTTTGCCCAGCAGTGGGACAGTACAGGCTACTAAAAAAAAAAAATTTTTTTTGGGTTCCAGTCAAACGTGTTGCAGCTGAATACAAGTGATTTACATGGAGCGACTGCCTGGGGGCCAAGTCTGCTATTTTTATAATTTCGTCATTCCAACACGATCCCATTGTCATTTTGCTAAAAGTTCGTAATCTGCTAAATTCATAATGGTCGATCATTGGTCGTTTGAATTAAAAGCAATGACTGCACAATGACGTTCTAATGGTAGGTCACGAATCAAAGGAACTGTAATTTTTTTTGCAGATTACCGCCTAAGTCAGTCATTCAGTTGTCATTTTGTATGAGATTACCATTCTATATCATTTCTTTCAATGGCGTGTCAGTGGTTGACCATTGGAAAGTCATAATGACCATTATATTAGTAGATTACCAAACTTGTCAAAATCAACAATTATGAAATCAATGATAGACCATTCTGACACTATTGTAATAGCAGACTTGAGGCCCTGGCTGACTTTCACAACAATTAAATAAAGTTTCAAAATAAAAGGGACTTCCCTAATAAAAAAAAGTGTATTTTTTTTGTTATGCGTCTCTCGGGCCGGTAATTGAAGTATTTATACTATATTGTGTGTCAGCTACTTGAAATTGTAAACCTTGTATAACGATAGGCAATATGTTAATAATTATTATTGCAGTATATTTATATAAGTAGGTAATATATCTACCACAAACATTTACGTCAGCGCAATGCATAATTATTACTTCCGTGATTTTAAATTTCACTATGCATCCATACTTTTTTTAACCGACTTCAAAAAGGAGGAGGTTATTGTTTGATTGTCACGCTTTCACGGCTTAACTACTGAACCGATTTTGATGAAATTGGATACAGACTAAGTTTGAACTGCAAGAATGGACATAGGCGACTTTTACATACATTTACGTGGGCGAAGTCGCGGACGAAAGCTATTTTATCTAAACGTGCAACGAGATTAAGTACTTAAGGGGCTATTAAACGACTTTTACAGATTTTAAACTGACAATCACGTCAAAATGTGCAGTGTAAACGATTTGAAAAAAATATATGTTAAACTAGAACATTCTTTTAATCATATAGAAAGTGAATATTTTTGATTAAGTTCATATTATATAGTTTAATTAATACGTGAAGTTGTGTCTGACGCGGACAAAACATTGACAATCACACAAAATCTACCAGGTATAATTAAACGAAACTTACACCATCTTACAGACAATTTTATTATCTGTCTTTTAGTATACGCCTTTTTTTAAATTTTGAAAGAATACTACTTTTATTTAATTTTTTCGACTAAACTTTGAGAGTTTCGGACGCAAAACTGATGCAGAACGGACGCAGTCTGCGTCCAAAACTTTCAAAATTTAGAATATAATTAAAAATATTCACTTACTAAGTGATTAAGAGAATGTTCTAGTTTAACATATATTTTTTTCAAATCATTTACACTGCACATTTTGACGTGATTGTCAGTTTAAAATCTGTAAAAGTCGTTTAATAGCCCCTTAAGTAATGTAAAAAATGTAATCTTCCGACCGAAATTCTCAATGGAGACAGGACCAACGGCTTTACGTGCTTTTCCGAGGCACGGGGGTGTTACACTGCCACCTTCCAAACTCCGGGCTGTTAAACTGAGAAATTCTTAATAGAAAAACCTAATAACACTTTGCCCGACCTGGGAATCGAACCCAGGACCCCACGCTCAGCACGAGACCAACGGGGCAGTACTTAAGTAAAGTACTAAAGTACTTTTAGTTAAGTGCTTAAGTATTACTTATCTAAATATTTTACTTGCACTCTGAAAATACATTTCATTTCAATGTAAACGTGAAGAGAACAACCGCTACATGATCACTTTCTTTTCCATATTTTTACTTTTTATAAGCCACGCGTAACAAGTCACGTCATTATAGCTACCTACTTGGAAGACGACCATTTTCGACCTCATTCAGTTTCAAAGTTCATAAACCGTTCCTACAGTACTGAATAACTAGTCTTGAGGAAAACCATAATAATTTTGAACATACAGGGTCGATTGTTCAAGGTTACAGTCCATTATCTAGTACAATTATGTCGAATTTAAACACAAGGCCTAAATTGTCGCATTAAAATAAATACATTTGGTATTCACCATTTAAACGTTCCTAATTAAGAACAATGCTCATTAGAAAATTATTTAATAAGATACGCTATTTATGAAGGTATTTTTACGGCCGTCAATTTTATCGTTGATCATGTGTGTAACAGCTTGTAGTAGCACAAAATGGGGCAATTAATCAAGCGGTATATTTCCATGTACTTACATGCGGTATCGGTTTCCTGGTATGGTCCAAATGCATTCCACCCACTTCAACAACACCCGGCAATAGAGGACGAACACCATTCATACTATGGAAAGTATTCACTAAACTCAAGCTCTGATTTTTTGCAAAGTCCTGTAGATCGGGTATCCTAATTCCAAAATGTTTCTCAATAATCGCCTTTTCTTTTAACTGTATCGCGTATCGATACCAGATCTTGTAATATACGTTCATCACAGTATTCTCCAATCTTTGGAGGAAGGTCATCTTTGGCGTGAAGTCGGTGCTCATAATTGGCACATATGACGGGTTATCCGTCACCCCTATGCGGTCAGGGCTCCATTGCATCAGGGCGCTCGATGACAGAGCTACGTAAGGCGCTTTCAACCCATAAACATGAGCAAGACCAAGCATGCAGTCACTATTGAAATTTTCCACTAGAAGAACATCATAACTTTTCTTTAAAGTATCTGCTAAAGGGGTAAAATCTACAATTTTGGAGCACACACCCGTAGCTAGATCGGCAAGCGGTTGGAACTCCAAAGCTTGCCTAATCATTTTCTCAATACCTAAATGTTTGAAAATCTTGCTCGGACTTTCGAAGTACACTAAATCGATAGTTTCCAACCCCAGTGCAGCAATACCTTCGAGACTGACGATGGTATAATTGGCTGGCGGATCTTTGATCGGAAAGAAGGTAACGACTGTAACATCATGTCCCCTCTCAGCTAATGCTTTTAGTAATGGATCGAAAACCATTTGATGGCTTTTTCCGGTATGTGGGAAAAGGCCGAGTATTCGCGCGGATTGTACATTATAGACGGCAAAGATCGCGAGTAGTGTTATAGAGATATACCGCATGGTGGGTGAGCGATGTTCACTGCACCGCGGTTCAGTCGGTACTGTCTTGTCTCTTCGTGATGTTAACGAAAGGCGCACGCATGTTATTTTCAGATCATCTATCTGTTCTGTAGGGTGGCGCGTGGTACTATGACAATGTGTATTAGAGATAGCAGCGTGTTAAAAAAAACCGGGATTAATGCTACTGCGGTTTAGAGGATGATTGATACATAGCTAAATGTTTTTATTGAAGAAAGTAAACCAGTTAATGAAATTAGTCCATGAGCCATTCAAGTTTAAAAAAAATAGAAGCCTATGTTTATCTCGTGCTTGCTTCGTAATTGTTTTCTAATTTAAAACATTTTCAACATCACATTTTTTTTTCTTATATTTAGATTTGTTTATTCATCGACCTACTTTTGTACAGCATAGGAAATACGCTGTGGAACCCACGATTTATGTAGGAACCTAATTAACGATAACATTCTAGTAAATCAATTAATTTAAATAAATGAGCGTTGTTATAATATCATGTCAGAGGACTCGTTATAGCATAAATAAACTACTTAAGATAATTGTTATAATTTGCGTTAGTTATCAGGAAGTGTTTTGCGAGTTCCCGCGTGAAAGATGTGTGACACTTTTAATCACGTTCAAAGATAATGATGACTTTTGACCTTAACTTCTAACTCTGTCTGTATCATGAGTTCATGACTTGTAAGTTCATTCAAGTAAGTCAGTGGCGTGCCTAGGGGTCGAAATTAGGGCAAGCCCGACAGATTTAAGAATAAAAACCCGATGAATTTCTTTAAATTTCATTGTTTTGTAACATCACACATATGCTGATTTTCATCAGTATCACTTATTGATTGCAAGCCTGGCTTTTGGACTTTAATGGAAGGCACGCCACTGAAGTAAGTGGACTATCTCCTTTATGACCTTATATTATCTGATATCCTTATATTATGATATATTCTCTTTGCTAACGTTTTTTTATAATAATATTAGCTATTGCGAGCGTTTCTTTTTTAATAAACCGTTTTTTTATAGAATTAAATTTTCTATTCACTCAAGATTCAAGAATAACGTACCTAGCTTCATATCAGAGTAAGAATTTTCAAATACGGACCAGCAGTTCTGGAGTTTACCACTAACAAAAACTTAAAGCTTTTTATTATTATAACATAATTAGTATTAATAGATATTATAGATTAAGAATACCTAAGAACCTTTGTGTTTATAATGATAAAAAATGATAAGATTGTTGACCTCCGTTTAAACTATGTATTTCTGTATTAGTTACCTGGGTGGTTCAAAGTCATGGTTAAAAGCAAGTACCTAACTTAGTAAGGTCAGGTGTAAGGCCACTCGGTACGTTACACCATTTGTAGAGCTAATAACATGCGCTACGCGTACCTATATTTAATTATTATATTGGGTCATGCAGAAAGATGGAATGATCTTAAGATTACGATTTGGTGAGAATACCATACGACTACTTGCATTGTTGCTATCGTTTCTCCTTACATCTCCAAAGGTAGGTAGGTTGCCCCCTTGTGTCCTTCTCTACGTAGAACTGTCCTTGGCGCTAATTCTCCAATCCCCCGTCTATGTAAATTATTAAATAGCTGCAGCGATCTTGTCGATGTGCACTCTGACTCACTTGGTAGGTTCCGAAGTTAATCAACAACAACTACAAACACAAACAACAAAAACAAAAACAAACACAAACAAAAACAAACAACATTGTACAAAAACTTGTAAAATTAAGTGTAATTTTAATTTGGATTTAAGTGTTGATTTTGATTTTAACTTCAGTGTTGATTAATAATGATGTTGATTTTAATTTAATTTTGATTATAATTCTGATTTAATTTTTATTTTTATCGTATTTTTAATTTAATTTATATTGTATTCTGATTCTTATTTTATTTTGATTTTAAATTTAATTCGATGCGATTTTTTTATTCTGGCTTATGTTCGGTGAGTATAAAAACTGATTGAATTTTGAGTAGACGCCAAATACCCAATATTTTTGTATTAATTTAGTTTTGTATTTTTGAATACCAATCGACAATTATGTAGTACATGATGTGCCTGTACCTGTAAGAGGTTGGTACACTATTCTTTAAGTAGGTATATTGGATGTATCTCATACCTTTGTATTTAAAGTGTACTTATCCAACTGTTGGCGAGCCAAATTAAAAAAAAAAAAAAAAAGTTTGTCCGCAATAGCGATACGGCCATACCCTTTGTTATACCCTTGTAAAACTTCGTATTTACATTATTTTTGGTGTAGGAAAAAAAAAACAAGGCTTTCTTGTCCCTAAACTTACTGATACTACAATGTTAATAGTTCTCATTAGTCCACAGAGATAATTATAATGTAGTTAGGTACTCCGAATCTTGTTAGAGTTAGAGCCCAAAATTTATATAGGTATGTAATTAGGTCTATATAGATAGGTACCTATATACCTATCTTGTGTTGTCTATCTATCTAGTGAAAGCCGACCATAAAACTGGTGGTTTCTTTTTCTTCTGCTGTTCTTTTCTGATTAATTTCGTGGCGGGCTCCAAGACAGTTGAATCGTTTCTTCGGGAATTGTCTTGTTTTTCTGGTGGTCGCCATTGTTGATTCTAGCTTGTAAGGCAGAATCAACAATGCCAACAACATGATTAAAGATAGTACCTACCTAATAAAGCTTTGTTTGCGAATTATCCACCAGCTTTCTCTTTTTCATGGAACGATCCCACCACACTAATTTCAACTCTTACTCTACTACTACTCAACTCTAAGAGTTGCAGTGGTTTGCCACACTATTACCTCCCTGCACTCTTGTAAGAATTGATTGTTCCATGAAAAAAGAAAACTGGTGGATAATTTGCAAACAAAGCTTCATTACTATCTTTAATCATGTTGTTGATCGTGGAGGCCATATAACTTTAGCTCAGAAGGTTATCCATCACTCGACCTACTTAACTAATGTTATCAGCAGTGTTATTCTTGAATCTTCGGGCTTCATTCATCAACATCATCATCATGTCAACCTTTAGAAGTCCACTGCTGGGTATAGGTGTCCCCCAAGGGGAGGTTCAGCCATAATCGGCATGCTTGGCCGATGCATGTTGGCGATCGCATTAGGTGTTATAGTACTTAGAAGGACGCTGCTACCCATCCTCTGGTCAATATCCCTCTGTACGACACCCACAGGTAGAAATGGGCCGGGTGGTGCTATTCGCGACCGGCACCACACGGCCGGGCTTCATTGCCTTGGTGTTTTTCTGGTGGTCGCCACTGTTGGTTCTGACTTACAAGAGTAGCAGTGGTGTTTGGGGATAGTGGGGGGTTGTCACATGAAAAAATAATCTGGTGGATAATTCGCATACAAAGATCCATTACTAAAATCATGTTGTATCTTCATCGTGGAGGCCATCAGGCCATATAACTTTAGCTCAGGGCCTCAAGTCTGCTATTACAATAGTGTCAGAATGGTCTATCATTGATTTCATAATAAATTGTTGATTTTGACAAGTTTGGTAATGTACTAATATAATGGCGTCATTATGACTTTCCAATGGTCAACCACTGACACGCCATTGAAAGACATGATATAGAATGGTTATCTCGTACAAAATTAAAACTGAATGACTGACTTGGCGGTAATCTGCAAAAATTTTGACAGTTCCTTTGATCAGTGACCTACACCTACCATTAGAACGTCATTGTGCAGTCATTGCTTTTAATTCGACCGACCAATGACCGACTATTATAAATTTAGCAGCTTACGAACTTTTAGCAAAATGACAATGGGATCGTGTTGGAATGAAGAAATTATAAAAATAGCAGACTTGGCCCCCAGGCCACATAACTTTAGCTCAGAAGGTTAGGTATCCACCAATCGATCCACTTGACCATGTTATCAGCAGTGTTATTCTGTAAAAATCTCCCTCGGTGAATTTAGGTGAAGTGAGTTCGACGTTAGTTGTGGGCAGCGTTTGGGAAACTACGAGATATCTTGACGTCCTTTTGGACGTCAAGATATAAACCCTCGTCTTTTGGCACTGTGGGATTTTTCCCACAGTGCCAAAAGACGAGGGTTTATAACCAGTGTGATTTAATAAGCTCTTCTGTGCACCGTGTGACCGGTATTCAAAACGGATCAGCGCAAGAAGGAGACATATTCAGGGTTGCTGTTCACCAGATACGGTGAAGAGGACTATACATATACTATATACTTGGTGTCATCGAACAAATTGTCATTGAGTTGGTTAGTTAGTCAGAAAGTTAAATCTCAACTAGATTTAACTTTCTGACTAACTAACCAACTCAATGACAATTTGTTCGCGTTCCAAAACGTAGGTAATATAGGTCTCTATAGAAGGATAAGAACTCTCTTTAAAATCAAGTTTTTACAAAATACCATCTTGTTGCGTCTATGTCGAACCCCGAATATTGGTAACTACAGACTATATGATAAGTAACTCTCCTAGTGTTAACTCCAGCTGAATACACCAAAGGAGAATTTTGCAGAATGGACCAACTAAACGTTTGTCTTAGAACCGATATAAAATGAGGAGCAAATTACAGTCATCGTCTTTGTCGTATTATCTTTGCATGGTTGCTGAGACTATACACTGTCTATTGTCGAGAAGCAAAACGTGTGTGCATACATTACCCAGTGTTTATAAAATAAATAATTTTCTTAGATTAAGTACTTACATTGATAACATTTGCTAAACGCCATATTATGTTGTTCTATTAAACAAAGCTGCTAGCACTGTAATTTTACTTAAACACTGTATGACAATATAAATAATTGCTGCACATCGGCACATGGTCGGCACAGTGACAAAATTCTTAAGTTGCAAAATTTGATCTAAACAAACATACATTTTGGAATCAGAAAGTACTTTTATTAAATATTAATTTGACATTTAGTCAGTGTCATTGACCTACGATGACCGGTCTAATTTTATTGCCAAACAAGTCATTGATCACGCTTTTATTTTATTTACAAATAGGTTTTAAAACTTCACTACTTACATATCATAAACTAGCACTTTCCCCGCGACTTCGACTGCGTATGGTACTCAGCAATAACGCCGCTTTCTATTGGTGAAAGAATTTTTGAAATTGGGCCAGTAGTTTTTGAGTTTATTCGTTACATACAAAAATACAAATATTTCCTCTATATAATATTAGTATAGAAGTATAGATTAGTATAGATTACAGTCTCCCGTTGCGCTGAGTTCATTTTCATTTGGTCTTATCTCAGAAACTACTGGATTAATACTTATACTGTGCTACTGGTCAGTTTCTCGAAAAGCTACGTTATCTCTGAATGCTATAGGTATTAAGTTAAGCGGACTTATCGGGTAAAAGCTAGTAAAAGTTAAAATTAAAACGAAAATAACAATTTACAAGCAACCTAAAGTCTATCGTGAGGTTATTGAACTCTGCTTTCAAGCGATTTCCATTGAGAGGTTAATGAACTTTTGCTATTATAGGGGATTTCCATTTCGCATTTTCATAAGTCACGCAAACGCTTAAAGTGCTGTACATTTACCGACTTCAAACAAGGAAGTGCATAGATTTTGAAATTTTTTTTTTTTTTAGATTAGGTGATAATAAGTGGTTACTTTGTAACTAATTAAAAAATGAGTTAAAGACAAGCTATCATTCTGTTTGTTGTTTCGAATTGTGCCAAGCGACGTCGCTATTTATTTTAATTTAATTCGACAAACGTATTATTTCATTTTAGTATTATTTTCAGATTTTTTAAATAAATAGGTACATAATATAGGTATTAAGGTATCTAGGAGTGTTCAAGCAAATAAAAGTTACCTACGCAATAAATACTTATTTACAATTCAGTATTTATTACGATTTAATTTATCAATTTATCATGTTATACAATAGATTGTAAATAAATCCGATTATCCTACGTTTTAATTCTACACGTGGAATTATTGACGTTATGTGCTAAGTTTATTTTAATTCGTACATTGTCAACGTGTTGCGGATACCTACCTACACATAAATATACACATACATAAAACGTGACGGTTAATCAGAAGCCTGAAAGACTGACAACCAGTCTTACCAAGGGTTACCATGTTACCCAGTGACTGGGTTCTAAAATACTGTATTCAGTTCATCAACTGCATCTGGTAAGATGGGAAACCGATCCCAACATACATAGTTAGGAAAAGGTTAGGCAGATAGTAGGGTCTGAAAATGGCTCGATCTTTTACTTACATGAGGTATCGCTTTCCTGGTATGATTCAAGAACATCCCTCCAACTTCAACAACACCCGGCAATAGAGGACGAACACCGCTCAAACTGTGGAACGAATTCACCAAAGTTAAGCTCACATTCTTCGCAAGGTCCTGCAGATCAGGAATGCTTCTGCCAAACCGCTTCTCGATAATCTCCTTTTCTCTCGACTGTACTCCGTAACGGTACCACATCTTGTAACAAACATTCATCACACCATTCTCCAATCGTTGAAGGAAAGTCATCTTGGATGTGAATCCACAGCTCAAAATTGGCACATAGGATGGGTTATCTGTAACCCCAATGCGATCAGGACTCCATTCCATTAAGGTGACCGCAGACATCGATATGTAGGGCACTTTTAACCCGTAAACGTGGGCAAGACCAAGCATGCAGTCACTATTGAAATTTTCCACTAGAATTATATCATAAGTTTTTTTTAAGGCATCCGCTAAAGGAGCGAAATCCACCAATTTGGAGCATATGCTCGTGGCTAGCTCCGCTAGCGGTTGGAACTCCTTGATGTGCTTGACAATTCTTTCAATGCCTAAAAATTCGAGGATCTTGCTCTGACTATCAAAGTCCGATATGATACCGCTCTCAACCGATAATGGAGCAATACCTTCAAGGCTGACACTGGTATATCTAGCTGGTGGATCTTTGATTGGAAAGAACGAGACAACAGTAACATTATGTCCTCTCTCAGCTAACGTTTTCATTAATGGATCGAAAACCATTTGATGGCTTTTTCCGGGATGCGGGAAAAGGCCGAGGATTCGCGCGGAATGTACATCATGGACGGCGGAGATCGCGAGCAGGAGAATAGAGAGAGTCGACATTGTGGACGATGCCAATGTCACTGCGCCGCGGTTCTAACGGTACTGTTCGTATTTAATAATAAAAATATTAAATACCCTTAATAAATAAGTAAAGTCACAAACAATAGTATCAATTATTTCCACCATTTATGTAAGTTGGCAGGCACATAAATAGGCAAATATGTATAATTATGTTTTTTTATGAACCTATGGTTTATGCAAATCCGTTTTCAATGTTGTATAGGTACAACTACTTGAAAAAAATGGTTTTGTTCACTGTTATGAAAAATAACATACGTAATAAGAATATGTAACTAATTAGGTAAGTACTTTGACTTTGGTTATTATTCTACGTATCATAGATTCACAGCGTAAGAATATTACACGGGACACGGGCACAGCTGAGTTAAATTTTCCGCGGAAAAACTCGCGGGCAAAGCTAGTACCTACCTACATATGCATAAAAGTAAGTGTGACTATCTGACTGTTAGTTATACTTCGTTTACTATAGGCTATGTATCTTACCTACTACTTAAGTATTTTTATTAGGTTCTTTACATAAATACACTAGGTGCCTATTTAGCCTAAAGATAAGTAAGTATATTGGCAACACCGGAAGGTCCAGATTGGTTCTTGAGGATGCCGCTGAAAGGTAACTAACAATAAAAGTCCATAACTATATTATGTGACTGTTCCTAAAATACCCCAGAATTAGGCTGAAAAAAAAATCGTTTCTCTCCATTGAGTTATTATTACTAGTAGTAATAATAGTAATATTAGTTCATCATGTTCGTGAACGGGCGCTGTCAGTAGAGATTGGTCAACTCATAACAGCCATGGTTTTTATCTTGACTATTTTTTATATTTTGTATTTCTAGATTACCTTCATTGATTTCACATATAGAAGCAACAAGAATAATGTAAGCAGTATTTTGTAAAAACCTGATTTTAAAAGAGTGTCCGTGGAGTTTCTTGATCGTTCTTCTCCATAGAGACCTACCTACGTTTTGGAACGAGCAACTAGCTTCAACTTTCTGACTAACTGACCGACTCCTTGACAATTCAAAAGTGCCTGTAAATGGTTTAATTGAAATAAATGTTTTGACTTTTGACTTTTGAAATGTTTCTCTTGAATATTTTTCTACATTTAGGCAGTGTTAAAGGTCGGCTTCCCCTCAGATCTATACGTAGTTGTCGCTAGTTTGGCAGACTGTCTGTAATGTGAGATTGCTGGAGGTAGATATTTTACTAAATTAAGAACATAAAAAGCGGCCAAGTGCGATTCGGACTCGGCCATGAAGGGTTCCGTAGTAGCAAGTAAGATAAATTGCGGTTTACGATTTATGACGTATTTAAAAAAAACTACGTACTAGATCTCGTTCAAAACAATTTTCGGTGGAAGTTTACATGATATTGTACATCATGTATTTTTTTTTATCATTTTCTTATTTTAGAAGTTACAGGGGGGGGGGGGGACACATTTTATCACTTTGAATGTGTCTCTCGCGCAAACTATTCAGTTTAGAAAAAAATGATAATAGAAACCTCAATATCATTTTTGAAGACCTGTCCATGGATACCCCACACGTATGGGTATGATGAAAAAAAGTTTTTGAGTTTCAGTTCTAAGTATGGGAAAACCCTAAAATTTATTGTTTTTTTCCATTTTTGTGTAAAAATCTTAATGCGGTTCACATAATACATCTACTTACCTAGTTTCAACAGTATAGTTCTTATAGTTTCGGAAAAAAGTGGCTGTGACATACGGACGGACAGACAGACAGACATGACGAATCCATTATGGTTCCGTTTTTTGCCAGTTGGCTACGGAACCCTAAAAAATAAAGCAGCGTTTACATCGAATTCTTTTTCAGCAACTTTCGAGCGATACCAAAGACGCTTAGTTATTATTCGTGCAGTCGGCATCAGATATAGAAAAATAATACCCAAGAAATGCTGATAGACAATAAATTGTAAAGAATTGTAGCGTAATTCTAGTTACCCGTGCTGGCAGGGCCCGATCTAGCTATTTAGCCGCTCCAGGCAAAAATAATACCAGCTGCCCTTCATAATAATAATAATAATAATAACCCCGCAGGGCAGCTTGTGGCGAGCTGTTGGGCAGTAGCGACCCCACGGACCTTATCTCCCGGGAGAAGTCTTGTTCCTCATCCCTGGCTTGCCTTTCAATATAGGCAAGCCAGAGATGAGGAACGGAGCTCCCACCTCTATCTTGCCTTAATTGGCCGGTTAGAGTGGAAACTCGCGAGAGCATTCGTGCTCGGGGTAAGGAAGTATTCCAGTAAGACGCTGGTAGGGATCTTGACCGTACTTCCGGGATTGTCCTGATAGCCGTGGAATACCTCTCCACTCCTCTAGCACCTCAAGATATGTTGCCCCCTTGTCGCTACGTCACTTCGTGCTAGCGACTGTTTCAGGGGGCCCATTTAGTGAGTGTGCAAGTCACCCCCTGCTATTTTATCCATGTATACAAACATTGATTCGGCAGGGGCCATAGTCACTTCATAGTTCCAGGTAACCAAGTCACTTTAGCAACCCATACCCATAGTCCAGTACTGTTAGTTTCCATGTCCTGTAATAGTCCTGCACCAACCGGGGGTTGTCCTTGGGTGCACTTGCATAGTGCATACAGGGATAATCGTCGGTTGATGTCTTATTTCATATAAAGCTACCTAAGGGGCCGCTGCGAGTTGACTTCGGCTCCTCGTACGCCTTACAAAGGCCCGGGACCTCTGGGTCCCGAGATACATAAAGTATATAAAATGTAATAATAATAATAATAATATAATATTTTTTATATTTTTAAATGTTTTCATTTTTTATTAATATTTAAAAATGTATTTTATAGGTAAATATAATTAATAAATGGTGATAATAATAATAATAATAATAATGAGACTGTATATCCCACGGAAGTGCGGAGGTCGAGGCTTTCTTAATGCTAAGTCCCTGCACAACCGTGAGGTATGCAGTCTCAGGGAGTACTTCTTTAAAGCCGACTTGGGGATGCATCGAGATGTGGTCTCAGTGGACAAGGGCCGCACCCCGCTCTCCTTAGCGAACGAGAACTGGCGCAAACCTGTAGTACTAGATACTAATGACCGTAAGAAGGTATGGCAGAGCAAGGAGCTTCACGGGCGCTTCTACCGGGCTCTATATGGGCCTGATGTAGACTTCTTGGCGTCCGTATCCTGGCTGCGATTCGGTGACCTCTTTGGGGAAACCGAAGGTTTTGTCTGTGCGATTATGGACGAAGTTATGATGACGAACAACTACCGGAAGTATATTGTGAAGGACGGCACGGTTGACATTTGTCGGGCATGCCACCGACCGGGAGAATCAATCCGACACATTATCTCTGGGTGCTCTCGTCTGGCTAACGGAGACTACTTGCATAGACACAACCTTGTAGCTAGGATTATCCACCAGCAACTTGCTCTAAAATACAGGCTTGTGGAATCGGAAGTACCGTACTACAGGTATGTGCCCGACCCAGTTCTCGAAAATGGCAACATCACATTGTATTGGGATCGATCTATCATCACTGACAGGACTATTGTTGCCAATAAGCCTGACATAGTGGTGATAGATCGATTAGAGCGTCGCGCAATGATTGTTGATATAGCGGTTCCGCATGACGAGAACCTCGTGAAAACCGAGAAAGATAAACAAATTAAGTATCTTGACTTGGCTCGCGAGGTTGTCGACATGTGGGATGTGAATACAGCAGTCATTGTGCCGATAGTCGTTACGGCCAATGGACTCATTTCCAAGAGCCTCGACCAACACCTAAGGAGGCTCTCGTTGGGCAGCTGGATCAAGGGCTTGATACAGAAAGCGGTACTCCTGGACACGGCGCGTATAGTCAGGAGATTCCTCTCTCAGGAGCCCTGACCACCGGTAGCTTGGACCCTATTCCCGATACCGGTGGGCTACTATTTTTTATATTTTTAAATGTTTTTATGTTTTTTTTTTACTAATATTTAAAAATATGTAAATAAAATAAATAAATGAGAATAATAATAATAAAGTTTATTGTTTCACTAAGACTAGATACATGGTGAGGTAAACAAAGGATAATGATTGCCTTACATCTAGTTAGTGGGAGGATTACTGCTCTCCTAGATAGGCTACAGGGTAGCCTGTGTTTAGAAGAAACAGTTCCGACCCCCTGTCGTAGTGGGTGAATTAGAAAAACACGTGTACATATTTTTAGTATAAACAATAAATAAAAAACAAAGATCTAGGTGTGTAGTGTGTACGAGTAAGTGTGTGTGGTCTGTGGTAGTGTGAGTATTTAGTGTAGTGTGTGGTGTGTGTCTGTATTTCTGTGTGGTGTGTGATGTATGACACCATACAAGTCATGCATGAGCATGTTATTTCAGAGATGGTGCGATTTTACGATACTCATGTCCACCGCCGTTCACTCATCCGTATGTAAGTAATATTTGTTAGAATTGTGTAAGGATCATAGACAAAGGAAAGAAGATACCTATGGTAAGGCTTATTGTTGTGCGTCAAAAGGTGGTCGAGTAGTAGTTACGTGTGAATAGTGACGCTGGGACTTTTTAACCGACTTCAAAAAAAAGGAGGTTGTCAGTTCGACCCGTATGTTTGTATGTAAGTTTGTCCGCGATATCTCCCGTTTGGCTGTACCGATTTTGATGCGGTTTTCAGAAAAGTGTTTGTTACGTTCTGGAGGTTTTAGTATACAACGAATAGAAATTTATTCAGCGCTTTTTGAAAAAATCAACAAAAAACCCAACAAATAAACACGACATTTTCGTTTCTTCCATCTTTGGAAGACTTTCAATCTCTGTTTTAACTGTGTTGCCGTTTCTTTATGGATTTGGGTGCTAAGGAGGCACTAAAAAGTGGAAAATAAAAACTTTTTGCAAAAAAAACCGAAATGTACCTGACTACGTGTTTTTGTTGTGGTTGTGGTAGGTACGTCTGAATAGAGCCTAATATTGACTTATGTTAGTCTCCTAAGGCTATTTCTATAATCCATACTTTAATATTATAAATGTTTATTCTTTAGTTTTTTTTTTCTATTTGTTTCAAACTATAGGTACCTAGTTACCATTAAAATGCACTTTTGAACGCCATAAAAGAAAAATTGAATTCAGTCGCTCCTTCCAAAAGTAATTTCGTATGGAGAATAAAAAAATAATACTAAGTACAATATATTATAGGTACCACAGATAAACCTTAAGTACTTAACATAGCTACCCGAGTATGGTTCATAAACCGATTGTCGATTGATATCTAGAACCTAGATCAAGAACGTAGCCGTGACCTAGACCAAGAAATGAATAAAAAAATAACTAAGTAGATAGGTACCTACTGACCTAGGTCCTATGTTTTAATCGATATGTTTTGTACAAAGTAGGACACAATACATATTTCCTTGAAAGGTGCTAGTGTACTCGTAAAAGCCTTATTTTATGTGACTAGCTCCTTTTACCCATGACTTTTTCCGCTATACCTAATGTCGGTTATCGTGCATGCAAACGAAGTCGCGGAAAGCCTATATCGTCGTTGATACTGCATTTCCGCGTAACTAAAATGGTGAAATACCGTAAATTTCGACCTTAAGGGGCTATTTAACGACTTTTACAGATTTTAAACTGATAACTTTTAACTGATGCAGAACGGACGCAGTCTGCGTCCAAAACTCTCAAAATTTAGTCGAAAAAATTAAATAAAAGCAGTATTCTTTCAAAATTAAAAAAAAGGCGTAGTATACTAAAAGATAGATAATAAAATTGTCTGTAAGATGATGTAAGTTTCGTTTAATTATACCTGGTAGATTTTGTGTGATTGTCAATGTTTTGTCCGCGGGTGAAACAACTTCACGAGTTAATTAATTAAACTATTTAATATGAACTTAATCAAAAATATTCACGAGAATGTTCTAGTTTAACATAATTATATTTTTTTCAAATCATTTACACTGCACATTTTGACGTGATTGTCAGTTTAAAATCTTGTAAAAGTCGTTTAATAGCCCCTTAAGTCAAATTAATGAAAGTGTACATTCGCGGTATTCAAAAATGTTAGTTACGCGGAATTGCAGTATCAACGACGATATCCTTTTTGTGCTTCAGGCTTAGTCTGTATCTTTCATCAAAATCGGTTGAGTAGTTCAGCCGTGCAAACGTAACAAACTCACTTTCGCATTTAATATTCCTATGGCATGGACCAACTAAGGCCATCTAAGTTCTAGTTGGTCTAATGATTGCAAGCGCGACTGCAAAAAGGTACTTAATATAAAGTAATGTTGGGGTTTTACAAATTTCTAATAACTCGTAATGTAGATAAGTCGCTTTATCTGGAATAGCTAGAAATCGATGCTTTCGCGATCGGTCGGGGAAAGGAAAGTGTGTACAGTTAGCAAAAGAGTTAATATGCAGGGTCGTCAGATATAGTTAAAGTTTTTTTTAAACCAATGGATGTTTTTGAATAAAATAAAATAAAATTAATAGAGAATAAACATTCTAATGATTTTTTTTTTATTTTTTTTTTATGATAAAACATATTTATTAATAAATTGAAAGAATTAAATATGTACAAAGCTTAAAAATAAATTAAAAAATATATGTATATTATGTACAATGGAGGGCTCACAGGGCATCAAAAAATTCGTCCGCATCGCACACAATGGGACAAGTGCCCAGAAGGCTAGCAGCGTTACCACGTTGAATAGCAATGCTAATTCTTTGGCCCAAGAAAAGGCCAGCCCTCTGGTCACGTGAAGAGTCGACCAGCCGCTTAGAAATATCATTGGTTGATATTTAATTAAATTTCATTCGAAAACATCCATGGGTTTCTAAGTGAACTTCAACCATTTTCGTTGACCTGCATAGCTATCTCTTTTGCTGACTGTACAAGTCATAGATATACTTACCTCCGGTTCTCATAGGTAGGCATTTACCAAACCAAACTAGGCCAGGCCTAGCACATATAGGGCTACCTAAAGTAGGCCGATAAATCCGATGACACACCCATAGATTTTTTTATCTATGCACACAGCATTGCGCTGCGCACAGCATGCGACGACACGGTTGGCGCAGTGGCTGAGCGATCGACTGCTGCGCAGCGTGTTGCGGGTTCGATTCCCGCCCAGGGTAAACATTTGTGTGATGAGCACTTGTGTTTAGTCTGGGTGTTGTTTATCTATATATATGTATGTATTTACAAAAAAAAATGTATTTGTGTATGTATATCAGCCTGTCTGACACCCATAGTACAGGGTCTCCCTAGTTTGGGGTCAGATGGCCGTGTGTGAAAATGTCCCCACATATTATTATTATATATTATTACTATTATATTAGAATTTAGAAGAAAAATTGCGCCTGCAGTAATATTCATAACTAAGTTTTCACTTTGCGGAATCGTGAAACAGATAGAAACGTGAACTAAGTAATATGTAGGTATCAGGCGTGTTTTTGTCTGGACATCTAGAATAACTTAATCTGTTCTAAAGCCTGGATGATGAGTACATCTCCAGGCTTTAGAATAGATAAAGTTAAAGCAATATAGTAAGGCTTATGTTTATCGAACCTCCAGATCTACTAAATGATCACCAATAATAGTAAATAAAATAAAACCAGAAATTGTAAATGGTCACCAAAATGGTGTTTCCTAAAGTATTGTTGTATGAGTTTGACTGTAAAAAGCGATTTGATTCTGGCAGGCGTAGGGGGTCACAGTTCTAACCTAACCTAAGCTAACCATGTTAGATCCGCCCCAGGGGGGTCAAAAAGATTTTGGTTATTTTGCACACTAAGATTTGGAGACCATTTAGTACATTTGGTATAATTTAGTATATTTTTTTGGTAAGGGAGCTTAAGATAAAGTATTTTTGGTGATCATTATATTTATACCCATATATAGGTAGTAATAATTGCTTGCAATAGCAACCTCTACTTACTTTTGGCTCCGATTTAATATTTGTAGTGCGAGTTTTTAATTGATCACTTCATATGACGACACGGTTGGCGCAGAGATTGACTGCTACGTGTTGTGGGTTCGAATCCCGCCCTGGGTAAATATTTGTGTGATGAGCACTTGTGTTTGCCTTGTCTGGTTGTTGTATATCTATATTCGTAGATATCTATTTATGTATTTGTGTGACTACTAATACTGACTGTGTAATAATATATCAGCTGTCTGACACTCTTACCACATCCACGACACTCCATAGAAACGAAACGATATAATTGCTTACACTACTATCAAAATAACAGACTGTACAAATACGTGCGTGTGTGTGCGTGTCTACGCGCCGTTCGAACTAAAAGCAGTTCCCAGTACCAGTCGTTAGACGCGTGAAGAGGTGAGGAACAGTTTCGGAGGGAGGCGGAGCGTGTCGCTACTGTACGGTAGTACTAATACTTATACTGTGTTAGTACAGGGTCTGCCCATTTTGGGGTCAGATGGCCGTGTGTGAAATGTCTCCACATAATATTATTATTATAAATTAACCCCCCCCCCCACGCCGCGGTTAAGTTTCTGTTCGTTCATAATATGATCTGTGGTTCGGGCTAATCTACACAACTATTGGTCCACTTCCAAAATTCTTTCGCTTTATGAAGCTACCATAATATCTCTGAGTGCAATGGGCTACATTTAATTAACAAAATCATTAGGGATCCGTACGACGAAGTCGCGGGCATACGCTAGTTGGACTTAAATGATGTAACCTATCTACCCACTCTGATTAAGGTTCCTTATCGACAAATTAATGATAACCATATTTGATTTATGAACTGATAAACAGTCTGGGCTACTGTCTGATAAAATAAATAATAAAATAAATAATATGTGGGGACATTTTCACACACGGCCATCTGACCCCAAACTTGGGAGACCCTGTACTATGGGTGTCAGACAGCTGATATACATACACAAATACATTTTTTTTTTGTAAATACATACATATATAGATAAACAACACCCAGACACAAGGCAAATACAAGTGCTCATCACACAAATATTTACCCTGGGCGGGAATCGAACCCGCAACACGCTGCGCAGCAGTCGATCGCTCAGCCACTGCGCCAACCGTGTCGTCAAAATGATGATGATGATAGTAATCTACAAATTATATCTATAGATACTAATTGAATAAAGCTGACGAATTCGTTTTTTTGTTTGAAACTTTGGCGGTACAACATCCGAGACACAAAACATTCATAACATTATTTAAATTATTTGTGTGTGTTTCGACCGCGCGGCCACGGCGATATTTCGAAAAAAAAAAAACTATTTCAAGATTATGTAAAATTTTGTAAAAGTTGATTCCCAAAATCATTAATTTGTCGAAGTTATGGTTAAAAAGATATAAGGGTTTGAACGTGGCCGCGCCATTGAAACGCGGAGAACCGCGCGGCCACGGAGATCTTCAAAACTAAGCGTAGCAGAGACCTAAAACTCAGGTAAATAACAGATTGAATTTGTAAAAAAAAAAGTAAAAATACAGAAAAAAATCCTAGGTTTATATTTTAAGAGCTGCAAGACAAAAACCCCATGGCCGCGCCATTGAAACGGTGAATAACACTCTAGCGCCGATATCACGCTGAAAATGCATCGCAGACGTCTGAAATTCATTGTAAAATCTTGATTTGAATTTGTCGATAATGGAAAAAATATACAAAAAATACCTAGGTTTATATTTCAGGAGCAGTAGTGCGGTATCGTGTAAAAATAAGTTTTGATTATCTATCGAAGAAAGTAAGTATTAGTGAGATTTTTTTTTATAAACAACGCCTATTAATATGTAGAACTACCGATAATATGCAAAACATATTTTTTATTCATAATACAAAGCCTTGCAATGTGTTTTGAATATTTCGATAGGGTGACCATGCCTTGTTGTTTACAGAAAACTTTCCACGTGTTGTAATAGAAATCCGCGTTTCAATGGCGCGGCCACGTTCAAACCCTTATAACTTTTTAACCATAACTTCGACAAATTAATGGTTTTGGGAATCAACTTTTACAAAATTTTACATAATCTTGGAATAGTTTTTTTTTCGAAATATCGCCGTGGCCGCGCGGTCGAAACGCACACAATTATTTTTAACAATTGGACGGACAAGCCTAAGGCCTGGGCCTCAAGCAAAGAGTATAATAACTATAAAGGCCTCAAGTCTGCTATTACGATAGTGTCAGAATGGTCTGTCATTGATTTCATAATTGTTGATTTTGACAAGTTTGGTAATTTACTAATATAATGGCGTCATTATGACTTTCCAATGGTCAACCACTGACACGCCATTGAAAGAAATAAAATAGAATTATAGAATGGTAAATTGGTAATCTCGTACAAAATGACAACTGAATGACTGACAGGCGGTAACACAGAGTACATTATAATATACTGAGGCGGTAATCTGCTAAAATTTTGACAGTTCCTTTGATCACTGACCTACCATTAGAACGTCATTATGCAGTCATTGCTTTTAATTCTACCGACCAATGATCGACCATTATGAATTTAGCAGATTACGAACTTTTAGCAAAATGACAATGGGATCGTGTTGGAATGACGAAATTATAAAAATAGCAGACTTGGCCGGCCTCCACCAAAGCGCAGAGGAGAGATGTCTCGAACAACCTGCGTTATTTTCACATCTCACCGCTTAGTTTCAACGCAATATAGGGTCCCATTGGTTATTTACGAGACATCTCCTCTCATCTCCGCTTCGGTGGAGGCCGGGTCTAATCCCTTATCGGTTGGAGATAGTCGATCGTTGCTGAAACGGCAGAAGCAGATACGGTAGTACTAATACTTAGGTACTTATTCTGTGGTCAACACACGAAGTACATTTACTACGTGGGTTAACCACAAACCACTAGCAAAGAATGATAATTATTCTTTTATTCTATTATTCTTGCATTCATAGTGCAAGTGTCACTAACACAGTACACTATGAATCGCCCTTAGTGTTAAGAAACAATGTCAAATTGTTATGTTGTCGTGCGATATTATTGTCGCACATTCGTAATCACACCTGTGACCTGCTATATCATGTACCTACGTTATGCATTTTAATATCATTAATAATAAATATTATTCTTTGAAGAGTATGAAAGACACGAAAAAGTTTTACGTTACTTTGTGTGAACGCGTTCTACATAAAATGAAACAAAAATCGTATGCAATAATGTTTTAATTATCAAAATACTGCGAAGTCTCAAATATACAACATTCCTTGTTCATCGGACACACGATACAACCGCGCGGGCTAACAATAAATTAATTATGACTTATTGGAACGAATGACTAAACGTAAACGATGTTTCATGCCGCAATCAGCACGACAATCATTCTGGAACAAATAAAAAAATGGGTTAAATTATGTTATTAATAAGGGGTGCTTCTGGGCCTACACGGCCGCGCAAGGGATTTTTTGTGACGAAATATAATATACCTTAACCTCATGATATTATAGTTGAAATTTCAAACACGCACTCGACACGACACGACGTCGTATAGCATTTGATTTTGTAGCTACAACGGTTATTGAAATTTCAACTATAAGACAATGACATTAAAGTGTATTATGCTGCGTTACATACACATTCCCTTGCCGTGTCGTGCTGCTAGTGGGCGCAGGCTTTATTGCTGGTTGAGTTTCCATAAAATTCAGTCTGGATAAGTAGTAAAATAATTATTTTCTGGTCTGCGTCTAGTGAGCAGACCAGAAAATGATTGGTAAAAGGTTGGATGTGTACAAAGACTTAACTGTAAAGTGGCAGTTTTAAAAACGAATACTTTGTAACAGATATATATTTATCTTTTACTTGTAAGTTTGTTGTCCAACTGCACCACCACTTATTTCACAGATAACTTAGTTGGACTTGAATTAGGTTCTTATTAATAAATTTAATACAAAATGTACCCTACCCTCATTGAAATAAAGTTGATTTTGTATTGTCCAATTATGGCGAATATTTGCTCAAATACGCCATATGTGTTGCCAAATAAGTGCATCACTTCGCATTAGCTCACAAACAATGCACCATAGGTAATGAAAAATAAAACCAAAACTGCTATTCATTTCAAGGAAAACACTAATTTAGTACATTACTTAAAATTCTTACAACTCATTGTGTCCCAACAGTTTTAAATGTTCATGAGAATAAATTGTTTTTGAAGAAGTCTTGTAACCATATTGTTTTAAGCTGACAAAGGCTGCTAATGACCCATTAACTTGGCCCTAACCTTGAAAAAACTAATTATTTAAATGGTTGACAGTTTACTTGCTTTGAGTAAATTTTAGTTTACATACTCTATATGATTGCAATGCTGGGCGGTAAAGAAGATGGATGAAAAAAAGTTTGCATGTAGCAGTGATGACAAGTTTGAGATGGATGTGTGGAGGAACCAGTCAAGGTCAGAAATTGGTATATTAGAGGAAGTTTGAAATTGGCACCAGTGACAGAAATGTTGAAAGGGAATTGTTTGTCTTGGTATAGGCATGTGAAAAGGAGGGATAAAACACATCTGACCAAAAGAGATATGAATAATAAAAATTCTGGAAACATTAATAGTTCTACGAGATAAAATACATCAGTGTGCAACAGCGTGATTTTAAATGGACATAATAAATATGTCTTATCATTCTGAAAACATTGTTTTTATGGCTTTAAAACATTTGTATGTTTGGAAAGGAATAATAAAGGTAATCTTTTCACAGCTTCATAACAACTGTTAATAAATGTTTACTAGCAAGTTAATAAAATAGTAATGTGGTGTGTTATGATTGAAAAAAAAAACATTTAGAACGAAATTAAGCTTAAAAACCAGCACCATATTAAAAAAAAACTTTTTTTTTATTCAGAATTACGGTACCTATCTTTTGGCCAGAAACAGAAAAAATATTTTAGCAGTAAGGAGGCACAAGATGACAGACAGATTGAATGGAGTACTTTGTTAGTTGGGACAATTCTTACGAAAGGCACTCATTTCTACACCGGATATAATGGTGGTGGTGTTTTTAACTTTGAAAACGGAATATAAATTCTTACCCATAAAGATATAAAAAGAATGATAGCAAATAGAATGCAAGCTTGATCCAGCCTTCTCTCTGGCAGACTGTAAGTACATCAGCATTCATAATGCTTGTTGGGTCATACAGTCCCGGGCCCGACATTACTGGCCGAGTGTAATATCTGAAAACAATATTTTATTTATGAAGTACTTAAATGTTTACTCAACTGGCAAAGAGATGGAATAATTTCAAAGTACAATTATATTTTTATTCATATTAAAAGTGATAGGTTTAAAAACTAATTTTATTTTATAGAAGTTAAAGCCTTATGAATTACCGTAAGAGGTTCAAAATCGAATGCTAGTATAGATAAGACCTTCAAATTATTATTTGACTCCAAGTCACAATGACATAGCAATTTTTACATTACATACAATACAAAAGAATGGGTAATAAGTAGGTAGATGTTGTAACTACTACTATAGTTTATGAATACCTACAGGTACTCTGTATGAACAGTTTGTGTTCTGGCATTGAATGTTAATTTTCATATAAAATTTTATCAGGTCATCAGAACACACAACAAGGAAAACAATGATTTTCCTCAAACCACATGTTAATTACTAAAGCATGATAACATACTATGCAAAAATACTTAAAATTTTGTTTAAAAATCTAAGGCAATAGATTTTAGCGCTCACTGACCCATAAGACTCATAAAATATGTCATGTTTATGTTCTAAGTCAGAAGTCTGGTTCAATAAAATGGATAGAGCACATAGTTATTCCAAACATGTTTATATACACAGTTCTTTATTTGTATTCAACGCAAATACCATTTCAAGGTGTCATTGCATTGAGACCTTATCCTTGCACTGACTTTATATTTTTATAAACATAACCTAAACATGTCTATAATATTTACCTGTGGAGATGATACAAGATCAATGGAATGTTTATTAGCAGCGAAAACCATTCTCCTGATAATAAAAACAGCACATTTATTAATAAATGCAGCAAGTACTCCGGTAATACCAACTGAAATAGAAAAATATAGGTTAGTTGATTGAACACCAATGAACTTTGGTTACACAGACGCTCAGATTCTTAAAGTATATATACGCACCGGATTTAAACTATTACACTGGTCAATTGGATTTTTATAGTCAGTTTTTAATTCATCGAACGCAATAACATGGAATATCGAGAAAAATATTAAGAATGCGTCAACTATTAACGCTATAATATAGGAAAAGGCTGGAAAGCTGAACGCCATTTTTACAAAATTTACAAATTGAGTTGACTCAGTTGGTTGACTGTTGAGTTTGACAGTCAGCAATAGACAGACAAGAGTCAAGACAGCTGATTTGATTGACAGACGACGTTAAATCCAGCGAGCGACAATGCCAAAGTATAAAACTGCTTTATTTTTAGTATAGATACGAGTCTTTTGATCACAGTACAAACAAATAACAGTGATTGCGTTAGGGGTGAGTGGTGCTGCATGTGAAAGATAAAGCTAAGGTTTGATAACAGTCTCACCAGATTTTGAAGAAAGAATTGTTATTTTTTTACTGAAATAAATATTTGCAACTCTGTAAAAAGTAAAATTACTGTCTATTGTTTTAGGTAGTGTGCAAATATCGACGCCAATCAAAATTAGGTTAGTATTATTCAAGTTAAACAGAAAATAAAATAAGATTTATGTAATTGTGAAGATCTTCAGGATTCAAGATTCTAGATAATTTAGCTATGTTTTATCATTGAACGCGACCAAGTGTTTGACAAATGACAGCTTTCCAACTCAAGAAATTACCCAACCAAATTACGACAGGCCAATGTATTAACAGACAACCAAACTTATTTTTGTACTTTCAAATATAGTCTTGTTATAATTTGTTTGCGAGTGAATGCAGTAAGATATTTAGTGCAATTAATGCAAATAATGATTATATAGAAGTTTTGGTTAATTATGAACCTATAAACGTATAAAATGAGGGGTATATGGGTGCTGTGTTTGTGTGTTGTGAAAGCAGCATCGAATTTAGACCACGACTTCAGGGGATTTGATGATAGTATATTATTTGGAATCAACTGGCCTGGCAACCAGGATGTTCAGCATCTAGTCGACGGAGAAGTTCTCAAACTTGAGGTATGATATTAAACTATTTGTATAACTGAGCCACGTACTATAGTTTTTTCTAAACTGCCTGCAAATAAGGTTGGTTTGTGACTGTGTTTAGAGAAGTGCTCACTGGTTCTGGGTCAGTTAAATAAAAAAAAAGAAGTCTCCTAAGACGACCGACTGGCCAGTTACCCACTCTAGGAATTTCACTTGTTATTGTGGGTGCATTTACAAATATAAACTAACATACAACAAACAACCAGTCACGGAACAAGTACCTGTAGGCTATCCAAATATTTTTTCCGGCCGGGAATCGAACCCGCGACACGCAGCTACGCAGCTAATCACCTGACCTCTACACCAACCTTATTGTGTGTTGTCAACCATACCACATAAATTAGCTCAGTCATGAAATTGAAGATGTTGGAAAAATTATATCCCTTTTCTTCTTACTATAGCTTCCAAGAAAAGAGTCCCTAAAAGTGACAACTACAAATAAAGAGAAATATGAATGCCGCATACCTGAGCTACGTGCTAAGGAGTCATCAAACATAGAGGATTATGATGGTCCATCACCTCTCAGTCTTCTGAAACCACTGTTCTCTCAAAATATATGCTCGTACCGACTAGAAAGTTATTGGAGCTATGAAGTATGTCATGGACAATATATCAAACAATATCATGAAGAACGAGAAGGTATTACTTGCTTTCAATATAATTGTGTTTTGAAATAGGTATATTTTTTTATCCATTCAATAAATAAAATATCTGTTTGTCTGGTCATTTAAAATCAGTGGTGAAAACAAATCAACCTGGTGCAGACACCATTATTATCAAAGGTAACTTTTAAAGTATTGTAATATTTTGACTTCTAATACCTAATTGGATTCAGGTAGCCAGGTAAGCAATACTGAACATGTAAAGTACTGTTGTTTTTTAACTCTGGTTTATTTCTACTTCATACTTCTTGTTTTATAAACATAAATTTTTAAAGCTATTATTAAAAGGAAATTGCAGATATTTTCAATTCATTTTGTGTTGAACTGCCTATATGTATAATGCTGGCACTTCACTTGGCATATGTGTGCAAATATTCACCTTATATGCGTAATACAAAATCAACTTAATTTCAATAAGTATAGGGTACATTTTGTATTATGCAAATAAGGTGAGTATTTGCACAAATACACCAAGTATAAGACTCACTTGAACCAGGCAGGGTTATCTTGTAACTTCCAATTAGTTGAGCCCATGTTAAGCAACTGTTAGATGTATGATGTTTTGTAGTCCCTGTTCACAATAAGATTAGACATTTACTCAAACCTTTTTCACAGTCCATTCAAACGATTTTGACTTCTATTGCGTTGGTAGCATGACAAATGGCAACTGCAGTAAACAGTTGTATTGTAACCACTTTTTGTGCCTCTAATGTCATCCTTAAGCCTACGGAATAGAAGTCAAAATCGGTTGAAGGGACTGTAAAAAAGGTTTGTGTTTATGTCTAATCTTATTGTGAACAGGGTATAGTAATTAAGCATTCATTTTTTGGAGTAAGTGGGCCTAAGATATTTATTGTTGTTGGTGGTTTGGGATTTAAAGGGGGTAGAATATCTATTTTGCTACAATTTTCTTTGCTTTTGGGTTCTACGGGTCTTTTCGATGGAAAAATAGCATTACGTTTTTATTATGTTGTTTAGTCTAGTTAGATTGTAGTAAGACTATTTTAGTCTTCATTCCAGATGTTTTTTTTTAATGATAATATTAAAATTAATGTGTAATCTTCCACAAGTAATTGTATTTATGATAATAGAAGTTTGGTTATATTAGTGGCGAAATAAAAACTAGTGAATAACTAAGGAAAACTGTAATGCCTAACTAGGAACTTAAAACATTTATAAATTTTTTAATAAGTTAATAACCCAAACTAGGTTTTTTCAAACCTGTGTTTCAGTAAAACGAAACAGTAAATGTTAACTAGCACTCCCATAAAAAAGTCTTTAAACTACCATAAAAATATGTTAACAGTAAATGCATTTTAAATTGTAACTTTTTTTTAAATTATATCATTCTGCTATCGGTATCACGACTATGAGTGAATGCGATCAATTGCATTTTTATGTAATGTGTGAGCTCCATTGACATCTGTAGTTATATTTATAACTACAGATGTCACCAGAGAAATTGCACCAGAGACTGTAGGTCGTGGTAATTTTACCACAACCTCTCTCTCTCTCTCTCTCTCTGGTGCAATTTTAGAATGTCATGCCTCTTGAAGGGATTAAAGGTCGTAGTAGTAGGACGGGCTGGTGTCCGCAACTCCACGATTCAGCGCGTATTTTGCGTACAGAAAGGTCGTAGCACACTTATCAAATCGGAAACGGATCGTAACCGTATCGACTCTAGCCGTTTAGTATTCTTTGTATGAAACTCCTTAGTGCAAAGCACACGAATTGGAATCGTAACGTAAACGACTCGCTTGGGGACAAGCTCACGAACCGCGGTGCGGCGCGTGGGCAACCAGCGGTCCCCACGCCTACGGCTCGTCGTCCACGCGCTTACGCCTCTACGGCGTCGCCGCGCTTGTGTCTCTCACCCCTCCGCGACCTGCCTGCAGCACAATATTGTTGCCACACGGGCTGTTATTCACAAGTCAACTTCCAGTCTTGTTACGCGCGTGTTTGGTCTGGTGATCTGGTGCCAGCCAGGCCAACTAGCGGTCGCGAGCCGTAAGCGCGGCGTCGTCTAGCAAAGTCAAAGTCAAAGTCAAATCATTTATTTCAATTAGACCATTAAAAAGGCACTTTTGAACGTCATAATAAAAAAAATATAAAGTTGATTCTAGTTGCCCATTCCAAAAGGTAGTTTCGTATGGAGAAGAATGGGCAAGAAACTCCATACTTACTCTTTTAAAAAAAATGTGTACAATATTTTGCATTTACAGTTTTAAAACTATACGTGAATACGATGGACCTTGCATAAAAACACTATATTGAAGTATGTACAAAGTATTACAAGATAAAGAATGACAGCTAAGTTGTATACATAGATACATAGTGTTCACATATTATTATTTACAATTATTGTAAAAGTAGACAACCACTCAAGGGCGTCGCCAAGGGGGGGCGGTAGGGGCAGCTGCCCCCCCCTAGAGATTCCAAAAGGTTCATGTGCCTTTGACTATATTTAAAATTCATACTTTTCCTATCCACCAAATATCAATTTGCCCCCCCCTAGGTCATCAGCTGGCGAGTCCTGGCGACGCCCTTGCAACCACTCCATACATTTCAACAAACTATGAACCTATGAACCAGTGTGTGACCCAAAGCAAGAATTAAATATAATGTAGCCGTAGCCGAGTCGACGTATCGGAGCTGCTGATCCGTTTTGGTTACGTTGCTTACGTTATGTTGACGCCTGTTTGACGGCGAGGCGAAAGGCGATACGGTGACGATCCTTTTCCGATTTTATGTGTGCTACGACCTTATGGGTGGTTTGATAGTTGGTCTGCCAATTCATTATAGTGCATATAACTTACATTAAAACATTTACAGGTAAACAAGTGAAAAAGCAAGAGTATTATCTCGGCTACTGGAGCTCAGAAAAGCATGCTAAGTTGGAAGAGGATGCAAAGGCGGCTCAGGAAAGGAATGAGCCTTACAGAATGACTAAAGTTGATGGTGCTAAGTTACCTTCTGTAGAAATGGTGCTTGATGATGGTAAGTGCATTGGTTTATGGGTTTTAGAATGCATTTGCGCATTAAAATGCAAATAACTGTATGTAAACTTAACTAAACTATTAGTGTTGACACACTAATAATTTTATTGCATATATTCTTGTACCAATGGCTAATTGGTAGCGGCTGTCATTCGTAGATTTTTGTCAGTTGTTATAAATCAGAAAGTCTAACAATCAATTTTGCCAAGAGGTATTATGCTACTCAGTAAGTCAGTAACTGGGTTGTTACGGTTAAATAGGCAATCGCTCCATGTAAAACACTGATATTCAGCTGTATCCAGTTAGACTGGAAGCCGACCCCAACATAGTTGGGAAAAATCTAGGCTGAGATGAAGATATATTTTACTTCAGTTGTTTATTACTTACAGTCAATTCCTTGACTGCATAACAGACCTGATAATTTGTCTTGCTCATTTCCCATCTGCTTGTTTACTTGATCCCCCTGTTTACTTGTTCAGATTCCCAGTTTCTTGGGATGTAATCGCCAGGGGTGACCAATGCTGTTGTCTTCTCAAAAGAGGCCTTTGCCCTGCAGTGCGCCAATAATAGACTGATTTAAATGGTTGAGTCACAAAATATAGAGGGTACAGAAGGACCGCTCCCGCCATCTTCAAAAATAATTACCTAAACTTGCCAGACTAACTAGGGCTGCTACTGTACTGACTCTGTAGGTTTTATTTGTGACAATATGAAATTTTATTGACACTGTTTGGAACTCTGCAATTTTTTATAACAAAATTTTCTTGTTCGTAGTGAAATGTCAATGTCTCTCATTTATTCATTTAGACAACACGTGACGTGACAGTCGAGTCTGAAGTCTGCTTGAGAATGCCTATAAACGTAATGTACATGTGTGCGTGGTAAAAATGGCGGTTTGTTCTGAGCGGTCTCTCTGCTCGGACACGACGCAGCCTTACGTACTTTGTGGTTGAGTATTCAATGTTTAATGAATTAATATTCTCCAATTTCAGGTACTGTCTGTGACCTAAGCGGTAAACCTCGTTTGACCAGAGTCTTATATGTTTGCTATACCCATGGAAAGCACGAAGTCTACTCATTCAAAGAGACGGCAACATGTGAATACGAAATAATAATTCTATCTCCCTTACTCTGCGAACATCCTCGGTTTAGGCCAAAGGATGTGAGCGAGAACACCATAGATTGTCTACCAATTGGCGACGCACCGAAAAAACCAAGGAGTCTATTGAAATCTGAAGTCGATAGTTTGAGGTTCCATCATCAGACTGTCAGGATGATGAGCAATGTAAGTTTTTTTTTTCTAGTTTGACGTTTGTAGTTTTTTTTTAAATAAACTAAGGTCTTTTACACTTTTTGACATAAGTAGGTAGGTAATATTTGATTTGGAAAAAAAAATGTTGTAGTTTTTTTGCAAGAATTATTTGCTAGAATAGCTTTCAATTAGTGTACTTGGGCGCTTTGTTTTTTTAAGATATTGTAAAAAGTAAAATTAGTACCACATTTAGAAACCTATTCATACCATAATCATTTCAGTATGTAATTAATTTTGAAGCACTTTTAGCTCTGTTTTCATAAAACTATTGATGTGACCTAATACCTTTTTTAATGAGCGTGTGTGTCAATATAGTCATTTGAGTGTGCTCTTTCACCTATTAAACACATTTTATGCTTTAGAAATTAATTTTCATTGTATTAGTGTAATATGCTTTTTTTGCATTTGAAGCACATTTTGTTTGTAGCAGGGCGTAGCCAGGTATATTCATTTCTTATTTATTTCGTTGCAATCTCCATAATATAAAACTTGTCAAAATTCGACAAATAACGATGTAGTGGGGTTAAAATTTACCTCTCTATTTGGCCTATAATGTACAAAATTGCCGGGAAAATGGGGTCAAAATGACCTGTTGCAAATTTTTGTGTGGGCTAAAATGAACTACTTGTCAAATTTAAATTGATTGATTGCTTTTTCTTTTATTGAATTTGCATAGAGCTAAAAATGTATATCAAATCAAGATTCCGTGGATTTAATGGAACCAATATATAGAAAAATGTTATCTTTTGATAAAATAATGATTTGCGAATTCCAACAGCCCTGGCTACGTCCATATTTTATTAGCGTAGTTTTTAGAGGCTTATTTAACATTTTTATTGGCGTTATTCAGGATAATGATCCTAAGGATGTACTAGCTGTGTTGAAAGTTGAAAAAATTGAAAAGGTAATTATTTTTTTGTTTTTTTTTTCCCGCACCATTTTTGTTTGTGTATTGTTGTTTGTCGTTTTCAGTACTAGGTAAGTACTTACTACTTATTTAATGTACAGTTGGCACTTGAAATTAACAGGAATGGTAATTACTAAAGATGAGTAGATCAAGTCACTTTGTGCAAAAAGCCAGATCCAAAACCCAACCGTTCTAACGGAAAATCATCGTCTTATTCTGAACGTCTAAAAAAAAAGCTGGGAAGTCAGATAAAGCTTAATGGGAAATTAGATGTATGGCAGGGTGGCAAGTTCCTTGTCCTCCATTAAAAAGATCCGCTGACCACACGGGTGTTGTGTATGGTGGGCTATTGCTGCTCAACAGTTGTTATCGGGTTTCTGTATACACACAGTGCAAGAGACAATATGACCTTAACTTTTATCATGGATTCTGTCATGGTTCTTGACACCTCAGCGACACCATTTTTAATAGTTTATAAAAAAATCGATTGTTGCAAAAAAGCAAAAATGTGCCTTTAGCGCCAAGCAACGAGTTCATCCTTTAATACCATCGATCACTAATAAAGAACTAGATACACAATCCCATACAAAAAATCACTTTCAAACTGTCTCCGATTGTGTTTAGGTAATTCTAATAGAGGTAAATATCCATTATGGTAA
Organism: Charanyca ferruginea; assembly: GCA_947361185.1. NCBI lineage: Eukaryota > Metazoa > Arthropoda > Insecta > Lepidoptera > Noctuidae > Charanyca > Charanyca ferruginea. The sequence continues at coordinate 5,259,774 of OX376062.1, forward strand.
ATTAAACCTTAACTGCCATACTTAAAGTTGTATTCACAAAGCTATTTACAAAAAGACACATTTTTTGCGACCGAAACCCACTGGTCAATATACATCAAAACAAATTCAACCTTACAGGCATGTTTTAAAGTTAGAATTACAAAGTGTCAAAAAAAGGTAATTAAATTTTCCGACCGAGGCTCGCCGCTAGAACAAGAAATGAGTGTGGAGTCGAACTGTTCAATATTTTATTTTACGCTGTACTATTAGTGGTCTCTTTTATAAACTTAATGTAATACACAGAATAGTACATAATAACATTTTTATTCTATGAGGTATAATATGGTATAATTATTATAATTTACCTAAATGTTAATATGTTTTCACATTTCTTTATTAATGAAACTAATAATAAATAGTCATAATTATTTACTCTTTAACTTATGAAAAAAATTTTTAATATATTGTTGACGAAGAACTTATTTACTTTTCTTCTCTCTAATTTTTCGGATCATTGACGTCCAAGAACTCATATCCATTCTCCACATCTCACTGATCTCGAGAAAAGCTAAAAAACACATAATTAATCTCACATTTTTGATTTTATTACATTCACTAAGTAAACAAAAATAAGATTAAAAGGTTTGATGAAATCTGTAAAATATGACTATAATATCTAAAGAACCAGTAAATAAGTCTTATTGAACAAAACAAACCATCATACTTTCTTTCTTTGTTTCTACTTTATTAATAAAAAAGTAGAAACAACAGCGTCTCCAACAAATAGAACAGAGTCAACGCACATGAACCGAACAATTAAGAAGGCATGATTGCGCGTATGATTAATAAATTTACTGAGTCTTTACAATTGAGACGCTTTATAACTCCTGCTGGTTATTACGATTTAATTTTAAAAAATGATTTTACTATTATTTCTTGACTAAATATAGTTTTTATAATACAATGACAACAACAATATTATATTGATAATATTAATACCCACCGAAAATATGAAACTTCATCCATTTTAGCATCCTAGATGTGTGATTTTTACAATTTTTAAACGAGCACTGAGACATGTAAACCTTTTGGGCGTTCGAATGCGACTAGATTAAAAGCGCACCCAAATGTTCAATTGGGTGCTCATTTGGTGAGGCCACTTTTCGTCGCTGATTGTGTATCTAGTTCTTTTATTAGTGATCGATGTTTAATACATATTCCTATCATTGGTATTATTTTTTGTCATTTTGTATGTTAATACTTATAGATGAAATATAAAGAAAGAAATTCAACTAATATGAATAAGGATCAGTCAAGGAAAATAATTAGCAAGGGAAATAAAAAAAATACAAATGTGGTTTTATGAGCTTTATTTACGTATAAAAATCTGTCGTGTAGTTGCTACCGTGCTGGGGACATTTTGGTTTGTCATAGTCAAAGTCAAAGCATTTATTTCAATTAAACCATTTACAAGCACTTTGAATTGTCAAGGTGTCGGTCAGTTAGTCAGAAAGTTAAAGCTAGTTGCTCGTTCCAAAACGTAGGGTAGTAGGTCTCTATGGAGAAGAACGAGCAGGAACTGCACGGACACTCTTTTAAAATATACATATATACATGACTGGCGGTCAAAATGTTAAAAGTGCAAAACCTATACCGTTAAAATGTATGGAACAGTTAAAATCTTCCTTCCACCGCGTATATGCTAAACTCAAGGAGAACTTGACGACTATAAAGGAATTTAAATCTTCTGCATCACCATGCTACTGTTACCTAAGTATCCTAACTACTTGCAGGACGGTGAAACTCATCTTAAATTCGAGCTGCATCCATTAAATGATGACGAGGACTTAGTTGAGGATAGCAAGCCACAGCTTTCAGAGAGACCGTCGCCGCCGGTCATTACTGATGACTCACCTGTTAGAGCGTTCCTGAATGGAGAGAACTGTCTTAATGGGGTGAGTATCTCTGGTTTTGTTTCAACACACGAAACAACATTTTCGCTTATGCAGTTCCGCTCAGTATACATATATGACAAAATTAGGCAAACCTATTTTTTTTACTATGGCAGAAGATATACAAAACCTTTACAGAGGTTTTCGCTCTAAGTTTTAGTTCCAACACTGACTTACTTAAAAAATGATTCTATTCTTTTTCTGTGTATTTCTGTATGTGTTTCCTTTTCTGTCAGGGAGGTACAAGTACAAGTCGGCCACGAAGGTCAGCATGATTTATAGAATTAACTAATCTCTCTGACTGAAGATGTTCGATGAAAGTTCTCTCATCGTTAACATTACATTTCAGGGCACAGGCTGGTGGAAATACGAGTTCTGTTACGGCAAGCATGTGATCCAGTACCACGTGGATCGCACCGGAGAGAAGACCACGCTGTTACTCGGCAAGTTCGACGAGCGCGCGCATTTGGACTGGATCAAAGACAATAAGGGAAAGGCGCCAAAACCTGTTGGTATGTTTTGTTTTTTCCGACGGGCCATCTGATGTTAAGAGCGGCCTGCTCCACATAATTCCCATACAAATAGTCGTACGTGATTATGATGTTAAAACAAATGTTGGGTTGGATCTAGTATCTGGAAACAAGGGTTAGGAGGTAAAAAGTGTTGAAGTTGGTAGGGGTTGGGTCCCCGATTATAACACTACCACTCGCATTAAACGGAACTGCGTAGTTTTCGAGAAATTAATAAAATAAGTTACCAATCACAAACCACATCATACCACGTAAAAAGCGAAAACGGAACATTAAGTTTTGCAATTGACAGCCAAATCTGTCAAAATATTTTGTTTGTGGTGTAAAATATTGTGCAAAATTGATAAAACGGTACGTAAACTAAAGGAAACGTCACTTGCGTCTTGTGTCAAACTTTTTGGACAGAAGAAAAAACTTAGGTTATAGTTCGACATCAGGGCACCCCGAAGTTCGGTTGGTTAAGGTTCCTTTAAACCCTGCAGACAGAAATAGGAGCCCCGCACAGTGGGGCTCCGTCGACCTGACGGCGACCGTCTTTGTGCCAACTTTAGTGTTTTGAGGTTAGGTTACAAAAAATCGTTTCCGTTTCATCACCACACCACCCTCTCACTCCCAATTCCTGTTTCCAGATACTAGATTTTAACCCAAATGTTCCTCCAGATTTTTAGAACAATCAGGTATCTTGTGTTTATATCTAGGTTTCTAAAAAGATTTAAGTTTGAGAAACGAATTCAGTAAAGACGTCTGAAGACCAGTTTTTTTGCATGTTTTATCTGAACTTTAATCATTCATAATGTACTCATACAATGAAAAAGTAAAGAAAACATCGTCTTAGAAACCTTGCACATGTAATGGAGAATCTAAATTACAAACATTTTTATTTTTAATTGTTAAGGATAACTGCACTACCGCATTGGGAAACTGTAATGGTAGATGTAAGGATGGAAATAAATAAATAATAATAAAAAAAATTCTGACCTCCACAACTCAGTTACTGGGTAACACAATTCCTCTTGGTAAGACTTCAGAGGTTATCAGATTTTCCGGATTTTGACTACCCATAACGACTGCCAAAGATCTACGAATGACAGCCGGGACCAATGGATTTACGTGCCTTGTGAAATATATGTTCACCCATCCACAGACCGACCGCGACAAGCGTAGGTTAACCTTGACCGATCGCCCTGTACAGCTTTTAGTTAGCCACGAGATCCTCATTCATTCATTCTAAAAGCTTTATTGCAAACACAAAACCGGCTACGAGTATCAGCATGATTCGAACTCTATTTGCGACAGGTTCATTATCAATTGGGTTGATGACATCCTCAATCAATTGATATACTTGTTATTAGGGTTCTGTAGCCAAAGGGTAAAAACGGGACCATATTACTAAGACTCCACTGTCTGTCTATCTGTCTGGCTGTCTGTCACCAGGCTGTATCTCATGAACCGCTAGCTAGCCAGTTGAAATTTCCACAGATGATGTTTTTCTGTGGCCGCTATTACAACAAATACTAAAAACAGAATAAAATAAATATTTAAGGGAGGCTCCCATACAACAAATGTGATTTTTTGCCGTTTTTTTTGCGAGATGTTTAATGTTGTATAGATAATGGTACGAAACCGTTCGTGCGCGAGTCCGACTCGCACTTGGCCAGTTTTTTTTATGAGCGGTCAAAACGCGACTCCCCCATAGATAGACTTTGTATGGCAATTTATACTTATGACGTCACTTGTAGGTAGTAATTTGCCAACTCATTAGACTAACTATTTACTCATTTCAAAGCAACAAAAAATCTAATTTTACAGTAAATTGTGAATAAATCGGGTTTTCAAGGCTAAAATCAAGTGTTTAATTAAATTTAATTTAATGGTCTACCCAATTAATTAATAACAAAAAAATTGTCAAGCTTCTTTTTGACTGCAGTCAATCTCCATAAAGTTCAAAATTATCAGATAACTTGTCCAAAAGGTTAGCTGACACTTCCCGTGATCCAAGAGCTGGTTTTTACCTTGGTCAGAGGGTAAGCATTGCCTTCCGATGTGGCAATTCCGCCAGTCTCTTGGGCACATTCTCTGATGGCGGCGATATGGAGGAATTTTTACATAATAATATGCTTTATTATATTACTTTTTAGTTCGAATGTCATAGGTTTTTTTTTCATTATTCTTGTAAATATTGTAAATCCATACTTCCATACTTATACTTTATTACTTTATCCATACTTTCCATACTTAATATTATAAATGCGAAAGTAACTCTGTCTGTTACGCTTTCACGATGAAACAGCTGAACCTATTTTGATGTAATTTTGTATGACTATAGCTTGGACCCTGGGGAAGGACATAGGCTACTTTTTAATCCGCGACTTCGTTTGCATCTGCGATAACCGACATTCACGCGGACGAAGTCGCGGGCAAAAGCTAGTCATAAATAAATATTGATAACTTAATATATCTCCTTTTTTCCAGAATACCGCACATCAGTATCCCATTTCTACGCAAACGGGGACATTTGTGACAAAACAGGGAAGCCGAGACAAACCGAAGTGAAACTCAAATGCCTTGAGAACTCCTCTAGCCCTGCCCAAGTTTCTCTCTATCTACTAGAACCTAGGACTTGTCACTACATTCTAGGCGTCGAGTCACCATTGATATGCGACATATTACCATTAGCTGACAATACTGGCCTGATTAAATCTGTGAAGTCGGCTTTAGAAAATCAAGATGCGACATCTTATGATAAAAAAGAGGATGAAATCAAAGTGTATAAAGAGAAACTCGCCCAAAAATATGGGAATGATTAGTTTTAGTTAATAAATTGTTAATTTATTGGTTTTTGTTGGTTTTATTACGTTTTGCAAACCTAATAGTAATCTACTTGCATAAACACAACCTTGTACCCAGGATTTTGCACCAGTAACTTGCTCTAAAATACAGTCTTGTGGAATCGTAGTACAGGGTCTCCCTAGTTTGGGGTCAGATGGCCGTGTGTGAATTGTCCCCACATATGATTATTATTTTCAGATCACTTAAATGTTCTCAGCTGTATGGCTGGATTCAGCTACATTTACGGGCGGAAGCCAAGTAAATTCAGTAATTCAGTAAGCAAGTAATTTGTAGTAGTGTGTAAAATGTTTGTCGTTATGTGTCGTGAAGGGGGCCTATTTCATTTTCTTCAATCTGCAAGAATTTTCTGACGATTTTACATGTATTTAAAATTGCAGCTTTTTGTAAAGTTTTGTATTATTACTGACGGTACTATTATTTGTACACATAAATATATAAATAAAAAATATAATATAATAAATATTTTATATACATATTCAATTACATTCTTAAATATTCATATGAAAATAAAAACATTACAAAACCGGTATCGGGAACAGGGTCCAAGCTACCGGTGGTCAGGGTTCCTGAGAGAGGAATCATCTGACTATACGCGCCGTGTCCAGGAGTACCGCTTTCTGTATCCAGCTGCCCAACGAGAGCCTCCTTAGATGTTGGTCGAGGCTTTTTGGCAATTAAGCCATTGGCCGTCACGATTATCGACACAATGACTGTTGAATTCACATCCCACATGTCGACAACATCAGCCAAGTCAAGATACTTAACTTGTTTATCTTTCTCAGCTTTCACGAGGTTCTCGTCGTGCGGAACTGCTATATCAACAATCATTGCGTGACGCTCTAATCGATCTATCACCACTATGTCAAGCTTATTGGCAACAATAGTCCTGTCTGTGATGATAGGTCGATCCCAATACAACGTGATATTACCATTTTCGAGAACTGGGTCGGGCACATACCTGTAGTACCTACGGTACTTCTGACTCCACAAGCTTGTATATTAGAGCAAGTTGCTGGTGGATAATCCTAGCTACAAGGTTGTGTCTATGCAACTCTCCGTTAGCCAGACGAGAGCACCCAGAGATAATGTGTCGGATTGATTCTCCCGGTCGGTGGCATGCCCTACAAATGTCAACCGTGCCGTCCTTCACACTATACCTCCGGTAGTTCTTCGTCATCATAACTTCGTCCATAATTGCACTGACAAAACCTGTTTCCCCAAAGAGGTCACCGCATCGCAGCCAGGATACGGATGTGAAGAAGTCCACATCAGGCTCATGTACGGCCTGGTAGAAGCGCCCGTGAAGCTCCTTGCTCTGTCATACCTTCCTGCGGTCATTAGTATCTAGTACTACAGGATTGCGACAGTTCTCGTTCGCCAAGGAGAGCGGGGTGAGGCCCTTGTCCACTGAGACCACAACTCGGTGCATCCCCACGTCGGCTTTAAATCCCTGAGACTGCATACCTCACGGTTTTGCAGGGACTTAGCATTAAGAAAGTCTCTGCCTCCGCACTTCCGTGGGATGTACAGTCTCATTACCGATGACCGTGGGTGATGTGCATCCGATTTTCAGTCGGTAATGTACGGACCCTCCTATCCAGGGCGTCAACTTCCGTCTGAGTCCATTTGAGTATGCCGAAAGAGTACATCAAAACCGGCATCCGTTGAAGGAGCGCATCCTGTTTACGCCTGATAAAAGACTATTAAACACTTTATTCTGGCGGCCAAAAAAGCGCTCCCTCAACGATTGTTTCATGTCGGCAGGATTGATGCTTAACGCTTCCGACCCAAGTATAAGTAGGTTTCGGTTGAGGAGAGGGATCTAAGGTGTATGGAATCCGAGAGTTGTGTTCCCACGGATTCCACAATCTCCTTTCGTTTCACATGTATGACTGCACATTTGTCAACACCAAATTCCATCCTGATGGCGCTATTGGACATCCAATAGCGCCAACAGGAGCATAAACAGCAACAGAAGTATTTCTGTTATTTTCATTAGCTCCATCAGTCGCAAATTGTTGGGGGCAAAGAGTTTCAGATCATCCATGTAAAGGAAGTGAGATATAACGTGACCTCCTCTTCTCAACCGATGGCCCAGACTAGAACCCACCAGCAACGTGCTTAGAGAGTTCAAGGCTAAACAAAACCACAGCGGACTCAGACTATCGCCCTGAAATATACCTCGCTCGATCCTTATCGGTTCGCTATTCTCCGGGATCTGCCGATACCCTGGATAGCGAAGGAGTGTCCTCCATTGCCCCATACATGACACCAGGAAGGTGCGCAGAGTTATATCAATTTTATACAACTGTAACACCCTCATGAGCCATGTATGTGGCACAGAATCATAGGCCTTCTTATAGTCTATCCAACATGTCGACAGATCCCTTCGGGAACGACAAACCTACTGGTTAATGGCCATATCTATGAGGACAAGCTCCTTAGTACCACAAGATCCGTTCCTACATCCATCTGACGACACGGTTGGCGCAGTGGCTGAGCGATCGACTGCTGCGCAGCGTGTTGCGGGTTCGATTCCCGCCCAGGGTAAACATTTGTGTGATGAGCACTTGTGTTTGCCTTGTGTCTGGGTGCTGTTTATCTATATTATGTAAGTATTTACAAAAAAAAAAATGTATTTGTGTATGTATATCAGCTGTCTGACACCCATAGTACAGGGTCTCCCTAGTTTGGGGTCAGATGGCCGTGTGTGAAAATGTCCCCACATATTATTATTATTATTATAAGATGATCAGATTTAAATCTCTCCCATTTCTGGGGAACTACGTCCAAATTGCGGGCTTTTGGCCAAACAACTAAGACGGGCGGCGTTAGGCAGTTTAGTCTATAGACAGAAACTTTCTGACGATTCTGCATGTGTTCAGTATGACTGCTTTCTGTAGGAGTATGTATGTGAGTGGATGAATGTCTAGTGTTTTAAGGCTTGTATGAAGTGTTTTTGTTTTGTTATTATTATTATTATTAATCCATTTTGAGAGGCAGACATGACCGAATTTTTGCACTCAAAATGGATGTAAGAACTTTATAGACCGTTGGTAGACAAGTAATCGGTCTATAATTTTTGGGTTCCGTAGTACTACCGCCTTTATGGAGCAGGTGGGTTCCAGTTAAGAATTGGGGCAACGATCCTGACTCTAAGGCTGGCACTAAGATGCCAAGCGAACGTGCGGTCTTTTGAACCATTTTATCCAAAAGTTGTGCAGCCCGTCCGGCCCTGGAGATTTCCAGTTAGGAACGGATGGACTGCACGAGCTACATCTTGGGGGCTGATGGTAATTGCCCTCATTTCTGGTATTGGATCACACGCTCGCTCAACCTTCCTAATCCAAATCGCCCTCAGTGTGACTGACAGGCCAGAGACCGCGCCAAAACGAACACATGGCATCATCATCCGGCAGGCGCGTATCAGCCACACGTTGGTCCGGTCCACGGAATAATAAAAACAAGGTCCGGTCGCTCCCAAGCCCTATACACTCACCTCTCATCACTCTTGGAACCGCCTGATACGGTTTGCCCATGTACAGATCTTCTGCTTCAGGAAGTCTATACGCTCTGTGATGCAGGACAAATAATCTCGAGGACTAATACCAGTCCCCGAGAATGCCCGCCTCACAAAGCGCATCACTCTAGGGCGAGTATTGCCCTCCCTGAAGCAGATTAGCTTGCCGATGAGTGCTCTAGCTTCACCAATACGACGCTCAATCCTGCACTGTCATGCTGGTACAGCTGGCTTTGGTCGAGCAGCTCTGTCACTGTTGGGAAATTTGACATGAGCTACACGACATGCCGCTATAGTCGCACAGTATAAGATCGAGTGGGTATCGGCGAGGTCTTCACTGCTGTCAAAACAGTCTGACAGCTGCGAATCTAAAGCACACACCAGCGCCTGTTTTTTCTTATGCATGGGCAAACGAGGTATTCGTGGTCTTGAGCGATACTCTCGGATCGCATCCTCCAAAGCACGCGCTCCTCAATTGATTATTGCACTGGGAACTCACGGATATAGTCTCGCCGCCACTTATCCTCTTCACCACTGTCGTCAGGTCGTGGTGAAGCATATTATTATTAATATGCCTGATGTAGTGGTGGTTCCGCATGACGAGAATCTCGCTAAAGCTGAGAAAGATAAGCAAATTTTGACTTGGCTCGCGAGGTTGTCGACGTGTGGGATGTGAGTAAAGCAGTAATTGTGCCAATAGTCGTGATGGCCAATGGAATAATTGCCTCGACCAACACCTGAGGACACTCGTTGGGCTGCTGGATCAAGGGCTTGGTATAGAAAGCCGTACTCCTGGACACTGTGCGTATAGGTAGGAGATTCTTCTCTCAGGAGCCTTGACCACCCGGTAGCTTGGGCAAAGTACCCGACTTCTATGTTTAAAAAATATATGGTTTTAAATTTATTTTAAATAAAATAATGTAATTCATAAGTAAGTACCTATAGAAAATAAATGATAAAAATCTACTCAACAGGATAGTGTGATGATCACCGCCTAATTATATAGAAATTGTAACAGTACCATCTAGTAAATGAATGTAGAACTAAAGTGTTGAAGGATAAGGGGCGGCACAACAGCTTGTGAAGAGAAAATCAAGGTACTCACATTCTGCAAGTTTTTTATATTATTATTAAAAAAAAATGCTGGTGGTTTTGGTAGATTTTTATATCCATACTATTAATCCATACTAATAGTAGGTATAAATGCGAAAGTAACTCTGTCTGTTACGCTTTCACGATGAAACGACTGAACCGATTTTGATAAAATTTGGTATGAATATAGCATGAACGCTGGGAAAGAAATGACATAGGCTACTTTTTAATCCGCGACTATGTCTGCATTCGCAATAACCGACATTCACGCGGACGAAGTCGCGGGCAAAAGCTAGTATAAAGTAAAACAAGAGTTACCCTCAATAAAGAAAAACAAACAAAAACAGGAAAAATGTACTGCATTTATTTTGTCAAAAGTAGCAATATTGTAGGTTCTCTGATTCTTCACCAGCCTATCAAAAGTAGGTACCTACTGGGAAGTCAAGCGGTTATTTTATTAATTTTGTTTCCAGGTAAAAACAAACTACCCTCACAGTCTATAAATCATACAGTCGTCCGACGAAGACGTCTAGACAGGGCAATCGTGCGGGGCGTGAGGGACGAGACGGGGGAAGGGCGCTCCCGAACTGCATACGCTACCGTGTTAGTAGTTCGGGAGAAAACTTTCAGGGCTATCATGTGTCAGTTTCTTTTTGTTTTAATTAATGTAAAATAATTTTATTAATATGGTGCTTAAGACGTGTGTTGTGAAAGATTGCAAGTCGTCATCTTACATTAATAAAGAACTGCAATTTCATCAATTTCCGCGCACGGATGCCTGAGCCCTTGCCGCCAACTTGGCGGCGCGACGTGTAGCCGACATTTATTTATTGTGCGCCAACCAAGATGGCGCCGACGAAAATTTGCAATTTTTCGTCATGGGTATCATTTCCATGTTTCTCGAGGTCGCTTAACACGATTATGGGGTCGAAATTAAAATCCAAGATGGCGTCGACGAAAATTTGGAATATTTTCGTCATGGGTGTCATTTTTATGGTTTTCGACGTCGCTAAAAACGATTATGGGGTGGAAATTAGAATCCAAGATGGCGTCGACGAAAATTTGCAAAATTTACGTCATGGGTGTCATTTTCATGGTTTTCGAGGTCGCTAAATACGACTATGGGGTCGAAATTAAAATCCAAGATGGCGTCGACGAAAATTTGCAATATTTTCGTCATGGGTGTCATTTTTATGGTTTTCGAGGTCGCTAAAAACGATTATGGGGTGGAAATTAGAATCCAAGATGGCGCCGAGGAAAATTTGCAAATTTTTCGTCATGGGTATCAATTTAATGGTTCTCGAGGTCGCTTAAAACGATTACGGGGTCGAAATTAGAATCCAAGATGGCGCCGAGGAAAATTTGCAAATTTTTCGTCATGGGTATCATTTTCAAGGTTTTCAAGGTCGCTTGAAACGATTATGGGGTCGAAATTAGTATCAAAGATGATCCAAGATTTAAAACCGTTTTTTTACTCAATTTTTATTTACAAGTTTTTAGTTTTGTTCCTTTTTAAATCTGTCAAAGCATATATATTACAGCATTTTGTTGCTCAAGCCCTTTCATTTGATATCTATATTGAAGGGGTTGTGAAAAGAAAAATGGGATTTAAATCTTGGATTTACAATGAAACCGAATGTATTAAATTATATTGTCATGAGAACTAAAGGTGCGTACCAAATTTCAGATCAATCCGTAAACAGGAAGGAGGTCAAATTTCAATTGCTAGATTTGACCCAAATAAACAAGTCCAGCTAAATAAAACCGTTTAATGAGTACATTCTTACCTATAATTTTTTTTAAAGTTAAACGCTTGATGAAAATTTCATTCGCCCAACGATTTTATTTTTGTAGCTAGGACCTACCAAATTATTTTTTAGCTTTAAGTACTACATTGTCTGTCATTTTAATCTTTATTTTCAGTAAAACCGTTTAACTTAAAAATTCTTTGCTAATTTTTTATTTTAAGTTTTTAATTTTGTTAAGTATATTTGTTATAGCATAGATACCCATATTAAAGGGTTGTGAAAAGAAAAATGAACCGGCCATTTTGTTGATGGCCATATTAGCTTTTCATAACGAACTCTATTTTAGTAATCAAGCCCTTTCATTTGATACATAAATTGAGGAAGTAGTGATAAAATATGTAATCCGCCATTTAGTAGTGGCGGCCATCTTGGATTTACAATGATAACGAATTTGTTAAATTATACTAATACTAAAGGTGCATAACAAATTTCAAATAAATCCGTCAACTGGAAGGGGGTCAAATTTCAATTACTTGATTTGATCCAAACAAATAAATAAACAAATAGGGCAAGCTAAATAAAACTGTTTAAAAAACTATATTTTTGATAATGGTTGGTGTTAATAATAATGTTGATCTAAAATAAATTACGGCAGTAAGTAGTTCAGCATGGCAGAGATGGCGTTGTTTACAATTACTCCCGTGAGAATTTTGTGTGACGCTGTGCGCGCGCATGCGCGAATCGTAAAATTTCACTCTCATCATTTTTTCATAACGCGCCTAAAGAAGTATAACTTCAAAAATATTGTTTACTTGAGACAACCCTAGCTGTTGCGACAATGTCTACACGTTGTCGGCATTTACAAGAAGATCAAAGGCGTCGTCCTACTGTATGTTTTTATACTGTGCTACCCTTCTAATATGCGTGCACGATTGTACACATTCAAAGAAATGATGTGTCGTTATATTTTTTTAATTCTATGTGAGGAGTTTCAGCTTTTGACAATTTGGTCGCTGTATGAGAGTCTAGTACTTTTTGTTAAGACTATTGCCTATAAATGTTAGACTCTCTTGGTTGTATGTGAGCCTAGTACTTTTGGTTGCCTGGCTGAGGTCGCCGTTTACAAATTGACTCTTTTCTTTATGCAAGTTATTAATAGGTATTTTTTGTTAGACTAGTGCCTGGCAGAGGTCGCTGTTTACAATTTGATCACTGGGATGTAAAACAAATGTTAGACTCTCTTGGTTGTATGCGAGCCTAGTACTTTTGGTTGCCTGGCTGAGGTCGCCGTTTACAAATTGACTCTTTTCTTTAGGCAAGTTATTAATAGGTATTTTTTGTTAGACTAGTGCCTGGCAGAGGTCGCTGTTTACAATTTGATCACTGGGATGTAAAACAAATGTTAGACTCTCTTGGTTGTATGCGAGCCTAGTACTTTTGGTTGCCTGGCTGAGGTCGCCGTTTACAAATTGACTCTTTTCTTTATGCAAGTTATTAATAGGTACTTTTTGTTAGACTAGTGCCTGGCAGAGGTCGCTGTTTACAATTTGATCACTGGGATGTAAAACTCGCTTGGTTGGATGCCAGCCTAAAAGTACCTACTACTTTTTGTAAAAATAATGCCTGGTAGAGGTCGCTGTTTACAATTTGGTCACCGTCGCACCGAGAATGTAAGTGGTTGTAGGTATGCGAAGTAGTTAGTTACTTTTTGGTGGCAGCAATTTCAGACTGTCCGAGGTAGCTGTACAATTTGGTCACTCAGAATATCATACTCTTGTGGTTGTACGCGAGCCTAGTGCTTTTTACACGCTTTTTATTAACTTCACTTGTATGTTTGTTTGTAACCGACTTCTTTGGGCGCGATTTTGACCCACTTTAAACGGCCAGATTTCGTTCAAACTTTGTAGATTTATCGAGGACCGATGACAATACACTAATTTGATAAAATTATTCCATTTTTCAAACTAAAAAGTAAAAAATAAATAATAGTTTAAAAAAACTCAAAACACGCTTTTTATAGAAAACCAAACTAAAAAATAGAAAATAAATTTAATAAATTTAAATTAAGAAAAGTGTTAAAAATTTCAATAAATATAAATTAATAATAGTGTGAATAAAAAAAAAAAAAATTATTTTAAAAAAACGTGGCGTGCTTTTTAAGATATGTATTATCAAAATGATAATCACTCTACTCATATCTGTCAATAAAATATTTATAACTATTGACACCATGCACCCTACGCTTGTTTTTAAATATTTTTTTTTATTCATACTATTGTTAATTTATATTTATTGAAATTTTTAACACTTTTCTTAATTTAAATTTATTAAAATCTATTTTCTATTTTTTAGTTTGGTTTTCTATAAAAAGCGTGTTTTTAGTTTTTTTAAACTATTATTTTTGTTAGAATAGTGCCTGGCAGAGGTCGCTGTTTACCATTTATTCACCGAGAATGTGAGACTCTTGCTTGTACATGCGAGCCTAGTAATTTTTGTTCTAAGTTAGTACCCCGTAGATTGCTACAAGGGACATTTGTCCGTTTTTCACTTTGAGCGTTGATTGTTTGACAATTTGGTCACTGGGAAGCCTAGTAATTTTTGGTGTAAAATTTGCATTTTCCCATGATGCTGATAATTTGGTGTGCGTTTGTAAAGGCTTGAAACAAAGAAGAAAGATAGAAAATCCCTTAGAATTCAATAATTTAATAACGGGGCGACGATTATTAAGTTGCTTACGGATTAGAGGCAGCCTCGCCGCGCACGGCTCGTGGAGGCACGCCTCGGGCTGATGCGCGTACGCACTTGAGGCAACAGGGCGAGCCGTGCGTGCCTCAGGCGAGGCTGCCTCTAATCCGTACGCACCTTTAAGGTGGCACATATACATGAAAATAATAGGTATAGTTTGCTTACATAAAAATATAAATATTAGAATTAAAAACTTGTTGTATTTCATTCTTTCTTCTTAGCTTATGTTCATTTTAATATTGATATGTACTTATGTAGCCAGTATGTCGTGGCAACAATTAACTAGATTCGCTGTGTTATTATACAGCACCCGGGACACACTATCCCTTTTATTTTCACAACCCATGATTATAAGAAAAATCCTTGCAAAAAAAAAAGATACTAAGTTCGTCCCTGTTTTGCGAATACATATTGTCATCGAGACATCTAGCATGATATAGCTAATGACAGTCTTTAGCTTTTGAGCTTTTTGGCTATTCATCGCTAAGAAAAAAGGCGGGGCTTGACTTGATGTGGGCAGGGCTAGATCTGAAGTGTGCAGAGTTCAGCTTGTAGCATCTTTCTATGGAAAAATTCGATAATGCCATGCTCCTCTGTTATACTTACTTCGTAGGCCAGACCAATCATTCCGATGTTCTGTTGATTTTTTAGGATGATGTAATATTGGGAGGTCGAGCTGACTGGAGTCAACTGAGGATGTTGAAATTGATGAAGTGTGGTCAGAAAAAATTAAACACATTTTTTTAACTTGACATTTATTTACATTCATATCAACAAAACGGGTGTTTGTATAAAACAGTTCTTTTATAATTTTCCATACCAATTTTATATCTAGTGTAGTGCCGCGAGAATGTAAAAATATTTTTTTATTTTCTTGCTTCAAATTTTAAGATATGCTGGATTACATACCGTGACTCGATACAAACTACCAAGCTTTACTTTGCCATTGAAAAAGTATACAATTCAAAAATTGCATAACGCACCCAGATTCTGTAAATTTATAAGGAATTTGTAGTTGTTTTTTAAATATCTTTTAGTCGGTTGAATAATTTTTAGACGTTTCAAGTCAAGTTAACAGTAGTAACGTTTGTCTGTTATAAGTTTTCTTTAATCGTTAGTTAAGTCAAATAATAAAGTTTAGTTCAAAAGTATTCTAAAGTCGGCAAACTTCACGTTAAAGTTTGTTACAATTTCGTGATCAATATCATGAGAATCTGGGCATAATTAAATCATAGATAACGAGATGTGTCAACGATAGTTTAAATTCCTCAACATGTTTTCAAAAAAACTTATCCATCACAAAAATGACGTCTAGTTTTTTAAATCTGCGAGGACTTTTGCCTAGGGTGGTCTCAGCAAGAAATTCACAAAAATAATAAGTATTTAGTTTTTTTACATTTTCGGATTTTACATAAGTAGGCTAATAGGTTTAATAGGTAAATAAATTTTGTAAGCATCATAGGCGACATTTATATAAAATGCTTAGAAAAACATTGAGCTTGAAGAATAAGCTTGTAGCATTTCATTGGTAACATTACAGGCTCCTGGCGACAGTGTAACCTATATCGTCAAGATGCGTATCGACATTCGAACCGATCGAATATTATAAACACACGTCCTTGCAATTTGGTAAGCCTCCAAAGTTAAAAAGATATTTTTTTTATCGATCACTGTTTACCGTGTCGGTTCAAATGTCGATAGAAACAAGCGGACGGTAACCAGACGGTCACCAAAAATACCCTTTTCTTTAAATAAAACTGCCTGAAGTCCTTTATACACTTCTCCAATCATTTAGTGGTAGGTATAAAACTTAGGCAATAGCAACAATAAGGTAGGTACCCCGTCAAACACCTAGAAAATTGTAGGTAAAAAATTCTATTCACAATATTTTTGACATCTATCTAGATCACACGTTGGGGGAATCGTTAATATTATTGACGGGGCTGCAAACTGCAAAAGCAATGCGATTATTTCAACGTATTTCACACTATGTACAAGATTCCAAAGTATCAACACAGAGAAGTCACGAAAAATAAATGGCAACACTACATTGCAGCCCCAACAATTATATTAGCGCACTTTTAAGAGGCTATACGAGTGGTCGTGTCCAGGATCGTAGCTCCATTTACACTAAGTATATCAATATTCCCAATGTCCATTTTTAACAATACGTACATGCCTTTATAATAATTTATTTACCTTAACAACAAGAAAATAATATTTGCAAGACGAAGAAAAGAGATGTATACAGTGTCGACTAATGAACTTACTAAAAGGAATCACAAGACAAACATTGTATCGCTGTAACATCTAAGAAGGAAACTTATTCAGTCTAGATATTGTCTTTCATTAGACATCAAAAAATGTTGACTAAAATTAAACTAAATAATATAGACCCATTTTGATAAACTTTTTCTTTTTAAATATAATAATAATACTCAACTAAATTTAAGTTATTATAATAATGATGCTCTCTCTACATCAGTTCTTTTAGAAGAAAAATCATGATTAGTGATGCGCAAAGTAAGAATAATTAAGAAGTAACCATGCCACATACAGTGGCCTGGTCTGTGAACAAATAAATAGTTAGTATTTTCGTCTTGTGTCGCGTCTTGCTAATTTCGTCTTGATGCAAGACTGACTTTGTACATCACTAATTACATCTAAAGAAATCCTCAATTTTTAGACTTAATATTGGTCGTAGCTCTTTTTCGAAACAAACGCATTGGCACAAGTTGTTAACAAAAAATAATTAAAAACAATTGAAAATGTAACCTTAAATATTTTCGTAAACGAAAAAATAAAATAAAATATGTAGTTTTTCCCCCAGAAATAAAATTCCCTTATTTTTCACCTATTGAGCGTTTTTTATAACATTAAAAGTGGGCGTATTAAAGAAATAAATGTAATTAATACTTAATTTAATAGCTAATTAGATGGTAAACTTTTTATATTTACGGTCAGTGTCACGGAAAAATACCATTATTTACTTAAATTTCCGCGAATAGCATTGGTAGATAGCTGTGGGTTCCAGTTATGCAATAACTTTCTCAGAGTTTTGCGTAACAAAGTGTAGACTTATGAATATATTTGATTTAAATCATAAAAAAAATATTTTTGGCTTAGTTATCTTGTAATATGCTTAACAAGATGTGGTATTTTTCCGTTACTTACATAAATTTTCATGTTCCGCAAATATTACAAACTTACGAAACAATTAAAATGTGCCAGTGACTATTATGTAAATAGTGACGAACAGTATTTTATATAGAAACATATTTTAAGAAGATGAATGAAATACCAAAACTTACATACGAAAATATTTCTATAATTAAATACTTATACTAACAAAAATTTTTGACTAAAGGGCCAGTGTTCGATGTGTTAAAATTGTAAAATGTTGTTGACTGTGTGGTCAAGTATTAGGTACATTAATTACACAAAACAAGCACAATAGTATAGTTAAATAAAGCACGAGAAAATATTTCAAATATTTCACTGAAAATTTCATATAAAAAACGCATTATACCAGTGCTCGTTATTTGAAATTCTTGCGAGGTAACTGAATTGGTTACTTGAAATTCTTGCAAAGTAACAGAATTCCTCACTCTAAATTCTTGCGAGGTAACTGAATTCGCTCCTCTAAATTCTTGGGGAGTAACGAAATCAATGTAGGTAACAAAGTTATTTGAAAATGCGCGTAAATTTTGAAACGTTCAACGAAGACAAACTTATACTTAATTATTGTTTCTTTGACTTTATATGTAAAGTAAACTTATATTTAAAATTTTATTCGTATTCTTTGAAACCATAACGTGATAATAAGATTTAACAGTAAGCTTAGGTATAGGTAGGTGTAAAGTTAGTTGAAGTAAATATGTTTAAGAAAATTACTAAAAAAGTTTCTTTAGAAATATTCAGCGTGGTTCGTTTGGGAAATATTTGAAATATCTTCTAATTACGAAGGTAGTTTGCGGACTAAACGTGGACAGGGTCCAGTCAGGTCCATGTTAAGTACACTATTTGACAACAAGTATTTGTAAACAATAAATACACTGATCACTTTGAGATCACTTCGTTAATCTAAACACTTAAAATTTTAAACGAAAAAGGTTGACTGAAAAACTGACAATGGCCACAATAATTATATTATTTTACAATTAACTATCAAGTTGGTAACATAAAAATAAAAGAAAAAAATAACTGTAACAAATATTAATTATAATATTGTTCTAATGAACTTAATACGAATACTTACTCGGTACTCGGTTCCTTTAGTAGGCACCGACCGAAACTTTGGGTAATGAAAAGTACATCTTCGTATAATGAATAAACAATTTGCTCGCCAGATAAATTGCTGTAAGTATAATTATAACAATGTTCATTCAAAAATTAACAGCTCTTTGGCGCCTGCGAAATGTTATCGATCTTCAACTTATACTTAATGTGACTAAAACTTAAATGTTAAGAAAAAAAAAATGTATAATAATAAACAATTTGGGGAATACTTTGGAAACGATAAATCCTTTGACACAAACCTTACCGTTATTCTTATTTAGTTAACAACAGCTGTGCACGAGTGCACGTGGACTCCACCGTAACGAACTCACGTTATCATACTAAGTCGGTTCATGTGCCCCGGATACATCACAACAAACGTTCGGAATCTTACAACCTCTTAGCAAAAGTTTCTTTTTACTCTTTTTTTTTGTAAATTCACTAGGAACGAGTTCTGGAATACTTAATACGGTCTAGATAGTTCTTTAGAACGTTTCAATTGAACTTTGAGTCTCTTTGTACCTATTTGGAAACCGTTCATGGCCTGTATGGCGGCCTGCGCGGACGCAGCGTTGTCGTACGAGACAAAACCGAAGCACTTTGACAGGTTCGTCTGTTTGTCTATGAACACTTTAGCCGATATCACGTGGCCGAAGGGCAGGAACGTGGACGCGAGGTCCGTGTCTGTGAACTCCTGAGGCAGGTGGTATATAAACAGGTTTCCGCCTTCAGGTCCTGTTGGACAAAGATCCAGTTAGAAGTACAGTTACAGTGAACAATAAAGGAGAAATTGAGAAATAGACTTCGAGGGCTTTTTAAATGAAAGACGTTGCACCAGACTAGCAATTACTCTTGTAAGAAGGGTGCGTTTACAAACATGTGAACTCACATACACCAACAACCAGGCCAGGAACAACTACCTGTAGGCCTTGCCAATATAAGCTCCAAGCGGGAATCGAACCCGCGACACGGAGTGCAGTAGCCAGTCGCTCAACCACAGCGCCAACCACGTCGTGTGTGTTGAACCGAATACTTTTGTTTTAGTAATTTTGATACAGATGTGGTCTTCGTACTTAGAATCTGGTTATGAGCCAGAATTATATTCTTGACGGAAAAAAACATTCTTCGTTTCGTTTCAGTTTTCTTCCGAGTCAGTGACTCACACGATGTAACTGGACACTGACTTTAATTTGTCGATTTCGCTTTAAAACAGCTGTTTGGTATCCACCGAGAATAGATCACCTAAATTTCTGCTCGTGGAAGTTGTAAAATAGTGATTAAGGGGTTATATCCGGTTGGCAGACTGTGCATTGAAATCATACTGTGATCAAGAGTCCGTTGTTAAGCTGAGTTGGTAATTCTTTTCTGTTTCAATGTCTTCCTAATTTCAATTCACATTTTCGATGGTTTATCTTCATCAATTTTTTGAAGAAAGATGACAGATTTTTAGTATTTTTATTATTAGCCAGTACAAAGATAAAAACAATGCAATATTCCCATTTCAAAGTTTGGAACAGGATATTGGCGATTAGCCAAAGTTTGGCGCGTGTCCAAAAATGTATGTTCATCCATTGGTGCATGTGTGAAAACCATCGGTTTGTTATTATTTTTGCTCATCACTAATGCTTCTTGCATTATCTACATGGGGATTAATGTTATTAGCTCGTAAACATTTAATGTTGAACATGGATGGCCTAATGAATGGCCTCCCCTCAGTGTTGCCATCCATGCTTGACAGATGGATTCTGGAAATGTTATTAATATACATACATACATATGAAGAGAACATTCACGTCGAGCCAAAAAGTTGCCTTTTACGCCATCCTTGGGAACTGGCCTAAAAGGCCACCTGAAAGATGCCGGCTTACTATACACTTACCAGCAAAATAAAGATTACCCGTACCTTCAACCTGCTTTCCAGCGGCTGCGGCGGCAGCAGAGCCTAGTACGGATCCTAATGGTGCTGCTGCGAATGCTGTGCCAAATTGTGCCGCATATGCCGAACCTAGAGGCTCGGCTGTTGACCCTGAAATTTTTTAATGAACTGTCAACCGATTTGTAATGAAAAGGTCATGAATTTGACATTTAAAAAAATTACAGGTGTTAAATGTCATTTTTTTTCTCTGTCTGAAATGTATTTCAAATTCACGACGAATTTGAAATACATTTTTGGTTTGTAAGAATTAATCGATGAAAGGAATGGACGGAGGCCTTTGCCCTGCAGTGGGACAGTACAGGTTAAATATAATAATAATAATAATAAATAATAAGAATTAACAAATGATTGATGAATGAATGACTGTTTGGTTGGCGATTTTTACCAAAATTTTACATCTAATAAAAGACTTTATCTGTTGAATAAAATTGATGTCTGACAGTTATTGTATGGAAAATCTGTCATAAATTCAAAATTTATACGCAGGATAAGATTTACACTAGCAATAAAAGTTTAGTAAGATCTGTTCTTAGAAAGATTTATTAACAGTTAAATCAGATTTAAACTATTTCTACATAACTCAACTTTTACTTATTAATGTAAACTTTTCAAAATATAAAAGAGAATTAAGAAAAGAACTACAAACCAAATAACTACCTACTAATTACCTACAAGATATATAATAAGACGTACGATATAACGGATAGAACGAAAGAGCTGCTATAGCTTTAATTTTTAACAATTACCAAAATTAATTTAATCATTGAACAGTTTACTCTCTATTAATTTTATTTTATTCAAACACTTTCATCACTCAATGCCTTGTAAAATGTAAACGGCCGTCAAGTTGCAGTATCTTGTAAAATGTAAACGACCGTCAAGTTACAAACTCTTGTAAAACGTAAACGGCCGTCAAGTTACAAACTCTTGTAAAACGTAAACGGCCGTCAAGTTACAAAGTCTTGTAAAACGTAAACGGCCGTCAAGTTACAATGTCATGTAAAACGTAAACGGCCGTCAAGTTACAATGTCTTGTAAAATGTAAACGGCCGTCAAGTTACAAAGTCTTGTAAAACGTAAACGGCCGTCAAGTTACAATGTCTTGTAAAATGTAAACGGCCGTCAAGTTACAAAGTCTTGTAAAACGTAAACGGCCGTCAAGATACAATGTCTTGTAAAATGTAAACGGCCGTCAAGTTATAATGTCTTGTAAAACGTAAACGGCCGTCAAGTTATGCGTGCTAAGTATTCAACATCTGCCTAGCCCTTTCCCACCTATGTTGAGATCGGCTTCCAGTCTAGATGCAATTGAACATCAGTGTTTTACATGGAGCGACTGCCTGTCTGACCTCCACAACCCAGTTACTGGGTAACACGATGCCCTTTGGTAAGACTGGTTGTCAGACTTTCTGGCTTCTGGCTACCCATAACGACTGTCAAAGATCAACGAATGACAGCCGGGACTAACGCGGGCCTTTCATGCTTTACGAGGCTCGGAGGGATCTCGGTACGAGATGGATGGTAACCCATCCACGGCCAGACCGCGGCAAGCGTAGCTTAACCTAGACCGATCGATCCGTATGGCTTTTACTTAGCCACGAGCCCCTAAGGCCAGCTTAGTGTTCATGTTAGTTTAATGTCTGAATCGTAAAACTGTAACGTTAGAGCAGCAAAATTTATTCTGAACATAAATGGGCATAAGATCGTTTTAAAAAAAAAATATGTACAGACTACCAGCACATCAAGTCTCAAAATTTCCCAATTGAATATGAACCTTAACCTTTCGTATTAAAGTTGAAAATCTATCAAATTGTTGTAGCTTGATGTGCTGGCCTCTGTACCTACTTAACGTCAAACTTGTCGTGATGGTGGTTAAGGCACCCTCGCATCTCATGCATGAGATGGACGAAAACTTGGACTTTATAGTTAGTTAATTTAAGTCTGAAATCGCCAATCTGCCTTGAGTGGTGATCAATGTTCGTACCTTCTGTGTATGAGAAGAGGGCTTTGCTATGCAGTGGGACAATTATAGGCTGCTACCTGCTCGCTGGTTATTATACTAAAGACAAACTTAAAAAAAAATATTTTCTCAAGAAAATAACTTCGGGACCTAGGTATTATGTTCAAGTTATTGTTTTTAATGTTCATAAAATTCACAATTATCTATTATTTATGGTTGTATTATTAGTAGATCAGATACCGAATTAGATACACAAAAAAAAGTGTAGGCAAACGATAATTCACGTGACTGACAAATACGCAAAATAAACAAGATGTCAAACTACACACACAAACAAACACTGCATGCCATAAACAGTGTCATACAATATTAGTTATCATAAACACAATGAAAATACAAAAAAAAAGAAAACATTATACAAACATAACACTCACGAATCTCATAAAAATAAATAATAAAAATTTAGTATTTTAGCACTTTCATGCAGAAACAAACAAAGTTGTTAATTTTACACTAAAACCTCTTTTGTGTCGCAGTTAATTACTACACTATTTACAAAGTAATTAATTACATGGAGCAAGATTTATAATAAAAATAAAATTTCAAAAACCCCCGACGTAAACAAAAACCTCTGGGTTTAAGGTTACTATGTTCTTCTAATATCAATATCATTCAAGTATCGGAATATCAAATTTGACTCCATCAGACCTGTGGAAGATGAAACTAGAAAACAGACGATAATCTGCTGTACCAATTTTCTTGAATCTAAGAACACTCTCGAACAAGTTACGGTTGGATTTAAACTTAATGGCGGCTGTGAAGTGCGCTACAGACTGCGCAGTACCCCGCCCGCCACCCCCGCTGACACGTGAAATAATTGTTACTGTGCGCGCAACCACTCGACTCATGTTCAGAGCCGCCAAAAAGTTTGAATCGTAGGTACTGTACCATTTAAACATAAAAACTAAATCAAAATCGGTTCATTCGTCGATCTCGTAGACAGACAAAGATCTGTACACAGACGCTAAACTGTTTACACCTTTCTGTTTTTGTCGGGGGTTAAGTAAACATTTCACCTATGTCAGAAATTAAGTGATTGCGGCAGCTATGTATAATAAACGGCAAAGATCAGAGAGACATTAAAATATTTCTGCATTCTGGTTAAAAAAAAAATCATACGAATAAAATTAATTTCGAAAATATTGCCGTAATTTATGACTACGTAGGTACGATATGCTATATATTTTTCATGGTGTCAAACACATAAATAATATATATTCCGATTCAAAATCGCAATCAGAGGAAAACGTGGTCATAAAATATAGCACTTTACCTCAAAAAAACCTAATTAAATAATTTAACGAAATTCCCAGAGGGGTAAATAATGCGACTATTATTTTACATTGACACGAATAGTCATTGTTTACCGATTCATAAGGTTACATATTCTATGCAAAGCAAGCGACGGTAGACCATTCTACCTTTAACAATGCCAACATAGAATCATACCAGGCGAGTACTAGATTCATGTGATAAATGATGCGATTCAGTCATTATAGAGCGAAGGAACAAAGTATACAGCCTTGGCTGTCAGGTAAACAGTCTGTCATATTTTACAATACTCTACTCCAAGGGTAGACATTCTGTGGTAAAACAACAAGAAGGTCCATACGTTTGAGTTCGTTCAAAGTATAATTTATGCAAATGCTGTGTGTAACTGTATCTAAAGTATAAAAAGAAATTAACTTTTGTGCTGTATTGTTTTCGATTTGTGAAATATATAATTACTTCCCGCGATTTTGTCCGCTTGAATTTTCTGATGGATTCCTAATAACTTTGATAATAAAATATAACTGCACTCACTCTATAGGGATGACGTAGCTTTATATTTTTGTTTTTTTTTTTTATAATCGGTTAAGTATTTTTTGAGTTTATCTGTTACAAACGCACTTGAATATTTTGTTCCTACCTTTACTTTAGACTTAATTTTCTACGATGCCCTGGTAAAACCGTCCAAGGTACGTGAGTAGCAATTTACATTATTACATTATTTTAAATATTAAAAATGTACTTTTTCTTTAGATACATATTTAATTTACGTTATGTAACGGGACATCATTTTGTACGTATCATTTATCATTTTATTACATTTTTATCTATCAATTAAATACTGTAGCTAACTTTGCCGGTGACTTCGTGCCCGCGAAATTTCTTACGGACTCCTAGATTTTGATACTAGATCCTTTAATTTTACTCGCTGATACCTAATGAATTTTATAAAGGTGAAAGAATTTTTAAAATCGGGTAAGTATTTTTTGTGTATTGTGTATTACAAAAAAACTTACCCCAAAAAGATACAGTTTCTTCTTAAAATATTAGTTTAGTCAATGGAGGATCTTTTTGTCTTTTGTTTTATAAAGCGTCTACCAAAATTATACGCAATTTTTGAACGTCAGTTGAAATCCCTGTTTATAAATCATTTATCACATCAATCTACGAAGCTAAAAAATGTCATTCCATGTAAAAAAACACACATTTCTTTTTATTTCATTGCATTTGTTACCTGTGATGTTAGTCTTCCCGAGAAGACCTGAAGTGTGAAAAATGTTCATCGTTAATTAACTTTTTTTTAACTTAAGTCGGAACGAAACCTGAAAGAGGAAAGTTTGCGGACAAAAAGGTCGGTACATGATAATTTTTTTTAATCTTGAGTTCTCTTCTAATTTTGAATTTAGAAAAAAAAATCTGTTACATTTGAACAGAATGGGTGAACTTTGATGGTTTTATGTTTTATTTTAGTAGAAGGCATTTTTGATGCTGATGTAATAGTTGTAATCTGCATCATGTTTATTTAAGTAAAATGAGAATTTAATTTTCTCATAAATTGTAATGAGCAAGATGGGAAAAAGGCTAAGGTGGTCCCAGAAAACATGTGAGTTGATTTATCACAAGTATTTTAACTAGATTTTGCAGTTAATATTTACCTTATCAAATAGGGAACAAGATAAGTAAATTTCCTAATAAAGGGACACTAAATGGTCGTTTAAACACAAGAATAATATCAACATAGCCAATTTTCTTATGAAGTTTACCAATAGCTTTATACTTACTTATCAATAAATAAACTTTAGCAATAGGTACAATCTTACCCTACGACTAATTTTACCTTAACTAATAAAACTAAAAATTCAAACTTAAAACCTCCGCGATAATAAGACTACAAACAATAAAAAAAACAAAAAAACTGCCGCTCTATGCAAATTAAAAAAAGAAGAACTTACACAATGGTGGTGCGGCTTGCTGTGGGGCGCTAGCTTGCTGCATAGGTGTGGCTTGCGACACAACCGGCGGCTGCGTCATCGCCGCGAGCGCAGCTAAGTTCTGCACCGACACAGGGGCTAAAAGACCCCCAAGCTGATCGGCAGCACCCCCACCTAAGGACCCCACTCCGCTCACGGCGCCCCCACTCAGCCCTGCACCATTGAAACCCATATCCTGATAGTTAACACCTATGTAACAACAAAAGGGTAGCGTAAATAAAAATAAAATGGGATAAAATAAAATCGGCGGGGATCGTGGAGTGGTGTTGCCAAAAACACTAATTAGTTTATGGCCTTTATTGTTATCATCCGCTCGTGTGCAACAAGGGCAACTAGATTAAATTCTTTTTTCTTGTTTTGACGCTTGTCAATGGTCTAAATTAAATAACTGGTTTGATTTTGACAACAAGTTTTGAATGGTTCTGTTCAAGCGGTTACTTCGGAGTACTTGTTTATTTATTATTTGTACTTAAAACACTGGACCTCGTTTCTCTTCATTAGTAACATTACACCCAATAAAATGAACACTATTAGTCCAATTTGGACCATAGGCCAGTAGGTCCATAATTATCACAACAGGCAACACCAAGGATGAGGTAAAATTAGGTTAAAAGGAAACAAAAATATAAAAACGAGTGTACCATTAATTAAAACAGTGTTCATTTCGTTAAATGAATCATTAAAATACTGCGTCATTGCTCGATAAGCCGAAACCAGTCTTGTTGACTCTTTAAATAGGTATATAATGCGTTTGTCATACCTACTTTTTTGTTTAAATGCATTTTATTAAGACAGTCTACACATAGACTCATTCATTTGAGAGTAACACCACAGAGAAAAATATATGAAAATTATGTGGTAAAACTGACAGCAACAAGTGATATACGGGTCATAATTTTGATTAATTCTTTTCTAAATACTAACTATTTCAGATGGTTTTATAGATAATAAATGTACACTGTGATTCATTATTTACGTAGAAACGAAGTTTCTTAGAACACGTTTATAAAAAAAAAGAATGAAGTGTTAAACCAAAGAATTAAATTGGATAGGAGTAAGAATTCAAAAAGCGACTACAACTTAAAAAAGCGGATTGCCTACCTGTATTACTAACTTAAGAGCAATACTAGAAAAAAATATATATATTCAAAAAACACACAATAACCTTGCAAAAGCGTCGACCCCTGTCCTTGCAACAGTTGCTGCTGCAACCCAACAGCTTGCAGTTGCTGCAACAGTTGCAGCTGTGTTGCCGGCGACAGCGCCGCTTCTGACGCGAGGTATGTCGCTGGGGCAATAGGGGCCGTCAACCCCCATAGGCTCGCCTGCATGGCTTGTAGTTTCTTCTGTTCCTTCTCTTTTTGCGTGTCAGCGAATTTCACGACCAGCGGTGCTGAACAACCTTCCATAGTTTGACTGTGGTGTAACGCCTGGAAATAATTGTTGCACTGAATTGAGATAATGTGATGTTTTCGTTTTTTATCAGTTAGGGTCGCAATACACACATTGGCGGTTCGGCACATTCGGTTCGGCATTCTCAATGCCACCTTTGAAAGGTTTAGGCAATAGCAATGATTAATTCGCGAAATGACTAGTCTCTAAATGACCAATTCTTGAAAAAAATGTACAATTCTATGAACTACTGATATGTTTATTTACTCAATTTATGAACAGTAGTACTTTCCTGCAGAATATAGTAAATATAAAAAGCAATATAAGAAATTGCTAATCATCCTCAAATTAGTCATTACTCGACTAAACTCTTTGATTATTTTATGATATATTCTTACTAATATTTTTAATGCGAAAATAACTTAGTCTTATCTGTTACGTTTTACGGGTAAGTTTGATCCCCAAGAAAGGATTTTTTATAAGAAAGGAATTATTCATTTTATATTTTTATAACAAAAACGTTGCCTGCTCTAGGAATTTCTGCTGTGTCATGGGTACATTTTATAAACATATAAACTCACATATACAAACAGCCCGACCCGGAACAACCGCGATTTCGTCTGCGCCCGCGAAAACCGATATTCACGCGGACGAAGTCGCGGGCTAGTAGTAGTAGCGTAGTAAGTAGTTAATAATTCCGAACCGAATGTACCGATCCGCTTATGTGTAAAACGACCCTTACCCGTATGATATTTTAGTACTGACTCCAAAATTTACGAATTGCAGAGTTATCGTAAATAGGAATTTTAAGTTTGTTTTTAAAGAAAAAACGGAGTTAAAATAAAATAAAGCTAGTTATTTCCGAATATGAATCCTACCCAACAAAAGGAAGAAGGAAGATAATAATTCTCACCATGTTTTTAAGATTGGTGAGAACAAAATGACGTCGTCAACAAGGAGATTACAATATGCGATACAATAACATTATTGGTGCATCATCTTTACATTGTTCTATGATTCATTATTTTCTTGTATTATTAGTATGAAGTCACTTATACACATATGAATAACAGGCCTTAAGCTTAGAGCTCTTATGTTTTCTTACACCCTGGTAGATTAAAATAATTAACAGTCTGCTTACACACCAAGGTCACCAATCATGGTCAACATCTGAGCACAGTGCATGCAGTCTTCAATGATTATTCCTACCATCATTTCCTAGGACTATCTACTTTTTTTATAGTACTTTTTATGGCAGGTCCACACTACCACACCATTCCTAAACTACTGCAACTACAGAAAGCCAGAATCAACAGTGGCGACCACCAGAAAAGCGCCGAAGCAATGAAGCTCAACGAGTCCCAAAGAAACGTCACAACTATCTTGGATCCCGCAACGAAATTAATCAGAAAAGAACAGCGGAGGAGTAAGGGTGCTACTACACCAATCGATCGATCATCGATCGATGCCATCGGTCGACATCGATCGACGTTGATCGATTGGTGTGGTAGCTTTGGCTGATCGACGGATACCGTTCGACTAACTAATCGATCGATTGCCGGTCGATGCCATCGGTCGACGTTGATCGATTAACTCCGCTTATAATCCATCACTAAAAATAATCAAGCAGCTCGATCAACGTCGACTAATCCATTCTACCATCGATCGATGCCGTCGATCGACAATTGATCTATTGGTCTGGTAACAGCCTAAGAAGTACATTATTTTTCCACTCTGAGGGGACTTATGATATCCTGGTATATTTACCTTAATAGCGGCAATGGCAGCCTGTTTTGACACGAAGGTGACGAACGCGCAGCCTTTGCTCTGACCCTGAGCGTCACGCAGCACGGTGCACTCTTCAATCGCGCCGTGACCAGCGAACAGTGATCTCACGTCGTTTTCAGACAGTTTCTTGTTTAACATGCCCACGAATAGCTTCCTTTCTGTTGACAAAACAAGAAACGGGGTATGTTAGCATTACCTTTAGTAATTTTTCCATGCTCCTACGTTTACACAACGCTCGCATCTGATAAGCTATTGAATATCTGTTTCAACATCGTTTAAATCAGTTCAGTTTTCGTGACTAGGATCCAGAAACCTATCATTATGTGCTCACCTAATTGGGCTTATGGTATGGTATGGTTTAAGGGTTTGGTGTCCACAACTCCACTTCTAAGCGCGTATTTTGCTAACAGGTGGGAAGTAAGTCATAATAGTCTTAATCGGGGTTATAGATAGATAGACTACGTGATAAAAATTAAGTCGAAGGCTGTTTTTGACACCAATCAAGATGATGGTAATTGTTTCAAAATGAATAGATCCAAGTAAAACAAAAAATTCAATACAACAAGTTAATGTTTTGGAAGCCTAAAATATATTCCGAAAGCGCTTAAACAGTAGAAATCCATAAAGATATATACACACGTTAGTAAAGACGCTTAGCCTTAATCTGTTAAAAATTGCCTATTCAGTGACGACACACATTAAGTGCTAAATAATGTTCTGCTATTATCACGGAGACCATTACCAAACGATATGTTTACGTAACAGAGGAAGCATGTTTCCTTTGCGCATTCAACGATACCTTGGGCCCAACTTTCATAATAGGAGGGAGCGGGGGGATTAATGACGAAGTGGGCTATGAAATTCTCCGGTCCTCGCGTCTATTGGCGATTGCTGTGTCTGATGACAGATGTTAGGGTCATCGCGCACATTACAACAGCACCGCTCCAACCGATACGGCAGCGGCCCACCGACATTGTGTCCAAAAATCAAACTGTCAGCTGCCATCGTGCCCCTCGCAATTAAGTTATCACCTTCCATATTTTGTCGTTATAAAAAATATTGTAACGCACACGATTTAGAGTTCCTTCTTTAGAGTTCCCAGAATGGTAAATTATTTGCCGTGTCAGAGCGGGTTATCCTCACACTCAACCAACGAAAGCAAACGAAAAAGAGCAATGAAAACTGAACGAACAAATCTCTCTTGTCGGACGCATATCACGTTCGAATTTGCATCGCACAATATCGAAGTGCATTGTCGTACACGCGAGAAGGTATCGTCAGAAATCCAAGCGTGATCCTGAAATATGTACTCCCTGAACCCTCGGCTCGGCGCGGTCGCGGGGTTAACTGGGAAATTTACGAGTTTCGACCCCGAACGGCGTCGGTCATAAAGCATTTTCCGTTTCGGTGCATACGAATTTTTGATGCTGTTAAATCTTTGAGGTTCTGACGAGTGTGTGGGCGGGGAAGGCGGCGACGGGATCCTGACCTAGATTTACGTTTCACTATTTATTAACGTGTTGCGGTCTTGTTACCTTAGGGACCAAATCTGCGTTTGTTATAAAAACGTGCAGTAGGTATAACCTGAAAGTGGTAGTTACTTCGTAGCAGTGTCGATGCCTTTATACAACTCAATATCTTCCTACAGGCTTTCCATAGGAAGTTCGAAACAACTGCTACTCTGCAGCTATTACCCTATAATAACATGTCTGAGGCTAAACATGAGTTTTACGCCATAAACGATCCCAGCAAACGATTACGGTAGAGATAAACCATAAGCCGAGCTTACGAAGCGGATCAGTGATCGGGCCCACCGGTGAGAGGGCGGTCGGTCTATACCTACCTGACATAATCCATTACTTACTACTTCTAACGACACCCACGGGAAACGGGTGAGCTTATCCGTAACAAAATACCGGTACAATTCCCTAAAACAGAAGCCTTTTGGAAATTGTTGGAGTAACGATCAACAAAGAGGCTAATCGCGATACTTAAAGACCAGTTCCAACTATCCACTAATAGGCCCAGAATCCTATGAATTTAGGCCCAAAAAAAAATACTTTTAAGTTCTAGTCAGACTTACGAATGAAGGACTCCCGTACCACCGTACAATATTTTCACACTACATCCAAAAAACACGTTTCTGAAATAGGGACCTTTAACTTTTAATTCGGCGACTGTTGTCGGGCGAAAAATGTTAAAGGTTACCTATACGGTAACATCGACACTAGAGAGGTCTTTATTCGATTTTTATGATTTGTTGTTATTGAGAAACACCTTCTGTGAAAGTTTCATGTATTTACCCCACCTGTTACGGTTCAAAAGATATACCCTTGTGACAAATGGAAGGACAGACAGCGGAGTCCCGTTTGGTACGCAACCATAAAACCGAGATCGCAAGCAATTACGATTAAAAACTGTAAACACACGTTAACGTTTGCACAGACAGACGTAAAATTTTCAACGTCAAAGAAGTGCGATACACAATGCACGGTGTGGGGGAGTATTACGCGTAAAATCCAACATTTGGGGGCCTCTCAATCCCCCAGTGAGTCAGGCGAGGAGGCGAAATTGAAAAGGCACAGAGACTGTTCAGTTTGTAGTGCGAAATGAGCGAGGGATGAACGATGTTAGTGGACTTGGGTGAGGAGTGATTCAGGAATGTTTTATTTTTGTTCTAAGATTTTTGTGCTTAATATAAACTTACGATATTAAGGGTCTTATTAACTCGTGTCTTTGTTGTTGTCAGCTCTTGCTGTTTGTTTTATTATAATTTTCTGAGCCAAGCCCACTATACCCTTTCTAACTGAAAGCCAGAATCAATATCAAGAAACCAGTAAAGCGCCGAGGCAATTAAGCTCGACGCTTCCCGGAAAAACGATTCAACTGTCTTGGATCGCGCAACGAAATTTATTATGATAATTTATATTTTAATATTGTAACCTTGGCCTTTATCTACTGCTTTACTAGCTAAACTTATCAAAGATTTAAAAGGAGCTAAGCGAAAAATGCCACCATACATTTAACAGAAAGACCCTCCCCCATTCAGGTTGCAAATATTTCATGCCAGCGAAATCAGCACGCTCGTACCAAGATTAGCATGAAAATTGTGCGAGAAAACGAAACTGGGAAACGCGCAATCGTCGGCGATAATGCAATACCTCGTAACCATACATTTTTGATGCCAAGTCGATTTTGGTGGAGGAAGATTGAGTGCGGCGCACCCCAAGTTAGCTTGGAGGTAATTTTAAATTCCTTTTAACTGTAAGTAATGTATTGAAAAAGTACGTTTGTTAAAAGTAAATACACAGAGCAATTAATTTGTGTTTATATATTTAAAAAATGTGTATACCGATATCCTAAATATGGAGAGTTACAAGTCTACGGGTCTAGATTTACACGTACTAAAGTTTGTGATGTGAGCATACCAGATATTTTTTTTTGGAGCATACAATCAGTAACCTACTAGCTTTTGCCCGCGACTTCGTCCGCGTGAATGTCGGTTATCGCGGACGCAGACGAAATTTCGGATTTAAAAGTAGCCTCTGTACTTCCCCAGGGTTTAAGCTATTTTCATATCGAATTTCATCAAAATCGGTTCAGTCGTTTCATCGTGAAAGCGTAACAGAGTTACTTTCGCATTTATAATATTAAGTATGGAAATATGGATTTGTATGGATCGTTAAAAGGTTACTATTTAGATAACCATTTGGTTTGCAATAAAAGTAGGATAAATAATTAAAAAGGATATAAAATAATAATCATAGGTACCTACACTTAATTTTCAATTTCACAGCACTGCAGGACCAACGTGTAAGCTCCGTTCGTAATGCCACACATGTTTCTCTTAATACCTGGCGCTTTCCACCCCATTCAATGTGCGTTTGGATTTAATATTAATATAAATGAGAATTATTTTACGACAGGTCGTATGAAATTGTCGCGGGTAATGCTCGATTCAGTAGCGTAATGATGATTTGTGTACTAATAGGCTACATTTTCATTTACTATGTTTTTTTCAGGGGGTCGAAGTACTGATGCATACCAAAAACCTTCAATTAGAGACCAACTCAGAAATGCGAAAAAAATTGCAGTTCCTTACAAAAATGCACTTCAACACGACCAAAATGTATGGCGCCACTGTGTTCTTTTTTATATTTAGGGTTGGTTCCATAGCATAGCAAAACTTGTTCGTCGATATGCATAAATACTTTTACTACCTTCATAATTGCTGATTTATGTGAGTCAAAACAGCATTTGTTAATTGATAATCGACTAAAACTTTCCAGAAGTAGAGTTGAAAATGGCGCGATTGCGTGTGAGTCTTTAGCGCAATCAAATTTATAACTCTATTTTGTATGATATTTGGTTCATAATCAATTAACTACTACTATTACTGACCGTTATGCTTTTTGAACTTCGGTACCATTAGCGTCCTTTACTTCCAAGCTATTGTCGTATGCGGGTTCAAAATCAAATCCCAAATTATGCACTCACTAATGTCCCTTACTAGCACTCCCTTTATAAGCAAAATGACAACTTAAAAGGCTAGGAAACACCAAACTAAAGAATAAAGACGACACAAAACTATTCACAAAACAAACAACAAAACGACAGGAGTCGAACTAATTAGAATAATTTAAAGTGAATCTTTAAGCAGAGTGTAATCTGTTTAAATGCACAAGTAATTGTGTACTTAGAGCAAATAAGGCTTTAAAATGTTAATGCTGTAAGTGCGCCATCGAGCCGGTAACGGCATCCTTCGTTAAACAATTTACATAACCTCTTGACTACAAGGGGGGAAGGTGGAGGGAACCCCCCCCATCTGTACCTGCGATGACCGGGGTTTGTTTTTATGTTCGTGCGTCGGATTCTTTGACATTTACGACTTACAGGGAAATAAATCAAAAGGTTCAGGTTTGAGATAAGGACCAACGTTTTCCGGGGTGTTCTGTCGTGTTCGCCAACATTTCTGGCGGTCTACTATGTAAAAATCTTCAGCTCACTTCAAGCTCACTTCCAGTTAAATTTACTGAGGCAGTTATTCACAGACTAGCACTGCTGGTCTTTGTATTCGATTTGAGCGTCTAAGGACCAAACAAGCGGGTGTCTGTTTGGTCCTTGGCAGCACAAATCGATAGGAGTTCCTTGTAAAATGGAAATCTGTTTCTATACCTAATAATATTATAAAACTGAAGAGTTTTTTGTTTACTTCTTTATTTGAACGCAGCTTTATATTCTCCGGAATTAGTAGTCCGACTGAAAATTATTTGGCTAATACGTTTTCTCGAGTTTAATAATTCAACAAGTCTAACAATTCACGCAGACGAAGTCACAGGCAAAAACTAGTGTGACTATATACTTTTATACGAATTTATTAGCTTTTACGTAAACAAAATCTCTAGCTTTACATAATTACGTGATGAAATAATTATTCATTTCGTCTTGTTTATCTCATGAAAATTACTGTCTTCTTTCAGACAAATTAATTATGTTCTAAGTTCTAATGGTAGCTTCTATCAAAATAAACAAGAGAAACCATTTTATAAAGAAATACGATACGTAATAAATAAGTTTCTGAAAAAGGTATTAATTTCAGTTCACATAGTAATATGAAATTCCAAAGAAACAGATAGTTAAATAAAGCTAAAGTTTTCCAAGAATTTCTTTACACAACAACCTATTCAGATAAAAATCCTTCAAAATGACTTTTAAAATTCACGTAAATCGAACTAGTTACGTTAAATGAGTAATGGCATCCATTTTACAGTGGAGGACGTCTTTACAATGTAGACATGCAACTTTAATGTACGTTTAAACTGTCAGTTTAAATGTTACAGTTTATTGTTTTTGTACATAGTCAGTCAAGAACTACCTACTGACCTTGAATATGTAATGTCTCGATTAGTTGCTACATCGTTATTGCTTGAGTTGACAATAAGAACTATGAAATGTAATACTAATACTGAGTTTGTTTGTTTGAATGCGCTCATCTCTGGTCTGGACTACTGGTCCTATTCTAAAAGTTCTTTCCAAATTAGGATCTTATTGCCAAACTTTTCCGCTAGAGGCGCTACCGAACTATAACGTAAACAAAGTGACATTGACATAATAATACTTTTTGTCTGTGCATCAAACTTATATTTTTTAGCTTCCGAAGCAGCTTTTTTAATTCCGGAATAGTTAAACATTCGTTATAATCATCTATATTTTTAACCGACTTCAAAAAAAAGGGTTCTCAGTTTGACCCGTATGTTTGAATCTAAGTATGCATGTTTGGCCACGATTATCTCCCGTTTGGCTAAACCGATTTAGATGCGGTTTTCGGAAAAATGTTTGTAAGATTCTGGAGAAGGTTTTAGTATACAACAAATAGAAATTGATTCAGCACTTTTTTTTTAAATCAACAAATACCAAAAAAAAAAAAAAAAACTTAGAACGTTTCTTCCGTCTTTGGAGGACTTTCACTCTCTGTTTTAACTATGTTGCCGTTTCTTAATGGATTTACAAAAAAGAGAACCGCCTTCATAAACTAAAAGTGATAAGACTTTAGCACAGAACACACATGACTTTAGTTTCGGAAGTTGGTGGCAATACAAAATGTAATGGCTATAAATTTTTTTTTTTATAATTTATTACTACAAAACACTCGTAACGCTACTTCTATAAAATAGGAATATGACTGCGCTCATACTTAGTGTTTACGTTATAGTTTGGTGGCGCCCTCTGAGATTAGCTTTGCGTAAGCAACCCTATTGGAAGCTACGTTTTCACTGAGTTTTATAGGCTGTATTTTGTTATGAAATAATTAGGAATCCGTAAGGAAAATCACGCGAACGAAGTCGCGGTGAAAGTGCTAGTCAGGAATAGTTTACAAGGTGTAACAGAAATGTAAGAAAATAATCTATTTCGATCTAATGAGGTGTTTGTGAAAAAGAATCACAAATATTATTTTAACAAATCCTACTATTATTATAAATGCGAAAGTTTGTGAGTATGGATGTTTGTTACTCTTTCACGCTTAAACGGCTGAATTGGCACACATTTTACTATAAGTATAGCTAGTCTAGCTGAACACATAGGACTTTTTATCTTCTGAAGAAGCAGAAGGGACAGACAAGGAAAGAAGGCAAGTCATCTAATACAAAAAAAGTTAAAATTCGAAGTGTTCAAAGTAAAAACTATTGGATCTCAGATTGTTTAAAAAAAAAAACTATACCTCTATCTATAATCATTTTAATAGTACCTAGCTATAAAATATTTTTTTGACGGGTAACATTTTTAATGTAACATATACCTACTTAAAATGTGCATGCTATGATGTAAGCAAAACATGAATGCTCTTTAATGTCTTTTTTAAAAACAACTTTGTAAACCATGTTTTATGCAAATAAATAAGACTTATTATTATTAAAACAAATAAGTTGTATCTAAGTACCAATTACTATTAATTAATTGATTTCATCATAAAGATAATTTTATTAATGCTACGTGCAAGTTTAACAGTTTATAATAAGTAAAATAATTATCATTAATATTAAGAGTACGATTCTGAGGTACAATGGTGAATAACAAACAGGTATTGTTTCTGTGCTCGACTCCTGACGGGATTGTAATGAATTGTATTCATTATTCATTGTTTAATACTCTTTTAACATTTTACTACATAATATGGAAAGCCGGGTGCGGCATAGATTCATTTTAATGAATTGAATTTGAATAGAGATTGGTGCCAACTGCCAATCCTGTTGTGCACGAGATAAACTTATTTTAAGCTATTTATATCTCTATCTCTCCAATAAAACAAGAAAGAGACAGATATTAATAAGAACTGTCAATTTAAGTTGATCTAAAATGTTCATTTAATTATAGTTGTCATTTCAAAACGTATTGATTAAAAACACAGCGAAGTTGAAGGAAAAAACTAATTTGACATCTCGAACTTAGTTCCTGTCTGTCGCCGTCCTTTTCTTCAACTGCCTGGTAGTAAGAGATGCTAATTGTTTAATGTTAGTTTAGTTTATGAACAAGGGAATCGACACCAATGTTGATAATAAGACAATTAATCCTAACTGATATTTTAGAGGTAGGTACTTGCAATAGAGAATTTCTGGAAGTGTTAGGGCCGATTCAAAAATTGTTCTTAGTAATTCAGGTTGAAGTGAGTGTGAGGTGGTCGTGTGGTGCCGGCCGCGAATAGCACCACCCCATTTCTACCCCTGGGTGTAGTAGAAAGCGACAAAGGGATACTGACCAGAGGATGGGCGGGCAGCAGGGTCCTTCTGAGTATCATAACACCTACTGCGATCGCCAACATGCATCGGCCAAGCATGGCGATTATGGCTGAACCCCCCTTGGGAAAACCTATGCCCAGCAGTAGGCGTCTAAAGGTTGAAATGATGATGATGATGATGATGATGATGATGATGAGTGTGAGGTGCTGTCGTTGCCTAAAGTTAGGTTGAATGATCTTTTGCTTGCTTTGGATGAATCGTAAAATAGCGAAACTATTTACTATATTACATGCTAACATTGAATACACGACAGTGCACAGTGTTATAAAGATATTTGTTTAAGAATGAATGGAGTATAGTTTTGTCACAATCAAATCGTTTTTTACACCTCCACCCTATCCTAAGTTAATAGGCCGCGATCTCAGCTAAAGGCCGCCTTAACCCGGGACCACACTATCAACATTCCGCTAGTCCAGGCTACTTTACTAGCTATTATCCTCGCCAAGCTCGTAACTCATGCCCTTCAAAGTGCGTATGCCTGTTGCCACGTACTGAGTCGTTAAGTTGCGAGTTATGAGCTAGTGATGTTACCACGACGTCTTTTAGTGGGCACGGATTTTGTTGAAACGTCAGATCTTGAGTCGGATCTTAAGTGTAGAGTCGTAAAAATAAAATGCTTTTGCAATTATTTTGTCTGTGCGATTGTTTGATAAAAATAGTTTAGTTTGAATATTACTTTTTCATACAGATGTTTAATGTTGGCATTGATAGTACGATTGCGCGTAACTAACCTTATTTTAAATCAGCGAAAGTGTATATTTGCGTTATTTAGGACATAACTACATACAAAAAAGAGATTTTTTATCTAATATAGTTTTGTTTTTCTACAATGGAACACTGTAATTAGGCATTACAATACATATCATCGTTGGAAAACATTAATGCAATCCCAATTTCCAAATTGATATGAAAATCCCCGTAAATCAGTTGTAAGCTGATTTTTAAATTTCCACATCAATTTACTAGACATCCAAACAAAATCAATCATGTGTAATTATTTAGTCAAATGGACGCGATATTCGCAACAAACAATGGAAATCACATCTGTTTAAAGTGCACTAGCAATTTTGTCGGATAAAAAAATACTGGTACGAAAACTATCGAATTATCTGCTGTTACGGTATCAGTATCGATATTGTCCGATGGCACATCCCTAGTTATGACCGCGTGTGTATTATCTTTTGACACAGATCCTCCACTTTGTGTGCTTATGTCATTGCGAGAATAAGTCAAGGTGAAATATTTTTTTGTTGAAATTAGGTATATTTTTTTGCACTTTTCGTTTAATTTTTCAACATTTCGAGTCGATTTATTCAATGTTTTGTGTAAATTGTGGGAACATTAGCGACAACCTTGAAGTGCTCACTATCGTACTTAAGTACCTACCTATGTCTACTTATTTCAAGAAAAAAATTAAGGTGACGTCGATGTGGTGTAACTTAGGAGAGGCAAAGATAGGTGAGATGGTTGGCCAGAAAAGAAGAGTAGGAAGAAATAGAGAAGGAGCAATAGTTGTCAGTGAGTTAGCAACAGATTGTACTTATATGCTAAGTTAGCGTTATTATTACCTACTTCATTTAATGTCAACCTTAAGCTTCATCCATCCAGTGCCTTTGGATGTAGGTGCCCGTTCTGAAAACAAGTTTTACGCAACCGTTGCAGTAAGGAAGCCGCTTTCTTACACATGGTGGTGTGAAAACCATTCGTGCAAGCTGCAGCAAACATTCCCAATATACCGAAAGCAAACCTTTTCACTAAAACTCAAGCTAATTATTTACATCACTTCCTGAATCTCACCAGTTTCGTGAACTGAAACGCAAAAGTTTGGGACTGTTTTAAGATTCATTAAATTTGTGGTTTGCGTTACTGCTTGGAGACGTATACAAGTTAGTAGTGTTTGCGACGCCGCGGCCGCAGTACACTCACGTGCAATAATATATGCACATTACACGGAGCGTCATACGAAACAAAGTTTAAGATGAAATCATCAAATATTGTGAATAACTCACACAGTTGAATTTCACCATAAACTTGTTTACGTAGGATAAGTCTTTTATTCGTGGAATAAAATTGACGTCTGACAGTTTTTGACAAAATTTATGCGTACCTACGTAACTTATACCTACTACTGGTTATGAAAGTTTTGTGAAAATTCCCCTTAGCCTACTACAAGTTTAATACTACATCTACATAATCTCGAATGAAGCTTATTGACACAACAAAAATACGATATAAAGTACGAACAGGTTTTATGGCTGGTCTTATAAAAAAAAATCAGTGTACTCGTATTGTTATAAAACCAACACACATAGCTAAGTGCCAAACATTTTGTATTGGTCATAACTTCAGCCAGACGCTGTAAAATGTATAACAGTCAGACATTAAACTTGAAAGTAAAAAGCTGATTGACATGTGTAGGTAGGTATCTACATATATTCGGGTTTAGTAGCGCATTTTAAGCGTTTGGACATTTTTAATTTAATAATTGAGTAGTGACCAGCCCCGGCTTCGCACAGTTATTATAGTCATATTTTAACCAATTTACACAAAACCTTAACAATTTATACACTTATACCTTCCTCTTAAATCACTCTATCGATTGCTGAAAACTGCATTAAGATCCGATGCCGAGTTTAAAAGATCTACACGTACAGACAGCAGGAGCAACTTTGTTTTATACTATGAAAAGAAGATAAAGATAATGAACTACAATACATCACAAATAGAGTTCAAAATTGTGGGGAAAGTATAATTCCCCGTGGCATTATTTATTTATCACGCAATTATGTAATTTCCATCGTTTTCCCTTTTGCATTTTGATAAATTATAAAATTAATCAACGAAAATGACTCGTGCTTATTACTCTGTACTGACCGTAAATGCGGATCTAAACTTTTTGGCACGTATCAAGTAGAAGAAGAATTATCCAGAAAAATCCCAGAACGTCGTTTACTAAAAAAAAATACCATAGGTATATTTTTTTGCACGCGACTTCATCAACATTGGGTAGCTTTAGTTAGCTTGTTTCGCGTTTTAATTTATGTACGGTCCCATTGAAAACAATTACCTTTTGCACTTGGCTTGATGAAGTTAATTAAAAAGCCAGAATAATTCATGGAGCTTGTCGTTTTTAACATATTTAAAAAGCGGTTTTTTATCCAACGGAGCGATAGAGAGTATAAAGATTGTATAGCATGTGGGGTGGAAAGCGAAGATTGTACTTGTAAAATAAGGAATGAAAGAAAGAAAATTCGAGTTCCTCTACGCAGATCGATTGTCACGGTTATCAAGCGAAATATTTATAAAAACACATAGTTCTATTTTGAGCATTTCATGCTATTGAAATCGCGTTTGACATCGGCAGAATTGTAGACATCGGCACAGCTTGCCATTTAGGTAATAAAAATAGAACAAAATATTAAAATAAAAGAAATAAAAAAAGATATATATTATTTTAAAGAAGAATTCATAGCTAATATTGACAAGCACTTTCATCAAATCAAGTAAATTTTCATTACTTGTAAAAATTACATTGTTATTGGACTTTGAAATGTCGCTGACCGTGTAGTCGAGGCATCTAAAAAGCACGTACCTAGGTACAGAGGCCAGCAAATCAAGCTAACAACAATCTGTCAATTTTTTTTTTATAGATTGGCGAAATCAGTGTGTATGTGTAATAAGTAAGTAGGTAAGATAAATTTTGCCACAATAGCACTGGC
This sequence comes from Charanyca ferruginea, assembly GCA_947361185.1. Lineage (NCBI taxonomy): Eukaryota > Metazoa > Arthropoda > Insecta > Lepidoptera > Noctuidae > Charanyca > Charanyca ferruginea. The sequence goes on from OX376062.1 coordinate 5,300,877, forward strand.
ATCTTGTTAAAAGTCCTGTAAATAAATAAAGATTATAAAAAAAAGTACCCTCCCACCCGTTTTACACATAAGAAATTTTGCAATTTCAAAAAGTGTGTCAACTATCCGTCTTTTACCGTATCTAAACCACAGATTAACTATGCCTAAACTATACTCCACAATCTGCTAGTAGGTAAGTAAAGCGTCTACAATACAAACAGCAGACCTCACGACCATGCGAAATGTGAAACCGACACACTTAAGTGTTTAGTTAGCTTGTGAATACTACGACGTGTCACCGACTCACCGTTACTATGACAATTGTAAATATAACTGGCCTACCACGATATCTAGTCGTGTAATTAATAGTAGAACATCTAGGTTCGCGGTACTTTGGGACAAGTATTTAAGGGCTTGTACACAAAATGCGATGCGACGCGGCGCCGTCGTCGTATCGCAGAACTCTGATGAGTATAAGTATGTTACGACGAGCTTCGAGTTCTCTCTCTCTCTCTCAGATCTCTGCGATGCAACGTCGCATCGCAGTATTGTGTACAAGCCCTAACTAAAGTATTACAGTACGGTAGGTAGGAAGAGAAACTGGAGATTACCCAAGTAGCAAAATTCTCCTATAATCATTAACTAATAAGACAAAACGTCCTATAGGAATCCAGTAAACGTTTTGCCAAAGATCACTCATCCTAATACAGCATCTAATGATGCGATTTGCGCTAGAAGCACTTTTGATTCTATAACGTAATTTTATAAACGTTTGCAGGATCACTTTATAATATTGTAACTAGAGTTGTAGTCCTATAAAAGTGTTTGATAAAACTATTTAGCATAATGTCATTTTTCATCCTATATACACATTTAATAAGATTGTTTATTCTTTTTAACGTCTTGTTTAATTCCTTTAAAAGACATGAGTACTCCTATGTACGTCTTAGGTATAGCTGCTATAGGTAATATATTACAGGATTGATTGGTCTTAGTCGTGACTCATCACTCACATCACTCATCACAAAAACAGTGGGAAGACCGTGTGTGGTAAACGTGACAAAGATCCAAAGATCAAAGATAAAGTGGAAATATTCATTAATGAGTATTAACATTTTTTGATTTAGCACTTCGAAGTGGAAGTGGATCGGCCACGTCTGCAGACGGAGAGACGGTAGATGGAGCAGACATGCACTAGAGTGGAGATCGCGTTTGGGCAAGCCTAGTGTGGGACGCCCTGCGTCACGATAAACGACGATTTGAAGAAAGTGGCTGGCAGCGGATGAATGCGGGCTGCCCAAGACCGGGTTAGTTGGCGATCTCTGGGGGAGGTAATAGGCTGATATGATGATGACGATTTCGCACAAAATATTTATTTAGTTAAATAACCTAACTTCATTCATATCGATAGGTGATACTATAGCCCAACCCGCTTAACTGAGACCGTTCCTGAGGTAGGTGCGGGGTGCGGGAGGGGTGTGATGACGTGTGCGGGAGTTCACTGATACGTCCACTTGTATCAACTGTCACCCCTTCTCTGTGTAAGAAGAGGCCTTTGCCCTGCAGAGGGACAATTATAGACTGGTATTATTTATTATTTTAGTAAAAAAATAAGTTAAAGAGCTTGCAGGTTAGTTCAACATAATTGCCCCAAAGTTAAAGTATTATCTCAGTATATATATATATATATACAAGGTGGGGATGACGATACCACAAAAAAAATAAAACTAGTTCATAAGAATATTTTGAAACTATTAAATAAATCCTATCACCGAAACTTAAAAAAAAAAAAAATCAAACATACTAGAGAGCATATAAATGTAACCAAAATAGAAAACCATTTAAAATATTGCTTTACTAACTTGTGAGAAGAGCGCCAACTTGCTCAATAAAAACAATTACACCAAATTACCAAATCCTGCCATGAACTTTTTTGTGCTGTTGCCATCGTCAACCAGGTATAGAAGTGTACTGAAACGCAGAACCTAGCAAGGGTTAAGACTACCATACGCCACTTTAAAACAAAAATGCTTGGAAACACCCCGCCTCTACCATCAACTCCCATTTACGACTGAAAACAGTTAAAACCCAAAGATTTTCTTCTCAACTTCCAAAGTAAAATAGTTTTCACAGCTGGCAATTGCGTTGGCGGGACTAATTTTCTCTTTATTATGTTGCTAGTTAGAAAATTTGTCAAAACTCGTTAGCGCGCCTTGGCGGCCATTACAGCGTTTGTTTAATTTGTATGACTTCCTCTGGCACATTGTACTAGTTGGATTATTTGAGCTTATTATAGTTTTTTACTATTTATAGTTTGTGACGTCATTTCAGGGGCTCTTGGCTAAGTAAGTGTAGCCATACGGATCGATCGACCATGGTTAAGCTACTCTTGCCGAGGTCAGTCCATGGATGGGTTACCATCCATTTCAAACTGAGACCCCTCCGCTTTGGGAAGCCCGTAAAGCCGTTGGTCCCGGCTGCCATTCGTAGATCTCTGACAGTCGTTATGGGTAGTCAGGAGTCATCCATTCTGACAACCAGCCTTACCAAGGGGGTAATGGGTAGTCAGGAGTCATTCATTCTGACAACCAGTCTTACCAAGGGGGTAATGGGTAGTCAGGAGTCATTCATTCTGACAACCAGTCTTACCAAGGGGTTATGGGTACTGCAGGTAGTCAGAAGTCATTCATTCTGAGAACCAGTCTTACCAAGGGGTTTTGGGTACTGCAGGTAGTCAGGAGTCATTCATTCTGACAACCAGTCTTACCAAGGGGGTAATGGGTAGACAGGAGTCATTCATTCTTACCAAGGGGTTATGGGTACTGCAGGTAGTCAGGTGTCATTCATTCTGACAACCAGTCTTACCAAGGGTGTATTGGGTAGTCAGGAGTCATTCATTCTGACAACCAGTCTTACCAAGGGGTATCGTGTTACTCAGTTACTGGGTTGTGGAGGTTAGACAGGCAGTCGCTGCATGTAAAACACTGGTATTCAGTTGTATCCAGTTAGACTGGAAATCGACCCCAACATAGTTAAAGGCTAGGCAGATGATGAGTTGGTAATGTTAGTTAGTGTAATAAGGGATATAAGCGACAATAATGGTCGTGGAGAAGAGATGGCTAGATTAGATTTTGAATGTTTTTAATTAAGTACGAGAGTTAAAGTTCAATACAATAACTTTAGCTGTTTATAAAACCAAATGTTTGAACAAAATCTTTACAAAAGGTAAAACCAGTCTAAATTAAGGTCCAACAAACTGCATTCAAACATAGTCAGCTCAAAAAACTCAGCATTACACAACAAAAGACACGACTTTTTCTGTCTACAAACTTCCACGAGATCCTTTTGCACCCTCCCGCAGTCATAGTTGAGTACATCCCTATTTTCGAAATACTTCACCGCTGTGTTCACGCCAAAGCGGGAAGGCCGCGGATTTTGAAATTACGGAGCAAACACAGCGATTCCGTCGTATAAACTCGTATTGTTCACCTCGGCGTGTCTTTCAACCACGTTTATTTCGCTCACTGTACTTATTTGACGAGATTTCATTATGTACGCTAGCTTTTCAACCGAACCCCACTCAACCCACACGGTGAAAACTAAGAGGGGTGCATGGAATGTTGTATGATTAGTTTTAAATTGTATTGCCCCAATTTTCGCCGTATCTCGGATGAAAATTGAGAGATTATGACTTACGTCGCGTGTATTATGTAAAAACAATTTTGGGAACATGCTCACTAGCGTGTTGGAATATTTTTGGGCAGATTATTGCTTTTATACAATTAGGTCGCAAAAGTTATTTTGTTTCTACCAATTTGCTTAATTTAGGGTAGTTAGATTAATGCCAATAAATGTACCCAAATAATGTTGAATAGACAGCAATTAGCAGACTGTCACGAGAATTGTGTTCTGTTCAAAAACAGTTACGACTTTTAGCGCCATCCGAAATAATTCGAGGAATCGAAACGAAATTCAATTAAACAAAGAATGCCTATTTCCTTTGACTTATCGTCTACCTAATCTACAACAAAATCTTTGTGGAGGCCTCAAGCGAAATAAAAGGAAGAATAAACAAAATTAAAATGTTCGGAGGGAACCGATTGAGTGAAAAGAGAATTCTGTCTGTCATTACTTTGTCATTGGTCGTTCGTGTGTGCAAAGATACGGAGATTTCCTCGCGACTTGTGCTCAAAATATCGTACGACGATGACAAGTGAGCCTCAGTAGAAACCTATTGATCTTTTGATTCAGATGTTAAAGATTTTTTGTGTTTGGGCACTGTTGAAAAAAAAAATGATGTTTTTCTTTTCTTTCAAAGTTATTTCTACACATAGTATTAATTTATAAAAAAGTTAAAGTTTGTTTTTTTTGCTTGTAAGAAGACATCTCTGGAAATGCTACTCAGATTACAAAAAATCTTTCACTGTCCACGATTTACCCGGTACATCTTAGACAAGCGTGCTCCACCTTAGGCCGCATCATTATCACTTAAGATTTACATATATCGTGGTTAAAAGACTAGTCAGCTAAGAAGATTGATGTAAGTACTACATATTCATCACTGAAAGATTACCTACCCTTGCATCTCAAAATTGTGATGAAATTACTATTTAAAATCACGTTTAATTATAAATGGCATGTATTAATATGAGTAATGGAAAAGAATTTCATCAATTTATTTTAACATAACGTGATAAGAGAAGCCACACGTGTAAGTCAAAACACCGAAATGACGTAAAAAAAAAAGAACACAAAAAAGGTTTTTTTTTAATAGTGTCAAATATTGTAGGTTGGTACGGAATCCTCAGTGTGCAAGTATTTCTCGCACTTGGCCAAGCTTTTTATCGCAATCATCAAGGCGTCAATAACTTCGCGAAAGGGGGAGAAGTAGGAAAAGGCTCGATAAAAAAACAGCAAATAGATCCTCCGCGTGCACTCAACTATAACAATGACGTGTCGGCATCAAATGCTAATAGAGAAGGAAGTGTACCATCGCGAGACGTTTCATTTCCACGACGATCGCGCTTCGAATTGAATAAATTTGAATTCGGAACAAGAGCACCTTTAGCGAGTCGAAAGGGGTGGTGAACGTCAAAAATAGAGGGGGGGGAACGCAATCGAAATATTGTTTGTTCATTATTACGATACTGTTCGCGTGGAATGCCAGGCTTGTTGGTACAGTCAACAAAAGAGATAAGTATGCGGGCAGGGCCGTTAACTTCAACGACTTTTTAACCCAAGCTGTATGCATGGTAAAACATTGTTAAAACCGCTCGACTCTCGTGTAAAAAAATGTTGCCGGTATATACCGAACATTTTTGCTGGCGGTACCTACGTATGTGTACGAATAGGGATTAAAATTTCGAGTAATAAAATACGTGTTTATTGAAATATATGACTGGGGCGGATGAAATTACTCGCGCAGCTGGAACGGCTTAAGGATTCCGACAACGTTATTAAATTATTTCACCATAAATTAGGGCAAAATATAAGCATATTGTTTAATTGAATGCCCGTTGCGATAAAAGAAAATATTTGTTACATAGGACTGTCGCTATTTATATCAAATTGTATCCGGAGTAGATCGAAATTAATCATGATTGAAAATGCTTCTCGGAAAATGATCTGTATTTTCCTCATACATAACGAGTTTTTGTGATTATCCGGAATACTTATAAATACCAAAGTGTCCTTAACATCAATAAAAGCTCTTCGACTCCACATTTGTCATATAAGAAGGAAAAGGCCAACACATCATCTACCTAGATTTTTTCCTAACTATAGTTAGGAAAAAATCTCAATAAACAATAATAATATGTGGGGACATTTTCACACACGGCCATCTGACCCCAAACTAGGGAAACCCTGTACTATGGGTGTCAGACAGCTAATATACATACACAAATACATTTTTTTTAATTTGTAAATACATACATTATATAGATAAACAACACCCAGACACAAGGCAAACACAACACAAGTGCTCATCACACAAATGTTTACCCTGGGCGGGAATCGAACCCGCAACACGCTGCGCAGCAGTCGATCGCTCAGCCACTGCGCCAACCGTGTCGTCAATACAATATATTGGAGTCAGTTGCCAGTCTAACCGGATGCAGCTGAAAATCAGTATTTTACATGGAGCGACAGCCTGCCTGACTTCCACAAGTCAGTTCTGTGTGTTCTGTGTGTGTGTTGGTTGTCAGACTTTCAGGCTTCTGACTACCCCTAACGACTGTCAAAGATCTACGAATGACAGCCAGGGACTAACCGATTTACGTGCTTTCCAAGGCCCGTAGGGGTCTCTGTATGAAATGGATGGTCACCCTTCCTCGGACCGACCGCAGAAACTAGGTATAGCTTAACCTTGACCTATCCGTACGAGTTTTAGCCAAATAAAAGGCAAACGTTAACCAATAAAGGAACGCTTAGCTCGCGAAAAAAATATGCCATTTTATTTTATAAGCATTTCGTATAAATATCTCTGTGCGGGGGCGGAGGAGTGCTTCGCCAATACCGATGTACTCAGTCGATGGAGCAATTTCATCGCAAATTGAAACGTCGTACCTGTTCAGTGTATTATGTTGTTCCTTTTGTTGCTCTTTGATGCGAGAAGAAATTCGAATAATACAATAAATAGCGATATTACTCGCGAGGAACGCTTTGGGTAGGGGGGGATTATTTTCAGACGAATAAAGAAATATGCGCGGCTCTGTCAACACGGCGATGTGAAAACGTAATATAATTTTATTTTTTTGTTCGTCTGACAATTTGTTTGATTGCCGCGGGCCTGGATTAGGTTTTGTTTGATTAAAAATGAAATTGTGGTTTTCTTTTTCAGGGGATCTAGAGTGTTGGTGTTGCTGATCATTGAAGGAATAGGATTGAATTGTGTTTGTATAACAAGTATAAAAATACACTAAATGAATTTCAAAGTTAAGGGCGCGTATTCGATTAAGCGCAACTCAAAATCTAAACGATTGCAGAACGGCGTAGAAGCATTGACACACACTAGTACAATACAATGGTCTGTATATGTGCATCAGAAAAAAAATACGCACGAAATAAGCACGAATCATTGAAATTGATCGGCAAACAGCAGCGCGCGATGTTTTACAGTGCTTTTTAAAATAATTGTCTAAAATAAAAATGAGTTCGTATAACGGACTGAAAAATATTCTGTATATTAAACACAACCTTTATTTTCATAAAATTAATATATCAGTTATTTTTTTATTCAAATACTGGTGAAAAAAAATTTACAAAATCAACCGATTTTGTACTTTTTCAACATTGTTTTTTAATACATAATAGTAATATTTTCGTAATTTTGGCTCTGTAGTACACTTTAAAACTGTATATTCTTTTGGAAAAACGCATAAAACATCATATTTTGGCATACTGTAATGGCAGTATTGGTCCTGAAAGTTAACGCTGACGTCTATTTTCGTAAAACGCTATGAAAGGATTGTCTCCGCTTTAAAAAACCATAATTAAAAATTATACTGTTACTCTGTAGCTCCCTAAATCAAGACTTAATCTTTCTAAAACTGATAATTGTCTTTAAATAATCTGCTCACATCATTACAATATTGTTCAGGGCAAAACGCGAAACCATGAAGTTTTCGTCACGAATCGAATACGCGCTCTTAAATGTTTTTCCTATTTATATTTCTGTACCATATCTGGGAACTTTCTGGTTGAGTAAAGTTCCTAATTTTTTTTTAATGTTTTTTTACGAAAACATGTTTTAAAAATGTTTATCGTATAAAACAAAGTCAAAGTTCATCGTATAAAACAAAGTCAAAGTTCATCGTATAAAACAAAGTCAAAGTTCATAGTATAAAACAAAGTCAAAGTTCATCGTATAAAACAAAGTCAAAGTTCATAGTATAAAACAAAGTCAAAGTTCATAGTATAAAACAAAGTCAAAGTTCATCGTATAAAACAAAGTCAAAGTTCATCGTATAAAACAAAGTCAAAGTTCATAGTATAAAACAAAGTCAAAGTTCATCGTATAAAACAAAGTCAAAGTTCATAGTTTAAAACAAAGTCAAAGTTCATCGTATAAAACGAAGTCAAAGTTCATAGAATAAAACAAAGTCGCTTTCCGCCGTCTGATCTGCACGCTTATATCTTTACCACTACGCCACGGGTTTTCATGTGGTTTTCTGTAATGGATGGAGTGATTCAAGAGGAAGGTTTATACATCATACGTAGTTTGATCTACATCTCACCCTTGCGAAGCCGGGGCGGGTCGCTAATAAATTATATGTACTTTTTTCAATCGACTTCAAAAAAGGAGGAGGTTATCAATTCGTCTGTATTTTTTTAAAATGTTTGTTACCTGATTTCTTTGTACTGGGTGAACCGATTTTGATGATTCTTTTTTTATTTGAAAGCTACTTAGTGCTTCCCGTCGGGTCACATTTTAATTTGGTCCAGTTCTGACAATGGCATCCATGAGAAAACCGTATAAGTCTTAAATTTGCATTAAGTATGTGCGCTATTTGTTACGCGATTTCTCCGGCAAACGTAAACCGATTTTGAACATTCTTTTCTTATGGATAGGGTATGCTTCAGGGGTGGTCCCATAAATTTTTTATCGAAATTAATTCAGCACTTTTTGAAAAATCAACAAATACCCAAAAATTTTACATAGACGACGTTTTAGTTTCATCAATCTTTGTAGTAGTTAACTTTCAATCTCTTCTTAAAAGATTTGGATGAGAAGGAGGTACTAAAAAGCGGAAAATAAAAAGCTTTTTACAAAAAACACAACCGCCTTCAAAAAGTGAAAAATAACTTTAGCACAGAACACACATTGACTTTAGTTTCGGAAGTCGGTGGCAATACAAAACAACAAACAGAACAAATAAGCCACTGAATTTTAACTAATTTTTTGTAAAAAGCTTTTTAACCATGTTTGTCTGGGTCCCATCGAGCTACATTGCCTCGGCACTGTTCTGGTGATAGCCACTGTTTATTATTTATTTTTTATTCACAATATCAGCTCTTTGTTCATTTTGGCTTTCAGGAGTTGCAGTGGTTAGGAAATAGAGTGGGCTAGCTTGGTCAAAAAAAAAAACAAAACTAGGTATAATTACTTCTATACCCCTGTAAGGTTTTTACCGGTGGGCACCCGTAAGCACAACATCAATCATGCGTTACATTGCGCACAAGAGTAATAATTGTGTCCTAGCAATAATGTTTCTCAATAATGTGGGACAAGCTTGCTACACATCATAATAAAGCATCGAGGCAATGAAGCTCGACGAGTCCCGGAGAAACATGGATATTATATTTATTTTCACAAATGAAAAATTTAATTTAAAAACGTAAAATAATATTTATCGCTTAACAAAGCAAAACAATTTCAATCAAAACAATCACCAACCTCGTCACATTTAGTCACAAACAAAGTCGTATCTGAAGATACGACAAACAATATTCACTCGCTAAATTCTCATCAATTTGTTTACATCATTTGAATCAATGAGCGTCACGATCCCGGTTACGATACGACGTTTGTTTGTTGTACAATGGGGCCGTCATTGTGTCCGTTCAGTTGGAATTTCGCGGAGATGTAGATAGCGTCACTAAGCCTCAGTAAACGTAACTATAGATTACTAGAATTGTCCGTGACTTCGTCCGCGTGTATGTCGGTTATCGCGAATGCAGACGAAGTTGTGGATTATAAAGTACCCTATACTCCATTTAGAATAAGATTAGACATGTACACAAACCTTTTTTACAGTCCGTTCAACCGATTTTGACTTATATTGCGTTGGTGGCATGACAAATGGCAGCTGCAGTAAACAGTTGTTATTGTAACCACTTTTTTGCCTCTAATGTCATCCTACGGAATATAAGTCAAAATCGGTTGAAGGGACTGTAAAAATGGTTTGTTTTAAAGTCTAATCTTATTGTAAATGGAGTATAGTCTATGTCCTTTCTTGGAGTTTTGAGCTTAGTATGTAGGTACTTTTTCTTAGTACTTCTTTAGTACTTCTTAGTACTTTTTTCACTGTGAAAAAGTACTTATTAACAACTTCACTGACAGCACAATAGTTAAACAATGAACATGAATCATATGTGACTCATGGGCTGTAAACCTTAACCTAAACCACCTTAACTATTTCCCTGTGGAAATAGTTAAGGTTTACAGAAAGATGCTATGACAAAAAAAATCGAACACAAAAGTTTTAGCAGCTGGATCTGAACTAGTAGGAACCCATCCATTCATCTTCACAAACGTTTTCACATTTATAATTTTAGTAGTATGGATCGAGAAAGGTACCCCCACAGACAAGAGCAGGTTACGTAGGTTTGCAAATCACCAAAATCGTCGTCGTGAATTGATCGACCACAATAAAAGTAGAGTGGTCGATGATTAAACAATTAAAAAACAAATGCATGATCAACTGAACAATAACAACAAAATGAACAACAACTTTTGCCACGAGCCGAACATAATTTGTCAAAACCAATAATTATAAAATACTAGTTTGCTGCCCTCGACTTCGTGCCCTGTGTACTTTTTTTTAGGTTCTATCTTTGGATTATTGTTTAGGAACACATACAGCACAAACAAACAAACATTAATTTTTATTTACAAAGATTCGCCGAACCGTACCATCTGTGTGTCACATACACATAAAACGTGTGAGAAAATTAAACAACAGATAGATTGGGATTGTGTCAACGCTTTCCATTTCACTTGACTATATGGCACGGGTGCTGTTGTGTTGCCGGGCTGCCTGTGTGTGTGTTGTGTTGTGAAACATCTATGTATCTACGTTCCCACCGTCTGATTGCTGTGAGGTCTATAGTCAAATGGGCAAATCCAATTATTAGCTCGATATGTGATTGTGCGAAACGTCGTACCTATCTCTTTGGAATATACTAGCTTTCGCCCACGACTTCACCAACATGAATTTTCTTACGGTTACTTGATTTTATAAATAATATTAGGTCCTTACATATGAAATTGCCGATACTTAATACTGGCAACTTTGAAATCAAATATTTTGTGTTTGAATAGGAATTCCAAATTCAAAATTATTTCAAAATAAAGACCAAAGAATATTGTTCTAAAATTCGTGTTTCATTTGTTTTCACGTCATTTGTTTGGGCTTGAAAATTGCTATAGCAACAACAATGGAGAAATTAAAAATTCGCGGTATCTACGAATATGAGTTCCACCGTGGCACCAGTGCAGCAGAAACGGCTCGAAGGATTAACGACGTGTACGGGCCAAGCACCGCTAACGAACGAACGGTGCGTTTTTAGTTTCAACGTTTCCGTTCTGGAAATTTTGATTTACAAAATGAGCCTCGTGGACGGCCGGATACTCAAGTAAATAATGAAGAATTAAAGGCGATAGTGGAAGCGGGTCCATCTCAAAACACTTCTGAATTAGCAGCAGCCTTTGGAGTAAGTGACAAAACAATCATTATCCATTTGCGTCAAATTGGAAAAGTAAAAAAGCTCGAAAAGTGGGTACCGTACGAATTGACTGAAGCACACCAACAAACACGCATCGGTTGCTGCGCTTCTTTGCTCCATCGTCACAATAATGAGGGAATTTTAAATCGTATTGTCACTTGTGATGACAAGTGGATCGTGTACGATAATCGCAAGCGATCATCACAATGGCTTAACCCTGGAGAACCGGCAAAACCTTGCCCCAAGCGAAAACTGACCAAAAAGAAGATTCTAGTTAGTGTTTGGTGGTCCTGTGCTGGTGTCATCCACTACAAGTTCTTGAGATCAGGTCAGACGATTACTGCAGACATGTATTGTCAACAGTTGCAAACAATGATGGAAAAGCTCACCATTAAACAACCGAGACTGGTCAATTGCTCTAGCCCATTGCTCCTTCAGGATAACGCTCGACCACATACTGCACATGAGAATGTCGCCAAGTTAGAGGAGCTGCGACTGGAAACTCTGCGTCACCCACCATACTCTCCAGATCTTGCCCCAACCGATTACCACTTATTCCGAAATTTGGACAACTTTTTACAAGGATAAAAATTCAATTCTGATGAGGCAGTTAAAACAGCCTTCAAGCAGTTCATCGATTCTCGCTCCTAGGATTTTTTTACCAAAGGGATCAATGAGCTCCCGATAAAATGGCGGAAGTGTATCGATAACAATGGTGCATACTTCGATTGACTAAATATATAATATGTTTAAAAAAAAGTTATTTTTAATTTTTTGATACCGAACGGCAATTTCATATGTAAAGACCTAATAAATATAGGCTACATTATGCAAAGATAACGTAGCTTCCTTCCGCTTGACTGTTGTTGACATGATTCTTGTAGTCCTGCTGTCATTGTTTAACTATTGTGTTTGCTAATTAGGCAGTTGAACTCATACGCGAAATAATCATAGAAATAGAAATAGAAACAGTAGAAACAGTATAGTTAAGGAACTTGCTGACAGGATGTATGCTACCAAGAAAGCGGCTACAAGCGGTGGTTAGATATAGCCGCGTAAAGTTTGTGACTCTATTTTTATTTAAATTATTATTTTATATTTTTTGATTTTTGATTTATTAATGGATTTTACAGTATTTTATTTTTATTTTTGGATTTCAAATGATAACGGATTTTTATTGTAATTTTTTTTTGATTTTTTTTTGGATTTTATTTATTAATGGATTTTATTGTTTTATTTTAATAATTATTCTGGATATTATTTATCAATGAATTTAATTGTTTATTTTAATTTAATCTTTTATTTGTATTTTTTTTATTAATTTGTAATTCTAATTGTGTTTTTTTATGGATCTGCTTGGTCTGAAATAAAGATTTTTATTTATTTATTTATTTATTTATTATAATTTCAAAATCAGACTAACAGTTACGACAGTAATTACTTCGTCCACGTGAATTTTCTTAAGCATCCCTGTTTTTTTTGATAATGCAATATAGGCTATAGCCCTCAGGGATAACGTGCTTACTATTGGCGAAACACATTTTGAAATCGGATGAGTAGTTTCGTATATTACCCCCGACATACAAACCAACTAAATTTTTCTCTTTATAATATTAGTATGGATTAGTATAGATGAGATACGACTTTATGCAACTGTAGTATTAGAAGCGTATGAACACACTGTAGCGAAACTTTGGGAGATAATAAGATTATAGTGCTCTATATTATATGAAGTTGTAAGTAGATTTATGTATAATTAATTTTATCAAGTGCTTTAATGACGTGAGGATGTTAGAGAGATATTTGAGAAAATGATCGGGAAATCTCTTCGGGCTTCTGGAATCCTGATTAATTTAATTTGTATTTAAAGCTGTAGTGAACTTATCAATCTATAGGTACGTCATTAAGTATTATGTGATTCGACAGAAAAATTATTTTCAGGAGGAGGGGATTATTTTTGCTGTCATCGCAAACTACAAAGTTAAAGCATTTATTTAAATTTAACCATTTACAGGCACTTTTAAATAGTCATAGAGTCAGTCAGAAAGTTGAAGCTTGTTACAATACTTAGGCAGGTCTCTATGGAGAAGCACGATCAACAAACTCCATCCACGGACAATCTTTTTAACCAAGTTTACTTAATATTCTATTCATTATAACGTTATTTCAATGTTAGTATGTAATAAACAATTACAAAGCAACGTAAACTATTTGAAATTTTTATTTAAAAAATATCACTAAAATACAGTTATTTCTACAATATAAGCTAATATTTGACGTTATTTGACCGTTTTTCTCTAATGCTGTAATAAATAAAGTAGGCATAGGTCAGTACGAGATTGGCATTTCGACATTACATTCGAAAGTAGGTAAATACCTTCCTACGTGTAGGAAAGTAAGTAAAGGCATTATTGCATAATCAATAATTACCTTATCTAACAAAAAATAAGCTTAACCAACAAAAATATTTATTCACTCAATATTTTATTTCAACATTTAAACACCGTATCAGCTTATTCGACCGTACCGGTCGCCGGCTCAATAGGGAGTGTCAATATTTGGTATCGTCAACGATGCGAGAGGAGTCTGTCGAATCGATTCGCATCCGATAATTTCAGGTATCGAGTGGGGCTTAATTTGGGATCGAGCTGTCGTCGGAGTGTTGAGTAGACTAGTGAGTATGTGGGTGTTATAGATGACAGGTAATGTGTGAGTTTCTCTCTAACGTTGCCCCACACTAGACATTTCTCTTGTATCGAGGGGTGCCAGTGCAAATATATAACATGAATAAAGAAGAAGAAGAAAGAAGTGTCCGTGGAGTTTCTTGCTTGTTCTTCTCCATATAGACTTACCTACGTTTTAGAACGAGAAATTAGCTTCAACTTTCTGACTAACCGACTCCTTGACAATTCAAAAGTAAAACCTAAATATGGTTTAAGTAATTAAAAATAAATGCTTTGACTTTGACTCACACTTACATAAAGAAACAACCAGACTCGGAACAACTACCTACCTATAGGCCATACAAATATTTGTTCCGTGCGGGAATCGAACCAACGACACGCAGCCAGTAGCCAATCGCTCAGCCACTGCGCCAACCGTACCGTAACAATGTAGTGAGTGTGCTGAGAAGTCAATTTTTTTATACTCTCATATTGAAGTTTATAAAAAAACAAGCATGTTCATATGCAAAGCATATTCATACACCCAAGAAAAAACAAATATTCTAATGAACAGTTTGATAGAATCACTGTCAATTTACTTACGTAGCTACAGGAGCAGTTTTTACAAACAACACATCCAGTTTATCTTGACTCGCGTCCAAATATGGAACTAAATTAAAAATGTACTGAATTTGACAGATCAATTGACACTTGCTTTGACAAGCAGCGCCGTCACGAAGTGTCAGGATTTATCGGACACTCTTTATTGTTTTCATTGCTCTCCAGTGTCAAGTGTGAATTAAATTCGCTAAAAGGTGTTCAAATGAACAAGATTGTGTTTGTTTGCAAGAGATAGAAGATGGAAATAAATTCATGAATTTTGTTTGTTATTGACACAAACCCGCGAGAGTTGACTATTAAGCTCTAGGAGCGGCTCTAAAGATATTTTGAGTAGAGTAACAGATTTGAAAGTCTTGACTCTTGAGAATTGTGTATTTACATATTTTGCCAATGAAGATTTGTTGAAGAATAGATTTTAGAATTAATTTGCTGCCAGCGTCAACTGTTTACTGCATATTAATGTGACAAAATACAAACATTTAACAAAATTGTATCCTCTTCAACACAGGATAAATTTCGCAATTAAAACTTCCTGTTTCCCTAAAACATGTGTTACAAACCGAAATTTTAGTAACGGAATTTTTAATTTAGAAACTATCTCAAATACACAACTTTGTACTTTGACCGTTGCCGTGCGTTTTCAATTGTTTTTTTTTCTCTGACAAACTCCTGAGAGCCGCCACGGGGCACATCCTTTTAATTAAAAGTATTAAAACGGTGTTCAGGGGATTCGCACTGGCGTTCACATATTAATTCATTTTGTTTTTAGTTTCCCGTTGTATTAACTCAGCTCCTACTTCATGGCGTTTGTGTTCAAAGTTCTCACACACACAATGCTTGTTGGTTATTTTCGAGAGGAAAGTGAATTTTCTCATGGTCTCGACCATAATGATCAGTGATATTTATGTAGAAAACATAATGACAGACAGTGTTGTCGCAAGCAAATGTTTACATTTTGACAAGTACCAACCCATTGTGTGCAAATAAGACGCTCATTTTGTAATGGATGTAATTTTAGAATGTTGTGGTACAAGAAGGAATTTCGGTAACTAAAGAAATGTCCAGAAACCGTAACTATTTCACCAAAAATTGAATTAACTTCTACATAAAAAAAAAAAATACTTTTTTAAATAATACTTACGAGTAGGTATGTAGTTAACTTCAACATGTGACAAAAACAATTTGCGTTGAAACAGAAGATAAATTCGGCAGCAGTAGAATAAAATAAAATAATTACTTCATAATTCCGTGACAAAAGCATAAAACGCGTGACGAGACTTCAATATGCGTGGAAAAATGTGTAAACGCGCGCGTTTCAATGAACGCAATGGACACACATTTTATTACGTGTAAAAGGCGTCTCCATCGTTCATGGTTAAGTTACGCTTGCCGCGGTCAGTCCGTGGATGGGAGACCGTTAATTACATACCGAGACCTCTCCGTGCCTTGGAAAGCATGTAAAGCCGTTGGTCTCGGCTGTGTTAAGTTTGTTTATTTGTATAAGAGCTCTGAAACTACTGGTTCAATTACGAATCCTATCACTGATAGATAGTAAACTATTGCCTATGTTTAATGGAATAATTGACTTCATCATGTCAACCTTTAGTCGCCCACTGCTAGGAATAGGTCTCGTCCAAGGGGGGTTCAGCGGTATTCGCCATGCTTGGCCGATGCATGTTGGCGATCGTAGTACCTAGGTAAATTGGTACTCAGAAGGACACTGCTGCTCATCTTCTGGTTAATATCCCTCTGTTGCCTTCTACGACACCCACGGGTAGAAATGGGGTGGTGCTATTCGCGACCGGCCACCACACGGCGAACCGGCACCACACGACGACTTAATTGACTTATTTAACTTTTTCGAATCGTAGATATAGGTAGCTAGCATAAGCTCAATGAGGCAATAACCTAGACGAGAAGCGAAATAATGAAAACAGAAGATTGATGGCAATTCACACCAAAGATTATTAAACTTTAGACAGGATAATTATTTTCCAATTATACCTACACATGACTTAAGTAAGTAGGTACTGTGGAGACTTAAAATTACAACCTTGTTTAATTGGTTACGGTGTGAGATGAACACTCTTCGACGTGACGTCCGACGTGTGAGCTGGCTGTCAGGTCGAGCGTAAAAGATAAAATCTAAAAGAATATAATTGAGAATTACCAATACACAACTGGCGCAAAAGTATAATAGGGTATTTTACCAAAAAAATCTGTCCGTCAGTTAGATTATCGAAAAATATTGGATACATATTTTTTGTTTTATCACATCAATAAAAATTGACAAAGATAAAACGCATCAAAGATCATGAGTGAGGGTTTGTGACGTCAGTTCGCCAGTAAAAGTGTACTGACATAGTGATGTCACACGAGTATTCGACGCACTGTATCGTCTTCATTCTTTATTTACGTGAAAAAAGAAAAAACACGTGTCCAATGTTTTTTGGAAATCTATCTGACGGACTAATTAGATATTTTTGGTAAATACCCTATTGCGTATAATTTCTAGTAGTTACATCTCCCGGCCCTTATAAACCCTATAAACATTTTGTGTACCTACCTACCTATCGATACATTTCGCCCGCGGGAATTACCGCGGGATCTATGTATCCAGGTGTACATTACATGTTCATTATTGATCTCCAATCGTCTGTTAACATTCGCAGGGTATTCTACCTAACACATTATTGTTTTGTCTGTTAATATTGTATCATTGTGTTGTTTAGGTATCAATTAATATTGTAGGTATGTTTTTGTTTTGTTATGTTAGTCTATAAACTTCTGTAACGTTAGCTCAAGAATACTTGGAGGCGTTATTATGAGAGATCATGTAAGCAAAATAATCATAATTATTAGCGTTGGAGATGTTAAAATTTAACATCTTGTGAACATGAACCTGAACCTTTAATGTTCAGGTAACTAAGACTAGTAATTAATTCAAATTTCTGTAGTAGGAGACCTTCAATACAGTCATATTATATCTATATTATCTCTTTTTATGAATCCTGTATTAAACGAATGCTATTTGTAATTTTGTGCAAGCACTTATTTTCTTTGAATTTAAAGTCTCTGAGTGCTGCAGTACCGCACTCAGAGACGTCACTTGATAATAATGAATCATTAACTTTAATTGAACAACATAACTTGGAACGCTGTCAGTCAACAATATTGTTGTTGACATGTGTCAAGTTATGTTGGCCAATTAAAGCTAATGATTAATTATTATTAAGTGACGTCTCTGAGTGCGGCAGTAAGTTACCGTATTCAAAAGTATAAGGAAACAGCATCAAAAGCAGCATTTTATACTCATGATTTTCCAGCTTGGTACCCACCCAGGTTTCTGTTCATCCTACTATTCTGAGTCCGACTACTATTATAACACGCGAAAGAGGATGGATGGATGATTGTGTTACAAGTTTAAACGGCTGAACGAAATTAGCTGCAATTTACACTGGCACATATATAGGTACATATTTGTCTCACACTAGCTTTTGCCCGCGACTTCGTCCGCATGAATGTCGGTTATAGTCGATGCAGACTAAGTCACTGATTAAAAAGTAGTGTATGTCCTTCCCTGGGGTTCAAGCGATCTTCATACCCAATTTCATTAAAATCGGTTCAGCCATTTCATCGTGAAAGCGTAACAGACAGAGTTACTTTCGCATTTATAATATTAAGAAGAAAGGGAGGCCTTTGCCCTGCAGTGGGACAATATAGGCTGAAAATAAATAAATATATAAATAAATAAATATTAGTATGGATTATTATTACATTTAGCCCATACTGATCCACTGCAGGTCAAAGGCCATCCCATCCTCCATTGTCATTCCTTCCATCGGTCTATACTTTTCGCTGTCCCTTGCCAATTATTAAGGAAGCTATCCTAATCGTCCCGCTAACTCTTTCGTGGTCTACCGGGACACCGTCTCGCCATTTAAGAAATGCTATGAATCTAGCGTATCATAGGACTTTTTATCCCGTTTTTGAGTTATAGTGGGACGGACCACTTTGGTTTAATTCTGAACTCTATGCAGGCAGAATTCGCGGGCAGAAACTAGTTTTAAATGAGTCCACGAAAACACATCCTGCATCACCGATCCTCACTTAACAGTACAAGCAAATTCACCTCACTAAGGACGAGTTGTTTCAACTATACATTACTGACCGGTAATAGTCAAAAATGGCGCTAACTATCGTCAAATAAAAAAAATGGTTTGTTTCACAAAATCATACGTCAAAAAGTTACTATTACCATAACCGACCAGTCATCGTAATTTTGTGTTGTCAAACAGCTACTCAAACACCAAAATATTATGGAATCTCTTTTTGAGTAACTTTAACTGACGGATTTTTATGTCATGAAACAACCCGTTTCATTTAACGTACGTTAAACATCGCACGTAATAGTAACTTTTTAATCGTCCGTATGTAACGTTAACCGACTGTTTGAAACAACCCGCCCTAAAAGACACATTAAACGCAACGTTAAATCACAGTTTAATAATTATTTCTTTAAAGTTTAAACGAAATAAACTGAAATGTACAGTACGCAAAGGAGATAAGTATCCATGTCGCCGGAAACAGTTGAAGTTTACTTAGAAACCGATAGGTTTTTATGAATAAAATAAAATACAATTTATAGAGAATAAACAGTTCAATGATTTAATAAAATTTCATTTGAGAGCCCCCATTGGTTTCTAAGAAATCTTCAACTATTCTCGACGACATGGATACTTATCTCCTTTGCGTACTGTACACTGCCACATAATTATGTAGGTAGGTAGATCTAGATTGACACAGGATTTTTTATCTTGTTTTGTGTTCTCGTGGGCTCACTTTGGTTCAATCCTGAAGTCTATACCTCTATACAGACGCAGTCGCGAGCAGAAGCTAGTTTCAAATGAGTCCACAAAAACACACATCCTGCATCACCGATCCTCACTTAACAGTACACGCAAGTTCGCCCACTAACTAAAAGACACATTACGCAACGTTGAATCACAGTTTAATATTAATTACAGTACCGAGGTGTAAGGGTTGAGGTTAGGTCCTTTGAATATTTCACCGCTTTCAGGTAAATATATTTATCTTGAAATAGATAGCGATGTGGTCGACAGTATTGAGATATGCGATGTAATGCGGGTCGGTCCTCTTGATCGATATTAGGTACTTGGGATTGTTTCGTTTGTCAGATTAAGGTATCCTTGTTAAGATTGGGAGATCAGTAGGTACCTACCTACTTAACCGACAGGGGAAGTGGAAAATATGTTTTTCTTACTCCTCCGCTGTTGTTGTCTGATTAATTTCGTTGCGAGATCCCAGGACTCGTCGCACTTCATTGCCTCGACCCTTTGATTCTGACTTTCACTAGTTGCAGTGGTTTGGAAACAGCGTGGCGGACTTGTCCCATCAAACAAAATACGTACATGGTCTGAAGTTAAGAGTTTCCCAAAAAATGATTCCCTATTTAAAAAAGTCCTCCTAACAAATCACATAACATACTTGGGGGTGTTATGGGAAGCCCATCGAATGAGACTTCCAAAAATTTATTTTGTACTTCGTTACCATACATACGTCATCATACATACCTACAGGTTGACCCATGCCAACCTGTAGGTATGTATGACATGACATGACATGATGATGACATGAAGAAAACATTCAGAGGTCAAAAAACATGTAAAAAATTAAGCAGTTCTTAAATAGAATGGCCCAAAATAATGAGATAGCTTGTTGCCTAGTCAAATTCGCAAAATATAGACCTTCATTAAATCTCCTTTATATGCAGTTTACTATCACGTAGATATTATAGAAGTAAATCAAAAAGATGAATACAGAAGTGGGTTTATTTCTGTCGAAACAAACCAAACTGCATCAAAATTTCTTTAATTTTCTGCGATGTTGAGGATTTTTTTGAAGTCTTACTATATAAGTTTTTTTTTATTTATATTTAGAGGGTTTTTCTTTTTTATTATACATGTAAATATTGTATATAAAATTTAATTTAATAAATGCCATTTTAGATTATTTAAAAAAATCGAAGTCATTGCATTAATTTTGGATGTTTAACGTTGATTACTTAATTTTTAATCTATTCTTCACATAAATATGGAGTGTTCATCGAAATATTATTTCTGGATAGAAATGTTACACATTTGGAATATTGAATTAAGTTGACGTAATTAATAATATTATTTAAAGATTGTGGTGAGTTAACCCATCAACCAATGACAACGCAGCGAATAGACTCATGACAGCAAGTCATCGCAAGGTGACAACGTGACGATTTACGATACAATTGAATACTATACTAAAATTCATTACTATATACAGCGAAGGAAAACTTACTATGGAAAGGCGCACGTTTAATGATAAATACGAAACGTGAGCTCCTTGTGAGCTGTGAGCTATCGGTTGTACCAACTGTCACGTTTGGAATCCATTACTGGTGAAACGGATACATTCTAGTGTCGATTGTGACGCAGTAAATTTAATGTTAATAGTGAACCTGGGCTTAGTGTAAATGTTAATGATTTATACATATATAGGTGACACCAGTTGGGAGGAGAAACCCACAATAAATCGAATGTCATAGTCCTGAAGCCTGAGCTAGAAAATATCAAAAGGGTAACACATTGGCCAGAATAATTAATGATACGAAATTACTTGTGGGATTCAGGAGCCATAATGATTCAGATGCACTAAATGCGAGGAAAATACTGCAATTACCTAGTTTTTTTAATTAATGTAGGTACATCAATCTCTCAATAGGATAACACAAGGGGAAGAATGAATAACATAAAGTAATTTGAAGGATTCAAAAGCAACAAAAGCACGAGGCAAATATACTTGGCAGAGCAGAAAGGGTGGTAGTAGTAGAGAGAAATTAAATTGTAACTACCAACAAGCAACTGGCAACGGGGATTAGGAAAGTCAGGTTTATTAGTTCCTTACAACATTTTGTAAAACTGTTCCTAGATGATAAAACCCTACACCCTTAAGCCACCCTTGAAACTCCTTGGGAACGTAACAAACACGAAACATAACAATTCCTTATCAACAACACCGCACCGGTCTAATTTCTAAGTGTGTCACAGAAATTGTAACGCGATAGTACCCTAGCGATCCCTCGACGGACCCATAGACAATCGGACGCAAAACAATGAAGAACGTGACATACACACAAAGGTACAATTCTTGGACAGCCATGGATTAATAAGTAAATGAAGTGTTAATGTGCGGAGGATGTATTTTTGAAAGTCACTGTTAAATGGCCACTTCAGCAGCTTTGCAATAAATCGAGGCAGACGTCCGTTTATCATTTACCACAGGCACACGGAAATGGACGCCATTTTAAGTATTGATATGGAGATTCAGAATGGTGAAGCTTAATTAAACAGTAGGTACTACTACTATACACTACATCGCGCGTTGGTTAAAACAATTTTTAAAATATCTATACAATGAACTATGCATTGTGGTTGGTTTTAGAATTTTGTTAGCTTTGAACCTCTTTCAATATCATAACCAAGATTATTCACTTTATGTTTTGGAATGCAAAAAAAAGGCATCAATTTTTAACCCCAAATTGTTTCCAGCCCACTGACAAGCCGGGCTTGAGTTTGCTCGCGTTTATTTAGCGCCTGCACAGCAACAAACTAATATTTATTTACAAATATTTTTACAATAGCTTGTATTACATTGAGGTAATATTAAAAAATGAAAAAAAGGGAATGATGATGTGCCGATCATACAGCAACATCTTGATGAATTTTTCTCGCAAATCCGTCAGAGAAATAAATATGCGAAGGACGTAACCTCCATTCCTTACTACTCTGTGTCCGTAACATTTCAACGGCTCAAGGCGCGAAGTCAGCATAACAGATGCATTGTTGTCACACATATATGTGACACTGGCATAGGGCTGGCACATGACGGTTATGAGATACGGATCAGTGTCGAGCAAACTTCAGTTTTCAATTAAATTTTCGAACGTGTAATGTTTCGTTCTTGACGATGCCTTTCAGATTTGATTATAGAAGTTTATTATGATGAAATTTCACTCAATGGCAATGTCGAAAATGTACAGCTAGGTACAGTACCCTACATAAGTAGGTAAGGACGGACAAAGTGGCTCTTGAAAGTGTCCACGTCTTGTGAAATGACTATTTAGTACATTTTGGTCTTAATTCTATTGTTGTCACATACATATATATGTGACATTGGCTGAGGGTTGTTTCTTGTAAAAATATTTTATAAACTTGTACCCACGACTTCGCGTGATTGTCGGTTAACTGAAGGGCTATTTTTATTGCGTGGAACCCCATATATTTTTCTAATAGAGTCGCCTATGTTAGTCCTTATAATACCAACTGTTTGCGAGTAAAACTTTCATCAAAATCGGACAAGCCGTTACGGAGATTAGTCGGAACAAACAGACAGACAGACCATTTTTTTTATTTGCTTTTTGTAAATAGCTTTTATTTTGACATTACAAACAAACATTTATTTGTGTAGATGTATTTATTTAACTATGTATGATGTAAGTCTGTATGTATTACAAAAATAACATCAAAAAATGGAAACTAACTACTATTTGAGGATATCTCATGTTCCCTTTAAATATCACTCAAAACAATGTTTAATTAATTTAATCAGTAAATGATTCCAAAATACCGCTTTTCAGCCCTGTGACCCACACTTGAGTAATATTCTTACATTTACAGCACACACTCACACATTTCACCTGTCAACGCGAACATTTCCTGTGTGCTATACCACATTAGTTAAACAGGGGCACACATGCATAACACACACACCACATATTTAACGCACACACACAAAACATTCCCAACCGCAAATGTGTACCAGGATTGATATAAAAGTCGCAGCTGTTTCGTGAAATCGGTGAATTATGTAAATGGCCAGGAGTTTTTTTTTTGGTTAAGTTTTTATTGGTAACGGACATGGGCGGAGTGTGGATTTAATTGCGCATTTTGAAATTAATTTTATTGTGGGAAACGTGTCGGGTAAAACGGTTTAAAAGGATTGGACTTGCGTCATTTAATGTGACATAGAGGAAAAGAAAATAAAACGTGGTCAGACTAATGGCCGCAAAAATATTTGATAAATTTTGCAAAAATATTTATTTGGTTAATCATGCTATAAATGGTTAAATTTATAAGATTTATTGTAATTGGAACGATGTTTGTTCTTTAACGTGGCTTACGGTAGGTGTAAGTCGGGAGAAAATGTAACGTCACGTGAGATTTTTCTATCATACCCACCATAAGTCTTAAACTTTATTACGGTCCCCTTATTTAATTTAGGAGAAATTGAGAAACCTGAACTTAAAGAATACCTTTGTTGTACTGTAAAAAACGATGAAAAACTTCACGGAGTATTCATTAATACGCGAGTAAATTTTCAGACCATAAATTAAATGTCTAAATTCCATTGTTGACAGCGACATATCTGTAAGTAGAACAATAGCTACCATTTAGTGGCAGCAGTGTCGCATAGGTGCTAACATTCTTGAAATACAACGCCTGACGATATTATATGGGTTCATATATTTTAGTATATCTTTACTAGTATTATAAAACTGATGAGTTTGTTTGTTTGAAACTTTGAACACGCTAATTGCTACGTTAAAACTGAGTGTTATAGGCTTTAATTTATTAATAAAAAAACGTAATTTTCAGGGTTTTTTTTAATGCATCATCATCAACCGAAAGATGTCCACTGTTGAACAAAGGCCCCCCCCATAGAACGCTATAACGAGCGGCAACCTGCAACTTGCATCAATAAAATGTATAAATCAATCTTTTAATATACAAGCTTTTACTGTTTAACACATCATCACAGTATTTCTTTATCAAAATTATGTCAACATTTAGAAAAATAATAGTTAATGGGAGGTCTTGTATGCATATACAATGTAAGCACATAAAAATGTCAACTACGAACGTAAACAAGTCCTGTGGGCCGGCCACGAACGCGCTAGCGTAAAATTATTCGCTTAGTATATTTTCGAATTGTAAATATGACTTTCATAAAGTGTGTGTATTAATCACCACGGTTGCTCAAGTTGCGGGCAAAAGCTAAAAAAACGTCTGAAATCGCCAATCCGCCTTGAGCACGCGTGGTGATCAATGCTCGTGTCTTCTCTGTTTGAGAAGAGGCCTTTGCCCTGCAGTGAGTCAATAACAGGCTAGTATCACTTTGCCCTGCAGTGAGTCAATAACAGGCTAGTATCACTTTGCCCTGCAGTAAGTCAATAACAGGCTAGTATCATTTTACCCGGCAGTGAGTCACTAACAGGCTAGTATCACTTTGCCCTGCAGTAAGTCAATAACAGGCTAGTATCATTTTGCCCGGCAGTGAGTCACTAACAGGCTAGTATCACTTTGCCCTGCAGTGAGTCAATAACAGGCTAGTATCACTTTGCCCTGCAGTGAGTCAAGAACCGGCTAGTATCACTTTGCCCTGCCGTGAGTGAATGACAGGCTAGTATCACTTTGCCCTGCAGTGAGTCAATAACAGGCTAGTATCAGCTTGCCCTGCAGTGAGTCAATAACAGGCTAGTATAACTTTGCCCTGCAGTGAGTCAATAACAGGCTATTATCACTTTGCCCTGCAGTGAGTCAATAACAGGCTAGTATCACTACATATTATAAAACAACTCCCCGTTTCATGTGATTTGTGATTCATGAGAAAGGTTTAGGTGAATAATTTGTTAAGGTTTTGTGTAAAGGTGAAATATGACGATGATTGTTGAAGGTAGCGGAAAAAACCAGACAAGTGCGAGGCGGACTCGCCCACCGAGGGTTCCGTACATATTTGTAGGTACATAATATCCATACTTCTATACAAATCCATACCTACTATCCATACTTAATATTATAAATGCGTTTTTTTGCGGCCGTATCTTTTTTTCACGTTAACATAGAGGGTTGATTTTTTGACAGCATCAAGGGACCGTAGACTTGAGTATATGGTTTTAATTTCAACTCGATACCTCCACGCGTTCCCGAGATAAAGGGTCTTGACAGACAGACAGACGGACAACAAAGTGATCCTATAAGGGTTCCGTTTTATCCTTTTGATGTACGGAACCCTAAAAATCATGGCTACTGGGAGTTATGTAGATAGGTATATGCTCTGGTACCCGTGCGAATCCGGGGCAAGTCGCCCGACTTTACTTTTATTTAAAGAAAGTAACTCTGTCTCTGGGTATGAAGATAGCTTGAACCCTGGGAAAGGACATACGCTACTTTTTAATACGCGACTTTATCTGCATCCGCGATAATCGACATTCACGCGGACGAAGTCACTGGCAAAAGCCAGTTATTGTTATATACTTCTATTCCTAATTTAAAATTCGATCGGATTTACGTTTACACTGCGTGCTCTCGCTATGGTCTGAGATTATCCAGTGTAAAGTTTATCGTATCGTATCGGCAAAGAGACTCTCGTTACAATCAATAGGCAATTAGTTCGTGTTCCGCGCACTTCGCGTCGATATGGCGCTCTTCTTTATAGGGTTGTCAATTTCGTTGTTGTTATAATATAATTGCTTTTGTGAGAGAGAGTAAATTGAAATGCTGATGTGCAGCTGGGGCTTGAGTTGATTGATTGATTGATTGAGAAGGGAGTGTTTTTTTTATTGTATTGTTCTGTATTCCTATTTTTTATAATAAATTATAGCCTAAAGCTACTCCGAACTTACTCAGGGATAACGTAGGTTCCTATTGGCGAAAGAATTTATAGAATCGAACCAGTAGTTCACGAGCTAAACTCGTTTAAACAGAGAAACAAATAAATTCTTCAGTTTTATAATATTGGTATATAAATCAAGTAAGTTAATTTTTACCTACTCCCGGTGTTTGATTGGTTTATTTCAGGATGACGATAAGTACTTAAAACTAAATGATAGACTTATGAAAGTTGTACTTAACATCAAATTGCTTTTTAAGTGATCGATTTTTCGATAAACATAATTTCCATATTAAATCACATTTTTGTGGTAAAACACAAGGCTGAATCTCGAAAACACGTCATATCTAATTGCGTCTGACATTTACCAAAAGATAACCTAATGGTTCGTTCATTATATTAAAATGACATTATCATACCATCGTATCATTCTTCAAACACGATTGACCTCAAAACCAATATCACACAGTATTCTCACGTCAAAAGTAAAATTAATCAAGCGCTCGGGTGCTATAACAATAATTTATAACGCGTCATGTCAAGATACACTTGCATCACACCCCCCTCCAGACTGAGGGAGGCAAACTTATGTATTGACGTGCAATATAACTTGGCGTTGTGTGATTAATTTCGTTCGGTGACAGCCCTACGAGTTAGGATTGACAAGTCGCGAGCGTGAATCAGTCGCGGGTCGTGGCGTACCGCGGGACCAAAATCTGCGCCATTTGTATATATCGTTTACGGACTTGAAAGTTTGCGACAGCGAAAGTTGGGAGTAAGAAATTGCTTCGGGTAACAAGACAGTTGGTGGAAACTATCTGGTTTTATTGGTGAGGGTGTTAATTATTGGCAATTTGAGGGGTTAAGGAAATGCCGTAAAGGACAATGGGATTACTATGAGATTAATTAATGAATAAGTAGGTAAGTGTGAGGTTTAAAAAGAGGTAGCTAAACGCGAAGACTCGTAATTGACATTCTATCGACTATTGATTTCTTTTTTGCTGTTAAGTTTTTTGTAGTTGTACACCTTCCGTGTTTGAAATAAATAAGAAGTTTACACTTAGGAATAAAAGCTGAATTGTCTTGTAAATCATCATCTCCCTAGCCATTTCCCAACTATTTTGGGGTCGGCTTCCAGTCCAACCGGATGCAGTTGAATACCAGTGTTTTACACGGAGCTACTGCCTATTGGACCTCCACAACCCAGTTACTGAGTAACACGATACCCCTTGGTAAGACTGGTTGTCAGACTTTCTGGCTTCTGACTACCCATAACGACTGCCAAAGATCTACAAATGACAGACGGGACCAACGACTTAACGTGCTTTCCGAGGCACGAAGGGAACTCGGTATTAAAGGGATGGTTACCCATCCACAGACCGACCGCGGCTAGCGTAGCTTAACCTTTGACCGATCAATCTGTACGGCTTTAACTTAGCCACGACCTCCTCGCATTTTCTTGTAAATCGAAGGATCATTATCTAACACAATCAATGTTGACATACCGGATCATATAGACTGCATTAGATAAAAAAAGATTGAATATAGTTTATGAAAAAAAAATGTACCTATAACTCGAAATAAAACCTAATGTATATCATATATTCTTGCAAATAAAGTCACATTCATTTAAAATATAGGTCATTACAGTAAAGTCTGTCGTGTCTAGTACTCCTGATCACAACAAACTCAAAGCAAAGAACAAGACTTAAACTTAGTAGCTTTGGCAATCTGTAACTCTAGTCATCTCAGACTCAGTCCCCAGATTCCTTAGCAAACTTTAACTGGAGCAAGATAATAATTAAGATTAAAGCCTCCGGTTGAGTTTGGTATTCCTCCATTTGTTTGTATCGTTCTCCAAAGATGGATAGGTCTCGGTAAGGAATTGTTGCGGCTTTGAGTAACTTAAGACAGTTGGAGCTATTAGTTTTATTGATGTTGCTGATTACTAGTTTGGAGGTCTGATGGTATCCCAAATCCGTTCTTTGGTAGCTACTGAATTGGAAAGATAGATAGAGGATTATCACCCCGTCATCTTTGGAGTAATATTTGTTTCAAGAAAGTGTGCTTTCACTGAAGTAACAACTGGGGCTGAAGATAGTATCTACATATACTATGTTACCCAGTAACTGGGTTGTGGGGTCGATAGGCAGTCGCTCCATGTAAAACACTGGTATTCAGCTGCAACCGGTTGGTCTGGAAGTCGACCCCAACATAGAAAAGGCATTTGACAACATCCTGGGAGTCAGATTAACAGGCCGCGTTGGGAATACGGT
Organism: Charanyca ferruginea; assembly: GCA_947361185.1. Taxonomy (NCBI): domain Eukaryota; kingdom Metazoa; phylum Arthropoda; class Insecta; order Lepidoptera; family Noctuidae; genus Charanyca; species Charanyca ferruginea. The sequence goes on from OX376062.1 coordinate 5,329,588, forward strand.
GCTGCGCTGCAAGACATATAACGCTGACGTCATTCAAAAAGCACGCAAGCTTAAATGGACTGGACCAGTCACATCTGCCGAATGTCGAACGGATAATGGGTTAAAAAACAATCACAATGAGGGTTCCGGTAAATGTACAGCAAAATCGTGATAGACCCAGGCGAAGATGGCAAGCTCATCCCAGGTTGACGCTTACAGGAAGGATTGGTTCACGCTAGCTCTAGACAGAGAGGGTTGGAAAGGAGAGACCTTTGTCCTGCAGTGGGCCAGTACAGGCTGTAAATAAAATAAATAACCAGTAGTACAATAATGATATTGAGGTTAACTTCAGAAGTTAATATGATAAACCATTGAGGTGAACTTCAGAAGTTAATATGATAAACCAGCCACAATTAAAGAACAACGAACACACACATGTGCAAAAGCCAGCACCAGAAAAAAAGCCGTGCTGATTTTCGCAAACGTAAAATCACTAATATGCAGGTACATACACACTACACCCATTAATAACACAAGTAATAATAAACTAGCAATCCAACTGAAATTAGCACTAAATAACACTACAAATCATCCATCAGTTACCGATAATATTAGCCGTGATAACATTAATTGGACCCACGTTACGAGAGGTGTCAGATTGACAACTAGTCGATATAAATTAGAACAGCTCGCGTGCCAGTTGGCTGATTATTTATGACCTATCAAAATTGTCAGGCATCTTGTTAGATAGGCTGAAAGAATTGAGAGCCAAAAGTTACGATATCTCAATTGTGTTAGTGGAACTTGATTGTCTTTTAATCCTTGCATTCATTTATAAAATGTTCTGTTTTTTTTTTGGGGCAAAATTTGTTTTTGGTGTTATTTTTGACTAGTTTCTGTCCGCGTCGAAGTCTACTATGCCATCATGCTGAGCTAAGGCCCTTTGATTGTACTCTGTATTTTATAGTTTTAAGGTGTACCCGTTTTATTTTTACCGTAATGCCAGTAAACACATTATTCTTTCGTTTTCTTCGTTTCTTTCTTTCTTTCAGGCACTAGTATATAGTGTAGCGTTCTATCAGTGAACGTTTTTTTTTAATCGGACCTGTAGCTTCAGATATGTTGTTATTATTGGTTGCAAAAATACATAATGCAAAACGGAATCAATACCTTCTTTATTGTTGAACCTAGAATCAATACCTTCTTTATTGTTGAACCTAGATCATTTTGAGTGAGACTAACTGTGTTAGGCAATGTAAAGTCAAAACATATTCAGGTAGTCAAATTAACCTTTACTTTAACACAAACGTATTTATTGACGACGTATCTAACCTTGTGACCTTTCGATGTCAAGCTTACGACACTCATTGCCATAGCCCTCCAACTTTTTAGTTAACAAATGGCCGACGAGTCAAACGTCAGGGACAATTTTAAAATTAACATTTTTTTCACTTCCGAAGATTATACGGGAATACGGAATGAGTGTCAACGAACTTGGGCACTATTTCCTTTGTGTTTTTTTTTCGTTTGACATTTACATATACCGTCCAAGTGTTTCACCTATTTGGGAGCAAGAAGCCGGTTCTAATTTTAGTTCACTGAATTGAATTTTTGTGACATCTTTGGTTAGGTGACGAATGACTGACAATGTTTTTGAAATTTAACAACTCTTTATATTCGAGGTCAATATTACCTCTTTTAAACATTGATGGTAAATATTGAGACTATTATCTTATTATGAAGCAGAAGAATTTTTTTTCTGAACGTGCCTGAATATTGGACCGATTCTGAAAGTTGTTCCGCGAATAGAAAACTACATTATTTCTTAGTACTTTTGGCGAAATTTGACTCGAAAGAATGGATCCCGCAAACGAAGTCATTGATATACGACTAAATAAATTTAAAAAGAGAAAAGACAAATCAATAAGACGAAACAAAGACATTTGGATGCATAGAGATTGAAACCACCTAACATACTAATTTGTGAACGAAAGTTTTACGTGAAATGCGTTCTTACGATATACAGAAACCTAACTTAGCATGCACTTGGTGTGCAGCAACAAACTTAAATTCATTCAGAGCCTACTTCACTATATGCTTGTTAAACGTCTGCGCAGGCAGTAGCAATACCGAACAGGTTGCTGACTTGTTTGCACTGGCCTGAAGTTATCAATTTGAGGTTTATCTTCTTTTATACTCTTTTTTTAACTGTGTGATGCCAGCCGCAAATAGCTCCACCCCATATCTTCCCATGATCGTGATGGCCCAATGGTTAAGGCGCCCGCCTCTCATGCATGAGGTTGTGGGTTCGAAACCGGGCAAGTACCAATGTGACTTTTTGAATTCATATGTACTTTCTAGATTTGTCTTGGACATTATTGACATCGGTGAAGGAAAAACATCGTAAGGAAACCTGGACTTATAGTTATATATATAAGTCTGTACGAGAAGGGGCCTGTGCCCTGCAGTGAGACAATTATAGGCTGGTTTTATTTCTACCCGTGTGTGTCGTGAGGGATATTGAATAGAGGATGGGCAGCAGCGTCCTTCTGAGTACCATAACACCTACTACGACATGCATCGGCCAAGCATGACGATTATGGCTTAACCCCCCTTGGGGGAGATCTATGCCCAAAAGTGGGCGGCTAAAGGTTGACATGACGATGATGATATAAATATTACCTTGTGCACCGCTTTCTTCCACGTTAACTTTCTTTAGGATCCCTAATTTACTTAATAATAAAGGGGTAACCTAGCTTCATATCAGTGAAAGAATTTTCAGAAACAGACCAGGCATTCCGGAGATTAGCGGGTTCAAAGAAACACACAAACTCTTCAGCTTAGTATACATACCTAGATTTCAAAGGACATTTTATTTGTGGTCATAAAGATACCTCCTATCACAGCTGCGTAACCATCACACTACTTGAAATTTTAATTTTCTCGCCATAATACCCATTAAGAATTCCATTACCCAAATCCAAAGAACTTTAGAAAGTTATTACAGATGACTTCATTGACATTATTGAACCAACACAATACAAGTACATACTATGAATTGGATTCTAATTCACACTCTAACAGTTGGGAATGTAGGAAGACGGCTTAATCGGCACACTTTGACTCAATCAACGTGATCAAATGCAAAGTAGATTTGTGGTAACCGCGCAATGATCGCTTTAGTGCTGAAACTGGGATGGTAGACTTCATTCATTTGTCATACATCTTTCCCTACAATTTGGGATTAAATTGTGATGAGTATGTAAGTTTTGGAGTACTGAGAATGTATGATTAACGTAAATGAATGAAAAATAATGTATGACTATCTGCATCGTGTTAAATCAGGGTAAAATTGAAGTATTTATTTCAATTAGATCATTAAAAGGCACTTTTGAACGTCATTCACAAGAAAAAATAATTAACCTAGTTGCCAAAAGTTAATTTTGTATATGGGGAAGGACCGGCAAGAAACTCTTTCAAAATAAAGAACTATTCAGAAGGATCTGTATGTCTATTCTGTTACAATCTCCCTCGGTGAACACCTAGGTGAAATGAGCTGTCATCTGTCCCGATGCTATGGATTTACAAAGCACTACAATCGGATGACAGCTCACTTCACCTAGGTGTTCACCGAGGAGATTGTGACAGAATAGCACTGCTGGTTTATCATTATTGCTAAATTTAGTATCTTCTGAACTATTCGGTAGCAGGTATACCAATAGTGAAGCAAACTTTTATCAAGATCCCTGATTGCGGATATTTTCGGTTTTTAATTCGGTAAAATTTTCGGTGTTGCACTTTTGCATGGAGCAAATTTTTTTTTAATAACCGACGATACTGTTGATTTCCTTGTGATCTACAATCATGTTTTGAATCCATGGTAAAAGGTGGGAAACGAATTCACGATGTGTATGTGCATTGAAGTATGAACAGGACTGCGTACTTCAGCACCAACATTGTTACTACTTGAACTTCTGTATATTTGAGTAGATAGCACTATGGCGTTATGTATTTATCCTTAGCAAATCTTAAGATTTCACCAGTGCCTAACTTAAAGGCACTTTAGCACTTTAACATAGACGGGAGATGGTAATGAGTTTTCTATTCTAATCTTTGTTATTGTAATTTCCCTGCTTATGGAGTACTGCATATTAACTCTTTTATTCACGTACGATTCATCATCATCATCATTTCAGCCGAAAGACGTCCACTATTGGACATAGGCCTCCCCAAAGTGTCGTCACATTGACCGGTCCCGCGCGACTCGTATCCAGCGGATCCCCGCAACCTTTACCAGGTCATCGGTCCACCTAGTGGGAGGCCTTCCAACGCAACGTCTTCCGGTTCGCGGTCGCCACTCTAGAACTTTTCGGCCCCATCGGCCATCTGTTCTGCGAGCAATGTGCAAATTTGTGCGTGTGTGTGTGTGTGAGCACGTACGATTATATAAAATAAATTATTGCACACATTTTTTTTCTAGACCCATGTTTTTGCTATTTAAAATTCGAACACAAAATTGAAAGAAGCAAAAACTTAGGAATGCAAAGCACACATCTTTCTCAATTCAAAAAAAGAACTTTTTTTTAGTACCATTGTTCTAAAATCAAAACTCTCACTCGGAGAAGCCTGCGCCGAGGCAGCAAACGGACGCGTACCATCGTTTGCGTTCGCGCATTGAATATTAAACCATACGCAAAGGACCAATAACCTGCGCCTGACTAGGGAATCCGTGTCGAACAACGGACAGGTAAAATCTATTGAGAAATCACTTCCCAAAATATTTAACAAGACAATGGGATTTCTAAAACGACAGGAGATTACGAAACTGACAGTAGATTACGAAACTGACAGTTGGTAGCAAGTCATCTAATTAAAGTTTTCATTTATAATACAGACCACGCATAATTTTAGTTCCTCGGATTCTCTATCTTATTATCCTATCTTACCTTAGAAACCATTGAATTCTGAAAGTAGTGTAATTTCAGTGTGCTGAATTGCAGAACTTACCTGGAAAATAAGAAATAAATTTTATTAATTAAAACAGTCATACACATTACAAAAGTGAATACAAAAATTATGCCAAACAATATACATGGCAATGCTGCTAGTGTTTTGGGCATTTGTTGACAGCGATTCGGACGATTTTTTTAATGCTCTATGAGCTCCCATTTTTGTTTATTACTATTTTTAACGTTGTGTATATTTCTTTTCTTTAAAAAGTTGTAGAAAATAAGAATGTAATTAAACACGTAACCAATCCGGTTACACAAGAAAACGATCTTACAAAATGCTGTAACATGAAAAGTAAACGCAAAAAAGTCTTTAAAACGGTTATCCCTTATCTTTCAATAAAGAAACGGCTACAAAGATAATGTTTAATTATTCATTTCCTTTTTTTTAGATTTATATCAGAATTCAACACAAAGTCTTAGTAAGGACACCGTTTGTATAATATTGTTTTTGTAAATTATTCTTTCAAGAGCTGTATTTTTTAATCGTCGTTCTAATTTTAAAGGACAATGCCAGAAACTCTATAGAACTTTGCCCCACTCAATAAAAGTCATGTGCAATATGTAGCATCTTACTGTTTATTTATTGCTGATAACTAAACATTAGTCTTAGTAATTGTAGAACTTGCGGTTTCCGTTTAAATCTAAAAACAATAATGACATTGATTATAGGTTAAATCGTATTTTAGGTAAAATGAGTTTGTATTTTGTGGGTAGGTATTTTGTATTCCGTAAGTTCTAAAGAAAAATAATTTAGTATAGAAAGGTTCTATATTCATTACAATTATTTTCATTAATTTACTTTTTCTGTACATGGGTGGGGCAGGATCTGGCATTGTCATTTACTACTACTTTTTAATTTACTGTACTAGTGATATGTTTTTCTTCTGATATTATAGTTTCTAACAAAAGGAGCTCGTGACTAAGTTAAAGCCGTACAGATCGATGGGTCAAAGGTTAAGCTACGCTAACCGCGGTCGTTCTGTGGATGGGTGACCATCCCTTTCATACCGAGTTCCCTCCGTGCCTCGGAAAGCACGTAAAGCCGTTGGTCCCGGCTTTTGTAGATCTTTGGCAGTCGTTAATAGTATAGTCAGAAAAGCCAGAAAGTCTGACAACCAGTCTTACCAAGGGGTATCGTGTTACCCAGTAACTAGAGGTCCGATAGGTAGTCGCTCCGTGTGAAACTCTGGTATTCAGCTGCATCCGGTTAGATTGGAAGCCGACCCCAATATACTTGGGAAAAGGCAAGGCAGATGATGATTATAGTTTCTAATAAACTCAGCAGAATTCGGACAAAAAATAATGTCATACGTTTACAAAACACAGGACTAATTTATCGCCGACATCATTTCGAAAATTTCTTAAACTTGAAATCCCATGTAATCACGATACTTAGCTAGAATCGAGTGTTTCTAATTCCGAGTACGGCGAAGCTCTTTACGTGTTTAGCTTCACAATCGCACGGATGCTGTTCCAGCGGAAAATTCTGTTAAATCGAATGCTATTCTATGAAAAACGTGTGCTTACTTGAATTAGTATTTGTTTTAGCGCTATATTAATGTGTGTTAGAACATTTTAAGGGGAAGCAAAAGCATTCTATGGTTACCTAATTTAGTTTAGAGAATGGTGTAGTTGTAGTCTGTCAAACTGTTACCGTGGATTCACAGTAAAAACCTTTTTGTCGTTTACTTAAATAAAAATTACTTGGAATTGAAATGAATGGAACATCTGTTTTATTTTAATAAGTATTGTCAATATTCGGCTCTTGGACGTTTACGACCCATGCTAACAGTATTTGCGTCAAAGTCAAATCATTTATTTTAATAAGACCAATATAAGGTACTTCATATAATAATATTATTTATATTATATATTATACATAAGAACGTCACAATAAAAAAAAAAATTGCGTCGATCTCCCTTTAACCCTGTATTTTTTTTAGCTATGTGAACATTACATCCTGGCTGGTGTAAAAAGAACACCTTAAGGGCCTCATTATTAAAAAATATTGTATATTAGCTTTTATATATTGATTTTAAACCTTATTGTATATTAGAGAATGTCGTGATGGCCTAAAGGTTAAGGCCCGCCTCTCATGCATGACGTTGTGGGTTCGAAACGAGGCAAGTACCTACCAATGTGACTTTTTCAATTACTAAGTGCTTTCTAAATTTATCTTGGGCATCATTGACATCGGTGAAGGAACAACATCGTAAGGAAACCTGGACTAATAGTTGATAAGTCTGAAAACACCAATCCGCCTTGAGCGCACGTGTTGATCAATGCTCATGCCTTCTCTGTATGAGAAGAGGCCTTTGCCCTGCAGTGGGACAGTAATGATATTATTAATTATATTATTATTAGCTCTTGCCCGCGACTACCTCCGTTTGAAAGACAAATGTCCATATATAAACCAAAACCTGTGATACTCTGCAATAAAGTAGCTTTCTATCAGTGAATTATTTTTTGTAATCGGAACAGTACTTTCAGATTTTACTACTTCTTAAAAAACATAAAAACGTGCGTACCAAATTTCAGATCAATCAGTCAACAGGAAGGGTAGGGCAGAAGTAACATTTGAATTACTAAATTTGACCCAACAAATAGGGCAAGCTAAATTAAACCGTTATACTACCTCGTAATAATGTCAGATTTATTTGACAGCATCACCATAATTAGATGACTTTAAATTCAAAATGGCCGCCCAAGTTACAACTGGCCTAACTCACCTGTCAATGTTCACAATAATTCCGTCCGATTGAATTTCGACCACTAATTTAATGTTAGCCACACTAAAATTCATTTTGGACAACGACGTAATTTAGTTTTAGCCCGCTTGGTTATACAATACACACTAAATACAGTTCATAAAATTGAATATTTTGATTTCATTGATTGTTTTATTGGTTAACTGATGATGAACTAAAACTTTATAGAAATACAGTTCACAATTGCGTAATTGTTAGTTAAACGCGGAATTAAAATATCTTATAAATAATATCTAAAAAATTTGCTCGTTTTCATAACAAATTATTGTTAGTTTTTGAGTATTTTAAAAGTGCTTAATGAAAGGACAATGCCAGAAACTCTATAGAACTTTGCCCCACTCAATAAAAGTCATGTTTGTAATCCGCAAGTAAATAATAATCATGTTGTTTATTTACCAACAAAAAAAGTTCTTTACATTTCCTTATAGTCTATACATTATCAATTAAGTTCTCAAAAAAAAAAACAAATATAAGACACAAAGGAAGCATTTTGCTAATGAACTCCACAAAACCCCATACTCGAGCCTGTCTCGTGGAAACAAACTAAGTACGCAGGCAAGTTCTAAAGAAAAACAATTTATTATAATAATGTTGTTTAATCATTCATCATCATCATCATCATTTCAGCCGAAAGACGTCCACTGCTGGACATATGCCTCCCCCAAGTGGCGCCACATTGACCGGTCCCGTGCGACTCGCATCCAGCGGATCCCCGCAACCTTTACCAGGTCATCGGTCCACCTAGTGGGAGGCCTTCCAACGCAACGTCTTCCGGTTCGCGGTCGCCACTCTAGAACTTTTCGACCCCATCGGCCATCTGTTCTGCGAGCAATGTGCCCTGCCCACTGCCACTTAAGTTTGGCAATTCTTCGGGCTACGTCGGTAACCTTGGTTCTCTTGCGGATATCCTCATTTCTGATTTTATCACGCAAGGAAACTCCGAGCATAGCCCTCTCCATTGCCCTTTGGGTGACTTTAAGCCTTCTGATGAGGCCCATTGTGAGCGACCACGTTTCGGTCCCGTATGTAATCACTGGCAACACACACTGGTCATAGACTTTCGTCTTGAGACACTGCGGTAAGTTGGACGAGAAGATACCACGCAACTTCCCGAACGCTGCCCAGCCGAGTCGGATTCGACGATTGACCTCTTTCTCGAAGTTAGACCTACCTAACTGGACCGTTTGTCCCAGGTAGACATAATCGTCCACAACTTCGAGTGTAGAGTCTCCGATCTTGATAGGAGTGGGTGTTACATGGGCATTCAACATGACCTTGGTTTTGTCCTGTTGTGTGTTTAATCATTACAATTATTTTATTAATTCTTATTTTCTGTAAATGGCTGGGGCAGGATCTGGCATTGTTTGTTAGAAGCACGACAGGAGATAACTAGAGCGAACTAGAGTTTCGCAGGCAGACCTACCTACATATTTTTGTGTAGAAATCTGTAAGATAATTTCTAGAATGTTTTTATGCTGATGCAGTGACCTGAGACGAAATGGCGACGATTGTTGCAATGCGATTTAGATGAAATAATTATTGCACGCTTCTTAGCTTCGGTTGACGAGCTAGCGTGGACAAGTCTAGCTTCTGATGAATATAAAACCTGGTGGATTATTTTTAAATTCTGTAGATTCCGTTGCTTAGTTTTTACTTTTAGCTACGCTTAATAACATAATTTAGGACTATCCGAAATTGTCCATATTATTATCCAGTGACTCTTCAACTCGAAAATCATAAAATAAGATTTTATTTATCTAATATGATAAATAAAATAAAACGTTTACAATTCATTATGAACAGAAATAATTTTATTACGTCTAATAATAGTAGTAGTAGTCGTAAATGGCGCTATTCTCGAGATTGTGCAAGAATACATATATCTTGGCCAAAATATACAACTGGGGCGGCACAACTTCGAGAAGGAGGCGAACAGAAGGATACGCTTGGGCTGGGCAGCATTCGGAAAGCCCTTAAGACCAGGGTCTTTAACCAGTGCGTTCTACCCGTAAGTAATGACTTACGGAGCTAAAACGTGGACACTCACCGTGGGCCTGGTCCACAAATTCAAGGTTGCTCAGCGTGCCATGGAGAGAGCGATGCTCGGAGTTTCTCTGGTGGATAGAATTCGCAATGAAGCCATTCGCCAGAGAACTAAAGTCACTGACGTTGCGCATCGAATTAGCACGCTGAAGTGGAAGTGGGCCGGCCATGTCTGCAGACGGACAGACGGTAGATGGAGCAGACACGCCCTAGAGTGGAGTTCGCGTTTGGGCAAGCGTAGTGTGGGACGCCCTGCGGCACGATGGACTGACGATTTAAAGAAGTTGCCCGGGTTGCCCAAGACCAGATTGGGTAGCGATCTCTGAGGGAGCCCTACGTTCAGCAGTGGACGGCAATAGGCTGATATGTAACAATAGTACTTTGATTATATAATGTCTAGATGGAGCGTCGCCCTACAATCATAACAAAGAAAACGAGTCAACAATTTCAAGTATGTGTGCGTGCAGGCGTCGTTTTACACTGTGCATCTACGTCTCTGTGTGCGTAAATAATGATTATATAAGCAATTATGTATATAATTATACATAAATTAATATTATTATACATATATTAATCATTTATTATTATTATTACGCATTTGGGCTTTGATTATATAAGCACTTGTCAGCCAATAGTTGGCTGACACTTTTTGACACGTTTGCGTGCACTTGACGCTCCATCTAGACATTATATATAATCAAAGCAATAGTAGTATCTTTTTATTTAATACCATCATCGTTTACGAAATCTATTTACAGTGCTCTATCAAACTTAGAATTATCTCATATCAGTTACATTATCAAAGCCAAAACTCCTTCAAATCCTCTCAAACTATAAACTAAATCCAGACTAATATCCAGGAACACCTGACAACGTCAACGCCCACTTATCCAGATACTCTGAACGCGTCACGTCAAGTCACGTACCTAAATTAATTCCAGCAAATTTCTAATTACTATCCCGAATGATTTACAAAGCGCCAGTCGCGTTCATTTTGATTCAGTCTGATTTATTGGATGGAGCTGGATATTGTGACACGCTGTGGTCACTGGCTCGATGGTGGAATGGAAACTAATGGCTAAGGGCTCACCATGTTGGACTTAATGGACGATGAGTGATTGGGTAAGTGATGGTTTATGCTTTTGAAGACTTAATTTGTAAGAAATAGATTTACAGTTGTAAAATTGCCTGAAGGTTAAGCTAAATAAATGTCTAATGGATCGATCGGTCTTGATTTTGAGATTAGCGCGTTGAAGCAAAAACCAAACAATCTCTTCATAAGTACTAGAGATTAATTTTATGTATCTACTAGCTGACCCGACAGACGTTGTCCTGTCAATTGATTTTCCAATTCCAATTTCAAACCTTCCCTGGACTTCCACCAATATTTCAAGACCAAAATTAGCCAAATCGGTCCTGCCGTTCTCAAGTTTTAGCGAGACTAACGAACAACGATATTTTTATTATATAGATAATATGAGTATCTTAAGTATAGAATACCAAAATGTAGACCATGAGAGAGTCATCAATATCAATCCATCTACTCGACTATCCGACCCCTAATATCTATATCCTTATAAAATCCCCCCTACACAATGTAAACGTATCAAAATATCATGGTGGCCCAGTTTATGATACCTATTGGTTTGGCTAGCATGAACCAACGTTCATTTATTAGGGTTCCGAACCTGAAATGGAAAAACGAAACGATCTTTATAAGATCACTTTTTGTTCGTCTTTCACGAAAGCTTATTTTTACATGATTTGAAACTATGGCTATAATGCCTAAATGGAGACTCTTCTCGACTTGCAATATAAGCCAAATATGATATGACAAACTTTTTTTTTAATTCACGCGGAAGAGTCTTATTATTATAATAAAAGTAGGCGTGAATTACATCTTTGTCTAATCCCTCATGAAATGCAAGCGAAATGTTTTGCGATACAGTTCAAAACTCTGCATCAACACAATACTCCTAGATAATCCATACTGTTATTCCAGACACAGAATGAATGACATACAGTAGTCGGCATGATCGTTCATCATAAGGTAAACTAGGCTTGAGCGTTCAAAATAAACGTTCAAACGTGAGCCAGTAACAGAAATAACTGGATAATAATGTGTTTGACATTAGAATAGTGTCGATACTGGTGCGCATGAGTGTCGGAGATATCCTATGGATTGTTTATTTATTTAAAACTTTGACATAATTTTCTCAGTGGTTGAGCTGCGCTGCGTATCGCGGGTTTGATTCCCGCATGGAACAAATATTTGTATGGCCCGCAGATAGTTGTTTCGGGTCTGGCTGTTTGTGTATGTGAGTTTTAAATGATTCTAAACGCACCCACGACACACGAGAAATTCCGAGTGTGGGGCAACGTTTTTGATTTAAAAACGGTGGAAAGGCGGACTTAATGCCTTAGGCATTCTCTACGAATCAACCATAGGTAGTGAAGAGACCACAAGGCAGGTGCAAAATATTGTGCGAGTTAACAACAATTAAAGAAGAAAAATTCAATTATTAAAATAAACACATACGTAAATATATATAGATTGTTCTATGATGCACTCGTATCTTATATTTCAAAGGGCCCTAACTACGACAAAAAACTCTTAAAATTGCCTTGGAATAGCGTTTCAAAGTGTTTTATACGAATATGAAATTAGGCGTCGGCACATGTTAACTTCCTTAGACATGTGACGGGTACCTACCCGGTTTGCATCCGGTACCCGGCGGATCCAGCAGCTTTTGAGGATCCGGCCGGGTATTCGGCAGCCGGGTACCCGGCTGAACTACCCGTCCCATGTCTAGTCTGCCTATAGCCATATGTAATATCAGAGGCACTGCAGATACGTTACCAGAAGCAAAGTTGAAATGTCTCAGTGTACCTGTAATTTTAAACTGACATCCTTCAAACAGAAATGCAAGGTTGTTCCCACTAGTTCTACTAAACAGTTCTACGGTAGAACTAATGGGACTGTTTTTCCTCAGTAAGTATATTTCCTATGTCACTGTAATATTTTTTTTCATATTTTTCATAAACAATGTATAAGTTAATTAACAGTGTTTAGGTATCCAATAATATTTAAGTTTACTTTAAACCTGATGTGAGGTAAAACTAGTATATGGTACGTGTGTGTGCGTGGTGCGTGCGTGTCCGTGTGATAGTGGTGGTATGGTGGTGGCCCCACAAAACCACCATACCACCAGGGCCTCAAGTCTGCTATTACAATAGTGTCAGAATGGTCCATCATTGATTTTCATAATGACGCCATTAATAATAATAATAATAATATGTGGGGACATTTTCACACACGGCCATCTGACCCCAAACTAGGGAGACCCTGTACTATGGGTGTCAGACAGCTGATATACATACACAAATACATTTTTTTTTTGTAAATACATACATATATAGATAAACAACACCCAAACACAAGGCAAACACAAGTGCTCATCACACAAATGTTTACCCTGGGCGGGAATCGAACCCGCAACACGCTGCGCAGCAGTCGATCGCTCAGCCACTGCGCCAACCGTGTCGTCACGTGCCGTGTCGTGTGTGTGTGTGTCCATTATATTATTAGATTACCAAACTTGTCAAAATCAACAATTATGAAATCAATTATAGACCATTCTGACACTATTGTAATAGCAGACTTGGCCCCCTGGTATGGTGGGTTTGTGAGGCATAGTTTTAAGTTAAGCTAGCTCCTTCACGCTCTATTACGAATAAATACGATATAAACTTTACTACTCGCACACTTTTTATTTATTTATCTAGGTTTGTTTCATATTAAAACTGGTTTACATACGTAATTCGTCACACACAAAGGTCCAGTTGAAAACCAGCGTCAGGCACAAGTGGTCTGGGATTTTATGCTGAACTGGGCCTGTTTGGCGCAGCCACAGTAATGGCACACAATAATGTTTTTTATTTTAGTTGTATATTTTTGTTAACCCTTTTATAACTGTTTTTGTGTGCACATGGTCTGTGTCAATAAACATTTTTCTTACTTTCTTTCTATTACAAGATATTCATCAACTTCTTCACACAATGCAGAAGCAGTCTCAAGTCAACTGTATAATCTCCATTAACACTTGCCAACTTTAAACCTTTCTACCAACATTTAAAAAGTTGTTTCAGTTGAAATTCTGTTCAGTTCACCTCGATGTTAATTAAGCGTCGTAGAGCGGGAAGTTTCTATTAAGTCTGTGACTCTGGGACGCATGCGCAGTAATTGACTTGTAGTACGCCGTGATGGGGCCACTAGAACCGCGAGTTGAAAAAGGAATGAGCACAGAACAGAACAGTTCAAAAAATCATGTATGAAAACTGGCTGGTCTATATATACAAACCAAAGGCCTACATTACCTTCATTTCGACACTATGTCTAAAGTACCCAAGAATAGGAACTTTTGCAATTTAAGTAAGCCTAACATTCATATCGTTTTGCGACATTTCTTTAAAGTCACAAAGAAGAGAGAGGTCAAAATAACAAATAGAACAGCCAAGCCACCGACTTCCGAAACTAAAGTCATGTGTGTTCTGTTTTAAAGTTATTTTTCACTTTTTGGTTTTTGAAGGCGGTTGTCTTTTTTGTAAAAAAAGCTTTTTGTATTATCCAAATAAGGCGAATATTTGTAGAAATACACGATGTGAAGTGCCATCATTACTCGCCACTATACACAATATGTGGGTAAGGATAACAAAGAATTAAAAGACATAAAAAATACGACGTCGCATTTACGATAAAACTGACAGCGATTACGATTCAAAGTAAAACCGCAAACATTTCTGACGTAAACATGAAGTACAGAGGCCAGCACATCCAGCTACAACTATCTGTCAAATTTCTTTGTTAAATTTTTCTCTTTGTTAGCAAAGAATAAGGTTCATATTCAATTAGGAAAATTTGACAGTTTGGTATGGTTTGATTTGCTGGCACACTGTATAGTAAAACTTGGCATTAAAATCAATTTCTGAACAAAAAACACGTGCTCACTATTAAAGTAGGTACTTATTTAATCAGCTACGGTGAATGATTGTAATTACAGAACGTAAACGTACATCAGAGAGATCAAAGGCCATTTATCTTTTGATTTTCTTTAAAGAAAAAACTATAGAGAGTGGGTTTACAAACTGGCAAGCATAAACAACTAGACCCAGAACAAACCCATAGACTATGCAAATAAATTTTCCTGTGGGAAACAAACCAGCTTGTTTGTGTTAAAAACCCGCTTATCTACGCCTTTCGGGATATAAAATCTCTATACTATTCATTGTAAACTGTTGTGTACTGTATTATTAATTGTAAATATGTGAACACTATGTGCCTATGTACAGTCAACAGCAAAAGTAGATGATCAAAATCAGAAATTCAATACTTATTTACTAACACTAATTTTTAAAATTTATGACTAGTTTAATTATTAAAAGTATGTGATTGTCACACACATACTTTTGAATCACTTCGACGCCACTCAGTTCTGCCGCGAACTCCGTTCATTAGTATTGAATTTATGATTTTGATCATCTACTTTTGCTGTTGACTGTACATAACTTAGCTGTCATTTCTTAACTTTTGTAAATGCAAATATTGTAAACATTTATTTTTTTAAAGAGTATGTATGGAGTTTCTTGCCCATTCTTCTCCATACGAAACTACCATTTGGAATGGGCAACTAGATTCAGATTTTATAATATGACTAAGCGGGCCTGGCAGACGTTGTCCTGCAACCCGACAGCGCCACCTGCCGGGTCCAATTGTGAATCTAAACCATTCTCGAATCCACTGGAACACACACTAACAAATTCATCAACATCAATCCAGTCGTTTAGGAGTAGTTCACTTTCATACACACGCACAGAAGATTTTTATATATAAGATGTTCAAAAGTGCCTTTTAATGGTCTTATTGAAATAATAGTCTCTGATGGTCAAATACTCAAACGGTACTCAATTCTAGGACGCCATTAAGTCTCGCGCTGTCTCTATCATTTTATGTCAAAATGGCTGTGACAGTACGAGTCTTAACAGCATCTTAAAATTGAGTAGTTTTTGAGTATTTGGCCATAAGTAACACAACCTAAAGTTCGACGCTGTGGCAGCGACAAGTTACATTTTCGTATTTTTACACATCCTTTGCTTACGCAGCCCTAGCGGCATGTGAATTAACGGTTTTTGGTAGAACAACTCAAGGTTGAATAATTTGACCTTTTGACAGTTCATATAAAATGAAAAACGATATTCGCTAATCAAAAGCAGTCACTGAGATCGACGTCGATTTCACGGTTGATACGGTTGGTTTGCCGTAAGCCACGAATGGTAAAGTTAGAGAATAGCATAGCTGAAGACCAAATTCCGTAATTAAAAACGTTCAAAATCTGGAATCTCATCTCACCGATTTTATGATAATTATGTATGGTGTAGTTTACCTATTTTTGTTAGATTTTATACATATTTTTATGTTTTTTTTTGTACCAAGCATCTATTATGCAATGTAAGTGAATAGATATCACCACCTTTGGGTGACTATTGTAGAGGCATTAAGCATTCCTAAGGCTTTACGTCCGACTTTGTAGCTTTGTGCATAAAGTATAAATGAATAAATACTTAAATGAAAACTGTAAAAAATATAAATATTTCAACACTACCGACTGTCGACGTCTGAGGGCCAGTGGGTATGGCTCCAATTACATAATTAGGTTACATTCCAAACCTGACTCAATTGCCAGAAAATATAGAATTACCGATGTTGTTCTAAAAGTAATATTTTTTTGTAGCATATTTGTTACATTTCTTCTAGACAGCATTAAGAGGAAACACAAGGGCCGTTTTTCCATACAAACTTAGTCCCCTGTTTCCTCCCTGGATAATGCCAGTAGATCAATTTTTTTTTAAATCCATGGCTACTATTGGCATGTCCCTATGTTTTCCTTTTCCTCATAAATTTATTATTAAAAGAGATATGAATATTCAAAAACCTAAAAAATTGGCATGATTTTCCGCTGTGTTCAAACATTCAGAAAACAAATTTGACTTGATTATATAAAAAATAGAAAACATAGGAACACGGCAAAAGCCTTTCTTTATTTTTTAATGAAAAAAACAGTTAAATCGGTTAAGTTTCGGAGAAGAAATCAGGGGACTACGAATCATTGATTTTGTGTACTTTTAATAGGTATTTTCGGTCAAAGCTGCAGTTGTCTCTATCGCGCTCTGCGGTTCGTGTTCGGGCATCGCGCGACAGCAATAGATTTTACAAATACCTAATTTTCAATTCTCTAGCCCGTGGTGTTTCCTCTTAATTTGTATCTTATTTTTAAGTAGGTACTAGGTATGTTTTTAGCATGTTTTTTGTTGTACTTAGAAGTCGAATATCAAGCTCTCATTGAAGTGCCTGCGAACTTAATACTTATTAGTTTCACACGGGTGAGATTTTCATGCAAAAGTATCAACCATATTTTCGGCTTTTCCTTCAGTGTAATTTTTAAGTTTCCCTTCATAAAAACCTGTCTTGACAATAACAAACACAACTAAAAATCAGCCAGATCAGTCGAGCCGTTTTCAAGTAATGATCTCTTAAACACCCGACAATTGATTTTAGTTTATTATACAGATAGATATCCGACCTTGCTACAAACATGACTAACCGCCATAACGAACCAATGAATGCATCATAAAACAAGACAAAACACTAATCAAATCCATAATTCCAACATACCTGTACAAGACATAGCAACACAAGCTTAATTATAATAATACAAACAAAATTAATTAGTACTGACACACAATAGCAATATAGTTTGACCTGTGCGTGTGTGCGTACGACCAGTAGGGCATACAAACGTTATTATAAATTCACACATCAATATCCCCTTTACATATTGACTAAGGGCGTTTTGCTTCAACTGTACATTACTGACCGGTAGTAGTAAAAAATGGCGCTAACTATCGTGAAATCAAAAAAATGAGTTGTTTCACAAAATCGTACGTCAAAAAGTTACTATTAGTGCATGTGTGCGTACGACCAGTAGGGCATACAAACGTTATTATAAATTCACACATCAATATCCCCTTTACATATTGACTAAGGGCGTTTTGCTTCAACTGTACATTACTGACCGGTAGTAGTAAAAAATTGCGCTAACTATCGTGAAATCAAAAAAATGAGTTGTTTCACAAAATCGTACGTCAAAAAGTTACTATTACCATAACCGACCAGTCAACGTAATTTTATGTTGTCAAACAGCTACTTCAAACATCAAAATATTATGGAATCTCTTTTTGAATAACTTTAACTGACGGATTTTTAAATAATGAAACCACCCGTTACATTTAACGAACGTTAAACATCTCACGTCATTGTAACTTTTAACCGTCCGTATGTAACGTTAACCGACTGTTTGAAGCAACCCGCTCTAAGTAAACTCGAAACAATATTGTCAATAAATGGGTAATGCAGAAAAAGCACTTCTTGCAGTGTTTAACAAAAATAAGGGTTGAAAAAGTATTGTATACTTTACTGGCTTTTTCTAGCTTGCGTGAATTTTCTTACAGGTCCCCATAATTGTTTTAATAATATAATATTAGTCTATAGAACTCAATCATATCATAGCTTTCCAATCTATACTAAAACACCGTAGCATTTTAGTCGTGTTACAAAGGTGGTGAACTCAATGTATAGGACATTAAATACCTCTATTTTATGTTAGATAGGCAGTCGCTCCATGTAAAACACTGGTATTCAGTTGCATCCGGTTAGACTGGAAGCCGACCCCAATATAGTTGGGAAGAGGCTAGGCAGATGATGCTGACTCCATTTATTATACAGTGTGATAAAATGAGATCATAACATAACCTGTTTTATAGAATCTATGCACTTGATGGACTACACTGGTCCGGAACCTTTAAAGTACATTGTTCTACTAGCAGAGTGGCGAGAGTGATTACCCAACGCTAAATCAAAACTAAATAGATTTGTATCGACGCATTTTAATGACGCGTTCCCACTGGGCGACACAATGTTGCCAACGACTTCTCGGCAACATCAATTAGACGTGGAAGTAAGATTATTGTTTCTGATCATATTAAATAATTTACAAGTACTTGTCAACGAGTCGATGAGCCAGTCAGAAAGTTGAAGCTCGTTGCCCGTTCCAAAACGTAGGTCTGAGCGACACAATGTTGCCAAAGATTCTTCGGCAACATCAATTTAACTTGAAAGCAAGATGTTTTAAACAATTTATGGTAAATTAAACCTTTAAAAAGTATTTTTCAAAAAGTCGGTGTGAAAATCAGAAAGTTGAAGCTAGTTAGCCGTTCCAAAACGGAGATAGGACTCTATGGAGAAGAACAGGCAACATATTGTCCAATGAAAGTCGCCTAATGCAAACTCTGCTATAAGCCTTGCTTCACACGGGCCACACGCTAGTAGCAAAACGATGGTCTTTGAAGGTGGATGCAGTTGCTAAGTAGCGGAAACGTGCGATGGAACCAGTAGTATATCAGTAGTAGTATAGCGCAATTGGTGAGTATCGGGGTTTTGTGCTCGGTGGCGATCAGACGGTGTGAGAAAAGGTGCCTCCTGGTATGTAGCGACCACCAGCGTCGGCCGTGTGCGGCGAATAAACTGTACAAGAACTGTAGATCGCAACTCAGTGGCGACTTTTTGTGACCATTGCCTGTTGCCCGTATGCGGGAACACTTAAGTGATGTAACTACACCATAGTGGGATCGCTGAAATATCTGCAGCGCTGCCAAAAGCGCTTCCAACTGCCTGCAGCGACACGTTTGATGGACGAGACATCTTATCTACGACTGGTATGCGACAGCCCAGCGACATACATTGATGCAATAGAATTATCGAAGAAAATCACCCGTCGATTTTATTGGTACTACAGCTGTAATCGATTCAATTATCTAAAACCTACCCCAAATGACTAATCGATTTGGGGTAATATGTTAAAAAAAATGTACTAAAATTAAAAAAAGTTTTTTTTAATTTAAAATTTTGTCAACTTAATTCAGATAGGTAAATTAAAAAATAATAATAGAAGCAACAAATCCAGCCATTGACCTATAGGTACAGGTTGGAAGCTTGAAAGAGACTGTCTTCAAAAGAAGCTCAAGCACTATCCGTATTAGAGCTTTCATAATAATAATACATCAGAAGGTCAGATACGCGAAATGCACTATGAACATAATTCTTCGATAAAGATAAAACTCAAACATCTGGATTGAGGTAGGTAGGCGTCCAAAACAACTAACCTTATACAAGGTGTAATTTCACGAACCGAAAACCCGAAAATAGGCCATTGCTATCATCATTATGAACAACTTTTATTATGGAACCAATTCTGAAACCATGGAAAAAAAACCAGCTGATTCAATACATTTATGTACACGTTGGTCAACAAAATGGTATCACCATTTGTATATTAAAAAGAATGGACTTGATAAAAGTTCGGAGTATAATAAAATCTTATATTTAGTTGGTATTTTACAAGAACTACTAAGTATTATAGGTACTTAGATAAAAAAGGTTTGAGTAAATTATACGCAATCAATAATGTTATTATACTATTAATTGATTCTCAAAAATCTCATTCGTTCTCAATCTCTATTTCATTCGCAAAAAAGCGAGTTAAGAATGTACCAATGTTATGTGATAGTAGTTTCAGTATTATTGCACATTGAAACATAATGGATACACTAAGAATCTCTAGTTGCTCAAACACAAATAAATTGGCTTGGAATCGCATAAAGATCTAGTTCAGAACATCACAAAGCGATTTCATTGCTCACTCGTATATTAAATGCGCAAATAATTGTCAGAATATAAACACACAATCCGCACGCCTTCAATCCATTTTGTAGATAAACTAACATGCGTTGACGCAGCAATAATAAATTATTATAACGACTGCCATATTATTCAAGCCGTACCTTTGATATTAGCCGTTAGACCAGCAATGGACACTCCATTAGGCAGACTTATATACTGTCCTCGTCTATTGTCTTTAAATACTAAAAAAAAACGAAAATGACGCATCAGTCATTAGCAGCTCAAAATAAAACTCGTCCAGTCTAAACAGAGCTGTGGTGATCGAAGACTTTGTTAAAATGTTGGTATTTAGAGCAGGTGTCAGAGGTCTTTTAACATTGGTCTTTATATAAATAGTGATGTCTTTTAGCAGTGTAGTGTTCGGTTCCCGAATGCCGGTGCAGAACTAATGTAGGCCGGTGGCGTGTCAATCTGCACGGCAGTGTTTCGACGCGCGAATCGTTTAAGTGATTTATTTTAGCTGTTCTTTACGAGGGGAACACGTGTTTTCGGTTTTCCGTGTCATTTTTTTTCTTTCTCCAGTTTCCTGTAATTTTGGATGGCGTTTTTAGAGGAAAATGTGGCATTTCTTTTTGGATTCCGTTTGTAAGTCCATGACTATTATGAATGTTTGATGGAAAAGTATTGATTTTACGTATTATTTTTAATATTTTCAGTTCATATTTTATTTCAAACGATTTCGACTCGTCAATGTCATTCAAATGTTTCTCTAAACAACTATTTGAAAGCTAATTAGCGTTAGTCACACATCACATAGTTTTTTAATAGCTCACAAAAATAAAAATAAAGGAATCATTCAGAGTCACGCAATGTACTTACACTAAATCTTATTAACACACACAATAGTAATAATAGCAGCATATTATTGCCCCACTGCAGGCAGGGTCATACACTTCTCGTACAAACAAGCCACGAGCAACCGTGGTGATCACTATCACCACGGTTGCAGAAGGCGGATAGGCGATTTGATGATGATTTCACACAATAGTAATAATAGCAGCATATTATTGCCCCACTGCAGGCAGGGTCATACACTTCTCGTACAAACAAGCCACGAGCAACCGTGGTGATCACTATCACCACGGTTGCAGAAGGCGGATAGGCGATTTGATGATGATTTCACACAATAGTAATAATAGCAGCATATTATTGCCCCACTGCAGGCAGGGTCATACACTTCTCGTACAAACAAGCCACGAGCAACAGTGGTGATCAATATCACCACGGTTGCAGAAGGCGGATAGGCGATTTGATGATGATTTCACTTACATTGTTTTCTCATATAGAAGCAACAAGAATAATGTAACCAGTATTTTGTAAAAGCTTGATTGAAAAGAGTGTCGGTGGAGTTTCTTGCTCGTTCTTCTCCATAGAGACCTACCCTACGTTTTGGAACGAGCAACTAGCTTCAACTTTTTGACTAACTAACTGACTCTTTGACTATTCAAAAGTGCCTGTAAATGGTTTGATTGAAATAAATGCTTTGACTTTGACTTTGATGAACACCGATGTTAAGTGGTCATCTAATAAACATCTGCAGTGCTATTCTGTTACAATCTCCCTCGGTGAACACCTAGGTGAAGTGAGCTGTCATCCGGTTGTATGGTAAATCCCTAGCATCGGGACAGATGACAACTCACTTCACCTAGGTGTTCACCGAGGGAGATTGTTACAGAATAGACATACTGTAGTGTTATTAGTGTAAGGTGTTCACCGAGGGAATTGTTACAGAATAGACATACCGTAGTGTTATTAGTGTAGTGTTGTGTGTGTCTTTTCTCGACGCTGCGGCAGCGATGAGTGACATTTTCATATCAATAAACCTTTGCTTACAAAGCGTTCGTGCCACGTGAATTAACTGGTTTTGATGGAACTACTCAAGGTTGAATAATTTGACACGTATGACAGTGAAATATGAAAAACGATATTATATTCGATAAGAAAAAGCAAATCGTCGATTTCACGTCTGACAACGATGTCGAGCGAATGGTAACGTTACAGAAAAGTGATGTGATTAATCGTTAAAAAACATTAATGGTTAAAAGTTAAAAGTTAAATAAAAATAACAAGTTAAATTAAAAGTTAAAATATTACTGTTAAGAAGTTCATTATTTTTAACACTACCCGTGTCTTGTTATTTTTTATGAAATCCTAAATGTTTAACATGTTCCGTTGGTTATTGGTGGTACGAGTTCCAAATTACGTCATTAATACGTCTTGAAGTCATAATAATAACACAGGTATCTCACTATCACAGACACTCATGAACACAATCAACGAATCCCAGAATGAAATTTGCAGGAAATAAATTGTCATTGACGATCAAACATTAAAAGTTGTTTTAAGTTTTCAACCAAAAACTGATACTATAACCATAGCATAAGACTTACAATTCTATGAATAACTTTTAACGTGTGTTAAAAGTTATTTTTTTTGCCAGGCAACTTTCAATTACAATTCAAACAATCAAGACTTTATAATGACCATAATCGCTTACATTAGGAACCACGCGATCTTGTATTAAAAGTTATATTGACAACATACGTTAAGAGTTATTTTCAGTTTTCAACCAAAAAGGAATACTATTTCCATAGCATAAGACTTACAATTCTATGAACAACTTTTAACGTGTATTAAAAGTTATTTTTTTTGTCAGGCAATTTTCAATTGCATTTCAAACAATCTTTGCTTTATATCGATCATAATCGCTTGCATTAAAAACAACGCCATCTACAAACACTTGTAATATAACTTTTAGAATAAACTTACACGCGAGCCACTAGAGGGTGTTAAAATAAACACTGATATTGCTCGCCCAATTCGAAGAGGTTCGTTGTTATAACTTTTAACGGAAATCTCAGTTATTATTAATGAAGTTAAATGTTAAAAAAATATATTCTGTTAAATTAAGCGTTATAACTTTTAATGATCATCTCTATACAGAATACCATAGCTAATACCAAAGGCCTTGCAGATGTTTTTTTGCCATCCCAGAAACAGAGTTGACATTAAAATTTCTCGTGTTAATTACACCGTTACCCAAAAACTAGAAGGAACACAGCAACGCTGGTTTGCGGCAGGAAAAGATATATGGTAGTAGTACTTCCCTGGTTGCTTCACAAGGAGTTCTACTACACACACACACAGACACACTCATACACACACACACACACACACCACATGCCGGCGCATGAGGAGCTACAGACAACGCGGTAGCGAACCCGGCCACACACGAATCGCCGTCGCCTCTCAACTCATTACCGCGGTCGACTACGGGCATTTCTTTCCAACTTTCTATCGATGTATACGAGTAGTAGCGGTATTAAACCTTATGTACAGTTCTGTTTGATTTCTAAAGTACCGACAGAGCCTATTTACCACAAGAAAAAAAAGAACATCGCGTCAAAACCACGTAAACATTTCCACACCCCATCGAATGTGTGCATCGTCCAACATCCCGCGTCCGTTTACGTCCAGGCTCCGACATCCGGCGTTCCGGTCGGATCCGAGATTGATAACAACATAAACACCGGTCCGACTGTGCCGTATCAATCAAATGCCACGCCTCCCTTGGCAGCTATGCGATAATATTCATTCGGTTCCGGCGAAAATCTCCGAACGTATTCACTGATTCAAAGTATTGCATATGAAAATCGTTTGCTGTTGTAAATACTTGGATGGTAAGAAGGTACTTGGTGATGTTCGTGAACGGGCGCTGTCAGTTGACATTGTTTCCACATTTATAGAAGCAACAAGAATAATGTAACCTGGATTTTGTAAAAACTTGATTTAAAAGTGTCCGTGGAGTTTCTTGTTCGTTCTTCTCCATGGAGACCTACCTAACGTTTTGGAACGAGCAACTAGCTTCAACATTCTGACTAACTAACTGACTCTTTGACAATTCAAAAGTACCTGTAAATGGTTTAATTGAAATAGATGCTTTGACTTTGACTTTGGTGGAAGATAGCTCAATCAAACCCTACTGGTGCTTGATGTCATAGTAAATATATCAATCAAAGAGACTATCTATACTTCTTTATCTTAAGTGGCTCCCGCTATGTACCTACGCTTAGATCTTTTAAAATAAGCAACGGATTTTAATGAGGTTTTCATCAATAGATACAAGTGATCCTAGAGCAAGGTTTATACGTATAGTTTGATCTACATTGCACCCGTGCGAAGCCGGGGCGAGTCGCTTAATATTATAAAACGGTATACAATGTTTGTTTTATAGGTTATTTGTTTGTAAGTGGTAATTTCTTGAAGTACCTACTGGTTTTTTACAAAAATTATTTCACTGATAGAAAGCTTCAATGTCGTAGGCAGGAGCTTGTTTATTAAAAATACTTTTAATTACCTGTACCTACATTTTTATTATACTCTATCAACATTTCAATTGTTTAATAAAGTGTTCGTGCAATAGAACTCTGTTGGATAGAATAAGAATAATTTTCTGAACAAGAACCAACATTTACTCATATTTAAAAAGACCTCATGTTTAATGAAGAAGCTGCAACTGCAGCTTAACCAACTCATCTGTAGTTTGATCGAAAGTGCATGAAATAACTAGGTACAGTTACACAGACACCTATATACATACACTAAGTCATTGTAAAGACTTGATTAGATACACTCACAACGTGAAAGTAAAAATTTAAAAATTGTAAAAAAGCGCCCGCATGTACTTAAACCTTTTTTCCCTTTTATAACATGTTCCGGGAAATCGCATTGCGTAACTTTTTTGCTGTTCAAAAACCTACTACATCACATTGATTTATGATTGTATAGGACGTACCTAGGTATAGGTTTTTTTAGTGTAGTCTCTTTTGCAATGGCAAAATGGCCAAGAGTTTATGAAGAAACATGTATGTCATCCATTTAGAAAAGAATAGAATATCATTTATTTATGGTATACAGTACATGATGTTTAAATAAACACACATAATACATAACATATTAAAATACTATGTTAATACGTATTCACAATTTAAACGGTAAATATCCAATTCATTTCTAAGTATTTTTTATCTGAACATTTGCAAATCTGTTCGTAATCCTACGAATCTACCCGAGTGTCCACGAATAAACCCGATCTCATACAATACTAATATCCCAAGCAGTATCCGTTTAAGATCCAATGTCACGAACATTGTACGATATTGTATTGCCATGCTACGTCGTCGTCGTGCAGTTGACAGCACGGTTTCTGTAGTGTTGCCAGTGTGTTCTGAACTTGTACGATAAATCCTTTAGTTATTAATCTGTGCTGTGCACATTGGAACTATAAATCGTTTAGCTCGAGCCGTCTCGTAGAAGGGGCTAGGTTAATCGCTTTCTTTTATAATTCATAGTTTGTGTACAATAATTATTAATAAACGCGAAGATTTTCAATTCTTGTTGGTAGGAAAATAATTATATAAATCATAATTATGGACGAATTATGGATGTACGTACGGGTTTTAGTACATTCAGAGTTATTTAAGAATATGTCTATGCAGACATAGTCGCGGGCAGTATCTAGTAAGAAATTTATATAGATGTGTATTTTAATAGTTATTCAACCCATTTAAAAAGTCACAATATTTAATTTTTCATTTAGTCAAACACAAAACCTGTATGACCTTCTAACACACTTTTCTGTACATATGAAAACAAATATGAAAAACGTAGAAAAACAACGGTATTAATAGTTAGAAAATGTCTTAATGAAAAACGCAATGTTAGCATGTGCATTCGAAACATTGTAATATGATCTTTATGTTTTGTACGTGATGGTCCGTGTTAGATGTATGAATAAATTAGTTTAATTTGATACGTCGACAGCCCACGTCATGGTGTGTCGCGAGATATTACATCTGGGAGTAAAGGGGGGGCTACACAACATGGGGGGCAAAGTTGATTATAAAGTAGGTGAGTAAGTGTTACATTTCTTTCTATTCACTATCTATGTAAAAGTTTTACATTACTACTTGAATCGTTACTATTTGACTACATTTTGGAAACATTTTATTTACGTTAGGCTCATTGGCTGAACGATTTGCTGCTGCGCTGCGTGTCTAAGAGCAAAGCTACACAGGGTTTGTAGACAAAATCCCGTTTCTGTTACCGTTAACGCCAACGGAAAAAGAAATTGTATAGAGTTGACGTTTGCTTACGCGATGTCACGTGATGCAAATATGTCAATTGCATACAATTTGATTTTCCGTTGGCGTTAACGCTAACAGAAAAGAGATTTTGTCACGCCCCGCTCCGTTGCGCTGCGTTGCGTCGTCGGAGCGTTGACGCTCCGTCATTTTACATATAAATTTTAAAACATGCCACACTTCTCCGTTGCGTTACGTTGCGTTGTCGAACGTATTGCGTCGTCGCCAAGACGAAGCGGGGGGATGTGATACAGAGCGGCAACGTAGTTAATTTTGTACTGGTAGAGAAAAAACATGTGCGCAGCGCAAGACATCGCAACGGAGAAGTGTGGCATGCAGTGCGTCCAAATCTTGCGCTGCGACGTCGCAACGCAACGCAACGGAGCGGTGTGGTTTCACGCTATGGTTCGATTCCCGCACGGAACAAAATATTCCTAAAATAGTTGTTATTGCTTGTAACGTTCCTTTCGTCTGAAAAAGTCGTTGTCAGAAAAAGCTTTACCCCACAATAGAAATTTCTCCTGTATCGCAGTCGCGTTTACAAACATATAAACTCACAAACACAAGCAACTAGACCTGGACCCATGGCTTATCGAGTCGGTCTTATACTGCTTTATTTAAATACATTTCATACATACATATGACACAGAAACATATGGATAAAATATATGAAAACAATGTACTTAGATAGAGGTGAAGAGCAATGCAGTTAAGAGAAGACCAATCTCATCGCAAACTTTACGCAGCAGTCCAGTTTGATCATGTGTAGTTACCTTAAGGAGATCGAATAGTCCCAAAGTACAGTCGTCCACACAAGTAATGTAAATGTGTTTGTTCGAGAAACTTCTGAAAGTCGTACAAACTTCGGCGACCAGTTTATAGGAGCTGTGTATCCCGGAATCATTGTACAGATGTAAGGATTTACTCGTAATGCTATTTACTTTTTTGTTTGTTCTACCTTTTGGAGAAAGAAAGTCTTGTAAGAAATCATAGAAGCGTGTTACTGCTGATTGGACGGACGAGGTATTGACGAAGTTCTGTTTCATGTAAGTTTATTTAGTATCCGTTTTGGTATGGAATGTTTGCATTCTAATCTAAGTCTCAATCTAATTATTGACATTTAATTGTCTCTGAGATGACATTGCGCCTAGATTATGAACGTTTTTAGAGTTCCGTACCCAAAGGGTAAAAGGGGACCCTATTACTAAGACTCGTCTGTCAGTCTGTCTGTTTGTCTGTCAGTCTATCGACAGTCTGTCTGTCTGTCCGTCTGTCTGTCCGTCTGTCTGTCAGTCTGTATGTCAGTCTGTCTGTCAGTATGTCTGTTAGTCTGTCTGTCAGTCTGTCTGTCAGTCTGTCTGTCAGCCTGTCTGTCAGTCTGTCTGTCGGTCTGTCAGTCTGTCTGTCGGTCTGTCTGTCAGTCTGTCAGTCTGTTTGTCAGTCTCTCAGCTTCAATCATACTTTTCGATTTGTTACAAAAATCGAATTGCAAAAAATGTAGAGCCAAACCCTATTAGAGAATTAATACTGAGATGAAATAAGAAACGAAATTTATTTTTATAAAATGAAAACTGAGAAAATACATTTCATGAAAGATTTTTTTCTAAGATAATAAAGATTTTATAATAAATTAGGTAAGGTTCGAAATTGGATTACATTACAAAATGGTGTCTGATTTTAGTAAAGATAGACCAGTTTTGACTTTCAATGGGTATAAAATAGGATTTAGGTTAGATATTTTACATGGATAGCATAATGAAGTAGGTGCCTAATGTATTTTGAAATCTGGAAATTAATCTTTCAATCAATTTTGTTTTTCAAAGAATTGAATTTGGCCGATTGTTTCGTGCAAATCCTGTTTGAATATTACTGCTCAAATAGTGTGTTTTCAGAATTAGTGAGACAGGACTTTCGATACTAAAGTAATTTGTGTTTTGTGCTAAAATTATTTATCACATTTTAGTTTTTGAAGGCGGTTGTCTTTTTTATTTATAAAAGTTTTTTTACTTTTGTCATTTAAATAGTGTAAAGACAATTTAGAGAATTGGAAGCACTAGTATTATTTTTTGTATTGTGAGTGCTCTAACATATATATAAACTCGCACACGAAACAACCAGAGTTGGAAAAACGACCTGCTGCCTGGACTGGCTGGACAGTTTAATTGCTCCGTACGGAAATCAAACCCGCGACATACGCAGCGCAGCAATCAATCGCTTCACCACTGTGCCAACCGTAACGTCAAAAGAACTATGAATAAACATTTATCTACTTTACATCCTATATAATTCACGAAATAAGTAATCATAAATCACAAACAAACAAGACACCAAATCTCTTAAAAAACCTTTACCAAAAAAGAACAAAGACATCAACAATCAAAATTATATCACCAGAATCCATTACCGCGTCTCTTAGCACTCATACCATCGAAGTACCAATAAAACAGTCAACGTATTACGTGCAAACTGTCACTAACACATTCTGTTCAGTACCAGACGAACGGCTCGGCTGGGCGATAATAGTTCGTTTCGTATTTGTAACTCGTACTCCACAGAAATGTCTGTTGACATCGCTTTGAGAATATTAAAACTGTTCGCGGTCTCGAGAAAATGATTTGGGAAATTTCTTGTGGTGACTGTGATAAAATCCGCGATAGTTATGAGGTTAAAATTTAAGGAAAGGGTGGAAAGGTGTGTTTATGTGAGGAAATGGTATAGTGAATTGTCATTTTGTTTTTTTTTTTCATGATTTCAGTCATAACCTTGAGGTAAACCCCTTTTAATGTATTGCCTTGAGCTCTGATATATTTAAAAAAATCTTCAACTAAGTAATATACGAAAGAATAGCCTTTCTACCTATGTACGGTCATCAAAAGAGATAAGTATTCATGTCGTCAGGGATAGTTGAAGTTTACTTAGAAACTAAGAATAAGAAGAATAAAATAAAATAAAATAAAATAAAATACAATTCATAGAGAATAAACAGTTCAACGATTTAAATTTCATTTGAAAGCCTCCATTGGTTTTTGAGTAAACTTCTATTATTACCGACGACATGGATACTTATCTCTTTTGGTGACTGTACATTTAAATAAATGAATGGAGAGCTAAAGTAAGCTTGTTTTTTGGTTTGTTATGGTGATCTGTAAAAGTCCCGATTATAAACATTCCTTCACTTATAGAAAGCCGGACACTACGTTTCACTGACTGACGGACACATTTCAGTCAGTAAGTAAAATGTATGGTAAACTAGCTAGATTACCATACATTTTGTGAATGCATAGGGCCCGATGTATTTCCTTCGAATTTTATTATGTAAACCGAACAGTTTAAGACGTGGGAGAATTCCTAAGTCGATTGTTACCTACAGCGACGTGGGAACTGGGAACCATCGACTCTGAGATGAAGTGTGTACTATAATAATGAAGAATAAACATTGATTGTAAGGTTTCGTGTAATTTACTTAGGATAAGTCTGCACAAGTTTCGCTTGTTTTACGCCTCTTTTAAGAACCTACCTACCTCTGGGGACAAAAAAAAATCTGGAATGAAAGAGGCTGGGGTTTATTGATTTATGTGCTGAATCATGAATCTATGGTAAAAGTGATCGTTACAATGTCTACCGCCTATTATTTGCAGAAAAGTAAAAAAAAAATAACTTCTGAACCGCACAGATTGTTTTCCGGGGAAAAACGTTTCAAAAGTTTCTATATTTGTCTAAAACGAAAAAAATGTATCTAGTTTCTTTTTTTTTATAAAACAACAAAGATGGACGCCGAAATGAAAACAAAGCGCACCGAATCGAAAACTCAAGCGACACGCAACGAGTTTTTTACACAGAGTTATCGAACACCAAATAACATTGTCGATTCAAAACTGACGCTGTAAATAAACCTTTCGAATTTTCACTCACATTGAGAGAAACAATACGGTGGCCATAAATTAGCGAAACTCAGAAGGATCAGTCCTGAAGGCTTAAAAATTTGCAATCTCAGCTCAAAGACTATCCAATGGCAAAAAATGTTAGTAAAAGCTTTTTTTTACAAATTGTGATTCAAAATTAAAATGCGTTGGTTTCTAAAAGCTAGTAGAATTGCCCCCTTGACTACGAGCGATAAAGAACACATTATAAACTTCAGAGTCCAAATTTATTATTCACAGTTCCACGAAATCAAGTTCGTTTCACAACACTTCCAGGGTCACAATGACACGTCTCATCGGTCAATAGTGTTTAATTTAATCCAGAATGACATGAAATGCAACGAATGTATGTGATTTCTTTTATATTTCAACGTTATTGTAGTGAACACCCCATAATCAATCAAGAATTTGCTGAGAAACTTTAAGAGTAGATAGAAAACATCGTGTCGAGGTTTGTTTGATTCAGCACTTCTGCTTGCAAGAACTTGTGATCGGCGTAACCTCACTCCGCAATAAGTGAGCCTTCTACACCTATATATTTTGCTCCAATGCCCATGATTCATGAGCTTATAATTCGGGACTGGGGAAATTACAGAGCGCAGAGGGTAGGGGGAGGTGAAAAGTTGCTGTTATTGCCGATATTAAGCCGTGCCTACACCTGTGTGTGTGCACTAACGATGTGTGTGTGACTAGTAAATTATTACACCCTCGTGCATTACGTGTGCGTGTAGGGTGACGATATTCCAGGAAATCAGCGGGACAATTTAGATATGGCACGCGAACGAAAATAACGTTACGGATTGCGTTGTATTTTTGTCAGCGTATTTATTTACTATTATTTTTGTATGTTTTCGCATCGTATGGATGATTTATCGATGTTTCGCTAAATATTTAAATGATGTAGCAGTAAAAGGATATTTCAATTTCTTTTTAGGAAGCAATTTGTTTTGTTGTATTGCTTTTTCTGTTAGCGAAAGGAAATGTATGTTTAAAATGTTTGCTACTCAAGTTCTTCGTAATGGTTGGGTTAATATGAATGGATTTTGGCAGACGGTCTGTATTCGAGATGGCAACCGTAAAATATCTTTATCGCTTTTAAGTGCCTACTCATTACACTATTCTTGTTACCTGTGATATAATATTTAATTATTTTGGTGCTATTAAAATGGCGATGAATAATGATTGTCGTGATGGCCCAGTCGTTATGGCTTCTGCTCCTCATGCATAGAATTGCAGGTTCGATACTAGGCGAGTTTCATTGAAGCTTTTTCAATTTATACGTACTTCCTAAGTTTATATTGGCCATGAGTAAAGAAAACCTAGACTTAAAATTAGTATAAATCTGAAATCGCCAATCCGCCTTAAGCGAGTGTAATGATCAATGCTCGTGCTTTCTCTGTGAAAGAAGATGAAGGCACGAGGCCCTGTCGTGGGAGAATAATAGAATGGTATTATGTATTATAAACGGACAGTATATATTTATAAGTCCCGCTATTTGTTGAATGCAAATATACTGAGTTTGGAATGCAGTAAGTATTAAGCCCGTCACATACGTAGCTATAATATAATAATATAATTTCGCCCTTATTACGTCTGCGGTCGTTGTTTGTTTCACATTTTTGAAATAAATATTAATATGCCTTGCTATATCTGTCCACATATTTTGGTGACGTAATAAAGATTTCTATTATAGCTGCGTCTGTGGTCACTCAAAAATTACTATAGAAAATACATCGTTATATGCCTTGCTATGAATTATATTAATATATATTATAGCTACGGCTTTAATGATACAACGTAATATCCTGGCTTATACAAATCTTGTGGTTACCATTCCCGTCTCGTTCAGTCGGCGGAAACAAAAAAGCAAATATTTCCCGTCGTTCGGTCCCGGAATTTGATTTAGAGAAAATGTTCGATTGAAATATTAACCTTCTGTAAACTACGATGCGAAGGCCACATACTGAATTGATGCCAAAATAAAGCAAAGTCCATTCTATGGTAAGCAATGGCAATGTCGGAAGTGATGCAAATATAAATTCCTAGCACTTTGCCCGCGACTTCGTCCGCGCGAATTTTCTCAAGGATCCCTAATTTTTTGATATTGCAAAATAGCCTATAGCACTCAGGAATAACGTAGCTTCATATTAATGAAGAATTTTTGAAATCGGATGAGTGGTTTCTGAGATTACCCCCGACATACAAACTTATAACAAACCAATTGTAGCTCTTTATAATATTAGTATAGATTAGTATCTATAGACAAATCTGTAATCCATATGCCAAATGCAGATCTTTTTCTTCTTAGCACAGATTACTTTGTGATCTAGCTAGGAGAACAGGGCAAATGCATATGAATGTTTAATGAATGTTTAAATGCATAATGAATGTTTAATGAATG
Organism: Charanyca ferruginea; assembly: GCA_947361185.1. NCBI lineage: Eukaryota > Metazoa > Arthropoda > Insecta > Lepidoptera > Noctuidae > Charanyca > Charanyca ferruginea. The sequence continues at coordinate 5,362,707 of OX376062.1, forward strand.
TTTAATGTTTAATGTTGAATGTTTGATGTAACTTGAATTATTATTACTGGATAGTAATATTACACATTTCGGATATTTTAATAAGTTTGACGTAAATAATGTAATTATTGGGCTGGCTCGTTTTGTCAGAACAATGTTCAATTTATTATCAAAGTAAAACTATTACAACACATTGTCTTTATCCACAACCTTATTTATGCAGAAGGCTACAAGCAAAGACGGTACACCAAGGTTATATTAAAACTAAACAAGTATCCAGCTAATACAACAATAACGTCTATTTTTAAATCTATCGATCATTTTCAATGGCAACATTAACTCCGTTATCAAAGTCAAGCAGTAATGTACATCATACAAATTGATCGTGTCGCGTTAGATGCTAATTATAATTTTTCGTCGATTTCTCTTGCGCGCGCACAGCAACGACCTTTGCTTCGCGTTTACTTGTTCCATTACCTCATTGCTTGTAAATAAGCTTGTATTTATGTATTGTAATTTGTGTGTATTGCTAATTGTCGGAAGGCTGATAAACGGTAATTTTTTAACCTTGAGTAGGTTTAAATTCATAAATAAAACTTATTATGTACACATGGTACCTTCTTGCCAACCTGTAGCTGAAGATCTGTCATGTGCGTGCGTGTGTGCGTATTTGTATGTGTGTATTATATGTATGCGTGTAGGTATTATATATGCGTGTGTGTATGTAGATGTGTGTTGTTCTTTCCTCGGCTTCGTCTGCGTAGACTATAGAATTGATGCTTAAGTCCTAAATTTTTCTACGGGTACACAAACACGGATCAATAATCTACATCAATATTATGTGTATAAAATTTCAGTTAAATTCATTCAGCCGTTTTTAAGTGTGACAAAGTAACAAACATCCATCCATCCTCATAAACTTTCGCGTTCATTTTAATAGTAGGATAATAGGAAGTAAAAATAAATAGATGAGAATCCAACATTTACAATATGAAGAATTAGAACGTCTTTTTTCTTCTCCGTTTCAGAAATTAATTTGATACAGATTCATTCGAATACGAGATCTCACTCAAAAGTAAATAAATATTACAAAAAACGCATTATCAACACAAATATTATATTACAATATTCAACGTTCAATTACCCATAATTATATGTATAACTAATACGGTACAGTGCGCGAGCGCAGGCCTTCTGTCGCGATTAGCGTAGCCTTGTAAACTGTCAGCGCACGAGTCGATAGTAACGTTCTCACTTCATGTGTACTGTCAATCACTAATTATGTTAGCATTGTACTTGTAAAATATTGTAATAATTTAAGTAAAGATATTGTTTTCAAAATGGCGGCTCAAGTAGTACTTAAAGGCCTCTCAACGCACGAGCGATAATCCCCAGCAGGCGAAATTGATTTTTTCTGCAGATATGTCAATATTACCCCGGTGATAATATTGCTCGTATGTGGTGATGCCTGAAATATTAATCACAAGATCGTCCAATCACCACAGATATCCCTTTTCCTACCTACTATTTCCTGTTGAAGGTTTAATTATTAGGCTTCAGATACGCCGTCAATTCTTCGAGTCAGTTCCAGACTTCCAGTTGACTTACTGAGTAAGACAGAGAAATTACGATTTCTGACTCAGGGCTTCAGGTCCAGAACCCAAAATGAAACATTGAGTTGCAAATATTTAACATGTTATAATAATTCTCTATTAAGAATACTTTATACTTTTACTGTACCCTGTGTACAGTAAAAGTATAAAATATATTAATGTCAGAATGTTATTGCCAGGATTTAGTAAACACTTTATTAAAAAGAGAATCTGTGGAGTTTCCTGCTTGTTCTTTTTCATAGAGATCCACCTACGTTTTGGAACAGGCAACTAGCTAGCAATTCAAAAGTGCTTAGACCTAAGTAAATGGTTGAAATAAATTTGCTTTGGCTATTAGAACAAGAGAATTCAACTTTATCGCTGATAACTTAGAGATCAATTCTATTGAAAATCCCACTCCGATCGTTACTGTACCTAGAGCGATTTATACTCGAGGTAGACTACTCCACAAGGAATATTATTAGACTACAATAGACGAAGTACTATATTATTACATTTTCCGGCCACGAGAGGCATCACGAGTTTATGTCGTCATCATTACACCAAACAAAAATGTATGGCTGTTGACGTAGTGAATACTGTAGCGTGAGCTCTATGGATGAGCTCGTGGCCAGGTAAAAGCCGTACAGATCAATCGGTCAAAGGTTAAGCTATGCTTGCCGCGGTCGCTTTGTGGATGGGTAACCATCCCTTTCATACCGAGTTCCCTCCGTGCCTCGGAAAGCACGTAAAGCCGTTGGTCCCGGCTGTCATTTGTAGATCTTGGTAGCCAGAAAGTTTGACAACCAGTCTTACCAAAGAGTATCGTGTTGCCCAGTAACTGGGTTGTAGAGGCTGATAGGCAGTCGCTCCATGTAAAACACTGGTATTTAATTGCATCCAGACTGGAAGCCGACCCCAAACTAGTTGGGAAAAGGCTAGGCAGATGATGCTCTGTGGGTCATAAAGTCTTAGGGTGTTACTACACCAGTCGATCGATCATAGATCGATGCCATCGGTCGACATCGATCGACGTTGATCGATTGGTGTGGAAGCTCTGGCTGATCGACGGATACCGTTCAACTAACAAATCGATTGATTACCGGTCGATGGCATCGGTCGACGTTGATCGATCAAATCCGGCTATAATCCATCACTAATAATAATCAAGCAGCTCGATCGACGTCGACTAATCCACCGTTCTACCATCGATCGATTGGTCTGGTAGAAACTATCGATCGACGTCGACTCATCTATCGACCATCGATCGATACCGTCGATCGATTGGTCTGGTAACACCCTTAGGCCTGATTCCCAGGTCGCGCAATGTTTAATTGAGTTTTCGATTAGGTACACACGGCTGCATATCAAGCTATACTTTTCCAGTAAAAACTGGTTCTCATTGTATGGAAAATTTATACAATGCGAGGTCAGCTTATACTGGAAATGTACAAGACTTCCTCAGCTGCAGCCCGGTCATTGAGAGTTGTTGGTGTGACATTCCCGTGCCCCGGGAAGCAGCAGGTAAAGCCGTTGGTCCAGCGCCTGATGTCACCTGGTTGTTTAGGATTGTAGTCCCATTGGACTATGAGAGTGAGGCAAGAGAAAGTGTACTTAGGAGCGCCCAACCCCGTCGAGCGAACTTCGACGCGAGCGTGATTTCATTTTTTTTTGTTTCAACCAGCGCAAAGCTCGAAAACAAAACGAGTGAGTGAGAGCGCGATAACATCACAGGAAAATTGGCGCGCGGAAATTTACGTGAACATCGTTATGGGTCTAGTGTGATTATTCAATAATGCTAAGATAAATACTGTAAAAATAATGTTATTCGATTTTTTCAATAACTTAACTGAATTATTCGTATTATTTATATACTTTATTTAAGCTTAAAGTTGAGCTAAAATTTGCTCTAATACTCGAATGTTTAGAGGGTCCTAACTTTCAAACCAACTTTTTTTATGGAATTCTGGCTTCGTACAGGCGTAGGTAATAACAAAACGAATTAATATCATCCTGATTTTCTAAAATACAACCATAAATAGAGGAGTAATCACCTGTCGCCGTTTGTATGGAAGATTGACCGGCTTGAACAGCCTTAATGTTCACACGCACTCAATTGTGCACTATAAGGGTGTTACTACACCAATCGATCGATCGTCGATATATGCCATCAATCGACCTCGATCGACGTTGATCGATTGGTGTGGTAGGTTTGGCTGATCGACGGATACCGTTCCACTAACCAATCGATCGATTGCCCGTCCATGGCATCGGTCGACGTTGATCGATTAACCCCACCTATAATCCATCAGTAATAATAATCAAGCAGCTCGATCGACGTCGACTAATAAATTCTACCATCGATCGATGCCGTCGATCGACTATCGATCGATTGGTCTGGTAGAAACTATCGATCGACGTCGATTAATAAATTCTACCATCGATCGATGCCGTCGATCGACTATCGATCGATTGGTCTGGTAACACCCTAACATTTTTTGCGTACTCAGCTAGTCTCTATTGAGACTGGTCGCCGTAGAGAGAATAATATTAATTATTTAATACAACTTATGCCGCCGCATACCTACACAACCATATTGCAAATTGCGTGAGTGAAGGAATCCATTTCATTATCTAAGTGTAGCAAAAACGTTTCCTTTACAGTTAAATTTTCATTTCCTAAATCATCTACCTATTGTGCATTCAAAATTCCGAACTACCACACTCATCACAGTCATCACACAATTAAGTATTTTTTATCTATAAAGAGTCTATGTAGGTCTTAGCTTTGTCCTACATTTTTGCAACACCTTCCAACGACACCTTTATACACAAGCATACACCGTTACCGCCTTAGTACTGTCGAGAACTAAACACATAGGTGCCCATCGCAGCCTTCTGTTACGATTAGCACAGCCATGCCAACTAGCTGCACATGAGTCGATTGTAATGCTTGTTACTTTATGAGTATAGTCAACGGCTAAATAGTTTCATAAATTTGTGAATAAATATTAACCACAGATAATAAATAATTTTACAAACAATTTTGAGGAATACATTCGTGAGTTTGTCCTTTTAAATAAATACTTTGTGTTGCACACATTGTTGATAGTATATCTTCACTAGTTTTCCTCAATTACTAGAGTAGGGTTTTATTGTAATGAATATGCTATTATTTCAAATATACCTAGTTTACGTCATGTTCATACAATTATGCTAGCATAGTAGTACAATATCGGTTGGGGATTTCTCAACAACTTCCCCGGATTCGTAAACCTACCATCGACTTTTACGTACTCAACTGAGGGCCGATTTTTCAATCGACAGTCTATATTAGAGGGATCACTTTGGCGGTTTGACATGCAAGAACTGACAATTTTTTTTTCATTTAAAAGTTATATGACTATTTAAAAACCCGCCCTAAAATCTTTAACAAACTCTTGTAGTTTTATAATATTAGTATAAATAATAAAGCTACAAGAGTTTATTCAAACGTTCTAATCTATGAAACTACTGCAGTTCGATTCTGAAAATCGTTAATAAGAAGCAAAGTTATCCCTAAGTGCTTGTAGGCTGTATAGAAATCTGTAAGAAAATTCACACGGCTGAAGTCTAAAGCTAACTAGAAAAATATGGCGTCGTGGACACTTAAAAAGATTTATTATTAAAACATTGACGTGTGTCACGATCACATGATGAGGTTAGCACTTTATTATGTCATAAAATAGTGTTTTTATATCCTTGTAATGAAAAAATAACAGAATGACACTTGGCCGAGAGAATACAGAATAGCATAACCTATTACTGTCCCTATTAAGGCCAAGAATTTTACTCAAATATTTAGCAATTAAAGGGCCATTTAGCTTTAAAAGTACAGTTTAAAAACAATAATGATTTTGCTTTAGAAAGTTAACGCGAGTAATTAGTATGCAAACTACAGTAATTACACTTGTTAAGGTTATTTCAACTTTCAAAGGTTCAATAATGATTTTACGCAACCCATTAGGAACAATAACATTAGGTACTATTTTTTCACGCGGTTCCGTCCACTTGGAAATCAAAGATAATTTAATTCGGTCTTATCGCAAAATCCGTTTTTAGCTGACGTGTCCTACATACCTGCCAAGTTTCAGCTCTATGTAAAATAACTGTTATTTAACCAAATGTTTTTTCAACAAGGGGTGCAAAAGTTCTGGTGCACGAAAAATAAAAATGATAAAATTAAATGTGATCGTTGCCCACACTTGTGTCGGCGACTGTATCTACTTTCGAAATAAATTCTGGCATAAAATTATCGTATTCAAAAAAACGTATGATATAATGGTGTGTGTGATATGTTCTGATGATAGTAATAGTGATAGTGATGGAAGTCTGTATTTCTGTAATCGTCAATCCGAAAGAGATGATTAAAAGATTGTGTGGGTTAGCTCGTTTTGGCAGAACTAAGCATTTAAGATTTGGCGAACCGTACTTATTTATAAGTGTACCATAAAATATGTAGATAAAACGTAAATAAATGTCCCTGGGTTTACAACATGTATATTTGCACATGAATAATCAAAGTAGCATAACAATTTATCTCGCCTCACTTATTGTTATAATGACTAAACAGACCACACGCATAGCTCTAAAGATAAACGTGCACTGCGTGGAAGGTCACGACTAGGGCTTCCACTTGGCTTTGTCTAAGAACTAAGTAGAGCAAATCGTGTTAGAGTAATGTCAATAGATATTACGGACTTAGTTACTGTAGCCCGACCGGCTATAGTAACTTGGTTACTATAGGGGTGTGGTGACGTGACGCGAGAGCTCACTGATACGTCAACTTGTGACAACAGTCACCCCTCCCGCACCGCGCAGCTACCGCGGGAATGGGCTCAGTTAAGCGGTCATACTATATAGTTGAGCTTGCTTGGAATGCATCTCATATTACTTTTCCTATGTGTTTCTTAGTGGTGACGAGTTAATTTTCGTAAGAGGGAAGCGAAAGAATTGCCCATCTAATTCTGTTGGGTGTGGTTTAATCTTTTTACTCAGATTATAAAACAAAAGGAAGATAGACCGCGCGGAACACTGAGAGTAAAGGCCTATTCAAACCTGAGCGATATTCGCTGCCGCTGTGGGTAGAGGTACATACCGCGCGGGTTTCGCTCAGGTATTTAGTATCAAGTACCGCGGCTAGAGCGACCTGAGAGATATTCGCTGCCGCTGTGGGTAGAGGTACATACCGCGCGGGAGCAGCGGCATGCATCCCGTCCCTCACAACTCAATACCGCTTATGGCTGAACAGTAATATTACCGCATACCCACTGGGTTTTCTCTGCCGCAGACGGTAGCGAATACCGCTTAGGTATGAATAGGCCTTTAAGCCAAAAAAGCAAATACAAATTCAATAGCGAATACCTAGGTACTATCTAGTGATTGTATCCGTTTTTTAATTTGTATTTGTATTTTTATTTGATTTTTTTTAACAATACTGCGTTTCGTGCTATACTGACTCGTGTCCGTACAGCACGAAGCGCGTTGTAGGTATTCGTTTTTGAATTTGTATTTGCTTTTTTGGCTTCACTCTCAGTGTTCCGCGCGGTCATGAAACATTTATCTGCCTTAAATGTTTCATAATCTGAGTCTTTTTATTTGATAATGTATGTACTTAAAATACCTGGGCCTGTAGACAAAATCCCTTTTCTGTTAGCGGTATTGCCAACGGAAAATGAAATTGTATGCAGTTGACGTTTGCTTACCAGACGTCACGTGATGCAAATACATCTATATATTTGATTTTTCCATTGACGTTAAGGCTAACAGAAAAGGAATTTTGTCTAAAGGCCTTGATGTGTGACTATATTGTTTGTGAATAGTGGACTAGAAGAGAATCTCAAAGGCGGTGTTATCCAAGTACGCAGAAGACATTAGGTATAGTGCACAAGTGTGTGTACAAACACATATACGTGTTAAGGCTGCTATACTGGCCATTACTTCAGTGCAATCATTGTTCTAAATTTAAATTCAGGACAGTTTAAAAAGTAATAGAATTATACAAAAAAGCATAAATTCGTATTCACGTAAAATTATATAATTTCTGTAAATGTTAATTATTGTAAACATGTGTTTTAAAAGGGTAAATAATGACATTCTTGCCCATTCTTCTCCATACAAAACTACCTTTTGGAACAACTAGATTCAAATTTTCTCATATATGATGTTCAAAAGTGCCTTTTAATGGTCTAATTGAAATAAATGACTTGATTTTGAGTAATGCAGTGCTCGTTTAGTTATATTAAAATCTACCAATTCTACTATCCATTTCATGACTATACCCTGTACAAACCTTTTTTACAGTCCCTTCAACCGATTTTGACTTCTATTCCCGTAGGCTTAAGGATGATATTAGAGGCAAAAAAGTGGTTACAATAACAACTGTTTACTGCAGTTGCCATTTGTCATGCTACCAACGCAATATAAGTCAAAATCGGTTGAACGGACTGTAAAAAAGGATTGTGTAAATGTCTAATCTTATTGTGATTAGGGTATAGAGCTACACTTTTACTTCAGCAAACCGTCCCAATTTTCAGTTGCATAATCGCTTACCCACCTATCACAAATACATTGGCGTGCTATCAGGCTATCATTCGCGTGTTACCTGTAAATCGATTTGCCATTTTTCTGCTTCAACGGCATGCAATTACGTCATAGTCTGGTCTTTCCTTTACATGCTGAAATATGGATAATAACTTGATGTGGAGTTACGTATTCGGTTGTAAAGATTTTTGAGAGCTCACTTTGTGTTTTGAGTATGTTGTTTGTTGAGTGGATTACAAGTACGAGTACCACTTTTTAAGTACAGGAGATGCCTAGTACGAAAACATTCTTGTTTTAAATTTAGATAAGTAAATGGATTTGAAACCAGAATGTGTTTAGATTATATGAGGTGCGGTTAGACCAAGTTGTTGTCATAATATTCTTGTCACAATAAAATAGGGACAAATTATGTTGGCAATGGTATGTTGACATAATGACAGGAATGGTAACAAGAATATTTCACTACATGGTTATAATTTCTGTCCAATATAGCTTAATTCTGCAAAAATGAGCCAACCCAGAATTTCTCCATAGTTAAATTAATGACGTCAAACAATTAAATAAGTCAAATGTGTTACGTTGCTATCCAGCAATAACAGTTCAACGTAGGTACCTACATTCAAATCTTATGCTAATAATAGATTTAAAATTAATCAACGTCAATATTTAATATAAAAATAAATTTTTAATAATAAATAAAATGATTAATGAAAAATCTTGACTTGGTTGGTTTTTTAGAGACCAAAGCCTTAAAGAAAAGTTGTATCACTTATTTTCATCAAAGACGGTTATGGGTTAAAGCTACTTAAATGACGAGACTTAACGGCATCATAGCATTGCGTAGCGTTTGAGTATTCGGCCAATAGTCTGCTAGTATGAGCATTAAATTATCCGTTACAGACAAATCGCATCTCAAAATACTCACCTAGACGGCAAAGACACCAGTTTTGTTGTAACTAATTAAATCCGACCACACTATTGTATCGAAACGTCTCCTCATACATTCAAATGTCAACGGCCAAAATGTTGTACAATTATCAACTGTCTTGTTTGATTATTAGGTACATTTTTAATTACAGCTTTCTACCTACAAGGTTTTGTTGTTGTTACTGGTACTAAACTACTTATCGTCATTTGTACCTGAATAAAACAATAAATTACGTTATTTGGGGTCGCTTGAGATATGGTACGTTTCTGTTATTCGAAATACGAATTTTAGTGCATTGACCTCACAGATAGACCGTGCGGAACACTGAGAGTGAAGCCACAAAAGCAAATACAAATTAAAAAAAACAACGAATACCTACAATTCGCTTTGTTAAAATAAGCAAGCATTGTTAAAATAAAAACAAATACACACTAATACAAATAAAAATTCAAAAGCGAATACAATCACGAGATTGGAGGTATTCGTTACTGAAATTGTATTTTTTTTTATTTATTAAATTAAATTTATTTGAAGTGTTGCAGATTCTTTTACTTAATTTAGATACTATTTGGAATTTTCGTGAAGTAAAATATTTTAGACTAACTTTTGCCCGTCACTTCGTCCGCGTCGATGTCCCTAAAAAAAGTAGCCCATATCCTTTTTTGAGGTTTAAGCATAATATATACCAAATTTCATGACAATCGGTTTAGTGGGTTAGCCGTGAAGGAACTATTAGTTAATCTGTGGTGAAGGCGTGAAAGCGCACTTTCGCATTTATAATATTGTTAGTATGGATTTTCCTCTGTGTGTTTCACAAACATGTGATAATCTCATAGGTATTCAAATTTTACGACTTCTCTGTTAGACTGAAATACTCTAGAATAAGTTTGTACTATTTATATCAAAATATTTTCATTGATATATAAAATTTCATGGCGGACGTAGATTAAGGCACCTGTTAAACCGACACGAACCACATTGTGCTCTATTTATAGAGCAATAAAATGTATTATTGCTTGATTAAATACTATACTTCAGATTAGTAATGAAACTGAAAGAAACTACACATATGTAATGACGTCATGGGTAATTCGGTCATGGAATTATTACCTATATAAATTATTATTATCATAAATAATATCAGCCTATCAGGCCTCTTCTTATACAGATAAGGCACGTATTGATCACCAGGCTTGCTCACAACAAGTCACAACTCTCAACAACACATCACAAGTCCAGGGCCTCAAGTCTGCTATTACAATAGTGTCAGAATGGTCTCATTGATTTTTATAATGACGCCATTATACTAGTAGATTACCAAACTTGTCAAAATCAACCATTATGAAATCAATTATAGACCATTCTGACACTATTGTAATAGCAGACTTGAGGCCCTGGTCTCCACACGATGATTTTTAGGGTTCCGTACAAAAAAAACGGAACCCTTATAGGATCACTCGTGTGTCTGTCTGTCCGTCCGTCAGTCACAGCCAATTTGCTCCGAATTTACTGGACCAAATCAGGTGAAATTTGGTAGGATGGTGTAATACTATGACCTAAACACAGGTGTGCAAAGTAAATATATATTTTTTTGATTTTCAGGGGACAAATTAGGCAATTAAAACAAAAGTTTTGCAAACCTTACTGTGTCATATATCAAATGAAAGGGCTCATTATGAGGATCTTAAATATATATTTTTTTATTATTGTTAAATAAATAGTTTTGATTTTATTCATGAAAGAAAACGAAAATTGAAATTATCATCGAAAATTATAATTATAATATCTTCGAAATTACTGAGCCTAAAATTTAGAAAAAAATACAAAACATGGTTAATTGCTTGTAGATTATAGGAAAACCTATAAGAATTCCATCAATTGACATTGTACGGAACCCTCTTCACGCGAGTTCAACTCGTACTTGGCTGGTTTTATTTTCCCCCGATGTCAGTCATGTCCGAGATAGATATTTGGGATTTTATTAAATGACCCGTAAATGTCAGACATAATTTTGGAATAACGTAATAAGAAATAGCAATAACACAAATGCAACAAAATATTAACTAAATAACCTTGAATGACTCAATGTGATTGCATTCATGAATATTTAGTAGTTTACGAAACTCGTCTTTTATGAATGGTAGACGACAAGGCATGCGAGGGAAGCAATCAAACTTTAGTACCTATATTTACCTAAGTACTTAGAACTCAAGTTAACTCAACAAGTTTCTAACAAGGTTCTAGAATTAATACAAAACCACATCCAGCATAACGACCACAATAATATCGATACTAGAAACTAAACATCGGTAAAAACAATTGCATACCGATAATCGGTAATCGGCAATACAATCGAGACTCGAAGGATCGCGTGCATCGATGCAACTGATCGTATTGTATTGCTCGTAATCGATTGTCTGCAAACGTCGCCTGTATGTGGGTCAACTTAAATTGAAAGACACTGTGACACGTAACGGTGGTGGGTTCCTATTATGAGCTTAAGGTCGCACCCTGTTTTCTATATTATTAAAAAATATTACCGCGTGTACCTTGGGGGAGGCCTATGTCCAGCAGTGGACGTCTTTCGGCTAAAATGATGATGATGATATCATGACTTGAGAATGCCTAGACCGCTTAGCCTATTATTACATAATTGCCGAGTTAGGAAAAACTAGACGTGCATATAATGCTGGCACTTCACTTGGCGTATTTGTACAAATATTCGCCTTATTTGGATTATACAAAATCGACTTTATTACAATATACATTAGGTAAATTTCGTATTTTCCAAATAAGACGATATTTGTACAAATAAGCCATGTGAAGTGCCAGCATAACACCTCTCGAATGTTAAATGTGGCGCATAGGTGCACAAGTAGTGGAGGTTTGATCTTCACATTTTTCGCCCGACAGGCGTACTTCGTACAAGTTATATCGTCTTTTGGACCTGTTTACACTATTTTTCTTTTTTGCTGTGTTCGTTTTATTGTCAGGACAAGGTTGTTATGAAAAAAAACTTTTGGCGCTACACCGAATTACTCCGAAATTTTGACGGTATTTTGTATGAAATACTCAATTTAAAAAATGTACGTTTAGTAGATTGTACTCGTGCGAAGCCTGTTTGCTAGTTATTGAACATAAAACAGCCGCGTTAGTGAATCATCATTTTAAATAATGGCATGATAAAAACTCTCTCGTTAATTTTTTAAAGATTGCAGATGTCATTTAACATGGAATACCTATAGGTAATTACATGTTAGTAACATCCTGTGGGTATTGTTATTTCTAGCGAATGTCAAAGTTTTAGAACCGAGGGAAAAGTTACAATACAAATAGTTACATGGGATGGCATAATTCCTTAACCTATTTCAGCAATCGTAAAATTACAAAACAACAAGTTTCAGTAGCGATGATAATTTGATTCCATAACAAATTAGATACATACCTAGGCTAATTAGTATCTCAGTTCTAAACAAGCCCAATTAAATAGTTCTAAGTGGAACAGCACAAATCCCAGAACAGGTATAAATTACGCGTACAATTCAGAAATTAATTGCAGAAGCAGTAGCGTATCTAGTGTGTATCATAGACGGCGTGCCTTTACATTGGTAATAATAGCTAATTAATTGTATTATGTAGTTCTAAGTAGTATTTTTTTTTTTCATTTTCATTGAGAGTTTTGTTTGTATAGAATATTCAATAATCATTTTACTTTTTCTTCTTTCTAACTTTCTTTTTATCTTCCTTCTTCCCTTTTTTGTTTTCTTCCTAATCTCTTTCTTTCATTGTTTTTCTTTGTTTCTGTCCGTCCATCTGTCTGTCTGTCTACCTATTTGTCTATAATGTCTGGTTTAGTAAAAGAACTACAAAATTATTCAGTGAATATTATAACAAATTGTCCAAGAAGATGAACGTTTTCCAACCAGTTTCCGATAGAATGTTATGAAATGAATACCGACAATATTTGCGGATTCGATCGTGCAGAATATTTGTCCTTTTAATATAAGCTAGAACATAGCTACGATGCCGGGAAGGATCTTCTCAGTTTACTTTAATAACTTATGCGCATACACATACATACATGTATATAATATTCATAGATATATTATCATGTTTGAGCCACGACTTTGATGCTGGAAAACAAGTAATAGATCGATAGATATAGTCGAGACGTTTTTGCACAGCAGTATCGGGCATTGTCCTTCATTTAATATCTTTTTTTGGGAATTGTAACCGAAAGTTGTAACGTATTATTGATTTTAAAAGAGTGTTCATGGAGTTTCTTGCTCGATCTTCTCCATAGAAACCTACTGTTTGAAACACGGAACAGATAACTCTATTTATCGTCGTTTGGAACGAGCAACTAGCTTCAACTTTCTGACTGACTGACTATGACAATTCAAAAGTAAGAACCTGTAAATGGTTTATGTGAAATAAAAGAAAATCATAATTTTTCATTAGTAAAACATAGATAAACAAAAACATAGGACATTTACTGTTATAGTTTCCATTTTTGAAACGAAGAGTGATAGAAATTATAGGTGGGTTAACATACGCTATTGTCATGCTAAAATGGCGCAACTATATTAGTACATTACTTAGATATCAGTAGGTATTGACAGACACACATACCTACATACGTGTCATAGTCATTAGCACCGGTGCGATACCGCGGCCTTTGGCGCTAACACGTCGTAATTATCACATCTAAAACAGGCCAGCCGTTCGTTACGATATGACAGATAAGTAACTAGAATATTTTAAAGGATTTTAGATATTTCATTTTATTTGTAAGTTTATTTCTAAGTTATTATAAACCCCCAAAGGTTTTATTCTTATATCTATGGTTTTAGTTTTCAAAATAATGATTTTGGAAATTTTAAATGATGATTAATTTGAAATCTATTCTAAACATAAGTATTGTGAGTACATAAAGGTACATAAAGCTGCATTGTTGTTTAATAATGCAACACATTTGCAATATAGAATCAGTTTGACGTAATAAATTGAATTATTGACAGATTGTGGACTGGCTCTACGGAATAGAAATAACACATGGAAATGCCCACGCAGCTATCCCGCGTGTGTCAGAATTATGCGGAAAATATTAAAAATAATAACAACCTTCGTGAGTAGTAATAAAGTCTTCATTTTGTTTAAATAACAAATGAGCTTTTCGTCAAAGTTGATTTTGTTGTTCATACGAAATTAAGACTTATTACTACTGACGAAGGTTGTTATTATTGTACAAATTCTTCCGCATAATTGTGGCACAGCTGTGTGGGCACTTCCACTTGTTTTTTCTATTACGTGGTTGGCTCTTTTTGGCAGAACTAAGGTCAATTTAGTTATCGACGATAAATAAAAAAAATAAACTTCTGCAACATTACCTATAGTACAAACATTAGCACTTTCAATAACTCATAACAAAATAGCGAAAAACCAAACAATTCAAAAAACGCAACGTCACCAGGAAAAAATTAAACCAACAGTTGGGGCAAATTCGTGAAAAACAATGACTCAAATAAATATAAAAATATTTTATTAAACGCCAATTTCGCGGCAAACGCCATGAAGTTTTCACGCTTCACCCGACTTTGCCTATTGACCGGCCGGCATGCCCTACTATGCCTCCCTGTACCCCATCATACCCCTATTGTATTGCAGTCGTAAATATTTGAAAAACGCCGTTGGCAATGTAACTGTAACTGGACTGCACTGTATATCACGTAAACTTTCACAGTGGATGATGTGGCTTTAGAGTAAGCGATGTGATTCTAGATGAGCGGAGCGGTACGATAGCACGTAGTACGATATAATGCGAACTGATGGTCCATTCTACAAATTAAAAACGTTCAAAATCTATTCTCAATCTTATCTCTATTAGTGACAACCAATGTCAAATCTTGTCAAAAATGTAGGTAACTAGAGGCATTTTTGACCGATTAAGACTGAAATAAGAATGCGAAAGACCTTAAACATTAGTAGTATTGCCCCCCTGATAAAATAATTATTCATTTAAAAAATGTCGCTCTAATAAAACGCTTCCGAATAAAAGTTGGTCCACATTAGAGACTTTTTATTTTGGCGCGTTACAATAATGTAGACCATACAATCATTATTTTGTTCTCTCAAAAAATAAATTTATGACATCAAACTCATTCAATATGTTATATGTGATACATTAATATCCAGCAATGACAGTTTAATGAACTATGAAGGACTATAAGTTATTCAGCAATAAATAAATTCATTACAATTATTTCGAAGAAATGGGAGACATTTTTGAAGTAAGTTGATTTATTTTGGTAGAACTACCAATATTTATGTACTCGATCTATCAAAACTTATCCGTTCAACAGCAATGGCGTGCTAAAAATGCATGACAATACATAATAAATACGAGCGATGCAACGCTGTTTGCGTGGCCAAAAAATGTCTTATCAAAGTCGAAAGTAGCCCGCGGCACGGGCCATCAATTGCGAACTCTTCCGTAAACGGCAAGTATGCAGATCCAACGACAAATAGTTTCGACGATTTCCTTTCGGATTGCAACTGAAACCCGGCCGTGTATGAGAATTTAGTGGCGCCAGTTGCAGGCAAGGATTTGGAGTACCGATATCAGTGTTTGAATTGAATTGATTGATTATTTTGGAATTTTGGACAGGAATCAAAAGGCTATCGAAGGTTTTGATCAAAACTTTTGATAGCCTTTTGACCTATTTTGCCTGGCCTTTGATTTTAGGACAATACCTAATTGAAGTAAGTTTTGTCCGCAAAGTTATAGCTCAAACGGTTTCCATGTCAAACAAATTTCGGAGGTAGTCCATGCCACAATGTTTGATTGAACGATTTCGACCCCTAAAAGATTTACTTTGTGCTATTTAAAGCTCGATTATATTGGATGCCTTTGTGACAAATTAATGGCGTTAGTTAAAATAGCATTTTCCTGTATTAACATTCATTGTGTTGACCGTAAACTAAACATTGTTAACGAAATCATTATCTAGGAGGAAACATCCTTGTTCTCTTTACTAGGAGAGTAGAGCAAAGAGCAAAAACGTGGGTAATTCAATGCTCGTACCTATTAGTCCCACATGCACCAGTAAGAGTTATCTTTTTACTCCGAATTAGTTTCTAATACGGTCCGAAAATTATGTAAGGGCCAATTTCACTCAACTTTTATTTTGAACCGACCCGGCCGGCTTCGCATTGGCCTATAGCCTTCTTCGGTAAATGGACTATCCAACACAAAAATAATTTTTCAATTCGAACCAGGAGATCCTGAGATTAGCGCGTTCAACCAACCAAACAAACAACCTATTCAGCTTAAAAATATTAGTATAGTATAGATCCAGCATAAGCTTAACCTGCAAAATAAATTTTGAATACTTGACAGTTTTACTATACAAAGATTGTCAGATGACAATATTTTATTTCACGGATAAAAGACTAATGGCTTAATAATCAAACGCTACTCAATGTTAAGATGTTAATCAGTCTCGTGCTGTCTCTATCACTTTATGTCATAGCGACTGTGAGCGCATCTTAAAATTAAGTAGCGTATGAGTATTTGCGAGTTTGGTGAGATTGGTCTTAAGACATTTTGTAATTTAACCACATGTTGGCAACTAACTCTGTGTTAAGGTTTTGACGCAAGTGGGCCATGCGTTTATCTAATGGTATCTTTACTAATGGTATAAAAGGTAAATAATGTATTTACAGGGTGAGTACACCCAGAGATTACCTCAGCCTAGTAAGGCCGATTACAAAAATTATTTCACTGATTGAAAGTGTATCTTGAAGTTAGTATATTAAATGATCGTAAGTAGTCATTCCTGACTCTGTGCTTTAGTGAGTCGAATAGTACCTAGTAGGCATAGAGAAACTGTCGAAGTGAACCATTTTGTACTATTTTCCGCATCAACTTTTCCCTTCAATTATAAAACATGAAATAATATTTTCGCGGTTTCCACTCGACACTGCTGTTGTAATTTAAAAGCTGTTTTGTATGCTCCGCAGTATTTAGCGGTCACATATATGGTTTTCGGGGACACCACAATAACATATTTTACTGTATTCAGGTTTCAATAATTTCGTAACTAGCTTTTCGGCCCTTTGTTCGAGATTAAACCGATTCATTGTAACAATGAGAGGGTCGTCATTACTAGAATAGTTAGACAGATATTTACACTGTTAAGTGGTTACACTCGATGAGATTTTCTGGATATGATAAAGGAATTAATATTCGTCAAATAATTTAATTTCTAAATGAGTCGACGGGACAGTAAACTGATTAACTGCAAGCTTATATAGTACCCAAATCCTATGTACAGACGCCAGCACATCTAGTCATACCAAACTGTCAAATTTTCCCAGTTGAATATGAACGTTGTTCTTTTGTATTAAAGTTGAAAATCTATCAACAGATTGTTGTAGCTATATAAAATTTCGTCGCGTTTCATTACTTCTTCATCTATCCTGCCCTTGTCCCAATCACGGGCCCGTGGGGTCGATGCAACAAATCTTCTTCTTCCATTCCGTCCTGTCGACCGTCATAATATAACTGTCTTCTATCTCCTTCATTATCATTCTTTACACAATCCTTCCATCTCTCTTTGATCTTCCTCATCCTCTTCATCCATTCATTTTCTTTACTTATTGACCAAAATATGACTACACTCCTCTATGGAGTCTGAAGTTCCCATTGCAAAAACCAATCCGTAAAGATTGATGCAAAAGTTTAACTACACAATACACTCCACACAAACGAAACGACTTAATTACCTACACTACTATCAAAATAACAGACTGTACAAATACGTGCGTGTGTGTGCTGTACAAATACGTGCGTGTGTGTGCGTGTCTACACGGCGTTTGAACCTTGAACTAAAAGCAGTTTCACGCGGGAAGAAGTGAGGAACAGTGTTTCGGAGGGAGGCGGGGCGTGTTGCTACTTTACGGTAGTACCTACTAATATTTATACTTTGACAATAGTAACAATTAAACTTAATTCTCAGAATTTAAATGGTTATGTAAACCGATTTAACAAGGAAAAAGTCTAACCCGACCTCCAAACTATAAATAAGTATTCAGTAGGTTCGGTACCATTATAATAATATCTAATCACTAAAGGAATTCAATACATACAATGGCTCCTTACCAACCACTCGAGAGTTTACAAAACACTCAAGTTCTATGATATCGGCTGGTATTAAATTACTTGGCTCGCCCGCCATGTTGGTTCTGGCAATAGAGGTGGGCTGATAAGGCGCATCGCTGGATATTGAGACATGGTCTTACCGCGAGCTAAGAGGGCTTTGTGTACATTTTATATTTAAACCTCTCGATGCGGCGAACTGTAATTTATTTAATTTGCTATAAATAGGTAGGGTCTGCTCTATCGATATTTGCGTCATGGGTTTTCATTTTGCAACCCATTGGTATAACTTTAAAAATACTTATGTAAACATCTCATATCCTTATTTGTAAGCAAATAAAGCTTGCGGTATTGAACATATCACGAATTCACGACTTAACTACGGTTATTTACATAATAATAAACTTCAAAAGTAGACATCTTGGAATATTCAATTCACTCTTCACTTACGACTTTAATCGCACACTCAATAAATTATGAAATCCTTTTGATACTCCAAAATATTCCGGAGCAAAGCACAGCAAGAATGACTCAGTTTCGCTCAGCTACAGCTTAGCTCATCCCTCTCCATAGGACTACACCTAAGTGCACGTTCCAAGTTCCTAGGTAAACTGATAGAACGGAAGCACCATTGATAATGATCTCGAGACCGTTTCGTTCCTCCGACGACGCCTGGCTGCGACAACCTTCAAGCGCAAATAGTTTTTTGAAAGAAAAAAGTGTTGCTCTTGCATTTACAGTTTTTGGGGTTTTGTTTTGTCTGGGTCTAAAGAGGGCATGAAATTATTATTGCTTTAAAATGATCTAAACTTCGAGAATATGGAAGATTTTTAGGCAGACATTCGGGAAGAATATTAATGATGTGATAAACTAATAATCAAGATATAATTTCATAAAATATGGTTTATAAAATTCTATTTTTCTATCGACCATTTTGTAATTTAATCATGGTCAACAGAAAAACAGCAGGCATAAAATGAGCAATGGTTCTGAGAAAATGTCCCTGCATAACATAATTTTCGTGTCGTTTACAAGCAATCCAACAGCATAATATGCAGGCCATAGAAATAAAAGTCTAATATTTCATAGTTAACGTCAAAATTCCATATAGTTGTAAGTAGTTACGACGTTTTGCGTCATGCAAGCTCATAGGCATGCAAGTGACGTCGCATTGCATGCGGGGTTATTCCAGGAAACTATGTCGAATCCTATTTTATTTGCTAGCGAAAAGATATAAATACATTCTGTATCATCTATTTCCGATGTTGTTTTTTTTTGTATCTATCGCGTTTAGAGGTCGAAGTGTCATGAGAAAATATAATTATACAACAAAGACTGTGTTAATTTGTAAATTATTTTGTTAGTCGTTTGGCGTCTGTTGAGAATATTAAGGTATTTATACTAATAATATAAAACTGAAGAGTTTATGTTTGAATGCGCTACTCTCCAAAATTACTGGTCCGATACTGAAAACTCTTCCGTTAATAGCAGGCTAAAAAAATTAATACACGCGGACGAAGCTGCGGGCCAGAGTTAGTTTTAGATAAGGAAGAAACAATCTACACAACGAAACTGTCTGGAGTCGTCTTTGATTTTGTCGATAGGGATCCATATAAAGTGTCAATAGACTATTGTTTTTTTTTTCAATACTGCCGATTGATGACTTACTGGTTACATATGGTACCATTTGGTTGGTCATCGGGTTCTGCCCCTAACCGACGTTTTCTTTATAAGCTAGAGTTACTGATTTGCAAGTGTTTTCTGCGGTACTTGTAGATTAAACAGATAACTTATCCTTTGTCAAGGATGATTGCGTTTTGGTATCAGGAATGATAACTTCACTTTAACTAAAAGCTTGCCACCGCATGAATGACGTCACTTTTGTAATATAAACGGCCATTACGTAAATGACTACTTGACATTATTACATCGCAAATAATTTTGAGAAATATGTTCCATTATAAAAGTTGTTCTTATCCGTATGTCATAAGCTAGGTTTAACTTTATTCATTCCACTTTAAGTAAATAAAACAACCCGCCAACAGACTTCCTTACACTTCTAATATATTCCACTGGCACATTAAAATTACCTTCCGCTTTTCCATACTTTTTGTTAGGCACACATCACTTGCATACAGGCATTCAGACAACGTTCCTAGGATCGTAAATCTCTAGCTTCAAGTCACAGACATCCGCATTTGCTACGAGAAGGGGGGGTGTTAAGGGGGGAGCAGGACAGTGGCATCCGTCCCGTCTTTTGTTTTGCAACTCAATTAAAACTTGGCTGTTTGAACCGACCACGCTTAGAAGGTCGTTAGTAAGTTTAGAAATACACACGTCACGGCGTAGATCACGGTTTCAAGTGGATTTTGTACAATTAAACTCTGATACAATGCCACGCGGAGTTAATTCAAAACTAGGTTTACTTCGCACGTTTAATTATTTTCTAAAATATTTTGTGATGGGGTCCAGCATAGTTCCTTGGGGCACTCCGAATGATATTACTCCTCACTTTACTCATCACTAATGTACATCTGATTTTCAGGATGATGAGGGTACGTAATGAGGAAGAGTCAAATATACCGTGCAAGGTCTCAAGAATATACAATATTTCTATATTTCATTAGCGCTAGTTGATCCACAGCTTAGTGTTACTCGATCGAATGTCTTAAACAAGACAAGGACTTCCATGCTAATGGGTAGTTCACGCTTCGTGCACCTTCGGCTTTTATTCGGTTAGCGTTCGGTGTACATGAATCAGTCCTCGCTGTCACGTATGTCCTAACCGTAACGTTTCAAGTTTTTGATACGGTTCCGGTTACGGGAAGTGAACGCTTGACGCGACCGGATTCGGCGAAGTTTTTGAATTGTGATTCTGAAAGGACACCTGTGTTATGTTGTGTGAATGCTAATTCGTACGACGCGATGCTTTTCTATTAAAGTTAAAGTGAGCATGTACGGATTATATTCGTTACAAAATTTCAAAACAATTGTCTTTTACATTATATTCTTTATTTAGTGTGAGTTACGCATTATGCATTTTAAGTAGTCTCTTATGATTATGATATACGAGTAGCCTTCAAGGCACTTGTTTTCAAATGTAGAGGTGGAGAATAATGAGATAAGACCAATTCCACAAACCGTGATTGTCACAGCGTCTCATCTTGTAATATTTCTAATTCCATACTTAATCCAATTTACAATTTCACACAAAATTTATCTAAAATAATGTCACGGCACGTTAATCCCGTTGTTCACACATCGCCTTGTTTCTCGGTAATGTCCGTAATCTGGTGATCCTTATCAGTAGGCGACGCAGGCGCATGTTTGAATAAGCGTTGCGTACCTTATTATGAGCGTGACGTATACCGCTTAGGATTGTTGAGGTTCATGGTTGTAAGGTATCCCACGTTTTGAAATGGAATCTTGTTTAATCCTGTAATATTTTGTTGGGTGTTAGCAATATGTTTTAATATAAAATAAATAAATAAATAAATGCAAATGCTTTTCGGTTTTATGTTAAACTGAAGTCCATAGCGGTATTTTATAAGAAGGCGTGCTTGAGAAAAACATAATCTCCAAAAAAATTATCCTCTATCCATCTCTTTGATTATTATCAAAAAATCAAGATGGCTATTTGCCCTTGTTCTGTTTGATGTTCATAAAACACGGGTGTATTTATGAGAGCAAAATCCTAATCATCATCTTTGTTCAACGCATAATCACATTTTAATCTAATTGTTCGACGTACTATATTCAAAGTGCTAACATTCTTTAAACACTTAAACATTCTCTAAAACGCACCCACCATTATCAGAAAGCTACTCATGTTTGTTCAAGTGTGGTCTGTCGTTGTGCAAACGTGTCGTCGGCATTAAGTTACGATTACAATGGCTATGCTGTAGCATTTTGTTTATATTACACTTTTTATTCATAGTTTTGAAGACAACTGGTTTATTCAATAAAGCGTATGGTACACGGGTTTGTCCATTTCGGTTTGGTTTTACCGGTCGATACTCATTACATGAGTAAATAACATTCGTCATTAGCTCAAGCCGAGCTAGATTCTTTCCATATTTCTTTTCAAATTCCACAATTTAGTGCAAATTTCAACTTGATCACTAAAATACCTACCTCAATAACGAAAAAGACCTGATAAATGTTATCCACAAACACAAATTACAAACTCCAGTTTACAAGCAGTATAATAATTTAATCGTCAAGTATGCATAATTATGCAGGTACTGATAATGCTCCCACCCACACACACACATAAGGTTTAAAACAAACATTGCGACATGAATCCATTGTTTAAACATTGCTTGTGACTAACGCGCCAACTTTTTGTTTAGTATGGTCTTTTAGACCATCCTATAGATTTCCATCTGTAAGCGATTTATAGGATTATTGTAGAAAGATTGGCGATAACATAGCAACAAGAGAACTTGACAATCCAAACTTTAGCAAAGAACCTAATGAATGAGAAAAACCGACAAAATGATGATGGCCAAGGGTGGAAAGGAGTGGAATCCTTTTGTATCGGAGGCTACTTAAGACACAGTTCTGTTTGCATCTCAGAAGGAACTATTAGTTAATCTGTGATCACAGTGAGTAAGTATTGAACTTACAAGGATGTAAAGCCGATTGTCAATGCCGGCTAACATGCAGTTATCAGACTGTCATCAGGGGGGTCATTCTAGTAACTTTTAGGAACATTCGCATTCCCAGTCTCAATCTGTCAAAAATGCCTAAAATTTACGTACATTTATGACAAGTTTTGACATTTGTTGTCACTAAGATTGCGAATAGATTTTGAACGTTTTTAATTAAGGGAATTGATCTTCAGTTTATTACAATCAGTATCCCTACTTTTCGTGTTGAAAGAGCTAGATGTTGAAGCCACCAAGGATATGTGTAGTCCCATTTGTTAATTAATTTCGTAAGTACTGTGATCGTCGGTCAGACAAGCGAGCAGTTCTGGGAATATAACACGGGGACTATCAAGATTGTTTCAATTTTCAACGTTCTATAGGGCACGGTTGTAAATGAATGTTAGATGTTTACAAAGATATGCTGAACTGGCTCATATTTCCCAAATTGAGGTAAAGGGCGGAAAATGTGACACAATTTATACTTACGCACAAAAGTAAAAAAATGCAAATAGTGCTCTGCAGTTCAACAATATTAATAGTTCAAACAATTGAACGTCACCAGGGTTTGTATTGAAAAAGTGATTAAAACCCAAATCGTTTAGCATTCAACAGAAATTGCATTTTTTCACGTTAATCCCCGAATTCATAGTAAAGCCTCAGTAATAATTCCGAATGGCCAACAACGCACCTCTATAGATTCTTCGCATGTTACTACAACGGATGTGTATTTAACGGTTGCATACATTGCTGGCAGCAAACCGACGCGCGACTGTTTCGTGCGTACTAAGCGAGCCGTGTAAACATAACAGTTTAACCACGGTAAAATGCCGAATTGGTGAGATGTGTCGCGTTAGTCAGTGCAATGTTCAACGTCAGGGCTGTCAATAATTCTATTATCTTACAGAAAATAAAATGAACAGTTTATTATTTAGAAAATGATATCATGTCAACCAATTTCTACTCAATTCAACATTGGTATAAATTTCCCATTACTGTTACTAAAATGACCTATAGTCATGGTGGGTTGGTGGTCAACCAACATTCCTAATAACAATTATTGTATCTTTTTTATTGCAACACAACTATTATGAAAACATTAATGACTAATGAACTGCTCTAAAGTTGTTAGTAAAAAAAATAATATAAGTAGTTAAAGTGTTTAGTTATGTGGTTAGGACGCCATTTGCATAATACGTTTATGAGTAATTTATTGGACTACAGAATTGCTTAGTTTTAGGTATATGTAGAGTTTTGAAGATATCTATCACTTGCACCAAATTTTACAAATCCTGTGTGTCAAAAAGTACCATCAAAAATAGTAAATAATGACGAATCAAAATTGTTGAAAGCGTATCTTTACTAAAAACTTGTCAGAATTCATACTAATCCATATTTTAGACTATACAATTCCGTTTAGTACTTTGGCAAAGTTTTACGATATTAGGTTGAATTTTGGACCACCTAAAAATCCCATAAAAATCAAAGCTTCCAAAACGCGTCAACCCTAACTACTCGTATTTAATCGGCAGCGTTCTGTGATGCATCTATTCTCTTTAATCTGTGCCATGACTGCTAAACTAGAAGCGCCGACTAATTGTAACGATTCCAGCGCGTTCCGAGATTTCTAATTTATCGTCTAACAATGGAAACGGGCTGTGTTCCCGTGTAACGGATGGAGCTTCGTCGCAAATTGGACCCGATATGTTTTTTGGTGTAGTTTCGTTTTTTAAAGTGCTAAAGAGCTTTACTTTTTCCCTTGTAACGGAAGTGATGCTAGCTTCATTACTAGTGACAGATCTGGGCAATAAGTTACATTCCAGGAATGTATGGCCTGTTCTGAGCGGAATCTCGATGGGTTTCTTGGACACAAAATAGGGTGTTACAATGCGTCTTGCGAGATAATTCGGATAGGATTTCTGCTTTATCCTGATAAAACCCTTCGATGTTGATCGAGATTAAACACAAGGCTGGTTCTGTCAGAGGACTGATTGGCCCTGAGCATGGCTGATTAGAGCTAGTATTTGGCATCGTGGTGAAAGGATTGGCCATTCGACAGAAGTCAATTACCCAGGGTGCACCGGACGTAACAAAAGTCGGAAAATACGTCACTTGGGGAGGCTCCTTTCATGCACCTAGGCACTGACTATAGTCTTCAAATTGGAGAAATTGGGGGAAGACAAGATAGAAGCTCACGTGTGCTATGCTACAGATCTGGCTCAAAAACAGGATCATTTTACTCTAGTATTTACTTACCAAAACTACCTACTAGTATCAGTGTGCTACTGTGTGAATACTAACTTACTTTTACAGGCTGGTCTATATAGTGACGTCAATTAAAAAAAAATGTTAATTATATAAATTATTATTGTTATTTATTATTATTAAAAATATTAATTATCATATTTTAAAACGTTTTTGGATTATTTTTAAACTCATTAATATTTAAAAACGTAAAGTCAAAGTCAAGTCAAAGTCAAATCATTTATTTCAATTAGACCATTAAAAAGGCACTTTTGAACGTCATAATAAAAAAATATAAAGTTGATGCTAGTTGCCCATTCCAAAAGGTAGTTTCGTATGGAGAAGAATGGGCAAGAAACTCCATACTTACTCTTTTAAAAAAAAATGTGTACAATATTTCAGTTTGCAGTTATATAACTATACGTGAATACGATGGACCTTGCATAAAAACACTATATTGAAGTATGTACAAAGTATTACAAGATAAAGAATGACAGCTAAGTTACACTATACATATACATAGTGTTCACATATTATTATTTACAATTATTGTAAAAGTAGACAACCACTCCATACATTTCAACAAACTATGAACCTATGAACCAGTGTGTGACCCAAAGCAAGAATTAAATATAATGTATATACTAAGTATAAATTAAGTAGTTTTAATTAGCAATCCGTTTGATTTTGTCTAGACTGTAGATTGTCCTATGGAGCCCGGACCAGCATGTTTCCAAGCATTCTTATCATGGATATAATCCTCTAAACTGTAATATGCTTGTTTACAGAGTGTACTTTTAATATATGTTTTAAATTTTCTTTCATTTAGTTGCAATATATCACTAGGAATTTTGTTATAACACTTAACACAGAACCCCATAAAAGATTTATGAACTTTAGACAATCTAAAATATGGTTGAGCTATTTTGTCTTTGTTTCTAGTATTAATATTATGTCTACCTAATGTAATTACCTAATGTGTAAAACAAAAAGAAAGCAAATAATAATACGTAAGCATGTAATAAAACACGATTGTTTATAATATATAGGTAATACATATTGATTCAGTCAATAAACTTATCACAATTTATAAACTAAAAAAAAACGTAACACATACCAAGTAATATCGCCACTCTACGCAAGTAGGATACTTTACTCATTAATCAGTAGTTACGTTCATTACTCAATTAACGAATTACCGGCTTCACATTGACGACCCGACATTACTTTCATTGTGGTGCACATAATGAGTACATTAATTAATAACTGAACATATTACTAACATTTTGCATCAACATTTACGTGGAAAATCGGAAAGTGATTGAGTAACTATTTCATACTAATGTTGATTAATTATTTCATATTTCATTTAATGGTTGATTGGAAATATTTTTACATATTTGTAATTTGATTGTAATAATCACTTCGCTATCATTTAATGTTTTTAATTAAAGTTGAGTCTCTGTTTATAGTAATAAAATATAGCCTTAGTATTCAGTAATAACGTACATTCCTATTGGCGAAATTTTTAGAATCGTACCAGTAATTCCGGATTTAATCGCTATCAAAGAAACAAACTCATATATAACAAACTCTGATTATATTAGGTCTTTACATATGAAATTGCCGCTCGGTATCAAAAAATTAAAAATAACATTTTTAAAAGAAATTATATATTTAGTCAATCGAAGTATGTACCATTGTTATCGATACACTTTCGCCATTTTATCGGGAGCTCATTGATCCCTTTGGTAAAAAAATCCTGGGAGCGAGAATCGATGAACTGCTTGAAGGCTGTTTAAACTGCCTCATCAGAATTGAATTTTTTTCCTTGTAAAAAGTTGTCCAAATTTCGGAATAAATGGTAATCGTTTGGGGCAAGATCTGGAGAGTATGGTGGGTGACGCAGAGTTTCCAGTCACAGCTCCTCTAACTTGGCGACCGTCTGATGTGCAGTATGTGGTCGAGCGTTATCCTGAAGGAGCAATGGGCTAGAGCAATTGACCAATCTCGGTTGTTTAATGGTGAGCTTTTCCATCATTGTTTGCAACTGTTGACAATACATGTCTGCAGTAATCGTTTGGCCTGATCTCATGAAGCTGTAGTGGATGACACCAGCACAGGACCACCAAACACTAACTAGAATCTTCTTTTTGGTCAGTTTTCGCTTGGGGCAAGGTTTTGCCGGTTTTCCAGGGTTAAGCCATTGTGATGATCGCTTGCGATTATCGTACACGATCCACTTCTTATCACAAGTGACAATACGATTTAAAATTCCCTGATTATTGTGACGATTGAGCAAGGAAGCGCAGCAACCGACGCGTGTTTGTTGGTGTGTTTCAGTCAATTCGTACGGTACCCACTTTTCGAGCTTTTTTACTTTTCCAATTTGACGCAAATGGATAGTGATTGTTTTGTCAGTTACTCCAAAGGCTGCTGCTAATTCAGAAGTGGTTTGAGATGGATCCGCTTCAACTATCGCCTTTAATTCTTCATTATTCACTTGAGTATCCGGTCGTCCACGAGGCTCATTTTGTAAATCAAAATTTCCAGAACGGAAACGTTGAAACCAAAAACGCACCGTTCGTTCGTTAGCGGTGCTTGGCCCGTACACGTCGTTAATCCTTCGAGCCGTTTCTGCTGCACTGGTGCCACGGTAGAACTCATATTCGTAAATATCGCGAATTTTTAATTTCTCCATTGTTGTTGCAATAGCAATTTTCAAGCCCAAACAAATGACGATAAAACAAATGAAACACGAATTTTAAAACAATATTCTTTAGTCTTTATTTTGAAATAATTTTGAATTTGGAATTCCTAATCAAACACAAAATATTTGATTTCAAAGTTGCCAGTATTAAGTATCGGCAATTTCATATGTAAGGACCTAATATTAGTATAGATTATTAGCATTTCAAACTCAAACTTAATATCATTTATTTCAAATAAACCATTTGCAGGTACTTTTGAATTGTCAGAGTCAGTCAGTCAGAAAGTTGAAGTTGAACTCCATGAACACTCTTTTAAAATCAATAATATGTTACAAATTTCGGTTACTTCGTTCATATTGAATCTAGGGGTACAATATGAGAACAATGTAACAAGTCGTGTACGTTAAAAGAGGTCTAGATGAAAATATAATCATATTAAACAATTCAACATAAATTTAGAATAAATGAGCCAGCTAAGAGATGACCAGTCCCAACTAACGGCGCCCGTTCACGAACATGACTGATATCATTTAGCTCAACCATTTTAAAGGGAACCAAATGATCCAACACATGCACCACCGTCAGCGGGACATTCAAATTTGCGCGTGACTTTGTCTGCGAGGAAGTCAAACGAAATCCACGAAATAACTGGGTCCTGTCGCAATATCCGTATTTAGCTGTTAACTCTTATCTATAAACTACTTACCTGCTAAATTTCAGCTTCATAAGTCAAGTAGTTTTCAAGATAGTGTCTCAATGAGTGTGTAAATGAATGACCTTTTCCTTTCATACAATAGATAGGAGCAGGTGCCAGTATTTATATTATGACTACCAACATTTAAATTCAGGTGTATAGAAAAATGACAATAGCCTATCCTCTTTTGTTATGCATAAAAATAGGAAGTAGCTGAAGCTGAGAGAAAATGTTTTTCAAGCAAATAAAACTGTTGTTCCTTCCACAATGTCGACTCAAAAGTCGTCATCGTCGTTTGTGTCGGAAAATAATGAACAACTAGCTTTTTCCCGCGACTTCGTCCGCATTAATGTCGGTTATCGCGGATGCAGACAAAGTGGTGGACTAAAAAGTAGCCTATGTCCCCAGGGTGTAATATCTATCTTCATACCAAATTTCATTCTTTTGCATTTATAATATTATAGTATTGAAGTATGGATTATATCACCGTAGAAATAAAGATCTATCAACAGAATGCCCGTCATGGCGGCCTAAATCAATAGAGAATAGCCAAGTACGCAGGAGATATTATAGGTACTGTACAAGTATGTGATTAAATACAAGTGCAACTCCACCACCAAACAATGACACGCAGTACCAAATCTGTGGCAATACAGTGTGAACCACGAGCACAGATTAACTAATAGTTCCTCCACGAGCCTTATGTTGAGTGCTTCAAAGATGATGAGTCATTTGGAGCAGAGTAGGTTGGTGTCAAAGTAGTTGGATTGACAAGATATGAGGTGGAGTCGAAGAACTCCTACTTGATGAGTCATAGGAGAGTCTAGAAGTCTCTCAAAAGTTAGAGGACTAATGAACGGAAATCAGTAGTGTAACACAAGATGACACTTTAATGTTATGCCAAAGTATTATTTCACTTTAGGAACTTCAACACGGACGTAAGGCCACCTGGACCTACGAAATCTCACTGTTGGGCTGAGCCAGTAAGAGTAGTAACATTATGTACCTACATCCAACATGTCCAAAACCACATTCTGCGTTCCATCAAGACCCCCGTGGTTCTCCAAAAATGACGAGATCCACAAATATATTGGCGTTCCCACTTGAAAATTAGAACACAGAACGATTCATCCGAACACCTTAGCCCAATGATCTCTTATAACCATCCGTAACGGTGAAAAGGCTGAAAAGAATGGATGTACTCGATTAGGCAGTCGAGACACTGGTCTATTCGCTTATACACCATATTCATTTTACCCATGTGCCATGTACCCGTGTATCCATGTTTCCCTTAATCGGAAATTTGTATGAAGGCATTTTCGATTAAGGGGAAAAAACTTGATAATGACGGGCATAAAAGTGTACGTGGTCGAAGTGTTGGTACTACCTTCTAACAAACAAAATCTCTTCACAATAAACCATGACTGAACATCAATTCGCATTCAATCAACAAAATGCTTCAATCATTACAAATCAAAATGTTTACATCGCAGTAGGATTCTTTCGATGTCCATTGTTTATTTATTTAACGTGACAGACGGTGGATCACACAAACATGGAGCAATGGAATGTGATTGTGATACAGAGTTTGTTTGTCGATGTTGATACATGGCCGGTTGTTTTGGAAGCGTGCTGGCTGACGACAGCGGTGGTGCGTTTATTTTGGAAGCATGGAAGGTTTGGATTCTGATGTATTGATTTACAATAATCTGTCAACCGAACTTCAGTCACGGTAATAACCAATTTTAAGAGACTGTAGTCTACAGTACGTAGGAGATATTATAATGTACTAGTGTGTGGGTAAACAAACGAGTACTTCCTCGTCCTTCGCTCTCATAGCAACTTAACCAGCGAACGCAGTGCAACACGACACAGTCACCTCGTGTGCAGCAGTTTTTTAGTTTCAGTTTAATTATGTATTAGAATACAGTTTTTAAGCATATTTTTTTATTCTTTCGTCCTTTACTACTTGAAGTCAATAAATAAATAGTTCGATAGAACGGTAACTGATACGGTCAGGGAAAGATCAGACGTAGATCTAAACGCATTTTGCGAAGCATGGGATTGTCAAGAATACCAATATCCAAACTCCGGGCTGTTATTGAGAAATAATGGAAGAACCCAATACAACACTTTGCCCAACTTATGAGCATAACTAAGAACTTCGCGCTTGCAAGCAGATAGCTTATAGAGCAGTCGATTTTTATTATTGGTGACAAAAGCATCAAATCAACCCCGCTAAACATCCAAGACAGCATCCTTGTTAGTGCTATCAGCGCTCCCACTTTCGTAACACACACAAGAGTCTCCGTAATGGCCATTCGCGATTGTCAATTTAAGTGATTGAAGCGCTTCAATAATTATGGTCAAGCGATCAATGTCCCTGTCAATGAGTGTTATTGAACTTATTGAAGTAAACATTAACAGATAGAATTTTAGAGTCCACTTTTATTTTGATAGTTTGATAATATTCATTGCGTTAATCAAGTTGTCAAGCGGATTTTTTAACGTAAAGCAATGTATTATGCATCCTTTACATGTGATTGTAGGTGTCATACGCAATTGGAATGCAGTTTACTTTGATTTTCTGGTTTATTTAATACTGATTTTATATTTTGTAAACTATCAGACTTCAGTTCAAGCAACTAGTTTTCAGAGCTATGAACACCAACTACTGTCTCGAACTGGCGTTTTTTCTGCTTTGTAAAACCAGTCAATCTCCAGACGTTGGTCAAGTTACATTGCAGTGCACAAGTTGCAGGCACTGTGAGATACTGCAGTCGGTAGTATTTTGTCTGCGTTGGGTTTTGAAATTAGCAGCTACTGTATTTAATTTTAAT
Organism: Charanyca ferruginea; assembly: GCA_947361185.1. Taxonomy (NCBI): domain Eukaryota; kingdom Metazoa; phylum Arthropoda; class Insecta; order Lepidoptera; family Noctuidae; genus Charanyca; species Charanyca ferruginea. Next base: position 5,394,086 of record OX376062.1, read on the forward strand.
AAAATGTATATTCGTATGCACCTGACATGCAAGTGCGTAGCGACTAGGTATAATGAAACGATTGTGTAACCAAATTCATTGATTACGAAGCGTTGTCGATTCGGAACAAATGACTACGGCATGCCAAATAATGCGGATGACGTCACAGTTGAAAGATCAATTAGCAATTCAAATTAATTGTAGATATTCAATTGTCTTCCGAATGTGTGGAAAAAGAGATAATAAATACATAATATTCAATATGGTGGTCTTTGCGTAGACGCATGACATCATGCACAAAGGTACATAGGCGGACTTAATGGCTTTCTCTACCAATTAATCAAGGGTGTTGAAGAGATAACATGGCAACATATACATATTGAAACATGTGAGGTGTCTAGAAAGAGTAAGCATGTACTTTCTTGCCCATTGATCTCCATACGAAACTATCTTTTGGAAAGGGCAACTAGATTCATTACTTTTTCTTGTAATTGACGTTCAAAACTGCCTTTTAAAAGCAAAGTTGAAATGAATAATTTGTCTCAGACTTGGTAACAGATGCTTGGGTAATTAAATGTCTTTACAAAAGAAAACACAGGCTATGGGACAATTGCTTACATAAGTAATAGCTTCACTTTAGAAGTGGGTAAGCCCGATTGATATTTCGCTACCAAGAAAGACCAACTTCCAGGCCATCCGATAGTAGGCAGTTAGGAACAGATATTCTAGTAATGATAATAGTTGCAATTGTAACCTTACAAATTGTTTCAAAGTTTTCATGGTTCTCATAGGTACAACTTACTATGTTTTATTTTGGGAGGCAGTGAAAATTAAACAATTTATTTTCTACACAGGTCCAGGCGGAAATCGATGATCTGGAGTCTTTCGACAAAGACTGGCCCCAAATATCCGTTAACAGAGCGAGTTGGAAGGAGAGTGGAGAGACTTTTGTCCTCTTTGTCCTACAGTGTGAAAATTCAGGCTGAAAATGATAATAACAAGAAGAAATGTTATATTGGTCTCTATGGATTCTGAAACTGTATAAGTTTGAGAATCCTACTGCCTATTACTATTATAAAGACGGATGTTTGTAAGGATGGATGGAAAGTGTAGCAAATATCCCATATATCTCATCCGGATATTTGGGATATTTGAAACCCTTTCACGCTTAACGGCTGAACGGAATTAACTAAAATTTAGCACCCCTATATAGACGACAACTCTGTAGCCAAGCACTTGTGTTTGCCTTTTGTATGGTTGCTGTTTATCTATCTAATATATAAAATTCTCGTGTCACAGTTTTCGTTCCCGTACTCCTCCGAAACGGCTTGACCGATTCTGATGAAATTTTTTGTGCATATTGGGTAGGTCTGAGAATAGGCCAACATCTATTTTTCATCCCCTTTTTTCACCCCTTTTTCATCCCCCATTAGGTCGATCGGGACAGGACAACGTCTGTCGGGTCAGCTAGTATATTATGTATTTGTGTAAGTATATCAGCTGTCTGACACCCATAGCACAGGGTCTGCCTAGTTTCTAGGGATCAGACGACCGTGTGTGAAATGTTTCTACATATTTATTTGTTTATTTATAGATTGATCCCGTTATTGTATTACCTTGGGACAATTTTATGAATTCTGAAGTCTACGCAAATGACGCCACGGGTTAGTAAGGTAACTTGTCATATATAAGTACCTATTTGATACAAACAACAGCACTTCTTATACTATTATTCCAATTCCTGTCGAAACTTTACGTCATTAACTCCATTCACTCGCTAGACGATTCTATGAAGGTATTCAATAAAACATGATTTACCCAACGCTCGCCCAGACTAGACGTTTGACCCGATCAATCAACGGGACATTTCTGAATTGTATAATTAAATTTTGGTCTACAAGACTTGTTTAAACATTTGTGATTTGACAAGTGACTGCTTCGTTTGTCTAGCTGTTACGAGCGCGATTGCTGTAGCGTGGGGGTCTTGAGTTCTATCTCATAGTGCGAGGATACGCGCAATAGGAGCCTAGAGACAGGTAGAGCAATGGGATTGCTTCCACATGGGACTTAAATGGTGAATTGTAGGGATCAGTAATGGCGTCAAAACTGATCACATAACGTTTATAATACGGAATGATTTCCTGGTATTTTACAAACTGACATTTTTCCGTACCGTATAATAATTTATTATACCAAATTTTCATGGAGTTTGCTCATAATTATAATTACAAAAACTGCAAATGAAGAGTTCTTTACCAATATCTTAAAAAAACATTGCCGCGGATGTTTTAAATTAATATAAAAGAATTTCGACTTTGCCCCCTCTGGATATAATCCTTTTTAAAAGGCTTGCTTTAAAAGGCATACTAAATTAAATGAATGCACTGGAAATTCTCGAATCGTGCACCCATTTTTTGGAAACGTTTCTGAAATTCTAATTGCCAAATACTCAAACGCAACTCAATTTTAAGATGCCGTTATGTCTCGTGCTGTCTGTATTATTTTATGTCAATCACCATCTTAAAATTGAGAAGCGTTTGAATATTTGGCTATACGTATGTATTTTGGCGTAAGTATCAATAATGTACATATAAACCGCATTCTCAGATACATATAGTAACTCAGTCTAGACAGCCACAAAATACATGGTAATGACATTTCATCTAGACCATCATCACTTCCTCACTAACTCTAGTACAAGAGGGAACATAGATCCATCACCCGCTCCTCAATCACCGCGGCTTCTAACCGAGAGTTAAATATAACCTCACATTTGACAGCGAGTAATTAATGTACGTGTCGGTCAAACGCTTGATGGTCTGATGTTCCAAGTTTTCAACGAGGATAATGCAAAAAGGAGGAAACAAAACATGTTTATTTCAGTACTCGGCTTTGGTTAACAATAGTCGTTATGTGATTTGCTGTAAGCTGTGCTGTTATACATTCAGTTTGATTTTCTTGTTGCGATTTTAACAAATTGTTACGGGTTTTTTAATAGAAGTCCTCGCTTGGAGTTTTGGAAACAGAATTGTCAATGAATTTAAATCATATTTAGATGCTAATAATTCCTAAATTATTCTAGCATAGTTAGTAAAGATGTACATTCAACTGCTGTATAGTATTTTGACATAATTCATTACATTTTTGAGAGATTATGGGTTGGTTCGTTTTAGCAGAAATATGCTCACTTAGGACGAACGTTCGAAGTCGGTTTTGGAGTCTTATATTAACATGGCACTTTTCGGTAGACATACTCTGGAAACGGCCATGGTAAGATAGTATACACCCAGGTCTTTACTATACAAGTCCTTATGACCGTGTAAAACGATTATGGTATTTGAAAATCTCTGCAATATTGTCAATGATTCAGTAGTTATCATAGAGATACCTGTAGAGCTTATCATATGGGTGTTCTAATATACGTCTTATAGGTCAGAGGTAGGAAATTGTTAAGTAATTTGACTGGAAAAGACACAGTCTTGGGCGCAAGTTAGCGCATGACGGGCTGTTGGGAATACCCATTATTCACTTCAACTTTCTAACCGGAGTAAGACTACGGTAGTGACCAGTTTATAGTAAGATCTTGGATCTAATATTATTTATTGGTATCCTTACTGTTAGAGCGGTTAATCAAATTGCAGGCCCATTTGCGCCAAAAACTTAATTCAGAGTTACATAGTGTTAATATGCGGTGAAATTATCAATGTCATACAGTAATATATTATGATCTGTGGTCATACACACTAGGCCCGTGTTAGCAACTAACTGAGAGTTAAAAGGCAACCCTGATTGGTACAAACGGGCCTAAGAAGCATAATGAGTTTTAGTGTCTTTATACATGGCGAAGATTTATGTATTTGGGTAGATACTTAACCGATTAGGAATACATAAGAAAATTACTCTTATGCCGTAAAACTTAAAGTCGTACTCATATTTCAAAATTTTGTGTTTTCATTTTGCTGAATCAACAACATCTAAAGATACTTTTAATAACAATACCAGACTATTATTGTCCCACTGCTCTTTTCATTCAGAGAAGGCACGAGAATTGAATAGTACGCTTGCTCAAGGTCGATTGGCGATTTCAGACTTAAATTAGAAGTCCAGCTAAGTAGTGTACATATGAAACAGAAGAAGTCACATTGGTTCATGCCCGGTTATGAACCCAACCTCGTGAATGAGAGGCGAGCGCCTGAACTACTGGGCTATCGCGAAATTCATTATCAAGACATTGATTTAGTAAATATTGAAAACTTAAATGTTTGCTTTGAAATAAATACTCAAAAGATCTTTATATGGATATCGTTGTAATAACTAAAACTTTGTTTAATTCATTCCATTTCAATAATTCAATGTTTAATGTTAAGACCATCCTTGAGACGATCGATTAGTATTCCTACAAACGACGGTTATTCTAAGAATCTGTGTGAAAATTTACTAAAACATTGTCTTCGACACTTTGAGCCAAGATCATAAATAGTGGTGTGACATAGGTATTGTTAACGTTTCTCAGCCGAGGTAATTACCACAACGATTAGTAGTGACGGAATTCCCAATCGATTTCCAACATTTTATTGCAGTCAACTCGACTTTCTACATTGAACAAAATACGGAAAACGAAAGACGCGATAACGTGAAAAATTTACCAACACGATTTACAAAGACATCAATTTAAATTAAAATTAAATTAAAACAAGAAAAGAATTTTACATGTTAAACGTAACTATTCATCAACAGCCCGTCCCAATTTTCTCGGAACGAGACAAAAATAAAGAAAATTAAAAAATACAAAAATGTCACTTAATTTTCACGGAGTTATAATATCTTACGTCAGCGGAGACGTATTGTTTTTCAGTCGGCATATTGGTCAATGTCAGACACGCTTTCCGTTTCGAAGGGGGGAAAAAAATGCAGACGTCGCACAAAAAATACTAGTACGGTTGCATCGTCATTCATGGAAGCACTTTATGTCAAGGATAATCCATCCGAGCATAAAGGCAGACGGTCAGTCTGTCGGACTGACAACACAACAATATACGTGTATCATCACATAATGAAGGAGGGTTAACACCGAACCTGGCACATGGTAGGGGGTTGGGTTCGACGGCGGTAGCCAGTAGGCGGCGCTGATAGGCGGATAGTTGCTGCCGCTGGTTCGAACCCCCGCCTTGCCGCGTGCGCCGCCCGCCTCGCCACGCATCCTTAGCACTACACAACACATTCACACATCACATGCCGCGATCACGTCTGCATTCAACCGCGGACGACACACAACTAAACGCGTACACTATCGGAGGTGCGCGGGCGCCGGCTCTGACGGTCGATCAGTCATTCCTCGTGGTGTTGTGTCACCTAAACTCCCCCTCCCCCCCCCTTCTGTGGCTAATGAGCTCCGTCCTGCCGCGTCATACGGTTTTCAATTGCAACGCATCTATTGTGTTCTAAGTTAACATTGTAGAGTCGTAAAGATACCTACGCGAATGATAATCGCGTTTTATTGCGACGAAATGACAGTGTCAACGCTGAAATACAGTGTCAATGTCCTCGTTACAATAGTGTTAAGAGTTTACAATAAAACGTGAACGCAAACCAGTGTAATCGATTTGCAAATCGATGTAACAACTGTCGGAATAAATCGATTCGAGAAACGGCATCTTCAGTTTTGCACATGCTTGATTCTTTTCAGATTTTCAACAAAGTAATTACACAGTGACAAACATTTAACCAAATTGTACACGACTACATTAAAATTAATAAGTAATCATTTGGAATATTGGTTTATAAATTACCATTATAACTGCCTAGCTTTTTCCCAATTATTTTGGGGTCGGCGAAATACTAGTGTTTTACTTGGAGCCAAGAGCGTCGCCAGAACTCGTCAGCTGATGGCCTAAGGGGGGGCAAATTGATATAAGGTGGATAGGAAACATATAAATTTTAATTACTGTCAAAGGCACATGTAGCTTTTGGAATCTCTAGGGGGGGCAACTGCCCCTACCTGCCCCCCCCCTGGCCTCCACATTCCAATTACTCCAGTGTTTTACATAGAGCGACGACTCTCTGACTTCCACAACCCAGTTACTGGGTAACACATCGATACCCCTTGGTAAGACTGATTGTCAGATTTTCTGGCTTCTGGCTTTCGATAACGACTGTCAAGGATCTACGAATGACAGAAGGGACCAAGGACTTTTCGTGCTATCCCAGGCACAGAGGGGTTTCGGCATGAAATGGATGGTCACCGATCCACAGGCCGACCGCAGCAAGCGTATATAGCTTAGCCACGTGCCCCCATATATTACCATTATATATGAACACATTATAATTATACGCGAGTGTTATGTGAAGCGTGGTATATGAGTCAAGTTTATTTTGTCAGGTGGCCAGTACATAGCGAAGGTAAATAGAATGCATGCCATTTCACAATGGATGCCCAAATGTAAGGCCGAGGACACACGATGCGCAGTCTTCGAAACTACTTTGGAGTGCTAAAGTGTCTATTGTGTGTTTATAGTTTTGTATCTTTATTGCATGCTTACTATTCTGAGTGCCACTCAGGGACACAGTTGTTTCAAAATGTATAAGGCTTGGTGGGTTAAAGTTTCCGATATCGTTATAAACTATTACTTTATAAAATATAATTTAGCCTATAGCATTCAGGGACAACGTAGCTTCCTATAGGTGAAAGAATTTTTGAAATCGAATGAGTAGTTTCGGAGATTACCCCCTACATACAAACTTACAAACAAATTTTACCTCTTTTTAATCTTATATACTTATAAAAGTGAACTCCTTCTAAACGGCTGGACCGATTTTGCTGAATTTGTTTGTGTGTGTTCCAATGGATTCGAGAATGGTTTAGATTCACAATTGGACCCGGCAGATGGCGCTATAGTCGGGTTGCAGGACAACGTCTGCCAGGCCCGCTAGTATTAGTATAGATAGTATAGATGTCCCGACATGTCATAGTAATTAACACTAATAGTCAGCTCAGACTGGTGGAGGAGACGAAACGACCAGTTTATGGACAATCACACATGAAAATTATTGCTAATTCATTAAGGTTCACAAAACAAGTTTTATACTAGCTGACCCAACAGACGATGTCCTGTCAATTGATTTTTACATTTTCTCACCGTATAAACTTTCCCTGGACTTTCACAAATATTTCAAGAACAAAATTAGCCAAATCGGTCCAGCCGCTCTCAAGTTTAAGCGAGACTAACGAACAACGATTTATTTTTATTATATAGAAGATAAAACAATGGTGAAAAAGTAATGTATGTTGAAGGATAACGCAATTACTACCTACCGGATAGTTTGTTTAAATTTTGCATGAATATTTCGTACTGTCGTGATGCCCCAGTGCATAAGGCATCCGCCTCTAATGCAGGAGGTTAGGAGATGAGCTATGTTTAATTATATCTGTTTCTTCCACAGTTTACTATGGCATTGCTTTAAGACTTAGAATTTTAGTTAGACTTTAGGTTCACTTGGAGGATGGTGATGGCATAGTATTCAATACTTATTTCCGGTACACTTAGGTCCACGTAAATATAATTTGACAGCTTCAAAAACTTACTGAACAGGTCAACTATAATAAAATGAATCATCATCAAATCTTTTTTTTTTATTCTGCATTTATTTTAGGGACTTTTACGCACAGCGTATGCCAGTCCCATCGTACCCTTATCCAAATACTTCACTACAAAATTACAAATTACCTACTACTATTACAATTACATAAAGTTACAATATTTGGGCCATAACATCATCAAATCAAAATAAAACATAAATCAAACATCTGTTTAAGTTTTTCTAACAGTCTCCGATCAGCTGATTACATAAGACGCCGGATATAACAAATCACGAGCGATTAAGTGATTCGAGTCGCGACAAAAAAAAAATCGACTCATTTGCAATCTTCTCGATACTCAACACGCGCGAGCACTGTGTCACATAGATGGAATACCGAACTAGGTGAAGATTCTAAAAATCGACACGGAGCCACTTTGAGTGGTGGCTAGAGACGTGCTCTGTGTTTTAACGTGTGCATACCTATGTATGGTGAAGGCCCGCGCAACGATTCGGGGTGACGTCCATACGGTCCATAGATAGGACGGTAAGGGTTATTGAGTCATGGAAAGTTAAAACACAGTGGAAGGTTAACGGACGCGAAATCTATTACCATGGATTTAGTACATGATTCTAACTTTTACCATGGATTTAGTACATGATTCTAAACCGTTAAGGCGCTAATTAGTGATTTTAATCAATCTGACCATCACGTCAAAACTAATCGTGTAAATGATTAAAAAAAAAAAGTGAAACTAGAACATATTCACATACTAAGTGAATATTTTTGATTAGGTTCATATTAAATAGTTTAAATAACTCGTGAAATTGTGCCTGACGCGGACGGACAAAACACACCAAATAATCACACAAAATCTACCAGATTTATTTTAACGAAACTTACATAATCAAAAAAAAAAATGATGTATTTTCTTTACAGAAAATTATTAATTATCTATCTTTTAGTATACAGCTATTTCTTTTCAAAGTTAAAGAATTAGTACTATTTTATTTTTACTTTTTGACGTGATAACGTCTATAAATCGATGAACACCGGCTGCACGCACGAAAAAGTGTCACGTTCCGCCTGAGCCTGAGCGTGCAAGCGAGAGCGCGGAACGTAAAACTATCGTCCGTAAACCGACTTTACAGATAATCAATTTTTCGACTAACTTTGACGGACGCAGCGCATACGATTCCCTGGTCGCACAAGGTCGCACAAGGTCGCCAGCTAAGTAAAACCCGTACGGATCGATCGGCCATGGTTAAGATACGTTCGCCGCGGTCAGTTCGTGGATGTCTGTCCCAGGCGTTTGCCCTGGCGCTACCCCGATCAAAAGTGCGTTTATCTTCGTTATTCAGGGGCTATTAACTCATTAATTAAGAGAAACAAACTACATCTAAAAGCATATTATTAATGTTCAGTATCATCACATTCTTATTTTTTTTTTATGTTACCTGTATACACCTAAATCACTAAAAAATTACTAAAATAATTGAAAACATGTATCTTTTGCTAAAGTTGACGTGCTATTAGTTTGAGAATTACACTAATAGATAGGTAACTTAAAAATATTTATAATTCACGTTTTATTTTATTTCAAAAGATCGTTTCTCTATTTTTATTAAATTTATTCCAAAATTTATTTATTTATACTTCATGCACAAAGGTACAAAGGCGGACTTAATACCTTAGGCATTCTCTACCAGTCAACTAAGGATGGTGAAGAGATAAAATGGCAGGTGCATATGAAAAAAAGATTAAAAAAGTTAAAAAGAAATAAACTTACGAATATATAAACTACACATACATAATTTAAATTTGTGCGATACCTGATTCTGCGGCAAAGAGGAAACGAATGTTCAAGGTTATTTGGTGAGGGAAGCGCCTTAATACAGAGACTCCTCTGTGCCTCGATAGGCACGTAAATCCGCTGGTCCCGGTTATCATTCGTATCATATTGGCTTCAATAAAATCTGAATCACGTTCGTAAAACAGAAATTGTATGAAAATTTATATCAGTTAAAATGTGGTTTTTTATCTCTTAACGTTGGACATTTTGTATTTTAAATGTACTAAATTCATCCTTAAGGAAATACTTTCAAGTTTAAGCAAATTAGTAACTGCTTATTAGTTACATAGATAAGAGCCCTGATAAAAATATGCTCGCACTTAATGGTACGTTCAGATTATGGCACACTAGCGACCCAACCCGGCTTCGCATGGGCTTATAGCCTTCCTCGATAAATGGACTATCCACCACAAAAATATTTTTTCAATTCGAACTAGTAGATCCTGAGATTAGCGCGTTCAACCAAACAAACAAACTCTTCAGCTTTATAATATTAGTATAGATAGACTATCAGATATTTCATCACTACATAATATTATAGTTAAAATTGCGTTTGTGTTTGTTGGGCTAATCTCAAGAACTTTTGGGCCTGTAGACCAAATCTCTATCTGTTAGCGTTAACGCCAACGGAAAAATCAAATTGTCCAACGGAAAAATCAAATTGTATGGAGTTGACGTTTGCTTACCAGATGTCACGTGATGCAAATATGTCAACTGCATACAATTTGATTTTTCCGTTGACGTTAATGCTATCAGAAATGGGATTTTGTCTTTTTGTTTGTTTTGTCTTTTGTTTTTGGCTAACAGGAAGCTATGTTATCCTTGACAGCTATAGATGAATTTTATTTAAAAAAAAATGGAATCCGTAAAAAAGGTATAACGACGAAATCGCTGGCTAAAGCTAGTATAATATAAAGATAAATTCGAACGAACTCGAACTCAATTTTAATTTATAATCTGTTACCGGCCCAGGAGCAGTTGGCGAGATGACCAAGACACATAGGTACTGCGAGGGCTGGTTCGAGGGGGCGCAAGAAAAGAATCGGGGGAGACCTTTGCCCAGCAGTGGGACACATCAGGCTATCAAAAAAACTGTAGTAATGATTTTAATTAGGCCGTAGTACCCCACCACTGAGCAAAGGCATCCAATCCTTCCAACTGTCTCGATTTTGCGCCTCATCTTGCCAATACTCGAGGAAGCCATCAAATAATAATAAAACAATAGTATAATAATACAAGTTCTAAATACGCGCAACAATAAGAAGTAGGTACTTACCTATTCAAGGTTACTGCCGAGATTTTCCTTATTTACTCAATTCGGTAAAGAAACTGCATCCATCGCATCGATGCGCATGCGTTCCTTGATTGGTTCGCACCATTTAATGTTAGAGAATAGTGCACTAATCCATCCGATGCTTAGGTATATAAATAGCCCAGACATGCTATTGTTTGCATACTAGCGCTTACATTTCGTTTTACTCGCATTTTATGTGATATTTATCCCAAGTTTTAAGTGGAACTGAATTCTTTGTACGTGTCAAACAAATTAATTCGGACGCATTCTCGACAGTCAACACGATAGTATCTCTTGACAAAATTTTCATTTTTACTTTGAATAAACTAGAATCTTCACAAAAATGTCATGAGGAAAAATAATTATGACTGAAATGTGTAGGGTGGATAAGATAATGACTTATACAAATACACAAACCTCTTTACTTAAAACGTTGCTTAAAGCTAAATCAACGTTAGTCATGACTTAACTTATATGGGTCCTCTTAAAGCATAACATAACATGCTTTTCAGTTTCTTAGACTAAAAGATGTTCAGAAAAGCCATTGAAGAGATGCAATATTGATCCCTCTTGATGGGAGGAGTACAAGAGATAGACCAGCGTTCGGTACAACAAAATATTTACACATGCGAAGACCAAAGGACGCTTCTTTTGGTCTTCTCGATCTCGATACCAAGAGAGATAACATTAATAACAGGTCACTTTCCTATTCACAATATCACTATCTTAATGGCATTTTGACGTGTCCTTACTGTGTACGTAAATTTAGTGCTAAAATAGGATACATAAGCCACATTAGAGCTCACACTCGTAACTTTTAGAACAGAAATTGTCACCGTGGCCGAAATGCATGCATGCATGTTTTTCATAAATTTTTATTAGCCTATTTTGAATTTGAATCCTACTGCTGGGCAGAGTAATACCCATTATGGGAAGCAAATAAATGAGTATGAACATCAGAAAAAAGATGGATCAACTATGCTCTAAATGTTAGTTATTCTCCTGATTTTCCAACTCAAATTTATTAAAAAGTAGCTTTTACCGGCGTATTTTTTTTTCGGATCTGTAATTTAATTATGTATATGGGTCTATAGCACTAAATCTATACTAATATTATAAAGCTAAAGAGTTTGTTTGTTTGTTTGGTTGGTTGAACGCGCTAATCTCAGGATCTACTGGTGCGAATTGAAAAATTCTTTTTGTGTTGGATAGACCATTTATCGAGGAAGGCTATAGGCGAAGCAGGGTCGTGTCGCTAGTTATTTTATAGTAAAATAATAGCTTATAGCATATAGAGATAAAGTAGCTTCTTAATTATTACCGAAATAACATTCAGAATCGCTCCAATAGTTTCGCAGATAATCACGAACTAATTTAAACTCAATTTTAATTTATATTATGTAGTGAGTAGTAAAGCAGAATCTCCCCAATATTTTCATACATCATTCTCTGATATGAAATGGTGTTTATGAGTAAGTCAGTCAATAATGTCAATTAGTGCAGCATTACGAAAGCGTAAGTACATCACAATGTATCGAACCCACATGTGCCGCAGTTGTAAAGGTAGAGACATACTATTGATAGTGTGATATCTGTTAATAGTGGGTACTTGGGTAGGTACTTTTGTCGAGTTCACGTTTGCGATGCATGAATCAAACCAGTATGCGAATATACGCCAAACAGCTAAGGCACTAGACAGACGGACCGCATTTCAACTGCAATCCAACCGCAAATTGCAGTTCAGATGCAGTTTGAATGCAGTTGACACGACTGCAATAGAACTGCAAACCAAACGCCACACCAACACAACTGGACTGCAATCGGACTGCACGTTTGGTTTGCAGTTCTATTGCAGTCGTGTCAACTGCATTCAAACTGCATCCGAACTGTAATTTGCGGTTGGATTGCAGTTGAAATGCGGCCCGTCTGTCTAGAGCCTAAATCATAGTTCAATTTTTTAATCTAATCTATACTACTATTATGAAGACGGAAAATTTGATTTGTATGGGGTTATATCTGGAACTACGCATCCGATTTAAAAAAATCTTTTACTAATAGGAAGCTATACGTTATAAAAAATTACGGATCTGTAAGAAAAATTACGCGGACAAAGTTGCGAGCAAAGTGCTAGTAATTTATATTTTTCAGCCTGTATTTTCCAACTATTGGTGGTAGTTCCATTGCTTCTAAATATTGATGAGATAGATAGATCTTCAAGAAACGTGTTTTTATTCAAGGGTTAAACAATTATATTGTCTTTTTAAACCCCGGTTTCTTAAACAAGATCATTTTTCATTCAACAAACTGGGGGTAGTGTATCTTGTCTCCGATGTCAGTTAAAAAAATCCACAACACCAATTACCCCTTGAAATGTCAGTGTAAATCAGAGCAGCGTATGTATGCGTGCGTTAGCTTTTGTATTTCAGTAGTACACAACAACAATCAGTACAGACAGTTCCATAGACAACAGATTATAACCCTCAACTGTCCTGACAGTCACTACAGTTATGGCCGACCTTAAGAGGTCCCTTCCTGGTCCATCAAACGTCAATTGAAGATGAGAATGATTAATTTTTTTTTGTTTCTATCAGCTTAATGTTCGAATACAAACGAGTGACTGAGAACGCGATACAATTGCACAAAAATAGGTGTGCGGAGAATTCATAAAACTTGTTCGAGGAAATACGTGTGTTTGAAAAAGCCTTACTAACACGCTTGTGTTAGTAATTTAGAATCTCCGTAATATGTGCAAGGTTTCTATGATGCTATTTTTGTAACATTTTCAATGTATGAGTGCATTTGAATTCAATTGTGCAAAAAAGCTAATTTTCAGACGTATACTGAATTTATTTCCCAAAAAAGTTCTTTTTCGTTACATTGAATTTAGATATAACCCCCAAGATACCTGTGTGTTAAGAAAATTTGGAGGAAATTTTGTTATTACGCCATAATAACGTACGAGCGTTTGTATGAGAACTATTACGGGTTGACCACCCTTAACTGCTACCAATAGCTGTCAGATTCTCCTTTGTGCGTACAGCTATCTCGTGTGTAATCTATGCTTTACGTTACAGAGTGGATAAGCGGTGACACGGCACGCACCTAGTTCCGTGCCTCGTTCACACATATCAGGTGCAAGTAACTCTATACGTTTGTCTTCGAGTGAAATGTTTGTGGCTTACCGTCGTTTGTTTAACTGAGCGAAGATTTGTTCTTTGCTTTAAAAAACAAATTGGGTTATACAAGCTAAATGTTTGTGAGTGAAAGTTTTATACGCTTGAAGTAATTTCGAGTTTTGTTAAACATTGTTAGAAACTTGCTTTTTTGTTTATTATAATAAATGTTACAGTGTAATTACATACACACACACACACGCATATACACAATAAAATACTGTAATAAGTAATAGGTAGCAAATCGTTTCCGCCCAAATGTTTTTGTATTTTTTTTCTTTGTTTTTAATATTTTTGAAGTAAAACCTTACGATACTTTACGAAAGCGTTAGGAAAAGTGTGATCGAGCGAGGCGAACGGAAGTTGAAAGAGAGATATAAGTTAGTGAAGATACAAAGAGAAAGAGTTACGATTCGTATATTATTGTAGGGGCAAGAGAGAGAGAGATGCGAGCACACATTTTCTTTCTCTCTTTCTCTCATAGCCAGTTGCAAACGGATTACATATAGATGGCGCTAAAAAAGTTTTACTTCAGTCGTGTGGTCTAAAGCAAACTCGTATTTTTTTTTACTAAAGAACTTTTGCTACATAATTATATTATAATAATTTATTAAGAGAAGAACGCTAACTTCTGCAACACAGTTTTAACTAGCGCAGGAGTTAGGGAAATCTTTTTTTATGTGAATTAAGAAATTATTAATAATAATTATTAATTATAACTCATAATTGCAAAAGAAGAGACTGCCCGATATTCAAATACTTATTGCTGTACTGCGACATACTTAGCGCGGCCCAACCCTAAGTTAATAGGTGGGCAACTGTTGAATCAATTTGTCATGCGTTCAGTGCGCAGTCCTTGAGACTAGCCTTATCGATACTTAGCTGAACGCCGCCAAAGTCAACAGTATGTACTTAGACTTACAGATATGGCCATGCATAAGATTTATGTAGATTCTAATACGTAAAAATTACCTACATTATGTCATAATTTGGTCAAATCTTATGTGATAGTGCAAATCCGACGCAATTCCTACTATAATCTTCTCGCTAAGGAGCACGTAGTTAAGTAAAAGCCTTACGGATCAACTAGCCTTGATGTTTAAGCTACGCTTGACGCGGTCTATCAGTGGATGGGTGACCATCCATTTCATACTGAGACCCCTCCGTGCCTCGGAAAGCACGTAAAGCCGTTGGTCCTGGCTATCATTAGTAGATCTTTAAGAGGAAATACCACGGGCTAGAGAATTGAAAATTAGGTATTTGTAAAATCTATTGCTGTCGCGCGATGCCCGAACACGAACCGCAAAGCGCGATAGAGACAACTGAAGCTTTGACCGAAAATACCTATTAAAAGTACACAAAATCAATGATTCGTAGTCCCCTGATTTCTTCTCCAAAACTTAACCGATTTAACTGCTTTTTTCATTAAAAAATAAAGAAAGGCTTTTGCCGTGTTCCTATGTTTTCTATTTTTTATATAATCAAGTCAAATTTGTTTTCTGAATTTTTGAACACAGCGGAAAATCATGCCAATTTTTTTGGTTTTTGAATATTCATATCTCTTTTAATAATAAATTTATGAGAAAAAGGAAAACATAGGAACATGACAATAGTAGCCATGGATATTTAAAAAAAAAAATTGATCTACTGGCATTATCCAGGGAGGAAACAGGGGACTAAGTTTGTATGGAAAAACGGCCCTTGTGTTTCCTCTTAACAGTCGTTATTGGTAGTCAGAAGTTAGAAAATCTGACAAACTGTCTTCCAGTCTTACCAAGTAGAATCGTGTTACCTAGCAACTGGATTGTGGACGTCAGATAAACAGTCGCTCCATGTATAAAATACTGGTATTCAGCTGCATCCAGTTAGACTGGAACCCGACTTCACCATAGTTGGCAAGATTAGGCAGATGATAATGAATCTTCCTGCTCTTTCGTTCAAGGAAGTCAAGTTTACCTTTTTGTAATATTATATAAGTCTAAATGTCTTAGTAACAGTGAACTAAGTTATGTACATAATATGTGTTCTTACAAAAGTGACCTTTTCAATCATTTCTAGGATGCATGCATAATCTATTATCTAAGCGTGAAGGTCATTTCATTACGGAGAATCATTAGCATCTGAGGCTAGTAGAGACAGTCAGAGTTTAAAAAGTGACTTAAAAACATACTATACTAATATTCTAAAGAAGGAAATAGTATGTTAGTGTGAAAAAGGTAATCTCTAGCAGTAATCGTCTGTCATCTAAGTTACGCTTGCTGCGGTCGATTCGTGAATGGGTGACCATTCATTTCATACCGTAAAGCCGTTGGTCCCGGCTGTCATTCGTAGATCTTTGACAGTCGTCATAAGAAATCAGAAGAACTTAAATTGGAATCGTATTGGCTTAAGATTGGAAAGAGTCGAAGCCTGTACACTTCAGGAATTGATGGATGTTACTGATGGTAGCAAACTTGTGACTAAGGACGGGTTGCTTCAACTATATATTACTGACCGGTAATAGTAAAAAATGGCGCTAACTGCCGTCAAATAAAAAAAATGGGTTGTTTCACAAAATCGTACGTCAAAAAGTTACTATTACCATAACCGACCAGCAGTGCAATTTTGTTACAATCTCCCACGGTGAACACCTAGGTGAAGTGAGCTGTCATCCGATTGTAGTGCTTTGTAAAACTTTAGCATCGGGACAGATGACAGTTCACTTCACCTTGGTGTTCACCGAGGGAGATTGTATCAGAATAGACATACTGTCAACGTAATTTTGTGTTGTCAAACAGCTCCTTCAAACATCAAAATATTATGAAATCTCTTTTTAATAAGTTTGACTGACTGATTTTTATGTCATGAAACAACCCGTTACATTTAACGTATGTTAAACATCTCACGTCATAATAACTTTTAACCGTCCGTATGTAACGTTATCAGACTGTTGGAAACAACCCGCCCTTAGTCATAGGCCAAATCAATGGCTGCCATCGAGATGCTAAGAAGATGAGAAGACACTGTTCTCTAGTCATCTATACTTTTTTACAAATATTTTAAAGCTGAAGAGCTGGTTTGCACGCGGTAATTTTCGAAACTACTGGCCGATCCTGAAAACTCTTTCGTTCATAGGAAGTCTTGTTACCCCTAAAGAATCATGGCAAGATTTGTACAAAAAAAAAAAAGATGTTTAGAGAAGTTGAAATTCTTTTTCTTATATTCTTGCGTAAAGAGTATCTTCAGGCATTTACAATATTTTTAAATCCCCGCTAAAAATTAATTATAGTTTAACGAAAAGCTCATTATTTCAGAACAAAACGGCGACAGACAGTAACAGTGCCACTGACAGCCGCCGTTTCCCAGTTTTTACACTGAAATTGCATCGTTTTATGGGAAATAATATCACAAATAATGATTATTTTTTTCCACACACTTGTCACATCACTTGTCTGCCAATGTTATAGACACGTCAACGTCGCTTGTAATTTTCTTTTTTTTTTATAAAGACAAAATGGGCATCGAGTTGAAACGAAAAAGTGTTATTTTTATTTCATAATATTTTAATTATGCGGGGGTTTGAAAATATTCTAAGTATATCAATCTGCCTCCTGGTAATGTATTCTTCACATTGGAAAGTATTTTAAGCCCTCTAAATTATTTTATTTTTTTCATACAAATGAATGTATGGATTTGCCATGATTCTTTTTATTGCAATTGTTATTAACAATAATAGGGATCCATAAGAAAATACGCGAACGGGTACTATTAAATATACCGGTGGTTTAGAGCAACACAAAAATACAAGAAGATAACCATTATTTATTCACATAACAATAATAAAACTGTTATCAACCATCCATTTTGTCAGCGTTTATCATACAAACACAGTTTCTTCGTTTTTTACATCACCGACCTTGGTACACCACAATGATTTGTGTAAACAGTACCTAGACGGTTGAGTGAGCGTTTTTTCAGCGTCCGAAGTGCGGTCAATATTGCCAATGAAGGCATTTTTTTGTACAAAGTTAAAATATGCCACAAAACATTGCAGATGACCGAAATTGTGCAACAATTTTATTGACACATTAAGTTAATGAGACTAGTTAAATTTTAACTGGTAAAATAATAACTTTGTAACGTATGTTATTACGCACTTAATGAAACCGAAAGTTACATGTTCTGGACCATAATAGTACTTCTCTCCACCCTTCAAAATGGTTGATCTAAATGATCCTGATCCACGCGTCATGTTCGTGAACGGCCACTGTCAGGTAAGATTAGTCATCTCTTAACTGCTTCTTATATTTTATTTACAATATTTTTTTATATTTGTTGTATTGCTCTATATTGTTTTGTCGTTATTATTTAAGCAACAAGTTTAATGTAACCAGGATGATATGATTTGACGTGTTTTATTGTTTGTTTGACCACGCGTATGTTTTTTTTTAAATGGATAGTGGATACCTCAAAGTTGGATTCATGCCCCATTTTATGAAAATATTCCTCCTCTAAGGGTAAATTAAAGGAATGATTTGTTTGTTGTTACTGTTTCTTAATTAATTTAGAAGAAAAGAAGTAGACACTAAAACGCGAAAAGTAAACACTTTAAAAAAAAGATTTTACACACCGTACTATAAAATATAACTGCCACTATATCTATTGAAGTATAATTGACTTACCATTTCTATTTTACACACCGTACTATAAAATATAACTGCCACTATATCTATTGAAGTATAATTGACTTACCATTTCTATTTTACACACCGTACTATAAAATATAACTGCCACTATATATATTGAAGTATAATTGACTTACCATTTCTATTTTACACCCCGTACTATAAAATATAACTGCCACTATGTCTATTGAAGTATAATAGACTTACCATTTCTATTTTCACTATCAGCCGGCTTCATTTGAATAGGGTGGTGCATCTGTTGGACAAAGAAATTAAAACGTTATGATTTTGACAGGATTTTTATAAATACTTATTTGGTAGACAGGTTTTCGTAATGAAAAACGTTCAAAATCTAGTAGCAGCCTCATCTCAGTGACAATCAATACCAAAAGCTTGTAAAAAAAATATGTAAATTAGAGGTATTTTTGACAAATTGAGACGGAGATTAGAATGCGAACGTTCCTAGAAAATACGGGTTTTGCCTCCTTGGTTAATAAACAAATTGACCTTAGATAACCATTTTTTTTTATTCTGCATTTATTTTAGGTACCTACTTTTAAAAAAACTTTTAAAAAGGTTTATTTGGGCCATAAATTTGAACAGAACCTTCGCTCCGGTACTACTTGGCTGAGATAATATTTTGTGGAATATGCCTACGTCAGTTCTGTTCAAATTCAAGGCCACTATTAAATTCTTTCTTGTAGATTTTTTTACAATTTCGAAAAAAGAACATAGTTAGGAATGCCAGACAACGTTCTGCTAGCCTTTTGGGCACTTGTCCCATTGAGAGCGATGCGGACGAGTCTTTTGCTGCCCTATATAATCCCCCTTCTCCATTTGTACAGACAGCGTCGTGAAATACTTACCCGAAGAAATTTTAATGCGTGGGGGGTAAGCAGTTGATGACGCTGTCGTACATAATATTTTTTATTGCTAATTAATAAAAATAATGTTTTATTGACATAAAAATGAGTTATATCACAAAATATATTATGAATCCCCTGGCCCTTATACTAGCTAACTAACTGTATGATAGGGACCAGTGATTTCGCATTTTATGCATATTTTTCGCATTATGTCAAACAAACAAAAATTGGTAAGTTCGGTATACATTTCTATAACAAATACATATTTTTGGGCACTTGTCCCATTGAGAGCGATGCGGATGAGTCTTTTGAACCTCTTGGAACTCCCTCCTTCCCATTTGTATATAATATATAGTACCTACCTGGGCGAACGAGCATTGCTCGGTATTTTATTTCGTGTTTTAAAAAAATCAAAACTAGCTAGATCGATTTATTGCCCCCGAAACCCCCTGCATACTAAATTTCATGAAAATCGTTGGAGCCGTTTCCGAGATTCAGATTATATATATTTATATATACTTACAATTGCTCGTTTAAAGGTTTTTTATTATTATATTATAATAATAATAAATTTATTGCATAAATATTACATAGGGTTTGGAGCCAATGTTAAAACATACAAAAACTAGACAAGCCTGTATCTTGAGTGATATGTTAGGTATATCATTTCAAAATATTTACATTTTATATTGTACTTATTTTTCATTTTAAAAAGAACAAATACATTTGAAAAAGGAATGCATATGTTATAAACTGGTCGGTGTCTATTTGTCTATGCATCGGCGTACATCACAAACAGTGTTAACCCCATTAGAATGATTAACAGCATATCGGACGACGACATTAACTCGGCTTTGAACACGATACTAAACAATTTATAGCCTCAGAATGTCCAGTCTATACGAATTGGTGTAAACTTGGACATAGTGAAACGGTCCTTTGCCAAATAGACTGCTTGGTCAAATGTGGATTTTACCGCCTATTTTAAGCTGAATATGGCCGATGCGTTAGGGTTGTTTTACACATAAGCAGGTATATCGGTTCGTCATACGCAATGACACGACCCTTACCCACAATTATAAAAAAAGGTTTAAAAGCTTAAAGCCTTTATTTACATTATTGTTTGTTTTATTATTGTAGTCTCATGGTAAACAGCGATTTTTTTTCGATTCGACTGTTTATATCGATATCTATCGCAAAAACGCCTCGGGCTTCATTTTGAGGGTTCCCCGTAAACCGTACCCATTCGGGACAATATTAGGTAGGTACTAAGACTCCACTGGGTGTCTGTGTGTCCGGCCGTCCGTCCGTCTGACATAGAACTGTATTTTTTGAACCGTTATAGACTCACAGCACAAAATTTTCACTGAGTTTGATTTTTATTATTTATAACATAACACAAATAATATAATAACATAAATAATAAAAATTAAATATAGATAAAATTAAAGGGATATGGATAAAAATAAAAATTAATAAAATCCCCCCTTTACGTTGACTTGAATATGCCCTGGCGGTTGAGAGTTTGTCATGCTCACTTGAATGTCTTGCTGATGGTGGCGCATGTGTTGGATCATTTGGTTCCCTTCAAAATGGTTGAGCTAAATGGTGCCGATCCGTGCGTCATGTTGGTGAACGGGCGCCGTCAGTTGAGACGGTTGGTCGACGGACAGTTGGTCATCTCTTAGCTACCTCGGTTATTTTAAATTTATTTTGAATTGTCTAATTTCATTGTCACTAGACCTCTTTTAACGTGCACAACTTGTTACATTGTTCTCACATTGTACCCCTAGATTCAACATGAATGATGTAACCTAAATTTGTAATATTCTATTGATTTTAAAAGAGTGTTCATGGAGTTTCTTGCTCGTTCTTCTCCATAGAAACCTACTGTTTGGAACGAGCAACTAGCTGCAACTTTTTGACTGACTGACTCCTTGACAATTCAAAAGTGCCTGTAAATGGTTTATTTGAAATAAATGATTTGAGTTTGAGTTTAATTATCAAACAAGAAACGTGTGTTTTTTGTATGTAGTATTAATAATATTGTAAAGGTGGTACAGAATCACCTGCAATACGACTCGAGCTTGACCGTTTCGCTACGTTTATGTACTGTCATCGATATTAATCATACTCTAAACAAAGTACGCCTTCTGCTTCTCCCACATTGATAAACACAACATATTATTTATATGGTACATGTGCAAACAATCCCGAACTATTTTAATTATTCGTAAACATTGACCGAGCACATCGCGACGTGTTGTGTTGTCACACTATTGTTGTTTCGATTGTGTATCTGTTGATATGTGTATCTGTATTGATTCTCATTTGTTTTCAGTGTTGTTGACTTTCAAGTTAGCAACACTTGCAAGTGAGAATTTATGCGTTCAATTTTTTAGATAATAAAAGGGAATAAATATAATGACTACAAAAAAATACTTTAGGATCTCATGCTTCCTTACCAAAAAAATATACTAAATACCAAATGTTGGTAGTAATTGATCACCAAATCTTAGGGTGCAAAATAAGCAAAATCTTATTGACCCCTAAGTCCCCCCTAGGGCGGATCCGACATTACTACAATTTCGAAAAAAACTAATTTTCTACAATACTTTAGGATTTTGGTTTTATTTTATTTACTATTTTTGGTGATCATTTACTAGATCTGGAGGTTCGTTAAACATAAGCCATAATAAAATATACCATATAGTTCTCAGGCCTGTGGCCAAGGAAAAGCCGTACTAATCGACCGATCATGGTTAAGCTACGCTTGCCGCGGTTGGTCCGTGAATGGGTGACCACTTCATACCGAGACTCCTCCGTCTCTCGGAAAGCACGTAAACCCGTTGGTCCTGGTTGTCCTTTGTAGACAGTTGTTATGGGTAGTCAGAAGCCAGAAAGTCTGACAACAAGACAGTGTTACCAAGGGGTATCATCGTGTTACGCATACGCGTTGTGAAGGTTATTCAGCTGGTTCCAACTAGACTTGAAGTCGACCCCCATGTACTTGGGAAAAGGCTATAATAGGCAGATGATGATGACCTTAAAGGACTCGAGGATAACGTAACTTTCTACAAGCTAAAGAATTTTTAAATTTTTTTGAACTCGGTCGGTAGTTCTAGAGATGCAGCAGACAGCGGTTTTCCGCGGTTGGAATTGTTTGAAATTATTTTGGCGCGTACAAAATGATCGGTTTTTATAAAACATCGGCTAGCTGCTCGGCCACGCGGTTTACCACTAGCGGGTCAGCGGGTGTGTGAGGCTAATATACAGCTGTTTCACTTAAACAATCGCTACACCACGGTTTTGGTTGTATGGCAATAATGTAATAGTCTTACAGACATCGTCGAATATGGTTGAGAGATCTAATACAAAGGGCTTTTCTCTGGCAATACCGAACAGCGACTTACTAGCTTATGGCCGCGGCTTCTGCGTTGACTTTAGACAGTCCTGAATGATTCTCAGGAGAACACAACAACGGGATAAAAACCCCTACTTAAATCCTATGTATTAAGCTAGATTAATAAATATCTGTGTGCCAAATTTTAGCAAATTCCGATCAACAATTTAAGTGTTAAAGAAATGTAACAGGCATTCATCCATCCTCACAATCTTTCCCATTTATAACAGTAGTAAGATCTTCTCTAACAGATACATTTATGTAATTAATATTGTATTCATTGCAACCTTTATCAACCGTTTGATAGCTCTAGCAAGTATCTCTAGAATGGCAACCTTTACGGATGGTTGATCGTCGATCTCAACCGACACTAACCTATATGTTGGCGTTGGACGAATGTATAAATAAATTAACAGTTTATTTTGATTATGTGATTTACTACAAATAGAAATGAATAAGTGATTTGATGTTCATGGTGAAGTAATTTATTGATACTTTGTATTGAATTTGATAGCTATCTGTATTTAACACAGAAACGACCACGAGCTTTTGCCTTTGATTGCGTCCGTTAATTTTGGTTATCGCGGATGGTGATAAATAAGCGGTTTAAAAAAGTAGCTCACATACTTTCTTAAGGCCCAAGTTTACTCTGTACCTTTAGTTTTCAAAATCGTCCAGTAGTTTAGCCGTGAAAGTGTGACAAACCAACCAACAAACTCATCTTTTGATTTTCAATATCAGTAATAATATAGTAGTAATAATAACATACTTGTTGCTAGTTTTTAAAGTGCGTCAATGATCTTTAATTTCAATCCATCTCCCGTGCCTGCGAATCCGGTAGTGGTAGAAACCATGGGGTTTTAAACAGGAAGAGTCCGACATTACCCTCCGTTCGTACGGAGAGCATCCATGAGCCCTGTAAGGTTTGTAGATGATATTTTGATTTCAGCCCAGAGAAATGAAGTAGACATTTTCTACTCCATTTCAATCAGCGCGCGAAATATAATTCCAGGCGGATTTTTTTGTCTTTATTGTTATGTAATTTTGTAATTTCAACTCTGTTTCTGTCAGATTTCAGATCGTAATCAATTAATTGATAAAAATTGCTTGTGATACAGGTGTCTGAACTGGCCATAAAACAGCCATATTCAATACGAAATTGAAACAAGAAACATACTCAGGAATCGTAACACAGTTCCGAGGCGGCCATAGAAGAATCCTAGTGTAATCAATCAGCGATCACGCTATTTATAACGTGACAAGCATCTACTCCGTATTGAGTAATGGCCAGACAGCACTTATTGGCAGCCACAACGGTTAAAGATTCCATTCGTCATTATTAGTTGTTCAGTTGTTACATAGATATAGACCTAAAATGATGTGACGGGTTTTGGTAGGTATGTTTTCTACCCGCTTTACCCTTTTTCCCGGTTTTCTGGAAAATTGATTCGGTTTTTTTTTCAGTGGAAGATTTTTGTGATTTCGCGTTGATGGGTGTACTGTAGAAGTTGCATGCGTTCGGCATGCAGGTTGAAACCATTAACTTTATAGTTTATGTCGGAACACTCTGGAACCTTCTACTTGGTTTTAAACAGAGTAGAATAGAATTGTTTTTATAAGTCATATGGACTGACAGGCCTGACTCTGTCATAGGCAGACGTATTATTATTATATTATCCTATTATAGAGTTTATTTAAGGTCTACCTATCTTTGAGTTCTAGTATTAAGTTCCCGGTCTCTATAGTACATACATAACATACTGCATGCTTTGCCATCAATGAACAATATAGTTTCAGCAATTAAACATAAATAATTAATATTATTGTTAAAAAAAGGTAAAGATTTTTTTGTAAGAGGTGGAAATATTACTCTGGAAATATTACATACGCTATATTTTAGGGTAAATTTCGACTTCCACTCGGACGAAGTCGCGGGTTGAGGTTAGTTAAATATCACACTCGAAAACGTGATTAACGCTCACA
The DNA here is from genome assembly GCA_947361185.1 of Charanyca ferruginea. Lineage (NCBI taxonomy): Eukaryota > Metazoa > Arthropoda > Insecta > Lepidoptera > Noctuidae > Charanyca > Charanyca ferruginea. The sequence continues at coordinate 5,418,876 of OX376062.1, forward strand.
CCATTCATTCATTCATTCAAGAATATTGGCCATCTTGTCTAATCCAACAGCAAACAGACGTCGATACCTAGCCCAAATATTCGCGCCAACCACGTAACGAAGACGTAATCACGTAGCACGCATATTATGCGCACGCGCCAATTCACGCGTCAAACGCCCCATGACCCGTTAAACTGGTCGCGTTTAAATTGTAGTGACTGTTAATAATTTGGAACAAATTTCAGGTAACTTTCTCTCGTTTTTTGAATCGAGCTATTTTCCTTGTACAGTCGCCAAAGTAAATAAGTAACCAGAGTCGGATATAGTTGAAGTTTACTTAGAAACCGATGGATGTTTTCAAATAAAATTTAATTTGATTTATGAAATGTTTATACTCTATTAATTTAATATTATAAAAAAAAAACTAAGGAAACTTCAACTCAACTACACCTGGCGACCTGGTTACTTATCTACTTTGGTGACCGTACTAGAAAGGAACTATTAGTTGATCTGTGGTACTAGGCAGATAAATATCAATGTTGACGGTATTGACGTCTTGAATGACCGAACAAAACTAAAATGGGATTTCTCTCAATTTGAAAAGTCATTATTGTAATGATTATTTTCTCGGTTTGTCTATTTATTGTTCCTACTTTATGTTAACAAATTAATAAATGACTTCTGACTTTTATCGTGTAATATTTTTAAATGTTGTAAGCATAAGTTTAGCAATGGTTTTTTTTCAGCCTGAATTTTCCTACGGCAGGGCTAAGGCCTCTCTTCTCTCCTTCCACTTTTCTCGATCAAGGGCTATTATTTTGGGACCAGTCTTTGTCGAAGTACTGCCGCGATGGGTTGGATTGGGTTTCATGGCTCTTAAATGAAAAAGTGCTTAATTCCATTTGAGTTTATGGCGTCTCGTGATTTCTGAACTTTAAATAACTCAACAAAACAGAACCGTATTCTGGCATATCAACCTTCTTTTATATAGTCATATGTTTCCGCTCAAAAAGGCTAACGGATACAAAAAGTTTGCATACTGTCGGACGTGCCCAGAAGGCACGCACCATTGCCAACGAAAACGAAACAAAAAAACTAGCATATGAATATTTAAAAAAAAACTCGAAAGCGTCAATTTTTAGTTCAACACGCGCTATAAATTGTTTTTTATGGTTTTTTGTTCGTTTAGTATTTAAATTAATTCCATTAAAGGGTGGGCTTACCCTTAAGATACTAGCGGTGATCGATGATGCATTTACTGGTTAAAAAGATTCCCAATTCGACCTAAAGTGACAGTCAAGTCCTAATTCCAAAATAAAAAATGCGTAATCGAAAATGATTGCCAAATGTCCGTATGAACAAATTCACATTAAATTGGAAAGCAATTTGAATTTGAAACTAAAGAATGAAGATTACCTAATGAAAAGCAATTACAGTGAACTATGGACATTGGATTCGCTCTAGATTTAAGAGAACTTTACCAATAATACGTAAATCAAAAACTCGTAATGGAAAATACGAGTACCTACTATGAGTTACGTAATAATTTTGAAGTTAAGTTATGCGACGGGAGACTGGCCTAACCACAAGCCTAGAAATTAGTGCCCTTATCCTATCTTCAAAATTTAAATCGAGTTTATTTATTTATGGACCAAAATATAATAGGGTATTACACCCATTTTTGAAAAGTGTCTCAATGAAATTCTGTAGTACTAATATGCCACCAAAAAAAAAACACAATTTTTTTATTCAATCGCTAAGTGCCATAAAAATGCATCAAAATTTTAAATTTTCAAATTTCGCGCGTAGTTTGACGAAAACGCCTCTTACTGGACGCCATATTGCTCAGCGTAAATGACGTCAGTTCGTTTTGTATCAAATGAGATCATATTAAATATGGTAATTGTATATCATTTAAAAATAATTAAAAGCATATTTTGTAATAGGTGTAATAATGAAAAAATTACGTTGGTTACGAAAATAATAAAAGTTCAAAGCCTACGCCAATCGGTTGGCTGACAGTTGACAATTTTTTGTTTACACAGCCGTACGGCGTAATAACATGGCCGCTACTATTTCACGGTGTTTTATAACAGATTAAAAATACTAAAAAGATTGAATTGAATTTAAAAATATGTTATGTTATTTTATGAACTAAAACTTACTTTTTCCGACTGCTTTATGCCTAAACTGTCTCAATAACATATTTATAGATTTTTTCTCGTATAGAGTAAAATACCCTATTACACAACGTTTTGTATTCAACGCGCTGTCGAGAGTATCCTCTCAACTAGTACCTAAAAGCACACAGCAAATAACTAACCTCCTTATACTGAAAATCGTGATCGTTCCTAATTCAAATATTAAAAAAAAAAGCTGAATCGTCCTTCCATGAACCTTCAACTCATAGAAAACAATTTGAATTTGGAACTTAAGATAAAGGTCACTGTTACTGGAAAGCAATTTCAATGAACTATGGACATTCGATTCGTCCTAGATTTTAAGGTGTAGGTCACAGTTCTCGATAGCAGCCGCCCATCGCAGGTTTATTGCCATTTGCCTCCATTCAATATAAATTCCCGATAGACGCGAACGGCATCTGCCTATAGGGTTGACAACAATTTGTTCTGAATTTAAATATGTGCTAAGTTTTTAATTGAAGATAGTAATCAAAATGTAAGTAGGTCATTACGTTAAAGTTTGTACCTTTTTAATCGTGCTAAGAGCAGTTTGAGTAGCTCGTGCGAATTCATAAAGGTAGATAATTTAAGGGATTGGTTATAGACCCCTTAAAGTCAAAGTCAGTGTATATGACCCTGTTTTTATACTATATACCTCTTTTTAACATGCACGGCTTGTCACATTATAGACATAGATTCAATATGAATGATGTAACCTATTTTTAAAGAGTATCCATGGAGTTTGGAACGAGCCACTTCAACTTTTTGGCTGACCAACTCCCTGAAATTTTTTTTTAAAGTGTCTGTAAATGGTTATTATTACAGATTGAGTTGAGTAAGAGTTTCCACGTCCAGATTTAGTAATTAGGAGTATCTACGCGAATTACCAAGCTAATAATAACCCCCTGAGCATTCTCAACAAAACACAAAGAGATCAAATGATCTCATAATAAGGAAACTCTTATCGCCTACACGCACTTTAATCATTTAATTCATTTCTGCTTAGTACTTACACTATAAAGATAAGACCAGAAGTAGGCACAACGTAGCGTAATTTGCGTCGAGCAAAAACTAGTTGGAACCTTTTTTAAAAATTATTTAACCCTGCAGTAGTCGCGCACCTAAAAGTAACGGGAGTGGTCGCACGGGCTACATACGTAGTCCATTTTCAAATTGAAATAAATAAACTCATAAGCATAAACAGTTTATTAGACGTATGAAAATATAATCACTACAGTTTTCTTAACTAAAAATGATTAACATAACCTAATCATAACCTCTGTGTTACAAAAAATCAACAAAAATAAAAAATCTCTCTAAATTGGCACAAAAATTACAGGATTCGCTCTAATTGAGATCACGATAAAAAAAAAATACTAAGAACTAATTTCTAACTTCTATTTTCTGCACAGGACAGACACATAATCTTCGAATGATGCCCACATACTAACTTGTTACACGCGGTGCACATCTTTCTGGTGCTTTTACTGCGGGCTCTTCCAAAGTCATGGCAACGACGCACAACATTACTCGATGTCGCTGCCGAGGGAGTTGGTTGGGTTTCTGTGAATCATAGAGGAATCCCCTATTCAGAGGAATCGTTTTTGACCACAATGTATTGTCATCTCCGGTATGTGTCAATGCGCGCGCGTTGCTGAGGCGGTTCATCATCTTCAGCCATGCCTCAATCGGTGCAGCTCGTTTATTAGTCATTTCTATGCTAAAAAATAAAAAGTCATTTATGTTAAATCTATCCGAAACTAATAAACAAAGTTTAAATAACGAATTTAAGTTAATTATCATAAAATTATTAAAAACACAAAAGTTTGTCATGATATAAATACTTACGTAATTGGTCGCGCGGGCTACAATTGTAGTCTATGCACTTCGCTGAAGTCCTGTGACACAACCGCTCGCGACTGACCCTTGTGCTTCACTTAGCGTGTCTCTCGTACATTCGTTCGAAAGTACCTAGGAGCGCAGAAACCTAATGCTTACCGATTCTGAGAAATTCTCGATTTTGTATGAGTGGGCTACATATGTAGCCCACGCGACTACTCCAGGGTTAAGTCTTGCTTTTGGCTGCAACTCATCTGATTTTAAGTGATGAGCTCGCTTGTTTAGGATGAACCGGTTCACTCGTGCCTTGAAGATATCCAGATTATTAAGTATTTTTACGTGACTTCTTTTGCGTTCTCAATTCCCAATTGCGAAACCGATGGCATAAAACCGAGATCAAGTGTGAGGTCATAATTACGAGTTGTTTTTTTTAAAAGCTTAATTTACATTCTACTGAACCTGATTAAAAGAAAAGAGATGTAGAGCTGACAGTCAACCTTGATAGTTCGAAGAAGCCCTTGAAGAAGAAGAAGAAACTGACAACAAATTGTGCTACAAACAGGATTTTTCATGAAAAGGAATGCAGAGCAAATTACGCGGCTCACTCTCTAAATTACGTTCGTTTGCCCCCCCACACCAAACAGTTTATGCGACACATTTTACATTGGGTCACCCTAAACTGGGCCGTTTCGCACCTTTTGGAACTTAAAAGCTTCACACCAGGGCTGATTGTTGTACTTTTCAGTGGCGCGGTTGCAACAAAAGTCTAACTGTATTGTTCTGTTTTCGAAACTTTTCCGCGCCGCACCGTCCTCTCGGTGTGAAACTCCGTACAATGTGCGCGGGAGGTACAGCTGATACTCTAATTTCGACCCAGCCTGACCATTGCTGTCCCCTTAATGACGCACTAAGCCTAGGTTCGAACCCCGCAGGGGGTGCCCTTAGTGTCTGCTCATTTAATAAATATCCTTAGTTTGTAAGCCCTGGCTGGGGGCCTTAAAGCAATTTTCGGCCACCACAGGATTGTCCGGTTAAGCAGCATCAACCTCAGAGTCGTTGCGCTGCGAGTGGTACTATCAAAAAAAAAAAAAGCTGATACTCGGAAGTTCTTCCATTTAATTAGTTGAATGATTTGATTTAGAATGGCAGACATCTTGTAATGTTTTAATGAGGTATTGCGAACTTAAAATAGCATCTGTAAAGACCAAGAAATCTATAATTTTAGTTTCTTGTAGAAAGGCCAATGGTTGTCACGGATTTGAGATTTTAATAACACGCACCTATAGTACCAGAATTAAAAAAAAAATTTTTTTTTTTTTTTTCTTTTTTTAGTTTTAGTTTGAATATTACTAGATTTTGCCCGCGACTTACGCGTGAATGTCGGTTATCGCGGATGCAGATTTAAAAAGTAGCCTATGTCCTTCCCCAGGCCTCAAGCTATCTTTATACAAAATTTAATCAAAATCAATTCAGCCGTTTCATCGTGAAAGCGTAAGAGACAGAGTTACTTTTGCATTTATAATATTAAAGTATGGAGTATGGATTTGCGTCACTTTCTCGTGAATAAATATACTTTCTTTCTAACTGTACTAAAAATATTTTCATCAAAATCTTCCCGTTCTAGCATATTCAATACAAAAATAAAACTTTTCAACAACAATAAAGGAGAAGGATTTTATTGATATTGAAATAAACTTAAGCTGTCTGCTATTTCACAGTCCGTAAAAGTCAGTTGAGTTTTACAGTCAATTTGTAGTTACAAATTGAAAAGTTTTATTGTATGCCATAGATAAATTGTTGAAGACGTCGGCGAGTTTAACTATCTCTTTGTGACTAACGTTAAATGGGATATTTGGTAGTTAAACGAGTATCCAGGATACTAGAAGACTTATGGCCTGTTTAAGGATCTCTGATTACTTTTTTCGATAACTACTCTGGCAGTACTTTATTTCTAATTCCAATTTCTAAGATATTATTTCCTCATATTGATGGTATCTGGAAGCTATATTCTTAATAATATGAAACTGGAGGCATATGTGACGACACGGTTGCCGCAGTGGTTGAGCGATTGGCTGCTGAGCTGCGTGTAGTAGGTTAGATTCTCAAACGGAACAAACATTTGTTGACATACAGGTAGTTGTTCCAGGTGTGGTTGCATAAGTGAGTCTGTTTGTAAATACACCTACGATACAGAAGAAAACAACACAAGGACTTAAATAAACGTATAAAGAAAATAAAAAATAACTCTTAATAAAAATAGGCGTCAAAACTCTCTATACATGTTTTTTTCTTGAACAAACATTAACACGAACACGATACGGCGAAGCGTTACCGCTATATGGTTGAAGTTCCACGGTCTCGAACCAAGCGCTTTGACTCCACATCTATTGTGGAATTCCCTGCCCGCCTCTCTGTTCCCTGATAAGTATAATCTGGGTATCTTTAAGGCACGAGAAACCGGTTCATCTTAGGCAAGCGTGTTCCAACTTAGGCCGCATTATCACTTACGATCAGGTGAATTGCGTTCAAACGCAAGCCTATTTAATAGTAAAAAAAAAAAAAAAAAACAAATTGCTATTCAGTAATAGGCAGCCCTGACACTCGTTACGGTACTTAAATGTCGATAGTAATTCGCACAGAGGACAGTGATTAAAAATAAATGAGGTGTGACATACAACTCACAAGACGACTTACATTCTGTAGGAATTACTTTGATCTAATATATTATGTTTATTAAAATTTGCAGACAAAGTTTAGAAAATAAACAAAGTTTAGAAAAACTAGATTACATTATTATGATTGTTTTGTATTCATTTTTTAATATAATGTTGCGGTATCTCAAAATCGATTATTCATATTAAAGTACTTTTCAGTTTGAAATTTTATTTTAAAATTTAATTTTAATTTTCTAAGACTATGTAATATTTAATTAGGTATGTCTTACTATTAAATCAAATTGTAATTCCTATTTCTTTACTAAGTTTGCCTTTTTTGCTATCTATAAAAGTATAAAACAGAGTCGCTTTTTGTCTGTCAGTTTGATTGTTCAGTTCTAAAAAATTACTTATGCCATTTTTATGCGGTGTTCATTATAACTTATTTATTATAAGGTTTTTGTGGTCATGAAACTCAGTTATCACAGCAAAGAAGTCTTGTAATTTTTGACACGTCTTCACATACCTAAGTAGGTCACACTATAACACAGCATGGGCGGAACGCTACTTTCTGTAAATGTGCCAATTTTTTTACTTTACAAAAAAAAATTGTCCTCCGTCTGGCAGCCCTATTCGACCCGTCACCCGTCACTACAGAACGTGTCGGTAACTCCGTAGTAATCCGCACATCGGACACTGTTTAAAAATAAACGAAGTGTGACAAGCAGCCAAGACGAGCACCTCGTTAGACGAACCAAATTAATTTATAGGGTACACACACACTTATGTAGATATATTATTTTTACAAAAACCGAGGAAAAACACTGACTACTTGCTGGTTAAGGGAAATGAACTACTTGGGAATTTGTTGATTTTCTCAAAAAGGGCTACATCAAATTTAATTTAATTTTGGTAAAATTTATATGGAACCATTTCGGATTAAACTCATTTCGAACAAAAACAGAATTTTGCAAATCCGTCTATATATCGAGCCATTACCGCCGACTTAGTGTAACCGACAAAAACCAAATTTTACAGGAGAAGGTATTTTTTAATTATTTTTAAAAATATTTGCGCTATTATATTGAAATTTCACATATAATAATGATTTCTGAAACCTAATGTACTCACGTAAAAAAATTTGAAAAAGCAATAGATTTTAAGGCTTTTTTGGCGTTTACAATATTTTTGCTGTCTCAAACTAATGGTTGCTTATGTTTCTGGGCGTTTGAGATAACACTTGCGATAAAAAGTAACCTGTTAAAGTTTTAACGCAAGCGACAATAATCCATTTAAACTATTGATCCATTTTCATATCCAAAAGGTTTTCCTCTGGTATTTTATGTTGTTCATAAAGTCCATTAATGCCAGCTACACATTTAACGATCTATCGTTACGTGTGTAGCTGGCATAAGGTGTACGATGATCAGAATCAGTGTAATCAACAAGAAGTTTACTTATAGGTAATGTGGAACCATTATGATCTGATATTAAACGGGAATCAGCTGTAAAATTAAGTAAAGATGGTGATGTCATAATAGGTAAAACCGTTTCCAGATCGTAGTCATAGTCTCTTCCTATGGCATGAACGAATCAAGCGTTACGTTTCTCTGCTGTGTATACTCAGGAACAGGAGATTTAGTAATGCTCTGTTGTGGTAAAGAACTTGGTGGTAGTAATTCCAAAATATTCTTAATCCTTGACTGTAACCATAAATAAAAAAAAACTTAGTTTCTAGCACTAAAAACTTCTTTTATTCTCATAAAAACGTAAACTACGTAATTATTTAAAAAAACGAACCGTTTTTTATTAAAAGCGTAGGTACCTGATAGTGTTGTATAGTGTTTAGTAAATCACTGCAGTTACCTACTTATTACGAATGTTGTTTAAAATGTCAACGCCAGCAAAGGTACGTTAGATACTTGAGTATTGTGGCTTTGTTAGTATACTTATTAATTACTTACTAATACTAACTAGTAGGTATACCTAGGTATTGGTAATAATTAGTTGATATTATAAAAACTAGTTAGTATTAGTAAGTAATTAATTTAACACTAAAAACAGTGCAGAATGATAGTTGTTGCATCACAATCTTAACTGGAATGAACGCATCGCAACACATTTGTTGCTACTTTGTTTATAGTAAGCGACAAAATTTTGTCGTACTGTGTCGGTTGCGATAACAAGTAGGGTCACTTACGCTGCAATTCTTAAATAATTACGCATCTTACGATAAAAATGATAATGTCGTTTACTCTAAAATATAGAAAACCGTTAAGCTAACGATAAACTTAGCATTTGCTGTAACTTTCTAACTGATTGTATTTTGGCGGGAATAGTGGACGAGCCGAGTCCGTTATAGTTTAAAATGTCGTTTGCGATGAAAAACGCTGTTTAGGTAAAAATGTCGCTTACGATAAGTCGGCGGTAATGGCTCGATATGACAGAGTTATGCGAAATTCGAATTGATAACCTCCTCCTCTTTTTGAAGTCGGTTAAAAAACTCAACATTTCTGATCAATGTATTGTTGTTAAAATTAATAAAAGAATTCAAATATGACAAGTGATTGTCATATTTGAATTCAGTTACATTTAAGTTATATTTCAAGTAGGTAAATTGATGATTGCTACTTACTATTTTGAATTCAATCACAAAATGTAGTATAAACACGTCTCTCTCTTTAAATGTCTGACAATGACGGTGTTTTAGTTATTGTCAGCATCTTAAGAAAATTAGTCAGACATCAGAGATGTTGTAAATGAATGGCTGGAACTGTTAATGAAGCGAGAGACAGATGGGTTCATGAATAAAATTCTATAACTACGAAATACGATCGTATGAAACAGACAAACTACTATGATACGCTAGACGAAACATAGAACTCCGCCGAAAAAAGATAGGTACCTACTTCAATCCATACTAATATTATAAATGCTAAAGTAACTCTGTCTGTTACGCTTTCACGATGAAACGGCTGAACCGATTTTGATGAAATTTGGTATTATATAGCTTGAACCCCAGGGAAGGACATAGGCTACTTTTTAATCAGTGACTTCGTCTGCATCCACTATAACCGACATTCACGCGGACGAAGTCGCGGGCAGAAGCTAGTAAAAAATATTGCTAAGTAGGTATTTCCTACTACTATTATAAACGTGGATGTTTGTTACTTTTTCACGCTAAAACGGCTGCGCGGAATGACATGAATTGATCTAGCTTAACACAGGATTTTATTCAGTTTTTGTGTACCCTTGGAATAATTTACGGTTTTGTTAAACCAAAGCCGTCTCTAAAGTTTACCAGAAGCAAGTAGGTACTGAAATTAGTAAAAAGAATGTTACTACACCCTGTTCACAATAAGATTAGACAAACACAAACCTTTTTTACAGTCCCTTCAACCGATGTTGACTTCTATTCCGTAGACTTAAGGATGACATTAGAGTAAAAAAAGTGGTTACAATAACAACTGTTTACTGCAGTTGCCATTTGTCATGCTACCAACGCAATATGAGTCAAAATCGGTTAAACGGACTGTAAAAAAGGTTTTTGTAAATGTCTAATCTTATTGTGAACAGGGTATAAGTAGGTTTTTTTTTTCAGGAAAATCTCACCAAACGTCTTCCGAACCACTGCAAAGTGGCGACCATCAGAAAAGCGCCACACTGAAACTCAACAGAACGAACAGTCTTGGATCCCGCTACGAAATTAATCAGAAAAGAACAGAGTAGTGAGAAAATTTTGTATCCACTAAGTAGGTATTTAAACAATAAGGTAATGCTCCACTTAAGGCGCTAACAAGCGACTTTTGCAGATTTTAAACCAACAATCACGTCAAAATGTGTAGTGTAAATGATTAGAAAAAAATATATGTTAAACTAGAACATTCTCCTAATCATTTAGTATGTGAATATTTTTGATTATATTCATATTACATAGTTTAATTAACTCATGAAGTTGTGTCTGACGCGAGCAAAACATTAATAATCACACAAAATCTACCAGGAATATTTAAACGAACCTTTTACTATCTTACAGACAATTTTATTATCTATCTTTTAGTATACACCTTTTTTTTTAAGTTAAAGAATACTATCTTTTATTTAATTTTTTCGAATAAACTTTGAGAGTGTTGGACGCAGCGCATACGATTCTCTGGTGTCTCAAGGTCGCCGGCGTATATCGTCGCCTTAAATACCTACAAAGCCAAGATATGACTGACTGAGGGAATAATATAATCACGAAGACCTATTCCACTTTACGACAGAATATCAAAGTGGTGCGGTTTGAGGTGACGTCGCTGACGGACGTCGGGAGCAGACGCGTCGTCGCATGACTCGTGGCTCACATACCATCCGCCACTAATGTGTTTTTGTAACATAAATCGTAGCCAATTTATCAATTAAAATGTGTATGCTGAAAGAAAATGTATGTTTTATAACGTAATATGCATGATTTGTACATTCATCACATGAAACGTCGGAGAGAATGTTTTGAATCGTCCCACGCGTTTTATCAATGAATGTAGGATTGCTTCCGCGGTTAAGAAATGTTGGATGTTTTTGCAGTTTGTCATCGTATTGTTAACGTTTGAAGTTCGACTGTGGCAAAAAGGTGACGGATGGGCAAAGGCCGCAGACGTTAAGCTATAATTTAGGTACTATTAGCTTTTTCCTGCGACTTCATCTGCGTAAATTTTATTACGTGTCCCTATTTTTAGGGTTCCGTATCCAAAGGGTAAAAACGGGACCCTATTACTAAGGCTCCACTGCCCGTCTGTCTGTCTGGCTGTATCTCATGTACCGTGATAGCTAGACAGTTGAAATTTTCACATTTGAAGTATTTTTGTTGTCGCTTTAACAACAAATACTAAAAACAGAATTAAATAATATTTAAGGGGGGCTCCAATACAACAAACATGATCCTTTGCCGTTTTTTTGCTCGATGTCTAATGTTGTGTAGATAATGGTACGGAACCCCTCGTGCGCGAGTCCGACTCGCACTTGGGCAGTATTTTTATATAGTGCTATTGGCTATAATATTTATTATAAAAAAAGGGAAAACGTAGCTTCCTATTAGCCAAAGAAAGGGCGTTTGTGCACTACAAGGAATTTACAGTCCGATTTTTTACGCTCCGATACCGAGTCTCGTAGATTCAGATCAGGTTCAATTCGAAAATCATACTACCGGACAGTAAAATTCCTTGCAGTGCACAAACGCCCTATTTCGAATAGAACCAATAATTCCGGAGGCAGGCAAAGAATTTTAAGAATTTTAGTCTAGTTCATTAGTTTAATTGGCCATTGCAAAATATGGACATTACGAAAGGCAGACAATTCCGAGTTCCTTCATCGACTGTTAGTTGTTAGGATTGATGAAGGAACATAATTTGGGTGGTCTGATCCACCTAAATTATGTTCTGGTTTGTTGACTACCCAAATTATGTCGGCATTTAAAAATCAAAGAGAAATTAAAAGCAAAAACTGCTCCGGATATAAATGCACAGCTATTTAAAATAATGTTTGGCACAGCGCTCCAAAGTGACATATTTGTGGCCAATAAAAAGTATTCAACACTTTTTTATTATGATAGTTTTATATGAATATTATGAGTTCATGTATGTTTTCATAGTAATTTGGGGAGTTAACTATGTAATTTATGTCTAGACTGAATTAAAATAATTCTTGGATGATGTTATTGGAATGAATATGGTATTTCATTAGCTTTAGCAAACTTCTGTGTGTGAAATAAATTGTTTGTTGATGATTAAAGTTCAGTTTCTTATTATTTTTACTATCAATAAAAACACAAATGAAACAAAATGATCTTAATTATTTATGTATGGTGGTATAAACTAGAGAAAATATTGTCTATTGGCGTCTAGGTATAGTTACAGAATAAAGATAAAGTTTATTTTCTGGATTAAAATCAACAAAAAACTAGGCGTAGAGGTTTAAACGATAGATATGTCCAGAACCGATAGAGTTGAACCATTTGTAATTTTATTTAGTTCGTCTTAAAAAAAAAAACTAAACTAAAATTGGTTCAGCCGTTTACGAGCTACGATGCCACAGACAAACACACAGGTACACACCTCAAACTTATAAATAATAATAATAACTTTAATTCGGGTGGCATAGACCCAAACCTTAACTAAAAGAAATACTACTAATACTATTAGGTTTTTCTTGCCATGAGTCGCGCCACACCTATACCAGAAATCATCCACTGATTTTAAAAGGGACAGTCAAAACATATAGCTTTTATAATATCCTATGTTTTCGTCGGGATTCAATTTAACTCGTGCACACACTATTAAATATTTTCGTCAATATCAAAAGTAATCTCCCTGACCTATCATAAAAAGGGAACAACACAAAAAGGTTCACAAGTAAATCAAGCCAACAAAAGTAATAACGTTCCAATTCAAGCAGAAAATCTTTTTCAAACACCACCCGATAATCCGGAAGCGGTCATTTTCCTTACATCAAAGCAGCAAAGACTGGCAGGTAGAGAAGAATGAAATAAAGAAAAAAATGGCCACAAAACAAAGAGACCACTTAATACCATTGTAGACGTCGCGATGGGTCAAAGTGGGCCCCCCAAATCGCAAGTGCCCACAAAGGTGAACAAGTACCTACCTACCCACATTTAAAAGGTACTGGTTGAATCAAAGGAGCCCTCCCCTTTTAGGCTTATTACACGGTTCAGGGATTTGGGGCTGTAAAAAATATATGGGCAAGTTTGAGTTGAGATAAAAGAGCTTATGATTCTGTAATGTGTTTGAAAGTTTTTTTGACATTTTCCTGTTATTGAATGAAAACTAAAGTGTCAATCATATCTGTCATGGGAAACAACAACATTGCTTTTTTACAACTTATTTCAGAATATTCATGTTGGAAGAAACACCATGGCACAAACTTGTATACTACTCCTCCCTAAGAATTTCGCCTGTATCGTGGCCGACAAATACTCACATACACAAGCAGCCAGACCCGGAAAAACTATCTATAGGTCATACAAATTTTGTTCCGTGTGGAAACACGTGACATGCAGCGCAGCGAAACATTCAGCCACTGCGCCAATCGTGCCGTCAAATTTTTAGACGGTTATTGAATTGTGGCGTTTTAAAGAGTTGACGTATCGATCATCATTATAAATAGCCCCAGAGATAGCATTTTTCGACAGCTATTGAAAAAAACCAGCTGTTATCATATATACCCTTACACACATAACATCATACATTTTCACGGCGTAGATGTTAATAACCGCTCACGAGCACTATTACTGTGCCCCTAAGCAGGGTTGGCAGACGTTGGGCATAAACCTCCAAGTTCAACTTTAATGAGGTAACGCAGAACTAGTGCCCTGACACAGTAAAACGGGGTAGCGACAGGACACGAAGGAGATGATGGGGCGAACTAGATGGATTCCTCTAAAACTGGAGGGATAAAGCGTAGAATCGTGAAAGATGGAAGACATGGACGGAGGTCTTTGTCCAGGAGTGGTACAGACTAGGCGAAACATTTGACTTATGCATGGGCACTCGGTATGTCTTAAAATTTTGTACTAATACCATGGTAAAACTTTGTGTCACAATGTCCCATCCACGATGTATTATTAACTTTGGAATGAACACCAGCAAAAGGGTATTACACCCATTTTTGAAAAGTGTCTTAATGAAATTCTGTAGTGCTAATATGCCGCCAAAAAAAAAACAACATTTTTATTCAATCGATAAGTGGCATAAAAATGCATCTAAATTTTAAATTTTCAAACTTCGCGCGTAGTTTGACGAAAACGCCTCTTACTGGACGCCATATTGCACAGCGTAAATGACGTCAGTTCGTTTTGTATCAAATGAGCTCATATTAAATATGATAATTGTATTCATTTAAAAATAATTAAAAGCATATTTTGTAATAGGTGTAATAATGAAAAAATTACGTTGGTTACGAAAACAATAAAAGTAAAAAGTCTATATTACGCCAATCAGTTGACTGACACTTGACATTTTTTTGTTTCACAGCCGTACGGCGTAATAACATGGCCGCTACTATTTCACGGTGTTTTATAACAGATTAAAAATACTCAAAACTTTGAATTGAATTTAAAAATTTGTTTTGTTATTTTATGAACTAAAACTTGACATTTTCCGACTGCTTTATGCCTAAACTGTCTCAATAACATATTTAATTATAGATTTTTTCTCGTATACAGTAAAATACCCTAATATCAAGCCGTAGCTACCTATCAACCTTAATAATATCGAAACTGACATCTGATTCACCTAACAATATCGATCTTTCGATTCACTAACTCAAAACCGTTCCTCTATCCTTCATACAGACCCCTAATACCTGTCTAGCCTCTCATTGCCAGCGGTTCAGTCTCTAATGCCGACGCGACGGCAATTACAATGAGTGCTGCTTTGTCTCTGCTACGTCACGATCGGGTTGTTGCAGTCTTTTTTTAAGTTGGTGTCTCGTTATGGGACCCTTAGAACCATTGTGACATTGTCCCAAAATATTGAGAGGAAATAATTGGGATTCTGTATTTGCATGGTAAAAAATCGTGGTTTGATATGCGGATCTTGTTATTGTTGTACCCATTCGTGGTTGCCGTGAACACTATGGTCAAAGGCGAAATGAACAAGACCGAATCGAAGGAAGAAATTGTGGTTAAGCTAAAACCAACTATGACAAATACGTCTACCAAAAAGATGTGAACAAGACTTTAAGTTGATACATTTATGTACCAGACATTCCTGTGCTTACTTAACAAGCGATGAATATGATTTTATTTAAAGCCAGGAGTCACATATTAATTAATATTTTGTATTTCGTAGGCCGGTAGATCATACAAATGACTATGAAGAATATAGTGTACGAGATATGCGCATACAGATGAACATACATACTGCTAAAATCATAACCTTCCTTTTGGCTTTGCCATAGTCGGTTTTAAAGTGAACCAGAGTTTGCAGTGTGTAGAACTCACTGAAAAAAAAAGATTGTTTCGGCTGAAGCGAAACATGGATGTAGAAAAGTATGTGACAACATAAGAAAACCGCCTTCAAAAACCAAAAAGTGATAAATAACTTTAGTCAGAACACATTACTTTAGTTTCGGAAGTCGGTGGCGGTGGCTTTGATGTGTTTGTTAAATTGTTTAGTATTGCCAACGACTTCTGAAACGAAAGTAATGTGTGTTCTGTGCTAAAGTTATTTATCACTTTAGCGGTCTTCTTTTTAAAAAAAGCTTTTTATTTTCCACTTATTGCCGTAACATTCAAATCCATTAAGAAACGGCGACACACTTAAAGCAGAGATTGTAAGTCCTCCAAAGATTAAAGAAACTAAAACGTCTTCTATGTAATTTTTTTGGGATTTTGTTGATATCCTCAAAAAGAGCTGAATTAATTTTGATGAAATTTATATGGGATTTTGGAATAAACCCTTTCCAACAAAAAAAGAATTTTGCAAATCCGTCTGTAAATGACAAAGTTATGCCCGAACATACATAAAAAATAACCAAAACCAAAACCATGATAACCTCCTCCTTTTTGAAGCCTTTTACAATTTCTATAGGTACATATGGACTTAAAATAGGTATGTTTGAAATCGTTTATCCACCAGTGATGAATGCTCGTGCTATGCTGTGGGTCAATAATAGGTGGTAAGTAATTCGATAGGTAGTTGCAGAAGCGGTAAGAACATTCTGTTTTATTTCATCATCATCATCATCAGCCGGAAGACGTCCACTGCTGAACAAAGGCCTCCCCAATAGAACGCCACAACGAGCGGAAACCTGCCGCTTGCATCCACCGGTTACCCGCGACCTTAACGATGTCGTCGGTCCATCTGGCGGGAGGTCTACCAACGCTGCGTCTTCCGGTTCGTGGTCGCCACTCGAGAACCTTTCTTCCCCATCGGTTATCGGTTCTTCGAGCGATGTGGCCTACCCATTGCCACTTTAACTTGCAAATTTTGAGAGCTATGCTGGTGACCTTAGTTCTTATAACTGACGAAAAAAAAGCCGAATGGTGCTAATTGGCAATCGTTTTAACTAATTTCAATGATTAATTAGATACGCTTTTCCTTATTTCTCAACAACAAACATTTTCTAATTAGTACAAAGATTAGACCTCGTACGCAAAAAGGGTTTTTCTTAGTAACATAATGAAGTATAATATCGTTTGTGGTTTAAAAGGAGATATTTAAAAACAATTTGGGTCAATTTGTACACGCGGACCTAAGTTAAAGTTGAATTTTTCAAAGTTTTATTTAATGTAGATGAAGTTTTAATCGTCGTACTTGCCGCTGGCTGTGGAAACAATAGAGAACAGTTGTTTAAAACTGTGTTACTAGGCTTTTGTTTTATTAATTAATTACATGCTTTTTGTCCGAATCGTTTAGATTGGATTTATTAAATACTAGCACTTCGCTTCACTCAAGGATCCCTATTTTTTTTCAATTGATAAATATAGCCTATGTTACTCAGGGATAATGTAGCTATCGATTGGTGAAGGAATTTTTGTAATTGGACCATTCGTTTTTGAGTTTATTCGTTACAAACATTCAAAAATATAAATCTTTCCTCTATAAAATATTAAGTGTCGATTATCAGCCTATTATTATCCCACTGTAGGCACAGTATAAGTACTAGTACTGCCGTACAGTAGCGACACGCTCCGCCTCCCTCTGCACACATTTCAACCACAATAAATTAGTGTCCGAGCCAGAGTAACCTGGAAGTACAGTAAAGAATAGAATATATATATATTACGTATTAAATTAAGTAGTTAAGGAGACAACATCGTCAGGAAACCTGAACTTATAAAATAATACGAGTATGAAATCACTTAACAGCTTTGAGCAAGCGTTGTGTTCAATACTAGTGTCTTCTCTGTATGAGAAGAGGCGTTTGCCCTACGATGGGATAATATTAGGCTGGCATTGTAACAATTAACTGAGTTATGTTTTTGAGCGCAAATAGGCCTAAAAACTTCAAACGTGTAAAGTTTTTGAGCGTAAATAGGCCTAAAAACGTAAAACGTGTAATTAATGTTTTTGAGCGCAAATAGGCCTAAAACGTGAAGTGTGTAATGTTTTTGAGCGCAAATAGGCCTAAAACGTGAAACGTGTTATGTTTTTGAGCGCAAATAGGTCTAAAAACGTCAAACGGGTATTACCTCTACATACATCTTTATAAGGTAAATCCACACTCAACGTCCTATGTCAGCTACGTCTGGTAAATCCTAAAACTTTCGAAACAGTGATCGAAACTAACTGCCATTGTAAATTTCTGTTCCAATAAGCGTTCCGTTGAATTCTCTCCCAGTTTACGATTATCGTTCAAGTTTTCTGTATTTGCTCGGGTTACAGTGCCGTTAGGATTAGGGTACACTGATAGAGCAAAGCGATTAAGTAGCTCTCGGCGAGCTAAGCGCGATAAACCCGTTTCTTCATTTTTTTTTAAATTAAATTTTTAAAATTAGAATGTCTTTTTATGACGCTATTTTTGTCTCTTAGTCTTATTTATAGCACACGTCACTTGACTATATAGCTATTTTAAAACAACATTTTCTTACAATTAAATCCAGTAATTTCATACAGTAATGCATCTATGGAAATAGATACGTGCATTGTCTCATGTACATAATGGTGGTACGGTGGCTGCCACATCAGCCAACAGTCACAGAGAAAAAAGGCGGGAAGTTGACGTGAAGCTGGCTAAGACACAAACGGGAGTAGTGAGTGAGGCTGTGCTATTTAATACTAATCAGTGAACAAATAGATTACCAACAACAAAACAGAAGGATTCTTTAATTTTCAAAATTGCTTCACTTTCAAAACCTTTATACACAACACATAACATTAATAAATAAAAAGCAGATAATAATCACCCTTAAAAATGATAAAAAAATTGATCGTGTTATGTAAACTCGCCTTAGCATCTCTATGCATCGCTCACCAGTGTGTTCCGAACCCAAACATTAGGGTTGAAGGTAGTTCTGTGATCCATGTGATCCTTAAGTATTTTACTACCTTACGCAGGTCGTGAACATATTAAAAGGGCCCGTTAGAGGCCTTTTAGAGGACCATCAAGTGTAAAGGGATGCGTTATAATTTAAGTGATGTCTGAATAGTTCTCGTTAGCGCCTAAATTGCTGGGTTCATTTTGATAAATGGGTTCGTCATATTTCTAATGAGTTCTAAATAGAGGTTGGATTTTAGTTTGTACAGATGCCGCTGTATTTTAGATTTGAAAAAAACTTCATAAAAATATATGAGTAAGGTTAAATAACGTCTCGTTGCTTGACATTTTATTTTTCTGATTTAAATAAAAAAAAAAAAAAAAAAACACAAATAAACCATTCACAGGCACTTTTGAATTATTAAGGGGTCAGTCAGTCACAAAATTCAAGCTAATTCATCGATCCATGCAGTAGGTTTTTTGAACAAGCAAGAAACTCCATGGACACGCTTTTAGAATCAAAGAAAAGGTTACATCATTATTTATGATTAGAACTATAGGCCAATTTTTTAACTTGTTGTTTTAATTTGTTTGATTTGTTCCTTTTATTTTAAGAAACCATTGACAATAGCCGTTTACGGATCTGGCAATTGACTTACTTCCCTCAGTTGTGATTCTGAATTTTAAAATCTGAAGAAAATTATTTACAGAGGAGTTCAATCTACTACGTCATGTGGCGACAGGTCAAAACAAGTATTGCACATGTTAACCATAGGCCAAAAAATATCATTATGGTGGAAACGGTATAAAAATCCATGAGTAGTTTTGAAGACCTGCCCGACCGACAGACGATATTGAGTGACAGAAGATTTAAACGAAAAAAGAGAGTGTCCATCAACAGTACGAGAAAATACAGAAATATGGGTTGTACGCACCACCAACCAATTGACTAAATTTTTATGTACTGCATGTCAAAACGTGGGTCCCTTTAGTTTCCTACTAGATTTTGTATGGCTAAACAACTAAAAATCGAATTGAAAACTAATCGGTTTTTAGGGCTAAAATAAAGTGTTTCTTTTGACGTGACAACGTCTTATAATTCGATAGAGCCGGCTGCACGCACGAAAAAACATGACGTCATGCGGCGTTACGGCGTTACATGACGTCATGCGGCGTTACCTCGCTCTGAGGCGTTCCAAGTGAAAAGTCAATGTGATGTCAATTGTTTATAGCAACGATAATTACAGCGATAAAGGTAATGATTCTTTCGCGTTGTCACGTTCAACTATCGTCAGTAAACCGACTTTACAGACAACCAATTTTTTAAAGAAGGTGTGTCTTGGAGATATTTGTTAATAACACATTTGTATAACCAAACTAGAAACTAAAACAGGTAAGTGATAATTTACTACCGGAGATAGGAATGCACTTACCTACAAAACGTGAGTCGAGGAAAAGCATTACAGAACAGTCTATATATAGTAATAGAATGTCTGATGTTCAAAGCGGAAACGGGAGGAGTACAGAAAGTAAACTAGACTGAAATGAACTGCGAAGATGTCAGAGGATTGCAATCATATTGATTGATCTTTTCACAGTAGCTTTTACAGTGAACGAGACTATTATAGAGGCTGGATATAATTCATCGGTCTTATTTTAAGGGGTGAGAGTTCATATTTAAATACTTGACCTACTTTTCTTTTGTTCGTGCTAAGGAGCTCGTGGCTTAGTAAAAGTCACACGGATCGATAGGTCATGCTTGCTACGCTTGCCGCGGTTGGTCTTTGAATGGGTGACCACCCATTTCATACCGAGTTTCCTCCGCGCCTCGGAAAGCAATTGGTCCAGGCTGTCCATTCGTAGATCTTAGGCAGCCGCTATGGGTAGTCAGACAATCAGTCTTACCAAGGGGTATCCTGTTACTCAGTAACTGGGTTGTGGAGGTTAGATAAGCAGTCGCTCCATGTAAAACAGTAATATTCAGCTGCATCCTATTAGTCTGGGAACCGACCCCAATATAGGGACAGCAGGGGCAGCTTAGCAGATGAGATGACTTACTTTTTTTAGTTGAGAGAATGAATAAGGTGAGAAATGACTATATTAGAGGAAGTTTGAAAGTGGCGCCCAGTTACAGAAAAGTTGAAAGGGAATCGTTTGTCTTGGTATGGGCATGTGGAGAGAAGAGATGAAACGCATGTGACCAAAAGAGCTATGAATATTAATTTGGATGGATGGAGAGGGAGAGGAAGGCCAAAGAAAAGATGGTTGCATTGTGTGAAGAATGACATGAATGAAAAGGGAGTCAGTCATATCATACCGGTTCACAGGACGGAATGGGAGAAAAAAAATTACAATAAAGAGAACCGCCTGCAAAATGGTAGCAATACAACACAACAAACAGAACAAAGCCAGTAACTTCCGAAACTAATGTCTTGTGTGTTCTGTGCTAAAGTTATTTATCACTTTTTAGTGCCTCCTTATCACCAAAATCGAAGAAACGGAAACGTCTTCGATGTATTTTTTTTTGGTTTTTGTTGATTTTTTCAAAAAGCGCTTGATGAATTTATATTTTTTGTATATCAAAACCTTCTCCAGAATGTAAAAAACAAGTTAAAGTAAGGAAAAGAAGTTAAAGAATTTTGTAATTCAGGGACTTTGTTTTTAATTACATGAATTCAAAACGAAGTCCCTCAGATACAAAATACTTTAATTTCTTTGCCTTAAAACAGATATTTTTATTTTAAATTTTGTTTTGTGTTTTGTTGCTCAAGATAAATCACTATAGTCGATACTATAGTGATTTATCTTTATATCTTTTACGTAAAGTGAGTAGACTGGCAGACAATATTTACCAGATTCAAAAATGGAACAGAATATGTATGAAAATAATTTGTCAAATTTTCGTCGAAACTTATTATAACTCTAGCGAGTGATTTACCTTTCTATCGTTTACGTAATGTGAGTAGACTGGCAGACAATATTTAACCAGATTCAAAAATGGAACAGAATATATATGAAAATAATCTGTCAAGTTTTCGTCGAAACTTATTCGAAGGTAGTGAAACAACGGCTTGTTTCGGGTTAACTCTTAACATTCTGTGCGTACGTACAAAAACTAACAAATCAAAGTTACTGACACAAAACCCACGGAACCTTATCCGTTTTTCCCTACGAGGGGATAGTTTGACCTTGTTTTCTTGTCAAGTAAATTGTATCGTGTCCCTTATACGAGTACCTGACACAAAAGTAATATGTTGCAGAAGTCTCACTTATAAAATCGTCACTAAGGTATTAAGTAATAAAATAAATCTTAAGTGTGACAGTTGTAACATTAGTTGTCATTAGTGCGAGAGAGAGATGGAGTTACACATAACCGATAGTACTATCCTTTTTTGGCATAATGTTTTATAATTCGGCCCCTCTATCTGTCGTCATATTGCATGATAGCTGTTCTCAATAGTAATTATTATTAAAATACCAATTTTAAATAGGTTTCTAAAATTAAACCATTTGCAGGCAGTTTTGAATTGTCAAAGAGTCAGTTAGTCAGAAACGTAGGTCTCTATGGAGAAGAACGAGCAAGGAACTCAACGGACACTCTTTTCAATCAAGGTTTTACAAAATCCTAGTTACATTATTCTTGTTACTTCTATATGTAAATCAATGTAAGTGTAGAAAAATCGAAAACATTCTAATTAAAAATAAATTAATATAAAAGCCACGACAATTATTAAGAGATGACCAATCTCAACTGACAGCACCCGTTCACAAACATGACGCGCGGATCAGGAACCTACATCATTTGCTTTTTACAGGTAAGTAATAAAAAAACTTGAGAGGTGTCAAGGGAGAGGTGTCAGTCTCGCGCACAGCGCTGGTCGATGCGCACGTACAGTAAAGTATAGTGTTGATTTTTGCTATTTATTCGTCTGATATGTCTTCTACGAAATGTCAAAAGTGTAAAAAGAGTCTGTCCAAAAATGGCTCACACTTTATGTGTCAGGGACCATGTCAAGGAACCTTTCATCGAAGTTGTGTGAGAGGACTCGCAGCAGATATGAAGGAAGGAATAAATAGAATTCACTGTAATAATTGTGAAGATGAGGGTTCGGACGCAGAGGAACCTGATGAGGAACTGCAAGGCTTTGAAAAAATCCTTAAGGATATCCAGAAGAAGGTTAGTGCAATACCCACCCTAAAGAAGCACTTGGATTCAATTCAGCTGAGTATAAGTGTTCTATCAGAAAAGTACGATAATCTGTTAGTTGAGCAAGAGCAAGCTAAGGATAAAATTACAAAACTTGAAAAAACAGTGGTTAATATAAATAATAAGTGTGTATACTTAGAAAAATGCAACATTGCTCTGGAACAGAAAGTAAATGAGTTTGAGCAATCAACACGGAAACATAACCTCGAAATTGTCGGTGTGGAGCAATTACCAGGAGAAAATGTCCAAGAATTGGTTGTCAAGATTGGTGATAAATTAGGAGTGCGCAGCGATGATATTGAATGGGCAAGGAGAACCCCACCCCCAAAGTCAGGAACTAAGCCGCCTTCCATTATAGTTGGATTCAAAACAACAGGATTCGAAATGCGTAATATTTGGTTGTCTAATCGTCGTACACTTGCCAATGTAAAAAGCGATGACATCACTGGATGATCATCAAAAAATAATATTTACATCAACGAAGACCTATCTAAATCCACGAAGAGCCTGGAGCTGTCAACATGGTTTTTTAAAGGCTAAAAGTACAGGCACACTGTTGTCAAAGTTCACTGATGAAATTAATAATTATTTGGATAATAAGAGATTTGTAGTAGCAATATTTTTTGATTATAAAAAGGCGTTCGATACTTTAGAAACGGATACCCTCCTTGGCGCGATGTGGGAGTGTGGCGTGAGGGAACCGCTAAACCAATGGTTTCGTGATTATCTCTCGGAGCGCTCTTATCGCGTTAAGGTGAGTGACACACTCAGTGATAAAATCGAGGTGCAGTACGGTGTACAGCAGGGGTCGGGAAGTGGACCGGTAAGCTATCTCATGCATGTAAACAGTTTGAGAAACGTACTGCAATACTGCACAGCGCATATGTTTGCGGATGATCTGTGTGTGTTACGCGCCGGCACCGACATGGTTCACACATGTCGTTGGATGCAGCAAGATATCGACGCGGTTGTAAAATGGTCACATGATAATGGTCTTGTCTTAAATTCTAATAAAACGAAGCTACTTGTTATACATTCACCCTACTTGAGACCGTCCGCGGAACCACCGCCAATGTATGCACATGATTACACATGTATACATAATGGGTTAATCAACTGTCAGTGTGTACCCATAGAGAAAGTTAATAGTGTAATGTATCTTGGGGTTACGATAGATGAAAAATTTTCATGGTTACATCATATAGAATACATTTGTGGCAAACTTAGAGTATTATTAGGTAAATTTTATCACTTAAGTTTTAAAATCCCTATTGGAACTTTGAGATGTCTATACAAGTCACTTGTAGAATCGATATTGGGATATGCTCTTGATAGCTATGGTCTTACTTTTAAAACATATATTGACAGGTTGGAAGCAATTCAGGTTAGGTTTTTAAAATTATTAGTTAACAATAAAATTAAAGAACAATGTAAAGACGACTACACTAAATTATTTAAAATATGTAATATCTTACCTTTATCTCTTAGGCATAAGTACATTCTTGCTACTAATAACCATGGCATTCAGGAGCATAACTTAGTATTATATAATAATAATTGTAACACCCGCTCGATGACCTCCAGTAGGTTCATAGTGCCGAGAGTCAATAACTACTATGGCGACCGAACACTAAAAAAACGGTTGCCATATTTGCTAAACACTCTGCCGGAGGATATTCGAAGTGAGGGCGATAAGCGACTTTTTAAGCGTAAGCTGTGGAAACATTACATTAATATATAGGAAGTGTTTTGTCAGAGTTACGATTAAACATAATGATATTGTATAACATAGGCATAAAGTATAAGATTTAGTTGTTATTATATACCTATAAGTTGTTCTAAAATAGTACGGAGACTCGATCCCGCAGTTAAACCGATAACACGGTTTTGCGGGGCAAAGTTTTATAGTAATTATGAACTTATTGTATATATAAATAAATAAAATAAATAAGGGACACCCGGATGGAACGAAGTTCCTTTCGATTAATTAGTGAATTAATTAATAAATAATTAATTAATTTTATTACAATTCCTTCACTAATTAATGTGATGCGTTAAAGTGAATTTAAGTGGCTTTAAGCCAGGGCAAAAAAAAAGCGAGGAATGAAAAGTTATTATGGCTGCTTACATTGTAAGTAAGTAATTTTGAAGATTAACATTTTCTAACATGTTAGTACAATGCGTAGTTATTTAGATAGAAAGACCAATAAATTATTTCTGCGCCATCTATTGGCCGTTCGTATTTCGATCTCGAAGAGCACAGTTGCGCCAATAACGTTAATAGATGGCTCTTAAATCAAATATACAAAAGTGTCGTGACAACTTTTCGTAAGATTTTTTTCCGTCTAGCCCCCTTTCACAACGCGCGATAAGGAACTTCGTTCCAATATGCTTGTGAAGACTTCATGGAGTAATTGAAAATGAACTAAAATCAACAGAATTAGTGTTATAAATTGCGTGTTTGCGTGCAAGATAGTAAATAAACACAGAATTAATCTTGCACGCGATTTTCAACTCATTTTCACTTGTTTTTTAAAACCTATACAAACACAAGATTAAATCAGAAAAATCCGTGTAATGTAACCTTTGTGCGAATGCTTGTGCCCAGTGTTCGATATAAAGCCGGGTCCAGACGGGTGTAACGTGTAATGTAATCCACCGTGTAAATATAACACGAATTCTACGTGTGGACGGCACTACGAGCATTATATGTAACGCTCCACACGTAGAATTCGTGTTACATTACACGGTGGATTACATTACACGTTACACCCGTCTGGATCCGGCTTAAAGCTCAGCCATTGCATTGCTATCTATTTTTCATTACTCTTCGCTGAATGTCGGATCTGCAAGCGTGTCTTCACTCGATGAAATGTTAAACAGATTCGCTCGTTGCTTTGTAAAATCAAGTTGAAACAAAGCGTCGAGGGTCGTGCTCGATAATCGCTTCATGAAAGAGTGACACATTCTGTTACAAGTAAATGGTCTAGGACAAGGTGCGTAAGTTTCTTATCGAGTGTTGTGCAAACTAAAACTTCTGTAGCGACCTGTACATTAGCAACCCAACGTACAAAGTCGGTGTTATGACTTTTGTAATTTCCCTCGACGGAAAGTTTTCATTTGTCGGCATTGCCGAGTCATTTGTTACAGAGTTCAGTCGAGTTCAGTTGGTTTCAGGTGACTAGTACGAATTGTATCAATGAAATAAATAATTGATTTATTTGATGTAATTCTGATAATAGGCAAATATTTTGCTAGATTTATTTGCTAGGCAGTTTTTCAGGTATCACTGTTTATTATAAATTAAAATCCTCCTTTGTGCTGAGTTTTAAGTTCGTTTGGGCTAATGTCAAAAATACTGATCCGATTCTAAACATTATTTCGCTAATAAAAGTTAGGTTATCCTTAAATGCTACAGGCTATAATAAATTATCAAAAAATTAAGGGGTTCCGTAAAATTCAGATAGGCGAAGTCACGGGCAAAGGCAGGTATATTTTTTTTTTACCAAATTATGTTAAAGTTTGACTACTGAATTTTATACGACGTGTACCAGAAATAGGTGGCCATATTTAAGGGTGTTTGGATAAAATGAACAATCGATTTGTGTACGAAGTAAACATTACTTTAGAAGTAAAAGGAGTTTAGAAGTTTTCTAACTACCGGTGGTTTGCCTCACAGTGTTGCATGTCACTGTATTTGTGAAAAAGACGTTTACATTTAACACCTTTGGTTCACTGGAATTGCCTCAGAAATCAAGTCCATTTTGTTGTATAAAGTTTTTATAAATTATATTGTAATTATAGTTTTTATGAGTTTAAAGTAAGGTATTTAGTTTTAATAAATCCATACTTCCATACTATTTAATATTTGATATTTAATATTAAATAATAAAAAGCTTTTGCTTCGGACGCGGTTGAGAATTTGAAGTTTCATTTCCTAGATACATGTAAGTGTTGTGAGTATCTAATAGTTAATACGGTTTTGAATACTTAATGCTTATTAATTTTATTTTAAAATATATTCTAAGCATAAGTTTAGGATATACATTAACCTGTTTTTGCTGTATAGTTACACCATATTGAATAAGATTCACGTAATTGAATTACTAAGAGATTGTGGGTTTGGCAAAACTAAGTTTTTTCTCTACCATGTTTATTCAAGTTTCTTAGCTTACATACGAACTTCACATAGTTTCAAAACTTTCTAGTTACTCAGGCATACAGAAAACCTACGTACCTATCTCATACCTATCCGGTAGATCCTCGGGGACTGTCCAAGAACTGAACCTGCTCAGTTTCCAAGTTATTACAGCACTTTAAAAGGCTTTAAACTTGGCTTAACTTGATATCCAGCTTAAAGCTTATAGTTGCTGTATTAAAGCGAAGAGCGAGGTAAAGTTACTGTCTTTGATATAAGATATGTTTTGAACTGAGCGATATATTGATGAAATTGATACTTCAGTGATTATGTTGCCTCTTCGCACCTTTGATTGAGTGACTAAGTACCCCGTCCCCGGGCTTTGTTTGTGTTCGTTTGGGAAAATCTCCGGAACGTCTGGTTTGATTTTGTAAATTCTTTCGCTAATAGGAACCTACATTACCCCGGAATGCTAAAGGCTACATTTAAATATCAAAGAAATTAGGGATCTGTAAGAAAATTCACGCGGAACAAGCCGCGGGCGAAAGCTATGTATTTGCATAAAGTTTAAATAAACAAATTTTCTATCACTGGAGGAAAGGTTATTTTTTTTTAACATGTATCCTTAGCTGATCAAATAATTGTTTGTCATCTCTAAATAGATTTAGAGATGGTGAAAAGGGACCCTATTTGATTTAAAATTAATTTATCCATAATTGTTTTTTTTTTTAAAGCCTGCGATGCGGAGTGCGGATAAAAAGTTGTTAAAGATTTACACATGATAGAGATTTCTTTGTTCTAGAACAGAGAAAGGGCAAAATTTACTGAAATCTATAGATTACAGTAAATTTAGATTTTGTCAGACGCCAACCAATCAATCAATCCATCCAATCACTATAAATTGAAAGCGACCAATCACAAGATTGTCACATTAAAAAAACACAACAACAAAGAAGTATCTAAAAGTCTGTCTAGATTTTTAGTACCTTTTAACGCTAATAATATTCAAAATTCCTTAGCAACCTTTACATAAAATCCATTCAAAGGTCTTGTGTAACACTGAAAATACCTCTTTCAATACATTCAGGCTCAATAAAATCTTACTAAGCTTGGTTTAAAGACCAAATCGAAACGATGCTGTAGCTCTAAAAGTCTTTTGTAGTAACTAATAGGAAACGAAAGTCCCAGTTTAGACAGTAAAGCTGCTGTATCAGCGAATTCTATCTCCGATTAAATATTCTCAAAGGAAAAATAAAAATAAAAGACTTTTTCATACTATTTACATGTTTTTATAATAATATAATAATAATATGTGGGGACATTTTCACACACGGCCATCTGACCCCAAACTAGGGAGACCCTGTACTATGGGTGTCAGACAGCTGATATACATACACAAATACATTTTTTTTTTTTTGTAAATACATACATACATATATAGATAAACAACACCCAGACACAAGGCAAACACAAGTGCTCATCACACAAATGTTTACCCTGGGCGGGAATCGAACCCGCAACACGCTGCGCAGCAGTCGATCGCTCAGCCACTGCGCCAACCGTGTCGTCTCAAAGGTCGTTTTACGTACTCAAAGGGTACCCTATTTCTAAGACTCCACTGTTGCGGCTGTCTGTCTGTCACCAGGCTGTATCTCATGAACTGTGATAGCTAGCCAGTTCAAAGTTTCTCTGATGATGTATTTCTGTTGCCGCTATAAAAACAACTAAAAACAGAATAAAATATATATTTAAGGGATCCCCCCCCTTAAATATATATTTTATTCTGTAATTTATCGTATTCAACAAACGCACAGATATAGATAGACCTAGATAACGCAACGATCTGTATGAAAACCAAGCGTGTCATTTTTTGGACGTCACAATGTAATACGAATGTTTTATTTTTCCTAAATTTGGTATTCCCAGGTATTACTGAGGGTATTAGATTAAAAATAATTGTTTTTTAAATTACGCATACCTAATATTATTCACAAAATGACTTACCGATGGAAGGAAACGTTTACTGTATTTTTTTACTTACGATTTTTTATCGTAAGTTAGGCACGAAAATAGGCACGCGAAGTAGTTGCTCTTGCGTTATCTAGGTCTATCTATATCTGTGAACAAACGTGTTTTTTTGCCGTTTTTCTGCTCGATGTCTAATTTTGTATAGATAATGGTACCTACGGAACAATTCGTGCGCGAGTCCGACTCGCACTTGATAGTGATGGCCTAGTGGTTAAGGGACCCGCCTCTTGTAGGTTCGTAACCGGCCAAGAGCAAGTACACACGGCTGCACATCAAGCTATACATTTCCAGTTAATGCTCATCTCGCATTGTATTGGATTTTCGTACAATGCGAGGTCAGCATATACTGGAAATGTATAGCTTGATGTGTAGCCGTGTGTACTAATGTGATTTTTTATATGTCTCTACTTTTTAAGTTCATCTTGGACAACACGGAAATTGGTAAAGGAAAACATCGTGAGGAAACCTGAACTTATAATTAACTAGGTGACCCGATAGACGTTGTCCTGTCCCTATCTACCTACTTACCTACCCTACACCTACACCTACCCTACTCCTGCCCTACACCTAACCTACACCTACCCTACAAAAAAAGTATTATATGTCCGTCTCCTGGTTCTAAGCTACCTCCCCACCAATTTTCATCCAAATCGGTTCAGCCGTTCTTGAGTTTCTTGAGTTATAAATAGTATAACACTAACACTACTTTCTTTTATATACAGGGTAATTGAAAAAATACCCAAAACCACTTAATCCTCACTTCGTATCATCACCCTGAACAACATTTGTTCTACAACTTTTCAAAATTCGAATCATTTTTTATCCAAACAAAAATATAAACACATTAAAAAAAAAATTCTGACACGGCCGACGAAAGCCTGCAATCAGCTATGCCTATACATTAGCCTACCTACTACCTACATCATATTCGCCATCATATGGGTGCGCGCGCGCATAGTAAACGTAAATTTTCAACACAGACTTCAAAAAAAGCTTTTTACAAAAAAGACAACCGCCTTCAAAAAGTGAAAAATAACTTTAGCACAGAACACACATTGACTTTAGTTTCGAAATTCAGTGGCTTTGTTCTGTTTGTTGTTTTGTATTGCCACCGACTTCCGAAACTAAAGTCAATGCGTGTTCTGTGCTAAAGTTATTTTTCACTTTTTGAAGGCGGTTGTCTTTTTTGTAAAAAGCTTTTTATTTTCCGCTTTTTAGTACCTCCTTCTCATTCAAATCTATTAAGAAGAGATTGAAAGTTAACTACTACAAAGATTGATGAAACTAAAACGTCGTCTATGTAAAATTTTTTGGTATTTGTTGATTTTTCAAAAAGTGCTGAATCAATTTCGATAAAATTTATATGGGACCACCCCTGAAGCGTACCGTATCTATAAAAAAAATAATTTTCAAAATCGGTTTACGTTTGCCTGAGAAATCGCGTAACAAATCGCGCACATACTTAATGCAAATTTAAGACTTATACGGTTTTGTCATGGATGCCATGGTCAGATCTGGACCTGAATTAAAATGGGACCACACGGGAAGCACTGGCTTCCAAATAAAAAAAGAATCATCAAAATCGGTTCACACAGTCACGAGAAATCAAGTAACAAACATAAAAAACAGACGAATTGATAACCTCCTCCTTTTTTGAAGTCGGTTGAAAATTATCAATTCGTCCTTATTTTTTTTTTTTTTTTTTATATTTGTTACCTGATTTCTTGGGACTGGGTGAACCGATTTTGATGATTTTTTTTTATTTAAAAGCTAGTGCTTCCCGTGTGGTCCCATTTTAATTTGGTCCAGTTCTGACAATGGCATCCATGAGAAAACCGTATAAGTCTTAAATTTGCATTAAGTATGTGCGCGATTTGTTACGCGATTTCTCCGGCAAACGTAAACCGATTATGAAAATTCTTTTTTTTATGGATAGGGTATGCTTCAGGGCCATATAAATTTTATCGAAATTGATTCAGCACTTTTTGAAAAATCAACAAATTCCCAAAAATTTTACATGGACGACGTTTTAGTTTCATCAATCTTTGCAGTAGTTAACTTTCAATCTCTTCTTAATAGATTTGGATGAGAAGGAGGTACTAAAAAGCGGAAAATAAAAAGCTTTTTACAAAAAAGACAACCGCCTTCAAAAAGTGAAAAATAACTTTAGCACAGAACACACATTGACTTTAGTTTCGGAAGTCGGTAGCAATACAAAAGAACAAACAGAACAAAGCCACTGAATTTCGAAACTAAAGTCAACGTGTGTTCTGTGCTAAAGTTATTTTTCACTTTTTGAAGGCGGTTGTCTTTTTTGTAAAAAGCAGTTTATTTTACAGACTCTCCAATAAACGAAAACAAATTGTTTTTGGCTACGTTATTTTGTTGAGGTCAAAGTCGTAGAACAAATGTTATTCAGGGTGATAATACGAAGTCCAGATTAAGAGGTTTTGGCTATTTTTTAAATTTCCCTGTATAGATTAAGTCTGAAATCGCCAATCCGTCTTGAGTAAGTAAGCGTGGTGATTAGTTCGTGCTTACTCTCCAACAAAGGCCTTTGCCTTGCAGAGGGACACTATAGGCTGGTATTATTACAATTCTTATTTCAAAATCAGCAATCCGCACCAGTTTCACATGGGTGCAATTTACTAAACGTCATTATTTTTTATGTATTCTGGACATAATGGTTGGCCTTCCTTTCCTCTTAAAAACAAACAAACAAACAATTTTACTTCTTTTTAAAATTATTGATGATTTTTAATAAGAATAATAATCATTTTATTTGTTTAGATACACGCGGCAGGTTGCCGCTCGTTGTGGCGTTCTATGGGGAAGGCCTTGTTCAACAGTGGACGTTTTTCGGCTGATGATGATAATATTAGTATAGATAGAATACTATGTGAATGGATTATGCGGCTAGAAGCTAGAGTATTTATGATTCTTTGCCACAGTAGAGGTTAAGTACCACAGTAGATACATTCCAATAATTAGTAATCTTGAAAAACACTGACCAAACCAAAATTCCTTATTGGCAATGAAATAGAGATCTCAAGGCTTTTTAGGACTAAATAAAGATCTAAATTCTCTTATCTTCTGAACAATTTTACGTCTGCAACTATAATATTTCGTTTTAGTACAATTTTACTTCAAAACTTCAACAATCAGGTCAAAAATCGTTTCAAAACGATAATAAAAGAGCATCAAATTTTGCTGAAAACATATTATTATATTATTATGTTATTTTTACCCGATATTTTTGCTCGAAAGTGGAGCACAGGCTATATAATAAAGCGGGCTATTCACGGTGCTTTTCACTGCACTTTATGTTTTCACGACTAGTCGCTGTCGGGTGGCGAAATTTTTACGAGTCAGGTCAATTACGAAACGTTGAATTGCATCTTCAAAACGGATTTTTTTCCCCCAAAAAATAATGGATATTAGAAAATTTGCAGCAAATCGAATTATCTACTTGGAGAAAAATACATAAAATACCTTATTGTCTACGTACCAATTTCAGTAGAATTTTAAACAGATCTCTTGTGCAATTCTCTACATCACAAATAGTTCTATGATTAGTTCTTTTTAAATATATCGTGCGATTGCTTTTGTACACAATCAACATTTGTTTCAATAAATAAATCAGAAAGACACAACAGTTGCACCTGTCATGAAATCTCTTCACGTCCGTCTTTGTAAGTACGTTTAGTTGCACGAGGTTGAAATAAATAAATACCTAATTAAAATCGACTAATCCAAGTGTCACACAAATAAGTACTTCAGAACTTATCAAAACTCTGTAGAGTTTGCCCGAATGGCACTAAAAATGTCTTAATCTAAGTTCATAATTGAATGACCGATAGTTCAACGCAGATGCGTGCGCTTGAAATTATACAGCTTTGTGTGTTGCTTGGACGACAACTGCCGCGTCACTGCTGCATAATAGGGTACTTTATCAAAAAAAAAGTCTAATTAGTTAGTCAGATAGATTTCTTAAAAAATATTGGACGTGTTTTTTGTTTTTTCACGTAAACAAAAAATGAAGACGTTACAGTGCGTCGAAAACTCGTGTGACATCACTATGTCAGTACACTTTTACTGGAGAAGTGACGTCACAAACCCTCACTCATGATATTTGATGAGTTTTATCTTCGTCAGTTTTTTATTGATTTGATAAAACAATAAAAACGTATCCAATATTTTTCGTTAATCTAACTGACGAACTAATTAGATTTTTTTGGTAAAATACCATCACGCACACACATTGCGCCGCCCGCACAGATGAGTTAAACTATCTATAAAAATATCCACTAAACACTATCAGACAAATCGTCCGATGAACAGCTAGTCTAACAAAGAAGCGAAGTAGGCAAGTTTAAAAGTTCATTCCCGTCGCACACTCCATTAGTTAGGGAGCCGATTTTTTCCGACCCTCTAACTTTTGGGGGCAGTGTCTCTGTCCCCCAAGTTTGTTCCCCGACGAAAATAAACACGGGATCAGACGAGTTTTTCTCTGATTATTTCCACGTGAAATATCACACGTTTAACTTGTGGATAAGTGATTATAAACGGGCGGTGGTGACCCGAGTAAAAATTACCGGGCCGTCGTGTTTTTTTGCGTATTTTATTTAGGGACGTCCAGACATACGGTTGAACTAACATTTAGGACGGACCGCAATGATCAGTCTAGCTTGATTGGTGAGACAAAATTAACATTTTGGGCACATGATTTTATTTACCTTGGGCGGGCTTATGATATGAGTTTAAGTGCCTAAGCACCTGCTTACGGAATGTTCGCTACGTCTGGCACAGTAGTCTCGCTATCAAACCTTTTTGACTCACTGAAAATCTAAAACTTCAAATTTATTCTCTGTTACTATAATTTACTAATATGGAAAATATGAATAACTAGCTTTTGCCCGCGTGAATGTTGGTTATCGCGGATGCAGATGATGTCCTGGATTAAGTGCCTATGTCCTTTCCCAGGGTTCGAGCTATCTTCATACCGAATTTCATTAAAATCGGTTCAGCCGTTTTATTGTGAAAGCGGTTTAGTTACAGAGTTACTTTCACATTTATAATATTAGTATGGAAGTATGGATTTATACTGAATAATATGAATGAAATGTCTGTTATTGCAGATACAAACATAGTCGCGGATTAAAATGTAACTTATGTCCTTTCTTGAAGTTGAAGCTTGTTCAGTAGTTTAGTCGTGAAAGCGTAACAAACTCACTTTCGCATTTATAATATTAGTATGTTTATAAATAAAAAAAAACAACTAACACGTATAACTATTACCAAACCATTTCCCACTATACCTACCTACAACTGACATTTACAACAAAATTTTAATCACAACCCCAAAATACGTACCTTCCGAAATAATTAACCGAAACCGAACATTTCGGCCGGCTGCGCACGAAGCCGGTTTTATTGAAAACATCTCTATTGAACGGGAATCGCGCGGATACCTTTACAGAGAGAGAGAGCTTTGTAACTTCAGTCGCGTTCTAATATCCATGTTCGAGACTGTGCTTGAAGGAGATATTGCTGGCCAGACGACAGCGCTGTTTGGCTTCCTCTGACGTCAATAAGGCCGTTTGTACACCTGTGTACTGTTAAGGCTTTGGCTACGTTCAAAACCTCATTTCAATAGTTTAATAGGTAATATTTTATGACATTAAATATTAATAATAATAGTATAATCTGGGTAATGACAAGGCACGAGTGAACCAGTTCACCTTAGGCCGCATCATCACTGAGTTGCGGCCTAACGCAAGCCTATTGGAATAAAAAAAAATAAACACTGTTCTAAAATTGAACGGTAAGATTTGACAGGTAGACGCGGGGACTGACATGTAGTTTTAAATGTTATGATAGAAAATCATTCAATGTCTATTACAAAGCTGAAGAGTTTGTTTAGGTGTTTTATTAAACGCTATTCTCCAGAAGTACTGGTCTGACTCTAAAGTTTCTTTCGCTAAGAGAAAGCAACGTTATCGCAGATTATTACAGTCTATATATTTTACCTTAAAAAGAATTAGAGACCCGTTTGGTTGGTCATATTATATGTAGTCAGAACCCCAACTGGGGTGTGATTCTGTAAGACCTCATTCTAAACTTCGAATCTGAATCCGCTGTGAGTTTCTTGATTGGCATTCTAAAAACTCGGTTGATAATTCGAATTTACACTAACGCCACCCTTGCGAGCGTGTCAGCGAGTTGAACTAAATTGACAGGGTGATTTTGACAGATAAAGTATGAGATGACGTAAGAAGTGGCATTCTGTAAGGTAATTTCCCCGTCACTTCGACGCTCATTTCGCACTCGAACCCTATTCAAAGTGTCAAATATATCAAGGTCATTTTGAACCTTATGCGATGTGAGAGTGAATAGCGATGTGAGATGCGAGTTGTTGTTCGAATTTTATAAAATCGACCTACTGGTACCGTAGTGGCTTCGTCAGAGTCACGGCTAGTAAAGCAGAGTAAAGTCGGGCGATAGTTGTGCATATAAGTATTTTCATTTATTACAATGAGGTTAAGGTTGGTATGGTGCACGCATTCAACTGTAACGGCTGAACTTTCATTAATGGTTATTGCAAATAATTACGTACGCGCGCACCGAGCCAGAAATCAATTAAACGACTGTTTTGTAATTACGCATTGGTTGAATTAATGAGCATTTCCTACATTTTTTATTTTATACATTTTTTATTACAATTATTAAATACAATGAAGAGACTGATAGGTTCAAAGTTAAGTAAAATCAAAGATATTGTATCTAAACTATATTATGAGACAAAAACACTGTCCAAAACTTAATTCTTAGGTATATCTATGGGCTTGGCAGTCAGTCCATAAGACTAACAGGCAATTCATTGAATCGTTCTTATAATAATTATCTTTTAATCTTATCCGTGTTTAATTATAGTAGAAATAGTACCTAATCGGTTCTAATGAGAACTCAACTTAGAACTAATGATCAGTTCTCATTGTACCTACGTATCTGAAAAAGATAATAAATACCTAATATACAATATACAAAATAATATAGAAAACATAATTAAACTAAACTACTTAGACTGGAACTTAACAAAAATCTTGCAACAATATTAGTGACAGCAGAGTTCTTACTGTAGCGACCTGAAATCGATTGCATCCCAACTATTATATAAAACATATTTAAACAAAATACTTTCTTTTTAAAACTCACTTTAACACATAAAAAAATCTCGCAACAAAAAGTGTCCTCGTATGCGAACAGCTTAACAAAATGCTCTATTCTAAAAATTCTCCATTCTCGTCAGACGTATGTACGGTCAGCACAAAAGGCGGACACGGATGGTAGCGTCAGCAATGTTTGTAAAGCCTCGGCGAGCTAGACGTCTAATATGTGGCGGGTTGTATTGTAACCAGGGAAGCAAGGGTACGAGGTAATGCCTAGAACATAGGATGTCTTAGAGTTACGCTCGCTGACTCCGTTTGATATGCAAATGTAACTGTTTTAGTATCAGTTTCGACGTATGTAGTATTTAGGTCGGCGGTTGCCTATATTTCAAATGAGAACATAAGGTAAGTAATTTCATTATATATGTTTAAAAGTTTAGAAAATCAAATATTGTAGAGGCCTATTCACAGGACAATTTTAGCACAAAGTATGTAAGGCTGCATCGCGCCCGAGCAGAGAGACCACTCAAAACAAACCGCCATTTTTCGCAAGCACACATTGACATTACGTTTATAGGCATTCTCAAGCAGTTTCAAGCAATCTTCAGTCTCGACTGTCACGTGTTGTCTAAATTGATAAATGAGAGGCATTTCGTCATTGACATCTCGTAAAGAACAGGAAAATTTAGTTCTAAAAAAATTGCAGAGTTCCAACCAGTGTCAATAAAATTTCATAGTGTCACAAATAAAACTTACAAAGTCAATACAGTAGCAGCCCTAGTGAGTCTGGCAAGTTTAGGTAATTATTTTTGAAGATGGCGGGAGCGGTCCTTCTGTACCCTCTATATTTTATGATTAGGGCGGGTTGCTTCAGCTATACATAACTGACCGGTAATAGTAAAAAATGGCGCTAACTATCGTCAAATCAAAAAAATGTTCTGTAACCTTTATATTTTGTGATTTTAGTAGGTTTTTGGAACGTTGTCATTTTATACTCAGTCTCAATCTGTCAAAAATGCCTATTATCTACATATTTGACATTAATTGTCGTTGAGATGACATTGCGACCAGACTTAGAACGTTTTTAAATACTAGAATTGGCCTTCTAGCTGATTTTAACATGTCCAGTCACGAGCAAAAACATGTAAACAGTTGGTCTCATTCTAAACTGATTTTCTCCTAAACTGTTGATTGAAATGTTATGGGGTAACGAATAGGTATTGTCTACACTAATATTATAAAGAGGAAAGATTTGATTGTTTTTTAGTTTGTTTGCATTGAATAGGCTCCGAAACTACTTGACCCATTTGAAAAATTCTTTCACTGTTTGGAAGCTACACTATCTCCGGTGAACATAGGCTATATAAAATTTTCAACAAAGTTAGGGATCCATACTAAAACTCCAATAATGTATCCCAAGGTGTGAAAAAATTACCAAAAAACTTTCTTACATCGCGTGCGCTGCGAAAACTATTGATTTTAGAACATAATAGTGTACTACGTCTTTGCAGAACATATAACTATCTAAAAAAAATATTGCGACAGCATAATAATATGTCTAACTATTATAGTTAGGTCACAATAAGTGTTTTTTCATTTTTAAAATATTTAACCTAAATGCATAAAATTGCATGCAAGTCACAATTTTGTTATACGCTGTACCTTGCTGAGGAATGGTCAAATAATAACCGTCTTCTCCCATTACGAACATTAAGGGATACTGTAGAGGATCATACGATCGGTGGAACTCCGAGACCCTTTTAAGTTGGCCGTCTCTACCATGCAGCACTATATCTCTTGGGCCTTTTTCTTCGTCAACCAAGAGGACGGCTACCTCGTTTACAGCTGGAGCATTATTACCCGTGTGTGCTGTTTGTGGTGGGCGGTCGGAGTGAATAATTAACTCTAAATTATCTTTGCAAAAATTGACAACATTTCAAATTTTTAAGCTACTTGTATTATTATGTTATATAAAAAGCATTTTACAAAAAAAGCTTTTTACAAAAAAGACAACCGCCTTCAAAAAGTGAAAAATAACTTTAGCACAGAACACACATACAGACTTTAGTTTCGGAAGTCGGTGGCAATACTAAACAACAAACAGAACAAAGCCACTGAATTTCGAAACTAAAGTCAATGTGTGTTCTGTGCTAAAGTTATTTTTCACTTTTTGAAGGCGGTTGTCTTTTTTGTAAAAAGCTTTTTATTTTTCGCTTTTTAGTACCTCCTTCTCATCCAAATCTGTTAAGAAGAGATTGAAAGTTAACTACTACAAAGATTGATGAAATTAAAACGTCGTCTATGTAAACTTTTTGGGTATTTGTTGATTTTTCAAAAAGTGCTGAATCAATTTCCATAAAATGTATATGGGACCACCCCTGAAGCATACCCTATCCATAAATAAAAGAATTTTCAAAATCTGTTTACGTTTGCCGGAGAAATCGCGTAACAAATCGCGCACATACTTAATGCAAATTTAAGACTTATACGGTTTTCTCATGGATGCCATTGTCAGAACTGGACCAAATAAAAATGGGACCACACGGGAAGCACTAGCTTTCAAATAAAGAAAGAATCATCAAAATCGGTTCACCCAGTCCCAAGAAATCAGGTAATAAACATTAAAAAAAAAAAAAAAATGCAGGCGAATTGATAACCTCCTCCTTTTTTTAAGTCGGTTGAAAAGTAAATACAAATCTAGGGCACCCGTGTTTTTCCGTTTTTCAAAATTATGTACTTTTCATTCATAATTTTAACTTTGAAATTAGGTGTATTCTAAAAAGACGTAAGCGCCAAATGACGTCATACTTACGGTGGAATAGCGTTTTATCCTTTTCTTTACTATGACCCGTCAAAAAACTATTATCATTAGATACTATTAGACTTCATATGTGTGACATTGACGTGTGTCTTATTTGACGTTAATGTTTTCATATAAACCATTGAAATGCTAATGCAAAGGTAAACTACCTCATTCCACCGTATATGTGACGTCATCACATGCTTTTTGATTTTCCTTATTTTTCTCAGAAATTAAGAAATAAAAAAATATAAAAAATATATATTTGCACTCAGGATACGAAAATAAAGAAACGGTATTTTTGTTTTAAGGTCGTGTCAATTTTGAAATGTTGTCAATTGTGGACTTTGGCCTGATGATGGTAGAAGGCTACCTATTAGATGATACACTTGTCCCTCTATTTTAAAAGTAGGCATAAAATTATCTTCTATTATTTCTTTCGCGCCAAACGACGTCATTTGAAAAGGCTATTGTACCTACGTATGTTGTTTAAAAAATTTACAGATTGTGTATGATTATTTGTCAATAGATTTTTGCTTGGCTGTGGCGGCTCCTGCATATTGAGGAGATTGACTTTTCCAGAAGCACAGCCATTCGGTTCATCGGGCCATTTTTTGGCAGAACGCTTAGAGCAGATTTTTCAAATAACTTAAATTTTTAAACATGTGATATCTTTCGAATGGAATGTCCAAATTGAATAATTCAAAAAGTCATATAATGGTATTGAAGCAGACTTAAATATGAAGTTTATTTATTTTGATAAGTATTCATTCCAAAGCATAAATAAAAGAGCTTTTATAGCGGTGCCATTTATATATATTTTTAAAAATGAAAAAACACTTATTGTGACATAACTATAATAGTTAGACATATGCTGTCGCGATATTTTTTGTAGATAATTATATGTTCTGCAAAGACGTAGTACATTGTTTTGTTCTATAATCAATAGTTTTCGCAGCGCACGCGATGTAAGAAAGTTTTTTGGTAATTTTTTCACACCTTGGGTTACATTATTGGAGTTTTAGTATGGATCCCTAACTTTTTTGAAAATTTAATATAGCCTATGTTTACCGGAAATAGTGTAGCTTCCAAACAGTGAAAGAATTTTTCAAATCGGTCAAGTAGTTTCGGAGCCTATTCAATGCAAACAAACAAACAAAAAAAAACAATCAAATCTTTCCTCTTTATAATATTAGTGTAAGGCCTTTATAAAAAAAAAAAAAAAAAAATTAAAAAAATAATAATACACGGAACCTATTCAATGCAAACAAACAAACAAAAAAAACAATCAAATCTTTCCT
This sequence comes from Charanyca ferruginea, assembly GCA_947361185.1. Lineage (NCBI taxonomy): Eukaryota > Metazoa > Arthropoda > Insecta > Lepidoptera > Noctuidae > Charanyca > Charanyca ferruginea. The sequence continues at coordinate 5,459,147 of OX376062.1, forward strand.
CTTTATAATATTAGTGTAAGGCCTTTTTAAAAAAAAATAAAATTATATTAAAAAAATAATAATAATACAAAAAAAAATACAAAAAAAAATTAATTTCATAGTCGAATTTTCTTCATTTTACTCTTTTTTAATGACCCCACGCAAAAACGAGAAAGTATGACAGACCCCTCCGCCCGCCCCAGGGCGGAGGACATCCATGAGGATTTTCAACCCCGGAAAAAAAAGGTTATGAATAACCTAGCACTTTCACATACGTGTAAGTGCTAGGTTATTCTTATTCAAAAATTATTAAAAGATTATTATTATTGAAAGTAATTTTTGAATAACTGCTTGACAGCCATCCATATGGACTAACTGTCTCCAATCTTTCATTTTTAAAACAGTCTTTATCTTTTAATTCAGAGTTATCTAAAAATCCCAATCACAGTTAGTCACAATAAACTTCTCAAAGCGCCTGATGGAAAGGTCATAGCTATGCAACGATTGATGAGTTTTTAAGTTGCTGTCGATGTAACAAAATAATTCTCTACTATAAGAGTCACGCCATTTGCTTTTAAGTCACCATCGTAATGAGAAATGATAATTACTTAGATTATTAAAAGCTCTAAGGCCTCCGCGTGGTCGAAGCGTGAGGGGGACCTATCAATAATTTACAGGATAATTATTTAAATAATAAATTAATAATATCACTCGAGCTCGTGGTCAAGTTAAAGCCGTACAGATTGATCGATCAAAGCTTAAACTACGCTAGTCGCGGTCGGTCGTTGGATGGGTGACCATCCCTTTCAATCCGAGTTCCCTTACTCGGAAAGTACGTAAAGCCGTTGGTCCCGGCTGTCATATTTTGTAGATCTTTGGCAGTCGTTATGGGTAGTCAGAAGCCAGAAAGTCTGACCACCAATCTTAACACGATACCCCTGTATCGTGTTACCCAGTAACTGGGTTGTCGAGATCCGATAGGCAGTCGCTTTGTGTAAAACATTGGTATTCAGCTGCATCCGGTTAGACTAGAAGCCGATCCCAATATAGCTGGGAAAAGGCAAGGCAGATGATGATGATGATGATAAATTAAATAATATGCATTAAGTCTGTATTTCTTAATCGACTATTCTGAGAATAAACATGAGTCTATACACCAGGCCAGCTATCGATTCTGTTCTTTATAAACTAGGTACTAAATAAGAAACATCGAGACAACGTATTTATTTATTTACACTTCATGCAGAAAGGTACAAAGGCGGACTTAATGCCTTAGGCATTCTCTACCAGTCAACCCAGGGTGGTGAAGAGATAACACGGCAGGTGCATTATAAAAAATATAACAAAATAGGTAAAGTACATAAACAAAATTATATAACTAATAAAATATATATCTATATAAATATATTACCCACTTACCTAGCTAAATGAAAAATTTTACTGTCCATTATAGAGACATACCAAATCATTTTGTTACCCGTTAGGATACAAATCAAACCAAATCAGTTTATTGCAAACATGTTGTACAGACGCCAGCAGAGGTCAACCTACCCGAAACTGTCACATTTTCCCAATCAATCTTGAACCTTATGTTTTAACAATAAAGTTGAAAATCGATTAAAGAAATGTGACAGATTGTAGTAGCTTGATGTGCTGGCGTCTGTACATACGTTGGAAAAATGGTTTTGGTATCAAACATGCACCCCGTAAGGGCATTGCAAAACAAATTAAATTATCAAATTAATTGATTACTTTACTTTATTTCAATACATTTTCATAATTATCATGTCAGATTTACAAAACTATTATTATTGAAGAATGAGAATACTATGTCAAATCAAAATACCTATGGGAGAGAAGCTAGTTTTTGCTAGTAACCAAACAGCCGACACCCTATCACAAAGGTGCTGTTTCACCACTCGATTAAATTACTAACAGATCACTTCATACAAATTCTGTTCAATTTTTGAATATATCTGCCGAATACTGTTTATTCAAAGCTGGGGAAATAGGCTCTAACAGAAATAATATTAGAAATAACACGAAATATTCTTGAAAGCTATCTCCAAAAGATCAAAGATTAGTATCCTACGTAGGTAATAATAAAAACCGGCATAGTGAGAGTCGGATTCGCACGCTGAAGGTTCCGTGCTACCCATATTAAAGAAAAAAAAATGCCAAATGTAACTTTATATTTTTTTTGTTGTTATAGCGGCCATAATACACACTATGAAATTTCAACTGTCTATCTATATCGGTTCAATGGATACAGCCCTGCCTGTGAACTATCACAGGCAGGGCTGTATCCTTTGAACCGATAGCCGCCCTTATAGGACCCTGTAATCTGACTACAGATTACAGGGTCCTATAAGGGCGGCTATCCAGTCATAGTTCCCATACAAACACTAGTACTAGGCTACACATCAAGCTATACATTTCCAGTTAATGCTGATCTCGCATCGTATAGGGTTTCCGTACAATGCGAGGTCAGCTTATACTGGAAACGTATAGCTTGATGTGTAGCCGTGTGTACGTGATTACGGGGTTATAACAAAATTTTCCTTCAAATATTTTTAATACACGGGTATCTTGTGATTCCTCTGTAACGAAAACAAAAAACTTTTTTGGGAAACAAATTCAGTAAATACGTCTGAAAATTAGATTCTTTGCACAATTTTTATCTGAACTTTGTCCGTTCATAATGCACTCATACATTGAAAAAGTAAAAAAACAGCATCATAGAAACCTTGTACATGTAAAGGAGATTTTTAAATAACATAAACATACAAATTTTTACCAGAAACTTGTAAGGTTTTTTCAAAAACACGTATTTGCTGGAACAAGTTTTGTGAAATATCCGCGCGCCGATTTTCATGTAATGTCATTGCGTTCTCACTCACTCGTTTGTTTTAAAACATTGCGTTGGATGGAACAAATACATTTTCAATCATGTCTGCGTTGATGTTAGGCCGATGGGGAAGGGACCACTTAAGGCCCCTTTGTGCACGGAACCCGAAAAAAGCTTTACCTAACATGTTTCAAGTTAAAACCTACAAATATACGCAAATAGGTAATTTTCTCGAAATTATTATGAGCAGATAATTTTTACGTAGGATAAAAAGCGTCAAGTGTCAAAAGACTCTCATGTAGCCTACTTACGTTAGCGTGGGAGTCAAGTCTATTGACGACGACTTCAAAAGGCGTCACAAAGGGAAAACTTGACAACTTACGAGTTTAACAGAAAATAAGATGGAATTCTGAAGGTAAAACAAAATGTATTTACGAAAACGACTAATGAAAGTTGATGTTATTTCTTGTACCTATATTAATAAAGAGAATATGCGAGCGAATAGAACTTTTCTATACTAATATTTTGAAAAGGTAAAGGTATTTTGTTTGTAAGAAGTACAGATCTGGGTATTATGGAGTCTGACAAAAAATCTTTAACTGGGAGAAATCTACACTATTGCAGAGTTTCATAGGATATGCTTTATTCTTTACACTTGACTTCCAAGCGGGCTAAATCGTGGAAAGTGAATTTGTTCGTTGGTTTTCATTCGCATTCATAGCTAAATTGCCAAACTGATTTTCATGAAATTTGGTACAAACCAATATACAGGATGTTTGGTAGATCGATGCAAAGCCGTAAAGCCGAGTTAATAAAGACTATTTACAACCATTTAAACCGAACTTGTCTTAGTCGAACTGTGTCAATTTTTTTTTTGCAAAATTTTAAGGATTTTTGCTTTGATTATATAATGTCCAGATGGAGCGTCGCTCTACAATCATAACAAAGAAAACGAGTCAACCATTTCAAGTATGTGTGCGTGCAGGCGTCGTTTTACACTGTGCATCTACGTCTCTGTGTGCGTAAATAATGATTATATAAGCAATTACATATATAATTATACATAAATTAATATTATTATACATATATTAATCATTTATTATTATTATTAAGCATTTGGGCTTTGATTATATAAGCACTTGTCAGCCAATAGTTGGCTGACACTTTTTGACACGTTTGCGTGCACTTGACGCTCCATCTAGACATTATATATAATCAAAGGATTTTTGATGACAAAACCCAAAATATTGCAGTCAGTTGCAAATAATGGCCAATTTGAAAGAAAAATAATTTATTTTTTATTTTTTTTGGTTAATATTATGCGTAAACAATCGAATAAAACATAATTAGGGGATCTGTGTGATAAGACAGTTTTTTTAAAGAGCCCGGGCCCGTCTTTATGCAAAAAAAAAAGTTCGGTGCAAATGGTTGTAAATAGTCTATACTAGCTCCGCTTTACGGCTTTGCATCGATCTACCAAGTATCCTGTATATCATAAAAATTGCCTATACTATATACCAATATAGTATAGAGGCAATTTTTGTGTCTGCGACTTTGTCTGCATTCAAGATAACCGATACTCACGCGGACGATTTCGCGTGCAGACGCTAGGTAAGGTTTAAATAACCTATAGGTAAAAACCAAAAAAAAAATGAGTTTAGCTTTATCTGAGATCAAAAGAACAAGGATGTAATATTCAAATTCCATATCACAATCCACTTGAATCCAACAGATAAATATTCTTGATTTGAAATATCTTTCAAACATCACAATTTAAACGTACTCTTTGAAAGAAACCAAGATAATGCAAAACTTCTATCTACTCCACCATCCAATAACCAAGAATCAGATTTAGAACCACTCGCAATACGCTCTTTGTCAAAACGGAATAGAAGGAATAGGTACGAACAGAACCGTTACTCGGATATCGGTTATGAATAGATATAATTCCGGAGAACTATCACAATATCTATTACTATGGTACGAAAAGTCGTTGCAAACCGATATACCACGATTTCAATCCATCGATACGTGCATCGAATGCAATGGTAACGTTCTACAGACATTTCTCTATTATAGAAGTCATCCAGTTTCATGAGACCTTCCCTGCCTCCTCCGCATCCACAAACTTGTGTAAGAAAGGTAGATTTTCTGCAATATACAGGGGTCTAATACGGCTGGTTTCAAGGAGGTTACCTCAACCCGTGTTAGGATAATAATGGCTAGTATTCAAGTGAAGTTCCTTTTGCGAAGTTCCCTCGCAACGTAATATCAACTAGTTGCGAAGATTTAACTCATTAGAATAGAAACTGCGAGGTGAAGTTTGGGTGAGTAAATATACTGAATGTGACACAGTTTCGGATTTAAATTGAGGTTGGCATTGTTCTTACTTTATATTTCAATTTTCTGTATGAGTTTGTGTTCTATTTTAACTTGTAATTTTCATACCGTGGGACGTGGCAGCTGCAACCGCTTTGTGAGGAAGATGCATTGTTGATTTGGTCAAAAATAATTATGATGTTTTTAGAATGTGAAAGCTATTAAAGATTGGAATAAAGGAACTAGAATGAAACTATTGGTGCAATGCCAATAAACAAGAAAACTTTCGTTGTAGTACGTTATGTTTTTGAAAATTCGAAAGAGCCTGTAAATGTTTTACTTAAATGAAATAAATGCTTTGACTTTTAAGCTATTTTGAAATTAAATAATTTAACGGAAAATTTACTAACCACAAGCCTAGATATTAATGCCATTTATTCTATCTTAAAAACCATCTAATTCATCATTTAAGATGATGATGAATTAGGTAGTTATGGACCAACATATGACTAGTTCATACATTATAACAGTTACTAGGCAAATATTGTTATATGAGGTTATCGTTATTTCAATATAAGCATATACTCGTAACAAGCTTCGTTAATTCACAATAAATACAAAGTTATCTATACTGTTTGCAATTTACATGAAAAAATATATCTAAAATGCAGTTATTTCAACAATATAACTAAGTATAATAGCTATAGTCATTGGCCCATTTCATTTTTGACAAATCCTATCTCAACGCCACTAATGCTGCGATACATGTGGCTTCCTACTGGGCCCAAGTGGTCTAGCATTAAGGGAAAACCATCGATTCGAAAAGAAGAAGAAGAATCTCAATGGTTTAATTCAAAAAAATACTCTTGGACAATTCCAAAAACTAAAAACGAAAACAACCTCCGCAAACAGTCAACCTAACACGACGCCTAGGTAGTTGAACTCTGCGCTAGTTACTAGTCTTCCAACAACAAACCATATCATATCTTCCGCAACAAAAAACAACATCTATTCCAACACTTTTTCCTCTCTACAACTTCGCTTCATATAAAACTTCTTGAACTAGTATATTCCGCCACGTCTGCCATTATGGCGAACTTTAGTAAGTGGCATTTGATTTAGGGAACAAGAGTCACAGTTATAGGATATTCACCGAAAACTTCGGCTCAGAATGTTCAGATTGCTGTATGCTAGGATAGTTAGAGCCCGCGACTACGTCCGCGTAAATTTCGGTAATGACGGATGCAGACAAAGTCGTGGAATAAATAGTATCCTTACACTATGTCGCGAATAAAGTCTTGCATAAGCCGCACCGGCCGCACCTGGTCACGCTAGGAGTGTACAGACAGCGGCATCAACTGCTTACCCCCCACGCATTAGAATTTCTTCGGAAAGGGGGTAAGCAGTTGATGACGCTGTGTGTACGACAAAAAGAAGAAGATGTCCTTTCTTGGGATTCTAGCGTAGTTTATACCAAACTAGCGATTCGCATGGGCCTATAGCCTTCCTTGATAAATGGACTGTCTAACACAAAAATAATTTTTCAATTCGTGAGATTAGCGCTTTCAACCAAACAAACCAACTCTTCAGCTTTATAATATTAGTGTAGATTTCAACAAAATCAGTTCTGTAGTTCGGTCAAGATACCGTAACAAACAAACTCACTATCGCATTTATAATATTAGTATGGAATCACCGAAACTTCGGCTTAGAATGTTCAGTTCCCTTTATGGTAGATATCTTGCAGATAGATGGGGAGAGAAGAGGTAGTTGACGCCGTATAATCTCCGGGTACGAATGAGGTGCAACGTTTTGATGTAGGTATCTTGGAAGGTAACTAAGAAATGACGTCATGTGCCAGATGTCTGGGGGATTGGTCACTTTACCTGAGATACTAATTAGGCTCTGATGTTTGTATAGTAAAGATTGTTGATGTAAAGAAATAGTAAGTAAGTTAAGGCAAGTAATTAATTTTAGTATTCAAGGTCGTCAAGGTCGGCGGTAACCGGTGGATGTAAGCGGCAGGTTGCCGCTCGTTGTGGCGTTCTATGGGGGAGACATAATTATGTTCAACAGTGGACGTCTTAAGACTGATGATCATGATGATGAATCAAGGTCGTAATGGCCTTTTCGTTAACTTCTTGCGTAAGAGGCGGGCGCTTCAGGTTACATATCGGGACAGTACAAATGTCTCATTTTCATTTTATATGTACTCCTGACTTCTGAGTTTATCTTGAACATTACAGACATAGGTGAAAGAAAACATCGTGAAATAAATTTAAAAATAAATATTTTATGGTATTTTGGTCAATAAACATATTTTTGTCATAGGAGTTACATGCAGACAGCCCACTGTGAAGAGCCTGCATGGGGGCAGACAAGAGCAGCCCATATGCTTCTGAACTGCCCTGAGGTCGCTTCATACAGGGCAAAGTACTTCGGTAAGCCAGGTAACCTACGGGAGATCGCCAGCGACGTCAAGGCACTGCTGGCCTTTCTTGGGAGCTGGAGTGGATCGAAGGAGTTACTTCCCACCTGTACGCAAAATACGCCCTGAGACGTGGAGTTGCGGACACCAGCCCATTTTATCTTACCATATGGTATTTTCGACTTTCATGCGGACGAAGTCGCGGGCGGGAAGTCGTCCGTATGGTGACGGACGTAAAGAATGGCACCATCCCATATCTTGCCGTGGGTGTCGTAAGAGGCGACTAAGGGACTCATCAGAGAATGGGCAGCAGCGTTCTCTGTGCCTTTATAACAACCATACTGCGATCGCCAACCCACCTGCCAAGCGTGGCGATTATGGCAAAACCCCCCATTTGGGGGAGGCCTATGTCCAGCAGTGGACGTCTTTCGGCTGAAGCGAGTGAGAGTGAGTGAAGTCGCGGGCAGACGCTTGTAGTTAAATAAATAAGGTACAAAACACTATAAATAAAGCCCCAGTTTATACTGCCAAGTCCTCAATGCCTCGAATTTCATTCAAACTTCAAGTGAATCTTGTTTAGAAACGCTTAAGGTGAACCCGTAAATAGAAAGGAGTTTCTTATAAAAGTAATGAAAAGACTTTTTTGTTGCACGCGAAAAATAAAAATAAAAAACTCATTATTCTAAACGTCTTTGATACGAACGAATAAAAAAGAAAAATATGGCGTAGGTGGTAGGACAATTGACTGCTTTTACGTCGTGACCTTTTGAGTTAGCATGCATCAGTTTCCATTTTTAACAAGGTTGTTTTCTAGTGGGGGTCGGGTGTCTTCTTGTGTTTATGGTTCGACTCACTTAAGTGGTGGAAGCATGGAAGGTTCTGTAGAATATAGGCGTGTTTTGTTTTGTCTGTATCTATACCTAGTCCTTTGAGAGAAAGAGTAAAAAAAATGGCATTTCAATTTTTTTTTTAAAGATAATAATAATAATAATATGTGGGGACATTTTCACACACGGCCATCTGACCCCAAACTAGGGAGACCCTGTACTATGGGTGTCAGACAGCTGATATACATACACAAATACATTTTTTTTTTTAAATACATACATATATAGATAAACAACACCCAGACACAAGCCAAACACAAGTCACACAAATGTTGTTGTTCTAAGGGCAACGGCGTCGGCGTCAGCTAAAAACCATACGAATAAGGGCGGGTTGCTTCAACTAACCATTACTAACCGGTAATAGTTAAAAATGGCGCTAACTATCGTCAAATCAAAAAAATAGGTTGTTTCACAAAATCATACGTCAAAAAGTTAGTATTACCATAACCGACCAGTCATCGTAATTTTGTGTTGTCAAACAGCTACTTCAAACATCAAAATAATATGGAATCTCTTTTTGAATAACTTTAACTGACGGATTTCTATGTCATGAAACAACCCGTTACATTTAACGTACGTTAAACATCGCACGTAATAGTAACTTTTTAACCGTCCGTATATAACGTTAACCGACTGTTTGAAACAACCCGCCCTAAATAGGTACCACGGAGACACATTCGTGCTTTAGAAGGCACGTAAGTCCGTTGATCCCGGCTGTTATTCTTAGATCATTGACAGTCGTTATGGGTAGTCAGAAGCCAGAAAGTCTGACAACCAGTTTTACCTTGAAGTACCGTGTAGCCTTGAAGTACTTGGTTATGGAGGTCAGACAGGCTGTCGCTCCATGTAAAACACTAACCTAACCTAGTTGGGAAAAGGCTGAAGATGATGATTTTGAAAGTTGTTGTTGTTGTATATTTTGGTTGGAGTAAAAAGGTGCTATCCTAATCCATATTTCTATACTTTTTTAATAACTCGAAAGTAACTCTGTCTGTTACGCTGTCACGATGAAACGGCTGAACCGATCTTGATGAAATTTTGTATGAAGATAGCTTTTTAATCCGCGACTTCGTCTGCATTCACTATAACTGACATTCACGCGGACGAAGTCGCGGGCAAAAGCTAATATATTAATATGTGCGGACATTTTCACACACGGCTATCTGACCCCAAACTAGGGAGACCCTGTACTATGGGTGTCAGACAGCTGATATAGATACCTACATACACAATTTATTTTTTTTATATATATAGATAAACAACACCGTATTAATATGATACATTTTAGAAGTTAAGAGGAAACACAAGGGCCGTTTTTCCATACAAACTTAGTCCCCTGTTTCCTCCCTGGATAATGCCAGTAGATCAATTTTTTTTTTTAAATATCCATGGCTACTATTGGCATGTCCCTATGTTTTCCTTTTTCTCATAAATTTATTATTAAAAGAGATATGAATATTCAAAAACCTAAAAAATTGGCATGATTTCCCGCTGTGTTCAAACATTCAGAAAACAAATTTGACTTGATTATATAAAAAATAGAAAACATAGGAACACGGCAAAAGCCTTTCTTTATTTTTTAATGAAAAAAGCAGTTAAATCGGTTAAGTTTTGGAGAAGAAATCAGGGGACTACGAATCATTGATTTTGTGTACTTTTATAGGTATTTTCGGTCAAAGCTGCAGTTGTCTCTATCGCGCTCTGCGGTTCGTGTTCGGGCATCGCGCGACAGCAATAGATTTTACAAATACCTAATTTTCAATTCTCTAGCCCGTGGTATTTCCTCTTAAGGTGGTATATCTGTGTCAACAATGTGGGTATACTTAACATGATAACGTCGAAGTTAGTATAAACACGTATAGTTCAAAAATAATTGAGCGTGTTTGCCTTGAAAATGGGGTTAAATGACATACAAATATCAGAGTTCAGACTACCAGGCTTCAATTTTCATTTCCCGTAAAGCAATTTTAAGCTCAAAATTATTACACCCACATCTAAGCTAGCAGCTTAATTCAAAATTCGCACCCTGTACATCGTATTACAGGCTCGGGGTACTAGCGTCCATTGCTCGGGTTTCAACGTAAAGCAACATGCATTTTGGGTGAGATACTACATGGTAACTACACGATACAGTACAACAAAGCTCACGAGACCATATTGCATAGTGTTGTTTCATTTAGACCCTATTTTACTACCAGTTACCATCTCCCTAGCTTTTTTCCAAACATGTTGGGGTCGGCTTTCAGTCTAACCGATACCCCTTAAGGCGCTTCCGTCAGGGAAGCGCAATTACTTATTTACTTACAATTACTTACATTAACATATAGCATTAAGGCGCTTCCCTGACCAAATAACCTTGATCATACATTTCCTCTTTGACGCAAAATAGAAATTCGCACAATTTTTGTTTTTTTTTTGTTATAAACTTACATTAAACATAACATTAACATATAGCATTAAGGCGCTTCGCTGACCAAATAACCTTGATCATACATTTCCTCTTTGACGCAGAATAGATATTCGCACAATTTTTGTGTTTTTTTGTTATGAAAAAAAGAGAAACGATCTTTTGAAATAAAATAAAACGTGAATTATAAAGATTTTTAAGTTACCTATCTATTAGTGTAATCCTCAAATTACTAACACGTCAACTTTAGCAAAAGAAACATGTTTTCAATTATTTTAGTATTTTTTTTTACAGGGAGATTTAGGTGTAATAGGGTACATAAAAAAATTAATGTGTTAATAGCCCTTGAATAACGAAGAAAAATGCACTTTTGGTCGGGGTAGCGCCTTAATTAAAGACTGGTGGTTTGATTTTCTGGCTTTTGACTACCCATAACGACTGTCAAAGATCTACGAATGACAGCCAGGACCAACGGCTTTACGTGCTATCCGAGGCACAGAGGGGTTTTCGTGGTCACCCATCCACTGACCGACCAGTCATTAAGTCTCAATTCAAATGACAATATCATTGCAGACTAATTCTGTTCCATATTTATGGTTCTCGTACTCAAAGGGTGCCAAATTAGACCCTATAAGTAAAACTCTACTGTCTATCTGTCCGTCCGTGTATCACAAAACTGTATATTTTGGACCGTATTAGGTATGCATTTGAAGTATGTAGCGAATAATAAAAATCCATACTTTAATATTATAAATGCGAAAGTAACTCTGTCTGTCTGTTACGCTTTCACGATACAACGGCTGAACCGATTTTCATAAAATTTGGTATGAAAATAGCTTAAACCCTGGGGAAGGACATAGGCTACTTTTTAATCCGCGACTTCGTCTGCATCCGCGATAACTCTAAGTCTAAGTCGTGGGCAAAAGCAGGTAATTAATAAAATATCGCCAATCCGCCTTGACCTGGTGATTTATGCTCTTGTCTCCTCTGTATGAGAAGAACCAATTAGATAGATTCCCTCATTATCCTAGTACATGATAATTTTATTAATTCCAAGGACACCCAACCCGCCCACACTACAATGTTATGTCTGACCCCAGCTGAAAATTACTGTCTTAAATTCAGCAACTGCGTACTGAGCTGTGTACTGAAAAATTTAGTTAAGCATTTTTCTTTATTCAGCAATATTTTGTATTAATTTTAACTCGATTAAGCAAACCCACTCAGGATTGGAGCTTAATTGAAAAATTCAATGTACAGATGAACAAGTTATTTGGTGTATAGGCTAACTTGCCACTACCATAAACTTGGTCTTTTATTTGTCAGAATGTGGTGTGCATTGAAAAGTGGTCGACTTTTGCAGATTTTTAACTGACAATCACGTTGTCAATCAAATCAATCACATAATCATTTAGTATGTGAATAATTTTAAATAAGGTCATATTTAATAGTTTAATTAAATCGTGTCGTCGACGCGGACAAAACATTGATAATCACACAAAATCTACCGGAATATTTAAACGAAACTTTTACTATCTTGCAGACAATTTTATTATCTATCTTTTAGTATACGCCTTTTGTTTTTAGTTAAAGAATACTATCTTTTATTTAATTTTTTCGACTAAACTTTGAGAGGTTTGGACGCAGCGCATACGAATCTCTGGTCACTCAAGGTCGCCGGAGTACATCGTCGCCTTCCGTTTCTTTCAATTTGAGGTACGTAACCCTAAAAATGAATCGTTGTTCGTTAGTCTCGAGAACGGCTGGACCGATTTCGCTAATTTTGGTTTTGAATTAAAGTACAGCACAGATATGATGTCCCCGGCGGGGTCCAGTGTGTGCATAATAAATGGCAATAAAGATTTGTAACAATTATCAAACAAATTATAATTTAATTCAAATCATGTCAGTTACAAATAATGTCATGATAGTTTACAAATTATAGTATAAATACATTATCAGTATAACGGATTATTTTTTAACTTAGGAATCATCATCATCATTTCAGCCGAATGACGTCCTTTACTAGGCCTCCCCCAAACGGGTGGGGGAGGGGGGGGGTGTTGCCGACTTAGGAATACTTTTAAAAAAATGTTGTAAATGTTGAATGTGCTGCCATGAGTAGGTAATTCTTTTATGCCACTCTCTTAGTTACTAAGAAGTTACTAAGAAGTTAGTCTTACTAAGAAGTTAATACGAACACGATCTAAAAATAATATTTGCAGTGTAGGTAGCAGAAAAATGAATATTTGTGCCTGTATAACAAACAGCTTGGTCGAAGGTACAAACGAAGAAAATTTACTACTCTACAAAATTGAGAATGTGAATTTAATAATTGTACTTAATAATGATTTTAATTTTGTTGCTAAACTCACATTTTGCTTGGTTTAGTTACCATTATTTTTATGCTACTGTTGTAATAACAGAGGGGAAATTCGCGATTATTGCGATTTTTTAAATAACGATCATTTTCTTGTCTGCCTTAATAATGTCAAAAGTCAGAGATACCTTTAATTTAACTAAATTTTTGACATTGATTGGCGCGGAGATGCGACTAGGTTTTAAACTATTTTAATTACGGTAATTGGTCTCTAGTAACTTCCATCGGATTAACAATTCTGTACGTTAGGGAACTAGGAGACCATTTTTTTTTAATATTACCGACGTACATATTTTTACAACTATAGTTTTAACCACAGGTACTGTTGTATGCGTAATGCAACCTAATCGATAGCATTGACTAAACATTACTTCTAAACACTGAATTATTCTAGAAGTATGTTGAAATTAGAAGCGTTATGCTTATTTTTATATTAATGCGATTGTTTGCCTGGCACTCGTGGAGTGCTGGCGTTCTATAAGAAATACAAGAAGTTATTTTATTCGATTTCCCTCTTAAAGGATCATAGCAGGATTTGCACAAAAAAATAAAGATGTTAAGAGAAGTTGAAATTCTAATTCTTATACTCTTGGGTACCTAAGGAGTATCTACATGCGTTTACAATATTTTTATAATATTATATATAAAATCCTGCAAAAAAAGTGAATAGTTTAACGAAAAGCTCATTATTTCAGAACGAAACGTCGACTGACAGTAACAGTGACACTGACAGCCGCCATTCCGCAGTTCTTACACTGAAAATGTATCGTTTTAGGGAAAATAATTTCACAAATAATTATTATTTTTTTTCACACGCTTGTCACATAACTTGTCTGCCAATAATGTCAATAATGGCATCGAAATGAAACGAAAAAGTGTTATTTTCATTTTGAAATATTTTAATTATGCGGGGGTTTAAAAACATAGTAAGTATATCAATCTACTCCTGGTAATGTATTCTCCACATTGAAAAATATTTTGAACTCTCTAAATGATTTTTATTTTTCATACAAATTAATGTAGGGTTTATAAAAGCCCTCTGATTCCTCACACACCATAACGCACCGCGTCGCGTCGGTAGACGATTGGTACCGTAAAGTTTATCGACCATAAGTTTTACAGTACTTCAAAGCATTATCATACAAAAATCCACTATTTTCACTCTGAAGCTCTGAATTTACAAGATCAACCCTTAGCATAAAACACTCACATTTCGCCCTCTTCATTATTTCGTACCATAAACCGTATGAAGTTTCCAATGTGGCGGTATAATTCGGTGCCGGAGCGGTGCATCGTCCGAACCGGCCCGGGTCATTCCTTCCGGTACATTGTCTTACCCGGCCCACTAGGCTGACCATCAATCATACACCGGCCAGGGAATGCGACGGCCACACGGATATTTTCGAGTGGCGAAAAATATTCGGTTTTCTTCCACTCCATTTTCTACCCTAACTTCATGAAGACAAAGTTCAATATCGTCCAGCGTTTTTGTTTGTATTATTCTGCTAAACTGACTTAATGCTACCGGTAAATTTGTAATGTATGTGCCCTATATAGTATATGGACAGAGCATTATTGATAATTCCATATATTGGATTCTCTATCGCCGTTCTGTTTGGGAGATATATTGGCGTTGTAGGGTAATATATTGCTAGCCTGTGGCTATTACGGGCTAGACTGCCTTGAGGTAGTTATTACCCTTCATTGAGTAAATACATAGCTTGTATTTAGTTGACATTGCGTAGACGGAGATGTGTCGAGCCTAGCAATTACTCTGCGAGTCAAACGGGTAACCCTTTGCATGCAGCAAGGCAAATGCAAACGGGTCCATGCCTCCTGATGACTGTCAGGGCAGGGTCACAACACCGTGCACCGTAAATGATGTCTGTGTGCTAAACGCATGAAGCGTTTATGTCCAATCATGGCACAGAATTTGGGGAGAGGTTTGTCTGTTATGTCAAACTTGACTGTTGTTAGAATTAGGGTGGACGCACATGGGATAAAAGATGCGTCGGACGTATCGTCGTAAGTATGCTCAATGTACAGTCAACAGCAAAAGTAGATGATCAAAATCAGAAATTCAATACTAATGAACGGAGTTCGCGTCAGAACTGTGTGGCGTCGAAGTGATTCAAAAATATGTGTGTGACAATGGCATACTTTTAATAAATAAACTAGTAATAAATTATTTAAATTAGTGTGAGTAAATTAGTATTGAATTTCTGATTTTGATCATCTACTTTTGCTGTTGACTGTACTAACGCATTGTCGGTTATGTCAGTAAGATTGAATGTTTTATTAGCTAGCTTTTGCAGGCGATTTCGTCCGTGTCATTGTTGTTATTGATTCCTGATTATTTTGCTACTTAAATAGCCTATGGCACTTAGGAATAAAGTGGCTTCCGATTATCGAAAGAGTTATTAGAATCGGCCTAGTGGTTCCAGAGATAAGCCCAAACGAACACAAACCAAACGCGGCGGTGGACTTCATAGTGATTTAAATGTTCTGGCGTTTCGTTAGTGTACTGTACTGGAGAAGACACTGACTCCTGTAACATAGATCTTTGAACCCAGCTCAGAAGTCAGGGACTTCATGGGTCTTGTGTATTTTTTTGTGAATAAATTATTATTGTTATTATCCACCCTTTGGAAGGGGCAAATATAATTCTTTATGACTTGTAAATAACGGTCAAAAGTGCTTTTCAATAGCCTAATTGAAGTAAATAAATTCGACATACAATGATTTATGTTGACAGTAGGTACCTATGTACAACTAAAGTTGATCCAAATTCATTATCCATCAACTAACATTTATCATAGCACCTGTTTTGTCGAAACACTACTTGCCAGCTATATTATCTACACCATTCCCCATCGTTCAAGTATTAGGTCTCATCATCAATCATACCTCTTTTGGGTATTGTCACGAGACTAGAGTGCGCCATCAATTTTATATACATAATATTCTTTTTTTGTGTATCTTTCTACCTAATATTCACGTGATAGTTTGCCGCTTAGGAAAATGGAGCATGCTAGGACCGTCAAAGATGTTTCCTGATAATTCTTAAGGTCTGGCTTAAAGAGCGTAATTTAGATTCGACTGAAACTGACGACTCATTTTGCGTCATTATGCAGCGCAAATTACGCGACTCACAACAGAATTAAGTTAGTTTGGCTTCACCTTTATTCAGACTGAAGAGATACAAAAATTTAATTTCACGATTCTAAAATTTTGGAGTCGGATATTGCTTCTACTGTAAACTTTATTGCCACGGAAAGGTTTTGAAATGCAATATTCTGCTGAGAAAATTCTACGTGTGTCTGTTTTCTTTTCTGCAAAAGCTAAAGTATGTAGGTAGGTACCTAATGGGAAACCAAACCCGAATAATTTCCCACGAAAATGTTAATCGAAACCAGTCCCATTCTTATCAGACCAATTTGGTCACCCAAACCGCTACATACCCGTATTGGTGCGTACCCATAAGAAATCATCAGTAAAGATAAAGAAATAAAGACGATCCCCGTTCGATCCGGTCACAATCAAGGAAATTGAAAGGTCGACCCGGGTAGGTCTACCTTTCTGCTACATTGTCTTATCCGGCAATGCATCATTTTGCCCGGATTCACCCGGATAACCAATACGTATACGTGCGTGGTGCGGTTATTTTAATAAATCCAAGATTTGATGTCGCTAAGGGCTTACGTACCTACTCATATTGGTGGAAGGGCGGGAATTGCTCCACATTCTTTATATACCTACTTCAGAATTCTCAACGGCTGAAGATGGAAATGAGAGGGGTTTTTGTGCGTCGAAAACGGAACTTTTGAGGACGGGTTCAAAGCGTTGAGGACTCGTTTTAATGCTGTCAAGTGGCGTCCAAAGGAGGTTGACAGTTTATTTTTTTTTAGGGCTTTTCATATGTGTATATTTGAGTTATTGTGCGTAGTTTTATTTTTGTAAAACTCAAGATTTGTTTTATTTTCGTATGTTTGACAATCTGACAAAATTGCCTACATGTAGGTCAAGACTGGGATAAGGCAAATTCAGATAGTATTTCATGTTTTTTTAAAAGCTGATAAGGTTTTAAAGTTTGTCCAACAATCTTTTAATAAACCATTACATTATCATTCAATATAGTACTTTAATTAATAATCTTCGTTACTTTTTCAGCTAAAACAAGTTTAACACCAATAACAAGAAAAGTTTTGGGAATAAATGGATAGATAAGATGTAATCAGTTCATGAGACCTGCAAGGAAGTTGACACCACGTAAACGCCGCGCCGCGCCGCGTAAGATCAGCGCGCGGGCAAAAATATGCATGACAGGAAAAGGGCCCTAAGCGAAGGAACTCGCGGGCAGAAGCTTTTATCAATACCTAATATTATTAAATATAAAAATGGCCCAGTGGTTAAAGCACCCGCACCTCATACAATAGGGTGTGGAAGTACCAATGTGACTTTTTCAATGTCTTATCTGCTTTCTTAATTTATCTTGAACATCATTGACATCGGTGTAAGAAAATCATTGTAATATAAGTCTGTAATCGCCAATCCGCCTTGAGCAAGCGAGGTGATGCCTTCATGCCTTCTCTTTATGAGAAGAGGCCTTTGTCCTGCAGTGAGACAATAAGAAGCTGGTATTATATATTATATTTAGCCTGTACTGTCCCACTGCAGGGCAAAGGCCTCCCTCCAATCCTTCCATTGGTCTCGACTTTTAGCTATTTCTTGCCAATTCTTAAGGAAGATATCCAAGTCATCCCGCCATCTCTTACGTGGTCTACCGCGGCCCCGTCTCGTCATTTCAGGGCACCAATTTTGGGATTTACGGGAACATTGGTCGTTCGGCATGCGGCAGACATGTCCAGCACAGTCCCATTTAAGCTGGGCAGCCTTTTGAGCTACGTCAACGATCTGTGTTTTGGAGCGCAGTATGGTATTACGAATGCGATCGGTTAATTTAACACCAAGTATACTTACTGCGCTCCATAGCACGTTGGCAAAACTTAAGTTTAGACTTTTGGATGTTAGTATTTTATATTATTATTAAAAAAATATTGACGCTGTAGACACACACACATGTAACAAATTGCAAATCATTCATGCAAACGTTTCGTGAGCCCAATTGAAAGGGTCCATGTAATTGAGTCGGTAACAATAATGCCTTTTGTAATAAATGGTTGTATCAAAATGTGTTGCGTATACAGAAATATAATCGAAATATTACGTATCGTCTTTTATATCAGAATGTAATATCGTTTTTGTAATTATTCGATTTCGTGAATTATTTGACTTTTATTTTAGTCTGGTTATGAAGGGGCTCGTGGCTACATAAAATCCGTACGGATCGACAAGTCATGACTTTTAAGCTATGCCTGCTGCGGTCGTTAAGTTAATGGGTGACCATCCATTTCATACTGAGACTCTCTGTGCCTCGGTAAGCATTTAAAGCCGTTAGTTCTGGCGGTCATTCATATATCTTTGACAGTCGTTAAGAGAATAAAAGGTTTTTCCTTCCTCTTCTTCAGAAGCCCGAAAGAGTGACAGTGACAACCAGTCTTACCAAGAGGTATCGTGTTGCCCGGCAATTGGTTTGTTGTCTTATTGATGTCAGATAGGCAGTCGTTACATAATATGTAAAACAGTATTCAGCTGCATCCGGTTAGACTGGAACTTTCACCAGTAGATAGAAAAATGATCTAGCAAGGTTATAGGCCATTACTCAGATTATGAAACAAAAGGCAGATAGACCGCGCGGAACACTGAGAGTGAAGCCAAAAAAACAAATACAAATTAAAAAGCGAATACCTACAATCACGTGATTGTATTCGCTTTTGAATTTGTATTTGTATTTTTATTTGTTGTTTTTAACGATGCGGCGTTTCGTGCTAAACTGACTGGTGTCAGTAGAGCACAAGACGTGTTGTAGGTGTATTCGTTTTTCAATTTGTATTTGCTTTTTTGGCTTCACTCTCATGTTTCGGACGGTTTATTTGCTTTTTGTTTCATAATCTGAGAGCATAATTTCATAATCATATAGGTATTATTAAAAGTTAATTGGGATCTTTTAAAAAAT
Source organism: Charanyca ferruginea (assembly GCA_947361185.1). NCBI lineage: Eukaryota > Metazoa > Arthropoda > Insecta > Lepidoptera > Noctuidae > Charanyca > Charanyca ferruginea. The sequence goes on from OX376062.1 coordinate 5,478,471, forward strand.
GCACGCATGCGAATTTGCGGGAAAATACTAATTACCTATCACAAGGTATAAAAAAGCGGCCAAGTGCGAGTCGGACTCGCCCATGAAAGGTTCCGTAGCAGCAAGTAATATACTAATATAAAAGCCTTATTATTTTTATATTTCAGTTGATTGAATGAAAGGTAAATTGCGGTTTACGGTTAATGACGTATTAAAAAAAAAATTACTTGCTAGATCTCGTTCAAACCAATTTTCGGTGGAAGTTTATATGGTAATGTACATCGTATATTTTTTTTTAGTTTTATCATTGTCTTATTTTAGAAGTTACAGGGGGGGGGGGAGGACACATTTTATCACTTGTCTCTCGTGCAAACTATTCAGTTTAAAAAAAGACGGTATTAAAAATCTCAATATCATTTTTGACGACCTATCCATAGATACCCCACATGTATGGGTTTGATGAAAAGAAGACTTTTGAGTTTCAGTTCTAAATAAGGGAAACCCCCAAAATTTCTTGTTTTTTTTTCTATTTTTGTGTGAAAATCTTAATGCGGTTCACAGAATACATCTACTTACCAAGTTTCAACAGTACAGATCTTATAGTTTCGGAAAAAAACTGGCTGTGACATACGGACGGACAGACAGACATGACGAATCTATAACGGTTCCGTTTTTTGCCATTTGGCTACGGAACCCTAAAAAGACCTATTCCAGCCTATTTCGTCGTGGTTATAAACATTTTTATGTTAAACACATATTAGAGGAGTTTATTTGCTATTAATGTACCTAATTTTCTTTCTAGAACAACATAAAATGGTGTGTTAATTTTTCGTAACACGCAATCCGTATCTATTTGGGTTACGTAATCGGTTATAACCCTTTGTTGTGTGCTTTTTGTTTGAGGTTCAATGAGTCACTGTATATTTGAGTAAGCACGGTTAACTAATATTATAAAAGCGAAAGGTCATTCACTGACTAAACACGAAATCTCGGCGAATTACTTGACCTATGAAACTGGCAGGTTAAGAGGTAGGAGACTATAGTTTAGGAGGCGAAACACCCTTGTTGTATTTGATTTCCACGCTTGAAGTCGTTGCTAAAACCTGTTTTTTGTTTTGGGACAAGTCCGCCACATTATTCCCAAACCAACTCCAGTAAGCCTGAATCAACAGCGGGAACCACCAGAAAAGCGGCGAAGCAATGAAGTTCGACGAGTCTCGGAGAAACGATTCAACTGTCTTGGATCCCGCAACGAAATAAATCAGAAAAAAAGCAGCGGAGGAGTAAGAAATAGTAGATTGTATGACAATCCCGAGCAAAATAATATTTTTACGGCAAGGGTGTTATTTTGAATCCAAAGTGAAGCGAAAGATTCTAGAATAGAATCCCGAGCATAGCGAGGAAATGTAAAATAGAATTCTGAGCGTAGCGAGGGATTCAAAGTACCTACATCGCCTGAGGGAAAAAAATGTTTGCTCTCGAGTCATATAACTTTTCATCTCCTTCTATGAGACAATATTTTTCCCGGGATTTCGTAGGTATTTAGTATCACCAAGGATTCACCACATAGCACTGTATTTTGAGAGATAAGAGATTTTTTCCTTGCGATGTTCACGTGCCCTTAAAATCCGCTTAGTTTTGTATGACGTTATAAATTAGCTTCTATTTTTATTGTTTCAGGAGTTAATACACTATCACTGTCAGAACTCGACGTAGAACTATTTTTTTGCAAAATACAATAAAGTCCGTACCGATTACAACAACAGTGAAGTAAATCGCGCGCTTTTGTTTTTTTTTATTAGTTACCGCGTCTCCCCGCACCGTACAGCCAACACTTACAGTCAGTAATTTATACAATTTGCGTTCGATTTCAATGAACGATTCATGTTCTTAATTCAAATCTCATTACTGCCCGCTAAAAAGTCTAGTGGAGAAAGAGCTACTTTGCTCCCGCTTATACAGGAACAAAATGACACTTTTCGAATAGAAGGGATGAAAAAAAATATTTTAGACTTCCCTCATTATCAAGGAAGAGACAGAACAGAACTATGCCAATAGGCACAAAGGGACGTTTACAACTGGCAGAAGCTCAGTTGCCAAGCATCACGGATTATAATTGACATAATTAGCTCAGTTGCCAAGCATCACGGATTATAATTGACATCATTAATGAGTCCTAAAAAGTGACTGTTACATTTGATTCCAATAATAGGTACGGCAAAATCGCTTGAACGTACGGAATTTGATTCTAGTTTCTACAAGGATGTAACCTGTACACTATCTGTCATAATATTGTGTTCTTTAAAACCTAGTTTGTAATAATTATACCTACATCGTCATAGACCTGGTATAGATGAATGATTTAACCTACAATAGATATTATCAACCTAGGTTTAAATCGTAGCCTAAGCTAACGTAGTAATGCTTAATTTAGCGAAACACCAATAATACTCTCACTTTGACGGCAGGGCAGTGGCTGAGTGATAGGGAGAAAATATCTTGTATGGCTTCTAGGTAGTTGTTCCAGGTCTGCTATGCTATTCTCTAACGTAACCATTCGCGGTTGTGCTCGACGGGAAACTCGCCACCGTGTCAGCAGTGAAATCGACGTCGACATCAGCGACTGTTTTTGATTAGCGAATACCGCTTTTCATATATGAACTATCAAAATTATCAAATTATTCAACCTTGAGTAGTTCCCCCAAAAGCCGTTTAATTCACGTGGCTCTAGCGCTGCGTAAGCAAAGGTTAATGAATAAGAAAATTTAACTCGTTGAGCTTTAGGTTGTGTTACTGATAGAATAGCACCGAAGCTCGCAGGTTGTTCGTGTATGCAAGTTAAGACGTTTATAAACGACAAAAACAACTACAAATTCCTATAAATTTAAATCAAGACGTAGGGAACTAAAGACGTAGTTAAAGCAAACTATATTTTATATCACATAAACATAATCAAGCTAGGGTCCTTAATAAACATATCAAGAATCGGACGGGCTCGCAAGACCCCTGTGGGTCCGTGGGGTCACCCGGGCCCACCCTACAGATATTATCGTGAAAGACAGTTGGGAGAAGGTCGGCCTAAGGGTTCGGATACATTGACAATGATTAGAGGGAAGAGATGCTTGATTTTCAAATTGATTTTTATTCTCTTCCAAAAGAAATTATAATTTTAAAGTCAAAGTCAAAGTTTTTATTTCAATTAAACCATTTACAGGCACTTTTGAATTGTCAAGGAGTCGGTTAGTTAGAAAGTTGAAGCTAGTTGCTCGTTCCAAAACGTAGGTATGTCTCTATAGAGAAGAACGAGCAAGAAACTCCACGGACACTCTTTTAAATCAAGATTTTACGAAATACTAGTTACGTTGTTCTTGTTGCTTCGATATGTGAAAATAATGTCGGCGAAGAGCAGCAATACAAGCAACATAAAAAAAAAACAAAATAAAAGCCATAGCAGTTAAGTGATGACCAATCTGAACTGACAGCACCTGTTCACGAAAATGGTGCGTGGATCTGACCCATTTAGGTCAACCATTTTGAAGGGAACTGAATGATTCAACCTACTCATCACCATCAGCGAGACATGAATTATAAACCATTCCACCGCAGAAAACAAACTAAATTCAACAAACATTAAAACAATTACAGATTACTATCATGGCCGATGCAATTAATGTCAGTTTGACATTTCGGCAATAAAATAACAGCAAACATATTATCTACAACATTCGTGGCCACACAACAATGCTGGAACAGATTTTCATGAAAATAATATTAATATGTAACGCTGTTCGTACACTAGGGTTTCACTGAGTTCATTGTAATGTGAAGAGATAAGCGGCCCTTTATTATATTACCAAAAGGCTGGCGATATCATAATAATAATATGCTTTGAAGCTGCTCAAAAGCAAGATAAGTAACTAAACTACGCGAGAAATACGGGTAAACGAAAAATAACAATTTCAATTTAATATTACATTATTCTGTGGCTTGTTTCAAGCGATCGAAAAAAAGGTTATTTTATGTTTTACTTAAGTATTAAAAGTATCAACAATAAGGCATGTATGCAATACTAAAATACCTATACATTATTATATCTTTCATTTTCATTACCTCCACTAATGAACTGTCCATTTCATGCCGTAATAACCGCTGCTCTCGGTCCAATGAGCGCGCACCCTAACCAGGGGGGTATTATGAAATATGACGGGCCACATCGACCCGATACTCGGATTAAGGGCCCCGTGCTAATCTCTTGCTGACTCCGACAAAATTGCTCATATCGTCCGACAATGGAGTCGGTAATTCGTACGCACCTGCTCTCGGGACTAAATTAAAAAAGTTTTCTGAGCCATCAATCCGATTCCGTGATTAGGAAGTTTTTTCCCGAAGGTAATTGCGTGGACTTTGGTGTGAAGTTGAGATTTTATTTGTTTGGTGTCTTAATGTCTTTTTATGTGGGGTGAACCGGAATCTAATTTCATTCGATTTGAATTAAATTATTTTAGGGGAGTTGCCGGATCAAGTCGTTTACTGAGTTATTGACATGATACTAAAAAAGTATTTTGATTAGCATGCATTTTTATTTTCATCTTCTTCGTGTCGATGGCATTAAAATATTCAGTCTGATCTGGCAACATATTTTTTTACTTCTGTAAGGGTGCCAATTAAAAAAAACTAGGACACAAATAATGTTTTTTATTTATTTCTGTTTTTATATTGAAAAACCTTTTTATTATTATTTTTGTGTGCACATGGTCTGTGTCAAATAAAAATTTTTTCTTTCTTTCTTTCACGTAGCTCTAATTTATTCTTTGTGCAATCACCACACCAATGTAGCTTTAAATTTAATTACGTATTTTTAAATTTTATCTTGGCCCATGACTGCCATCGGTGAAGGAAGCAAAACATGAGGAAACCTTGGATTTATAATAAAATATTTAAGTTTAATGTCGTCAATCTGGCTTCAATCTGTCTTCTGTATAAAAAGAGGCATTTTCTTTGCCTTAGGACGAAAATAGACCGGAAGAAAACATCAGGCTTTTACCCAGACAATCGATACATTCAATGCTTCTTTACCATCACAAATTACATTGACAACTCTTTTACCGACTCGATATCATCATTATTGTTCGCACGGAGACATCTGAATTTTCTCCCCGAACCGAAGTCGAATCGTAAAATTTTACCATCAAATAGATTGCATTCTTCGTAATGGTGGAAAATAAGAATGCAGGATGGCCAATCTGCTGTTTGCAATTGAGGAACAGTAAGGAATATGGAGGCGACAGGAGTAGTTTCTTGAAGTATTGTTTAAAAAAAAACTTAAAACGTCAAAGTTAAAGTATTTGAATTAAACCATTTATGCACTTTCGAATTGTCATGGAATCGGTCAGTTAGTCAGAAAGTTGAAGTTAGTTGTCTGTTCCATAATGTAGGTAGATATAAAGAAGAACGAGCAAGAAACTCCAGAGACGCTAGGTATTCAATTATTATTTTTTATAAAATCCTGGTTTCGTTATTATTATACTTGTTGCTTCTATCACGTCAGGTAGTATGTTCTCGTAATAGCATAGAATGGTAAAGCTTAAAATAGGTTATTTTTATCCAATTTAATCCTATTAACTGTTTCTTTGTCGTTAACAATATTATCGTAAGAATCAAAGACATCTGATTCCTCTGCCGTTCGGGGGAGACTAAATTCGTAAAATTTAACACCGCCCCCATCACGATCGCTTTGACACTTTTCAAGTATTACAATTATTGTCGGTTCGACGATCTCTTCGAGATAAATTAATTTAAGAAATTGGATATCACAGATAATTGGTTCTGGTATTATATGTCTATGTACAATGGGGCTTTCACATCGGATTTCTTACGGAGAAAATGGGATATTGTATATTTCCTACGCTTCGTTATTTTTCTTCTGATTAAATTCTGTTCTTACAATGTTGCTTTTACTTCCACTGAATAAGGCCTTTTGTTTCCTGTTGCCGTAATAATCTATTATACAGCGTGTTTTCCAAATAATATCATTAATGGTTTTATCGATTTAACATTGTTGAAATCTACAACTTCATCAATTCACATCTACTTAATGCCTTTTTGAACAAATCTTTTACCCACTTATCCTATTTCCTAAAATTGCCTTACATCTTCATTTCCACCAAGAAAAACACACCAAAACCCTCTTAACATCCCCGCTTACAACCTCTCAATCTAATCGAATTTCAAGGAAGCAATCGTTACTATTCGACTAACATGGCGTCATTCGATTCCGGAATCGACTAACGGCAAATTGCTTAATCGACATCACTATGACCGTCTTGGCAGGACACGTGAGGCGTGTTCTAATCACCTTATTGAGTTACACTACACCTATGCGATTACTTATGTAATTACTAAGACCTTAGAACCGCCAAGTGGTCCTTGTGCGGCTCAAATAATGTGGGCACGAGATCCGTGTGTTGGGGGCTTACGGCAAAATTTAAGTGCGGAACGTGATGCGATTCTCAGGTGGGTTTGCTTGTAACGTACTGAAGGTTTAGGTTGGTATGCTGACATGGACCGTATTCATAGTTAAAGTTTGTCACAGGTCAGTTAATACATATAAGTCGATATTAGTTCTGCTGACGAAGTCAATGTCAACAATTACATTAATAACGTCAAATGAATTCAATTGCCAAACGTGTTGAATTACTATCCAGCAATACACATCTCACACAGGTACATTATTTTACAATAATTCATCTTTGAAAGAAGGAAAAATATCGCGTCGGTACGTTGGTTTTGGTTAAGTAAAACTATTTAGCTGCGTCGTTTTCTAAAGAGTCGGATAAAATCCCGGTGTTCTAATATTAGGAAGGGTTACATTTTTAATTTTTTTTTTTGTTTGTTTGTTACAGGTCGTATGTGGAAGATCATTGTAACCGGACACTGGTCCGGTTACAAAACATCATTCACAGATATAAATCTAGACTATTGCCAAATATCATAGGATATGTTTTATTATATATTTGACTTCCACGCAGACGAAATCGCGGACAGAAGTTAGTAATAAATAACGGTACCACGTTACTAGTTCAACATCTTAAAACTAAGATAAAGTCGCATTGTCGTAGTCTATCTTCAATGTCGCGGTCAACGCTGTACGGTCCCTGAGCGGTCATTAGAAACAATTCAATCGCTTAGTCGCTGCTCGTGTTACGAATGCAATGTTTGAAAAGTTAACATGTAACCAACCGAATGGGACCTGAACCCTGAACCTGAAATGCTCACCCAGCACATAGATCTGGATATCATTCATGATAAAACATATTATGTGTGTAAATGTTTACATTTATTCTTAAGTAGTATCATAAGTTAGTTAAAGGTTAGTCATAATTAAAATGATAATTAAAATATAAGCAATTTGGTCGCAAGCACTGTCAGCTTATGTTTTTAAATAAATAAATGAGGTCATTGTACTCATCATTATGAACAACTACTTTCCGCCCGCAACTTCGTTTCCGTAAACTTAAAAATTAAGCCAAAGTCCTAAATTATTGGACAAGAACACCTGACCCCCAAATTTCATCTGATTCTGTTTAGCCGTTTTAGGGTGTTAGTGTAACAAACAGAATTGATAACCGATGGGGAAGAACCGGAGAACGCCGCGTTGGTAGGCCTCCCAACAGATGGACCGACGCCATCGTCAAGGTCGCGGGTACAACCGGTGGATGCAAAAGGTAGGTCGCGGGTACAACCGGTGGATGCAAAAGGTAGGTCGCGGGTACAACCGGTGGATGCAAAAGGTAGGTCGCGGGTACAACCGGTGGATGCAAAAGGTAGGTCGCGGGTACAACCGGTGGATGCAAAAGGTAGGTCGCGGGTACAACCGGTGGATGCAAAAGGTAGGTCGCGGGTACAACCGGTACTGTGGACGTCTTCCGTCTGATGACGATGATGAGATTCACTATCATAACAACTCTAAAATCTCCTTCAAAATCAGCTGGCCCATTGTCAGTTTTATACCGGACTATCTTTTTGGAGAGATGCGACTAAATCGCCAGTTTTGAAAACATTAGGTATATTAATATTATGACGAATTAAAGTTTGTTTGTAAGAGGCAATGTCTGGAAGTACTGATCTAATTGTAAAATTTCTTACACTGATAGAAAGCTACACTATTGCTGAGTGTCATAGACAGGGCTGATTTGGCCATGTCGGGGCCCCTGGGCAATGCAACTCTCAGGGCCCCTTTATTTATTTATTTATTTATTAAAACTTTATGCACAAAATGTAAAAAAAACACTGTACAAAAGCGGACTTAATGCCTTAGGCATTTTCTACCAGTCTACCTTTACTCTTTTCTATCTTCCTAAAATACATAATATAATAAGAATAGTAGTAGTAGTAGTAGTATGACGGGCCGGTGTCCGCAACTCCACGACCAAGCGCGTATTTTGCGTTATAATAATAATATGTAGGGACATTTTCACACACGGCCATCTGACCCCAAACTAGGGAGACCCTGTACTATGGGTGTCAGACAGCTGATATACATACACAAATACATTTTTTTTTGTAAATACATACATATAATAGATAAACAACACCCACACACAAAGCAAACACAAGTGCTCATCACACAAATGTTTACCCTGGGCGGGAATCGAACCCGCAACACGCTGCGGAGCAGTCGATCGCTCAGCCACTGCGCCAACCGTGTCTACCACACTGTCTAACTGGCTGTCATTAACTCATAAACCTGAGAACAAGGGGGTGGTAATTAGAATAATTGTTGGATGATTTGTGAATCTTTTTGTTGGACAATAGCTATAATGTTAATTACCCTTGGTCTGGCCAAATCGTTTATTTTATTCGCACTTACGACACTATAATTTTTTATTGTAATAAGTTTACTCATTTATATATTACACACATTTATACTTATGAATAAATCAAGTAATCAAAATACACAATTAATACTTCAACGAGCAAGAACGTTCTCCAATACAAAACTATATTGTAGAATATAACATAATTGTAATCGTGGGTACATCGACAGAACTTTGCATAAAACTTTGCCACAACACCCGTCAAGATCAATTTCTCTTATCTGCTCGACGTCCGTACGTCACTACAGGGATTCAGCAGAATATCAGCGTCAGGTACATTTGCCTGACACATGCTGAGCTGAACTCCCATTTGGTGCAACCTTGAGACGCACACCGCACTTTGTTTAACCCTTATTTGATTTGTTTTTTTTTTTTTTTATGTTGTGATATGTCTTTTGGATGCACTAAATAAATGATTTATCTATCTATCTATCTATCTATCTAATTAATTATACTTTTATTTACAACTAGCTGACCCGACAGACGTTGTCCTGTCAATTGATTTTTTGATTTCCTCACCGTTAAAACGTTCCTTGGACATCCACAAATATTTCAAGATAAAAATTTGCCAAATCAGTCCAGCCGTTCTCTAGTTTTAGCGAGACTAACAACAACAATTCATTTTATTATACAAATTACGCAAATTTTTACAACATTACGTTTTCATTTTTAACTTTTTCAATTATTTTTCTTGGTGCGTTGGGTCCCTGGCAAATGGCCCTTAGGCAGTTGCCTAATCTGCCTTAAGGATAATCCGGCCTTGGTCATAGAACATGTTTTATAGTAAATTTGACATCCAAGCGGACGAAGTCGCAGGCAAAGGATATTTTCAAATGTAAACTGCCGATATGATAGAGTATAGGTAAGTAGTAGACCCTGCTACGATAGTCAATACGTTCAAAGCAAAGCCTTTGAGCCGGTTAGCTAATCAGGTACGCGGATGACCCTCATGCTACGTTACACTGAATAGAACATGGCTGACCAATGCACTACCGACATGCTTCTGTAGCTTGCAATACGTATTATGAAATCCGCTTTAAGTTTTCTCTAGAGGAAATACCACGGGCTAGAGAGTTGAAAATTAGGTATTTGTAAAATCTATTGCTGTCGCGCGATGCCCGAACACGAACCGCAGAGCGCGATAGAGACAACTGCAGCCTTGACCGAAAATACCTATTAAAAGTACACAAAATCAATGATTCGTAGTCCCCTGATTTCTTCTCCAAAACTTAACCGATTTAACTGATTTTTTTCATTAAAAAATAAAGAAAGGCTTTTGCCGTGTTCCTATGTTTTCTATTTTTTATATAATCAAATCAAATTTGTTTTCTGAATGTTTGAACACAGCGGAAAATCATGCCAATTTTTTAGGTTTTTGAATACCTATTCATATCTCTTTTAATAATAAATTTATGAGAAAAAGGAAAACATAGGGACATGCCAGTAGTAGCCATGGATATTTAAAAAAAAATTGATCTACTGGCATTATCCAGGGAGGATACAGGGGACTAAGTTTGTATGGAAAAACGGCCCTTGTGTTTCCTCTTAAAGATTTAACATGATGCAGAATTACAGGTTTCCTTTTAATTTTCATATGAATATTTTGTAAATGAGTGAAAAACTACGTTTTTCCTGTTACGGATATTATGATGTAGGATTACAGGTTTACTTTTAATTTTCATTATGAGTTTTTTATATTTTGTATATGAGTGAAAAACTCATATACAACGTGTAATTAAATGAACTAAAAACTTGAAAGGTGTATTTGAAGACAACATTATAAACAACACTATAGAACCAGCACTGAGATTATAAAAAAAGAACAAAATTCGCTGATCCATACGCCATTCGCTGATTCTGACTCCTAAGTCCCAGGATCACCTAGTTTAGGAGTTACGGTTTACTTTATCCGTATGACCTTTAGTTAACCAAGTTATGTATTCTAGTCTTAAGCCATGTCAAAGGTTTTTGTATCAATTAAGATTTTAATTAAATTTTTTTTAATACATTTTGTTGAGCGTAAATGTAATGCTACCACTTCACATGGCGTATTTGTGCAAATATTTGCCTTACTTGGACAATACAAAATAGACTTTATTTTAATAACTATAGGGTACACTTTGTATTTTCCAAGTAAGGCGAATATTTGTACAAAAACGCCATGTGAAGTGCCAGCATATGATGTATGAGTACAAATTATGTACAATGACCAGTGTTTGGGTAACCAGTTAATCCAATTCTATCACAACTTTTAACACGGTAAGTACCATAGCAAAACAAAAAATAAAATCCTTATGTGCATGTGTAATGCATATTTTTTCAGATTTTAAGGTTGGTTGCATAATAAAATTTGTTCGTTTTCACGACTAATTTCAGCCCTTAAAAGATGCGCACCTAATAAAAAATCACTCGGTATAGAAGACTTCATGATCGATAATCTTCACAAGTAAATCAAAAGTTATACCTACCCACCTATCCTCTTAGACACAACCCAAGCCGACCGCAACTATCTAAACCGACGAAGGTACCCCTGTTTAAATACCACAACAAAGGTGAAATTAATAAAACCCGCTCACGATAAATTAAACATCAAAACACAAACTATGTTTGTACCGTGCAGAACCCTGAAAGGCAACTCCCACACTAATGGAGCTGGTCAATTACTTAAGACGGGGGAAACTGGATCATAAATCCGGGCTATCGATCAAAGTTCGGCCGTGTCCGGCCCGGTCAAACATGTCCGGTAGGTATTGTGAGTATACGGAGGTCACGGAACAAGAAAGGCTAGAAGGTTAAGATGTAACAAAACAGATCCCTTACTATCATATTTTTGTCCTAGACTATATTTGGGAACCTTCTGGGTGCGAAATAATTAATGAAGGTTCGAACTTTATTTTACATTTTACACTTGTTTCATCATATCAGCCTATTGCCGTCCACTGCTGAACGTAGGTCTCCCCCAGAGATCGCTAACCAACCCGGTTTTGGGCAGTCCGCATTCTTCCGCTGCCAGCCACCTTTCCACCAGCATATCTCACTGGTTTGGAGCGCAGTCTTTTACACCTTCTAATTATAGAGTTTGTGTTTTTATCATATACATCTAGGCACATGAGTAATTATGTAGATAGATAAAACATTTATTTAGTGCACACAAATTAACTTGGCACCAGCTTGATAAGTTGAACAACTATGATGATTTGACGAGCTACAAGACCCTCAATGATAATCATATCGCAGAGAAAAAAACATTTATTAAAACAAGTGGGACTTCTGTGTTCAAGTATATTACGTTGATACGTTCTGTGGTTGATTGATTTGTTAAGTAAAAGGTTATTTTTAGGTCAGTGTGGTGTGTCGTGATATCGCTTTATCATGAAGAGGATTCAAGGAAAATACCAATATACATACTTAAACACGATACATTTAACAAACCTTAAAGGTTCAAAAGCTCAGAATCATTCTGTTTAAATTTTTCAGCAAAGAAAAGACTGTATTTCTTCTTATAGTTCGTGCATGTGTCATCGAAAACTGTTTATTCTAAATCCAAATGATTATAATAATATTATAAGGCGATTTCCTATTTGTATATTTCTGTAACTTTACAAAAACATACGTAATCACGAATCATTTTATTACTCATCAGGATTTACCTAATTTGTGGGTACAATTTTTTTCAAAATCTTGGCATTCCTTTTCTTACACCACAGCGGTGGCAAACATGCATATCAACGCAGCCTATGGACGCCTGAAACATACGCGCGTTGTCTACGGTTTACAACCCTAATCACCCCTTTCTTAAAAAACCACATACTGTACTGTACATTTATGACATTCGTCTTCCACTCACACTCATGGCCAGTGTGGTGGATAACTGGTTTCGGCCCAGGTCACATTCACCATGTGTCTAGACTGCCACTAACGCGCAATAAGTCGTAAAAGTCTTTGCACTCTAAAATAACCCCTCTGTTCGCACATAATCACTAATCAACATAACTATCTTATTACACGATGCGAAATTAATAAGAAAAATTCCACAAATTCTCTAGTGCCTTTTCAACCCGCGGTCGCTTCGGCCACATCTGCCGGTCACCGACAACTATGTCAAAAATGTTGTCCGAGACATTTCTGCAGAGAAACTTGGGGTAAAAGGGTGTATGCGGGGGGAAAAGTAACCGCATGCATGAAGTAGTTTACTTTGAAAGGGTAAGCTTAAAGTAAATATTGGTATTTTGTTTGTTTTCGGTGTTCGAATTCATTCCAGAAATAACAAGCTCACGATTTACCTACGACCGTAAAAAATATTTGCGATTTAATTATTGTTACTGGATAGTACACTGTACTAGAACACATTCGGTATATCGAATAAGTTTGACATAATTCGTTTAACTGTTAAAAGATCGTGGGGGGGGTGGATCGCTACCCCACCCTTCTCTATTTTACAATTTATCGAGTAATACAGGTACCAACAGAGTAATGGTCTAAATCTAAAAGAATTGATCGCTATCTGGGCAAATTCTGGCGTGTATCCGTTTCAGTTAAAATATTTTAATAAAACTGAAACACGTGTGTGTATACTTTTGAGGGAGAGTAACCCTTTAGGGTTCTGTATAGGGAAAGGTTGAGGCATGCACTTGATGATTTTGATTAGGCACGTTTGTGGCTTCAATAAAAGCTGTGTTTATATAATAGGGCAAGTAAAAGGGTTCTCATGGGGAGAGTTCGCATAGTTTGTGTAAATACAAAGGTGGTTACCGGATTAAGTACCTACCCCTCCTACTCAGTTTGTGTTAAATAAATAATCTGTCGACTTATGATCCTTATTTAAAGAGGTAATCCTGACTTATGAAAAGAGGCGAGAAGGCACTCTATTCACGGTATTTTAGTACTTGTAAAGGTTTTTGAAGGCTTCTTGAAAGGGCTTCCTTACAACCTTTTTTATGGACACTGATCGCTCGTTTGCTATCGATAAATTGCATAGGACGTTATTAAGCGTTAAGATATTTTGCATTTTGTAGCTCAGTGTCAGGTTGTTTGGTCCAGTAATAAAATTGAAGCATCGGTAACGAATATGTATTTCCAGAATTTTGATAATTATAATTGTCAATTATTAATATAATTCTCAAAGTTTTAGTTGGCAGTAAACATCATTTGTATTCATTTCTTCTCAGTCGTGCACTCCTAGCGAAGTGGTCGTGGTAATGGATCGTCTGATAGGTTGGTTGCGGCTTTTGCGAGACTTCTCCATCTGTCTCTGTTCGCGGCACTGCGTGTACACTCATGTATTCTTAAATAGACACATTTACGGATAATTCTAGCATGGAGAGATATGTTGATGATTTTAATTTGAATTGTGTAAATACATATTTTAGTGTGGCGTCTATTTTTTGTAATTAACATAAAAATCGATGTTGAGTTGCAAATTGCGTAAAACGTAAGAAAATTTGAATTTCACGGGGTAAGTGAATATTTTTTTCACTTGTCATGTTATCTTTTCACAACACGTGGGTTACTGGTAAAAAATGCCTGCACTAAGACCAATGTTGTGCCTTCTTGCATGACATCTAAATAAATAAACTTTATCAGGACTATACACCAGCAAAATACTAGATTTAATGCCTCATCTATTCATCTCCCAGCTTCCAATTTAATCACCATAACAAATCCGAAATAACTGATAACAACAGGATTAAACGCAGGTAAGTAACAACAGATTACAATAATTTACGATTTTGTCCTCCGACCCGTACCTCAGATAGTGAGGGGGCAATAAATTATTCGGAACTTAAAGTTCGGATACTCCCGGCTATTATTTATTTAAGGCCGAACTGCGGATAGTTCGCTGTAACTTTCGTCACTTCCGTTCTGTTGGGAGGCACAGTTGTAATTTTCTTGTTGAAACACTTCTTGTTTAGTTCTGAGTTGCGGATAAACTGTACCAGGAATACGATTGACTTGGTGTTGGAGTTATTTTGTGAGGCAAATTTGGAGTTTTTTATGTTTATTTCTCAATGAATTTTTGATTGTGGATGGGTTACTTATATTTTATTTTGATTAGGTTTTGAGACTATTTAAGTAACTCGAGATACATAATTAAGTGCTTTATAGTGTGTATTCTTTATTTTAACATAATTTCAGAAAAAAATCAAAGGTTACTTTTTAATTATTTTGTATAAAATACTGCTCTGCCCCCAGCGAGTTGCAAGACTAAAGCTGACAGTGGTTAGGGAGTGTTTATCTAGGTGTTGATAAAACTTTTACCCATCAAACATAGTATTGTTAGTTTTGTGGATTTAGTGACCAAATATTTGCAATTGAACAATTAAAATGACGCATTAAAAAAGAACATGTATAATATTCTTAAAACTTTGGTTCCCAAGTGGTCCCACCCAAAAAGTATTTTCTGCTACCAGAAGACGTTGTCGGTTTAGCAGATAAATTGAAAAGCTTCAAGTGCTTGTAACAAAACATTGCTTAAACAGTCATACACACCCTTGGTACGAGACAGGCGTCTCAAAATTACAAAACAACACTTCCCCTCATAAGAACGACAAAGAAACAAAATACTATACAAATATTTTCGTTTCTCCTATCTCGAGTTGGCAGCCCTCACCTGGCGTTCCGATCAAAACGCGAGCGTTTCGAGAATCAATCGAGAGAGAAAAAACCTCTCCGATAATATAATGGAATCGAATTATCACTGAGATGAAGACGAGGCGGCTATAGGGCTGTCCAAACAGACGTATACTTACTATTCTATTTTTGTTCCATTCCGTTTCGGATTAGTGGGATATTTTTTCAAGTTGCGGATATACGGTGCGGCACTAGCTTCGTGGAGTGATGCTTACTTATTTATACAGAGGTTTTCAGTGGTGTTGGAAACTGTCATGCTATGTGTTTTAAGGTGTAAAAGTGAAAAAGTAGTTTAAAACGGTGATATGCCTAGGCTCACTTGCGCAATCTAGAGTTACCTTTTTGTCTCCGAAGGGACCAGTAGTTTCTAACATAGGCCCAATATGTTTGACATTTTGTAATTTTACCCCGTGATAACAACTAACTTTGACTTAAGTTGTTAGTGCAAGTGGTCTAAGCTCTAGATCTATGTTATAACAGAACCTAATCTACAACCTATAAACAGTTCAGTATTCTTATTTATTCGCCGGCAACCCTACAAAAAAGGGGGGATGAGTAGACAGGATGAAAGTCTGTAATTCCATTGTGTTCGATAACAATCGCGAGTATCGAATTGTGTGTTTGTTCACCCCCCGTCCTCGGGATGCTGTAACGAAGATTGTTATGGAACTTTTCTGACCAGCAACAGGTTCCATTGATGATGTTATTAATTCTTATTGACTGTTTATCTTGATCTATTTCTTGGCACGATTTATACAATGTTTGATGGTGTCTTGTAAGGCAGTGTAGATGTTTGTTTTCAGATGCTTATGTGATCAGGTTCGCAGTGTGATCTTTTTGCAGATAGAAAATTACATTATTTCCGAGTGCCATAACTGACTTCCACGCGGACGAAGTCACGGGCAGAAGCTAGTTTGGTTTACAGGTTTTGATTTTTTATTATTATCTACATTCATATTTATTTATTTAACAGTTTTTAAATCATGTTTTAAATTTTTAATAATTTCCACGCAACATTTAATTGGATAACGGAAAATATACATATCGGAAAACAATGCGGTTAAAACGATTACAAAATTTTAAATTGTGCCAGTACACAGTAACTTGCATTTCCGAATATAATTTCGATATTTTATTAAACCACATTGATTTCCAATGAAAAGGCAAAGCGTATAATTTTGTATATAGTAAATTACAATACAACATACATTTTCCAATCTACAGGTTGTCTAAAAATTTTACCAAATAAAATTATACGCAAAGCCATAAAAGGTGAACATATAAAAAAGTATAACATATAAAACGCACTTACCCCGCTCAATGTTTTGATATTGTGCAAAGCGTCTTGGGCTTTCAACGCCGCTTTGCGAGTGAAAAACGTCACAAAACAGCACCCTGTAACAGAAGCGCACACTTACATAACATGACATTCACATGACATACAGGGGGTTGCCTACGACACACCTTACTACAGACAAATTGGGTATACAACGTGTAATCGAATTTTCCAGTTTTCAATAAATTCCTTTACACGCTGTATACTTAAACAAAAAAACATAATCAATTACGAGAAAATACATGTACCTACTACTTTTTTGCTCATTAAAATTAAAAAGAAAAATTATTTGTCCATATTTGTATAATTAAACTGTTTCAATGTTGGCTCTGACCATGGAAACGTTTTCCTGTTATGACTTAAACGTTTTTATGCAAAATTTTCTTTTACTTTAGAGTAGGTTAGGCTATTCGAATGAGAAATAAGAGAAAAACTGGTAATCTAGTATTCCCATAGTTGCCATTGCAATATATTTGACGAATTAACTTTGTGAACATAACAGTTACAAAAAGCTAAATCTATTTACAAACCAGGCATTTAACCCCTCGTATCGAACGAAGATCGAACGCAGATCTACGAAAGACACAATAGTTTTTTAATTGAGTAATTATGGCATACGAGAGGTTAAATTTCGAAAGGTTCGAAAATTTGTCTGAAATTAGGTGTGACAAACATAAAAACACAGTAAATCAATTAAGCTCTAGAACGCACAGAAATCACTCATCGCAAGCTTTACAAACAAAACCTGGGTTATTATTTACAATAATTGAGCTTAGTTCTGCAAAAACGAGCCAACCCACAATGTCTCAACACTTAATCTTCAGTGGGCTAATTAACGTAACTAAAGAAGTGCTGTTGCAGTGCAGTTGTAGTTAAGTTTCGATCAAAACAACGCTTTTCGTATTCTCTACCGCTGTCAGACACGCTCGCGTCATGTTCGCGTCACGCGAGCGCAATAACGGCATTCTACTCTGTCTTTGGTGCGTGGTTCGGAACGCAACATGATCGGTATTCTACTATTCGTTTGACGTCTCAAAATAACAGTTAAAAACACAGAATGCTAATAACCTAGGTCAAACACCACTAAAATTTGTACTGGGGTATTATTTTAATATTATAATAATGTCATATTCTTTGAAATGTAATCGATTCTTTAATTATTTAGTGAGTAATTATTTTTCTCTCATGTGGGTACACCATAAGTAAGTTTGGTTGAGTTTGGTTGTCGTACAGATGACGTGCAGTTCACGCGTAGCTTACGTGCAGTTCAAAGATTACAAGAACACCGTTTATCACTCAAACTTGAACTTAACTGCAACTGCACTACAACTTCATCGGCGCGTCATAAAATTACGTGAATTAGCCCTCTGACCGCCACAGTCATGTGTAGATGACAAACCAAAATGTACCCAGCACGCCACGGTCACGACTAGGTACATGACAGATTTTTATACGTAATTCCATAGAGTAGTCCATTCACAGCTTGGGCACGTTTTTGCTTTTTGACGTGACGGTCACAAGGTTAAACGAATAACGTATACCTAACGTGTAATTAAATATATCTTTACCAATTACTATCCAGAAATAACAGTTCAATGTAGGTACAGTCAGCAAAAGAGATAGGTATGCAGGTAATCGAAAATGGTTGAAGTTTACTTAGAAACCGATAGATGTTTTCGAATGAAGTTTAATTAAATCATTTAAATGTTTATTCTCTATTAAATTAATTTTATTTTATTCAATTATATACCTATCTCTTTTGCTGACTGTACATGAAAATGTTATCCTTAGGATAGATTTAAAATTACTCAGCAGAATGAATCTGCTGAGTAATTTACTCAGCAGATTCATTCAGTAATTACTAAAAAAAATGTTTTATTTTTAACGGGTAGAGTGAGGTTTTGCAGAATTGTTCAACTGAACTGGTAATTTATTTAGTCATCACAGTACACTCAACATTTTCTGTTAGGATCTTCAGTTTAAAGATTTATATTTAATTTTAACGCCCGCTTGTACTACAAATAACTAATCACATTATAGTTTCTGTCGACTCCTAACAATTTGACAGAGGTGGGTCTAAGTTTTATCAAGATAGTTAGCGAGCTGCGTTCAACGTGAAACTTTGATCGCAGGACGCAGTAAGCATGGATGTAGGTAGGCAACTTTTCCGATAAAACTGAGGGGTAATTCTCCTATTTTTAAGATCGTGTCCATCCTTATCTCAGTTTCAATCTGTCAAAATACTCTAGATCCACATTATTGTCGCAGAGATAAAAACGCAACTTCGTTTTTAAATACGTTAATAAGCCTTCTGATGCAAAACAAGGAATACGACTTTCCAAATCATAAATAATTTAGTTTAAATTCTTTTTCTGTTTCTCACAAATGATGAACAAAATTGCTCAAAATCAACCAATTTCGTGCACGGCCCCTTAAAGAGACTATTGCAATGTTATTTTGATATTTTAGATTTTTTTAAAATAATATGTTGTACGCAAAATACGCGCTGAGACGGAGTTGCAGACACCTGCGGTACGATTCTGTTAGAATTCACCCGAGAATTCGAATCCTATCACATTTCCGATTTCACTTACCTGAAGTGAAAAGTATTTAGTATTCGCTAAAATAGTAACGTAATAATAGTTCGCTTCACCTAAGTTGGTACTCAGTGGCGCAAGCGTAGTTTTTATCGAATTACAGTATACCTAAAACAGTTTTCACCGCGGAATCAGACGTGAGAACTGGAGTGAGTTCTTACAGAATAACATAACAGCCCGTTATCCTACTACTACTACAAAAATAATATGTTGTTACGACAATAATGTCTAGAGATACTCTAAGACATTTTCCTCTCCTAAAATTTCCAGATTATTCAACAAATTTACCGCCTGCCAAAAAGTTAAAACACCTCTAAATATTTTAAACAAGAATGTCACCTATTCTAAATGCATCAAGTATCAAATTTAAACATACTGTAACGACAGTGTATTTACTGCACAATTCTAATTCTGATGAATGATCGACAGGCCACTTTACGTAGGTATGTCAGACTAACACGCAGATGGCGTGCCTCTGCTAACGAGTTCGCGTTATAAACTGTTAATTGTGACACGAACACTATTTACGTATTAAGAACATAATATAACTGCTTACACAGCGTAATAAAAGTCGTATTTAAAAAAATCTATAATATAATTAGAGGACTGGACTTGAAAAAAGCTTGTAAAAAAAAATGGGCTGAGACGTGACCTTTTGCAGAATTGTACAGTGCTCTGTAGTACTATTCTATAAAACACTCTTTCGGTGACTTTAAATGACCTGTCAACCATCTCACCTAATGCTCATAGAATGACAGGTCACATAAAGTTATCGTTGCAGATTTTTACAGAATAGACCGCGACTGGTCTTTTGACGAAGTACTGCCTGAATTCAATTGTTTTTTTTTTATGTGATACGAAATTAAGGGCGCGTATTCGATGAAGTGCAACTCAAAATAAAAACGATTGCTAGAACGGCGTAGCAGCATTAACACACACTAGTACAATACAATAGACTGTTTGTGTGCATCAGTAAAAAAAGTACGCACGAAATAAGCACGAATCATTGAAATTGATCGGCAAACGACAGTGCGCGATGTTTTACAGTGCGCGATGTTTTACAGTGCGCGATGTTTTACAGTGCGCGATGTTTTACAGTGCTTTTTAAAATAATAGTCTAAATGAAATGAGTTCGTATAACGGACTAAGAAATATTCTGTATATTGAACATACATAACCTTTATTTTCATAAAATAAATATATCAGTTCTGGTTTTATTCAAATACTGGTGAAAGTGAACCGATTTTGTACTTCTTCAACATTGTTTTTTAAAACATAATAGTAATATTTTCGACATTTTGGCTCTTTAATACACTTTAAGACTGTATATTCTAATTCTACTCTAAAACGCTTAAAACGTTATATTTTGGCAGACTGTAATGGTTGTATTCGTCCTGAAACTTAACTCTGACGTCTATTTTCATAAAACGCTTTGAAAGGATTATCTTCGCTTTAAAAAACCATAATTAAAAATTATACTTTTACTCTGTAGCTCCCTAAATCAAAACTTTATCTTTCTAAAACTGTCATTGTCTTTAAATAATCTGCTCACATCATTACGATATTGCTCTAGGCAAAACGCGAAAACATGAAGTTTTCGTCACGAATCAAATACACGCTCTTAACAAGCAAATTAAATTTGTTGTTTCATTTCAGTGGTTACTCAACAGAGTATAATTCTGTTACTTTTAAAAGTTACTTAAATTGATATTCAAATAACTTCCTTAACAAGTTTTTAATTTACATGTCCATTAAATTGTAAAGTGAAATGCTTTTAGCAAAATAGGTATAAAAGCGAGAGACAATATTCGCTGCTCAAAAAACAACATAAAACGTAAAATTAATTACGTGACGTCGTCAAAAAATAAAACAAGGAGAAAACACAGAAAAACAATAAAAACAGCACATTTACTAAAAATAACAACCGCTCGGCTTCAATGCAAAACCTTGTCCGAGGTACCTAACAAAAGAAGAGGCAAGGTACAAGTGAAAAGGGGGGTTTTCACAACAAAAGACTATAATAATGGGACAAACAAAAATGTCAACATGTATTATAACGTGCACGGAGACCTGACCCTATTGTTGCTTGGCAAAACAATGATACGTGAAAAAGCGACAACAAGCTTAAAACACATATTGGAACGAGAATACATTTTTATTATTCGTTTTTTATTTGATTTACATTTTCATGAGTGTATTTAAGGATGAAAGGTACTTAACGTTTTGAAGTAATGTGATTTTATATTGTCTGAATAAATCTGATGTATACGTGTCAGGATTATGCTACTGTTTTAGGATTATGTGGAGTTTATAGATGCTACAGAGCTTAATTTGATGTAACGTTTTTTATATTAACATGTTTTTTTTGTTTTCTATTCTATTCCTAAACCACTGCAATTCTTAAAGCCAGAAACAACAGTAGCGACCACCAGAAAAGCGTCGAGGCAATGAAGCTCGAAGTATCCTGGAGAAACGTTACAACTGTCTTGGATCCCGCAACGAAATTAATCAGAAAAGAACAGCAGAGGAGTAGTATTTTCCCTCCATATTGAAAAAAATGTCCGTAAACAACTTCATTTATATTTAAACTTTAAATCAGTTCCTAATTGAGCTTAGGTAATTCTGCTAAAACATCCCAACCCATAATCTTTCAATAATCAAATTGAGTACTTACGTCAAATTAATTCTATATTCCTAATGTGTAACATTACTGTTTAGTTACAACAGTTCAATATTATTTACATCCTAAACTTTCACTTAGAATAGATTTAAAATCAGTGTTTTTCCAAAATCATTACAAGAAAGAGAGAGAGAGAGAGAGAGATAAGAGGGATGAGAGACTTTATAATTTTAGTTGGTTTGTTCATTTTTACAGAATAAACTCAATTAAGGTGTGGACGTGGGCACTTGAAGATGAAATGTGATTCTGTATAATACAAATTTGCGAAATTCTTAAGTTTTTACCCCAAAATGTTATTTCTTCTGTCTAGAACTTTCCTTTTGTTAAATGTTGCAAAGTGTCGACCAATCTCAGATTACATAATGAAGATCGACAGTTGCTAAGTTTGATAATTACAAAAGCACAAAGGAAAAGTTTTGGATTTAAATACAGTCTGTTTGAAACCAAAAGTTTAGAATTTAAAATATGTAGTTGAAATTTTGGTACCAAGTTTCAACTGATATTTTATATTCGAGTGGTGGATTAGAGAAAGTTTAATTCAAACTTGGTGTAACAGTATTCTCTTGGGCGAAAGTTTGTTATGTTCGCTTCCCAAATAAGATGATACAAAACTTTTAAGACGAATGTATTTCGAGCCTTAAAATTATCAGCAGAAGTAAAATCCAACGTATAATTAAAACTATTCAAAGCAAAATTGAAAACTTCAATTACTAGAAATACAATTCTGGCCCAGAAAAGTGATAAAGTTGAACAAAAATACTGCCATTCTACTTCTCGAACAAAGTTAACTCCGACCATCTGGCTTCGGGGCATTGCAGAGGAAAATTAATTCATTATTTCAGTTCACAGTTATATCCTCAAACATCTCTCTCTATCTCTCCGTCGAGTAGCTTTTAATCTAAACATATCTTCATTGATATTGAATAAAGATGGTTCAATTAAACGTTTCGCCATTGTACAAGTTTCAATATTTCCGATATTAAAATTAGAAATTTCTAATTTCGGTTTATCGCGACTGAAATATCTGAATTGTTATCGAATACAATCGGAGAACGTTCATTGAGTTTGAACCTAGGTAATTCTAGATCTTCAAAATCATCATGGTTTGTCTGTATCTAAGAATAATTTTTATCGAGACCAAAATAAGTTGTCATTAGTTAGTTTCTGTGAATTATAAGAATAGCTAACCCTTGTTACTTATTTATCAAAAAACGAGTGTTAAAAATAATATTTCAATTTCAATTATCACCAATTTGCAAACAAATTTGTAATACCTTTCCTTAAATAGGTAATATAGGTACGGTGGAAGGTCCACCAGGAATAGACATTTTTCGACCGTTCTGCTGGTCCACACATTTTGACGTGTAGCTAGGTGTTACACTTTTCTATGCAACAGCTGGTTTTTTTATATATCCGACAAATAATATCAGTTCAGGGGGGATTAAGAATCATCCATGGTAAAATGTAATCTTAGCAAACTACACAAACACAAAAGAACAAACCTTTGCTGGCTCCAGTGATCTTATCCCTAAGTACGTTGATCTGGTGCACTCTGCCGAACTCTTCGAACATCTGACGGAGGTCGTTCTCGTCCATGCTTCGAGGCACCTGGCCCACGAACATCTGGAAGTGGCACGTCGGAAGGTATTAGTGAGATATCAATAATAATACTATCAATAGTCGATACGCTATGGAGATGAATAAAACCACTTGAGCACTTAATCTGAATTGGAAAGAGTGGGGAAGATCGAAAAGCAAACGTCATTGTTTTGCTGGATGCAGTACAGTCAGGTTTTTGATTTTTACGCTTGCTTGAAAGCGAACATAATAACACAAAAACTTCTTGAAAGCTATTGTTATAAGTTTATGTAATGTCCACTTGGTGTCTTCACTTCTTTGTCAGTTCTTTGTTTTATTTGTCATCTCTTCATAGTAAAAATTAAGTCGTTTTCTGCCGCCTATCCCTATCTTTTAAACTTCGCAACGGACTTTAATGCGGTTTTCATCAATAGGTAGAATGATTCAACATGAATATTTGTACGTATAGTTTGATATTGTTTTTTACACACCACATTAGTATCTACATTGCACCCGTGCGACGCCTGGGCGAGTTACATCAAAATTTCTTGAAAGCAAAAAAAAAAAAAAATGATAAATCATTAGTTCATACAATGTCCATTTGACACTACTGTATTTTGTTTTAATTTGCTTTAAAATTTTCAACTAAAGATTTTGAAGTTACCCATGGCAACGGTTATCTTTTTCAGCTGTAACTATAGGTACTACATATTACGAGTATCATGAATATCATGATCATATAACATCACAATGCTAATCAAGTACTTGTTCTACTTTACAATCAGAACGAGTTTTAGGCATTCTACACATAGGGTATCGGGTAGTAGATGTCAACCCATCATAACGTTTCCCGTTTAAACACCCGCAATCTCATGGTCAAGAAGCTGATTCCCTAATCTTCAGGATATTATTATTTATTCTCAACCTGTACTGTCCCACTGTAGGCAAAGACCTCCCGGTTCCCTTTCTCCTTTGTAACCCTTTCTGTCTAGATCTAGTGAGAACCTATCTCTCCTGTAAGCGTCAAACTCATCTTCGCCTGGGTCTACTACGATAACACTGGTCGATTTTCGGGACCTAAATTTCTGGGGTATTAAAAGATTTAAAAAGACAATTCGAGTAGATAGAGACATTACTTACCAGAAAAGTAATAGAACCATTTCAATATGATTTAATACGATCTTCGGGACAATATTTCAAATCCAGGTACATTACAAAACCAGTTGGAAAAGGTACCTTACTACATTTGATTTAGGTATCGATGTCCAATTTTGATTTGTAGCCTGCCTATTATTAAAAGTAAGCCGAGACCGTTACTAGGTAAATAAAATACGATATCAGGATAAAATAATACAATACTGTTCTATATAGTATATGAAAGGTACTGTTTTATTCATAGAGGCTTATATTGAGTATTATTGTCTGCCTGAATGGACAAGAAAAGAGGAGCTTTAAAAAGCCGTTGACAGAAATAAATTATGCTACTCATTGTAATTGCAATAACAACGTAAATTTCAAATTAATGGGGACAATTAATAAGTCATGGTTGGCAGGCTCGGTGCATAAAAGCAATCATGAGGACGTAATTGGTAGCGAAGCGGGTGCTGCCACCTAGCGGGGCACGTAGGCAACCACGCGGAACATTTTTAATTACGACGGCGCATCACTTCATTTGCAAATTTCAAACTTCATTTTCTTTGGAGTGAAATGAATTAAACGCGACTCAAGCTTGGAGTGCGTTTTGTTCAGCTTTCCGTTACGACAAGAAAGGTTTTCAATGTTGCAATTGACGTTTTTGTGGTACCTATTATTATATTATATGACACAGTTAAAACTCTTAACCAGTCAAAACTACTTTTGACTACAAAAATCAGTCAAAACTGCTTTTGAATGGTTTAAATTTATCCTTAATAATATTTAGAAACCCGTCAGGTTGGTCAGATTTTTTTGTGACCCTTTTAAAACTTTGGTTTTGTAGTGATTCTTATAACTAAGGCGTTCCATATTTATGATTTTAATAATAATAATATGTGGGGACATTTCATACACGGCCATCTGCCCCAAACTAGGGAGATCCAGTACTATGGGTGTCAGATAGCTGATAAACATACATTTTGTAACGCAAACGCGTTTTAACTTAATAAGGGTTTTTTGACTGAACCCAGTTAAAAGTAGTTTTTTTTTTGCTTGCGTTTGACCGCAATTCACCTGATCGTAAGTGATAATGCGGCCTAAGTAGGAACACGCTTGCCTAAGATGAACCGGTTCACTCGTGCCTTGAAGATACCCAGATTATATACTTATCAGGGAACAGAGAGGCGGGCAAGGAATTCCACAGTCTGGCAGTTCGCACAATAAATGTGGAGTCAAAGCGCTTGGTTCGAGACCGTGGAACTTCAACCATATAGCGGTGACGCTTCGCCGTATCTCTGCTCGTCCGATGATGGAACGGGGATGGGGGAATTAAATTGTGCAATTCCAAAGCACACTCTCCGAAATGTACCCGATAAAAGACCGAAAGGCTAGCAACGGTGCGGCGATGTTCAAGGCTCTGGAGCTTAGCTCTAACCAGGGAGTCGTTGTTAATGAGCCTCTTGGCACGTCTATCGATGACTTCCAATGCCTCCAGTTGGTATTTTGCTGATCCATCCCAAGTTTTGACTGATTAAGAGTTTTGACTGTAACATAAATATACCTACTAATGTACGGCTGAAGGATTTGTTTGCTTTTTTTTGTTTGAACGAGATTTTCATCGGAACTACGGTTCGATTCTGAAAGTTATTTCGATACTAGGAAGTAATGCTATGCCCGAGTGCTGTAAGCTGTGCTTTACTATGTAGAAATATGGATCCCTAAGAAAATTCACGTTGACGAAGTCACGGGCAAAAGGTGCATTTATTAATGTTTCTGCGTTGCAGAAAAAGCCCTTATTGCTTTTATCCGATAAGTTTTTTTAACAAAACGCTGACCTAGGAAATTACCTGTCATACAAAACATTAATTAAGTACTTAAATAATACCAGCGAATTATTGTCCTACTGCGGGGCAAATATCTCTTCTCATAAAGAGAAGGCACTAGCATTAATCACCACGCTTGCTTAAGGCGGGTTGGCGATTTCGAATTTATTGTTTCGTCACGATGTTTTCCTTTACCGATGTCAGTAATGTGCAAGGTAAACAAGTACATTATGAATTGAAATTATCATATTGGTTCTTATCTGGTATGTACCTATAACCAAACTAAAAAAAAAATAAGACATCTCAGTGGATTTCAATCTAATTGATTGATTGAAATCTAGTCTGTAAAGTAAAAAATTATCGTCACTATACTCCATTTATAATAGCATTAGAAAAAAGGGCTCATAGAAGCAGGAATGCAAAACATTTTATTTCAAAGATAAGTTAAAACAATTTAAATTAAACTTATTTCAATATAATTTTGATAAATAGATCTAAGATGTACTATCTTACAATATTATATTATGGACGTATAATAATATAAACAGAATAAAAGTCTTTAAAGATTAGGTAACATTTTAAATTTGGTAGTAGGTACAGTGAAACGAATAACGTTCCGGGTATTGTTCATCCCTGCTTCTGTTAAGTGTTTACCATTGACACTGTAATTTTAAATTGGAATTAAATATGAAAACCACATAATTTTAGAAGATAAATAATTAAAATGGTTAGAAATACGCGCGACAGCTACTGTAAAAATAGAATATAATAAATTCGGTGTCTATCGTAACTTTAACATTGTTTATTGTACTTTTGTTACAAAGTGTGCATTAAAAAGAACCTTTTTTAACTTCTATCTAATGCTATTGTAGATGGAGTATAGATTGATGCAAGAACTTTTACTGGCAAGTTTTTATAATTTCCCCAAAATATTGAGTGTTCTTAATGCACCATTTGCGTTCCCATGAACGATTATCGTTATCATAAGCCACCAGAGGTATGTGGGTTACTAAAAGAGGTCATTGACGTCCACACGAAATGTTCAGATTTATAGCGAAGATTACCTACATAATTTCCGTGAAAAAAAAAATCGTTTTTGTTTACATAAGCATGCTGTTTACATCCTTTAACAAGTTTGTGTTGACTATACCAATATTTTCTCCACCGTGAAAACCACCCATAGTCTATATGTACATACTTTTCACTAATAAGACATTTTCAAACACAATAATTATGTTTGAAAATGTCTAGTTATTGTAAGGTTAACTGCAAAGTTCAGAGTTCAACATAAAACATAAAACTTAGTTGAAATATGACGACGATACCCGAGTAAAGTCGGGGCAGGTTGCTAGAATATTATAAAACAAAGTCCCACGCCGCATCTATCTCCTTGTCTGTTCGCGATAAACTCAATAACTATTAAACGTATATTCTTTCATGCTTTTTTCACTGATAGGCAGAGCGATTCATGAGGAAGGTTTTAAATCAAAAAAACATCACAAAACTCACAAATCCTTATTTGTGCCCTTGATGTCGAGTCGCGCCACGTCGAGTCGCCGCCACGTCGAGTCGCCGCTACGTCGAGTCACCGCTACGTCGAGTCGCCCCCATGTTGTTGTCCAGTTACCGTCACGTCTACTTGTTCTTTAGATTGTATTATGATTTGTATAATTTATTTCGTTGTCTGTACCTTTCGTCACATTCGACGTAGCGGCACCAGGCAGTTTTTTAACAAAAATCTAAAGGACAAGTTCACGTGACGGCAACTCGACATGGCGGCGACTCGACGTAGCGGTGACTCGACGTGGCATGACTCGACGTCAAGGGAATAAATCGGTAAAGTGTATAGTTAAAAACGTACGTATCATGAGAGCAACGGGTCAATAGGTACAGACATCGTCATCAACTGGACATTATCATCACGGGGTAAAATCACAAAATTTCCTTCGAAAAGGGACCAGTTGATGACGCTGTTCATACCTACTATAACAATGCATAGTTTATTATTACCTTGATGTAGTCAGGGTCCGGCATTTCAGGCTTCTCGTCATTGTTGTTGTTGTTTATACTGGTGCTGTTGTTGTTGTTGATGTTCATGTTCATCCCACTGTAACAACGGGAAACGACCGGTTAGATACGTTAGTACTCGTAGGTTGTTGTTTGGTAATATTTACTGAAGTGAAAGTTTATGCAGGAAAATGGAAAACATGTGAAGGTAATGTTAAAGTAGGTATATTAAAGTTTCATTGTTAACTTTAACTTTAGCTGTCTACACTTTAACATACATACGTACTTAACTTTATTACTTATAAATGTATTTATTAATATCAATTAAGTATTTAAAATCCAGTATATATCTTTATCTTTCAAACTTTGTTAAACATATTATTGAAATAATATGAAGCCTCTGTCTGTATAAAATCTTGTAGTTATTTTAGAATATAAACTGAAAAGGTACAAAAGATGGCAAGCTTATTTAAAAAGATTTCTGAAAATATAGTCCAAAATAATTCCATGCTAAAAGATATATTATTTACCTAAACCTTCCTTTATACCTATTAAAGACGAAAAGGTCTCTTAGTTATAAAATATTGAGTACCAATCCTTTTTATTTTATGTAACATATTAGTTCAATATGTACTTTTCTACCTACATGTACCTTTACATTTAGAATTTTGGAATACCTATGTAAATGTTGGAATCTTTTTGCTTGAGATTATTAAAATTTGTGTGGCACACGACGAATTTCCCATTAATAAAAGAAGTTTAAAAGTGGCGCCAGTGTAAGAAAAAAAAATTAAAAAGCAAACTTTTTTGTCCTTGTTATGGGCATGTGAAGAGGAGGGATGCAACTCATGTAACTAAAAGAGTTATGAATATAAATGTAGTTGAATGGAGAGGGAGAGGAAGGCCAAAGAAAACATGGATGGATTGTGTAAATAATGATAACAATGAGCGCGCTCTGTCCACCATCATGGTGGACAGAGCGAGATGGAAGAAGAAAACGTGATGCATCAACCCCAAGTAACATAGGACTAAACTCAAAATCCTTTATTTCAAATAAACCATTTACAGATACTTTTAAACTGACAGAGTCAGTCAGTGTCAGGTGGCCCCTAGACCTGCAATAACATTGTACAATACATTTTATCTGCGTTTGTTTGTTTGGTTGAACGCGCTAATCTCAAAATCAACTGGTTCGATTTTAAAAATTCTTTGTGTTGGATAGTCCATTTATCGAGGAAGGCTATATATAATATATAATAAACATTAAACGCACTCAAACTTTTGTTTAATCATTGCGCAATCTTCAATATTTACCCTATACGGCCAATAATATTGCACAATTCGTAATATTGCACAATATAATTGATCGTCTAGGGACCGCCTCAGAGAAGATCGAGCAAGAAACTCCATGAACACCCTTTTAAAATCAATAATTATGTTACAAGGGCAGGACTATAAATTACCCATTTTCTATATAAGATACTACCTTTTGAACAATTGGGTTCAATTCGTTTCTATTGAAAATGATGTTCAAAAGTACCTTTTAATGGTCTCATCATAATAATTATTTGACTTTGGCTTTGACTTTTGACTTTAAGTTCTTTTATGCATCGGCCAAGCAAAACGCATCTAAGTAAAAATTATCATCCGTTTCACAAGATAACTAAGGGCTGATTTTTCAATAGTCAGATAACTTTTATCTGAGGAATAAAAATAGCGGTTTGACATATTTTTTATACATAAGCTGTCAAACCGGAATTTTTATTCCTCAGATAAAAGTTATCTGACTATTGAAAAATCAGCCCTAAATGAAACGTGTTTATAACAGGATAACAAAAATAAATAAGCTATTAAACAACTTCATTCAAATTAAAAACCTTGTGGGCCAAGAATTATGTAAGTTCCAAGAGTTTTCTTCATTCAACAAAACAGTTATGAACACCAAAATAAATTGCTGTGTGTAGGGTTTGAACATGCGACACATCGAGCAGAAAGCTAATCGCTCAATCTATGATCTAAACTTAGGTAATTGCAACCAGTCAATAGATTTTCTGAACCTTATAACCGCAAATATGGCTTCAATTACATACTTTGTCAAAACATATGTATTAATTGCAAATTCTTCATGAATATTATAAACAAACTACTAAAAATATCAAAGCAACAACTAGAAAGTATTCAAACAACATAATACGTCACTATTCAACTTGTCTACAAAATAGGTTAGCACGCATATAAGTTACATATTGATTAAACTGTAAAGATAACGCTTCATGTATTTGCCATTGAACACAACGTAGTAATACATCCATGATTGCCTTTTGAGGATTTGATTAATACTACATTATGCGATCACATATCTAAATAGTAAGTATAATATTACGAAAATAATACCAGTATATTACCCACAGTAAGGCAAAGGCCTGACTCATCATATAGGGCAAACACTAGCATTGATCACGATACTTGCTCGAGGCGAATTGCCAATTTCAGACTTTTATTAATTACAAGTCTCGTATGGTGGTGTATTTCATAGGTCACCATAATTGTTAGGTAATTGAAGGATCAAGGCATATAAATAATTTACATTACCATAGAATCTTGGAAATGTCAGGAAGGAAAAAGAGGAAGGAAAAAGTGCAAGAAAAAATAAAAAAAAGTTATGTACCGAATGATTCTAGAATATCCATAGTACCATTCTCGCGTGTGTGCGACGCACTTGTCGGCACCGTTATCACTGATAAGGCCGAACATCGCTCGATTACACCACCTTATCACTTATCACACTCGATCAACCAGCCACTCGGGACAAACTAACGTTATGACGTTGTAGTTAGAATGTGCGGTGGAATGAAACTTAGATTTTGCCCGAGTACCCACACTTTGGTAATCGAAGATTCATTTTAGAGCATTATCTGTGGTCATCAATGATATAATACGTCATTGGTGGTCATCTTGTTTTAATTATGTCAATGCATTTTTGTTTCGTCATCATTTATTATTTTAAAGGTTTTAATTCGAATATATTAATGAGTTTTACTTACATTAATTATTTAGAATAACATTCAGATAAATATATCGTATTTTGTTTGATAAATAATTGTGACAAAATGAATTGACATCATGCGAAATTATTGCCACTTCCAAAAATTAAGTCTTATGGTTTATTTCGTGGCAAAATAAAAGCGGAGTCGATCGGTCAAAGTTAAGTTAGGCTTGCCGCGGTCTGCCCATGAATGGGTGTCCACCCATTTTATACCGACGACCCAACGTGCCTCGAAAAAGCATGTAAAACCGTTGGTTCCTGCTGTCATTCATAGATCTTTGTCAATCGTTATGGGTAGTTAGTAGCTAGAAAGTCTAACAATCAGTCTTATTAAGGCGCTTACAAGCGACTTTTGCAGATTTTAAACTGACAATTACGTCAAAATGTGTAGAGTAAATGATTTGAAAAAAAAAATTGTATGTTAAGCTAGAACATTCTTTTAATCACTTAGTATGTGAATATTTTTGTAAATCGTGAAGCTGTCTGACGTGGACAAAACATTGATAATCACACAAAATTAACCCGGAATATTCAAACGAAACTTTTACTATCTTACAGACAATTTTATTATCTATCTTTTAGTATACGCCTTTTTTTTAAGTTAAAGAATACTATCTTTTGTTTAATTTTTTCGACTAAACTTTGAGAGTTTTGGACGCAGCGCATACGATTCTCTGGTCGCTCAAGGTCGCCGGCGTATACCGTCGCCTTAAGGGGTATCGTGTTAGTCAGTAACTGGGTTGTGGGGTTCAGGCAGGTAGTCTCTCCATGTAAAACACTGATATTCAGCTGCATTCAGTTAGATTGGAGGCGACGACCCCAACATAGTTGAAAAGTAAAGACCAGGCAGATGATGGTCACTAAAGATAAGACTTGTGTTTTTGCTGAAAATTATAAAAACTGAATAAGTAGGGTAGGGTAGTAATAAAGGTAATAAACCTTTATTACTAGTAGATCTACTTATTCATTTTTTTAATTTGGGTACCTACTTTGATTGAACACATCATAATCCTTTTGTATTACAATCTTTATCAGCCACACTATCGATCGGTCTAAAAATATAGGTTGACACTATACACACCTACAAACGTAAACTCACGCCATTTTCCCTTATGTGGTAAGCAGACAGCAAGAGAAGTCATCAGCTGATGGGTAAAATATTTGTATAATAACTTTAATTATGTATTTAGTTTCATACACTAGAGTCCTTAGTATTTTCAAAAAAAAAATTGTTTTTTTGCATTGTTTTGTTACTATTTTGATCTTACTGACATTTTCTATTGTATTAGTTAACTAGGTTAGTTCGAACCAAATTTTATCTAAATCGGTTAGGTATATTAGCCGTGAAAATTTCACAAACAAAACAACAAACCCACTTTTGTATTTATAATATTAGATGGAGTTGCGGTGCAGTGACGACTCTGAAATCTTGTACCATTATCATATCCTCTCACTCGTTCGCGTATTGCGCGGCTGAAATAGCATGTTATGCTCTTATGTTACGCCGCCATTTTAAATTCGTTTCGGTATTGGAGCGAGCCAGCTGCCTTTTTCAATAATGCAATATTAACCCTGTCCCCCAGTAATTAAACCTTTGATATCATTATCCCTGTTAGCCCCTAAATTCGTTATCTAACTGTAATCTATCGATCGGTACTATAGTAAAGGGGTAATACTAGTAGAACGAGGGTTAGATTTATCGTTTCAATATGTTTTATCATCTGCCTCCCTACGTACTTATTGTCTGACTACATCAATACGTAGTTCTATCGCGGTACTGTCTGTGTGTAATAATAGTGAGCGATAATATACAAACACATTGTCAAATTCAAATATATTTTGTTGAAAGGTGAAGCCCAAATATGTCATAACTTAGTTCGGTGACCACTTTTCATGAAACTTGGAAAATTGACCCTTATTTTCAAAAGGGGTTCGGTTAAATATAAATTGTCAATTGTGATTTCGG
The DNA here is from genome assembly GCA_947361185.1 of Charanyca ferruginea. NCBI lineage: Eukaryota > Metazoa > Arthropoda > Insecta > Lepidoptera > Noctuidae > Charanyca > Charanyca ferruginea. The sequence goes on from OX376062.1 coordinate 5,512,123, forward strand.
GAAGTCAGTTTATGTGATCATTTTGTTGCTTTCGATATCGACATTTATAGTCGATTTAGATAGATCAGTGACATTAAAAAAAATAAAAGCGCTGAAATAAAAAGCGGAAATTATAATTTATACACTATTTGGTTGAAAAGTGATATAAAATGAGTTCAAAATAGAAGCTTAAATTAGGTACTTGTTGCATAATGGAAACTGTTCTGAGCACTTACCTACTTAATTAATAATACACATTATATTGATAATGGTTCTTACATCTCCCACACGTACGTTTTGAATTAAGTTTCATTTTGAAATTAAATTATTTGACTGGGTAACTGTGAAGCTTCAAAATTTCATTGAATTCAATTGCTTATTCATCAAAATATGAGTGGATCACTTATAATGGAGCAACACGCCGTCGCGTCGGTAAGTATAGTCCTCAAGAAGACAGAAAGAAAGAAAACCTTTTTATTTACGACAAAAAAGAAACAAACAAAGAAAGAAGAAGAAGCAAACTAAAGAAATAAAGTAAATCAGATAAGGCAACATCATCTAACATCAGGCATCTACAATTAAGATCTATCAGAATTGTACCATTATTTCCGGAGATTAGTCTGAATGTACACTAACTCAATTTGAATTTATAATATGTAGTGACATTATTTTTGTTATTAGTTAAATCATCATTTATTTGCATAACACAGGTTCAGAGGATGTTAAGGTCTATAAGGTACACAGTAAAGTATAACCATGTGAGGGCTGCAAATACATATAATTATTAGGAACATTCATCATCTACTGAGCCTTTCCCAACTTGGTTGGCTTCCAGTCTTACCGGATGCAGCTGAATACCAGTGTTTTACATGGAGCGACTGCCTATCGGACCTCCGCAACCCAGTTACTGGGTAACACGATATCCCTTGGTAACACTGCTTGTCAGAATTTCAGGCTTCTGACCACAGATATAGATAGACCTAGATAACGCAAGAGCAACTAGATCGCGTGCCTAGTTTCGTGCCTAACTTACGTACAAAAATCGTAAGTAAAAAAATAAAGTAAACGTTTCCTTCCATCGGTAAGTCATTTTATGATTAATATTATGCGTAATTAATTTAAAAAACAATTATTTTTAATCTAATACCCTCAGTAATACCTGGTAATACGAAATTTAAGAAAAACAATACAATACCGGGATATTAATAGGTACAATAAGACGTCCTCTATTTGTGACAGAAAAAGATCTGGCCGTCGTAGTGTTCGTGGTAAAAAGGTGATCAAAGCAGTAAGGGAAAGAATTCGAAGAAATCCTGTCCGAAAGCAAAAGATTTTTTCTCGGGATGAAGATAGCACCCAGAACCATGTCGCGTATTTTAAAAGATGACTTAGGACTTGCAGTCTATAAGAGATGCACTGGTCATTTTTTAACTGATAATTTAAAAATAATAGGGTGGTAAAATCGAAACAACTACTGAAGAAGCGGTACGCAAAGGGAGGTCACAGAAAAATTTTGTTTACGGATGAGAAAATCTTTACAATTGAGCAACATTTTAACAAACAAAATGACCGTATTTGTGCTCAAAGCTCTAAGGAAGCTTCCCAATTAGTCGACAGAGTGCAACGTGGGCATTATCCGACTTCAGTGATGGTTTAGTGGGATGTTAGCAATGAAGGAGTGACTGAGCCATATTTTTGTGAAAAAGGTATCAAAACATCGGCACAAGTGTATCAAAATACCATTCTTGAGAAGGTAGTTAAGTCCCTTAACAAAACCATGTTCAATAACCAAGTATGGTCCTTCCAACACGACTCGGCGCCGGGTCATAAAGCTCGGTCCACGCAGTGTTGGTTGGAAGTGAACGTTTCGAACTTCATCAGAGCTGAAGACTGGCCGTCCGCGTCGTCTAGTCCCGATCTTAATCCGCTGGATTATGATTTATGGTCAGTTTTAGAGAGTACGGCTTGCTCTAAACGCCATGATAATTTGGAGTCCCTAAAACAATCCATACGATTGGCAGTGAAGAATTTTCCCATGGAAAGAGTGCGTGCTTCTATTGATAACAGGCCTTAACGTTGAAAGGACTGTATTGCAGCCAATGGAGACCACTTCGAATAACCTTTTATATTTTAAATTGTTTTATATTTAAATGTATTAAACTAACACACTGTAAAAATAATAAATATTATTTGCAATAAAAAAAAAAATTTCTTCGGGACTATATTTATGGCAAGACTAGGTATACAAATCTTAAAAATAATAATATACAATTCCTCTTCCAGCTCAAAGGGCACCAAAAAAACTCGTCCACATCGCTATCAACGGGACATGTGCCCAATAGACTGGCAGCATTGCCACGTTGTACGGCAATGCTGATTCTTTGACCCAAGAATAGACCAGCCTTCGTCATATGAACAGTCGACCAGCCGCTTAGTGATGTCCCGAAAAACAAGTTGGGCACTCGGACCCCATGGCCCTAATATATAGCTTCCAAGAAGGCTATTATATTTGCACCGTTTGTTTGTAACGATAAATTCAAAAACTACTGTTCTGATTTCAAAAATTCTTTCACCATTATAATGCTACATTATCTCTGAGTAACATGGCAATATTTATCAATTGAAGAAAGAATAATGGCAGGATTCGTACAAAAAAAGAAGATGTTTAGAGTTGAGTTGAGTTGAAATTCTAATTCTTATATTCTTGGGTACCTAAAGAGTATCTTCAGGCATTTACAATATTTTTAAAACCGCGCAAATAAGTGAAAAGCTCATTATTTTACGAAACGGCGACTGACAGTAACAGTGACCCTGACAGCCGCCGTTTCGCAGTTCTTACACTGAAATTGCATTGTTGAAATAATATCACAAATAATGATAATATTTTTCCACACACTTGTCACATCACTTGTCTGCCAATTTTATAGATCCGTTAACATCGCTTGTCACTTTCTTTTTTTATAAACACAAAATGGGTATCGAGATGAAACGAAAAAGTGTTATTTTCATTTCGTAATATTTTAATTATGCGGGAGTTTAAAAATATGGTAAGTATATCAATCTACTCCTGGTAATGTATTCTTCATATTGGAAAATATTGTAAACCCTAATACAAATGAATGTATGGATCTCGCCATGATTCTTTGGAAGTCGCGGGCATAGTGTTAGTTGATAATAAATTAACAAATTCCTTCTAAAAGCGTCCACAACAGACAATTCTGCCCTACCCTTCAAGAGACGTGAGTAAAGTATCAATATAGTGACAGTTGGCGCCCCCTACACATTAAGCGTGCTGTACAATATGTGACCAAGTTATTGTTATTCTGTGGACGTGAGCCATGGGTTTCATCAGACCCCATGCTTTATGGTGAAGATTGTAAGCACGTCTTACGGGACATTAAGAGATTTGTACCGAATATTGCTTGTGGGTAAATATTAACTTAATGGTATTGTGGTTAGCCACGTTCAAGGCTAACCAAAATAAGAATATAGGGGGAGCCCGTGGCTATTTAAAATCCGCACTAATCGATCGGTGGTTGTTAGGGTACGCTTACCGGGGTCGGTCTGTTGATGACCATTCATTTTATACTGAGATCCCTGCGTGCGTCAGAAAGCACGTAAAGCCGTTGATCTCGGCTGTCATTCGTAGATCTTTACCAATCGTTATGGGTAGTCAGAAGCCGGAAAGTCTGACAATCTTAACAAGGGGTACCCAGTTACTAGGAAGTGGATGTCAGATAGGTAATCGCTCCATGTAAAACATTGGTATTCAGCTGCATCGGACAGACTAGAAGCCGATCCAACCATAGTTGGGAAAAACTTGGCAGATGATGGTTCTTGAAATTTCCACCGTGTTAAAATGACGTAGATAAATCGACTTTGGGATCTCAATCCATCAGCTAAGCCTTAATAAGTCCAAAAGAGTCTTCATAAGTTCATGACACACACAAAACACACAATTTGATCGAAATAGCTGTAATCTAGGACATTATATCGTACAAGAATTATGACTAACATCCACCAAGCAGCCATTTAAACAAATGCTTAGATAACAATGTAATCTACTTATATTCGTATGCATGTGTTTGTTTGTGTGTATGCCTGCTATCACGACTATATCATTCAAGAATGATTATCGTAATATGTACGGCGGCTGTTTAGATTTTCGATAAAATTGTTATGTGTGATGTGTGTTAGGATATTTCCCATATACGAAGTAAAAACGCTAAAAATAGTTGCTGGCCAAATCTAGTCACTATCTTGTTTAATTTAGGGTCTTGTAAATACTTCTATAGTTAAGATACGAACCCAGTTTGCAAGTCATTGGCCTCATGTACGAATACATTTGAAGACAGTTCAGTGAGTGAGTAAGTGAGAGAAGCCTTCGCAATTAGCTGAACCGACTCACTGAACTGACTCGTAAACTGACCTCGTGCATTTCATTGGTTTAAACATACATTAAAACACGTGCAATATTATCATTTAGAAACAACAAACAAAGATAAAAGTTCTACGTAATCGCAAAAAGCAAGCCAATATCCAGAACTATTCACAACTTAAAAGTGGTCTAGTAATAGGTCCCAAAGCCACTGACGAAGGGTTTAGTAATCCTAAGAACGCCTAAAACTACTAAACGATATATTCACAAAGAAAACCCAAGCTTACAAGTCTAGAAATAACATAATATTCCTAAGCCCAAAAATGGGTACCCGAAAGAATATTATTTGAGCACTTACTTAGCCTAAGCCCCAGTCGATTGGGCAAAGAAAAAAGGTCGGGCTAAAGAGAACGGTCTATTTCTGTACTATGGTGATGTCACATATATGTTTGAACAAGTCGTAGATTACAATTTCGGACGAAAAGTTCAGGATAATGACGTCATTGACGAGAAATCGTGGGCGGTGACGCAAACTCATGGATTATGCTTCGGTAAACAGATATTCATTAAGGTTGATGGCTGGAATGTTAAGGCGGTGAACACATTAGGCGATTTTGATAATCTGGTTGCCGTAGATAGAATGATTATACTACAATTCCAAGCGTCTGTGCTATGTTAAGAAACTCCAGATTACCTGATTATTGGTCTAGAGCAGGGATGTCGAGCCAATGACAAGAATATTTGATCGTATCTAATTTGCAAGTGCAGAAATTACTTACACTACCATTTTCTATCAATGTAAGTAAATATAAACAAATAAACATTAAGATTGTTTTACAAATTTCGAGTTAAGAGTTTAAAGTAAAGTTATTAGCAACTATTTTATTTTTCTGCATAATATCACCAAATAAAGATTCTTAAATGGTACTTCATAGCCAAAGTTAATAGCATCTAGTTTTATGTTTTTTCATATATCACTAAGTATAGATTCTTTAATGGTACTACCCTACTTCGAACGCAGGTTTGATGACTTCCAGCCTTCCGAACAAGCCGGTTTCCGAAAAGGCTTCAGCACCATAGACCACATTCATACGCATCGCCAGATTATACGGAAGACCGAGGAGTATAATCGGCCATTATGTCTAGCATTTGTGGACTATGAAAAAGCATTTGATTCAATCGAAACCTGGGTGGTGTTACAGTCTCTTCAGCGATGCCGTATCGACTATAGGTATATATCGAAGTGCTGGAGTGTTTGTATAGAAACGCCACTATGTCGATCCGATTACAGAACGAGAGTACGAAACCAATCCAATTGCATTGACAGGGAGACGACTTTTCTCCGAAACTGTTCACGAACGCATTGGAGGACGTTTTTAAGCTCTTGGACTGGGACGGATTTGGCATCAACATCAATGGCGAATACATGATTCACCTTCGTTTTGCCGATGATATAGTCATCATGGCTGAGCCGATGGAGGATATTAACACTATGCTCAGGGCCCTTAGTAACGTTTCTCAACAGGTGGGTCTTAAAATGAATATGGACAAGACGAAAATTATGTCGAATGTCCATGTTCCACCCATACCGGTAGTTGTTGGGAACGATACTCTCGAAGTTGTCGAGCAATATGTTTACCTCGGACAAACTGTCCAACTAGGTAGGTCCAACTTCGACAAAGAGGTCGCCCGAAGAATCCAACTCGGATGGGCAGCGTTCGGGAAACTACGAGATATCTTTTCGTCAAAAATTCGACAGTGCCTAAAGACGAGGGTTTATAACCAGTGTGTGTTGCTAGTGTTGACTTATGGTACAGAGACGTGGTCTTTAACTGCTGGCCTCCTACAAAAGTTCAAAGTCACTCAGCGAGCAATGGAGAGAGCTATGCTCGGAGTTTCTTTGCGCGATAAAATCCGGAATGAGGAAATCCGCCGAAGAACTAAGGTCACCGACATAGCTCTCAAAATTTGCAAGTTAAAGTTGCAATGGGTAGGCCACATCGCTCGAAGAACCGATAACCGATAGGGAAGAAAGGTTCTCGAGTGGCGACCACGAACCGGAAGACGCAGCGTTGGCAGGCCTCTCACCAGATAGACCGACGACATCGTTAAGGTCGCGGGTAACCGGTGGATGCAAGCGGCAGGTTTCCGCTCGTTGTGGCGTTCTATGGGGGAGGCCTTTGTTCAGCAGTGGACTTCTTCCGGCTGATGATGATGATGACCCGACTTCATAGCCACCGCAACGTTTTTTTTTTAATGGCACTTTTAACCAATATTAGTTCACCATCCCTGGTCTAGAGGATTATTCGACTCACGTATTTAGGCTATGCAGCCAGAAGTTATAAAAGCAAAACCAAAAAAAGATTATAATGGAGATAAAAGAAATGAATCACTTTTCCTGAATGAGGGATCACATAAAAATATTGTATTTATCAAAGATGTGGCGCTTTAATATTGAAATAAAATAAGCATACAAACAGATACTTTGACTGCATTGGACTTGTGCAAGCAAGTAACTTTAGTAACATTTTAAAAAGAGATCTCAATATGACTTATTTTATGCGTCACCAGATTCACAAGAAAATTCTCAACCAACCTGCAAACTGTTTCAGCTGTTAAAATAAAATTAAAAGCAAAAGAAAATCTCAATATAAAGTGTGATACCTACATGATTAGTAATTATTAACAAAGTGTTGCTTTTGAGTCATTAGCCACAATACTGTGTAAGTAAGGTAATGAATGGACAGAATAATAATCATTTCGTGAATGAAATTATGTTAATGAGAGAAAATTTTGAATCACATGCATTAGATACAAAATAGCGTAACCCAGGTAAGTGCTTTGAAGCTAGTAAGCGTCCTCCTGTTTGCTTATTACAAACAATAGCATTTTATCTAAATGTGTCATCAACCTTGAGAACAGATATTTTTGCTACCCATCATTCTATGAGGACGATACAATTCTCAAGGGTTTGATACTGTTTTTAAGATCAACATACCTACATTGTATGCAGGACAAGAGAAAGACGAAGAACGTCTTATGAAGAAGTGATTTGTAAAGACCTTCACCTTAAATTACCTGAATATCAGACACCTCAGTTTAGTTTTGGCAAACACTCACACAAAGTGAAAACTAAAATAGTTATAAAACTTATCATGTATCCAAAGATCCAACGATTCATCAAATCTGTTGAAATGCTTGCCAAAATCTAACTGAGAGAGCAAAGTTTGAAAACTGTAATACATGGCAACATTAAACTTTCTTGCTAGGTAAGCAATATAAATGAGAAACTTCAACATTTTGGTAAAGTATGACGGTTTAATTGGAGTATTGATAGGAGTAATCAATCGAACGGTGGATTGATGGAGGAAAGCCACATCTACACTTACTTATAAAGGCAAAGTTTTTAAGTTTGGATGTAAGAGGTAATTTCGGGAAGTACTGGTGATAGAAAGTGAAAGAAAGCTACACTATAACCAAGTGTCCCATATATATGTTTTATAGGATACTAGCTTTTGCCCGCGACTTCGTCCGCGTGGATGTCGGTTATCGTGGATGAAGACGAAGTCGCGGATTAAAAAGAAGCCTATGTCCTTTCCCAGGGTTCTAGCTATCTTAATACCAAATTTCATCAAAATCGGTTCTGCCGTTTCATCGTAAAAGCTTAACTGACAGAGTTACTTTCACATTGATATTATTAAGTATGGATGGATTAGTATGGATTTGACTTCCACGGACGAAGTTGCGGGCAGAAGCTAGTCAATGATTAACGATGTCTTTCATCAATTAACAAACTGAACTTTTGACATTGGCAGAATCGGTATAGCTTGCCATAATATATAAAAATAGGGTAGAACTGAAAATTTCGAAAGCGTATAGATCAAGTGAAGAAGCTAGCAGATAGATGTTACAACTAAACAAAAAGGTAATAATTTAAAGAAAAATCTACTATTTTCTACAATATTATTGATACAAATGTTGTGCAATATCATGATTAGTTTCTTACGAGATATAGCAACAAGCTAAATTTGCAAACACACACAAACATCATTGTTAACATTTTAGGAGGTGTTAAATTGAATGAAAGATATAATGCGCTAGCACCAGGCAAGTTTTCTTTTAACTCTGAGTTAATTGCTAACACGGGCCCATTACTACACTCATGACATTTTGTAATCTAACCTCGTGTTAGCAACAATTCTAGGTTAAGCTATTGACACAAGTGGGCCTGACGAGTTTATAACATAATCCTGGCTAGCGTAAGCGGGCCTACACAGAACAGCGTAACCGAAAATGAGTATTTGGCCAAGCAGAATAGTGTAACCGAAAATGTCTACTGTTCTACTATCGGTAATATAAGTTTACCTGGTAACTATGAAAACAGTGGTTCACAAACTGATTTTACACTTACATTTGATCGAGGAGACGCACTTAAGTACATAAGATTTGAAGTAATAATGGCTGCAGATAACAAAGGCTTAAAACCTAACTACTAAGGATTGGACGATCATATTGTTGCAGAAAACTACTTACTTTACCTTATCTTTGAAGTGTATTGTCTTATAGCATTGAAAGGAATATTACAACGGCTGATATCAAAACGTTATTATATTGTGACAATGTTAGGTAATACACAGCTCATGAAAATAGGAAAATCCTTTTCAGACGACAGATTTTGAACGTTCAAAAGTGTTGTATATAATCTCGCCCGCCTTGTCACCTACATTGGAACAAAACGAGACCGCAATAGTTGATTCAATAACACTGTTAGTATATGCTCTGGTATCAAGGTATAAGGTTTTATTACCGATCAAGTCTATGTAAAACTTATTCTGATAATCCTGTTTGCCTCTGAAAATATCACTGCACGTCCAAATCAAGATAGTCTCTACACTTTTCTACATCACACAGTCTAGAGAACTTAAAACTACACTTACTTCGGTTTGCTGTAGGGCGACGATGGTAATGTCTTGTGGTTCTTGTTCGGCTGCGTGTGTCTGTTCGCATTTGTGTCTAGGCCGCCGCCCGGAGATATTTTGCCGGCGAGTGCGTTCAGTGTATGCAACATGGCGGGCGGCGGCCGCTTATATCCAAGCGACCTGGTCACACTGATGAGTCCACCACGTTTGTCGAGACGGTGCTGCTTGGGAGCCACGGCGCCTTATCTCCTGATAAGAGGCGCGGGGGCATAGACGCCCCCCGCCTCATCTCCACCTGACAGTCTCACACACGCACACACACTCACGCGCAACGTAAATGTTTGCACTTACTACACGATATGGGTCAGCGTCCTGTCCGCTCTATACATGTTTTTGGCATTTTTTCATTACTATTTTAAGTTTTTATTCTGCACTGGTTTTTGTACACGTTTCACTTGGTTTTTTAATTCACTTGCCTGTTGGATTTAAAATCGATTTTGAGTATGATTGTTGCGATGTTTTGTTGCTACAATTTCGATGGTTTTTGTTGTTTAAAGGTCATCTAGCATATTGAAAAACATAAATAGTGGATTATGCAGTTGGATAAGTACTAACATAGATTCAAGCAAGAACATTGTTGTCAGATCTTTCTCTTAAAAGCCCCGGTCCACGTTTTACGAGCCTATCATATAAATATTTACTAGAAATATAGCGTGTGAACGCGCTGTATAAGTCAGATTTTATAACAAACAATATAATATTATCCGAGCGTCTCGTGGATTACCGAAAAAATATGGTTTCTAAGGTGTCAGATTTACAAACGCCTGAACAAAAACGCAAAGCAAAGCGAAATATATCCGCGCGTCGTCGTCGTAATGAAATATGTGACCGCAGGCGGTTTGAGAAAAGCCTTTTTTTATTATTTTCTATATGATAAATTCGAAGAAAATGAAAATGTCATCGAGTAAGCTGTGGCTTTGGCTTGTTATTTCTTTTGTTTTGGTTACGAGAAGGTTAATGCGTATCAAACATGATAAAAAGTAATTCCTGTCTTTGCTACGAGTAGGTAATTTGTAAATAATTTTATGTAGGGGCGGAGAAGAGCCTTCCAATAATTTCCGACTAAATTTCTTGTACATTATTTTATACAAATTCTGTTCCATACTTAAAATAATCTGCCGTTAAACTCGTGCACTGTAGGTGAGGTGAGAAGTCAATCTTTTATCATCATTAGCATTAGGTTGGATGACAGCTGACCAAATCCAGCAGATGAATTTCACCCAGTGTGATTTTTACAGAATAGTACTGCATTATGTCAATTAAACGGGCTTTTCAGTAAAATAAGAAATGTCTGTTATTCACTGCCGGTAAAAGAGATCTCTTCATAAACCTCCACATAATCTCTTACCGTTGCCTTCTCGCGCTAATCCGTCATGAACGATTTCAACTTCTCACCCCAGCGGTTTCTTTGCGGGCCTCGATGACGAAACCCTAAAGACATAGCCACACCGAATTGAACCTTACATGGGCGCGGCCATGGTCGCGATTATGGTCGATTCACATCATCGTATAATAAATTATAATAAATTATAGTCCACTGCTGCACTTAATTTGTGTTCTTGCGGGCAAATCCCAAGTCAAAGTCAAAGTCAAATCATTTATTTCAATTAGATTATTGAAAGGCACTTTTGAACGTCATAAAAAAAGTTGATTCTAGTTGTCCCTTCCAAAAGGTAGTTTCGTATGGAGAAGATTGGGCAAGAAACTCCATACTTACTTTACTTCTTAAAAAATAAAATGTGTACAATGTTTTGCACTTACAGTTTATAGTTATTTCAATTTCGTAAATACAATACGTAACAAGTAACATATACAAAGCTTAAAAATAATACAATATGTACAATGGAGGGCTCACAGGACATCAAAAAACTCGTCCGCATCGCTCTCAATGGGACAAGTGCCCAAAAGGCTAGCAGCATTACCACGTTGAATGGCAATGCTAATTCTTTTATAGTTATATAACTACGTGAATACGATGGATCTTGCATAAAAAAACACTATATTGAAGTATGTACTAAGTATCAAGAACTAAAGTACGAATTTTCATACGGTTTTCGCAAATAGAAAGAGGAATTATCTAGGATGGTTGTAGGCTATAATTTATTAGTGCTACTCGTTCGAAGCCGGAGCATATTCCTAGTATCAACTAAAAACAAAAAGTCTACAAAATCAAGACGTCTCCATCTTAATAGTGTATTTGTTGACAACACAAACACCAGGGTAGTAACATGTCAATTCAAACGAGCCCCTCGAGAGTCGGGGCGACCGCTCGGTCCGCGTTGACCCGCCTCACAGAATTGAGACACCGAAATACCTACACTGTGTCAACTAATTAAGTATTAGGATCGCTGCTCACTTGGGTACTCAAACGAATAATATAATTATTGCTATAGGCACGACATGATAGACACACGACGACACGGTTGGCGCCGTGGTTGAATGATTGACTACTGCGTTGCGTTTTGCGAGTTCGTATCCCGCACGGAACAAATGTTTGTATAGCCTACAGATAGTTGTTCCGGGTCTGGCTGTTTGTGTATGTGAGTTTATATGTTTGTAAACGCACCTACGATAATTCCTAGACTAGGGTAATATTTTCTAAAAAAATAAGAAAAGAAAGAAGAAGGCTGTCATGTGGCAGTGATAATATTGTTTAAATAACAGGTGCTTCTTGAATTACAGACAGATTTCTTCAATTGTTAAAAATAAACATAAGAGCACTGTGTTTTTGGCCTTTAATACTATTCAAAAAGCTTTTTAACACAAAAGACAACCGCCTTCAAAACCTAAAAAGTGAAACACATAATTATATGACTTTAGTTTCGGAAGAATATTTTTTCTTTCTTTGTCATAATAAAAGCGTTAAAATAATTCTTAGAAAAAAATAATTTTGCAAAATTCTAACCTTTAAGGTCAACCAATACTTTCTTCCATTTGCCACAATAACAAAAGATACATTTTCGTAACTAAAAAAGTGCAAAATCTTGTCACAAACTTATCTTAATAAGAATCAATGTCGAAAACTGTAGGTAAACTAGAGGCAATTTTGAAATATTGGAACAGAATAACATTTTGACCGCCACTGTCATGTGTAGATGACAAACCAAAATGTGCCCAGCACGCCACGGTCATTACATGACAGACTTCTGTACATAATTCGTACCTTGGTGCCGAGGGCACGTTCTTGATTTTTAGATGTGGCAGTCAAAAGGGTAAATTACGTACTCTCCTAAGGGTGTTACCAGACCAATCGATCGATCGATGGTAGAATGGATTAGTCGACGTCGATCAAGCTGCTTGATTATTATTAGTGATGGATTATAACCCGAGTTAATCGATCAGCGTCGACCGATGCCATCGACCGGCAATCGATCGATTAGTTAGTCAAACGGTATTCGTGCCAAACGTACTACATCAATCGATCAACGTCGATCGATGATCGACCGATGGCATCGATCGATGATCGATCGATTGGTGTAGTAACACCAGTTAGTGCAGCCGAATTATCACTAAAAAACACAATTCAAGGCATTAAGTCCACTTTTGTACAGTGTTTTTATATTATGTGCATAAAGTTAAAAATATATAAATAAAATAAACTCGGTTCAGTGTTAATCAATCCTAAAGAAAACACAATCAGTATAAAACTTATCGAACTCCATGCAAAAGTATTATAATGAACCTATTCGCAAGCATCGGGCGTTAGCACACGTCCCGGTTTTGCGGAAAAACCCGGCCTTTGCGGGTAACGTCGCCCAAATAAAATTAACTGGAAACACAAATTGGTGTGTGTGAGATCCAATTTGGGGTAAAACGTTGTCCATCTGTCTAAATTAGGCTTAATTACTGGACATTGGTATTATGATCGGGTTTATGCGATGCGGAAGTTGCAGGCGATTTGTAAACGGGTATGTAGAACATGGTGAATGATTATTAAGGCAGTTAATTTCATTCATCATTTCTGTTTTCATTTATAAAAAGAACGTTGCCACACTCTTTAGGAATTTCGTCTGTATCGTGGATACGTTTATCAACATATTATATACTAATTTTGACATTTTCCGCATGAATTTTCAATTTTTGTAGTATAGCAAAAGTAAAATATAAGCTATACTCACGTTTAACGTACCTTCCTAATTCCTTTAGAAATATTTGAGTTTATTATTACAAACCAACATACAAAAAATGAAGTCTCGAATCATTATAATATTAGTCGGGAATAAATATAATGACCACCAAAAATACTTACTAAATACCAAATGTAGTAAATGATCACCAAAACTAAAAGCCAAATGTAGTAAATTATCACCAAAACTAAAAACCAAATGTAGTAAATGATCACCAAATTTTAGTATGCAAATAACCAAAATCTTTTTGAGCCTTAAGTCCCCCCTGGGGCGGATCTGACATGGTTAGGTTAGGTTTGGTTAGAACTCTTCTGCAAAAGTGTCATGTCGCAGAAGGAGGCTGCGGAAAGGGAGAGGGAGATCACAACCTCCAACCCTGCCCGCAGCAGGCGCACCGGGCGTCGGCGGAGGGCGGACAACGCCCTCTTCCGGCCCCCCTAGATGGGTCCAGGGGCGGCAGACTCAGGGACGTCTGTCGCCCCCTACATACACCAGGACCCGAGGTGGCGGCGCGTAGTGTTCCACGCGCGCCCCTCTAAGACGTCCGGCGGGGAGTCTAACACCTCACTCCCCCCCTGACCAGAGAAGTGGCCCGCCGTAGCTGGCTGGCACCAGTTGGGGGTTGCGGAAGTATCTCCAGTTCCCGCGACCCCCGACGTAGGTGTGAGATGGACACCGGGGTGGTTTTTAGTCAGTAAGTGTCTGACAGATCCCTCCGCCCGCCCCAGGGCGGAGGATATCAATGAGGATTTTCCACCCCGCACCAAAAAATAAAAAAAGGTTTGGTTAGAACTGTGAGTAGAGGGTCCTACGCACGAGGCGGGCGAGTGGAGCGAGTGTGCCGCTGAAACGGCCGTCGAGTGCCAGAACCAAATCGCTTTTATTTCTACAATACTTTACTTACTTACTTTAATTTTACCTTTACGGAGTGAAAAAGAAAACCTAGCTGTTTTGAAAAATTCAAGTTTATAAATAAATAGGCTTTTACGTTAGTAAATAGTTACGGGTATTGAATTCAATGGATAAGAACATTTTATGCCTATTTTCACTAACACGAGCCAACACCTAAATGTAATACCTAAATATTACTGGTCTGTTGGATTTTCAACTCTCAGTCCTGAACCGATGGTTCAAAATTCAATAGTGTGCTTTTATTTTAGGTATTACGTTTAGATTTCGTTTTATTCTTATTCTGTATTGAAAAGGTTGTTAATATAATCTAGCCTTTAAGACTAATGAGCTATTTTAAAGTAATAGATTTTTTACGTGATATTTATTTTAAGAATTGTATCTGTTTTCACCTGTGGTTTAGAGTTTTCACATGTCCGTTCCACTGTCTTAGTCTGATATAATAATAAAAACATTTAGGACCTGTTTCACCACTTCTGAAAAGGCACTAGTCATAGCATATTCAATTCAAAATTTGAAAGCGCCAAGACGACAGAATAGTAAAGGTACACTACCAAGGAAATTTAAATTAAATAAAACAGTACCTACAATAAAAACGAAAATAACATAACAATGATCCAAAGCCTTGATCGTGCCAACAAAGACCACCGTACAGCTGGATCCGTTACGTCAACATCCCGAGTAGACTTTATGGGCACTTTCGAACGTAGTCTCACAGAACAGTAACAGCTTATAAATACAACAATAAAATCATTTTTTACGTTTATTTTTATTAACGTTTAAGCTGCGATGTTCGTAAACGGGTCCGTTTGGCGTGCCGATTGTTTTTGGATAGAATTTATTGGGATAGAGATGTAGGTTGTCATGCTTTGCGATAAGGTTGGAAATAAGGTGGCGTAATAGTCGTTATTTTTTTGGGTTAAGGCTGAAAATGGGGTTGTCGAAAGGTTGTCACGATACTCATATGCTTGTCAAAGGTCATTCGTTACATCATCAAGTTTAGTGTTATGTAAAGGTTTAGTGTCAGTGATCGAATATTTTACTGAAAATAACAGTCCAACAGACTTGAAAATAAGGCAATCAAGCAGGTAGATTACTCAACTAACAAAATTTTATTTTTTCTCTTCTAGGCAAAGGTCTCCCCTATACAGGGCGGGGACGACGGTACGACAAAAAAATTAAAATTCTGGTAATACCTACTTAAGAATATTTTGAAAATATCAAAAAAACAGACATACTCTATACATTAGACATATAAATGTAACCAAAATAAAACACCATATGTAATATTGGTTTTCTAACTTGTGAGAAGAGCGGCAACTTGTGGCGTCATAATTTATTATTATGAATGCTCAATAAAAACATTTACACCAAATTAGCAAATCCTACCATGATATTTTTTTGTGCTATTGCCATCACCACCCTGTTTAAGCCTTTCATTATTCCCTGTGTTTTGTGGTCTTTGGCCAATCTCCTATAAACCTTTCTTACTCATCACGCTCGCGATTCCTGGGTTTAACTCGGCGACGACGCACCTTTTACGGTACCCGAACTTACTATAGGATCTGGTTGTTTGTAAACGTATCCATGATATAAGAGAATTACCTAATAAGGAGTAATGATTCCATTTTAAATATTTATTTGTCTTGGGAAATCCTCACTGAAGCAAGTTATGATTTCGGGTTGAGTTGGGAGCCCGGTATACACTTGACGCGCTACCGACTGTTGTGGGCCCACCAGCAGTGGCCCCTTTCAACAACCCAGAACCTAATTGCCCATAACTTATTACATGTAACCATTCGATGCTAAAACATCCAATATCGAATCCGCTTACAGACTAACTCCCGAAAAAAGGGGGCGAAAAGCCAAACAAAATCATATTACCATTAATAAAAAAAGTATCCGAACGTTCTAATACAAAACCCCGGAATTTATTCGAGACATTAATGTGCCATTTTTGTCGGTAACATTCGCATAACGCGCCGGCTTTAGATTTGTTCCGCTCCGGACCCTAATATTAATTCCATTATCATAATTCCACTCTTAATACTTTCCACAGAGGGTGGTGAGCCAAAGTCTTGATGTTTTTGCTTCCGTGCCAAATATTTATTTGTTTTAGGTATACTGTGTAGTTGCAGAAGGACTAGTTGAAGCATATGACAAAAGCTAATGCAACGCAAATTATGGTACACGAGAATAGAAGGAAGGCGGTATAGTAGGTACTTTGAGTACTATGAGCTTTCACTTGCCCCCAAGTGAAAGCTCATAGTACTCAAAGTCAGGTAGGTAAATGAAGTTAGCAGTTACTTTTTGTTTACTACAAACCTGAAAAGAGATCATAAGTAGGTATTCGTCGTTGTGAACTTCGTACATTTTATCGAGTTATGCGGATTAGCTGATTTTTAATCTTGATCTCTTTGTAAATGTTGTTCATGATGACGATTGCCATGCACCTGATAAGTCTAACCTAACCTAATATTATAAAGCTGAAGAGTTTGTTTGTTTGTTTGGTTGAACGCGCTAATCTCATAAACGATAGTTTACGTTAACGCGATCGAGTTCGAATAAAAACTCACACTAGGCCCTCTTGAAAAGCACACGTAGCCTGCTATCGAACTTCGGACGAAATAGACGAGTGTACATCCAGTGGAATCAATTCAACTTGTTCGATACTCAAAAAGGTAGCATGTATTTGAACTCATACGCATGGTCATACATGTCAGTTAGTTGTGAAAAGGCTGTCAAATAGCTACTCACTTTCGTAGGAAACTGTTAGAATGACCCACAGTCGTAATAGCTCTAAACGTCAAACAAGGTTTCATTTCAAATTAAAATTAGAACTTTTCTATTTTTCTATGCTATTCAATTTCAATAATAAACCTTCTGCTTACTTTAACTTTCTGCTGGTTTTAATTGCTTGTGGTTCAAAGTTTTTGTTCAACAATTCTATTATACTTATCAATATAACAAAAGACTATTATCATAATAATGGTAGGTATCGTTATTTAAATGATAGCATGTAATAAGCTATGTTATTTTGCGATAAATAAAAAGCAAAGTATACTATTTGTAATTTATATTTAAAAAATATCACTAGAATGCAGTTATATCAACATTATAATTTCCTGGCTAAGTAAAAGTCGTACAGATCGATCGGTCAAAGGTTAAGCTACGCTTGCTGTGGTACGTCTGCGGATGGGTGACCATCCAATTCATACAGAGTTCCCTTCGCGCCTCGGAAAGCACGTAAAGGCGTTGGTCCCGGCTGTAATTCGTAGATTATTGGCAGTCATTATGGATAATCAGAAGCCAGAAAGACTGACACCCAGTCTTACCATGGGATATCGTGTTACCCTGTAAATGAATTGTGGAGGTCCGATAGGCAGTCACTCTATGTAAAGCACTAGTACTCAGCTGCATCCAGTTACACTGGAAGCAGACCCCAACATACTTGGGAAAAGGCTAGGCAGCTATGCTGATGATGATGATGATCAACATTATCTATACTAATATCTACAGGATGAAATTGAATTCAATAGCAAATTTTTAAGAAGTGAGTCAGTCCTCGAACCTGAACAACTTTCATTATGGAGCCAACTCAAACAGCGCGAAAGAAAAAACAGCTGTTCCATACATTTTGGCCGAGTAACTATTGCACTTCTTTTTTCTTCTTTTTGGAGATAGGTTCCCGCTTATGAAAGAATTTATTAGAGCAAATTATACAGATGAGGCAAATGATACAAATAAGACAAAATTTTGCCTTAAGAGCCTTGCATAAAATATCAATGACCTATATCTTTTTGATCAAATTACTCTTTACTTTCAAAAGACGACGAAATAGGTTACTTCTAGGCAAGCGTGCTCCATCTTAGACCGCATCATCGCTTCCCATTAAAGTCAAAGTCAAAATCAAATCATTTATTTCAATTAGACCATTAAAAGGCACTTTTGAACGTCATAATGTAACATTTGAATCTAGTTGCCCATTCCAAATGGTAGTTTCGTATGGAGAAGAATGGGCAAGAAACTCCATACATACTCTTTTAAAAAAGGGTGTTTACAATATTTTCATTTACAAGAATGATTATGTTCATCAGGTGAGATAGTGGTCAACGGATGCCTTTCATTGGTAAAAAAAAGTAGAGGATTACCTATTTTGTTACTTAAACAGCATACTAAAAATATAATATATAATGTATACCTATATCTTTACTAATATTAAAAAGAGGAAAGACTGCTTGTTTATTTGTCATGATTTAATTCAAAAACTACTGGGCCGATTTTATAAGTTTTTCACCGTTTAATGCTTCATTATCCCTGAGTAACACAGCTATATTTTGAAATAAACAGGGATCCTTGATAAAATAAACGCGGACGAAGTCGCGGGTAAAGTGCTAGTAACCTAATAAAGTAACTATCGTTTATATAATAAATCGATTATAGTGTCAAACAAAAGAATGAGGGAAATGTGCCAAATTGATGTTGTAAGTAGATAATGCTTGTGTTTATAGGCCAAGAAACACCCTTACTGTCATGAATAATTTAGACCAATATTTGTTTAACAAAATCAAGACCATCCATGATGCCTACGATATAAATAATATAATATTTATCTGGTATGGTTCAGTCAAGTGAAAACAAGTATGTAAGATCAGGCAACGACGAATCCAATAGGTATTGATACGTAGCTGTGTGACGTCACAAAGATACGCGTGTCTCTTTTGTACCGAGACTCCCACGGTCATGCGAGTACATTAGTCAGTCGACTACAAAAATATGTATACATTTGAAAGTTATAAAAATATGTATCCATTCATGATGTCGTCATTGTTTGTTACAAATAGGTACTAGTAGACATGATGTATGCCAGATTTATGTTCCAAACAAATGTGCCAATTTTATGTACACAGCTAAAATTACACTGTAATGTGTACGCTCTAAAACGGATTAATGTGTTCATATTTGGTTACAATAATATGTATACAGGTCTAATATTCTATTTTTAAATTTAAGAATAGTGCGGGAATACTTGTTTTCTGTTTCATTTCGTGCATGACGTCATTGGCGTGTCATTTGTTTATCAAAGTTGACTTACAAAATTACAAATTATTGTCGCCACTTATTTACATTATTTTTCTCTCACTCGACTCATAAAAAGAAGGTGTTTTCTATTCAACCTGTTTTTTTTTCCATACAGAAACTAAACTTAAGTAACATTATTTGGACATAGATAAAATTTAAACTATTGAATCATACAACAAATTTATTGAAACTTAAATCGATGTCTGTTATATAACTTATCTATAATATTCTTTTACAACAATAGTAGATCTAGGTACTTCACATTTTGGCAAGAAATTATAAATCTTGCGCGGGGCTCCTTTCTGTCTGCAGGGTTTGACGTCGACCTAAATTAACCTAAGTTTTTTCTGTCCAAAGTGGAATTAGTTCCAGAGATTACCCCCTACATACAAACAAATTTTACCTCGTTATAATATGGATATTGATTTATAAGTGTCATCATAACAGAAAAATTTATTACACATATTATACCATCCAGAGAGTATTCAATTGTTTTGACAGAATTTCAGAAATTTAAAATTAGAACGTATCTTGTATACATATTTTTGTAACTAAGTGTGAATACATAAATTTGTTTCAGAGCGTATACATTACAGTGTTCATCTTGCTGTATACATTAATTAGGCACATTGAGTGAATACATATATGCGTCATGTTTCATGTGTGCAATAATTTGTAACAAAGTATGTACACTTATTTATATGGGTACATGTATTTGTAAGTTTAGGGGGTATACATCTCTTTGTAGTCGACTGTACTAAAATATCTGAACAAGCTACATGTAATAAGAATAATCTAATATCTAGTTTTATATAGGTACATAAAAATCAATTGCCGCAAGTCTGAAAAATCATCACTTGAGAACCGCTAAACCGATTTGGCTGCTTTATTCTATAGTGTTCCTAATTGACTGACGACACGGATCGCGCAGTAGTTGAGCGATTGTGTCGCGGGTTATATTCCCGCACGGAATAAATATTTTTATAGCCTACAGATAGTGGTTCCGCGTCTGGGTGGTTGTGTATGTAAGTTTATATGTTTGTAAATGCACCCACCACGGCCACAGTATAAATATTAGTGCTAGCGTACAGTAGCGACACGCTCCGCCTCCCTCTGAAACCGTTCCTCACCACTCCCCGCGTCGAACGACTGCTCTGGGAACTGCGTTTTGGCTCGAACGGCGCCAAGATACGCACACATACGCACGTATTTGTACAGTCTGTTATTTTAGTATTAGTGTAGGCAATTATATCGTTTCGTTTCTATGGAGTGTCGCGGGTGTGCCACGACACAGGGGAACTTCCTAGTGCGGGGCATAGCTTTGTTAGAAAAACAAGGAAAATATATTGTTAGAACAAGGTTTGCATGAACATTTATTTTTAATTCACCGAAAATGTCGAAAATTTGTGTGGTATTTTTGTATAAAAATCTCAATAACAAAATTTGTAAAGCAAGGGCTGGTCGATAGTGTTGATTATATAAAAGTGAAAAGTCACTCATTTAGTCATTAACTATACCTACTCGAAACTGATTACGGATGTACAGAATATGATTGTACACAGATAGCAAAATTCAAAAGCAATTTCCTCGTGAAATAACTATTTCAACTTATAAATAATAGTAGATTGTATGACAAGGGATCAAAATAATATTTTTACGGCGCGGGCGCTATTTTGAATCCAGAGCGAAGCGAAGGATTCTAGAATAGAATCCCGAGCATAGCGAGGGATTCTAAAATAGAATCCTGAACGTAGCGAAGGATTCAAAGTACACCGCCTGAGGGTAAAATATTTTTGCCCTCGAGTCATATACTCTACTTTTCATCTCCTTCTATGAGAAAATATTTCTCCCGGGATTACGTAAATATTAAGTTTTGTATGACGTTATTAATTCACTATCACTTTCAGAACTCGACGTAGAAGTCATTTAACTACAATAAAGTCCGTACCGATTACAAGAACAGTGAAGTAAATTGCGCATTTGTTTTTTTTTAGTTACCGCGCCTCCCCGCACCGTACAGCCAACACTTACAGCCAGTAATTCATACAATTTGCGTTTGATTTCAATGAACAAATAATGTTCCAAATTCAAATCTCATTACTGCCCGCTAAAAAGTCTAGTGCAGAAAAGAGCTACTGTGCTCCCGCTTATAGAAGAACAAAACGGCACTTTTCGAATAGAAGGGATGAAAAACGGGTACACTACATAAATACGAAAAACTTTATTCCGAAAGTCAGAAATACGAATTTCAAAATACCGATTTTCATAATTCCGAATAGTTCAAAATTCCTAATATGGCAACTCCGATTTATCATTCATCCTATTTTTATAATACTAAAATTTCAAAATTCCGAACGTTTATAATTACTATTCTCAAAATACCGAGTTTCAAAAGATCGAATAACAAAAAGTCCGACATAATGAAAATTCCGAACATCAAAAATACGCTAGCTTATCGTCGCAGATGGTATTCACGCTCACCACCGCAGCTTCGGCTTACGGGCCGGCTTCGCCGGCCAGCCTCAGCCGCGGCGGCGGGCGTTAAAACCACCTGCTCCTCAGCTCGCTGGCTGCCTCGCCCCTCCGCGCCTACGCGAATTTAAATTACACTCTAGGGTAGGGCAGACAAGACTACGTGGAGTCGGTTTCACAGCAATTCGTTTCTGTCATTAACTTTTGTAGCACAACATATACTTGTACATGTACTTTTTAAGATTATTTTTGTTATTGTCTTTCTTTTTATACCTATATATTTTTGTTGAAATAAATTCCATAGAAAAATACACCGAATAAACAATATTTGTTAAAAAGTAATTCTACTGTTTGATAAGATTGTTAAACAAAAAAATTTGATTAAAAATTCTTTGAATTGTGTTTCTGTGAAATATGTTTCATTCAAGTTAATAGTCTTTGAAACAATAATAGTCGAAATAAAAATACAAGAACCAAATATTATATGAAACATTTTCTGGGAAACGAAATTCTATGAAATTTCTGTCTGCGAAACAAGGGGACACCATATGCGTAGCTGAATTGAATCAGAATCCTAATTTTAACAGTTTATTCGAAATATTGAAATTCGGAATTTCGTTTTTCGGACCGAGAACTCATCGAGCATTTGATTCTTCGAACATATGAAAATCGGAAAACAAACAAATCGGATTTACGACATTCGGTAAAATAACTTTCGTGATTTTAAATAATAGAGATTATAATTTTTAGGTATTATGAAATTCGGACATTTGAAAATCGGAATATCGAAATTCGGAATAAAATATTTCGGAATATTTGGGTGTTCCCATGAAAAACCTATTTTATAGTAGTTTGGGATCAAAAATACCCAATTCGCAACCCCATAACTTTAGGCCATAAAAATGAATATTTTAAGCACGCTTTGACTTGGTCTGCACGTGTCCCGCGTGATATGACAGGCAATGTTTGTCTAAAGTTTCCGGCTAAGATATATCTATATTTCAGTCAATAGTTTAGGAGAAAATCAGTTTAGAATGAGACCAATCTGTCTTCATTTTTGTTCGTGACTGTACCTACCTAGGTGGTTTATAATTTAGATAAGAGACGTCAGAATTAAGGGGGACGATAAGTTAAAACACAGATACCTATTCAATGTATTGATCGTAGCATACGCAAATTGTGAGAAAATCTCTCGACATTTTTCTCTATCGGTACATTTTTGCTACAAAGTTTACCTTAGAACCTATTCTACATACTTATCGAAGTCTGGGGAAACATTAATCCTCTGAAAGCGATCAATGGAGACTTGGAACTAAGAAGCTTATATTATAAGTAGCTCCTGGTCCTATGTATCTACTTGAGAATGTTATATTTACCTATATTTTATGTATACGCTAGCTCCACGGTTCTTAACCTGGGGGTAATTACCCCTGCGTGGGTAAAAGATTGTATTCTGTGGGGGTAATAAGCTGGTAATATACAAATATTAGACCAATAACACCGAATCTAGCTCGCCAGTGCACTTCATGCCCTAGCTGTGTATATCATTTACTGTTTATCTTTATTATCTAATATGTATATAAAATTCTCGTGTCACAGTTTTCGTTCCCGTACTCCTCCGAAACGGCTTGACCGATTCTGATGAAATTTTGTGTACATATTGGGTAGGTCTGAGAATCGGCCAACATCTATTTTACATCCCCCTTTTCCCCCCCCCTTTTCATCCCCCATCCAAATGTTCGGTAGATCGGGACAGGACAACGTCTGTCGGGTCAGCTAGTGTACTATATTCATTGGTAACACGAGAGAGAGGGGGGGGGGGGGGGTTATCAGTTTCCCTAGCTAAGTTATAGCGGTGAAGATCGAAAAGGTTACGAACCACTGCGCTAGCTGATGTAAAACATTAATTTAAAAACTTGGTAAGCACTCTAAGCTAATGTTTGACGTATACGTTGTTGGTGTCATCATATGCCTAGCCTATTTCATTTATTTCTAACTAAATGTAGCTGAATACCAGTGTTTCACATGGAGCGACTGCCTGTCTGATCTCCACGATACGATATTCTGATAACCAATCACTGGGTAACACGATATTCCTTGGTAAGACTCGTTGTCAGACTTTCTGGCTTCTGACTACCCATAACGACTGTCAAAGATCTACGAATGACCCACAGTTTTATGTACGTTACTCAGATTATGAAATAAAAGGCAGATAGACCGCGCAGAACACTGAGAGTGAAGCCAAAAAAGCAAATACAAATTCAAAATCGAATACCTACAACACTGCGCTTTACTGACTGACACGAGCCAGTATAGCGCGCAACGCTGCATCATTAAAAAAAACAAATAAAAATACAAATACAAATTCAAAAGCTAATACAATCACGAGATTGCAGGTATTCTATTTTGAATTTGTATTTGCTTTTTTGGCTTCACTCTCAGTGTTCTGCGCGGTCTATTTGCTTTTTGCTCCATAATCTGAGGTACGTTAGAAGCTTCTTGCTTGGAACATAAACAAAAATTCTAGTAGTCTACTACGTTATTCGTAAAATAAAAATTGTAGGTAATTACCCTTACATTTAGCATACTTACGACATTAAAATGTCTACTAACTAGTTCAGTAGAGATGTAGTTAGTTTTTAAGCTCGGTTTAAAACCGCATTATGTTAAAATACTTGTATGTTAATATCGTGGTTTAAAAGCGGGTAAAATGAACAGAAGAGACGACGATAATTTACAAGTTACTATTCCACTGTAGTCTAAGACACAGAGGAAACAGAGCATCAATTTGCCCGTGTATTTTGAATGAATTAATTGACAATGAACTAAATGATAATATTTACATAATTTCGAGGTGATGTAACAAGGCCTTTTAAGTCTTCATAACCTAACATTTTTACTTATAGGATAAGTATCTACTAAACTTATACCTAACAATTAAAGACATGTACATAAAGACTACAATTATTACGACTTATCGGACTAGACCAAGTAATAACCCAGATTTTATATCCGAACATAACAATTTTTATTTACCATTCCCAATACCCCATAACCCGCTTAACACAGTCAAGTCAACATGATTATCGATCACCTCTAGCACAAAACAGCAAATATTAATAAAACTAACAGATACTATTGAATAACAAACTAGTCGAATGATTTAATTAAGGGAACCATATTAATTATGATTCCGACCATCAAACAAACGTTGCATAATCATTCGCTGCTTTATAGTTGCGTTTTACGCTTCATTACACGTAATGTTTTCATTGTTTTAGAATGTTAGTATAGTCTGTGCAATACGCGAACGCGTCACGTGACGTATGCCATCGCTATAAAGTGTGAATCGCAACGATTGACGTTCGTGAAATGTAACTACTATATCTAATGTAGTTTTTTGATGTTGTGACTTATTTCTCTTCAATCAATTTCTTATTTCAATTCAATACGCCAATCCATACTCCAGTAAATCTGTCTGTTACGCTTTCACGATGAAACGGCTTAACCGATTTTGATGAAATTTGGAATGAAACTGGCTTGAGCTGTGGGGAAGGACATAGGCTACTTTTTAATCAGCGACTTCGTCTGCATCCACTATAACCGACATTCACGCGGACGAAGTCGCGGGCAAAAGCTAGTTATATATAAATATTTATACATATTACAGTCCTGCTTAAGGATTTCGATATCGGCGACCCTTTGCAACTATTACCTAGTGTTGTAATATCGCCAGACCGAAACTTGTTTTGAATACCCGGTTACAACTAATCCTATAGAGTTGGTCAGCAGAGTTAAATGTTTTGGCGATTTTCATTTAAAGTATCGAGTCGCTTTTGTTCGACTGCTTTTATATTTTTAAAGACTGTAAAGTGCCAAGACAATCGATTTGAAGCAAGCCTACCCGGCCGTAGGTATATAGCCTAAAGCAGGGTGCTTTGGAAGCTGCAGTCTAATAATAAATTTGCCGTGTGTAATATAAAGTCAACAATACAACTGAAGGAT
Organism: Charanyca ferruginea; assembly: GCA_947361185.1. Lineage (NCBI taxonomy): Eukaryota > Metazoa > Arthropoda > Insecta > Lepidoptera > Noctuidae > Charanyca > Charanyca ferruginea. The sequence continues at coordinate 5,538,054 of OX376062.1, forward strand.
GATTAGTATTTGTAATAACAATATAATTTCCGACCTGATTGGTCAATATCAGTGTCTGCAAACAACGATGACTCACTATTTTCCAAACACGATTGGACTATAAAGGTACGTTTTCAGCAAAGAACGAGATTGCCGGTAGGTTCTTTGTTTATAAAAAAATTTACAACCAATTATCTACATGCTAGCTATCGAAGCGATACCCTTAAAAATGGCTAACAGAACAGTTTACAGATGGACCGTATTGTGTATAGAATCTTCATGACACACATAAGGCTAATAAGATTTATTCGTCATATTCATCAAAGTTTTAACTTTCGAACCTTAACCTGCGGTACCCTAAAAAGCTTACCTACTATTTTATTATGAACATTCAATGTGGGACCGTAGCGAATTATCCGCAGTGCCTATTACGTGAACGTAAATTGGGGATTTTTTTATTGAGCACGCCAAATCGACGACGTCACGAAAGGGGGCTCGGCAGGCATCAGGGGGGAAATTATTTACCTCGTGGCAAGGAACCACCCCTTGCTGTTATGGGGAAATAATTTTAAGGAAATATGATGGGATTTTTAAAGGTAATTTAGCTAGGGGTTTAAAGAATGGGGATGACTTTTAATGAAATTATATATCTATGAACAATTTGATGCCTTGCCTAAAAATTAGGTAGGATATAACAGAGAAGAGAGCTTCAAGTCTTCAGTTATTAAATATTGCATGTTTCTGAATGCGAATATTTTTTTTTTATTATTTTTTGACTAAGTGGTTGTTTTTTTAAGAAACGATCTCATAGAGAGCTTTTATGGCAAACTGGCAATATACCAACTACTTAGTTCTAAGAAACTTTAAAAGTAGAAGTTAAATAACTAATGGGACAGTTCCCTATAAGAATCGCTAGCAATAAACTACGGAAGCTAACCATTTTTACACTGCCATTACTTCAAAACTTCGCGCCAAGTAAAGTAGTACCGTCAGATCAACTCATATTTTACAACTTGCAACACTTTCCAACTTTCAACTCAAGTACAGTCGTAAATCTATCATCTTCCATTTATAAACTCCAAGTTTAAATAAACAAACCAGCCAGACACTAAAATTGTAATTAAAACATTCTTTATTCAAAGCACGATTAAAAAAAAAAGAACTAAACTGTCAAGCCCTTTTGGCAACGATTCGAAAAAAGAACTCGCCGACTGGCTGGTATTTAAATTTTTAAAAGTTTGCGCAGTGGCACTCGAGTCTTCAAAACTTGTCTTCAGTAATTATTTGTGTATTAAAGCTGTGTCGAGCATCTGCAGTGGGTCAGTTTTGTACAAGTTATAGTGGTACGAAGTTGGTGGTAGTGGAGCGGGGCAACGGGGCGGAACACAAAGTTATGATAATCAGGATGCGGTACTTTAGGAACCGGGGTTATAATAATACTAGCTGTCGCCCACGACTTCGTCCGCGTTCATAAAGATATCAAGTTTAATGGTGTTTAACGCAACCGATTTTTATAATTCAGTCAACAGAAAATTCCTATGACCTACACACTAAGCAACTTTTTTTATGGCACTTGTTAGAAAAAAATATATTTTGTTATGTTTGTAAAACCTCACTATACACCACATGTATAATTTTATTTTCAGGATGCAGTATATAAATAAAATTATTATTTATTTAAAAGTACTAACATACTAGAAGTTAATTTTTATGACTATCTACGCCATTTTTTTTGTGCGACATTCGAACACTGGTGTTGCCATAACGACATTTTTGAGAAAATATTAAATTTGCAATACCAAAGAATCTTATTACAACACTATGTACAAGTACTTTCTAAGTTTATCTTGGACATCACACTCACATCGGTAACGAAAAATATCGTGAGAAAACCTGACCTTACCTTACCTACCTATAATTTATACTCCATTTACAATAGCATTAGACAGAAGTTAAAAAAGGTTCTTTTTAATGCACACTTTGTAACAAAAGTAATAAATAAACATGTTATAGTTACGATAGACACCGAATTTATTATAATCTATTTTTACAGTATCTGTAGCGTGTATTTGTAACCATTTTAATAATTTGTCTTCTAATAATATGTGGCTTTCATTTAATTGTATAATTAATTCAAATTTAAAATTACAACGTCAATGCTAAAAACCTAACAGAAGCAGGGATGAACAATACCCGGAACGTTATTCGTTTCACTGTAATTCTACCAAATTTAAAATGTTACCTAATCTTTAAAATACTTTTATTCTGTTTATATTATTATACGTCCATATTTAGTACTATCTTAGATCTATTTATCAAAATTATGCTAAAATAAGTTTAATTAAAATTGTTTTAACTTATCTTTGAAATAAAATGTTTTGTATTCCTGCTTCTATGAGCCTCTGTTTTCTAATGCTATTGTAAATGGAGTATATAAATATACGACTGAAATCGCCAATCTGCCTGTAGCAAGCGTTGTGATCAAAACTCGTGCCTTTTTACCCGACTACGGCAAAGCCAAAGGAGGGTTATGAGTTTGACAGGCTATGTATGTATGTATGTATGTATGTATGTATGTATGTATGTATGTATGTATGTATGTATGTATGTATGTTCATCTGTACGCGCATAGCTCCTAAACTACTTATCAGAACTGAACAAATGAGGTATCGTTAGAAGCGTCTTGATCGTCCGCTGGTTATAGGCTATATGACGTGTCACCGAATCCAATGTGGCGCCCTCTGGCGGACAACAAAACCAAGATTTAAAAAAAAAATGAAGTCAAGCATACCGTCTTTGGTATCATTTTAAAGGGGTTCACTAGTACCATTCAAATATATAATATTTAGTTGTGTTTTGTCACAAATTATTTAAAAAAAGAAAAGATTACCAAATAAATTAAGATACGCATACCGTGTTTAGTATCATTAGAAAGGGGTTCACTAGTACCTTTTAAATATATAATGCTTAGCTGTGACTCCAAAATGGTTTAAATAAAAAAAAATAGTTTAAAAACTAAAACCCGACTACAACAAAAAGTGATCTAAAAAGTACGAAACAAGAAAATATTTCACACAGAAATCAAGACATAGGTACAAAATAGTCAAGGTAAGCCGTGGTTGCATGCCATTATAATTCATGTTCATCGCACTCATATGGGATACAGGCATGCAACCATGGCTTACCTTGACTATTTTGTACCTATGTCTTGATTTCTGTGTGAAATATTTTCTTGTTTCGTACTTTTTAGATCACTTTTTGTTGTAGTCGGGTCTTAGTTTTTAAACTATTTTTTTTTATATGTATGAGAACAAGCCTTTGCCCTACAGTGGGACCATATTAAACTCGTGCCTTTTACGTGTGAGAACAAGCCTTTGCCCTACAGTGGGACCATATTAAACTGGTATTATTATTCCTATATACAAAGATAACAATATCTTTGTTATTAACTAACACTAGGCCCGCAACTTCGTTCGCGTGAATTGTTACTAACTTATTAACAATTTTTCCTCTTATTTTCTGGTCTGGGACCAGATTGCCCGCGACATCCGCGTGAATTTTCTCAAGAATCTCTATTTTTTTGATAATGCAATATAGCCTATAACATTCAGGGATAACGCAAATTCCTATTGGTGAAAGAATTTTTGAAATTGAATGAGTAGTTTCGGAGATTACCCCCTACTTACAAACTTACAAACAAATTTTACCTCCTTATATTGTTAGTATAGGTTTGTTATTACTTCATTAAAAGTTTATCAATAAAAAAGGTAAAGCTCTCTTTCATCAAGTATTTTTTTTAGGTTCTACCATTTTTACGATCCATCAAAACGGGCAGAAATGCGAAATATTTTGAAAAAAAATAAAATCCGTGTACGATCCGTTTCATCCGCGCTCAGAGCCCCAAAGTTCTCGTACGGACACAGGCTTTGTAAGCCGACCGTCGACTGTGTAGTGGTAGAATTTCATTAATTTACATCCGCTCCCAACTTTCCAACTCTTTCGGGTCCAAGAGTCACTGTACTGTTGTCGTACCCCGGATGCTTTTCAAAGTAAACAGAGGAAATTATTATTTTAGTAGACTATTTTAATTAATTAAGGGGTGGGTAAGTTTTGTTTGCTCCGAGTTTTATGGTACAACATAATAGGAAAACTGTAATGGGTTTTAGTTTCACGGAATCAGGGTTTAGTAAGTCTGTTAAATATGATACGCAACTACAACAGCCGTTAGTAATGAAAAATACGAATGTTCTACCGACGTTCCCGTGTATCAATTTGAAGTTATGTTATTTGAAATACGAATGTTTTATAATATGTAGTTACCGACGTTCCCGTGTATCAATTTGAAGTTATGTTATTTGAAATACGAATGTTTTATAATAGTTACCGACGTCCCCGGTATCAATTTGAAATTATGTTATTTGAAATTCGAATGTTTTAGTTACCGACATTCACGTGTATCAATTTGAAATTATGTTATTTGAAATACGAATGTTTTAGTTACCGATGTTCCCGACGGATACGAATGTTTTATTAGTTTTTACCGACGCGCGACGGACGTTCCCGTGTATCAATTTGACGGAAAACAGATTAACCACAATTTTAGATTTGTGGTATCAGAAAATTTCATGGAATTTAAATGCTTATTGATAAATATATGATTAGACTCTAATGAGTATGTAACGCGCTGCGGGTACATCCTCCTAATGTCGATCTATAAGTTAATAATAATCTAGGTATATCTATAATCACGTCATACTGAAAAATACGTTTGTTTTCTCATTTGAACGCGATTATCTATGGAACAACTAGTCGGATTCTGAAAATTCTTTCTTTTTAGGGTTCCGTACCTCAAAAGGAAAAAACAGAACCCTTATAGGATCACTTTGTTGTCCGTCTGTCTGTCTGTCTGTCTGTCAAGACCCATTATCTCGGGAACGCGTGAAGGTATCGAGTTGAAATTAAATCCATATACTCAAGTCTACGGTCCCTTGATGCTGTAAAAAAATCATTTATAATATTAAATAGATTAAAGTATGGATTAGTATAGAAGTACGGATATGTACCTACAAGTACGGAACCCTCGGTGGGCGAATCCGACTCGCACTTGTCCGGTTTTTTTTTCTTTTTGAAAATTCGCGGGTAAAAGCTAGTTAACAATAAATGCCAGTGAACCTTTGTTTCCTACTATTAATATTCAATAGAAAAGCAGCAACAACAAACATATTTTAACGTGAACATAGTTCGGACTCCACACAAAATACAGCACAAAGAATAAAAACTGACAGTCACAAACAAAAATTGGAACAGACCAGAACGCCCGCTGTGGTACGCAAAATTTATGGGGGCGTCCTGCGACATGAGCTATTTTGATTTCAATAATATCCACGACAAAAATGTCGGGGGGAAAACGCCTCGGGCGCGGCGGCGGACGACACAACGCCTCGGCCGCGACACGGGGTGAATACCAGCCGGGAATAAATAAATAATGTCTAGGAAATTAACGATGCCAGGAATATATGCGACAATTTTGAGGTGGAAACAGTTGCTATGTGTGAGTTGTGGACGATTCGAGGAATTTTAGTGATTTAGGGTGATTTTCACCAAACTTTTGGACCTTTGGCTTAAATTGTAAAATAATAGGATTTTTGTATTTTTTTCTGTGCCTAAAAAAAATGTTGGACATCAATTTTATACTAGGTACGGATAATAGACTTATTCTAGGTAAGTATAAAAGGTTGGTGCAATTTGCCCTTAATTATTTATTTGACAGGGTATTGACATCGTTAATCGTACATAATGACTGCATTATGTACGATTAACGATGTCAATACCATTTTGATTTTGATTGAACATTTACCAGTGTGAATGTTCATAGAACGATAATATTGAAAGTGTTTAGTTGATATTGATATTGCATATGTCAAATTGTTGCCGACTTTGGCAACAATTTGACATATTCCTAAAGTATTTATTTGATCTACGCGATGAACGTTTTATTTAAAAAATCTTAGCACATTTTCAGTGTTTTAAACCCCAAATACTTGCATCAAACTACACATTTTTGGTTAATTTCTTTTACACTAATTTTACAGAGTATCTATAACAAGTAATAGATTGGTACTTCTACTACTACTGCCAGCCTGAATAATTTCACTGCTGGTCAAAGACCTACTCCATGACATAGAATAGTAAGTAGGCCAATTCAGCGAAGTAGTTTTGAGTACCTAAGATAACGGCTAAAGACAAGGGCTCTCCACCCTCCACGGTCAGACTTGTCCACTAAACGCTTAATAAATCAAATAAGTAGATCCCTAATCGGAACTCTCGACAAATTCGATTTCCCATTGGTCTCCCGTCAAGGACGAAGCTTATTATAGATCCTTTACCAGATTAATTCATGTCTATGATTCTATTGATATTCAAGAGGAATTAAGTTCAGAATTGGATGACAAGAATGTTACAATTTAGTAACTTCGTTGTACAGTATACAAAGATTACTGTAGAGATTCTGGCTGTTTTATTTATATCTTCTTGCGTTTGGCCGCAACTAATCTGGGGGCCAAGTCTGCTATTTTTATAATTTCGTCACTCCAACACGATCCCATTGTCATTTTGCTAAAAGTTCGTAATCTGCTAAATTCATAATGGTCAATCATTGGTCGGTCGAAATAAAAGCAATGTCACAATGACGTTCTAATGGTATGTCACAGTACAAAGGAACTGTCATTTTAGCAGATTATCAGTTGACCATTGGAAAGTCATAATGACGCCATTAAATTAGTAGATTACCAAACTTGTCAAAATCAACAATTATGAAATCAATGATAGACCATTCTGACACTATTGTAATAGCAGACTTGAGGCCCTGATCTTAAGTGATGATGACGCCTATGGTGGAACGCACTTGTCTAGGATGAACCGGTTTACTCGTGACTTGAAAAAAAAATAGACAAAAAATTGGTACTGGAAGAAATTGTTTTTCAATTATGTATAGTAGATTGGAACTCCCGGTATATTTTAGTACACACCAGACAAAGACGAAGCTAAGCCTTGCGAACAATGAAAAAAAAAGTTAAAGAATGCATTTTAATTTTTACCGAGCATCCTACAAAGCTACCCTAAATGAACTCCCTACATTAAAATTTTAATTAACTTCACAAACATCAAACGGACAGACCACCCTAACACCTGCCGGTTTATAACTAAAAAAAGAGCCACGGTTATTTAACAAATACTTATATAATTTTATCCAAAACGAGCCAACTAACAATCTATATATTTAAAATTGGATTGCTGTTCGTTAGTCTTGTTAAGGATCGAGGACGGCTGGACCGATTTGGCTTATTTTGGTCTTGAAGTATCTGTGGAAATTCAGGGGAAGTTTAAATGTAGCCTTTTTGATTTGTTGGATTTGTCTCAGCCTCGAATAACAGAATATCTAGTAAACTAAAGAAACGTCCGTTTCAGTATTAATTCTCTTTTGAAGGTCAAACCCCTCGATCTACATAGATACAAATGTTGGCAAACGCACATGTTTTCTTAATGTTCTAGTCGCGATCCCTGCATACACAGTTTCCGAATCAAAATTCACGATGTGACTGAAGCGCGGCGCTCGGGACTTGTACTTCATTTGTTTTTCATATCATCAGTGACCTCGGGTTTCGGGATCTTTGACGAGAGTAGAAGGATTTGTAATATAATATGGAGTGACTACTAACTCCGGACTGCGGTTTCGTCTGCGTATAATTCAGTTTTTTTTTTATATTCCCATATGCATTGCGATTGGCCGCAACTCACCTGGTCTTAAGTGATAATGCGGCCTAAGGTGGAACACGCTTGCCTAAGATAAACCGGTTCATTCGTGCCTTGAACTTTATATTTAACAGGGAACAGAGAGAGACGGGCAGTGAATTCCACAGTCTGACAGTTCGCACAATACGTGCGAACGTGGAAGCAAAGCGCTTGGTTGGAGTCCGTGGAACTTCAACCGTATATCGGTTGAAGTTCATTAATTAAGACAATGTCTTAAGTTATCCCCCAGGCATACAAAAAAGGAACAAAATTATTATATGTGTTAAGCTAGATCTAAAATAATAAATATATAAAAGCGAAAGGTCACTCATTCACTCATCACGAAATATCGAAAACCGCTTGACGTATAAATATGAAATTTGGCAGGGAGGTAGTTTATAGTTAGTAGACGTCCGCTAAGAACGGATTTTGTGACAGGGCCGAATTAAGATGGGCCTGGAACCGGGACCGGGAACGAAGCCGCGGGCAGCAGCTAGTCAATATCTACAAGTTTGTCAAATTTCAGCAAATTCCGTTCAGCCATTTGAACGTGAAAGAGTAAGAAACATTTTTGTTTATTTATTTATTTACACTTCATGCACAGAGGTACATAGGCGGACATGTGGATGTTCCTCACAAACTTCTGTGTTTATAATAGGTACTAAGTAAGATACGGGTTGATTTTTAATTTTCTGACTATTTTCCTTGAGGGGTTAAAGTACTCATGAATAGGAGTGTGACCCGGCATTGACTTCCGTTATGAACTATCCATTCTTCTTAGATAATTACCTTAGTAAGTCAATGTTGCCCATCATGCCCATCAATTTTTTTTAATATACCTAAATGTGGGACTGTATGGCTAAATAAACAAATTGAATTCACGTAAAACTATTTATTTAAAGCAGGTAAAATTGTTATTCATCTTCTATCTTATTCTTTCATCCGCTACGTTCCGTTTTGACAATTACTATTACAAACAAGCTGCGTTCATTCTACAATAACATCTTACAATATTTCTATTCGATATACATATATAATACGTTGCCCTACTCTAGCAATTTTTCCTGTGTCGTGGGTGTGTTTACAAATATATAAACTTACATACACAATCAACTCTCTAGGCTATACAAATAATTGTTCTATGCTGGAATCAAACCCGATACACGCAGCGCAACAGTCAATGTGCAATGTGTCATCATAATCATCATCATCATCATCTGCCTAGCCTTTTCCCAAGTATATTGGGGAATACCAGTGTTTTACGTGGAGCGACTGCCTATCGGACCTCCACAACCCAGTTACTATGGGTAACACGATACCCCTTGGTAAGACTGGTTATCAGACTTTCTGGCTTCTGAATATACCCATAACGACTGCCAAAGATCTACAAATGACAGCCAGGACCAACGGCTTTACGTGCTTTCCGAGGAATGTGCCATCTTAAGCATCTTTAAGAAAACAAATTTCTATAACCAAAAGATGTTTCATGGTTTACTCTTTAAAACGCACACCTGTAGATACATGAGCATGAGTCAGCTCGTCGTGTCACCTCGGCAATTACTCAGTGAATTAGGGGAACCCGTCGACCTTTCGCGGTACACTCCCAACAGAAATACAGGAAGCACACGAGCTAAGTAAGACGGTGCAGAAGGACAACTACTTAGAACTCATTAACTTAATAGTAAGTTGGGATCAAGGATAGATTAGGGTCCTGTTTCACAACCTTTGAGAAGACGGCTTCTACTCTAACCGGATGCAGCTGAATACCAGTGTTGCTGCCTGCCTGACTTCCATAACCCAGTTACTGTATAATACGATACCCCTTGCTAAGACTTCTGACTACCCATACCGACTGTCAAAGATTCATATTATTCATATTAATTTATTTGCATACTATAATGACGTGATCTGCGGATGACAGCCGGAACTAACGGTTTTACGTGCTCTACGGAGGGGTCTCGATATGAAATGAATGGTTACCCATCCACTAACTGACCGCGGTAAGCGTACCTTAATCGAACAATCCTTACGGTTTTTACTTAGAAGACTTCAATAAAGTATATAAATTATATGATTCTCATCATCAGTCACTCGATCAAAGTGGAACTTCTGGTACAACTGTTAAGTAACATAAGCGCGGTAGGAAACGTAATTTCCTACCCGCAGTGTTTTCCTGCCACCGACGTACACGGATATAATGTTAATATAGAAAAGTCGAGGGCTTGATTGAATCTGTCGTGAATGCGGTAAGAAACCTCTGCAGTTAGCTCTGCAGCATTTTTACTCTTATTTATGCATTCATAGTTTCATTCATTTATGGTTTATTTTTGACTCAAATGAGTAATAAGGAAAAGGTTGTATGTAGGAAGTATTTACAGTGCTTTTTTTTATTATCTACCTACTGGAAGAGGAGATATTTTAAACGACTACAATGTAATCGCTTCTGAAACGATCAGTTGGAAAGATGACATTAAGTAATAATGCAAAGACAGGGACTTTAAAAAACACTCCATTTTAGCCTTGAAAACCCGATTTGTTTTCAATTTAGCGTAAAATTTAATTTTTAGTTGCTTTGAAATAAAAAATAGTTTGTCAATTGAGTTGGTAAACGACTACCTACAAGTGACGTCATAAGTATAAATTGACATACAAAATCTATGGAGGAATCGCGTTTTGACAGCTCGTAAGAAGTATGTCAATTGATTGGTGGTTTCATCTACCCAATTGTGATTGTCAATGTCCATTCAAAGTCAAAGCACAAAATATAGAGGGTACAGAAGGACCACTCCCGCCATCTTCAAAAATAATTACCTAAACTTGCCAGACTCACACTAGGGCTGCTACTGTTTTGACTCTGTAGGTTTTATTTGTTACAATATGAAATTTTATTGACACTAGTTGGAACTCTTTGCAATTTTTTATAACAATATTTTCTTGTTTGTCGTGAAATGTCAATGTCTCTCATTTATTTATATAGACAACACGTGGCAGTCGAGTCGTAAGTCTGCTTGAAACTGCTTGAGAATGCCTATAAACGCCGTGCTCGGGCGCGCCGCAGCCTTACGTACTTTGTGGTCGAAGTCAAAGCATTAATTTCAATTAAACCATTTGCAGGCACTTTTGAAATGTGAAAGTCATTGTCATTATCAATTGTTTCAATACGAGTATAAAAAATAAAAAAACAGTTATCAATTGACACACTGTCGTCGAGGAAATCCCGATTTGAAGCTCATAGTAATGAGCTGTCGAATCGGGAATCTCCCGACTTCTATGGCAATAAGAATAAGGGTCTGTCACATCACTTGCTTGCCAACACAATTGACTGTTTACTGATTTCAAAGAAAGAAAAACTCATTTTACAGTTAACTGCAAAATCGGGTTTTCAGGCTAAAATATTGTTTTAAAGACGTTGTGTCTTAGAATTATTTAAAGATATATAGGGATCTATATCCATGTCATTTAAAATTAACTACTTATTAGTATTTGCAACAATGAGTATCGTTCACGTAACAATCGGATCAACGTCAATATCAATCATTGAGAACATTTCATCAATCGCAATTCAATGTCCGAGTTATGTAAAAAGTCAATCCACACAAAATGATGGCTGCGTCGATATAAACATATTAAATGTAAATAAGTTATCGATAAAATGGACGTTTTACAAAATTATTATCTCGCCCGATGATTCGACGGTACGGTACGGTTAAATAAATTTATTACACCGTAAATTGTGATATCTGCGCTTTAAATAATGTTGAATACTTTAGATTGGCAATTTTTAACGGTAAAGCGCTTTATTCGCTGGTTTTTATTTCCGGAGTTTCAGCTTAAGGACTGATTTTACTAAAGTCAGATAACTTTGATCTCTGAAGAATACTTAATTATGAAAGTGTCTTAATTATGTATTGATTCTTTATTGTATACGAGTAGTATATTCTATGCAATAGAGCTATGAAACCGCGACATGGAGTAGAAATAATGTTATTTCTAATCATCCGCAGTTTTTCTTTTTTAAATTTCGTTGCGGGGTCTAAGCCAGTTGAATCGTTTTTCCATGACGTTCGTTCGTTTCAGCCGAAAGACGTCCACTGCTGGACATAGGCGGGGTTTTGCCATAATCGCCACGCTTGGCAGGCGGGTTGGCGACCGCAGTATGGTTGTTACAAAGGCACAGAGAACGCTGCTGCCCATTCTCTCCATGACGCGTCGAGCTTTATTGCCTCGGTGCTTTTCTGTTGGTCGCTACTGTTGATTTTGGTTTTCAAAAGTGACAGAGGTTTGGTGAAACCATTTTTAAAATTTTAGAATGTTGCTGTTAAACGAACGCTAAGATTTGCAAATCAGATTTTTGAGTCAATAAAATAAATTATTTACCCGTAAAGAGTTACTTGAATATTCAGAATCGACCACTAATTAACATGAAACAATAATCAAAAGGTAGAGGAAAGATAGAGTTTTTGTAGATAATTTAGTTCTACACTAAAAAGGGAAAATTAGCTCTAAAAGGCGGATAAAGTAAATTTCTATTAAAGTAACACTTTTTCCGTAGCACAGATTTCCCTTCTTCGGCTTCGAACACAGCGGCGTTAGCAGGTATTGATGCTCCACTAATCCACAAGTACATAAATGTACTTACATAGGTATTTGTGTCGTTATCTATACATAAGCTTCCTCCCCTCACTTCATGCCTCAACGCGCTTCAGCACAAATTATTTCATGCATTGACAACTCGACACCCAATTATAGACCAAAAATTGCCAAGATTCCTGAACCGCGTTGTACATAGCGAGAGAAAATAATTGGTACCTATTAGTGCGTTATTCCAGCCTTTGACGTTTATGGTAATTTGTATGTTTTTTGAAATGAAAATGAAATGTTTGCAATGCTTACACGTGTTGAAAGAAATTGGGGTGTAATCGAAGGGAACATAATCGATAATGCTGGTAGATAATTGATTATAATTATGTAAATATTATTTTCAATGCTCGTGATTCTCGTGTTCCGGTAATTAGGACATGTATAGGTAAATAATAATACCAGTCTTAACGTCCTACTGCAGGACAAAGGCCTCTTTTCATACAGAGTAGAAAAGAGGTATCTGCGCTTGCTAAAGTCAGATTATTTATCTGTCGTATTCGGTCAATAGAACAGGCATGAAACGAATCGCAAGCCCATCATTATCGAGAACACGTGATCTACCATTACTTTTGGCGCGCTTCTACAGAGTCGTGATGTTTTCAGCCCACAGCGAGCAGGAAATTCAGAATCCAGTGTCTGATCGCATCGGAGCAAAGACGTCCCGAAACTGTACTCGATTAGTTGTGTTTAAATATTACTATGTCTATTTTAATTTGAGTTTGTGTTTATTTTAAATTGACTTTGTGATAAATTTTTATAAACGCCGTGTATTGTACCCTATACCTAGTGTGTTTGAATTGCACGAAACCCATCTTCTGCCCACATGATGACCGAATTTAACAGAGTAAATCCTGACGATCCGTCATATCTATTTGTTCATTTATTTATTTTCTATTTTTTTTAATTATTTATAATTAGGGACAACAAACAGGAGTGTAGTGATAAGTACGCATAGATCACACTTTAACAGTATTCATTTATAAGTCCAGGTCTCCTCTCGATGTTTTTCTTCAACGATGTCAGAGATGTCTTAAAAAGTACATTTGAAATTGAAAAAGCTACATCAGTACATACTCATGATCGGCTATGAACCCACAACCTCGTGCTTAAGAGAGTTAGCTACTGAGCCATAATGACATTAGATTAATCCAAGGTTAAAAAAGACTGTCATCTTTCAAATGAGAGGTTTCCAGGAAATATACAGATTTATTAAACTTCCCGGTAAGGACAAAATATTTTAAAATTTACAACTCAACAAAAAAAAACCTTTGACATTAAAATAAAGTACACCAGATAAAATCACAAGCTACCCCAAACTGAATACACTTTCAGGATTGAATAGTAAACTTGGAACGAAGTCTTTGAAACAAAATAACTTTGTGGACGATTCCTCGCGAGATATCCTTCAGGAAATATGAATCTTAAAGGGCGAAATGTAAATAAATTATTTATATACAAGTCTGATGTTACGCTTCGCTTGGCAACAACTATTTTAGAAAGATGAGAGAATATGAAGGGTATGCTCGTTGGCTGTGTAACTATTCGTTTGTATCATTTAATGTCAATCAAGGGACATATTACTATCATCATCATCAGCCGTTCGTATGCGGCAGCAAATCAATGCGGAACTACTGCGTAACGAAATATCTGCGGAATGTTAGTACACTGCAAGTTTTTGGCAAAGAAATGTCATTGTAATTTTCCTGTCTTTTCTTGAACTTCCCTCCGTGCCATCTCTTTTTTGTACGCAGTTTTATAATCTGCGTGACCAACTGCGGGATAATTTCTAATTGTATTCAAAAATATTTCAATATTTTCGGTTTCCATGGTGCGACATTCTGTCCTCACCTACAGAACACGTGCGGACGCCTTGCGATGCGAAACACCACTATTGAAACGTCTGCGTCTGTGTAACGACGATTTCCGCAGTTCCTTGCGAAACAATACCGACAAGGACGCAACTATTTCATGTAGCTAGTGGTAGAGTGAGACATAGCGTATGCGAAATTCTGCCATACTTAGTACTGACAGTTTTTTCGTTGTTTCGCTGCCGCATACAAATGCGTCGGTGTACTAACAGCGTTAGACGTAGAAAAGTTTAAACCTCAAAACCAGCAGTGCTATTCTGTGACAATCTCCCTCGGTGAACACCTAGGTGAAGTGAGCTCTCATCTGATTGTAGTGCTATGTAAATAGCATCGGGACAGATCACAACTCACTTCACCTAGGTGTTCACCGAGGGAGATTGTAACAGAATAGACATACTGTTCCGTCAGTCAAATGTTTTGTGACATACAGTAGGAAGCATTTGTGGAAATTATTTTCATCCTTATTTATTTATTTATTTATACTTCATGCACAAAGGTATAAAGGCGGACTTAATGCCTTGGGCATTCTCTACCAGTCAACCAAGGGTGGTGAAGAGATAACATGGCAGGTGCATATGAAAAAAAAAATATATATATTAAAAAAGTTAAAAAGATATAAACTTATGAATATATAAACTATACATACATCATTTAATGTTTGGTATACAACATACCTATATTAAATCCTTCCCTCTCATCCTTCGTTTGTACTTACACATAGAAATTGAATTTGTCATTAGTGCCGCCCAGTTACAAACTGCTTTAATCATAAACACCTAACGACTATTATTTCAATTTTAAAATTGCCAAAACTTACATAAGCTTAAAAATAAACAACTAGGTGCGAAATCACTCTTGACAAAGTCACAAAGTTCAAACCAAGCTATCTTTAAACCAATGTCTATATAAATAGACTCCAACCAGCCTAGGTTTTTAAGTTTGAATCTCAAGTCAAACAAGCGAACAGGGGCCGAGGCGACCGACTCGGTTTACAGTTAATTAACTAATATTTACATTGAGAGGGTAGAAACAATTTCTGCTAAAACACCTGCCGGCTCCTCTGTGGCTTGGAAGGTTGCCTGTGAAAATGTACGGGCGAGAATTATGGGTGGGCAAGCGGGAATGTATAGACGGGATTTAGAGCTGGAATAAACCCGATATAGTGCGGTGTTGGCTCGATAGTGGTTAACGATATACGGGTATTTTAATTCGAATTACGTGGGTGTACATTTTGTTTGGGCGGGAGATATCGCGTAGATTAGAATTCTGCTGTTGAGAACTGAAATCTTCTGCGATTATATGAGATAGCAAGAACTTTGCAATTGATGCAAGGACAATAATAAAGGCAACTAAATATGTTTCTGCAAAAAGGATAAGTTGCACCCAAAGTACAGTGTATCCCATCTAGTTTCAAAACAAAATACAATTTCGTATCTCAAACCAAACTACACAACATTCCCCAAGACAACTTTTTAAACTTCTCCTACAAATACTTGCACAAAGTTCACACATTACCTACTTACAATAAACGCAAAATTATTTGCAAACTTCTGCCAAACATGGCGGCGGCAGCGGCCGCAAACTACACCCGTATGTCTTTGAGTATTACGTCCTAAAGGTAAGCTTATACGGGCAACTTAAATTGCTCAATCCTGGGCAATGTTTGCCAAATGTCACGACAAAATACTGCAATGTAGCAGTTGCTTCTAGAAGTACCACCACACATAGATCGGTTATTTATTAACAACATCACATTTATTAACAACTAGCGACATCGTCAAGACCTCTGACTTTTTCCTTCTTATTTATTTATACATAAATAAATAGCTTCTGCTCGCGACTGCGGAATTCGAGTACATATATCATAATATATATCCTATGACACTCCGCATATATGTGTAATGTATAGTGTAGCTTTCTAGAGGTGTTAGAATTTTTGTAAACGAACCAGTGAGCTAATTCACGTAACTAAAGAAGTGCTGTTGCAGTGCAGTAGCAGTTAAGTTGTGATCAAAACAACGCTGTTCGTATTCTCTACCGCTGTCAGACATTCTCGCGTCACGCGAGCGCAATAACGGCATTATCACTCAAATTTGAACTTAACTGCAACTGCACTACAACTTCATTGGAGCGTCATAAAATTACGTGAATTAGGCTTCAGTACTTACACAGATTCCCTTGACAAACAAACATTGCTACTTTATAATATTAGAATAAATTAAATATGTAGATACAGAATAGAGATCAATCAAAGCATTTTTTTGGTATTGACCAAAATTGTTCCAGTGTTCTGAACTAAATTGCTTCACCGCAACCGGCCACTGTTGCCAAGTACAGTTGCCCGTCTAAGCGCAGTTTTACATCCCCCGCAGCGCAGAGGTGCATTCCGGGCGATTTAGAAATACAGGACAGTTACACCGTATCGTTATAATGTACTTTAAAGTTAGATTCAGTTTAGACCGTCCAGCTCGTTAGTGGATGCATACAGCTTAGCGTGAATGCACTTCATTTGAGTCTGGTTCGGTATTAAATTTTCTAACTGGTATTACTAACTGGTTGAGTTTTATAGGATTTGTCGAAGCTGTGTCGTCGTTTTGGTTGAAAAGGGCTTTTGCCAATATTAATAGCTTTCGATGTTATCTGTTTGACTTTATATAACGATATATATATGTCTAGAAATAGGAGTTTTTGTTCGATATACTATCTTTAAATGTGTATAGATCTCTACTAACTACTTTTCGTACAGTAGGTATGTTTGTTGTGTTGTTTGGTTGTTGTTTGTTGTAAGAAATGTTGAAGAGTTCGGTTTTGTTTGTAGGCATTTATCTCCGGAATGACTGATTTGTTTCTAAAAATTGTTACGTTAGATATTACTAGCTTTTGCCCGTGACTTCATCCGCGTGAATGTCGGTTATAGTGGATGCAGACGAAGTCGCGGATTAAAAAGTAGCCTATGTCCTTCCCTGGGGCTCAAGCTATTTTCATACCAAATTTAATCAAAATCGGTTCAGCTGTTTTATCGTGAAAGCGTAACAGACAGAGTAACTTTCGCATTTTTAATATTAGTATGGATTATCAAAAAATAGAGGCTCGTAATTAAATTCGCACGGACTAAGTCGCGATCAGTAACTAGTAGTAAACTATGGGCGTTACCAGACCAATCGATCGATCGTCGATCGAAGATCGATCGATGGTAGAATGGATTAGTCGACATCGATCGAGCTGCTTGATTGTTATTAGAGATGGATTATAGCCGGAGTTAATCGATCAACGTCGACCGATGCCATCGACCGGCAATCGATCGATTAGTTCGTCGAATGGTATCCATCGATCAGCCAAACCTACCACACTAATCGATCAACGTCGATCGATGTCGACCGAGGGCGATTGGTGTAGTAACACCCTCTCAAAGCAAGGTCTCTGCCAACTTCGTCGGGAAATACAGATCTAATGTTATATTACTCGGCAGGTTCATCATCTGCCTATCTTTTTCCCAGCCATGTTGGGGTCGGCGTCCAGTCTAATCGTATGCAGCTCAATACCAGTGTTTTACATGGAGCGTCTGACTGTCTGACCACTGCGACCCAGTTACTGGGAACTACAATACTGGTAAGCAGATTTTCTGGCTTCTGACTACCTACCTGTATGTTGCCTTTTCTATTTAATATCTCTCTTGGTGTATTTCGGTGAAGTAAGATTGAGGTTAGTTGTACAAAGGCCAGCACATCAAGCTACAACAATCTGTCAACTTTCTTTGATAGGTTTTAAACTTTATCACAAAAGAATAAGGTTCATATTCAATTGGGAAAATTTGACAGTTTGGTATGGCTTTATGTGCTGGCGTCTGTACATCCCATCTGATTCTATAGCATAGCTCCTTTTTGATTGAAATTCGTAACACATACCTGAGTAAAGGTATAATAGTAAAACAAAATCATTATTATTCAACTGATAATATTCTGTCTGTATTTAATTTTTCAAGCTCCAAAAAGTCTTCAGCAACTTTAAGACCCATTTCTCTCTATTAATACCTAACTTAACTTATATAAAAAGATCTTAACAACCACTAACAATTCTTAATGGCCTCTCCGTCTCTAAATAATATTCATTCATTTTAATTACTCGTAAAAAATCTCGAGAAACAAAACTAAACTCGTAAAAAACAACAGAACAAAAAGTTTGATGTTGGAGTTTGTAAGAAGTTCGATTAATTAAGTGTTTAACGAAATGAATTTTATGAAAAAAATGGATCATAAACGGTGGAATACTGGAAGTTTATCAAGAGAGAAAACTGATAATTTTGGCTAGAATTAATACCTTGTTTGAAGTCTACACTGTAATTAAATTAACTATTGAAGTCGGTTTAGTTTGTGTTTTAAATAATAATAATAATAATATCGACGGTTGAAAGGCTAATTGATCTAAGCGACATTTTGTAAAACTTGCAGGAGGACGGATCATAGTTTTTTTTTTTTGAAAAAAAAATCGTAAAAAAACAATTATTTGATAGACTTTTATTTATTTAATACAGTATATTCCTAATTAAGTAAAGAAGTTTTTTAAGTTATTACTGTTGTGAATTGTGTATTATTATAGAAAATTTATGTTGGTTAGCCCAAAATGCATCAAATTTAGTTATTTTTTGAGAAAAGCAAAATGGTTCAAATGCCTACTGTAAGTAAAATAGCTGAAAGTAAACTGGCTCAAGCATCGACTTAGAATAAAATAATACGTGAGAAAATGAATTTAGCGCCAAGTCAACTGACAGTTGAATATACCCAATGAGCACAAGCAACATGATGGTGTTGCACCAGAGTGAAGTAGTTTGATGCAGATGCCCATTAGAGGAACTGCAGGATGAAACAAAGTGAACCCTTACTAGATTATAGTAGATATTGATGCTTAGGCCATCATAATTCAGCAACGTCCATAAGATATTTTTGAGGTTGCTATGCAACTTTATACAATTTTAGACAGTGTCTTGTATAATTAAAAAATCATACAAGATTTTGTGTAGAGGAATCATTCAAGATGTTGGTTCAATGTGTCTTGAAACAAGATAAAGTGGTATATCACCCTAGGCCTAGGAAGTAGTATTGCCACGGAATACATTGAACTTTAGCATCACTTTGTAAATAAAACAACAAAAAAATTGTTTTTAATTATAATTTATTCAAAATCAGACTTCAACATGGACGTAGGTGCCTAATTTAAATCAGTAAGTAACAATCAAACATTCAAAATAAAAAAAAAAACTTCAGTAACTTGTGATAAATCAGAAGTAGAAAAAAATAACAATCTTGTCAGAAAAGAAACAAAAGTTAACATTCTTTATCAAAAAACAATAGAAAATCGACATTCTTTAGAAGAATAAACCAAACATTTATAGATTATTATTATGATAATAAGTCATCAAAAAGCAAAAAGAAGGAAATGTAACATTCATTACAATTAAAACAAAATTTTAAATGTTAACGATGACAAAGAACCTTAACTACTAGAATTTTTTTACCAACCTTACGTCGGCCTTCGCCATCATTAATATAGTAGAAATATGTATTGTGCCTCACACCAGAGTCCTTTGATCTCTTTCGTTTTATATCAACTTTAGTAGTAAGGCCTATTAGCCAATCTTTTTTTCTTTGGGATGGTAGTTCCCAAAAATAATCAAATATATTTTTTCTTTTTTCTTCGGAAACGTTATTGCTGCCGTTGCCACAGTTTTTTCCAAGGCATGGATTAGGCTTAAGTGATCTTGCACTTACAAAACGTCCGTCTTTTTTCACATACTCTTTTCCTTTTTCTCGCAAATTTTTTGCTTCTTTGCGTTTATTCTTTTTTTTCTTTTTCAATCCTGCTTCACCCACTTTACCGTCTTCTGATCTTACTTTTTTTTTCTTTTTTCGAGGTTCATTACTTTCATTTGATGAAGATTCATCCCCAGTTTCTTTCCAAGAAGAGGAATCCCATACGAAGTCCTCTTCCTCAGATAGAAAATCGACATAACTTTTATTAATTTGGCTTCTCTTGTTAATTTTTTTAGATTTATTGTTCTCTGCTTCTATCTCATCTTCATCTGCTTCAAGCGACTTCCTCAGCAACTCCATCTCACTTTCAGCAATTACTTCCGTTAAAGTAGAAATAAGTTCAGGTTCTTTTTCTTTGTCATTTTTAGATATCAGTTCGTCATAATCGTTTTCTTTTTGTAGAAATATATCACTCGAGATTTCCTTATTCCACACTTGTTCAGTATTCTCAGTCTAAAATTAAAAAAAAGAAATGCTATTTTCATGCGGATGAAGTCGTAGGTAAAATCTAGTATTACAATTAATTACATACCGACTCTAATTCAATATCTATTCGTATATATTCTATATTTTCTGTATATTTTTTTTCTTTGGTTAGATCTTTGTTAGTAATATCTTCTAATAGACCTTTGGTGGTGCTGTCATGTTCATCCTAAAAGAAAAAAAAAATACTTAAATCAACGAGAACTCATGTTATACCTAATAATAAAATTTCTACAGGTATAAAGCTTTATTTACCTGTGACTCTTTTTCCGTATTGCTGTTATCTGGGTTTGAAGGAATCGTATTCATAAATGTAAATCTTTGGTTTTGGTCATAGTAGGATTGGCTTCCTAATAGTGTAACACAATCTTAATCAGCTTCATTATTTTTACTGTTTTCATCTTCTGCACTAATAGGTACTTCAGTCTTCTGTTCAGACAACTCTTTCACTATCTGTTTCTTAAAATACAACCGGCGTTGTGATTCCATAGTTACAGAAATGAAATCAAAACCGATTTAAGAACATTTAATATTTTTTTATATTTAGTGATTCTAATGTACAATGTCTCATTATAATTGAAAGAGAAACTTAAGAACATCTAGGAGACCTAACAAGTAATTACACGCAAACCTACTTAGTAAGCAATACCTACTTAGTTTTGGGTTAAATAGGTATTTAACCCAAAACTAAGTAGTGCTACTGCAACGATACTTGAATAGATAAACTGATACGCGTAGGTAGGTAATTTAATTTAGTACTGCAAAGTACTTTCCCTATTCACTATTTTCACATACATATTTTCTAATAACGAGTAGGTAGATAAATAATTATTTATGCATTCATCTAGATACATACCTACACTAAGAATATTGCAACTACACAGTTACCTACAAAAGTTATTTCGTGAACAAGTCACGACACGAACCTAGCTTGAATTTAATGTAAGTACCTATTGTAAATCAAAACAATATCTGCCTTATTCTATATTCCTAGCGTAATTAACTAATTACAGATCTTTTCATTGATTAGCGCTTAGATAAAACTAAATAATTTGTACGTACCAGAAAAATCAACCGTCTGTCTTCACAGCTTGCTCGCACACAACGCACTTCCTTAAGTGTTGGCGCCTGACACACGCGCCCGCGCGGGGCGGTGATGTACTCGTAACGGACACTTACACAGAGCGCGCAATATAGTGAACTTAGTTCTAAGCGACTTAGGAGTAGCTAATCTCATTAATTTATTGGAGGTCTATGTGTTAAAATCGATTTGATAAAAAGATGGAAATGCCAATTTTACAAATACTGAATAAAATCAAAATGTTTCAACGGCCAAAACACTAATGAGATAGTTAGGTCAAAATAGCCGAAGTGATATTACTCATTATCCTTAATAGAGGCTAAATGGGTCAAGAGAGATAGTTAATCAATATAACTTAATGCAAAATGGTTCAAGCAACACTGTTTTTTAAAGTAGTTGAAAGCAAAATGGGCCAATCGACATAGCTTATTGTTTTGGTTTAATGCAAAATAGCCCAAACGACAAAACCACAACTATGGCGAAAAAGTCAAATGCCTTAATCGACACACGTTATAAAATTTCGAAAAATCAAAATAGCCTAAGTCACCGATTCCTCAAATTTGTCTAGTTTTGTGTCGCATAGATCAATGAGCTTAGAAATGAGGCCTGTTTTGCAGTGGGTGCTAAACGCCAAAAAAATAGTCCAAAAAATTTGAAACCTGACTCAAACGACGGAGAAAAATTTGCTGATTCCGAATATGTATATAACTCAATATTGCAAAAAATGTCGCTTAGACCAATTAGCCTTTCAACCGTCGATATGTGGGGACATTTTCACACACGGCCATCTGACCACAAACTGGGGAGACCCTGTACTATGGGTGTCAGACAGCTGATATACATACACAAATACATTTTTTTTTTGTAAATACATACATTATATAGATAAACAACACTCAGACACAAGGCAAACACAAACTGCTCACCACACAAATGTTTACCCTGGGCGGGAATCGAATGTTTTTATGTTACTTTCAGGGTATTGTTCTAATTAAGAAAAATATTTTAACACTTAGAAGGGTACTTAAAACAAAGGCCTCCCCATTGTTCAACAGTGGATGTCTTCCGGCTAATGATGATTTAATAAATTTTTAAAATTATCGATAGCAGTACTGCTAATAGACCCAGGTATATAATAAACATTTTGAATTAAGTCTATTTAGAGCTTTGATTTTTATAGCTTGTAGGGTGGGTGACTTCAAAAACTGTTATAGTGTTTTAATTACTACCTACGTTATATTATATTTCAGTATTTTTTATGTGTTATTTAAATGAATATAGCCTGTACTACAATAAAAAATACAAGCATTTTACTCAATCTCTCTACCGTTGGATAGCATTGCGAAAAACTGCTACAAAATTATAGAAGTTTTTATTACCAAAATATAAAGGTCTAAATTAAGAAAACGACCAAACTTTGGACTAAACCCGCTGACAGCCGCTAAAGATAAAACTTTTACAACCCATAATAAATATTAAGACCTACAAAAACTTTTTGAATTAAGTATCTACTAAAAAATCTACCAAAAAGACAACTAAAAAAATCTACAATGAACTGCTAAGTGCCACAAAAGCATATAAAAATCATAATAAGTCCGACCTCGTAAGTTTTTGACACAATCAAAGAGAAAGTGTCGGATAAAATAAAAAGCAGATATCCGCCGGGATCTTATATAAACGTCACCTCATTGGACATTGTTCACAGGTCGCGGGATAGTGTTGTCACGTACCGGAATTCATTTAATTTGGGACGGAATATTTAGGCTATATTTTACGTTCTTCTACATTAATGTAAACAAAGGTACAAGTTTAAAGGTTAACAATAAGTAAGCAATTTATAGTTTTTTATCTTTAACCACTTCTCGGCTGTTCAGTGAGTCACATATGATTCATGTTCATTGTTTAACTATTGTGTCTGCTTCGCGGACAGTGAAAGTGTTTATGGTTTCTCAATAATATAATAAACACGTTCTAAAACGAATCAAACTGACCAATGAGACAGGTCATCTGTCTGTTGTGTTTCGAGCACCTTCCTAACACGATACTACAAAGTGAGATCCAATAATAATTCACCACACACAAAGGGGCCAACGAAATCCCGGGATACCCCGGAAAAATTGGGACACCTTGCAACACTAATCGGGGTACAAAGTGTCAGGAAAAGTTTCTTAGTTCCATCTCCCTTCCCCAACCCTCGGCAAACCCGCCCCGGGATTAAGTGAGTGGTCTCCTGAAGGATTTGCTGACGCGACCTGGCTCGCAAAAAGTCGCCAACGGCCCGGGAATGATACGCGAGGGACGTGAGCTGGTAATTAAAGGTGATGAAGGTTATAATAATGTAGGTTACTGTTTTTTCAGGCGACTTAGTTTTAAAAATGACCTAGTGAATTAAGAAAAAGAACGAATCAAGCCCGTCACAGACGTAGCTATAATATATATTAATATACGTCAGACGTAGCTATAATCAAGGCATATTACGATTAGCTATAATATATATTTTTACTACGTCACCAAAATATGTGGACAGATATAGCAAGGCATATTAATATAAATTTCAAAAATGTAAAACAAACAACGATCGCAGACGTAATAAGGGCGAAAATATATTATTATATTATAGCTACCGTGTATGGTGTGGTGGCTAGCTATAATATATATTATAGCTACGTATGTGACGGGCTTTATGATTTTCGTAAATAATGTATAAAATGTACTACGTCCTGCACTTTAAATATAACGGACTAAAATACAAGAGATTTACTTAAAACTCTTTTCAAACCCGTAACCTATTTACGCTTAAACTCTCTTTTAGCTAAATATTTTCCACATTTTTATTACAACGAACATTATTGCGAAACTTTAAAACGCGTTATTAAAAGCCATGGAAGAGAAATATAATAAAAAAGAGAGAAAAACGTATCACAATTCAGGGCAGCTACACACGAGCGGCCGCAGCGAACAGTTTCTGTACTAAACCTCGCAAGAATCTTATTAAAACTTGCCGGTACGCCGTCCATTTGTTTAACTTTTATTCCCATAGCTGGGCCGGTCCAAATGTCCGGGAAAAGTCCACGAGCAATAGTGTTGAACTTACCGATATAGTTCGCGGGATTGGGAGTTTTGAATATGTAAGTAGGTTTATATTACATTCTAGTTTTTGTACCATTTCCCGTAATTTTAGCCTAGATTACTAGCTTTTGCCCGCGACTTCGTCCGCGTGAATGTCGGTTATCGCGGATGCAGATAAAGTTGCGAATTAAAAAGTAGCCTATGTCCTTCCTTAGGGCTTAAGTTATCGTCGTACTAAATTTCATCAAAATCGGTTCAGCCGTTTCATATTGAAAGCATAACAGACAGAGTTACTTTCGCATTTATAATATTAGTATAGAAGTATGGATTACGAGGTAACTTTGTGTAAAATGATTAACATGACGTATCAAAATAGGTACCTACCAACTTAATTACAATCTCAATGTATCAATGAACTAGTTTTCCAATTTAAATCCCTAGTTGACGAAAACTTACACATAGTAATTACGAAACTAAAGCTTGTTTGCAAAGACAGCGTAATCGATATACTAGTATAACAGTTACACTTTTAACATAAATAATAATAAAAATATTTGCTTCGAAATATCTCTAGAGGCCTGTTGAGGCCCGATATCCGCGTGCGTATTTAGATTATATCCGGGAAAAGCCAATAAACCGGGATATCTCACCGCGGCCGGGACCGTTTAGCATCACTAGTGTAATACTAAACCGTGTCCCTGAAAACTTTAAATGTAACTAGTGAACGTAGGATTTGTTTCAACATTTTGGTTTGTATGTAGCCTTTGTTTTTGTTGGTTTGTTATATTTCTTAACGAATTTAAATTTATTTTCTTAAGAGCCCTACTGTTCTCATTCGTCCGTCTGTCTCATTTCTCTATTATAAGGTTGTATAGATAGTTAAACTTATCTGTACCCGCGGCGCTGTGTGCGTGCGCCTGTAATTATATAGCTTTCATTTGTGTGTGTGCTTGGACGACGTCTACCGCATCACTGCCCTACAAATGCGCGAGCACCGATGAGTTACCTAACTTGCTTTACCTATCTTTTAAATAGTTTTTTTTTTTTTTGGACAAGCCCGCCGCTCTATTCCCTAACCACTGTAACTCCTGTAAGCCAGAATCAACAGTGGCGACCACCAGAAAAGCGCCAGAGCAATGAAGCTCGACGAGTCCCAGAGAAACGATTCAACTGTCTTGGATCCCGCAACGAAATTAATCAGAAAAGAACAGCGGAGGAGTAAGAAAAACATATTTTCCACTTCCCTCCAAATCAAGCAGGAGACAGAACAGAACTTTTTTTTTAAATAGTTAATATAACAGTAGACACTCACTCACCCTTACTCACACATACACACTCCCCAAACACACTTAATTCATACTCCACCTTCTAGAGACACCCAATCACAAACTGTAATTATAATTATGTAACTGAAATATCACGGTTGTATTGTATCATATAAAATAGAACTCCTAAGACAGATCTGCGTACCTAGTTTAGGGACCGGAAATCTGACAATAATCTTAGACATGATTGTACAACCTACTATCTCGGACATAAAATTTTTTTGCAGTGTGTATTATAACTATGGCTACAACAAAACAAAAGCAAGTTAAAAATTAAAAGGATCGGAATTAAACACCCATTGTATGGAAGCTAATTACAGAACATAGGTGCTTGCAAAGTTCCCCAAGGACCCACCACACACACTTAATAGAAACACGCTGACTTACACAATTTAATCAAAATATTAAATTAAAATGATGTATCAGTTCGGCAATATAAAGTTGTCCACCGTCGAGTGAGTTTTCATTGGAAACTTTATCAATTTTCGACTACGCCGCCCGGGGGTAGGACGACTTCCAATCAATTACGTCATCGTTACTGTGCGGTGACGTGGGGTAGGTTGACTGGGTGGCAACCTGACGTGAACGTCGAATATGTTCGCGTAGGTCTGTAATAATGTCTATGCTCATCATCTGCCTAGCCTTATCCCAATTATGTTGGGGTCGGCTTCCAGTTTAACCAGATGCAGCTGAATACCAGTGTTTTACATGGAGCGACTGCCTTTCGGAACTCCACAACCCAGTTACTGGGTGACACCGACACGATACTCGTTGGTATGACTGGTTGTCAGACTTTCTGACTACCCTTAACGACTGCCAAAAGTCTACAATTAACAGCCGGGACCAACGGCTTTACGTGCTTTCCGAGGCACGGAGGGAACTTGGTATGAAATAATAATAATAATAATATGTGGGGACATTTTCACACACCGCCATCTGACCCCAAACTGGGTGTCAGACAGCTGATATACATACACAAATACATTTTTTTTTGTAAATACATACTTTAATAGATAAACAACACCCAGACACAAGGCAAACACAAGTGCTCATCACACAAATATTTACCCTGGGCGGGAATCGAACCCGCAACACGCTGCGCAGCAGTCGATCGCTCAGCCACTGCGCCAACCGTGTCGTCAAATGGATGGTCACTCATCCTCAGACCGACCGCGACCTTTGACTGATCGATATGTACGACTTTTATTTAGCCGCGAGATCCTCGTGTTAATAATGTCTATGTTGTTATTATCAAAATGTCGACGTCAATATAGTATCGGCTGATCTGAAGGAATGATCGCATTCCAGTTTCATTATGCCAAAAATACCTTAAACATATCTAAATATTTGTTAAGTTTTTGACATTGATTGTCACTGATATGAGATTGTAACTAGACTTTGAACGTTTTAAACGAGAAATGACCTTCTGCAGTGCTGTCCAATCATCCCTTAGTTACAATCTCCCTCGGTGAATACCTAGGTGAAGTGAGCGATTGTAATGTTTTGTAAATCCCTAGCATCGGGACATATGACAGCTCACTTCACCTAGGTGTTCACCGAGGGAGATTGTAACAGAATAGACATACTGATTATGAAAATTAGGATCTCAATTCAGGTTTTTGTAAAAGATTGCACATTTTAGAATCATCGGCCTGAATCTTTCAGATATGGTAATTCTTAAATCAGTGCTCAGTTGGGCAATGTAAATTGTATTCTGGTATAATTAATTAATTCAATTTATGAATAAACTAGCTTTGGACCGCGTCTTCGCCCGCATTATTTTGTTCAAAACAAAGGTAGCCTATAAGCTCTCAGGAATAACGTAGCTTTGTATTAGCGAAAGAATTTACAGAATCAGACCAGTCAACTCAATCAGTCAACTCAATTCTTTTTCTTTCTTTCTTTCTTTCAGTAGTTCTGGAGATTAGCCCGAATGAACATAATTTAAACTTTCAAATATAATAAGTAGTTGTGGGAAAATGGATCGCAGGAGAAAATAAAGATATATGCACTGTTCGAGAGACCGATTTATTGTAACAGAAAGTTTTCTTATTACAGAACATCAACGGTTATTAAACGACTGATAGAACAGCTGAATGATTGAATGTTCTAAAGAGTGATTGAATCTAGTAAATATTTTAATCTTTGAACACTGGGATTTTTGTACTATTCCAACAGTAGTGATTCTAGAATAACTACATAATATTATATTTATAATTTGGATGGGCTAATTTACATTAAGTAAGCATTAAAAAAAGGTAACTGATGAAGTTCCTAACATGTCAGGGTAACTAACCAATCATTGTAACTTTTCCTCCGAGTAGGTACCTATAGCGTGATATTAAGGTATCTGTTTCTCAGAAGTAACTACTTGGCACAAGTACATACAAGACCAAAAAAGCGGCCAAGTGCGAGTCGGACTCGCCCATGAAGGGTTCCGTAGCAGCAAGTAACATAATATCAAAGTTTTTTTTTATTTTTATATTTGAGTTGATTAAAGGCAGGCAGGTAAATTGCGGTTTACGATTTATGACGTATTAAAAAAAAACTACTTACTAGATCTCGTTCAAACCAATTTTCGGTTGAAATTTACATGGTAATGTACATCATATTTTTTTTTTAGTTTTATTATTTTAGAAGTTACAGGGGGGGGGGGGGACACATTTTACCACTTTGGAAGTGTCTCTCGCGCAAACTATTAAGTTTGGAAAAAAATGATATTAGAAACCTCAATATAATTTTTGAAGACCTATCCACACGTATAGGTTTAATGAAAAAAAAAAATTGAGTTTCAGTTCTAAGTATGGAGAACCTCGAAAATTTATTGTTTTTTTTCTATTTTTGTGTGAAAATCTTAATGCGGTTCACAGAATACATCTACTTACCAAGTTTCAACAGTATAGATCTTATAGTTTCGGAAAAACTGGCTGTGACATACGGACGGACAGACAGACAGACATGACGAATCTATAAGGGTTCCGTTTTTTGCCATTTGGCTACGGAACCGTAAAAAGATTAACTTAACCATTGATGCGAAAACGAGGTAGAAGCTCGTAGATTGTATAGTAACGTATGTACTGGTCTGATGTATACACAAATAAAGCATATTATATACATAATTATAGACGTACATAACAACCACATTGATGCTCGTTAGTTAAATGGCGATATTAATTACAAGTATTGTGGTGTTGTTTGTGTAAAGGATTAATCGCGGCCGACATTGTCCCGGGGGAGCACCGCGTCACGGAATATAGTGTAACGTAAATATATGTAGATGTATGTAGGTTTGTATTACGTGGAATATTGCTAGGAATTGAAGAGGAGATAATAAGATGTGACAGGAGACTTGTTAAGAAGCTAGAAGGTCAAATGAACAGAAAACACTAACGGCGCGGGGCGGTATACGAAGGCATGAAAATGGCCTCGGTTGCCACGAAATGAAACTAAAATTATTTAAAAGGAATATATAGGGTGACTGGTAATTAGTGTACGATACTTAAACACGTGATTGTGTTCATGATAACAAACAACTTTCCCGAAGAAAAAATGTTTTTTGTACTGGTTCACTTTTATCACAATAACACGCCCAAGTAACACAGTCTTGGAGCTTTAAAACAAATCTGTCTATTGACAGTCTATTCATGGTTAATCTTTAGATAGTGGCTTTCTAAAGATGGTTCCAATAAAGAAAATGTATTCTTATAGAGTTTTTTTTCTCAAGCTCGATTATTTTTAGAGCATTTGTTCTATAGCACACTTATTTTAGTACGTTTATAGGTATATTGAATGTTTTAAGATAAAATACGCTACAAATAGCCTAAAGGTACCTAACTTGAAGTAGGTTTATAGATAAGATGATATTTTTAAGATAAAACATCCTATTTTAGCTATTGGTATCTCTTATCTTTGTTTTTAAAGAGACTTAAGTCTAGATAAAGTACCTTAATAGATATTTTTCAGTTTGTCTAAAAAAATGATAGTGAAAATGTGTTTTTAGTGGTTTTTATCCTAAAAATGGCTTAATTAAGTGCATTTGTATTAAATATTTGAATTGGATGATTTTATGCAATGGAGACAGGGAAAAAAATTAAAAGGTCTCTGGTGACTTTCGTCGAAAAATCGATAGCGCACCTTAACCTAATGGTATTCACTAATGATTAACGTTTCGTATTCTTATTAAAAATACCTTTAAAAAGTTTAGTAGTTTTCAATTAGGTACCTATTCGTTACCATACATTTACTAAGTATACAAAATTCTACATAAGGTGCGGTTCAATATAGGTACAGTACGCAAAGGAGATAAGTATCCATGTCGTCGGGAATAGTTGAAGATTTCTTAGAAACCAATCGGGGCTTTCAAATGAAATTTTATTAAATCATTGAACTGTTTATTCTCTATAAATTGTATTTTATTTTATTCATAAAAACCTATCGGTTTCTAAGTAAACTTCAACTGTTTCCGGCGACATGGATACTTATCTCCTTTGCGTACTGTACCTAGGTACCTACTAAGATTCGTTTTATAACATTTTGATTATACGGGATGAAATTGAATTCATTAGCAAATTAAAAAAAAAACAGCTGTTCCATACATTTTGGCCGAGTACCTAGTGTACCTACTGCACTTCTGTAAGGAACAGCTGTTTTTTTTTTTCGCGCTGTTTGAGTTGGCCCCATAATTAAAATTGTGCAGGTTCGTGGTCTGAGTCACTCCTTAAAAATTTGCTAATGAATTCAATTTCATCCTGTATAGCTGAGGTCATGAAATGCTTGCATGCATACAAGATTCGTTTTATAACATTTTGATTAAATAGGTACCCGAGGTCATGTCGCAGCTCGAGCACCTTTGATAACTATTTAGGTATTAATACGACACTATTTACTACGAATCCGTCTACTTTTGTATACCAGCCTTATGTTAACACTTTGCGTCTTTGGCACCGCCGCCGGCGTATATATCTATACATACCTACCTACTATTATACCTACTATTTTTCACATTGTCTATAAATAAAACGGAAATATCTTTTACTTTAATGAATGAATGAATTAATTAAATTGCTCTGTTTATTTAATTTTTTCGACTAAATTTTTAAAGTTTTGGACTGCGTCCGTTCTGCATCAGTTTTGCGTCCGAAACTCTCAAAGTTTAGTCGAAAAAATTAAATAAAAGTAGTATTCTTTCAAAATTAAAAAAAAGGCGTATACTAAAAGATAGATAATAAAATTGTCTGTAAGATGGTGTAAGTTTCGTTTAATTATACCTGGTAGATTTTGTGTGATTGTCAATGTTTTGTCCGCGTCAGACACAACTTCACGTATTAATTAAACTATATAATATGAATATAATTAAAAATATTCACTTACTAAGTGATTAAGAGAATGTTCTAGTTTAACATATATTTTTTTCAAATCATTTACACTGCACATTTTGACGTGATTGTCAGTTTAAAATCTGTAAAAGTCGTTTAATAGCCCCTTAACTAGCTAAAACACAAGTAATGTAAGAAATAAGAAATTTGTTACGCCATGATGCAATACAATAATAAGTTTAAATAACTCTTGTAAGTTCTGCGCCATTTATGTGTCGTTGTCTACTACAAATCAAATGTAACTTAAAGTTAAGGAGCCATTTTAGTTTATAAAATAGTTGATAGTTTAGAATAAGTACGTACATGTTTAGGTTACGATGGGGCTGGCATGGTCTTATTTGTGACTAAAAGCCCCTAAATAAAATTAGAATAAAAAAAAAAAAAAAAAAAAAACTTAAAGTTGTTAGTCTTGAGTTAATTTTGGTTTAAAAACTTGACGAGTAAAGACTTCTTTAAAGGTCTCAACTTTATCTATAAACTATCTACTAGTAAAATTGGTGGTCTATAAACAGTTTAGTGAGACACTAGAAAAATCT
Source organism: Charanyca ferruginea (assembly GCA_947361185.1). Lineage (NCBI taxonomy): Eukaryota > Metazoa > Arthropoda > Insecta > Lepidoptera > Noctuidae > Charanyca > Charanyca ferruginea. Next base: position 5,570,009 of record OX376062.1, read on the forward strand.
CTACAGATAATTTGAAAATGAACAACTTTTATCTCTATCTATTCATGTTTTCTTAACTCATTCCTATGAGAAAGGATAAGGTTGTGCCCACTTTTACTAAACTGTGTCTATAAGCGTTCTTGAATAATACTTGGGAGATATTTTACTCTTATGGTAGACAATAAAATAAAATTCTATTAGATAAATGATAGTCCGTTTTAAGACGCGATTGTGTTACTTGAATAGCCGTATGAAATTCACGCGCGCGCACGCCTGTGACCTATAGTGAACCAGTACAAAAAAACATTTTTTCTTCGGGAAAGTTGTTTGTTATCATGAACACAATCACGTGTTTAAGTATCGTACACTAATTACCAGTCACCCTATATAATGCAAGTCTGCAATTCATATTTTTTTAATATTTTTAAACTGACTTTAATAAGGAGAAGGTTCTCAAATCGATCGGTATTTTTTTTATATACGAGTACGTACACCGATTACGTTGACATTTATACTCCGATTTACGTGATTCTTCTTTAGTTTGATGTGGAATAGTTGCAAAATTGAACATCGTTTGACCCAGTAGTTTTTAGTTTATTAACATTTTTTTAAAATGTTGACCACGCATAACTTTTTTCAGTGTAGTCCGGTTTTGATAATTCTTTTTTATGTGATAGTGTATACCTCAAGTTTGATCCCATATAAATTTCAAGAAAATATTCGACCCCTAAGGGTAGAGAAAATTAAGGAATGATTGTTTTTTTTTGGTGTCACAGTTTGATAATTAATTTGTATGCTAAGAAGTAGGCACTAAAAAGCGAAAAAAAATGTTTTTAACAAACAGACAACCGCCTTTAAAAAGTAAAAAATAATTTTCAATTCGCAAGTCGGTGGCAATACAAAACAACAAGCAAAACCAAAGCCGCCGACTTGCGAATTGAAAGTTATTATTTACTTTTTAAAGGCGGTTGTCTTTTTGTAATTTTTTTTTATTAATATTAATGTACATTTAATTACTATATTATGTTTTTTTTAAGTCTCACCTTTGTCACCATTTAACCTTTTCAACCGACTTCAAAAAGAAGGAGGTTCTCAATTCGTCTGTATGTTTTTTATTTTTATTTATTTTTTGTATATTTGTTACGCGATTTCTCCGGCAAATGTAAAGCGATTTTGAAAATTCTTTTTTTGATGGATATGGAATGTCGGTGACAATACAAAACAATAAATAGAACAGCCAAGCCACCGACTTCTGAAACTAAAGTCATGTGTGTTCTGTTTTAAAGTTATTTTTCACTTTTTGGTTTTTGAAGGCGGTTGTCTTTTTTGTCTGCCACGGTCATGTGTAGATGACAAACCAAAATGTGCCCAGCACGCCACGGTCATAACTACATGACAGACACGTAATTCGTACCTTGGTGCCGAGGTCACGGTTTTGCTTATTTGACGAGGCGGTCAAAAGTACTTTTCAAACATTTGTTATTTAAAAACCACTATACTAATATGGACTATTTTGAAGATAAGTTGATAAACCCAGTTTCCGTCCAGTCGTTAAGCGTAACAATTAACATCCATTCATTCATTTATTATCACAAATTTTCGTGTTTATGATAGTAGAAAGTAGGATTAATCTTATTTTAAAAATAAAATCTCTGCAAAATTTAAATTTCTCTGACTACCTAAAACACATAATTTTGTGTAAGACGCTTGAAACCTAAATAAGCCGGAAAGGAGTAATTAAAAAATGACGTCATTATAAGAAAATTATTCAACGGAGCGATTTCTAAACATTTGCTTACCCGTAAATTTCCGGTCGTAAAGTTTATTGGCGAGGAAAAAGAAAAATCTCAGCAAAATTAAATTTCATTAAATCCCTTCAGAGCTTGCTTGTGGAAATACAGGGGGAACTAGATGAGTGGCGGGCCCGCTGACGTTATCTTCGGAAGAAAAACTTGAAGCGAAATCATATCTGATCATTGGCTAACAAATTGAAATTGAATCAACAATTTGCAACAATTTTTAGGGTTCCGTACCTCACAAGGAAAAAACGGAACCCTTATAGGATCACTTTGTTGTCCGTCTGTCTGTCTGTCAAGAATTTTTATCTCGGGAACGCGTGGAGGTACCGAGTTGAAATTAAAACCATATACTCAAGTCTACGGTCCCTTGATGCTATAAAAAAACAACCCTCTATGTTAACGTGAAAAAAAGATACGGCCGTTTATGTCGCAAAAAACGTATTTATAATATTAAGTAGATTATAGTATGGATAGTAGGTATGGATTAGTATAGAAGTATGGATATGTACCTACTAATATGTACGGAACCCTCGGTGGGCGAGTCCGACTCGCACTTGTCCGGTTTTTTTTTAAATAGAGATGATATCAATATTTTCATGTGTACAAAGAACTAGTTCCTTAGCACAGTCAGGGTCGCTAAACACATAACGGGTCGGCACATTCGATTACGCATGTTAATACAACTGTATCAAAGGATGTGTTGAGAATGCAGCACAGACGCATGTTTAAATAATAAATCTGCAATTAGACCAGCAATATGCTATCACAAATATACTTGTAATTTATGTAAAGAAATTATGAAAAATTTATGTGTAATTTGCGCAGTACGTAATCACGCAATTCTCAGCTCCAGGTATTAATGTTCCATTTTAATTGATTTATATTCTGCAAACGCTGAGCATTACCGGTCCAATTTCCAGCCCGTATACTCCCATATTTACCTAGTACCTATTATTAAGCACTTCTCTAATAAGTCTCTCCAACGTGAACTTAAGGGTGGTTTTTTTTTTATGATCGCTCCTTCGTGATCTGAAGGGGAACGACCCCTTATTTCACGAGCACACCCCTTAATGCGCGAGCGTGATTATACGCGTTTCAAAGACGGAAAGCTTATTACAATTAATTGGCATCTTCTGTTGATTTTTGAAGTAATGAGGGGGTGGATCTCTTCGAAGTAATGGTGAGAGAAAAAAAAATAAGGATGTTCATCTGTCGAAGTTATTTGTAAAGTAAGTGATAGTAGTGTTTAGGTAGTCATGTACGGACGATGACCCGAAATAAGGAACCACTCTCCATCACCTCCCTTCAAAATGATTGAGCAAAATGGTGCTGATCCACGCGTCATGTTCTTGAACGAGTAAAAGATATTACCATTTATAGCTCTGTCTTACTCACGCATTGGAAAAATAATGGCTTTAACGCTGTCTTTCTCTCTGTCTCTTTTTAACAAAATAGTTTCTGAAGATGGCTGACTTATTTACTAATCCTTACTTACTTACTTTTATTATTTATTATATTTAATGTCATAAATGCGAACGTAACTCTATCTGTTACGCTTTCACGATGAAACGGCTGAACAGATTTTGATGAAATTTGGTGTAAATATAGCTTGAACCCTGGGGAAGGACATAGGCTACTTTTTAATCCGCGACTTTGTCTGCATCCGCGATAACCGACATTCACGCGGACGAAGTCGCGGGTAGAAGCTAGTAAATAATATATCCGCATAATACCCCCCGGAACATGTACACGTTTTATACAATTATTAACCAAATGGTTTCTGAAGATTGCTGACTTATCACTACATATTATAAAACAAAGTCCCCTGCCGCGTCTGTCCCTATGTGTGCTTAAATCTTTAAAACTACGCAACGGTTTTTGATGTGGGTTTTTTAAATAGATAAAGTGATTCAAGAGGAAGGTTTATAGGTATAATACATGCATATTATAGTAGAAGAAAACCGAGAAATTCCAAGAGTAACGTGAGGTCGTAATAAATATATTTTTGTGCGCTTACATTGCAAACGCTGGCTAAACCTTACGAGATATATCAAATTAATGTACTACGGAATTGTATATCTTAAAAAGATCAATAAAAAAGTCCGCGATGGTATATGTTTATCTCTTAAGGATAACCCACAGTAACCATTTTTATCTTTTACATATTACAAATAAGATATGGTTACTTATCAAGCTATTTTAAACAATACAGTTTTATTCCTTACCAAATTAAATGTCTGAGATACGTTGTGCATTTCATGTAGATCAAAATTGCCCTTTACAGTATATCACTAAAATCAATATATTTGAAGATAAAAAAAAAACTGTGTTAAAAAGCGGGGGTAGAGCGGCTGGCGCTTAGATTTGAGCGTTGAGTGTTTTTCGCATGGCCAATAATTATATGTAGCTCTTTCAAGAGTAACTTCTAAAGAAAACATGTTTGTGTTGTCTAAACATTGTATATAAAGACATTCTGTAGTATATTTAGTATCACCATTGCACCTGTGCGAAGCCGGGGCGGGTCGCTAGTTTGCTAATAAATAAATGCTAACCTAAACAAACATACCAATTATACCTTTCCTAAAGCAGTTATAAATTATTACAATTATAATTTTAATCCCTAACAACTCTACAGTTCCAAAAAAAACATAGCCGGTAGAAAATCCACAGACAGAACCTTTATGTAATAAAGTTTAACTTTTTCCTTCCTAACATTTTCTGAAGGTAAAATTAAAAAAAATAAATTACACATTCTCGTGAAAGACTTCGCTTGGTATCCAGACAGACATGCCGAAGATAAGACGTCTTTTTTCAAAGTCGAACGAATGGTATTTTAATTATACTACCGTTAATTACGTGGCAAAGGCTTGGCCAGCAAGCTCGTTCGTTCAAAGCGTAGGTACCTATTTCACTTTTAAACTTGCCTCATTTGTTCTTCAGTCTTGGCTGTTTTTTTGCTGATCTTAGAATAAATAAATGTATTCTGTATTTTCAACGAGCTGCTGACTTGTTAAACCCCTTGAGGTTTAAAGTTGAGGTTTAAATTTTGAGGCATTACTTTGATGAAATACACTGCTGAACTCCTAAATCGAGTTAACGTAGGTAAAAAAGCAAAATGTTTATTCTTTAAAAAATATTGCCCCATTCTCATATAATGAGATAAAGAAAAAGTTTTTAATGCAATTTTGAAGCCACACTGGCCATCACTTTGCTGTCACTATTATATTGTTCCAAATTTGAATTCAGTACCAATTTAAAACTTTGAATTAGGAGCACAGAGTACATTTGTATATACTGAGATTAGGAGTCAGTCCAGGAATATTATTCTATGGTATCTTATCCTGCCCAAAATTAATTACTTCTCCTACCTACCTCTCATTTAACTTGACCGCAAAGATATATTTACTTAGCCAAAGGTACTCAATCCAGCAAACACAAGCCAGCATCAACCATGTTCCGTAGTGCGGAGACCTCTCAAGTTTTTCCCGTTGTCTAATCGTCCGATCCGGGATAGTGGGGCGCTCGTTAGTATAATGGTAGTATTAATTGCCGCTCGTATTGTTTGCTGTCCCGGGGTAGGGTAGTGACGCGACGGGATAAATGTCGATGTCAGCTGACAGTCGATTGTTATGATTGAATGGCGTCTGAGTCTGGGAGTCAAGTATTGAGGTATATTGATGATTTTGATATAATGATCATTGTTGAGATGTCTGTAAATTCATATTTGTAAATAGTGTCAGTGTGAGCTTGGAGAGTGTCTTCTACTTTTACTCGACTTTCGAAATTTTCAAGACTATATTTTGTATTTAATTACTGAATGGTCGAACATCAACTTAAGGCACTACAAACTCGGTTTATCATTTTATCAAAATTATATTACCAAAATATCATACATTAAATCTGTTGGTTTAAAATGAAAATAAAATCTGACATTCCGCAAAATGTTACTCAAAAAAGAAAAATGGGCGTTAAAATTACTTTAAAACAATTCTATCAAACTTTAATATCGATAACTAGTTGAACATTACCCCATCACTACTCCACTGGACTACAGGCTAGGGATTAACGAGTCCCGCGCTACCCCGGGCAAAGTTGAGAGATATCTACAAGCGGTCCCGGGCTGATTTGTTTGTCTTGTTACGCGTCTATTAAGTTAAGAACAGTTATTTCGATAGTTACTTGTTTTAAGTCTTTATTGCATTTTGTTATCGCTTAGCTGCTTACGATCACAGGCCATTAACTGCAGGTCGTATTCTCTCATTATTCGTATTGTAGGGGCTTAGTTAGAAGTCATTAAAAACGTAGTCAAGGAGTAAGAATGTAGTAGAAATCGCGAGATAATTCAAAGTTAAGTTTCTCCTATTTCTTAGATGTGTTTAAAAACATTATAAACTTACATATAAAAACAACCAAATCCGGCCATACTTACGTGTTCCAGATCTGGTTGTTTGTGTATGTAAAGCCGGGTCTCCTACGAGACTGTTTCGTGTTTTCTATCACATAACATCAAACATCTAAGAATATGACATAAACATCTCCGATCATCATTCATCATCATCATTTCAGCCTAAAGACGTCCACTGCTGGACATAGGCCTCCTCCAAGAAATGGGGGGTTTTGCCATAATCGCCACGCTTGGCAGGCGGGTTGGCGATCGCAGTATGGTTGTTACAAAGGCACAGAGAACGCTGCTGCCCAATCTCTGGTGAGTCCCTTAGTTGCCTTTTACGACACCCACGGGAAGATATAGGATGGTACTATTCTTTACGTCCGACACCATACGGACATCATCATCTCCGATCATCATCTTCAAGCTATAGCCGGGTCTCCTGCCACAAAATATGACAAAAACATCTAACAAAATATTATGTTTGTAATCGCAAACAATACAGAATAAAATTCCCTTCCTCAACGCAGCAGCAGTAACTGTCAATTATGCCAACCATGTCGTCAAGGTTGGCTTTAAAAGCTTGTTTAAAATATACTTAAGGATACAGTTACCGGCATGTAAGTTGGCCAGAGATTTTGTAGTAGGGGAAGTTCGCGCATGTAAAAATGTATGAAATTGTGCGTGCGCGAACTTCCCCCACTACAAAATCTGTGGCCAACTTACGTGCCGGTAATTATACTAGTTGAGCCCGCAAATGCTGTCTCGTTACCTAAATTAAAAAAAAAATATATAGTAGGGGAAGTTCGCGCATGTAAAAATGTATGAAATTGTGCGTGCGCGAACTTACCCCACTACAAAATCTGTGGCCAACTTATGTGCCGGTAATTATACTAGTTGAGCCAGCAAATGCTGTCTCGTTACCTAAATTAAAAAAAATTGCCGACGATCTATTTTCAGACCTACAAAATATACACAAAAAAAAACATAAAAATCGGTCAAGCCTATTTTTCGGAGGAGTTCGATTACAAACACTATGACACGAGATTTTCATATCTTATATATAAAAATCTTCTGTGCGTATGAAAGTGAACTCCTCCTAAACGGCTTTACCGATTTTGATGATTTTTTTGTGTGTGTTCCAGTAGATTCGAGAATGGTTTAGATTTACAATTGGACCCGGTCGGTGGCGCTGCAGTCGGAGTTGTAGAACTTTTTAGATGTATGTCACCCTGGGTGGAGCGCATAACTTAGTACTTATGTATGTCACCCGGGTACCTCTCCACTGCGAAGAGCCAAATTGCTGTGTCGAGTGGACACAAGGTAGGTAGGTGGGGGATAGGGTAGGCTGGACTTGGATTTTTGTAAGAATTATTGAAATGTTAGGTTGATAGATTAAGTAGGTTGGTTGGTAGGGTAGGTACGTAGAAGTGGGGTAGGTATGTAGGAGTAGAGTCGGTATGTTAGGTAGGTGGGGTTGGTATGTAGGAGTAGGGTAGGTTAGGGTGGGGTAGGGTAGGCTGGACCTGGATTTTTGTATCGATTTTCAGGGCAGGACAACGTCTGCCGGGCCAGCTAGTAATTAATAAATTATAAAGATAGTGAGCATGTTTATCACCCGAATTTCCATTGCCCGACACGACAAGACACATTACTTCCCTTCAACACTCAAATGAAAATGGAGATTCCTCCCATACATCTATTTTTATCACTTTATTACATCGATAAGGGGCAATGCACACGACGAGGGAAGGGATATAAAATGAGACAGTTACAAAATATGTTTATTTATGTGCGTATAATGGTGCCAATAAAGGCAATAAGAGTAATAGGTATGTATCACCCATTCCTTTGTCCCTTAGGGGATGTATTTATAGAGCTACTGTCTTTAAAGTTAAAACGAGGTGTGTGTAAAATGAATGAATTGAAGGTGGAATAATCATACAACCTCTTTCTTTTTGTACGACATCGCGTTAGGCAAAAGCGGAGATGGCGTGATGAGCTAGACTCCTTCGATAAAGTCTGAACCCAAAATAGGCCCAAATAGAGACAAATGGATGCAGATTATGAAGGATTAGGCCCTGTAGTTGAAAAATTCGTAAAAGTAGATGAAAACGTTCGTTTTGGATTGAAAATAATGACGTTTTGTTTTTAAGTGGATCCTTTTCACGCTGTCTGCTTGATTAATGAAAATAGTTATAGAATTCAGTGCAATCAGCGTTGTTTCAAGAAATGGATAAAAGCGAAGGTATTCTCATTTGAAGCTTTACCTACCTAATGTAAAAACGTTTTCAATTCTCAAATCCTACTTACAAAATCAGTGCTCCCTGGTATCCTGATATCTACTACTTTCTTTACCGTGTGTCTTGTATGAGCGGAATGAATAGTTCATTATTTTTCTTATAGTTTATTTTCTTCCATTTTTTTTCGTAAATCACCATAAAATACAGAACTTCAACGGATAAGCTTACTCATGAGTCTAAAAAGGAAGGGACGCATCTCGCGCCTAATTATTATTCTACCGAAAAATAACTGTCAGTCAACTGTAATCTTTCTGGACATTCCCGAAAATTCAGACCGGCATAAATTAAAATCATTGGACCCTCTTCTTTCAAATAAAAGGTCAACTTTATTAAGGGCAAAGTGCGCACTCGACGATTTTTAATTTAAGGACTTATGCGCACTTTCGACACAGACGGACGTTTCAAGTGACGATTAAAATTGTCAAGTGTGATTTGTTTTAGGAAGCACTTCTGCAATGTTATAATGATGGGTCGTATTTATTTATATTTTGAACAATCATTTCTGGAAGCCGTTAGTTAACAGCCACTAAACAAGCTTTTCAGAATACGAATTGTATTTTCTCTCAAACAAATTAATAATTGTAATAAAAATGTATTCTTTTTAAAAAATACATGAATATAGCAGAATAATTTTATGTAGTAATGAAAAATGGGAGGAAATGTTCTAATAGGCTTGCGTTTGGCCGCAACTCACCTGATCTTAAGTGATGATGCGGCCTAATGTGGAGCACGCTTGCCTAGGATAAACCGGTTCATTCGCGCGTTGAAGATACCCAGATTATATTTATCGGGTAACAAAGGAGTGAATTCCACAGTCCTATTTCCAATCCTCTATGTGCATGAAAGTTTAGCCCCAAACTCTTCCCCAAATTAAGTAATTGTGAAACTGAAAGGATTTAATAATCCCCTAAAGAAAGCCTAGATGTTATTATCGTGTTACGATACAAAAAAAACTTCCACATGAATACTTAAGACCATTACTACAAAAATACATTTTGACATCACACACAGCGATAAAACTTGATTCCCAGACCAACTGTTTATATTAAAACTTTGAGAAAAAAGAAAACAAGTTGTTTTTTCTACTGGCAACATTATGCAGATTCGTCCTCTCAAATTACTTATTTTAAGCAATAAACGGCGTGGGACGTCGTAGAAAAATCTTCGCCTGAAGAAATGACTTCGGAAAGTTTGGTCCAAGTAATAAACTTTCTGCGTCTGCGAGCTTCGCTGCCGCGGGCTGGGCTTAATGTGCCAACTTTTTTTTTATGATGTGACAATATGTTCTAAACGTGAAGGAATGAGGTTACGGAGTCTGTACTTGAGTTTTTCTTTGGGGAAATTAGGCATAGTGGGCCGTTGGGCTTTTAGAAGTTTGGGGACAGGTGATGATATGTTTGAATAAGTGGTTTTTTCTATAGTAATTATTATAGGTTAGCCTTTAAATTATGGAGAGTAAAATTACTTTTCAAGAACCCCAATTCAATGTTTTCTGAAACAAAGTTACTTTCCAATTTTCTCTCTTACACCTACCATTACATAGTGTCAGTTTTTATAGGATTCCAGGTTACTCCACAGCTAACAATTTAAGTCACTGAAAATTACGCCAATTCCGAAGTATCTACACAGTATAATTATTGTTTTGTCCAACTACATGGCAACCGCTTCTTCTAATACAACGGAGACCATTAATAATCACACAATTTGTATGTTTTAGATTACCAATGTCCGTGATGTCTAAGATAAACTAAAAAAAGTAAAGTAGTCATATAAGTACTTGCCCGGTTTCAATGTTACAACCTCATTCTTTAACCACTAGACAATCACGATCCTTAACCATTAAGCCATCACGACTAACATTGCAAATGCAATAAATCTCGCTACCTCATTCAACTTGTACCACGCAATGCTCCAAAGGGCGGGCCAGCGATAATGGTTATGGTAAAAGTTAGTCGTTCCAACTGTGGTAGGTATTCCGTGGTGTACGAACGCAAGCGACTTGTATCGAATGAGAGGCGAAAAGCAGGGTGTGAGCAGAAGTATAAGAGGTAACTCCATCATAGGTCATTCGCTAGAGAATTAAAGCCACCGACATTGCGCGTTAAATCAGCACTCTGAAGTGGAAGTAGACTGGCCATGTCAGCCGATGGACAGACGGTAGATGGAGCAGACGAGTTTTAGACTGGAGACCGTGTTTGGGCAACCGTAGTGTGGGGACGACCTGCGTCACGATGGGTCGATGGTTTGAAGAAGGTGGCTGGCAGCGGATTAATGTGGGCTTCCTAAGACCGGGTTGGTTGGCGATCTCTAGGGTAGGCCTACGTTCTGCAGTGGACGGCAATAGGCTGATATGATGATAATGATGATGGTGTAGGTAACTCGATAATATTATCATTTCTGTAGTTGCCATATCCGTCGAAGAATTTAGGTGAGGTGAGTGTGAGATGAGTTATAAATCCCCAGCATCTTCTGCGACGACAGATCAACTCAACCTTATTTAACCACTTTTTAGAAAATAGACCGGCCGGCGTGACTTCGATTTTATTGAGGCAATTCAATAGAATCAGATTTATGACATTTTTACCAGATCTTTCTTGGTCATAAAAACCGATTTGTTAATCCTATATTTTTCGCTTCAAGCAATAAGAATAATTACAAAAATACATGACTTATTTCTTCACCACATACATATCGACTCTCTCAGTTTATGTTTGTTTCAGCTACTTAATCTTAGAAACGACTCAATGGATTTTTAAATGGTTTTCATGAATACAAAGACGAATTATCTAGGAAGGTTATAGGCAATTATAAACACATTCATGCGGACGAAGTCGCGGGTACAGGGTCGTTTTTATAAAATAAATAATTTAAAAAGAAAGGTCAAGTTATTCTACTGTCTTTCAACTCGACATTGCTCAGTTTCAAAGATTCTGCTATCGACGGCGACGATTTCACATCTTGAGGGAGTTTTTGTTTCAATACAATTTGTTATGCTAAGGGATTAGAAGGCAAAGGGACGGGGTATTTGAAAGAACTTCTGTATCGCACAGAATTATCTGTTTATTATGTTAATGTATTCAGTACTTTACTTTTTATATGTTTACTACATCTTGGGAAAGAATGGACGATAAGTGTGTCTAAAGCGCGCTTTGTTTAGTGAGATTAATTTCACGTAGAATTTTTTTTTGACCTACATTATGACGACGTAAGGAGATTACTTTGTGTTTAAAAAATGGATATACAGTATTGTGTAAATATATTTATTCATACAAAAGAAAAAGCGAAAGTAACTCTGTTTCTCTGTTACGCTTTCACTGCTAAACCACTGAACCGATATTGATCAAATTTGGTACGGGGTAAACTTGACTAAGAAAGGACATAGATTATTTTTTCAATTTATTGCGAATTCACTTTCGTCCTCTGTAGTCAACATGCACGCAAATTTTATTTTAACAACAAAGGAGTTTTTCGACTAAGTTGAATTTGATAATCATACAAAATTAAATCTTATTACAACTGACGAAGGTAGTTATTATTTTACTTATTCTTCCGCATAATAGCGACACGCGCGGTTTAGCTGCGTAGGCATTTTCACTTGTTTTTTTCTATTCCGTGGAATCCATGGTCACTTGTCTCTTCTACCGTATTTAATAAGAATAATATTTAATGTTTATTGTTACAAAAAATTCTTCTAATAGAATATTAACTTTAATAATAAGAGCTTATTATAGTAGTAGGTTTACTGTAACTATTAAATTTGACTACCTAATTACAATTTTTGTAGTGGTCCCCAAACTAGACAGCGCCTGTATCTTGGGGGCCAGAGTTGCGCTGCTTTATTTTATATCAGACATTCTAAAATGGACAATAATGAATAATATAATTGAAAAACAAAAAAAAGTATTAAAAGTAATTATTACAAAGCGACAGTGTGTCATGGTGTGTCATACATAATATACGTACAGTAATTTTAAGCTCTCCACATGCCGTGGAATCCAGAATGATCGAAATTGAAAGTGCTTGGTAAGTTTTCATTCTTGATATTAAATTGAAATCGGTACCCTTGGAGAACAATGATGGAGTGGTTTTAGGTATTCTCAAAGGAGACCGATTTTGATCTAAAATTGCTTATTTTAAGCTCTTCGAGACACTGAAGCACCCAAGAGTATAAACCGAGCAAAATTACCTTAGAACAAAGACCAAAATGGCGTTTTATGACGTCATACCTTGTCAAGCTCGTGGGAAAAAAGTTATTATAATACGCGTCTCAAAACGCCTAAAAATATTTAACGAAAAATGACAAAGCATAATACTAGTAATAAAATCTCTTTCATACTAACATTTTTATTACTTTTCTAGACGAAAATGAATGATCGGGTCCCAGAATTCAGACTAAAAGCCTTACATTATGACGCAAGAAACTTTTTTTACCGAATCAGAGTGCGTAATAGTAAATCCGAGAGATTTTATCGTTTCACAGACGCAATTAACGAACTTTTCTTCGTAAAACGTTCGTTTTTAGATAAAAATCCATTCTCGAATGTCCTTTTATTTATAAGTCTAATCAGATTGTTACAAGTTTTTATAGTCAGAGTTGTGCCTAACTGTATTGGTACTCTTTGCGAGTGACCGTTTTGTTGGAAACTTGCTCCATAAACGCGGCACGATTGCATTTGTCATTGTTATTGTGTTTGTTTATTTTGTTTTTATCTTGTTTCTATTGTAATTGGTTGCTGTTGTATTTAAAGGATTAGATAAGGACGTGGAAGGGATTTGTTAATTTGGTATTTTTTGTACAGAGGCCAGTACCTACAGTAAGCTACAACAATATGTCAAATTTCTGAGATGGATTTTCAACTTTATAACAAAAGAATAAGGCTCATATTCAGTAGGAAAAATTTGACAATTTGGTATGGCTTGATGTGCTGGCGTCTGTATATAGTAGATATCGATGCTTTTACCCGTACCTACCAACTAAATAATATTTGTTTTGTGTATTTTTTATTTTCAAATTGTAAGCTATTAGATTGCGTGTTACCCAGTAACTGGGTTTTGGGAATCAGACAGAAGCAGTCGCTTATGTAAAATGCCGCTTTATGTATTCAGCTGCAGCCGGTTAGGCTGGAAGCCGATTCCAGCACAATTGGGAAAAGACACAAATACGTAAGGCTCCGGCGCGCTCGAGCAGAGAGACCACTCAGAACAAACCGCCATTTCACTCACGCACACATTGACATTACGTTTATAGGCAATCTCAAGCAGTTTCAAGCAGACACGAGACTCGACTGTCACGTTTTGTCTAAATGAATAAATGAGAGACATTGACATTTTATGACGAACGGAAAATCTATACTATATTATAAAGCTAAAGAGTTTGTTTGTTTGGTTGAACGCGCTAATCTCAGGATCTACTGGTCTGAATTGAAAAAATATTTTTGTGTTGGATAGTCCATTTATCGAGGAAGGCTATAGGCCCATGCGAAGCAGGGTCGGGTCGCTAGCATGTTATAAAAAAAATGCATAGAGTTCCAACCAGTGTCAATAAAATTTCATATTGTCACAAATAAAACCTACAAAGTCAATGCAGTAAGTAGCAGCCCTAGTGAGTCTGGCAAGTTTAGGTAATTATTTTTAAAGATGGCGGGAGCGGTCCTTCTGTACCCTCTATATTTTGTGGAAAAGACTAGGCAGATGATGAGATTGTAATTTGCAAGGAAATAAATGAATCATTATTAACTAGCTTATGCCCGCGACTTCGTCCGCGTGAATGTCGGTTATCGCGGAGGCAGACCAAGTCGCGGATTAAAAAGTAGCCTATATCCTTCCCCAGGGTTGAAGTTATATACATACCATTTTTCATCCAAATCGGTTCAGCAGCTTCGTCGTGAAAGCGTAACAGACAGAGTTACTTTCACATAATAATAATAATATGTGGGGACATTTTCACACACGGCCATCTGACCCCAAACTAGGGAGACCCTGTACTATGGGTGTCAGACAGCTGATATACATACACAAATACATTTTTTTTTTTTGTTAATACATACATCTATAGATAAACAACACCCAGACACAAGGTAAACACAAGTGCTCATCACACAAATGTTTACCCTGGGCGGGAATCGAACCCGCAACACGCTGCGCAGCAGTCGATCGCTCAGCCACTGCGTCAACCGTGTCGTCCGTGTCGACATTTATAATATTAGTATGAATTAGGTTATAATTATATCAATGTGACTTTTTCAATTTTTATGTACCTTCAAATTTTACGCTGGATATCACTGACATCAGTTAAAGAAAACGTCGTAACGCAACCTCAGTTTATAATAAAATAAAAATCCGAAATCACCAAACCGCTTTGAGCAAACGTGGTGATCAATGTTCGTGCTTTCTCTGCTGAGGCTTTTGCCCTACAGTGGGACAACAGTAGGCAGGTATTATTATATCTTTTATTTAGACACATTAGGGTGTTACCAGACCAATCGATCGATCGTCGATCGACGATCGATCGATGGTAGAATGGATTAGTCGACGTCGATCGAGCTGCTTGATTATTATTAGTGATGGAATAAATCGATCAAAGTCGACCGATGCCATCGACCGGCAATCGATTCGTTAGTTAGTCGAACGGTATCCGTCGATCAGCCAAAGCTACCACACCAATCGATCGACGTCGAACGATGTCGACTGATGCCATCGATTGATGATCGATCGATTGGTGTAGTTACACCCTTAAAAAGAATATTCTGTCGAAAAAATGTAATCTAAATACTTAACTATGTATATTGCCTGGTACAAAGGTACGTTATGTTGCCCATCCCTTTGATACAACCCTTTAGCAAAATAATAACCGACAGAACCGCTAAATGTTTTTCACGGGAAAAAAAAAACTGTAGTGCATATTTGATGTAAAACCCAAAAAAATGGCAGCATATTTGATACAAAAGGCCGGTAAATTGATGTAAATTCCGTTAAAAAGCATAAAATACAGTACAAAATGTTACCTAGTCTACGCAAGCCTAACGGCATTTAATCCTCACGTCAGAATAAGGCCGCGTCAGGACTGGGCGTGATTTACACGCGACACGAGCGCGACAAACGCGACAGCTCTGCCCACCGACATGGGTATGAGTTCAAAGCGGGCCTCAAGCGACTGACACCAGTGTTGCCGCTTACGGAAAATGTACGCGGAAATTTTAATACATTTGAAAGGATTTTGCTACCTTTTGAAAGAGACATGTACAAGTGATGGGTTGTTTTTGGAGGTGAAAGAAAATGTATGGTGGATAATATCGATTGTTCAAGCAAATATTTTCCTTTGAATTATTCTAGGTGTACCTACGTCTGTTAGTATGGACGTTAAGCCGTCAGTCCCGGCGGTCATGCGAAGATCTTTGACTGTCGTTACGGGTACTGAGACATCCGAAAGTCTGACAACTACGTAGTTTTACCAAGGGGTATCGTGTTACCCAGTAACTGGGCTATGAAGGTTAGATGGGCAGTTCTTTCTTTCTTTCTTTTCAGCCTGTATTTTCCCACTGCAGGGCAAAGGCCTCTCTACTCTCCTTCCACTTCTCTCTGTCAAGGGCTAACTCACACCAGTCTTTGTCAAAAGAGTCTAGATCATCCCGCCACCTCCGCCTGGGCCTGCCGCGATGTCGCTTGCCATGTAAAGGGACCCATTGGGTCACGCGTTTGGCCCAATATTCGTGGGCAGTTGCTCCATTTAAAACAGTGGTATGTTTGCATCCGTATAGACTGGAAGCCGACCTAAATATTGTTGACCTAGACAGATGATGACGTCTGTTCGTATGCAGTATGAAGGAAACTTTATCAGCAAAATAAACAAACATTTCATAAACCGATTTACTACAGCATAAGCTGATTTTTAAAACATTCAAAAAAGGTAAACAAAGGTATGGTTACTTTTATATCACTCATTTTATAAGCTGATTTTTTAATCAGCTTATAAAATGAGTGATATTAAAATGAGGACAATTATCTACTTAATTGTTATTTCTAACCTAATAATTAAAAGAAGAAGTAAGTTTTTAAATAAGTACTTACTTGAGTAGAACCAAGTAGAACCAAGCAATTCTTTTTAAAAAGTAGTTAGAGATTATGTTTTAAAGGAGATTTTTAAGATGGATCATCTTTTTTTCCAATTTACTTAACCTTAGAGGATCAATTTTTTTGTGAACTACGCAAATAATAGTCCAATCATCTACGAATATAATAATGATACCTAAAATAATTGTAATTTCGCAAAACTAAGAGTACAAAAGAAAATCAACGCTAAAGTCTAGTTCATAGATAAATCCATGAACATGAGTATGTTACATTGAACATGAAACTTTTTGTCCATCGTCGAAGCTTCATTCTGCAAAATCAAGCGTTACCTTAACGCTGTTAGTAGTTCTGACTGCACGCCCCCCGAATAATCCTCACTTAATGACGTATCGTTCAACACTGTATAAAATATTATTTTACATGTCAGATCAGTACAAGACACTACTCTTCTGAAAATCAGTTTATTTTAGCACTGTAAATATGATTAATTTTCAATAAACTGTAAACATTTTGAATTGTATTTGCTTTGAAATTTATAAATTGTAAATTAATTGAGTTCGCAAATTAATGATGTCACAGCGACATAATATTATTCCCATACAATCCAATCTACGGCGGAACCGTGGCTTGACAACTCATATAAAGTATATGATGTTCACGATGGAGCAAAACCATCGTAAAGAATGCTCAAAAACAAAACAAACGACGATGAAACGCAGCGCTGCGACTCATTCGGCGGCGGCAATCTACTTCCGCCCTTCTTTTCTGCTCACTACCGAAAGACGCACACGAATTTTTGAAACTCTTTGAACCCTCTTTAAAACTATGTATACACGATACAAGATAAATTATAAGTCTAACTAAAAGTTTGCCGACTATTTAATTGTCATCCCAACATATGATGAGTGGTGTTTACTGCCATATTCTGGAAACTGACTGCGCGCCACCGCCACTGCCTCTGTCTGAACAACGCGTAACAAAACTGACACGAGACAAAACTACTTTAAAACTTAAAAAATAAGAATAACAGCAATTAAAACGGTGCCAATTAACACAGCCACAAGCCAATGAGCGCTCTTTGTGAAAACGACTTTTTATAGGCAAGATAGTACTTAAGAACTTGAAAGAAACTTACTTCTTTTTGTAACTGGCCACTTGCTAAGTTTACAGAGTACAGCACTAACTATTTGTTCTAGAATTAACAAGTTTGCTTTTGGGTTTTTTGTAGGTGGTTATTTTATTAAGGGAAGGTTTTTACTTTTACAGTCACTGCTGGACGTGTTGTATGTATATGTATTCTCCATGACTGTTTTCATTTATTTTATACAGTAATGCGTTATTCGTGTTGCGTCAACAACTTGCATTTCACATCGCCATTCACTCTCACTTCGCATAAGGTTCAAAATGACCTTAATATATTTGACACTTTAAATCGGGTTCGAGTGCGAAGTACGGAGAAATGACCTTACAGAATGCCACTTCTTACGTCATCTCATACTTTATCTGTCAAAATCTCCCTGTCAATTAAGTTCAACTCGCTCACACGCTCACACGCTCGCAAGGGTGGCGCGCTAGTGTTAATTGGAATTATCAACCGAGTTTTTAGAATGCCAATCAAGAAACTCACAGCGGATTCAGATTCGAAGTTTAGAATGAGGTCTTACAGAATCACACCCCAGATCTTTAAAGAAGTGATCAACTATCTCCATTCCGTTTACCGGATCCTTATAACACCCAATTGCACGTTACCGGCTATTAACAAAACAACTATAGAGCGTAATAGTCCTATTAACTGCGCCCAAATGCGGTAGGTACTATTCAATTTGTAGAATATCTATAGAAGCAAAAAAAATAGAGTCTCCTTGGTGATTCATTACAAGACTTTATTTTGCTGCTTGGGATGTATCCCTTATTTATTTATTTAGAGGAACTCCATCGAGTTATCCACTACTAACATACTTATATTAATAAAGCGAACATTTGTAAAATATGGTGGCTTTGTCACTTACAGGAGTACACAGCACTTACATATTAAGATGTTGTACTAACAGTCGTTTTTATCTTTTTTTACATGATACGCAGAATAAAAATAAATACACTTCCTAAAAAACCCATGGAAGAGCATAAAGCAAAAACAACTATTTATTTACATAAAAAAACAGCGTCAGCTATCGACAGAGACTATTGTAACTGCACATAAATCTCTGGTTTCGTCAGAGAGAGAAAGAGAGAGAGAGAGAGAGTAGACAAAACAACGATTAATATCGCAGTTAAACTAACGACAGGTCATTTGTTACGGCAATATTACGGAACTGAAGCGGTGCATAGTTACAGAGCCAGCAGTTGTACAGGCACGCGTAAAAGTGTTCGGAATTAGGTATGTATGGTTGTGATTCAATTTTGCTGTGTGCGACATTCTCTCATGATGTATTTGCAGACACATTATTCGGTATTGCTCTAGTATACTCGTATTATAGATAATAGTGCAGTATTTTTACATTTGTGTATCAAAGAGACAGGTGCTTAGCTTCTAGTTATGTAAGAATAGTATGGATAATTTGTCTAATATTAAAGATATTTTCAGTTTAATACAAAATAAAATTATCTAGGTTTTTGTGTCACACATAATAGTACCACACAAGTTACAAAATTTCATATACTTGGACAACTAATTCAATACGATTAAATTAAATTAAATTGAATAAGTGAAAAGGGACTAACCACAACCTCATAGATGTACATATGCACCTTTATCCTCTATATCCAAAAAAATAGAGTTTTAATTACGATTTAATCCACCAAAATATAACACCTGAGAAAATTCCTCTTAAACGCTTACACGATAGCAGCAGCATTCTAAGAGGTATAACCAGGAGACATGATAGCCTGTTGGTGAGATCCCTTGTCACCTCTACACTGTCTGTGTTATATTGTTACTAACACAATGGATCTTTGTTGTCTGAATAAATAAAATGAACTGAATGAATGAATGAACATCATACAACAACATCAATATAATATCAATAATGACGACACGGTTGGCGCAGTGGCTGAGCGATCGACTGCTGCGCAGCCTGTTGCGGGTTCGATTCCCGCCCAGGGTAAACATTTGTGTGATGAGCACTTGTGTTTGCCTTGTGTCTGGGTGTTGTTTATCTAAATATGTAAGTACTTACAAAAAAAAAAAAATGTATTTGTGTATGTATATCAGCTGTCTGACACCCATAGTAGGTACAGGGTCTCCCTAGTTTGGGGTCAGATGGCCGTGTGTGAAAAATGTCCCCACATATTATTATTATTATTAATAACATACATCTTGCAAATAGTCTAAGTCATATTTAACCTAAAACATGACACAACGAAAAAATTCCTTAGCAAAAGCTTAACAATTTCGTCCCCGAGTGTACCTCTAACAAATGATTTCACCCCGTACGTCTTCGCGTCCGCGAATCATATCTAGCCGTATTTACATTAGTTTCTTCAACCGCAACCACTTTGATTTATTACAATGTAGCAGTACATCGTTTATATTCTACAATACCGGATGCATGGTGACGGTAAATTAGTTTTTGTCCGGTAACGACGAGGTAAGGAAAAGGGTAGTTAGTCATTTCTGTCGTTTGTGTGTGTTTGAGTGATATTCTTGCTGTAGAAAGGACGCAGATGAATATTAATACTGGTGTAGAAGTAAATAGGGAAGTCGAAGTACTCTGATATAATTGAGATACGGATACTTATCAGCTTAGAGTATTTTAGGAACCGTTACTATATTAGGTATATATATTATTATAATCGGTATTCCCATTGATACTCAGTTGATTTTATTTACTTATATATGTAACTAATGTGTCTATGTGTGTATGTTTGTATATGTGTGTGTGTGTGTGTATGTTTATGTATGTGTATGTTAGAATAGCACCCCCGCCCATTTCATCCCGAGGGTGTCGTCCCACCCCCCGGGAGGCCTTTGTTCAACAGTGGACGTTTTCCGGCTGATGAAGATGTGTATGCATGTGTGTATACACACACACACACACACACACACACACACACACACACACACACACACACACACACACACACACATACATACAAAAACACCTTTTTCCATTCATTCCATTCTTCTACATACGAAACTATCTTTTGGAAGGTGTAACTAAATTCAATATTTTTTTCTTGTACATAATATTCAAAAGTGCTTTTTAATAATATAATTGAAACAAATAT
Organism: Charanyca ferruginea; assembly: GCA_947361185.1. Classification (NCBI taxonomy): domain Eukaryota; kingdom Metazoa; phylum Arthropoda; class Insecta; order Lepidoptera; family Noctuidae; genus Charanyca; species Charanyca ferruginea. The sequence goes on from OX376062.1 coordinate 5,590,774, forward strand.
TGTTAATTTCATTTTGAAAGTTTTAAGTGCTCACTTTTGAGCCATAAAGCATTAAAAAAACAATACTATTCGTACTTGACATTTCAGTCCAAAATTACATTAAAATATTTTTTGTAAAAATATTAAAGGTTCAAAATAAACAGTTTACAAAAAACTTCAAATACCATGGCACGCACCCACAAAGTAAACAAAAAACTTAATAAAAAACACTAAAATTTCAGCATTTTCATAATACGTCACAACACGCAGATACTTGTTTTCTTTAATGTGTCATTACCTATATTAATTAACATTGTAGTGTTTCATATACACGCAACATAATAAATTATTTAATAAAGAGAATCTCTTTTGATTTATTTATTTAACCAGTAAAGAGTTTTGAGAATATAGTGTGTCTATAAGTGTTTACGTTCCCCCAAGTTGGGAAGAAGTTCATGATTTATTGGCAACTAGAGGCCCGGTCTAGGTTTCACGGAATTCTAAAATATGCTCTCGTGAAAATCTACGGACGTCTGCACTTTGCAGTTTGCATTTTAGCGGGCGTTTCTGTACTTAGGTCACAACACAAAGCTCTACTTGAAACAGCGATTGAAACTGAACCAAAATTATGTTCCTTTGAATTATTTAAGGAAATTGAAGTCAGTCAAAGCATTTATTTCAATTAAAACATTCACAAGCTTTTTTTAATTCTTAAGGAGTCGGCAGGTAAGTCAAAAAGCTAGTTCTGGTTGAGATGAAGTACCTATTGAATGACAAAAATAGTGATGTGAAACAAGAAAACAAAGTCGTAGGACTTTTCCACCGGTTGGGATTTATAGCATAGTGACCCACCCCGGATTCGCAAGGGTAGCCGAGCATTTATCCACATAGCTCCCAGCTGCATGATTTTTACTGCTTTCAGCAATCATTGTCATAGAGATCGTTGTGTAGAGGTCCTTACATCACGTTAAGAAGAATTTCACCGACATTTTACTATGGAAAGAAAACCGGAATCTAAAACATTGCCTCCACAAAAACCAACAACAATAGTTCCGAAAAACTCCTCCATTTAAATTGTCTGACCTTTTCAAGTCAGAATAAAAAGCCCATTCTTACAATCAGTGACAATAAATAAAGGTAAAAAGATATGAAAAGAAAAGCTTTTGAATTTACATTCGTCATGTACAATGGTCTATTATTTATGTCTAGACGTATAATGGCGTATGTCAAGTGGTCGCAGAAATGGGCCCTTTGAGGACGTTTAAAGGTTAGTGTATAGATGAAGTTGGGTTTTTGTATTCGATGGTAATAAATTGGATACTAAGTCGTTTTATTGTTTGTAGACTGTGGGTATCAATATATAGGTACGCATATAGTGACAGATAATAATAAAGTAAATGTAGTGTAAAAAAAGTAAAATTATATACAAATCCTACTAATATTATAGATGTGAAAGTTTGTGAGGATAGGATGGATGTTTATTACAGTAACAGAAATACTACTATACTTAAATGCTGAATAGATTTAGCTGAAATTATCTAAGATATGAACTTAACTTCATACATAAGATAGTTTTGACAATTTAGGACTTAAATGTAAAGTCCACCCAGACGATATCGCAGGTAGAACCTGGTATTATGAAGCTGAAGAGTTTATTTGTATGTTTAACTCCACCCCGGCTTGGCACGGGTGCAATGTGGATGAACCTAAAAGTATACTGTCCTGTTGAATCACTCTATCTATTGATGAAAACCCCATTAAAATCCATTACGTAGCTAAAGGCCCTAACAAGCGACTTTTGGATTTTAAACTGACAATCACGTCAAAATGTGTAGTTTAAATGATTTGAAAAAAAATATATGTTAAACTAGAACATTCTCTTAATCATTTAGTATGTGATATTAAATCGTGAAATTGTGTCTGACGCGGACAAAACATTGATAATCACACAAAATCTACCAAGAATATTTAAGGGAAACTTTTACTATCTTACAGAAAATGTTACTAAGTATCTATCTTTTAGTAGGTTTACGCCTTTTTTAAGTTAAAGAATACTATTTTTTTTTTCGGCTAAACTTTGAGAGTTTTGGTCGCAGCGCATACGATTCTCTGGTCGCTCAAGGTCGCCGGCGTATATCGTCGCCTTAAATATCTAAGCGTACAGACAGCGGGATTGACTTTTTTATACTACTTAAAGATAAAGAAAAAGACTAATCTCCGGTACTACACTGATCCGTTTCAGAAAATTCTTTAGCTAAGCTAAAGCTAAAAACCAAAGTTATTCTTAAGTGCTATAAGCTATATTTTATCATGAAACAAATGAAGGATCCGTTCGAGCTAGTGTAATTAAATGTCATGTGTATAAATATTGCCAAATCAAAGCTACTACATTGTCTACACTCCTAGTATCTATCAAAAGCACGTTAAAACCATTATTCTAAATCAATCGACAACAAATTCTACAATTAAACAGCAACGAGCAACACATCAAAAAAACATTTAAAACAAATCAACAACAAATCCGAATAATTCGCCCGTAAACAACATGTAAAAACATGTTCAAAGTTCAGTGCGCGTAATTTACTCGCGTGTTAATTTACGCGTTTTTACGCAGTCACGCGGTCGTGCGCGCCGGCCCTTACGCCCGTGGTGATATATTGTGACAGGTTTAACGCCATTTTATGGTTAAGGTGCGTCCTGTATCAACCGAGTGCTGTTATTTATTGACTTGTTAAGATTTCTGTGTTTGTTACGATTGGTATCTTTATGATTTTGCACATTAGTGGGGTGGAATGGTACTGTTATTAGTGGTACAATTTATTTTACAGTGGTGATTTTTTTCTTAGAGCCAGTGTTGATAGACTGCAACAGTATTGTTAATGTATTTCAGTTATTTGTCAATTAAACATAGACGTGCACACGTCTTGAACATTTTATGGCTCTGTCTGCGCTGATTCATAGACGTCTATCTGCAAATAATCTGCGCTGTGCGGTAACTTCTCAAATACAGTAAAGCATTATTGATAATGTTGTTGAGTAATCTTTTTTGTTTGGACACTTGTGTGCACACACAAGTGTTAAGTGAGAATACGCTCGTTTGTGCACACAAACGAGCGTATTCTCCTAATTAAAAATTATCAAAATCTAGTCACAATCTCATCTCAGCGACAATCAATGTCAAAGTCAAAGTCAAATACGTAGGAAGAATAAAGACATTTTTGACAGATTGAGACAGATTAAAATGCGAATGTCCCTAAGACCTAAAACGCATTTGTAGCTGGTATGCCGCAGTATAAATAAATGGTCTACCGCAACGGTACGCCGTATTCCGGTTAACCGTATAGTACTGGATCTGTTGCGGTCTGCAGCATGTCATCGTCTCTTACAAGCATTTCTTTTATATATTGATGGTTATATGCGAAAGCAATTACAAATTCATAACAATAGATGTGCGGCCCGCCACAGCTCCAAGACAACCGAAATGGGTGACGGCACGCACGCAAGTCCGTGCGTCGATATCATGCGGTTTGATATAAAAATTGAAATGCGGGCTCCGCAACACGCATTGCGGCCAGCCGTAAGTGCGATTTAGGTCTAAAAGTTACTTAAATTGCTCGTCAGATAATTAAGCTTTAATTACTTATCTAAAACTTATTCAATACTAGCTTTTGCCCGCGACTTCGTCCGCGTGAATGTCGGTTATCGCGGATGTAGACAAAGTCATAGATTAAAAAGTAGCTTAAGTCCTTCCCCAGGGTTTAAGCTATCTTCATACCAAATTTCATCAAAATTCGTTCAGCGGTTTTATCGCGAAAGCGTAACAGGCAGAGTTACTTTCGCATTTATAATATTAAAATAAAAAATAAAATAGAGTATGGATTGGAAAGAAAAATACTACCTATATATTTTTGCTATGATAATGATTTGTGACATAGGTATCCCATTAGGCTAAAGAAGATCAAAAGAAATGAAATCCTAAAATGTTTCTTACTGTGGTTGAACGAGATAACCCTGCCATTAATATTAGGTAGAACGGTACAATGTTCAATTTCTCCGGGCCCAGGCCATTAGGAACACATTTAGGTAAACGAAATTCTGGATTGGCATTCTTATAAACTACCTATTGGGTATCTGCTTCGCATTGAAATACCTCAGAAAATGGGGTAATGCAGTATCTCATTTTCGATCGCAATTTTATAATGAAACTTTACCTTATGGATCGAGGAATTCGTGTTCTGAGTATGAAACTTGAAAATGACTTCTGCCTGTATGTTTGCAATAAACTCGAAAACTTTTGAAAAGATTTTCATGTGGTTTTTACCAATAGAGAGAGTGATTCATGTAGAAGGTTTTGGTGTATTATTTGTTAGGGCACTGGGTAAATTAGTTGAAATATGAAGGTAATACCCGAGCGAAGCCGGGACTGGTCGCTAGTATATAGGTAATATTACACAAAATGGACGGCATGATTGGCGCAGTGGCTGAACGATTGGTTGCTGTGCTTAGTGTCTCGCATTCTTCTGTATGGCCTATAGGTAGTTGTTTAGGGTCTGTGGTATCAGTGTATGTATGTTTGAATTAAAAAAAAAACGTCTCCATACCCTAGGAATTTCTTCTGTATCGTGGGTGCCATTCCAAACATATAAACTCACATAAACTAACAGCCAGACCAGATCAGAGCACCAGACCAGAGTAGGTACGTGAGTTCATAGTATTATGTTAAAGATTGTGAACCCACCCATAATACAGGATAAAACGCCTCCATTAGAAATAATAATATAGGTATTGAATTAAAAAAGAAAACACTTCTATTGCGAAAGTCAGAATGTCCCACTAACCTACATACCTACCGCAAGTTCATTGTAAAGCACCGAAATATATTCACGACCAACGAACATTAATTTAAATAGATACGATCTTCAGCAATCACAATAAATACAACTACTTGCTTTTATTTTCAGAATAAAGTTGAACGGAATTAAGTTTTTATTTATTGAATAAGATTGGTTTTTAACCAGAGTGGATTGTTATTGGTTACCTGTCAAGTTACTATGGTGTTGATTTATTGTCACGCAATCATTGTTCAATATATTAATATGGGAAGTTTTGTGGCCTGAAAATGAAGCTGATGAAAATGTGTACGACACACGATTATGAATTTTATTTTTGTTCACAAATTCAGTCGAAGGTATCATTAACTATGATTTATATTTGATGCCTCCGACTGCATTTGTGAACACTGTCAACCAAGATCATTCAAAACCTAAAGATAGTAAAGTTCTTATTACAAAAATCACAACTCTGTTTTAAAGCCAGTTTTGGTCTAAATATGCTATAACTTAGTTGAAATTAAGATCATAATATAAAATAATATCAGAAGTTTAGTTAGTAGACGTTTCAAAATAAAACGGTTTATGTTTGCTACTATTAACGAAGCATATTTTCTGCGTAGTGCAAGTATTATTTTGTTACTATAAAGTACATTCAACAAACTAATTTGGTATGCAGGAAATTCTTTAACATTTTTTTGTCAAGTACTGTTGACAGGCTACGGTGAGCTAAGTAAACCGGTTCTAGCGAGCGCACTCGTCTGTGGTCACTTGATAACGCCACCAATCGCTTAAATTAAACGCTGTGTGGTTCGACTTGTGGCTAATATTGCTGAGTAAATATTTAAGCATGGCTTTTTAAGAGGGTTGACCTCTTAATTTAGTCAATATGATAATTTTTAAAGCCGGAATTCCACCAGATTTGCCCCGAGATGAGCGGACTTCATCCAAGCGCTTACTGCGATTTTTTTTGTTGATTAAAAACGTTCCTCCAAACTAGGAATTTCTCCTTTATCGTGTGTGTGTTTACAAAACAACATATTTACTCAAATACACAAACAATCAGAATCGGCAATAACATTTGTTCCGCGCTAGAATTGAACTCGTGACACGTAGTGCAACAGCAATCGTTCAGCCACTACGCCGACCGATCAGGTGCCACGATCCACAGCTGCCTACAGGAATGTCAGTTTAAGAATAGGAAACTATTTGAAAGTAATTTACTTGTATGGGTAGACGGGAAACTAAACATATCACTTGTTGAATGTTTACTTTTAGGAAACTAAAGAGAGAATAAGTATACACAATCTAAAATTGCGGTATTAAGGAACCAATAATATATAACCACTACTACAAATCAATATTAAATAATACACAGAATACCTAAACCTAGATTAGTAAACCCATATTCATAACTCCAGAATTCATAATAAAATTAATTTTAGTAAAGTTATAAAAACTTTGATCATTCAATTCGTAGAGGGCAAAAAAATTGATCTCAATTCAGTTTATTACCCGTACTCAATGGCTACGGCGTAGCGGCGTAGCAGCGTAGCACCGTAGCGGTCGCTCGTAGAGGCAGCCAACCGTAAAACGGCCTGTCGTAAATAACGGGCCGGGTTACAATAAATGAATAATTATCGGATGGTTACCGTTTAATGGTGGAGAGTGGCTTTCAGGTAACGGCTCCTTTTGATGGGAAATCAGGTGATAGATAATGATAGCTTAATTGGAAGGATAAAATTGCCTTTTAAAGCTTAATCATGACGGATCGGATTTTTTTAAGTCGAAATTCCAGAAGCAATCAGCTTAAAAAAGTAAAGGTCGATTATACGTTCACTGTATTTTATCCAAGAAATAAAATCGACACAACAACTTAAAATTATTCTTAGAATCAATCGATCGAAAAATCAATTCTCAAACGATTCAATCGTTCGCTCTAAACTAAAACCTCGAATCAATCACCGACTCGTAAACACCTCAAAACAGATGTATTCATTATTCCCCATTAATTTTTGTCTGGAAAACAATCTACAATCTGCAACTAGCGCGGGATTAATAGGTCAAGCGCGAAACAACATAAATCAGGCGGACGCTAAACGAATAATTGATGGTACAAATGGACGCACCCCCCCCCCCCTCCCGTTCCCCTCTAACACGCGAAAGCTAAGCGAATTAATTATCAACGGAGCTTGTATGGGATATACGAGATAATGTGTTGGGTGTGCATGTATGTAGACGGGGTGTGTTTGTATGTAGACGGGGTGTGTTTGTATGTAGATGGGGTGTGTTTGTGTGTGCGGGTGTGTTGGTGTGTGTTGGTTGTGTGTGTAATTCGGGAAATCTTAAGCTACATGCTGATGTATTTTTTTACATTGGTATAAAAAAGTGTGTCATATTGCTATGAGCTTGAAAGAATGTATGATTGAAAACAGTGATTTTTCACACCGAAGTTGTTTTTCACCAATTATTTCAACCATTCAAGGTTCACACCATAACGTGCAATCTTATAATTTTATGAATTGAATTTAGTAAAGACACCTGTTTATAGTAATTTTTTTATTTCACAAAATTTAATCTGATCTTTGGTTGCTTATAATGTACTCATACATTGAAAAAGTAAAGAAGACATCGCCATAGAAACCTTGCACATGTAATGGAGAATCTAAATTACGCACATTTTAACCAAAACCTTCTAAGGCTTTTTCAAAAAACATGTGGACACGGGAAGCACCCTCTTTGTTATGGGTTTTACTAAAACTTCTACGTGCACTCAACCAAATCATTTACCTTCAACTCAGCAAGTCAATGTGAAGGACAGGTACTATTTTCTAATGAGATTTTTCTTCTTTTTTGTTTACCTGGATTAATTCCGAGTAAAAATTCGGCTTGTGATCAAAATTCTTGTCTCGTACGTAATTTAAGGAGAGGTGAGGCAAAACATCAGTTTTTATTCAGAGTTCCCCTTCCTTGACTGTTAAATAAGATTGTTTTTTACTTTCGTGTACTTTTGTGTGTGTGTGTGTTGTTGGTAAATGTTATAAAACCCAAAACTGTCTGCGATTTGGTTTTATTATTTACAAGGATTTTATAATAAATAAAATACACTGAGAATAATTTGTTAGACTTGAAAGTACTACAGATAGGTTCTATTTCCATTCCGAATGCATGATCTGCTTGAGTTCGTAGCACAGTACTTGCTACGCCGTAGCGAGCTACGCAGCTCGTAGCGGAACGTAGACTAACACTAAAAAAAAACAAAATATCAGCATCATTAGTCAGTAATTAATTGACCGAATGAATATTACACAGAATTAAACAATTTAATGCCGATTTATCAATAGTGAGATAACTTACTGATGGAGTAAGTATGACAGTTTGAAAAAAAGAAACTATTATTAAAATAAATAATGCTTGTAGGTCTGTCCTATATGCATCCCTTAACCGTTTATCCGAGTATCATGAAACTTAGTTAGAAGCTTTTTTATGGCCAGACGTCAAAAAAAAAATATTCCGGTTACAAAGTGGCAGGCAGCATATAGCTAGTCTTCTATAGAAAATAGTTCTATATTTCTCCCTCCATAAAAAATATCTGACGATATAAAAAAACCGGACAAGTGCGAGTCGGACTCGCCCACCGAGGGTTCCGTACATATTAGTAGGTACATATCCATACATACTAATCCATACCTACTATCCATACTTTAATCTACTTAATATTATAAATGCGCTTTTTGCGACATAAACGGCTGTATCTTTTTTTCACGTTAACATAGAGGGGGTTGATTTTTTTACAGCATGAAGGGACCATAGAGTTAAGAGTTTTAATTTCAACTCGATACCTCGCGTTCTCGAGATAAAAATTCTTGACAGACAGACAGACAGACAGACGGACAACAAAGTGATCCTATAAGGGTTCCGTTTTTTTCCTTTTGAGGTACGGAACCCTAAAAACAGTTTTTAGTCAACCCTTCAAAACATTGACGTGCATAACAAGATCTGGAGGAACCACCAAGACAAACACAAATTAACAAGACCAACATGAATTAATTATTGTTTAAACAATAAGCGTCTTAATGAAACCTATCCCATGGAACAAGGGGAAGGGGAACGGGATCTCAATTAGATCCTATAAACACCCTATTTGTTATGTTGTACCGATAGCAAACTAAGTCAATCTCTTGATCAAACATATTACTGTTGAGTTTAATTTTAAGACCGAAAACGATTTAATATTACTCAGAACTTTACTTACAGTTGAAGCAGTAAAAGTTTAGTAGCTATTGTTTAAGTTACTGTCTGTGTCCTTTGAAAGGTTCTTATTAATACAATATTTTAATTTTAGTACTGTAGGTAAAAAACATAATATGTAATATATTATATGTTCATAGAAGAAATTACATTCCATCAGATCGAAATATTTAGAAATCCTCAAAAAAAATATATATATATGTATATGGGGTGTGTATGGGGAAGCTCAAAGGCCATCAAGAAGCTCGTTCACATCGCTGTGAACGGGTCACCTGCCCAACAGGCTGGCAGCATTGCCACGTTGTATGGCAATGCTGATATTTTAAAATAGTATTGAATATGGAGTATACACTGTAGAAATTGTTAAAAAAATAGTACTATCCTTGTGGCCAAATACTCAATCGCTACTCAATTTTAAGATGCAGTTAATTCTCGTACTGTCACAGTCACTTTGACATAAATTGATAGAGACAGCATGAGATTATTTGGCCATGACTCATTTATTTCTTATCTTACCTTCATTATTATAACTATTATTCTATTATATTTGTTTCAATACATATCGGCAACATATGATTGTTATAATTGCAAGAGGTACGATATACAACACCTATAACTAGGCCCATCTATTCTTGCACGTTTGTTAATGCATATTTGTGCAAGTCTACAATTGCGTTACGTGTATGGCCTGCATAAGAAACGTAGACACTCAAAAACGACCGAATACCCGTTGATTCATCCACACATCTATGTAGAATCATTTATCTGCATTCAGAATTAAATTAAATCTTGAAATAAATTCAAGCATTCCCATATCATTAAACGTTTAATTAGTAATCCGATACGTGACCAAATATTTAAATTCCAAAACACTGGATAACGGTTGTACAAATATTCTCAAATTGAATAAAACTATTCTGAGCGAGTTGGTTGGAGTTCCGTACGGTGATTTGATGCCTCCGGGCGAGCAAGTCAACGCCCGACGAGAACCGACGTGCTCCGAAGTTTCACGAAGCCAAGATGAACTAGGCGTTATATTTGAGTTGTAGTTTTTGCGTGAAGTGGTTTTAAAGTGTAATTTGATTCACGTGTGTGTGATGTGAATTAATGCAAGTGGAAAATTAAATTAAAGTTTTAGATTTTCCTTTTTCCACTTTAGTGATTTTTGTGAAGTACTGTTGTTTAAAGTTTGGCTCCCCAAGAGATCGCTAACCAACCCGGTGTTGGGCAACCCGCATTCATCCGCTGCTAGCCACCTTTTTCTTCTTCCCTGGTGGCTAGCCTATGTTTAGCAGTGGACGGCAATAGGCTGATATGATGATGATGATGATGATTTGACAAACGCGCAATAATTTACTTTCATATAATCGCCTATTTTACCCGAGAAGTAAGGCAGAGGTTTTTGTTTATGTGACCTTCAAAATATTAGAAAAAAAAACTATATGGAACATAAAAAAAATTATAACGGTTGTAAAAAATTGGTTGTCTGTAAAATCGGTTTACGGACGAAAGTTTTACGTGATAACATCATAAATAAACATAATGGCTAACATATTATGTAACATAAGCAAATAATGGCTTCCGTCGAGGTGGGCGGAGCTTATTGCTTAGGCCGATCGTGCCTCTCTATCGCTTGTTCTGCGCTCTCGCTTGCACGCTTAGGCTCAGGCGGAACGTGGCACTTTTTCGTGCGTGCAGCCGGTGTTCATCGATTTATAAGACGTTATCACGTCAATAAATACTTGACTAACCCGAAACTTTCATATTCTACCCATCATCGCACGCATCTCACGACCCCTTGTACTTGTTGTATGCATTTTAAACAAAATGTTTTGCGTGCGTTTCATTGATTCTATCATAAATACACAAAAATAAAAGCCTTTTCCCAGCAATAACTTTAGTTTGATGCGAAGTCTGCGTAGTTAAAGACTATGACGTGTTTCTTTTCACATCCTGTATATGATAATGATTCAAGCATAAGTATAAGTACCTGTCGAATGCTCTTTCGTTTAGTCCCAGACGTGAGCCAATACCTAACCTGCCAAGCATTATCTGTTAGTCTACGATGTAACTAAACGTCTGTTGAAATAGCCAAACGAAGTGCACACACGCTTAACGGTGACCACAATACGTGAACTGTTGGAGGACGTGGATAACATAGTATAAGAAATTACAGTAGATTCACTTCGAACAAGGTCTATCGGGTCAAGAGAGCAAACAATTCAATAGGGTATTTTACTCTATACGAGAAAAAATCTATAAATATGTTATTGAGACAGTTTAGGCATAAAGCAGTCGGAAAATGTAAGTTTTAGTTCATAAAACAACAAAACAAATTTTTAAATTCAATTCAAAGTTTTCAGTATTTTTAATCTGTTATAAAACACCGTGAAATAGTAGCGGCCATGTTATTACGCCGTACGGCTGTGCAAACAAAAAATTGTCAACTGTCAGTCAACCGATTGGCGTAATGTAGGCTTTGTACTTTCATTATTTTCGTAACCAACGTAATTTTTTCATTATTACACCCATTACAAAATATACTTTTAATTATTTTTAAATGATATACAATTATCATATTTAATATGAGCTTATTTGATACTAAACGAACTGACGTCATTTACGCTGAGCAATATGGCGTCTAGTAAGAGGCGTTTTCGTCAAACTACGCGCGAAATTAGAAAATTTAAAATTTTGATGCATTTTTATGGCACTTATCGATTGAATAAAATTTTTGTGTTTTTTTTGGTGGCATATTAGCACTACAGAATTTCATTGAGACACTTTTCAAAAATGGGTGTAATACCCTATTCTCTAAAATCATCATAATCTGGCGAGCCGTTTCCCAAATATGTTTGGGTCGGCTTTCAGTCGAACCAAATGTAGCTGAATACCAGTGTTTTACATAAAGCGACAGTCTGTCTGACCTCCACAATCAGTAACCGGGAAACAGGTTAGACTGGTTATCAGACATTTTATTCAATTACTACCCAAGTCAATGTGGTATATTGAGCGTTAGGTTATGAGCGAGGCAGGCAAATTAAGACTTAGTTTCAGTGCGGGGTGCAGGCCCATTTATGCCATACCCCTGATGGTATGGTGGGTCGTTTGGATTAGGTTAGGTTAGAACTGTGACCATCAAAGCGCGAAGGCGAGCGGTGCCGCGGCAGCAGCCGCCGAGCGCTATATCCCCTCTATTGTATTGAAGTTTGTATTGAACATTCGACTCTCGTGAATGTCTTATCGCTAAATTCCCAGGATGAGAAATAGGTTTATTGCGACATAGTCATATCGCTAACTGACCATAAAAAACTGTCAAACTACCATAGGGGGCACGGCAATGCCTCCGCCAAGACGAGTCAAACAAAGGGCAAGGGCACTGCCTACCTTTACTCGAAGCGTTTCGTAGTTTTTTTGAACCCTCATAATTGACTTCCCATAGCGACTGCCAAAGACCTTCGATTGACAGCCGGAGCCGACGGCATTACGTGCTTTTCCACGCATGGAGGGAACTCGCTATGAAATGTATGGTCACACATTCACAGTCAGACCACATTTTTACAGATCTATTTATGTAAACTATTTGCCACCAAAGGTACACGATGGTACAGATTCATATTATACTAGTGCGTTGTGTCAAACGCGTTACGTCAAATATAAGGATTTTATAAAAAACACACACCAGTAATATGTTCCGCGCTTTATGCACATCACATAAACTATACCTTCTCCACCTACCTGTGTATTGTGAAAACGTATAAAAGCGTAGCGTGTAACAGTCCAAGCAACGCACGCTAATTGACAGATTGAGTGAGCAGCCACTCTCTACCATCGATGGTGTAGGGTGGATACATCGCCCATTCAAATGGAGGAAGTCTTATAAGTGGGTAGATTAAATTATATTAATACGCAAGTGGAGAGGATTGAGACGGGTATGTTGTAATCGAATGAGAGATAAAGAAATGAGTTCTGATAAATAAATTAATGTGGTATGAGAGAATGGCTGGTAGCAAAGTTGTGCGGGTACGTAAAAAGTGAAGCCTTTAACGGTAAGCTTTTAATATAAATCAATATATTCTTCTTTGGAATAAATTCGTTTCGATTTGATCTGTTACGCAAAGATACTGCTTATGGCAATAAGAAAAACAACATTGTAATTGACAAAATTACAGCTACAGCAGCAGCTAGTTTCAAGTTTACTATTATTTATTGTTAGAAGAATCAACCCTAACAATTTGTTAAATTTTGACGATGTAAAATCCCGATCATCTTTTTACGATCCCTCAAGGTAAATAAAAAAAGATTACCCACAATGCGAGCATTGAAAACCAACTACTAGGAATAAATTATAAATGTAAGTACCTACAACATAATATACCCCCATATCTCTGTCTTCTATTGTAAAGTATTTTCACTAATACCTATTAAGGAATGTCCGGAGCTACCCCTGACACATGGTAACCCTCTTACGTGGTACAGAACGGGCGTCGAAGGTAATGCGAGCGATTTCATTCGGTAGGTACACAGTATCGCATCGAAGTGATTCGATTGTTATCGATTGTACGTATCGAATCGATTCGATTATTTTAAATAGCAGCAGGTGATCCAACTGATGAATACGGTTTGAAGAATTGATCAAGTGTGTTCGTTATTTTGATTGATTGGCACTTGTTTTTGTAAGGGGGAGGAGAGGCGGTGGCGGTGGCGGTCAGATGTCAGTGTGACCTATTATCTATGATATAAATGTCATTAATTTTATTAGTGTATTCGTGTCTTTATGTGTTTTTATTTTTAACCTCTAACCGACTTTGAAAAAAGGAGAATTTTCTAAATTGGGTCGTCTTTTTTTCTTTTGATAAGTCCTCGAATTAAAAAGAAGTGTACAGTGGGTACAATTTCTAGAATATAATAAAATAAAATACAGGATAATAATAAATTAAACAAATATTTCAAAACTTACGAGGAGGGGCGATTAGCTACCATATTACGGGGATCACAATATCAATATTAGTGACGATAAGACAACAAGGGTATCCGTATCCTTGGGTTCCAATCAGGCTTCAATAATAACAAACAATGGACGAAAATAATTGGGATATACGAGACGCGAGTAAAACACATTGATATGGTGCAAAACATCACGCCGCCACACGGTAAACAAGTACCGAAGGTTTATTTCGTGTAATGCTTGAAATAATTATGAAAGGGCTCATGGCTAATTAAAAGCCGTACGGATTGGCCGGTCAGTGGATGGATGACCATTTATTTTATACTGAGACCCCTCTGTGTCTCGGAAATCACGTAAAACTGTTGGGCCCGGCTGTCATTCCAATATTTTTGGCAGTCGTTATGGGTGACATTATGAAACAAAAGGCAGATAGACCGCGCGGAACATTGAGAGTGAAGCCAAAAAAGCAAATACAAATTCAAAAGGGCTTACCTATAACGCGCTTCGTGCTGTACTGACACGAGTCAGAATAGCACGAAACGCCGCATCGTTAAAAAAAAAAAACAAATAAAAAATATAAATTCAAAAGCGAATAAAATCACGAGATTGTAGGTATCCGCTTTTGAATTTGTATTTGCTTTTTTGGCTTCACTCTGAGTGTTCTGCGCGGTCTATCTGCCTTTTGTTTCATAATCTGAGTTACTTTTGGCGGAGGATATCGTGTTACCCAAAAACTGGGTTGTGGTGGTTAGATAGGCAGCCTTTTAATGTAGAACATTGGTGAATACCAATGTTCTACATTAAAAGGCTGCCTATCTGCATCCGATAAGACTGGAATCGGACTACATGGGTACTTGGGAAAAGGCTAGGGGCAGTTTGTTTTGCTTGAAAATTAATTATAAGTTAGGTACTTGTAATCAGTAGCCTTTTAATGTAGAACATTGGTAAATACCAATGTTCTACATTAAAAGGCTGCCTATCTGCATCCGATAAGACTGGAATCGGACTACATGGGTACTTGGGAAAAGGCTAGGGGCAGTTTGTTTTGCTTGAAAATTAATTATAAGTTAGGTACTTGTAATCAGTAGCCTTTTAATGTAGAACATTGGTAAATACCAATGTTCTACATTAAAAGGCTGCCTATCTGCATCCGATAAGACTGGAATCGGACTACATGGGTACTTGGGAAAAGGCTAGGGGCAGTTTGTTTTGCTTGAAAATTAATTATAAGTTAGGTACTTGTAATCAGTAGCCTTTTAATGTAGAACATTGGTAAATACCAATGTTCTACATTAAAAGGCTGCCTATCTGCATCCGATAAGACTGGAATCGGACTACATGGGTACTTGGGAAAAGGCTAGGGGCAGTTTGTTTTGCTTGAAAATTAATTATAAGTTAGGTACTTGTAATCAGTAGCCTTTTAATGTAGAACATTGGTAAATACCAATGTTCTACATTAAAAGGCTGCCTATCTGCATCCGATAAGACTGGAATCGGACTACATGGGTACTTGGGAAAAGGCTAGGGGCAGTTTGTTTTGCTTGAAAATTAATTATAAGTTAGGTACTTGTAATCAGTAGCCTTTTAATGTAGAACATTGGTAAATACCAATGTTCTACATTAAAAGGCTGCCTATCTGCATCCGATAAGACTGGAATCGGACTACATGGGTACTTGGGAAAAGGCTAGGGGCAGTTTGTTTTGCTTGAAAATTAATTATAAGTTAGGTACTTGTAATCAGTAGACGAGGTAACTTTTCTAGTCATTAGGGACTTATAGGCAATTTTAGTAACTTTTAGAAACGTTCGCATTCTATCTCAGTCTGAATGTGTCAAAAATGACACTATTTAAATACATTTTTGACAAGATTAAAGGACATTGACTGTCGCAGAGATGAGACTGCGATTGAAGGTTTTTTAATTACGAGAATTGGCCTTCTGTAGTGATTATATAAACAAGTTGTTATATTATGTTAAAAGATTCTAGAGAAAATGGTTAGTGACTTTAAAAAATATTTTGTAGTGTTTCTGATTAGTTTTATTAGGTTTTTAAAAACAAAAATATTAGATATTTACTAGTATCAGATAAATCCCGTAATTTTGTCGGCTTGTAATGACTTCAATTACATTTTAAGTGAGACTGGCATGTTTTGAGATTACACCTTTTAACATTCATTTTTAACTATAATTATTGAATAAAAGCATGTGAGTGAATAAAATAAATTAGACATGGTAGGTATTATCAAAAAAACAACTAGGTACTGTAACTTTATTACGAAAAAAGTTTATTTATAAAATGAACTCGACCGAAAGCTATTCAAGGTCATTTTCACTGTTCCATTGAGTTTGTAGCAGACCCTATTGTGTAAACTTCCCATTCCGTATTATTGGCCTTCTGTTATTTCACACTTTGTGGTCTCAAGCCGAATATTATACAGGGGTGGGCTATACATCCCCAAAGTGGGGGGTTGGTGCGAGTTTATTTTCAATTCCGACAACAATACGCTGTTTTTCTCACAAACTACCCACTTAAATATAATGCGGCCGATACGGAGAGCGTTGGAGCGTTTTTATTCGCGTGTTTTAGGGGATGCAAGTCATAGGAGTCAACGGTTACGGTACCAGAGAGTAATACGTCACTTACATCGTAATGCCAATTCTGATATATCCTTTCAAAAACTTATATCTACCAATGTAACAAATAAAGGTGAAAATACCATGAACAAAGAAAATTTATCCGGAAATGGTTGGAATTTCACCGAAACTTGCAATACAGTAAGCATATTTTAATTTGATAGAAAAAAAATGAAAAGTTTTATACAAAACTAGCGGGCCTGGCAGACGTTGTCCTGCCCTTGAAATAAAAAAAAAATCCTACAACTCGACCTTGTGAATTGTGAATCTAAACCATTCCTGAATCCACTGGAACGCACATAAAAAATTTCATCAGAATCAGTCCAGTCGTTTAGGAAGAGTTCATTTTCATACACACGCACAGAAGATTCTTATATATAAGATAAGACTAGCGACCCGCCCCGGTTTCGCACGGGTGCAATGGTGATACTAAATATACTACAGAATGTCTTTAGTTATATACAACGTTCACAGCTTTTTTGTCATTAGACAAGACAAACATGTAAACAACAAATCTAAGCGCCAGCCGCTCTAGCCCCGCTTTTTAACACTGTGATATCTTCTAATATATTGATTTTAATGATAAGCTGTAGAGCGCAATTTTGATCTACATGAAATGCACAACGTATCTAAGACATTTAATTTGGTAAGGAATAAAACTGTATTGTTTAAAATAGCTTGGTAAATAACCCATATCTTATTTGTAATTTGTAAAAGATAAAAATGGTTACTGTGGGTTATCCTTAAGAGATAAACATATACCATCGCAGACTTTTTTATCGATCTTTTTTCGATCTAAGATATACAATTCCATAGTACATTAATTTGATATATCTCGTAAGGTTTAGCCAGCGTTTGCAGTGTAAGCGCACAAAAATATGTTTATTACGACCTCACATTACTCTTGGAATTTCTCGGTTTTCTTCTACTATAATATGCATGTATTATACCTATAAACCTTCCTTTTGAATCACTCTATCTATTAAAATAACCCACATCAAAATCCGTTGCGTAGTTTTAAAGATCTAAGCATACATAGGACGCGGCGGGGGACTTTGTTTTATAATATGTAGTGATATTGCTTAATTCATAACTCCTATAACTCGCACCACGCCACACTTCAAGTCCCTCAAGAAAGTATTTTATTTAGAAATATTGTTTTGGGACATACGAACTCACCGATAGGCGTTCTTGCTCAGATACGGCAGGTATTGAGTTAGGATGCACGGTAAGAAAGTTACCACAGAAAACCCACAAAGGCGGCAGGCAATAAATAAAAAATAGATAAAAACAGTTCGTGACAGGCGGATAGAAATTGATATTAAAAGGGTTCCGTTTTTCCTTTTGAGTTACGGAACCCTATTTAAATAGAAATGAATATTTATCGCCAAATTTTATGCCTATAATTGAGCTGAATTTTGCATTAAGGACCTAATCTACAATTTCTAAATAATTCAATTAAATAAATTAAAACTAATTCAATCTGTTACATTACCATGTAACAAATACAGGCCACATGCAAAACTTATGCATGTAGAATAGATTAAAAATTGATCAGCATTTAATATTCAACAAATCTATGATACTCTTTGCGGTTATTTTATTTATTCTCAGCACTTTGGTTGGTTTCAACTGCTTTCAAGTAAATGCAGCGTCTGTCGTGTTGGGGGCGTATTTCGTGTTCATCAATTTGTATGAACTTTTTCACGAGTCACAATATTGCAGCTATCTGTAGAGTAATAAGTGCTTAACTGTCCGATTAGCAAATACAATAGTAAAACAATGGCAACATGACAGCAGCAGTAATGTTCACAGACAAATCTCCTCCATTGAATAGAGATAAAACTCGGATGTGTTGTGTTGAGAACGAAGGCAAAAATCTAGGTTTAAAAAAAAATAAAACACCAGGAATGAAGTCGCGGGCAGCAGTTAGTTGATAATAAATTTCAAGACTTTCTTTATATAATGTTCTTATCGCGTGTACAAAGTCAAACTTCTGCTTATTTCATATTCTATGGTAAAGAAACGACGAAGGTTAGAAAAGGTAACAATTTAAACTCACCTATGCACGATATATTTGAGGTTTTTCGGGCACACTTTACGGCGCGAATGGGTCGCTTTATGTACTCGAGTGATTTAATGGTGTTAGTTTTGTGTTATTATGCCATTTATTTTTGAGATTACTTTGCTATTGGATTTTTGGGGGAACGGAAACATTAACCAAACATTTTAGATTAGATTACAGGAGGTCAACAAAGTTTTGACGGCCATTGACACTATTTAAAAAATATCAAGGTTACCGGCCCCACGTACTCACTCGAATCTGAGCTGTATTTCAAATAACACTGTTTGATATATTAAAAAAATTGTTTTAAACGGAACAAAATTATGTAGTATTTTTGTTAACTGGAAAGTATTTTATTCAACACATAAAATTTACACGTACAATAAAAAAAAAAAGACCTATAACTATTAAACAAAAAATAAACTAATATAATAAGACATCAAAAAATTCCTCCACATCGCCGTCATCTGGGAGTGTGCCCAAGAGACTGACTGCATAGCCACGTTGGATGGCAATTAAAAAATTGTTTGAATAGTGGTAAAAAAAAAATCAACAAAAAAGAAGTTAATTGATCAATCTGAAAGTAGCAATAATTAATTATTAACTCAGTATATAAGTGACATTCACTAAATCCTTGGGGTATAAGAGATGATCTATCGAATATTTCATTACAATTTTGCTCAACAATTTTTGTCAATAACTCCAAAATACCTCCAAAGGTTTTCTTCAAACAAAAGAAAACGAAAAAAGTGACAACATCCTATAAGCCCTTTGTATTCAAATGCTCAGGTATCGACACGAGTGCTATAGGGTTGAAAGGAGTAATTTAAGCGCGTCGATCTAAGACGTATGCGGTTTCGGGGAAAAGGGAATCGAATGAATCTTATGTGAGTGAGTGAATGAATGAATGATTTATGTGAGTTGGTTAAATAAGTAATGCAAGAGTAGGTACCTATTGGGTACGGGATAACTAGATTCCTTGATTGATCTGATTTCGATAGATAACAGCTGGGTAGGTACAGGGTTAGTTTAGGCTTCTTGTCTTGATCTCGATTTCTAAAAGCTTCTTCAATTCTTCGTTAGTTTATTTCAGATACTTCTTTAGAAAAAAAACCGGACAAGTGCGAATCGGACTCGCCCACCGAGGGTTCCGTACATATTTGTAGGTACATATCCATACCTACTATCCATACTTTAATCGACTTAATATTATAAATGCGTTTTTTGCGACATAAACAGCCGTATCTTTTTTTCACGTTAACATTGATGGTTGATTTTTTTACCGCATCAAGGGACCGTAGACTTGTAGACATGAGTATATGGTTTTAATGTCGATACCTCCACGCGTTCCCGAGATAAAGGGTCTTGACAGACAGACGGACAACAAAGTGATCCTATAAGGGTTCCGTTTTTTCCTTTTGAGGTACGGAACCCTAACAAGTAGGTACGTTTTAAATATATTACTAAAAAATAAAAACAATTAATACGTTATTGCTCTGATGCAAAAAGTAAGTTAACGTATTTGTTTTTATTATTGATTCTTTTACATTGCTCTTTAATTACATAGTTATCACATAAATAAAAAAAATCAAATATAGGAGCAATATGAATAATGTAACAAAGATTTTGCAAATACTTGATACTACTACTACTTACTTGACTTGAAATTGAATTTATTAATATTTGAATACTGAGAATCTAATTTTATGGGATAATGTTAATCCATCTACGTATTTTATATGCCTTCTGGCATAACAGAGCGCACTATTAAAAGGATAGTATTTAAAAGCAAATCAAAAAATATCCTTTTTCTATGCAATAAGATTCCGAATCCCCATCAAAATTACTGATTGCACAGCAAAATATTCAACTCAAAATATCACTAAACACACTACAATTTATTTTCGCAGCGTACAGCGATTTTTCCTAAAGCAAAAGCTTTTTCATCAATGCACAGCTAATAATCTTAATGCACATTATACATGTTAACTCTTTTTCTTTTAAATATAGCTTCTATTTTTATATTACTTACAGCAGTTTTTCTAAATAAAACAGCATTTTATTAGTCACAGTCGTCTTATTATTTATTAATTACCACATAATGAAATCAGCAAAAAAAATATAAAATTAGATACAAAATTGTAATTTATTGAATTATTAAAGCGGGTCTTGCAAAGCAAGACGACGAAACCAACGTGACAGAAACATGCACAAGCATTGTTTCTGTCACGGCTCCAGCGCTGCGGGGTCTGGGCGGCCCCACGCGAGCTTATCGTCGCAGATGGTTTTAACGATCACCACCGCAGCTTCGGTTTGCTGGCCGGCTCAGCTGGCCAGCCTAAGCCGCGGCGGCGAGCCTTCAAACCGCCTGCTCCTCAGCTCGCGGGCCGCCCCACCCCTCCGCGCCTACGCGTTCTTAAATTACACTCTAGGTGTAGGGCAGACAAGACTACGTGAAGTCGGTTTTGCAGCGATTCGTTTCTAATTTTTCAGTTAATTTGTAAATTTGCCGAGCATGGCTTCTTGAAAATTAAGACAAATGTGAACAGGTTTTGTTGTACTTACTGGTTAATATGCGACTGGGATAGTTGCTATGAAATATGGAAAATTTGCTGTGCAGTCAGTATTTATGCTATGTATGTAGTATTTTTGTACAAAAATAAATTTAACTGTATTGCATTATGAGGAAAAAAGTAATGTCTTATTGATGTATAATTTCGAATTATCTGCAGTTGGAGTTTTGTTAAACATTTAGTTAATTTGTAGTGGAGTAAGTTATTTTATGTAAAAAAGAATATAAATGATGAGTATGTATTGATAGGCGACTATTTATTTGATATGCAATTTATAATATTGTACCACCGATGTTAACAAAATATGAGTATATGACTTATGAAAACTGTGCCTAGCAGCTTCTTGCTAGTTCTAGAACGAGCAACTAGCTTCATTTTTTTGCTAACTGACCGACAAGACACTTCAAAAGTGCCTATAAATAATTTAATTAAAATAAAAGCTTTGACTTTTGTTGTTGTTATTGTTGTTGTTGTTACTTTGATATAAATCCTAGCATGATAATCATCATAACTACAAGAAAATGTCCACGTTGAACAAAGGTACAGTCAACAGCAAAAGTAGATGATCAAAATCAGAAATTCAATACTAATGAACGGAGTTCGCGTCAGAACTGTGTGGCGTCGAAATGATTCAAAAGTATGTGTGTGACAATCACATACTTTTAATAAATAAACTAGTAATAAATTATATAAATTAGTGTTAGTAAATTAGTATTGAATTTCTGATTTTGATCATCTACTTTTGCTGTTGACTGTACCACAAATGAATAAATGACTTATGACTTATGAAAAGTGTGCCCGTGCAGCTTCTTGCTAGTTCTAGAACGGGCAACGGGCAACAACAGCTTATGTCCGACTAGACAGTTCAAAAGTGCATATAAAATATGATTTAATTGAAATAAAAGCTTTGACTTTGATAGAAATCCCTTCACGATAATCATTTTTAACTGCAAGAAAATGTCCACGCTTAACAAAGGTAGGTACTCCGTATCGAAATTAACATCTCAGAAAATGTGACCCGCAAAATTGCTCTTGTCGATACATTTGGCTGACTCATTAGTCATTGGTCAAGGTGAAAGCGCTAAGGTAGCCCGTGAAATTCAAATATTCTTACGTTTTTTGCAATTTCCCGCTCAGCATCTAGTTTGATGATTTTAATATACTCTATTGCCCTGGCGCATCCCCCTTATGATAGATTATTCTTTGGCTCTAGAATTTTCACATATCTGTAGTATTTAGTTAACATAGTTTATGATAATATTATTTTAATACCCGTCCCAGTGAACCCATTATTACGGCGCCGAGTTACTACTAAGTAACTACGCTGTATTACTAAGGAGTCTTCACTTGTTATGCTAAGCCTTGGAGCAGGTCACATTGATACCGGTAGAGTTAAAGATTAATATAGCCCGACCGTGGGTGTCGTAGAAGGCGACAGAGGGATATTGATAAGAGGATAGGCGGCAGCCTCCTTCTGAGTACCATAACACCTACTGCGATCGCCAACATGCATCGGCCAAGAATGGCGATCACGGTTGAACCCCCCTTGGGGGACACCTAGCCCGGTACGGGAGGGGTGTGGTGACCGCGCAGCTACCTCAGGAACGGTCTGGCTAGTCATTTATATAGACCAAACTAATTGGAAAAATACTGGCTGACTTTTAATCCACTGAACATTGTTCAGGTACTGAAAGTCCTCATAAATACAAATAACTTTTGTTATGGGTCCAGCCTTTTGCCTGAAATATGAAAAAAACTAGATGTTTCATACATTTATTTTTTTTAAAACGTTGCCCCACACTTGGAATTACTCCTGTGTCGTGGGTGCGTTTACAAACATATAAACTCACATACACAAACAGCCAGACCCGGAACCACTATCTTTAGGCCATACAAATATTTGTTCCGTGCGGGAAACGAACCCGCGACACGCAGCGCAGCAGTCAATCGTTTAACCACTGCGCCAACCGTGCCGTCATTTTGATCATTGTGTAGTGCATTTTTGAAGAAAACAGCTTCAGTGTTGGTCATACAATACAAATTGTTGATATAGATGAATAGCCAGTAAATTTAAACTGGTTAAAAAAAAAACTAGTCAACATATTAAATTCACTGAAAAAAGAGCACTTGTAATTTGTAAAAAACCATTAAAATAATAGTTATTTTCAAAAATCTTCGATTGGTTGTAATCACACACAAAACATCTCAAATTCACATAACGCAAAAAGTCAACACCTCAATTTAACAAAGACAACCGCCTTCAAAAAGTAAAAAAAAACTTTCAATTCGCAAGTCGGTGGCTTTGGTTTTGCTTGTTGTTTTGTATTGCCACCGACTTGCAAATTGAAAGTTATTTTTTACTTTTTGAAGGCGGTTGTCTTTTTGTTAATTTTTTTTTTCGCTTTATAGTGCCTACTTCTCATCATAGAAATGAATTACGAAACGGCGACACCATAAAAATTCTGACATCCCTTAGTTTTCAACCCTTAGGGGTTGATTATTTTTTCGATTCATATGGGACGAAATGTGAGGTATACACTATCAATTAAAAAAAAGAATCATCGAGATCGGACTACACTGAAAAAAGTTATGCGTGATCAAACATAAAAAAATATATATAAAAGAATAAAAAAAATGATCATAAAATGAAAACTACTGGGCCAAACAATGTTAAATTTTTATGGGACCAAATAGCAACTATTCCGCCCAAACTAAAGAAGAATCACGAAAATCGGATCATAAATCTCAAAGTAATCGATTAACATACATAAAAAAAAAACAACCGAATTGAGAACCTCTTCCTTTTTTAAGTCGGTTAAAAAGGGGAAAACATACTTGTCACTTAGTCGCTGTCGCTGCGACTGTACGACAATACGCGTTGACTTAATGATGTAAGAAATATGATATGAGAAAGGCAGGGTCGGCGACAATGTGCTCTAATATTACACAGGCTGATGCTACACGCTCTAGTTTGCTCTTTAATAATACAGCCGACGACGACGTCAGATGAAATTTCACGGCGCCTAATGTAAGGTGTTTTGTTTAGACGCGCGTTTGTGTCGCTGCGATTTGTGGTGTTAAAATATTGATTCTATATCTATACTTTAAAAAATATAAGTCAATGATTTCGGTGACATTGTTCGAAAGAAACACATTACTTAGCGCTAATTTGAATCAACTACTTTTGAATATTTCCATTAAAATCATATTAAAACCGTGTCGCTGCGATTGGTGGTGTTAAAATGTTGATTCTATATCTATACCTTAAAAAATATAAGTCAATGATTTCGGTGACATTGTTCTATAGAAACACATTACTTAGCGCTAATTTGAATCTACTACTTTTGAATATTTCCATTATAATCATATTAAAACCAGCCCCCACTGAAGGGGAAAGGTGTCACGTACAGGAAAAAAATCAACCCGAATTGAATTGATGAATTCAGATTTTTATTAAATCTATTATGTTAGTTACATAATTAATAGATATTTTAATCTAAGTATTACTCTTTAATTTACTTCAACCATTCAACATAACAATGGTGCCAATTCCCTTGTTCACAAACTAAATTAAAATTAGGCATTTGGCATCTCTTACTACCAGGCAGCTGAAGAAAAGGACGGCGACAGACAATGACTAAGTTAGAGATATCAAATTAGTTTTTCCCTTGAACTTCGCAATGTTTTTAATCAATACGTTCAGAAATGACAACTATAATTGTATGAACATCTTAGATCAACTTAAATTGACAGCTCATATTAACATCTGTCTCTTTCTTGTTTTATGGGAGAGATAGAGATATAAATAGCTAAAAATTAATTTAGTTCGAGCACAACAGAATTGGCACATCTGTCTAACGTGTCATAGCAGGGATTATTTAATATTCCCATCTCATAATCTCACCCACGTTACATCACACTCATCGCTGCGACACGCAGTCTCGTATGAAGCACCTTATAATAAAGTAGACTGCAAGCGAGGGAAATTTCGTTCCCCTTGTTACCACCAGAGGTCCTAACCTCGGTTGCATTACCTCACTGAGCATTTTTGAGGCTTCCTCGAGACTTTCATGAGGTAGTAAATAGATGATATTAAAGGTGAAACTTCCACGTTCCTATAGTAAAAGGAAGAAAAAGTAAGGGTCGACGTCATTTACTCAAGTGCATGAACTAATAAAATGAGTTTGTTAAATTAAGTTTTTAGTGCAGTTTTATAAGCTGTTAGGAAATATTGTGGTGACTTTATTGCTTTTGATATTAATGAAGGAACTAACATTTTTTTTTTATAAGTACTTTTGTAATAGGTGACGAGGTTTAATATGAATGTGTTTCATAATCATCGTTGGATCATAGAGTTTACTTTGCTGCAAAAACAACTAGTCCACCAATATAAATAACACTATTAAAGTACAGAGGTCAACACGTCGAGCTACAACAATCTGTCAAATTTCTTTGATAGATTTTCAACGTTATTAGAAAAGAATTACTTTCATATTCAATTGGGAAAATTTGACAGTTTGATATGACTTGATGTGAAGTACAGAGGTCAACACATCGAGCTACAACAATCTGTCAAATTTCTTTGATAGATTTTCAACGTTATTAGAAAAGAATTAGTTTCATATTCAATTGGGAAAATTTGACAGTTTGATATGACTTGATGTGCTGGCGTCTGTATATGACGTAAAAGTAAAAAAAAAAGTAAACGTTTAGTCATTCATTCACTGACTAAACATGAAATATCAAAAATGCCCTCAATTTCGTAGTTTAGTCAGTTTAGTTAACAGTTTAGTTTTTATAAGTAGGAGAAATCAGTCAAAAATAGCGATATTGCGAAAGGGAAAATGAAAAACGTAAAAAAACTCTAACCAATAATATTATTAGTTCTCAATTTGATGGCTCTTAAAACGATCTAAACTCCGTGACCAGACTATAATCCCATTAATATTTCACAGCTATTTTAACAAGATATTAATGTTAATTCTTCGAAGAAAGAAGTAAAGGGCGTGTTGTAAGCGGGCGAGAGAGAATTTTTTTACGATGTGATTATAAAATACGATATAATAAACAATATAGCGGTTTAAAATGTTTGTTTAGATGTTAAAGCTAATTGAATTGAAGTATCAAGATTCAGGATGTCATAGTGTTGATGGACGGTTTTGTGTCTTCATACCCTTATGAGAGTACAGACAGCGTCGTCAACTGCTAACCCCCCACGCATACAAATTTCTTCGGATAGAGGGGTCAGCAATTGATGACGCTGTCTGTACCTAAGCCTTACTGCTTGAAAAGGTTCAAAAATCATTTCTTAGATTTTTTTAGAAACTGTATCATTATTATTCATTTTTGTATCCCACAAAATTTTTGCTTGGTATGCTAGCATTGAACTCTCTTGAAGTCAGGCGGAATTACTTTCTACTATTGTTCGCCTGCCGTGTCCTGCGCTGAGAGTCGGATTGCCCGGAACTTGTAGCTCAGCTTGTGAGGCTATTTGTGTCTCTTGTACCTAAACACCAGCTCAGGTTACAAAAGAACTACTTATTAGCTGTTCTGTCAGCACAAACAGTCTCGCATTTTAACTCGCTCCTGGTTCGTACGCTGGCAATGCTAAATGTTCTTCTGGCATCAACGCCGGAGTGTGATTTGTTTGCCACGAAATGGATAGATGTGTGTCGTGAATGTTTGAGATTTTGTGAGATAATGGACAATAGATGAGATTTTTTTGTGTTCATTTTATATTACCTATTGTTATTTACTTTTTATTTGTTACTTTTATTAATTTTTTGTTTCTCTTGTCTTTTCCTCGTCTAAATTATTTACTTTTTAACTTTTATGTACTGTACAGTTATTAGGACATTGCCTGTTATGTTGTACATGTTTCTTGTAAATAAATAAATTAATACAGTGAATGCGTGCTGAAGAAGGTGGCTGGCAGCGGATGGATGCGAGATGCCCAAGACCAGGTTGGTTGGTGATCTCTGGGGGAGGCCTACGCTCAGCAGTGGCCGGCAATAGGCTGATATGATGATGGTGATGACAGTGGATGCGTAGAGAGGACTGTGTGACATCGGTACCGCGCATGACAGCATGACGACAAACATCACGTATCAATTGCATGAAAAAAGGTAACCTATCATGTGCAGTTTGACACCTACACTGCTCCGGTGATGCAACAGTTTTGTTTTCGGATCGGCATCTTACAATAAACTTACTAAAATCGAAATTTAAAGTTGCGACTTTTAAAGCGTTTGTCTAAAGTTATGACTCAAAGGAATGAAGATGAAAAAGATGTAATGTGTGAGTGTGTGTGTGTGTGTGTAATCTAAGTTGGCTTTTGCCTATACCCTGTTTAAAAATTGTTATATAAAAACCAGTAGCCTCACTTGAATTTAATGAGTAAGGTACAGGGGTCAGCACATAGATAATAATAGATTTTCAACTTTATTGCAAAAACATTAAGGTTCGTAGTCAATTGGGAAAATTTGACAGTTTGGTAAGGCTTGATGTGCTGGCGACTGTACGTCGATAAAAATCTCGTCCAAAAACTTTACACAGACACTAACCCATCCGAAATCACCAATATAGAATAGAATCGACTTCAACCAATCGCACACTCCTCTAGATTAAATCAAGGTAACCCTACCCATCTGCTAATCTCGTCCACAGTAAACTGCGCGAACGAATTACTGTAATTACGTTCGGCTGTGCCCGCGGGGAATAATTTGTTGGTTTTCGGACCCTAGCGAAATGTAACACCAGCCGGGAGTCGGGGTGAACGTCTGTGGGGAGCGGCTGCGGTGAAGGTTAGGCTGTGCCACAGAGTATCTGCTATTTACAGTGGGATATTGCCCATAAATGTGATTGGGTTTGAAAACTGTTTCGCTCTATGCCGTATTAACGGCTGTCTGTATGGTTCATTTATACTAATATTATACTTACAAATATTTTAAAGAGGTAAAGTTTGGATTCTTTTTTCATTATTTCTTTGTATGAGGTAATCATTTGAAGTAATGGTCCATTTATAACAAATCTTTAACAGATAAAAAGTTAACCGAGTGTCATAGGTTTCAAAGTCAAAAAGTCAAAGTCAAATTAGAAAAAAAAGACCATTGAAAGGCATTTTTGAACGTCATTAACATGGAAAATTGAATCTAGTTGCCTGTTTCAAAAAGTAGTTTCCTGTTGAGATGGGCAAGAAACTCCATACTTTTTTTTTATATTGTTATAGGCTTGCTTGTTTGGCCGCAACTTACCTACAATTGTTTTTTTTTACAATATTTTGTATAAGTACAGGTTTTTTTTAAATAATATTATAGACTTTCGTTTGGCCGTAATTTACCTGATCTTAAGTTAGAATGCGGCCTAAGCTGGAGCACGCTTGCCTAGGATAAATCAGTGCACTCGTCCCTTATACGTGTATACAATGTCCCTTGCCTTTAAACCCTATATTTTATGGCAGACTTGACTTCTACGCAAACGAAGTCGCAAACAACAGCTAGTCGGTTATAGATTTGACGTGCAGGATTTGAAAAATACTAGAACATAAGCTATGAAAAACTCCGCACGAATATTGTATAAAAAAGTTTTCGTGTTGTCTAACTGCAAGGAATGAATTTGAGTGAACTGTGGTAGTATTATGCAGGGAGAAGCACCGCACGGGTTCTGCGTTTTAGTAATTCTATGAAGTGTAAAGGCGTTGCTTGTATACGATAGGTATGTAAACAAGCTTGAAGAGTAAGACTAATTGGACTTGAAGGCAATTTTCAAGGCTTTTGTTTCAAGGCATATTTTTTCAAATACCGAACTGAGTAACAATAACTCAGAAAACACAATTTCAGCTGATCAGCAGTGCTTTTCTGTTACAATCTCCCTCGGTGAACACCTAGGTGAAGTGAGCTGTCATCCGTTCCGATGCTACGGATTTACAAAGCACAACAATCGGATGACAGCTCACTCCACCTAGGTGTTCACCGAGGGAGATGGTAACAGAATAGCACAACAGATCTGTAAAAATCTCCTTCGGTGAACTCATTGCGGACCCACCATAACATTGGCCATACCTCTGGTAGTATGGTAGATCTAAAACTATACCTCTCTTTTAACCTAACCCATAGATTCACCAATAATAGAGGGGATCTGGCGCTCGGCGGCCGCTACCGCGGCACCGCTTCCTTCGCTCTCTCGCCTTCGCGCTATAATGGTCACAGTTCTAACCTAACTCTAAAGATTTTTTCAGTGGTATAGTCACCCCATACCACCGGGGGTATGGGCCAGTGGTATTGTAAGTCAGCATACGTTAAATTTAGGTGATGTGAGCTCACCTCACGCTCACGTCATTCGTTTTTGTAAAATAATTTATTTACACGTCATTTATCGGTAGTATCCACCCCTACCTACTCTTGCTGATAACGCTGTCCACACATAATTTAATCAAATCAACTACCACATAATATGCACCCCACCCTTCCCTTATTCGTAGAGTGCTGACTGTCGTGAGTTACACCCGCGTGCATAATAAATAGTTGCAATCTAAAGCCACCTAAAAATGGAAATTTTGTTAGCGTACTGTTTTTGTCCGTCTATCTGTATCTGTACCTCTAAACAAAGTCATATCCAACCTTTTTTGTTAATGAAAATGTAATTAAAGAAACCCAAAATGTGTTGCAATAATTAAAGTGAAACGGAAAAGAAACCTCAAATGTTAATGTGGGAATGTTATAATTTGTTATTTGAAAATGTATCAAATAACGGGTTTGATATTAATTTACTCTGTTATGAATATTATATACGTCTTTGTACCTACCATTACGGCTAATTTTGCAGCGGACCGAGTAGAAGCACGCGGAGAACAATATAACGTAAATTCGATCTGTGTTTAAATTATAAACATCCCTATTTCGCACATATCTATGCTAATATTATAAATGCGAAAGTGAATTTGTTTGTCACGCTTTCACGGCTAAACTACTAAACCGATTTTGACGAAATTTGGTACAGACACAAAGTTCGTAAGGCTGCGGCGCGCTCGAGCAGAGAGACCACTCAGAACAAACCGCCATTTTACTCACGCACACATTGACATTACGTTTATAGGCAATCTTAACCAGTTTCAAGCAGACATCAGTCTCGACTGTCACGTTTTGACTAAATGAATAAATGAGAGACATTGACATTTCATGACGAACGGAAAAAATTGTTATAAAAAAAATGCAAAGAGTTCCAACCAGTGTCAATAAAATTTCATATTGTCACAAATAAAACCTACAGAGTCAATACAGTAGCAGCCCTAGTGAGTCTGGCAAGTTTAGGTAATTATTTTTAAAGATGGCGGGAGCGGTCCTTCTGTACCCTCCATATTTTGTGGTACAGACTAAGCTTGTATCCCAATAAAGGATATTAGCTACTTATTAGATCGACACTTAGTCGTATTACTTATTATTACTTGTTGTGGAAAATTCAACCAAAATGCTGTGGGATAATCCTACATCCAATTCGAAAATTGAATACTTTTGTATTGCTATTGTTGTTTTTTTTTAAAAGATTTTGTATATTCAGGTATTCTTTCTAAAGTGCATTGTGATGTAAACAATTATTAATAACCGTTAGCTGCTTCTGATTAAACAGCATTATACAGAATTGAGACAATCATATTCCATAACCTAAATCAATTCTCTAGCCAAAATTTTCCACTAAATAACTGTTCTATATTTTAAACATAGTCTGATATTGCCAACTGCACTCCTGGCTCGCATTTGTAGAACCATTTAGATCATTAACAACTAACTGTACAAACTAAATGTACTTAACATTTAGTTAGTACAGTCAATAACATTAATATGTAAAAAAAATAATAATTGTTCCATTATTTACTTTTTCTTCTTATTATTTTTAAATATTCATTCATAAATACATTCTCTTAAAAATTTGTAATATCTGTAATATTACAAAGAGGTAAAATTGAATAGATTGTTTTTTTTTTGTTTTATGTTAGAATGAGGTTCGCAGACAAAAAATTGACTGTTTAAATGTTTTCTCAAATATACCTAATATTTGAAAATATAAAATCGTGGTTAGAATCTAACATCAAATATGTTTGTATTATTTAAATCGATTCATTCAGAAGTAAGTGTATGTTAATGGAATTGTTCGATTTTTAATTTTGGTCACCGACGAGGAAATCACTTTTTAATTTTGCTATGTGTGTGCTTTATGCTCGCCAATGTACAATGTAGGTTGTACATGGTAAGTTAAAATGGCCACCACGTGGATTACAGCCAGTATTATCTCGATAGTGTTTACAGCGGTCATAAAACTAATTTGGCCATAATGAGGACCCATTACTGTGTCGTAATATGCGGCACATTTAATATACAACCGATAAAAAGAGTTGCGGGATATTCGACTTTATTTTTGAAAACGCAAAGTTGAATTTTGAGAGCATTTAGGTATTTATGGGATACTTTCTATTATTTAATGGTTGATAGGTCAAATGTGGTATAGATTAGAAATAGGTAAGTGCATAAAATAAGCCTTACAAAGCTATAGAGGAAGCTAAAATAGATTTGAGCTGCTGTGGGGAAAATAATTCATACTTTGTATGGAGGTACCCGATACCCAGATCAAAAAGTTCTGCCAATGGCAAGTAAAAGCACAGTTATCATGTTTATTAAAAAAAATAGATTTAGAAAACGCAATTTGGCAATTTATTTGCCGTAGTGGCAAATTATTATTTAAATTTATAATTTGAATAAAATTCTCTGAATACCCGTTATTCAAGAGAACTAAAACTAGGATCACAAGAAACGCATTATAAACGTGCATACTCAAAATTCGTAACAAATCTTTATTAAAAAGATTGATGTATCGTTATCAACTATTTCCCTATTATTGTTAACTATTAGTACTTACTATAAATCTGATCTTAAATACAGTAAAATAATTAAAAACATCACGGTGCATACTTATCGCATGGGACGATTAATATTTCATTGGAAATCCACCTGAAACAAAGGAAAATTTCACATTAGAAAAACTACAATAGGTACATTTCTTGTTATTCTTCTCGAATATTTCAGTGCGATGTTTTTTGTTCACAAAAATATTAAGTAAAAAGGTATTACGAGTTTCATTTTAATCTTCGAATATATTATCGGTAAAATGTGAGTTTGTATAACTCTCTCTAGAGAGTAAAGTCGTAACGGATATTCATATCTATTTGCACAAACACAGAATACAAATAAAATAAAATCATTATTTCTACTTAGACCATTAAAAGGTTCTTTTTAACATCAAAAAAATTAGAAAAAGTAATTGACTCAGTTGCCCCATCGTAAAGGTAGTTTCGTATAGAGAAAAATGTGTGAAAAACTTCATACCTTCTTACTCTTTATAGAATAAAATGTTAATGTGCTACAAACTGCTACCAAACAATGTTGTAATTGTTTTACATTGTAAGTCGTGATGGAAACCTGGATTTATAATTAGCTAGCGATTCGCTCCAGCTTTGTGTGGGTATTGTATCGTCCTGCCTGTTGGAGTATTTTACGGCTCATCAACACCACATAACGCACACAATCGCACTACACAACCACTACGGTCGAGCGCCATATTGCAAGTTGCAACTGCCACGTGACGTCGGCGCCTCAGACAACCATAGTTAGTAAAAATGTGAAAGATAAGTGCAACAAAGAGTATAATAAGTTATTTCCCATTTGCATTATACCGATAGATAAAAAATTAGATTATTTGGTAGGTCTGGAATATTATTATAATAACGAATATAAAGTTAATGTCAAAAACAAGTACAACACACGTAGGGTTAGAGAGAATAAACTGGTTCAACCACAGATAACAAACTATTATGGTTAAAGAACAACTAAGTAGGTATTTGGTGCCTGAAGTGTTTAACAAAATAGACTTTTTAAGAGAAAATGTAAAAATTAGTAAAGGATCACTTAAGATGAAATTAGAAAACATTATGCAGGATTGCAAACAGAGCTAAATAATAATATAATAATAATAATAAATTCTTTATTTTCTCTTCCACAAATAAAAATTACAAAACACAACATAATATGTAGACACCAAAATTCCAACTAATAATAAAAGGAACTGAACTTACACAACATTGAGAATTTGAGCAAGGTGTTACAAAGGTGAGAATATTTTATTCGTGGGAGACTGGTGCCTAAACTAAGCCGAAGCCTGTATTTCAGGACACCAGGTGCCCCCACCAAGAAGCTAATAATTATTAATTATGAAGATACAAAAAACAAAATAATTAACTGGTTAGGTGACAAAGTTACAATCAGATTCAGTTTGGAAAGAAAATGGAAGAGTGTAAGAGTGTGTGAACATTGAGACAATGTATCTATGTGTGTTGTGTAATGAGTATTATATGGGAGAGTATATGTGTGATGTGTGTGCGGTGAGTGTGTGGTGTGTGGTGTATGTATGTTTATTGTTTTAGATGTAAGAAATTTCAAATACTACAAAAAAATTGTTCAATTCAATTTAGTTCACTTAAATTAGTTCACTAAAATAAATACATTGTATGTAAACCATAACAATTTACTATGTAAGTAACATAAGGTGGTTCATTGTTACTGTAAAAGAACGCCTCTCGCCATCAAACGTAAAAGTTTGGCGAGTTTAGAATTAAGTAACACATCTGTATCAATAATTTATTAACTAAAAAAAAAAAAAAACAACACTTTAGTCAATACACTACAGGTACTATATAAACCAATTTAAACACAACCTTAACAAATTATAACCTAAACCTTCCTTTTGAAACACGCCGCCTATTGCTGAAAACGGATTAAAATCCGTTGAGCAGTTTAAATAAAAGACCTGTGCGTGCAGACTGCGGGACCGAATTTGTATTAGTACTGTGTAAAAAAAATATATCTGAAATAGCCAATCCGCCTTGACCAAGCGTGCTGGGCCTCGAGTCTGCTATTACAATAGTGTCAGAATGGTCTGTCATTGATTTTATAATTGTTGATTTAGACAAGTTTGGTAATCTACTAATAAAATGGCGTCATTATGACTTTCCAATGATCAACCACTGACACGCCAAAATAAATGATAGAGAATGGTAATCTCGTACAAAATGACAACTGAATGACTGACTTAGGCGGTAATCTGCTAAAATTTTGACAGTTTATTTGATCAGTGACCTACCATAACAACGTCATTGTGGAGTCATTGATCGACCAATGATCGACCATTATGAATTTAGCAGATTACGAACTTTTAGCAAAATGACA
The DNA here is from genome assembly GCA_947361185.1 of Charanyca ferruginea. Classification (NCBI taxonomy): domain Eukaryota; kingdom Metazoa; phylum Arthropoda; class Insecta; order Lepidoptera; family Noctuidae; genus Charanyca; species Charanyca ferruginea. Next base: position 5,625,323 of record OX376062.1, read on the forward strand.
ATGGGATCGTGTTGGAATGACGAAATTATACAAATAGCAGACTTGGCCCCCTGATCAATGCTCGTGCCTTTTCTGTATGATGGCTTTGCCCTGCAGTGGACAATTATAGGCTAGTAATCGTCAAAGAATGTCAACCCTAGGCTCAGATTATGAAAGAAAATGCAGATAGACCGCGCGGAATACTGAGAGTAAAGCCAAAAAAGCAAATACAAACTCAAAAGCGAATACCTACAATGCGCTTCGTGCTGTACTGACACGAGTCAGTAGGCATAGCACGAAACGCCGCATCGTTAAAAAAAGCAAACATAAATACAAATATAAATTCAAAAGCGAATGCAATCACGAGATTGTAAGTGTTCGCTTTTCAATTTGTATTTGCTTTTTTGGCTTCACTCTCAGTATTCCGCGCGGTCTGTCTGTATTTGTTTCATAATCTGAGACCCTGGGTATTGTTGAATCAGGAACTGAATATAGTCCTACGAGGTTATTAGTGTTTTGCAAAAAAAATGTATAATAAGAATACCTACGGGTAATTATCCTATAAGTAACCCACGATTGGTTTATAACAGATAGCTCCGAGCATCAATATTGATTGTTGAAGGTAGACGCAGAATTGATGAGGGTATAACTCATTAAATCATGCGAGACGGTATAATGTAGCGAAGAGGGAAACTTTCTTAATGTTTATGGATTTTTTGGCGGAATTAGAGCACAGGTGGTCGAGTAATAGGGTTGTTTATTGCTTTGGTTCCGTATACCTACTGTATTTTAGCATATGCTTTTCGTTTTTTTTAAAGAAATTACAGTTTTTTAAGTATACAGGACCCGTTTAGTCTCGTGCTGTCTCTATCACTTTATGTCAAAGTGACAGTATGAGACTTGACGGTATCTTAAAATTGAGTAGCGTTTGAGTATTTGGCCATCTAAAGGGTGCCATATTGAACCAAGTATGACTTCATAAAACCAGCGGATCATTAAGACGCTTCTACCATACCATTACCTCATTTATGAAATGATGACAAGTAGCTTAGAACGTAAGTACTTTCATGATCAGTGTGTTGTCACTGACTACATACGGGACCGAAACGAAACGTGGTCGCTCACAATGGGCCTCATCAGAAGGCTTAAAGTCACCCAAAGGGCAATGGGAGAGGGCTCGGAGTTTCCTTGCGTGATAAAATCAGAAATGAGGACATCCGCAAGAGAACCAAGGTTACCGACGTAGCCCGAAGAATTGCCAAACTTAAGTAGCAGTGGGCAGGGCACATTGCTCGCAGAACGGATGGCCGATGGGGCCGAAAAGTTCTGGAGTGGCGACCGCGAACCGGAGGGCGTTGCGTTGGAAGGCCTCCAATGCAACGCCTTTCGATCCTAGGTGGACCTATGACCTGGTAAATATTGCGGGGATCCGCTGGATGCGAGTCGAACGGGACCGGTCAATGTGGGAGGGAGAGGAACACTTGGGGGAGGCCTATGTCCAGCAGTGGACGTCTTTCGGCTGAAATGATGAGTTTAGAAAATATGCAGGCACAAATGAACATACTGTATGCTGAAATCATAAACTCTCTTTTCGCTTCGCTGTAGTCGTGTAATGAATGATGTCGAAATATATAGGTTGGTCATCACGCAATTCAAATAGAACAATAACTATAAATGCGATCCATCAAAATACGAGACACCCTGTCGCCATGTTTTGCTATCATCAATTCTGTACGGTGCCGGATTAATGAATAATTAATGTTAAGTCTCCGTGTTCGTGCCATACACGATTTAATTTTCATTTGATTTGATTGTTCACGGGATGTGGGAATGCGTCACGTTGTGAAGTGTAACGTAAATATGTGCGGATGTTTGTAAGAGTGTGTAATATGTATGTTGGTTTTGAAATGTATTATTGTAATGCGCAAGCGACTGAACGCAGTAGGTCTGCTTCGTGGTGGCGTTTCGGCTTTCGATGTCGCTGCTCACCCCATTTAAATACTGTAGAGTCGGTGGAGGATGAACCATATGAAATAGGTGAGCTTGGCGAGGGTGGAGGAGGAGGCTTAAGTTCAGTACTGGACGGCTATAGGCTGATATCAAAAATACTAAAAAAGCGTTTTACTCCATAGAACAGCTGACGTACAGTAAAATTATTGATGACTTGTAATAATAATCTTTGGGACGGATCTGCCAGATACCAGCTTGATGCCCTAGAGTCAGTTGAGAAACGAGCCAAGAGGATCATTGGCAATGATAGGCTAGTCGAGTCAAAGCTCCAAAGTCTTGAGCATCGACGCCCATTTGCTGGCCTGTCGGTTTTCTATTGGTTGCATTATGGGGAGTGTGTGACGGAATTGCATAATTTAATTTCGCCGAGCCCGTTCTATCATCGTACCACAAGACGTACGACGATGACGTGCGCCACCGGTACATGGTGGACATCCCACCCACACGCACGAAACGTTTTGGGAATACATTCATTGTGCGTACTGCTAAGGAGTGTAATTCCCTGCCTGAGTCTGTGTTTCCTGATAGCTACAACCTGGGAGTCTTTAAGTCAAGAGTGAATAGGTTCCTTCTAGGCAAGCGTGCTCCATCTTAGACCGCATCATCGCTTCCCATCAGGTGAGATAGTGGTCAAACGTATGCCTAGCAATGGATAAAAAAAAAACATGAAAATTGTGTTGAATATTATGAATCAATCAATTAATAAATTATTGATATTATTCAATGTCTTATTATTATTGAATAAATAAGTTTTTAATTCAATTATTTGTATTGATTAAGCAATTATTATGTGTTTTATGTTTTACTTTTAACACAAAAAAATTGGCCTTTAATTCTTTTACTAATAAATCTGTATATCTGTTTAGTGTAGTTATATTTAGGGTTAGTTACTAAACTCGATGAAATTAGACATTATTAAATGTAGACAGGATAAAAACACTAATATCCAGGCTTTACGGTAAGTTTTGTTTTCCGTCAAATGCACGATACATGGTAACTCAAATTTTCCTTTTTGCCATTACAAGTTTTGTAGTGAGCACTAACTAGAAAACATGACTGATTTATAGGTATTTGCACCAAGCGTCAATCCAGTTTTCTAACTCCAATTTTCTAACTCCATTTTTATTTTAGTTTCAGATTAAACATTCATCCACCATACTGCCGTATCGGAGTAACGTCTTCGTGTTGAGTTATGGGCTTCCGCAAACTTCCCTCTTGCACAAATTTTAGGGTTCCGCCTTAAAAATGTATATCACAGGAAAGCAGGTAAACACAATATAGATTTTCGTTGAGATTTTACGAGTTACTATAAAAATACTTCGCTGTTGAAGTTTTCAGGTGTATTGATATTTAAGTAAGTATTTTGAGTTATTTTGTTCTGAGGAATAGAATTGCACTTTCAGGATTTCTTTATTATATATATCATCATTATCATCATGTCAACCGTAATCGCCTTGTTTGGCCGATGCATGTTGGTGATCGCAGAAGGTGTTAAGGTACTCCGGAGGATGCTGCTGCCTACCTACCCTCTTGTTAAATATCCCTCGGTCGCCTTCTACGACATCGACGGGAACAAATGGGGTGGTGCTATTCGCGGTCGGCAGAACAGGGCCATTCGTGGCTGGCACCACAAGGCGTAATGATAATTTTCGCAGTTTAATATATATTTTTTTATTACTATATATACTTATCCAACAAGCTGCATGCACAGTGACCGCTGGGCAATTATTCTGCACGCTATGGGTGCCTGAAGATGGACGGCGTCGCCGAGGATGGCCCAGGAAGACGTGGCGAGATGACCTGGTCACGTACCACGAGAGCAGGCTCTAGGCGGCGCGGCAAAAAGTTCTGGACTTGGGGGAGGTCTTTGGCCAGCAGTGGGCCCGTGGGGGCTAGAGAAAAAATATCTGTACGATCAACTAACAATCGTGGTTTTCCAACAAAAAGAAAGGGTTCCCAATCAACAAAAAACATTATAACTGCAGAACCAACACAGAACCTCTTTCGAAAGCCTACAATTCATACATTTCCCGTTATTTTTACTTCCCGGTATCCCGCGGGAAACCTGATAGGGGGAGGGAGGGATATCAGGTGGGGTTGAACAGATAGTCGGGCGAGCAGTTGAATTATATTGTTATTTCTGCGATCAGGAATCGATTGTGCGTCCCGACGGTACGCGGTTACAACGCTCGGTCTCATGGATACCTGTGTTATGTATGGGTTTCGGCTGAGAAGATATTTTTACTAAAGCCTATGTACGTAAGTACTGGAGAGTACGTATATTTTATTTAAACATAACAGTGATCAGATTGTTACATCAATCATGAACTAGCTTCTGCCCGCGACTTCGTCCACGTGGAAATTAAGAATAACATAAAAAAGTATAGGTAGCTCTTGGCAATAATATTAATCTATCAGTGAAAATTTTGGTGTCGTTGAACCAGTCATCATATCAGCTTATTGACGTCCACTGCCAAACGTAAGTCTCCCCCAGAGATCGTCAACGAACCCGGTCTTGGGTGGCCCAAATCCATCCACTGCCAGCCACTTTCTTCAAATCGTCGGTCCATCGCAGGGCGTCCCACATTACGCTTGCCCAAACGCGGTCTCCACCCTAAAGCCCGTCACATACGTAGCTATAATATATATTATAGCTAGCCACCACACCACACACGGTAGCTATAATATAATAATATGTTTTCGCTCTTATTACGTCTGCGATCGTTGTTTGTTTCACATTTTTGAAATATACATTAATATGCCTTGCTATATCTGTCCGCAGTAAATATATATATTATAGCTGCGTCTGAAATATATCGTAATATGCCTTGCTATGAATTATATTAATTAATATATATTATAGCTACGTCTGTGACGGGCTTAAAGCGTGTCTGCTCCAAAACTATGTCATAGCGTGCTTCCAGACATTACCTCTTATATACAAACAAATCTTTACCTCTTTACAATACTAATATAAATTAAAATTCGCTAATGGGAAGCGACGTTATCCCTGAGTTATTATCAAAAAATTACGGATCCCTAAAAAATTTCGGGCGGAAGAAGTCGTGGACTAAAGCCACCTATAAAAATAAATATAAGACGCTTTCATTATTACAATTCGGTTGACCGAAGTTACTCAGTAGTCCGAAGCAAAAGTAAAACATCTGCCATTGAATAAAATAATGATAAGTCAAGTACCATAATTCAGGCTGCTAAAATGCCCCAAAAAAATTCTACACACAAGTAATATAATATAAGAGTATATAAATCCCCCTCTATGCCGGTCGTCAAGGACGATATAGCCTTTTTTGATTAACGCCACAAGTATACCGTCTCAAGGAAAGGGTTATATTATAATATTCCGACATAGGGTTGTCATATTCGAGATTATTACAATTTGTCAAGACCCGTCTTGTGATTGAATCGTCAATCTTTTGGAAGGTCGTGTACGTATGTAATAGAAAAACAGGGAGATGTTTCTTTTGTTAAGTTACAATAATAATTTATTCATTCGTAGCCTACATAACAAGTTCAGAGCTATGTTAAAACTGGGATCCCTTTTTGCATAATGTTCTTTTTCCTAATATAGTTTGGCATAACAAGTTTGGCATAATTTGTTTTGGCATAATTTGTTTTGCCATAATAATACTTTCCCATGTATATATTTTGGCATACAGTTTGTTGGCATAATTATCTTTAAGGCTAATTTGTTATGGCATAAATTTAATTCGCATAATGTTACTATTGTCTTAAAAATTAATTATGTTGTGCTACAAAACTTAGTGACTGAAACGAATCGCTGCAAAACCGACTACGCAGAGAAGACTACGTGGAGTCGGTCGGCTATGTTCAAAAGGTAGGCCTTTTGAGTGTAATCTAAACCCGCGTAGGCATGGAGGGGTGAGGCAGCCTGCGAGCTGAAGAGCAGGTGGTTTTAACGCTCGCCGCTGTGGCTGACTGCGGTGGTGAGCGTGAAACACAATCTGCGACGATAAGCTCGCGTGGGCCCGCCGGAGCCCCGCAGCGCCGGAGCAGTGACAGAAACCATGCCTGCTGCATGTTGCATACTGCATGCTTGCTTGCATGCTGCCTGTTTGCTATATACTTGCTGCAAACTTGTTTGCATGCTTGTTTGCATGCTTGTTTGCATGCTGCATGCTTGCTGCATGGTTGTTTGCACATGTTTGCTACATGCATGATAAAAATAAATTTTAATATCATTATGCGTAAATAAATTTATGCTTTAGAGTTTTATGCTTAATCATTATTATGATTAAAGAAATTATGCTTAAAAAAATATGCGTAAACTGTTATGCGTAAATAATGTTATTCAAAAATATAATTAGGAGAATTAAAAATATGCTAAGTCACTTTAAAATTTTATGCAAATGGATAGGGAACCGTTAAAACTGTCACTATTAAAACTGTTTCACATTTTAGTTTTTGAAGTGGGTAGTAATTTTTTTTTTAGATTTTTTGCTTTTTTGCCAACTTTATATCCAAATCATTTAGGAAGCGGTAACAACACCACTAAAAAGTCATAGGAAAGCAAAAATACGCAATTTCGTTTACTTGAAAGTCATAATTATTTTTCCAGTTATTTCGGCTTAAAAACCAAATTACTAAACCGATTTTAATAAAATTTGTGTGGGACGGACCTGGAGTCACGTACTATCGGAAAGTCATTGAAACCGGTTCACACCTGGCAAATATATGAACGGACATACATACAAACAAAATCAGTCATATTGAGAACCTGCTCCTTTTTTGGATATCGGTTATAAAACTACTAACAAAACGCAATTTTTATAGCCGCTAATTTGATTAAACTCTAATAGAAAGCGACAACCCTATTTCGAGCCACAGCAAAGAATGTACATACCTACCTATTCGCAGAAAAATATCCTGCACTTACCAACCACGCGTATTACTACTACTTATGTTTTATGTCAAAACATAAAAGTGTATATACGGTTTTCTGTGTGAGAATAACAGAAATAAACCGGTGAAATTTAAAATGAGCGATGATAAGAATGGTGATGCTATGACCATGAATATATTTTGTTGTATATGTAGGGGAGTGTTTGTTGCGTGTTTCTATGAGCGAAAGATGTTTGTTTATAATAATATGTAAAAGTTAAAAGAATAGTGGCTTGTGGTTAAGTAAAAGGCGTATTGAGCGGTCGTAGTTAAGCTAAGTTTGCCGTGATCATTCCATGCCTTGAAAAGCACGTAAAGCCGTTGGACCCGGCTGTTATTTGTAGATCTTTGACAGTTATTATGGGTCATCAGGAGCCAGAAAGTTTGATAACCATTCTTACCAAAGGATTTCGTGTAACCCATTACCTCACTGGGTTGTGGAAGTCAGATAGGCAGTCGCTCCATGTAAAACACTCTTATTCATCTGTTTCCAGTTAGACTAGTCGACCCCAACATTGGAAAAGGTTAGGCAGATTAGGACGCAAAATTTAAAATAAATAGTTTCCAAGGCGAACGGCGCAAGGGGTAATAATGCTTTTACGCTAGAATGATGCAGTTACAATGTATTGTTGGACTAATGTATAGATAAGCTTGTAGTTAAGTGCTGATTAATAATATTATAGTATCAATCATTCGATCTTTTATTGTTAACGTAGGTATGTACCTCTGGAAGAGATACAAAAAAGTGTATAGTAGTGTATACCACTACTTGTCACTTACAGGCCAGTAATGGAATTAAAATCGGATGGTCCTAACCCTAAAAATAAAGGGAGATTCAGTTTTTAAACAAGAGATTGAATTCCAGCGGATTATGAACGAAACAAGTAATGTAATCAAACATCTTTTTTCATAAAAATAACTTTTAATGCAACCCCAAAATGTATTCCAAACACGGGTAAAGTAAGATTTAAAACCCTAAACTTTGTACTTCCCGAAAAACGGACGAACGTTGCTTTCGAAGCTCGCCAAACAAAAAAAACTTGGATCATTATTTATAATACTTTTTTTTCACGTGGATAAATAAAGACTCGGGCTAAATGCGGCCACTCTTGAGAATATATTATGATCTATAGATTCTCAGTTCATAAAAGTCTTACACCCTTCGTACAGGCCGGAAAGTTGGAAACTCAGCCAGAATTATGTCACAAGTTGGTACCCTTCGTACCAAAAGTTATTTTACTACTCCACTAAGACTTTAAGTAGGGAATGAAGATGGGGGAATAATATAAAAAAGTTCCTTTGGCAATATAAAAAAATATAAAGACCGATTTCTATGGGATTCGGTTGAAAGTCGCAAGGACCGTTTAGCTTTATTGGTTTCAAGTGCCAACTGCCGTTAATACCGGTTTGGGGAACTTTATTATTGAAGCCTGGCTGGAGTGAAATAAGACCATTCGCCAAGATGATGAAGGTTCAAACTCAGCGGCACTTCGCTATAAAATTGCGAAAATAAAAGTTAATGACAATGTTGATAAGATCTTTCATTAGAATTATATTATTTTATGAGAGCAAGATGAAATTAATAAAACAAACTTTTAGTGCTATCTGTTTTGGTCGTGATGGCTCTATGGTTAATGCAACAGCCTCTCATGTACGAGGTTGTGGAGTAAGTACCAATATGACTTGCTCAACCTCATTACTGTCTAAGTTTATCTTGACACTAGCGACCCGACCCAGCTTCGCATGGGCCTATAGCCTTCCTCGATAAATGGACTATCCAACACAAAAAGAATTATTCAATTCGGACCAGTAGATCCTGAGATTAGCGCGTTCAACCAAACAAACAAACTCTTAAGCTTTATAATATTAGTATAGATTAGCGAAAAAAATGTAGTGAGGAAACTTGCAATAAAAAAAAATAAAGTTTGATACGATTTAGCTTAGTGATCAATGCTTATGCCTTCTCTGTTTGAGAATATGCCTGTGCTCTCAGTGGGACAAAATAATAGGCTGGTATTATTGCTGTTTCTTTTTCGAATTCAAAAAGAAAAGCCAAGTTATCCAGGAAAATCATTATATAACCGAATACTATCTGGAACAAAAAGACTCATTGCAATCTGCAATTTGGCTTCAATTGTTAAACTTTTGGATATCTTCCAATCAGTGTGCATTTCCTTTTCCAATCATATTTTCCGTTTTAGTCGTTGTAAAAGACTATAACTATCATTTATCGTAAGAAACTGCTCCGTAAATCTATTTGAAAGAGGTTATGGATGGCGAACATTTTCAATCCGATTTATCGTCAAATGAAATCGGAAACTTGCATACGTTTGAGTACAATAGTTAGTTGCTGCAGTTGAGACCGGTGCACAAAATGATCAGTTTTTCTTGTCCAGTATTCTGAAATCGTTAGCTGATACTTCGCCTTTGAGCAGAGCTTTGAGTTTATCGTCAATTCAGAAATATCCTGAAGGCTATTTTCGTTAGTATTTATGATGGTAAGTATGATCGTATGTATGATAGTATATATGATGGTATGTATGATGGTATGTATAAAGGTATGTATGATGGTATTAACGATGGTATTATCGAATTAAGAACATCGTTTATTATAACAGTACGGCTGCAATACCATAATAATTTGCCATTCAAGGTAGGTCTTTACACCGTACGCGTTAAAATATTTTTTTTATAATGACAAGTCCACCCGGCGTCGGCGGTGACGGCTCGCGGGTGGCGTGCTAGCAGCGAAAGGTTGGATTTTTGAGGCTGCGCGGCACTGACGCGGATAGATGCTTTTATAATGAGCGATGACGAAAATGATGGCTAATATGGTGAAATGGGAATCATAGACTCCGTCCGGCACCCAGTACGAGTAGCTCCTGATCAGAATAAGTTCCATTTTCAGGAGTGTCCCAAATATCCGTCCACCTGCACCAATGACGATCTGGGCAATGCCTCTGTTGCAGCAATAAACGTGGCCAACAACTGGGCTCAAATAGTACGTCATTTTTACTAAACAGTAATGATAAGATATTAACTAACCTTGAAACGTACTTCTATTAATTGCCAAACTGTCATTATAAGCATCCTCAATACTCAATTTTAATTACCCAAAATTACAGTATTTAGTAGACATTATGAAAATATATTTTTGGTTCAATCTGGCAACTTCGCAGCGGCAAACTTGTTCGAAATAATTAAATTCCATTCTCGCAACATTCCCTTATTATTATTTATTGGTACAAACTAGCCTGGGGGCCAACTCCGGAGCTAAAGGTACCTATGTGTCGTTTTATGTTTCTTTTTTCGCTATATACTACAGGAATATTATATTAAATTGAGTTTGTTGCTTTTAAGAACGGCAACTGTTTTGTAATGCTGTTATTTAGTTTATGTCGTTTTTATAGGAATGTTGCATAGACCAACTATCTATGCTGACAGAATTCAATCCATATTTCCTTAGGTCCTCGTGAGCGAAGCCGCGGGCACAGCTAGTCTTATGATTGTAATTCTACAAGAAGTGTTAATAGACATAAAGAATTACTATCATTAAAGTTTATATTTTCATCATTTGTTATGACTGAGCTATGACTTTGCGTAAAAAGAGTTTGCTATTTTTAACGAGTCTAGTTGTTATCGAAACATTTCAAACATAACTTTTACATGGGAACTTTTTTTTTGTGAAGTGTCAGTGAAGTGCCAGCTCGGTTTGGTGAAATGTTTTTTGGTCAAACAATTTAAAAACACACGTCAAATTGATTTTCAATTGAATTGAGGATATTTTATAGTAAGTAATTTAGAAGTCACTTTATCTAAACTAATATTATAAAGAGGAAAGATTTGTTTGTTTGTTACGATTTAACTCAAAAACTACTAGTCCGATTTCAAAAATTCTTTCACCAATCGAAAGCTACATTATCCATGAGCAACATAGGCTACATTTATCAATTGAAAAAATTAGGGATCCTTGACAAAATTCACGTGAACGAAGTCTCGGGCAAAGTGCTAGTTATTAATAAATATAATTAACTAGCTTTTGCCCGCGACTTAACCCGCGAGATTTTATAGATATAGCGTTTAGCAGTTTGGGATATCGTAGCCTCCTATTACTGAAATAATTTACAGACTCGTACCAGTTAGTAGTTCCGGAGTTTTGCCCGAACGAATACAAACTCAATATTTTATTTACAATATGTAGTGATAAAAGATAAAAGTTACATTAAGTAACACAAAACCGGCGGAAAAAACGACAACAGTCATTATTTACAGTTAAATTAGCTGCAGCAGCACAAAAAGTTAAATTTTCTGCAGCAGCTCAGTACCTTGAATCCAATCGTTTCGCAACAAAACTGCATTGCAACGCTTATTAGGTGGTTACAAGACGGACTGGCTCAGATTTCCCTGGAGTCCTTGTATTCCGTTGGCGTTGGTCAATCTTGTACCGTAACGAAGCGATGACGAGGTACTGTCTGCATTGCAAGATGTTCTGTGTTAAATTTTGATGTAAGTAGGTACAAGTACAAGCAATTCTTTGTGAAAAAAATCGGTAAAATTTCGATTTTTAAATGTATTGTAAATCAATTATCTGTGCTTATTTAGTTCTAGCTGTGCCCGCAGCTGATTTGCATGGATATTTTTACGGAATTTTTAAATAATAAAATATAACTTTTAGCTCTCAAGGATAACGTAGCCTATTAGCGAAATAATTTCCTGGTGTCAAAAAAAAAACAAACTGTTCAGCTTTTCAATTTTACTAGGTAAGTACTTACTAATAGATATAGATTGGATAGAAGAAATGCCTAGCCTTGATCGAGATTTCGATAAAAATATTTCTTTTGATATTCCTCCTTATCTACCTATGTTAAAAATTTGTTCAAATATTTTTCTTACTCTCAAAGAAATCATTTCGCGCAAAAATGAAATAAAAAAAGCCAACCTCAAATAACTTGCACGTTAGTAACAACGAATTCTAACCTTTCAATCCACCATTTCATTCCACATTTTTAGTCAAAAAAACGAGATCGATCAAATCGTAAAATGCCTTCAATAGTGAAAAGAATTGCTACCACCACCGTCACGTAACAGTTCGGTCGTTCACTATCCTGATTGAATATCGATGGGCTCCCCTAGGGCACACCGCCATTGTTTTCCCATTGTGTGCCACCATGGGACAATAGATTAATGATTAAACGTGCCCCACCAAATTGTTATGGCATTATTATGGAAATACAATTTTAAATGCAACATAAACGATTACATTATCTATATTAAATGTTAATACTAGCATATTATAGTCCCACTGTGGAATAAGACCTATTCTTATCTAGATACGACATGAGCATTTGATCACCACGCTTGCTCAAGGTTGGTTGGTAACAAGTTCAGTTTTCTTTAAGGCTTGTATACATGCCAATAACCTTGAGCATTTGGCCCGTACTGAATTTGTGGACGAGTGCGGGGGTGATGTAGACGCAGTCTTTAATCGGACGCATTTTTAATTTATTGTAATAAAAATAAAACATATTTGTACAAAGTAACAAAGCCAAATCATTTTCCTTTGTATTTCAAAGCAGTAGATATTTTTTTATACTCTTTTGGTAAGAAATTAAGGAGTAAAATGGTTTCATCTCAATGATTTGGAGGTGATTTGACATTTTTTTTTTCTTATTATGTGATACCGACAGAAAAATTGTGGCTAAACCAAATTACGTATCATATCATGTAGATTACTAACAATCTCAAACTCAAACTCAAAATCATTTATTTCAATTAAACCATTTACAGGTACTTTTGAATTGTCAGAGTCAGTCAGTCACAAAGTTGAAGCTAGTTGCTCGTTCCAAACAGTAGGTTTCTATGGAGAAGAACGAGCAAGAAACTCCATGAACACTCTTTTAAAATCAGTTAAATTTTACAAATTTAGGTTACATCATTCATGTTGAATCTAAGGGTACAATGTGAGAACAATGTAACACGTCTTGCATGTTAAAAGAGGTCTAGAGAAAAATATAGTTATAATAACAATTCAAACCAAAATTTAAAATAACCTGGTCATCTCTTAGCTGCCTCAGCTAAGAGATGACCAGTCCCAACCGACGGCGTCCGTTCACGAACATGACGCACGGATCGGCACCATTTAGCTCAACCATTTTGAAGGGAACCGAATGATCCAACACATGCGCCACCGGCAGCGAGACATTGACAATTTAAATTAAACCCTAAAAAAAATTTCAGATGTAATTTGTCTGTTACCGACAAAAAGTTGCTTCATCAGCATGCTTCTTTCGAGCTTTTTTCGAGAGAGCAGCCTTAAGATTTTTTACTTTACAGGTGTTGATGATTTATTTATTTATTAATGACTAGCTTTTGCCCGCGACGTCGTCCGCGTGAATTTCGGTTACCGCGGATGCAAACAAAGTCGTCGATTTCCGGTTCAAACTATCTTCACACCATTGGTTCAGCCGTTACTTTCGCATTTATAATATTAATATAGATTACCAACTATGCCTAATATAAACTTGGAAAGGTCATAAACAAATTGAAAAAGTCAGATGCCTGAAGTAAGTAAGTGATGTAAGTAAGTAAGTGTGTTATTTGGATGGACGTTCTAACTTTTATGATTGGTGTGGAACGAGGTAACTTACCTATTTTATAATTTGTTTATGTTGCTTCTTTTGGTGTAACTTACTGCTACTGTGCAAATATTTTGACACAAATGTATTTTTGTTATAAAATAAATAACTTGAAACTGTGTATTATCTACTCGTAGTATTTGTAGTTAAAACGAGTTAATCCATAAGTAAAGACTGTTATTTTTGAATGAAGTTTTGCTCATTCTTTGGTCAGGTTTGGTCTGATGAAGCAACGGATAGTTTTGAATTTAAAATGTCTCGAACACAAACTAGTTGCCGTGCTTGGATTTAAATAACAGATGATTCACTGCATTGACATTCATGTCTAGTAGGTCTAAAACTCTTAAATGGTCTGGTGGTCAGCTGACAGCTGTCAACGCGCTAGTAAACATTGCTTATTATTGTGCTTCGTAATAAATTATTTAAATAATAGTTTTTCGTATATGTGGATAATGTACTGTGCGTAAAAGTGAAACAGAGCTTACAAACGAGCAATGACAATGTAATTGAGCATTTTTGTTGAGTAATAAAAAAAAATCAGCGGTGATTTAAGAACTTAAAAAACAGTGATTATATTCGCATAATTAAGAAAAACAAGTGAACTCTGAACTATTATTATCATTTCTTAAACCGTTAAGAAACAAAGTGACCCATAAAACGATTTTTATAAGACAGTGATATGTAAAAATTCAAGAAAAACACTACGAATTCCGTTTTTTATTCAAACAATCAAAATATGTTGGTAACAGCACCATCTAGTAGTGAATAGCAAAATTAAAACATGCAGTGTTACAAGACTCATCATAGTGTTGCAAGACATCAATAATATATTTTCCAATTAAATATTACGGACAGCGACATCTATGACTCAGTAGTAACAATTTCAATACTCCTACAGTGTTACCAAACCTATTTTAGTGTTTACAGCCCCAAAAAATATTAAAAGCTTAGTAGATTTTATTTTATTATTGAAGAAATAAAATATATACTTACTTAATTTTTGTTAACATTGGAAAAAGAATTTAGCAATATGAATTTTTTGGAAAATATAACATTCCGTCGTAACCGCAGCAGGAGATCGGAATCCAATCATGATGATAGCAATAACACGTCTCAAACTTTGAATAATACTACAAATAGTATGCCAGAAATGTCAGAAGATGAAGAGAACAATCAAATAAAAAAGTTGCAAGATAAGATTGATGAGTTGACGTCTCAACTAAATAGTGCAAATAAGGAAATTGAGATATTGTCTCTGGAAAATAGCAGTTTGAAACAAAGTAATGAAGAACTATCCAGAAAAAACACAATCTATAAAAATATTGCTCCTTCTCCAGTTGAACATAAGCCAACAACACCCCATAAAACTCAGCCAATGCAAACAAAACAAACAGATGTAAATATTGGCAATACCTCTATTCATCAAGACAGTAAAACTGAAAGCAAAAATGTCACTCTTACTTCTCCTAATAATGAAGTATCGAGCAATGATAGTAAACTTGATCTACAGCAAGCGCCTTTTAAGCATAAAATATGCATCATCAGTAGTGAAAATAGCAGTAGAATGTGTAAAATAATGAGTAGTACTAGTCTACCAAATAGTCATGAACTTTGTCACTATCGTTAGCCCAAGTGTAATTTAGAACTAATACTAGACAATATAGATAAAAAGGTTCAAAACTTTACTAAATCAGATTTCTGTATTATCTATATAGGTGAAGAAGATTTCAAAAGAACCCAAAATTACATAGAACTTGTTGTACTCATTCGTAAAACAATACTACCACTGAATCACACTAATTTTATAATATGCATTCCAACTTTTAAATATATGAACAATGCTAATATTATGTTCAACAGCCGAGTTGAATTTTTTAATAACCTACTCTCTATGGATGTAGAAACATATAATTATGCGTATATATTAGATTCTAACCTTAATTTACCATATACTTATGATACATACAGCCCAAATTACGGCACGCTTAATAACAAAGGTTTACAAATTATTATATTAGATTTAATAGACATGATATTATACTATAGCACTATGACAGCCACTACTTCTAATAACTAAAAAGTTGATTGTTCCCAAAATGCACAAAAGGATATAACAGGTATAGAGTCACAAAATAATTCTCAGTTTTTTCTATAAGTACCTAAATATACTTCACCAAAATAAATATAGCGGGACTGATGAACAAATCAGATACACTAACAGTCAAAATAGAAGAGCTTCACAACACAGGAACTAATATTGATGTGATTTGCATAACAGAGCATTTTATCGAGACAGGTTTTGAAGATTTGTTACATATACCTAATTTTATACCAGCAGCTTTCTTTTCTAGAAAGTCTAAGCGCGGGGGTACGTGCATTCTTGTTAGAGCAGGACTTCAATTCAGAGAAATACCTGACGTAGCTAAACAGTCGGTATCGGGTGTCTTCGAATCCTGTGCCATAGAACTCATACATCATAAGATTATTATTATCTGTATATATCGCATACCTAAACACAATTACAATATATTCTATGAAAAATTAGAAAACATATTAAGGAAAATTTGTTCACTTTCTAAGAAAAATGTAATCTTAACTGGAGACTTCAACATTGACATCTTAAAAAGAAATAAAATAACGTTAGAATTTGAATATTTTCTTACCCAATTCAATCTCAACTTAGCCCTTTACAAGCCTACTAGATTAAGCAGCAACTCCTGTATAGATAACTTTGCACACACCTACAGAAAAGACTGTAAAGCACAAATAATAGACCTAATTCTGTCCGATCATACATCGCAAATACTAAGTGTACCCATTAATAAATCATGTAAACTAAAATATTGGAAAACTCAGAAGCAAAATATAACCCCAGAAAATTTAAAGAAGTTTAAAAAGTATTTAAGCTGTTTGTCTTTCACACAAGTTTATACCACACATGATGTAAATGACTCGTATGACTTTTTTGCAGAAGATTTTTTGATGCTCTATAAATTATGTTTTCCAACTAAATATGTAACGATCAAAACGAATACTAGAACCAAATGGATATCTCGTGGTATAAAAATCTGTAGTCAGAAGCAAAGAAAACTACTTTGGTCGTATAGATTTAAACCTAACTGTAAAAATAAACTTGCTTTTAAGAATTATACTAAGATTTACAAAAAAATTATACGACTAACACAGAAAACTCAAAATAACCACTTCATAAACACATCTCACAATAAATCAAAAGCTGCATGGCAAGTAATTAACAAGTCTAAATATCGCCTACCACAACAACTAATACCGTCCATAAAGAAAGGTAATTCCACAATCACACATCCCACGGATATCGCAAGCGAATTCAATAACTTTTTTGTAGATGTCATTGAAAATAACATACATAGTAAACGTTACTTCGGATAGCAAAAATATTTTTAACAACTTAACTTCACAATCATTATATATGCAACCAGTTTTACCCATTGACTTAATCAAAATAATTAATAATCTTAAAAATACAAATACTGTAGGTTATGATGGAATATGTACACAAGTAGTAAAATATGCCAAAGAAATTATAGCACCACCACTAACCCACATTATTAATTTATGCATAACAAATGGGGTGTTTCCTAATAGCCTTAAAAAAGTAATTATTAAGCCCATATTTAAAAAAGATGATAAATCAGATGTTAAAAATTATAGACCTATTGCCAAAATTCCTATTTTCTCAAAAATTATCGAGAAAGTAATTTATAATTCTATTTATAATTATTTTGAGAAATACAAGTTATTTTGCAACGAACAAAAAGGATTTCGTAAAAATATTAATATTAATATGGCACTGTTCAACCTCCTTTCTCATATTATGACATCTGTCGATGAAAGAGCTCCAGTATGTGCTATATATACCGATATGACGAAAGCGTTTGACTATGTGAGTCATAAGATTTTGCTAAAAAAACTGTATGGTTATGGAATCCGAGGAAATATTTTAAAACTTATAGAGTCATATCTAGTTAATAGATCCCAGTGCACAGAAATATCACAACTCTGTCCAAAAAGTAATGTATTAACCATTTACACATCTCAACCAAGAGTTATAAAATACGGAGTACCTCAAGGTAGCGTGCTAGGGCCGCTACTCTTTTTAATATATATCAATGATCTCCCAAAATTCATATCTCAAAATATGGTTCTTTTTGCCGATGACAGTACAGCTGTTGTAAAGTGTACTAATCCTGTCTGTTACGAGAATGATATTAATGACTGTCTCAGTAAAATAATTAACTGGCTTAATAGCAATAACCTAAAAATTAATTTAAACAAAACAAAAGTAATGCATTTTCATCAAATATGTGAAAAACCTCTAGTTCACGTTACATTTGAAAAGTACAAAATAGATGACACAAACAAGGCTAAATTTTTAGGTATAACGATTGATAGTAAGCTAACATGGAAACCCCATATCGAAGAAGTTTGTCTGAAATTAAATAAATCTGCATACGCGTTATTTCAGCTGTCAAAAAAAGTTAATGCACAAACACTTTTAATAGCGTATCATGGATTAGTTGCATCAGTACTGAGGTTTGGTATTATTTTTTGGGGACAATCTACTGAAAGAAAGACTGTTTTCAAAGCGCAAAAACGATGTATTCGATCCATGTGTGGCTTAAAAACTACCGAAACTTGTGTACCCCATTTTAAATATTTAAAATTGTTTACTATGCCAGCTATGTACATCTACGAGACTGCTTTATTTGTTAAAACTAATTTACACCTATTTAAAAAAATATCTGAAGTAAAAAAGACTCCTATGCGTTCACAATATGTAAATCAATTGTGCGACATAAAATGCAGAACCGCTTTGATGAAAAAGAGTTTTTTTGGAATGGCGTCAAAAATTTATAACAAAATACCTGAAAATATAAAAAAATATGCCCGTATCAAAATTTAAGAAAGCTCTCGCCTCGCTACTAATTAAAAAATGTTATTATAGTGTTCAAGATTTTATAAATGATAACTTTTAATATTGTTTTAGTACCTATATTTTTAGTTGTGTTATATTGTTATTTTATTAAGTTTTAAAGTATTACTAGTTTAGTTAGTTTAGTTTAGTATTAGTTTTTTTATCATACAATTTTATCCTACATTTGTACGCCTTCACGGCAAAGCATAGCGCCAATTATATTAACTTAACAGCTTTGTAATACCTATGTTTTACAAATAAAAAGACTGATTCTGATTCTGATTCTGAATTCTAGATTTTAGATTTAAAGAAAAATATTTTAACATTGCAAAAATACTTTAGAAAAGATCAATGCGCAATATTTTATGTATCAATAGTCACTTATGGTTGTACGACACCTGAAGGCCAAAATATAGATTATTTTTGTCATTTTTGTAATTTTTGACATTTTTGGCATTTTTATTGAGACTGATTTAGACTTATTGAGAGCCCAAACGTTTCTAAAAGTTACAAGAATCCTGTGCTTGAAGTTTGATCAACGGTATCAATTCATTAATTACCATACGAGAACCGACAAATACATCTATCTATATATCCCGACAATAAAGGAAGCTCACTGGTTAAACAAATGCTAGACACTAAAGTAGTACCAACTGCGACCATTTTGAAAAGAGAACGAGACAATAAAAGAAAAAGAAATATTCGAAACAAGCGATTCAAAAATTCAAGCAAAATTGAGACGGACACACTCAAGCCGTAAACAAAGTGTGGCCGTCACGGAACTCGACACCTGCTCCTATTTCCCGTAAAAAAGGGCATAAAAATGGCAGGATGGGGGGAAAAATAAAAAAAGGAGGAATGAGGACATTAGCCAAACAAAAGGGAGCCGAGAGGGTCATAACTCGAAGCGCATTTTCCTTTGTCACTGTGACGTTGCTAAATCCGCAACTGACGTTATATTGTTTAGGCTGTGTGAAGAGATGCGATTTTTTCGTGCGACTCGACTTTGATGTGGTGTGCTACGGGTCTGTGTGGTGCCAAAAATGGTATTCTACAGACTTCTATTTAACTATTTACAGTTTACTAGCCTTTTGGGCACTTGTCCTATGAGACAGCGCCTCTTTTTTATATAATGTACATACCTACATGTATATTTTATTATTTATGAGTTTTGTATAGATTTCTTTACTATTTAAATTAAAGTACCTAGGAGTTAAAGTTATTTGGTAAATCGTGTTTTTGCTAGATCGATTTGTCGCCCGCGAAACCCTCTGCATACAAAATTTCATGAAAATCGTTGGAGCCGTTTTCGAGATTCCGATTATATATACAAGAATACACTTGAATACAAGACAAGATAAGACAAGACAAGATAAGATATATACAAAAATTGCTCGTTTTAATGGTATTTCGACATACCAACAAAATATACAAATTAGAGAGAGCTAAAAATACGTAGATAGAGAAATCACGACAAATTATTTTCGGGAACTTATTTGGTATATCTATCTAAGATCTATAATTTTATTATGTGTATCATATTGTTAACTAATTCCGTTCAGCTATTTAAGCATTAAAGAGTCACAAATAAGCATCTATGCATCTATTCTCACAAACTTTCGAATTTAAAATTATTAGTAAGATACTATAGAATTACTAAAAGATTACCTACCTCTTTGTCTATTCTGTTACAATCTCCCTCGGTGAACACCTAGGTGAAGTGAGCTGTCATCGGTCCGTCTGCTTTGTCAATCCCTAGAATCGGGACAGATGACAGCTCACTTCACCTAGGTGTTCACCGAGGGAGATTGTAACAGAATAGCACTGCTGTATATCTATTCACACACACCTAGGTGAAGTGAGCTGTCATTTGTCCAAATACTATGGATTTACAAAGCATTACAATCGGATGACAGCTCACTTCACTTATATCACTGCTGTACCAAAGATTCAACTTAATCGAAAAACAAAAGACAGTCGCAAATGTACAGCCGTTCTAAAGCCGAATGCGAAATCGTCCGCCGTACCTGGGGATCGCTTCAACTACTCATTTCATGCATATCATATGTAGGTCGGCTGAATTACAGGCGTTACAAGTGTCAGGAGCATTAATCTTGTGGGGTTGAAGTGGATTTGCGAGGACTGCGCTGTCATTGTTTATCAGTCGTCTGATGTGTTATCATGTACGGTTGTATCCTGGAGGTGGTTATTGATGTTTTTGACATTCGGGTATGTAGTAGGTACGTATTGAACACCAAAAACTTTTTAACAAAAAAGACAACCGCCTTCAAAAATAAAATAATAGCTTTCAATTCGCAAGTCGGCGGCAATACAAAACAAGCAAAACCAAAGCCTCCGACTTGCGAATAGAAAGTTATTTTTTTACTTTTTAAAGGCGGTTGTCTTATTTGTTAACAATTTTTTATTGTATACTAACTCCTTCTCCAGAATGTAACAAACACTTTCTGAAAACCTACCTTACATACATACATACAAACATACGGGTCGAACTGATAACCTCCTTTTTTTTTGAAGTCGGTTAAAAATAGTACACAGGTTTGAATGTACCTAGATCAGGCGGGTCGCTACCTAACATTGTAATTCCGATCCATCATAATTTGGAATAGTAATATAAATATTTTAGTTTTAGTTTCATCATCATCATGTCAACCTTTAGACGCCCACTGCTGGGCATAGGTCTCCCCCGAGGGGGTTCCAGTCGTAATTGCCATGCTTGGTCGATGCATGTTGGCGATTGCAGTAGGCGCTATGGTACTCAGAAGGACCCTGCTGCCCATCCTCTGGTGTCGCCGTCTAAGACACCCAAGGGTAGAAATGGGGTGGTGCTATTCGCAGCCGGCAGTACCACACGGCTGGAAATAATGAATCCTACTTAATTTTATATCCTACTTCTATACTAATATTTAAAAAAGAGGAAAGATTATTATATAATAATATTATAAATGTGAAAGTTTGCGAGGATGTATGGATGTTTGTTACTCTTTCACGCTGAAACGGCTATACGGAATTAGCTGAAATTTGGCACATCTGCTGCCCGCGAGTTCGATCCCGGTATTTTCTTTTTTTTTTAGACCAGGAAATATTCGGGTCGGTATGCAGAACCACCCACCAAAGTTTATTTGTTTAGAAAATAAAAATAAAACATCACAAAGTTGTCAATTTTGGTTAAATTTTAGCTCATTATTTAC
This sequence comes from Charanyca ferruginea, assembly GCA_947361185.1. Lineage (NCBI taxonomy): Eukaryota > Metazoa > Arthropoda > Insecta > Lepidoptera > Noctuidae > Charanyca > Charanyca ferruginea. The sequence goes on from OX376062.1 coordinate 5,647,030, forward strand.
AAATGCATAACTGCTCGACCATTATAGTGCTATGCTGACCATTGGACGCTGGTGGGCAAAGACTAGATAAGTAATTTCGTAAATAAAAAAAAAGGTTTGAAAAATTTAAGAGAACATCGCTTTGTTCACACAAAAAATGCTCAATGAAAATAAAAGATACATAATACTTTCATGACACAAAACTCCAGACTAATGCCTATCATTTATAAAATTACCTATTGTACAAACAGATAAAATGGCAGTTTTATCTCCAGACTTAGTATTTTCTCCGCGTATTATTTCGAATCCAAAAAAAACCAGAGCTATTTTTCCTGAAATTCTCCACAAGGAAGCCTATCTTCTATTACATTTACCAAAGAGTCTATCTATATCGATTCTTTTGTTCTGTCAGAAGTCCATTTCTCGTTGAATGGAGCGTACGTCTACTCGCCTCGGGCAGAGAGCCGCAATGTAGTGAAATCAAAACGAAATAAATGAATTCTGCAAGAGATCGTACCCATTGAAGGTCGTTGAGTTAGATACTTCTATTTGCGATGTATATCACTTTTAGAAATAGACAATATAAAATAATATAGTTATAATGAAGATAAATATAATGAAGACCTTGTGGAATTTTGTATTTTGTAAGCTTGACGATCGAGTTTCTAATTTATTCAGTCCATAATTCTGTAAAACTATTATCGATAGGACTATAATTATTGCCGACCTTTCGATAAATAAGTTTATGAAGTCTTGTATTCCAGAATATATCTGTCCTAGAATCACGAACCATTTATAGCAAAATATTAAGTTAATATTGCGATAACCAAGATCTGTGCCAAATGGTTTCTATGGCAACTTTATCGCTCATTATCGTTCATGAAGTCATCTATATATCTACATAATTGGCATAAGCGAAGCCACAAAATAATATCTGGAATCCATTTGAGTAGCAGAAGAGCTCTTTGTTAAAGGGAGATAAGATATATTATTATAGATATGTGTTAGATATTATCTACTCGATTTTCTTAATTCTCCCTACATGTTTACAATATGCCCGCCCTTCACTATTTTTTATTGAATTTATCTTTGTTTTGATGGCAACTTTGTTTTTACTATTAGATTATTAGCAGCTCTGTCGCTATGTATCTATTTGTGAATGTTACATAAACCTATAATAATTGGTGCATTAGTGTACAACTTTAAGTTACCTTAAACCAACGTTGTATGTTTACGCTGTTTGTGTACTTTACTGAATAAAAATTTAACATATTTCTGCCGTCTTGCTCTGTTTCGGTTTAAAAGGTATGGGTGCCCTTATAATTAGAGGCTTACTTTGTTTCTGGGATGGCATAGAATCGGCGAGGCCTAAGGTTTTGCATTATTTATTTATTTATTTATACTCCATGCACAAAGGTACAAAGGCGGACTTAATGCCTTAGGCATTCTCTACCAGTCAACTAAGGGTGGTGAATAGATAACATGGCAGGTGCATTACAAAAAGTAATACTTAAAAAGCAATATATATATATATATATACTAGCTGACCCGACAGACGTTGTCCTGTCCCGGGGGATGAAAAGGGGTGAAAAAGGGGATGAAAAATAGATGTTGGCCTATTCTCAGACCTACCCAATATGCACAAAAAATTTCATCAGAATCGGTCAAGCCGTTTCGGAGCAGTACGGGAACGAAAACTGTGACACGAGAATTTTATATATTAGATATATATATATAAACTACACATACATAATTATATTATTATTATTATCACCATTTATTAATTATATTTACCTATAAAATACATTTTTAAATATTAATAAAAAATAAAAACATTTAAAAATATAAAAAATAGTAGCCCATCGGTATCGGGAACAGGGTCCAAGCTACCGGCGGTCAGGGCTCCAGAGAGAGAAACCTCCTGACAATGCGGGCCGTGTCCAGAAGTACTGCCTTCTGAATCAAGCCCTTGATCCAGCCGCCTAACGAGAGCCTCCTTAGATGTTGGTCGAGGCTCTTGGCAATTAAGCCATTGGCAGTAACAACTATCGGCACAATGATCGCTGAGTCCACATCCCACATGTCGACAACCTCGCGGGCCAAGTCAAGATACTTTATTTGCTTGTCTTTCTCGACCTTCACGAGGTTCACGTCATGCGGAACTGCTATGTCAATAATCATTGCGCGCTTCTCCAATCGATCCACCACCACTACATCAGGTTTATTGGCTACAATAGTCCTGTCAGTGATGATGGATCGATCCCAGTACAATGTGACATTGCCATTTTCAAGAACTGGATCGGGCACATACCTGTAGTATGGTACTTCTGATTCCACGAGGTTGTATTTCAGAGCAAGTTGCTGATGGATAATCCTGGCCACAAGGTTGTGTCTATGCAAGTACTCTTCGTTAGCGAGACGAGAACATCCAGAGATAATGTGACGGATTGATTCTCCCGGTCGGTGACATGCCCGACAAATGTCAACAGTGTCATCCTTCACAATAAATCTCCGGTAGTTATTCGTCATAATAACTTCGTCCATAATTGCACAGACAAAACCTTCGGTTTCTCCAAATAGATCACCGAATCGTAGCCAGGATACGGACGCTAAGAAATCGACATCGGGCCCGTGTAGGGCCCGGAAAAAGCGTCCGTGAAGCTCCTTACTCTTCCAAACCTCCTCGCGATCATTAGTCTTAAGCACTACAGGTATGCACCAGTTCTCTTTAGCCAAGGAGAGCGGGGTGAGGCCCTTGTCCACTGCAACTACATCTCGATGCATCCCCACGTCGGCATATCTCACGGTTGTGCAGGGTCTTAGCATTTAAGAAGCCACGACCGCCACACTTCCGCGGGATATACAGTCTCATCACCGATGACCGTGGGTGATGCATCCGATATGCTGTCAACAATGTACGGACTCTCCTATCCAGGGCATCGAGTTCCGTTTGTGTCCATTTGAGTATGCCGAAAGAGTACATCAGAATTGGCATGACCCATCCGTTGAAGGCGCGCACCTTGTTTCCGCCTGACAAAACACTATTAAATACTTTCTTCAGGCGGCCAAAGAAGCGCTCCTTCAACGATTGTTTCATGTCAGAAGCATTGATGCCCAACGCTTCCGCCATACCCAAATATTTATAGGTCTCAATTGAAGAGAGGGATCTAAGGTTTATGGAATCCGAGAGCTGAATTCCCTCGGATTCCACTATCTCCCCTCGCTTGACATGCATGACTGCACATTTGTCCACACCAAATTCCATCCTGATGGCGCTACTGAAAGTTTCTGTTACTTTCAGTAGCTCCATCAGCTGTGAACTGTTGGGGGCAAAGAGTTTTAAGTCATCCATGTAAAGAAGGTGAGATATTACCTGACCTCCTCTCTTCAACCGATAGCCTAGACTTGAATTCTCCAGCAGTGTGCTTAGAGGATTCAAGGCTAAGCAGAACCAAAGCGGACTCAAACTGTCGCCCTGAAATATACCCCGCTCAATCCTTATCGGTTCACTATTCCTCTGGATTTGTCGACATCCTGGATAGCGAAGGACGGTCCTCCACTGCCCCATACACGACATCAGGAAGGTGCGCAGAGTGGCATCGATCTTATACAACTCTAGCACCCTCATGAGCCATGTATGCGGCACAGAGTCATAAGCCTTCTTGTAATCTATCCAACATGTCGACAGATCCTTACGGGATCGGCGAACCTGTTGACTGATGGCCATGTCAATCAGGAGCAGCTCCTTAGTACCGCGAGACCCATTCCTACATCCATTTTGAGAGGGAGACATGATACCGTTACTGTCTACGTGGTGGTTAATTTTAGCTCTCAAAATGGATGTAAAAACTTTATAGACCGTCGGCAAACATGTGATCGGTCTATAATTTTTGGGTTCCGCAGTACTACCCGATTTATGGAGCAGGTGGGTTATTCCTGTCGTCAAAAACTGGGGCAACGATCCTGATTCCAAGCATGACTGGAACCACGACGCCAAACAAACGTGCGACCTTCTGAACCATTTGATCCAGAAGTTGTGCAGCCCGTCCGGCCCTGGAGACTTCCAATTAGGCAATGGACGGACTGCACAAGCTACATCTTGGGGGCTGATAGTGATTGCCCCCATTTCTGGTATTGCGTCGCACGCTCGTTCGACTTCCTGAGTCCAATCACCCTCAGTGTGACCGACAGGCACCGACCAGATGTTGCGCCAGAACAAATTCATGGCGTCGTCATCCGGCGGGCGCGTATCAGTCACACTTTGAATCGGTCGCTCCCAAGTTCTATAAACCCACCTTTCATCGCTCTGGAATGTGCGATTCTGAAAGTATCGTTCCGCCCGTCGCTTATACCTTCGAATACGGCTTGCCCATGCATACACCTTCTGCTTCAGGAAGTCGATGCGCTCTGTGACCCAGGACATATAGTCTCGAGGACTGATATCAGTCCCCGAGAATGCCCGCCTCACAAAGCGCATCACTCTTGGGCGAGTATTGCCCTCCCTAAAGCAGCTTAATTTGCCGATGAGCACTCTGGCCTCACTAATGCGGCGCTCAATTCTGCACTGCCACGCCGGTACGGCAGGTTTTGGTCGTGTAGCTCTGTCATCATTAGCAAATTTGACGTGAGCTACACGACATGCCGCAACAGCTGCACAGTACAGAATCGAATGCGCATCAGTGAGGTCTTCGCAACTATCAAAATAATTTGATAGTTGCGAATCCAGAGCACACACCAGCACCTTGTTTTTTTTATGCATGGGCAAACGAGGTAAGCGTGGTCTAAGCTCAGGCGGCATGAATCGATACTCTCGAATCGCACCCTCCAAAGCGCTCCTCAATTCTTCATTGCACTGGGTACTTACATGTGTAGCCATGTCATCACTCCCATCAGTCACTTGACTAGGTGTTGCAGTCGGCTGTGGTTGTGCCACTTCCACAATCTGCGGCAGGGGAGCAGTGATATGGCTTCTCTGCATTTCAGTTCGGAGGCGATCAAGTACAGTGTCATCCAACATACGGTTACGCTGGATGACCCGCACCTGATCCGATAGTCGTTGTGCTGAAACGTTGACAGCTGGCTCAAGCACCTGAAACAGAGAGAGCATCCGAACACGGTACGCGGTCAGATTACTTCCCCCCTCTGTAGCCCCATAGTATGCGCGCATGACATTTTCGTTGATAGTTTGTGTCCATCTCATGCGCTGCACACTTCCGCCGGGAGCTGGGACCCTATCAGAGACCGATGGGTCTCGCGGTCCTAAACAATCCGGCGGCCGGCGTCCTCCCCGTCGACGAGCAGGTGGTGGCGTCGTAGGCGGAGAGAAATACTCGTCGCTCGAGCTCGACGCAACTGCCGAGGCCGGTATCACAACACTCACGGTTGGACTGGGTTCCGGCGGCGGTGAGGCGGAGCTGAGCGACGGGTCCGGAGGTTGTAGGCGTGCTCGACGTACTGCTGCTCTCGTTATCATTCTTATCTATATATTTTCTTTATCTTGTACCTTCGTTTTTGATTATATAGTCCATATGTATCGATGATTATATACAATTTCCAATTATTTATGCAATATATTTGTACTATGACAGATGTCATGATGAGAAATTATTTTCCAAAAACTATTTGCGATGATTTTATGGGTATGGCTCACAGAAGTAGTAAAATTAATTGAATATATGCTCGTTATTTATAAAAAATTGTATCAGTATCTATTAATAATGTGTATATGGTATTTAATTAATATTTTTGTGGAACAAATAAAATATTAGATAAGTGACACATAGTGTTGCCAGCTTATTATTATTATTATCATTATTATTATTATTTTGTCTATACGTAGCGGAGTGATCACTCAACATCAGGAGCACCGTCAATTTATTTGTCATGAAAGTAAGCCTCACCCACGTCATTTTAAATTAACGCACTAATTCATCCAAGCAAATCTTCAAACGTGTCAAAAAGGGGATTACCCTTGACCCTTGGCCCACAAGAGGGGAAAAACATGAGCGATAACGCGCACAGCGTCTATTCATCACCTACAATGAAAGCTTCGCAGATAAATCGCGGCCATTCTCATCGTTAAGTAATGGCCCCCAGCCGTCTCCAGGACCATTCCGGTTGGGTGGATACGAAAAAATTATGGACAGTTGTATTTGACTGCTAAGAGTTCTTACGTTTATACCTTCTCCAAGGTTACGCTGGTGATAAGTTTTAGCGTTGTTCTTGACATAAAGTCGATTCACTTCATGGTACTGACTGATCTAAGTGCAAACTAAAATTATAGTACCCTGGACCTACTTATATTGACTTACGTGACAAAATATTTTGCTCGTGAAAATTAACTGCAAATTATTATCAACACGGTAGGTATATTGCAAGTAAAGCCAGACGGGCACAGAAGTGTGTTCGAAACAGTGTTCTAAAATCAAAACTATTTAAGAGTTATCTAAACAAACATTATAAAATTGTTTGTAAGAGGTTTTCTACGGAGGTACTAATTCGATTGCTCGTAGTCTTTCACAGATAGAAAGCTACATTATTGAGGAGTATATAGGGTGACTGGTAATTAGTGTACGATACTTAAACACGTGATTGTGTTCATGATAACAAACAACTTTCCCGAAGAAAAAAATGTTTTTTGTACTGGTTCACTTTTATCACAATAACTCAACAGCCGTATGAAATTCACGCGCGCGCACGCCTGTGACCTAAAGTGAACCAGTACAAAAATCATTTTTTTCTTCGGGAAAGTTGTTTGTTATCATGAACACAATCACGTGTTTAAGTATCGTACACTAATTACCAGTCACCCTATATATTATTATAGTCTACTTGACTTCCACATGGACTAAGTAGTGGACAGAAGTTGGTATATTTAAATAAAAATCAATTGACTCATGTATGACTGAAAGACCATTACGTGATAACTGGTTGACCGATTTGGCTGTTTTTTTGTGTTCTTTATAATTATGACAAGGTTTGCATGAAATACTTTTTTTTTTAAATCTACCGAAAAATACGTTATTTCACATGGTATTTATGTCTAAAAATCTCAATAAAATTACACACGTACAAAGCTGGGGGTGAATGGCTGGTTTAAAATAAAAAGCTAAAATACCAGTACAACGGCAGACATTCTGAAAAAATCAATATGAAAAATCAAAACACATCTTCGAACCTTTCCCGCAGTGGGACAAAAATTATTGACGTCTGTTTGACTTTGTGTACTAGTTTTCGCATTTTACGAGTACCTATTATCCAGTTTTTCACATCGTTCAATATACGACCTTGGAAAGTTGCGTGTACTTTGCGATTGGCAAAAGAAACCACGCGATGGAATGTTATAAATATATTTATTTGTTTATGGGGTGTAAGGTTTCTTGAATACTTAGAGGTCAAATGAATTGAAAGCGACGAGACGGCGACGATTAGACGGCGGCGGCGCGCGGCGTGATGCTTTACGCAAAATATGCGCTGAGACGTGGGGTTGCGGCCCATAATATTAGGTATACTTTATTATAATAGCACAGTGTCGGCACAGCAAATAAGTCCTTAACGTCGTGTGCATTAAAATCATTTTTATATTGATGAAAGGCGACGAGTCGCGGGCGGCGTGTTTGCAGCCAACGCATTGCCAGGTTCAAAGCGATTTCAGCCAGCTCGCTGTCGCAGCGGTGCTGTGAAAGTGAGCGATGATGGAAGCAATGTATTATTTTGGTTTTTAGTTGACGGTGTATGCGCGTCTGATCTCTCTCCGGTAGTTTCGGATTGTAATCTCATCGGACTATGTCAGTGAGGAAAGTGGGAGTACACCTGCGTTTGCGCACACACTTGTGCACTTATAATATCAGTGGCGTGCCTAGGGGTCAAAGTTAGGGCAATCCCGATAGATTTTTTCAGATTAAGAAAAAAACAACCAGTAGCTTAGCAGAAACTAAGCAACTGGCTGATTTTTTTTCTGATTAGCTCATATTTTATGCTTAACCTTTCGAATGTCTTATGTTACACAGTCCGACATAAGCAGCGGAAGTTTGACCTTCAACACTTTCACCCGACATTCGTTGAGTTAATAATGCAAGCCCAGCTTTTCGGCTTGTATGAAGGTCCCGCCACTATATAATATCTCCTGCGTACTAGTCTAGTCCCTATTCAAATTGGCCACTGTGATCGAAATTCGGTCGCGAGAATTTTAGTTTATGGTTCTCGTGATATGATTTTGAGTTTAAATATTTTCTTTACACGATTATCTAGGCTTGAAATCCAGCTACAATCGCAGCCGGTTTATTCTGAAAAATCTCCCACGGTGAATTCAGTTTAAGTCAACTGTCATCCCAATAGTAGGTAATGCAATTCTGCAGAAAATTCCCTAGGCAAACTGAAGTGAAGTGTGAAGTGAGCTGTCATCCCGCCTGAACACTGCAGTTCTATTTTATTCTATCCAGAATTTCAGACTACCATTGAGACAGTTGGTAAATCAAAAAAAGGTACGTACTCCAAGTCGAAACTATCAAAAGTTATTTTGCTAACACCAAAAGGGACGCGGACACGTAAAGAAAACCATTTGAAGTGAGGTAAAGTGAAGGATTTGGTCACGCTATAAAAAGCAGTCCACATGTACCTACGTATTTTATGACCCTAAACCCACCATTCCCTACATAGTTACTTTCTTATTTGTATTTCGGATTTTATTTTTACTTTCTTTGAACATGACCAAGTAGTATATTTATGTTTTTAACTAATAATAATATAATAATATGTGGGGACATTTCACACACGGCCATCTGACCCCAAACTAGGGAGGGAGACCCTGTACTATGGGTGTCAGACAGCTGATATACATACACAAATACATTTTTAAATACATACATATATAGATAAACAACACCCAGACACAAGGCAAACACAAGACGTGCTCATCACTCAAATATTTACCCTGGGCGGGAATCGAACCCGCAACACGCTGCGCAGCAGTCGATCGCTCAGCCACTGCGCCAACTGTGTCGTCAAACTTCAAATAGTTAAAAGTGATATCATCGATGACTATGTCTTGCTCGCGACTTCTTCCTGTACATTTTTATACGGTTCACCGATTTTATGACAGTAAAATATAGCCGATAGGACTCAAAGATCAGGTAGTTTTCTGTTAGCGAAATAATCAGATTCCAACCAGTATAGACTGAAAAAACGGATTAACTCTTTGTGAATGTAGCCCGGTTCGTCCGACTAGTTTTGATGGTACTAGTCTATAAATGTAACAATACTCACGCTACGATTTCGGAGAAAGCGTGTTCAAACCAAAAACAAACTTCAGCTATATAATATTGGTATAAACTCAAACTCAAAATCATTTATTTCAATTAAACCATTTAAAGGTACTTTTGAATTGTCAGAGTCAGTCAGTCAGAAAGTTGAAGCTAGTTGCTCGTTCCAAACAGTAGGTTTCTATGGAGAAGAACGAGCAAGAAACTCCATGAACACTCTTTTAAAATCAGTTATATTTTACAAATGTAGGTTACATCATTCATGTTGAATCTAAGGGTACAATGTGAGAACAATGTAACAAGTCTTGCATGTTAAAAGAGTCTAGAGAAAAATATAGTTATAATAACAATTCAAACCAAAATTTAAAATAACCGAGGCAGCTAAGAGATGACCAGTCTCAACTGACGGCGTCCGTTCACGAACATGACGCATGGATCGGCACCATTTAGCTCAACCATTTTGAAGGGAACCGAATGATCCAACACATGCGCCACCGTCAGCGAGACATTCAATTGAGCATGACTCTCCCAACCGCCAGGGCATATTCAAGTCAATGAGAGGTATACCTCGTAAATGGTAGCTTTAAAGAACATAGTGCTCAAATGTATGTGCTACGAAAAATTATATAATACAAACACATTGAGTTTATACAATGCAAAGATAATGTAGATCTACATCTTCAGCAGCTCCAAAAATAGTTGAAAATGCTAATCAATTAATCTATGAACCCTTATGGCTGTGGAGCTAGACCAGCATCCAGCCAAGCATTTTTATCAGTGATGTAATCACTCAATTTATAATATGCTCGGCTGCATAGTGTGCGTTTAATACAAGACTTAAATTTTGTCTCATTAAGTTAGTAGTATTAGTATAGACAGCTTCTGCACATGAATTTGTCCATTTTCTAAGAAATAGGGACAAGGAATCCAAAATATGAAAAGCAAAATATTGAGACGATATTGGAACATCAAATACCTTCTTTGTATATATTGGTCTACAGAATCTTTGGATAGCTGAAAATACAAGAAAAGAAAAATCTAGGAGATTTCTTTTACTTAGAAAACATAAATAAGGCTAAGCACGCACTACGAATTTAAATCGTTGCGAATAATAATCTTTGAACAATAACATTATTCTAGAGTTCGCGCACTGCGAAAACAATGCGTTTATTTCAATTGGTTTCATTTCGCATTTTTTTTTAAATCGCAACGAATTAATTTCGTAGTACGCGCCTAGCCTAATATAGAAAGAATAGCTGAAATGTCTTCACAAATATTGTAGGTAGGAACTGAACTGTTTTTTTTTTGTTTATGTTAGACCATTTTCCAATATTTCACTAAATTTGTTGTGTTTTTATATTCCACTGTCAAAATTAATTTTATTAATAGGTTGTTCATTTTCTTTTGTTCATTTTCTTGTGCATGCAGTGGTCGGTGGCGGAGGGTGGTGACGGTGGTCATTGTAGGTGGTGTTGCTGTTTCGTTGTGTTATTGTTGTTGTTGTGGTTGTGTTGTTGTTGTGTTATTGGTGGTGTGTTGTTCTTGTGTGTGTGTGTATCTAACAAAAAGCAAACTCGCTGCCGCATTTAAAATTATTAGATGAATTGCAAAGTATTCGGGTTTTTAGGATTCAAATAAAGAAATAGAGGAGTTGTAACTTGTAATTATAGGTTGACGGTGTTTATTACCCAATTATTTAAGCTACAAACTGTTCGTACATTATGTAATAACTTTACATTTTGATGGACAACAACACCTAGCAATAACACGCATTAGCTAACAATCCCAAATACAATCTACATAATATTAATAAGTAGAAAACAATAGAACATCAGACAACCGCGTTTACACCTAAAACGGCTCTAATTATTGTAATACATATTTTAATCTAATTTATTTTTTGTCTTATTATTATCTATTTATTTCAGACAGAATCTATAAATGCTAAATTGGTAAAAACATTCTAAAGTCAAAAAATCTATGTTAGTAGGTATAAAATATGATAAAGTAAAAAATATTTTTGACAGTTACAATCTTCCCGAAACTATTCCCACCAATACTCCGTTCACAATAAGATTAGACATTTACACAAACCTTTTTTTACAGTCCGTTCAACCGAGTTTGACTTATACTGCGTTGGTGGCATGACAAGCTGCAAAGAACAGTTGTTATTGTAACCACTTTTTTGCCTCTAATGTCATCCTTAAGCCTACGGAATAGAAGTCAAAATCGGTTGAAGGGACTGTAAAAAAGGTTTGTGTAAATGTCTAATCTTATTGTAAACGGAGTATAGTGTACCTGTATGGGACAGTCATGGCGGGATGCAATCATTTGTAAAATGCTGTTGGTGCAATCGCGCAGTCTTATGCGCAGTCTAATGTTGTACCTATGTCAATTTGTATTTTAATTTTAAATACATATATGAAACATACGTAGATTTTTTTACCCGACTGCGTTTGTTTATTTCTACTCATGTACATCTATGAACAACTTTTTATTAAGTATGCTATATTCTATGGCAAAACATGTAGACCAAGTCGCACGCGTATCTTAATAGGTACTATAAACCTGTACTCATGTTTTTACAAATGAAATATCTTATATCTTTATCTTTTAACCTTTCAATAAAAGTGTTGTCAACACGTTATTTTCGTGTGTATTTTTGTATCAAGGACATATGAAGGTGACATTGTCGTCCCAACGAAACGATCATAATATTAGGTGTACCTATAGAATATTTTCTTTATTTATTCTATATTGGGATAAGTATTCTACTTATTACTATTATAATTACGTAATTTTCAACCGACTTCAAAAAAGGAGGAGGTTATCAATTCGTCTGTATTTTATTTTTTTTTATTTTTATGTTTGTTACTTGATTTCTCGGGACTGGGTGAACCGATTTTGATGATTCTTTTTTTATTTGGAAGCTAGTGCTTCCCGTGTGGTCCCATTTTAATTTGGTCCAGTTCTGACCATGGCGTCCATGAGAAAACCGTATAAGTCTTAAATTTGCATTAAGTATATGCGCGATTTGTTACGCGATTTCTCAGGCAAACGTAAACCGATTTTGAAAATTCTTTTTTTTATAGATAGGGTATGCTTCAGGGGTGGTCCGATATAAATTTTATCGAAATTGATTCAGCACTTTTTGAAAAATCAACAAATACCCAAAAATTTTACATAGACGACGTTTTAGTTTCATCAATCTTTGTAGTAGTTAACTTTCAATCTCTTCTTAATAGATTTGAATGAGAAGGAGGTACTAAAAAGCGGAAAATAAAAAGCTTTTTACAAAAAAGACAACCGCCTTCAAAAAGTGAAAAATAACTTTAGCACAGAACACACATTTACTTTAGTTTCGGAAGTCGGTGGCAATACAAAACAATAAACAGAACAAAGCCACTGAATTTCGAAACTAAAGTCAATGTGTGTTCTGTGCTAAAGTTATTTTTCACTTTTTGAAGGCGGTTGTCTTTTTTGTAAAAAGCTTTTTAATGAGTCTGTTATAAGCCAATTACATGAGAAATGATAATTCACCTTTTTGATACTGATAATATTTGGACAAGTATAAAAAAAGCAAGAGTCGTAAATTGCAAAGTATCGTCATTGTGGCCATCCCAACAAAAATATAGCTAATATTATGAGATTACCTCGTCTCGGCCCTTAATTCTGTCACTTAGGAAGTTCTACCTCAAAAATGTGAAAGTTTCAAGGACATCGGCCGTGTCTCGTCATATCCCCGTCGTTTTCGTTCCAAAATTGTTGGGAACAAATCGCCTAATGAAACAAAGGACTCGTCTCGCCAACGAATATAAATTTAATTATGAAACTCTTACTTTCGGAGTTTATTACAATTTTGGTAAGATGATATTGTGTAGGTAGCATTGTGGGTGAATTTGATGAATATTGTTTCTTGAGCTAGTAAATATTTACGGAATATGCTATTTTTAATCCCCGAAGAAAACAGAGGGGTGCTATAAGTATAACGTCTATATTATTTGTGTGTACCTATGTTTGTGAAATTACCTACCTAACGGTTGACCTCACCGAATAGAAATAACAAGTGGAAGTACCCCCCACGCAGCTAAACCGCGCGTGTGGCACAATTATGCGGAAAATATGTAAAATAATAAAAACCTTCGTCAGTTGTAATATGTCAAAATTTTGTTTAAACAACAAATGAGCTTTTCATCAAAGTTGAATTTGTTGTTCATACAAAATTAACACCTATTACTACTGAAGAAAGTTGTTTTTATTATTTTCATATTTTTATTTTGTTTGAAAGGTAACTGCAATTTTGATCAAGGGTGCTCTAAGTTTTGATTACCGAATGTTTTTCCACGGGTCTGATCAAGATTTAGTGACCTAATTTCACGAAATGAAAATGTATTTTTTTGGAGATAGGTTCGCTTATGGAAGAATTTATTAGAGCAAATTATACAGATGAGGCAAATGATACAAATATGACAAAATTTTGCCTTAAAGAGTCTTGCATAAAATATCAATGACCTATATCTTTTTGATGAAATTACTCTTTACTTTCACAAGACGACGAAATAATATAATTATGAACATTTTCTTAATACGACGAACATAATTTTAAGGTACGTCAATATCACTTTACAAAGTGCTTTTTTGAACACAGACACTTGACTTAGAAATACAAATAAAAAGTAATTTAAAAATGAAACACAGCCGTGTATTTACTATGAAAACTTTCATGCTATGCAAATCACCGTATCTAAGTTAAGCGAAGAGATCTCGGATTCTCGTCAGAAGGGTTTACTGATAGCCCGGGGCAAGGAGAACTAAGGGGAGAGGGAGATAGGAGGGGGGGGGGGGAGTTGAAATAGAATATTATATTAAACACGGATATCCCTTTTGACAAGTTTTTCTTTGAAGCACCTGTTACAGCGATGTTTTAATAACTTTCCGATACTTGGCACTCACTCTTTTTGACTTTAGTAAAGTGAGATAGAGTCAAAGAGGACTCGATATCGATGACATAGCTGGAGTGTCTGAGCGCAATTTACACTGCGATGGCTATAGAAATAAATTGTACAACATTGATCGTTTATATTTAAAAGAGATTATAACTGGAATAGTTTTTTGTGGTAATAGGGTTTTTTTATAAAGGTACTTGTCCGAGACAGTAGGTAGGTACTGTCACTACACCGTTTTATGCCGCAAACCAGCGCCGGAATACAGCAATTCTGGTTAGAAGGGTAGAAAGGAGGAAGGCCGGTGTAATTACAGGCACATTTAGACATTTCAGCTTTGTTTCTTAGGCAGTGAAACAAAGCTGTATGTTATATAATAGACAGTGGTGACCACTTAACATACTGGGCTGTAGCTTTGTTTTCGATCCGACATAATTAAAAAAAATAGTTTCAAAATCATAGAAACAATAAACAAAAAATCTGTTACATTCTAACTTTGCACAGTTCGACCATCGTTCGAAGCAGTTCTGTAATCACCGCGAGTATTAGTGAGATATATAGGTCAGGTTTATGTCTCACACCTAGATTTCTGTACTTAGATATATCTGTGTTTAAGCTGAAACGCTAAAATTATATTACAAACATTGTGATTGAATTAATTACAGATTTGTATCCTAGATCAAAAGGTCCTTCATGCTTGAATGCGATTATTCCTGCAGTACTATTTCTAAAGTGCAATGCCATAGAATAACTAAACTTATACCAAGCCGGTCTATTCTGTAAGAATCTTCTTTGTCGAACTTCATTGAAACACTTGAGCATGAGGTGAGCTGTCATGTTTAACTTAATCTCTAATCTCTATTAATTTAAATTTGAATTAATCTACATTACATTTTATCTTAATTTTGTTTTGATATAATTTGATTATTTTTATATTTTAATTCTAATTTAATTTCTCGTGTTCTAATTTTAGTGCTTAAATTTTTTACTTTTAAACTTAACATTAAGTATGATAATCTTTTCACCCATGCTGTGTATACTATGTACTTGCCTTTATAGCAACATATAAATGGAAGAAGTCACTGACTACTGAAATACAGGTACTCTAACCTAGCTCTGGAGACCGGTTCTCAAATATTTGCAACTCAATTATGGCAATAAAAATTATAATTATTAAAAAAAAATACAACACATGTAAGGAATTGATGAATCCACTGATGAACAAAAGCCTCCCCCAAATTTGAGTCATTTTAAGCTCTCGTAATCTTTTTTTTAATATTCTAATAGGCTTGCGTTTGGCCGCAACTAACTTGAACTTAAGTGATGATGCGGCCTGAAGTGAGACATACTTACCTAGGATGAACCGATTCACTCATGCCATAAAGATATTCAGATTATCAGGAAACGGAGAAGCGGGTAGTGAATGCCACACAATAAATGTGGAAGCAAAGCGCTTGGTTCGAGACCATGGAACTTCAACCGTATATAGCGGTGACGCTTACTGAGGGATATTTTTACAGAATAGCACTGCAGATGGAATGACAGCTCATTTAAAATAAATTTATCAAGGTAGGGAGATATTTACAGAATAGACACTATGGAAGTAGAACATTAGTTACTCTGTGGCATTGCAGTATCGTGCCATAATACAAGCTGAAACGGAACCAATGATGGAGGAAATACAACAGCGATAGCGATCGGTGATTAACATTACGATAGTACTTGCTAATGGTATTGGTCAGAAATGCGATACCAATAAGTTTTGGATGCCAGCCAAATAGCAAGCATGTCAGTAATTACATGTGTTGAACTGGACTGGCTTGTGCTAAACGAGGCTTAGTATGTGGTGAGTCTTAGCTACAAATAACGTATTAGATTTCATTGATGTTGTGTGTTGGTAGCTGGATGGCTGTCGAAGAAATTAGCAGCTCCATCACATGCATCATTTAACCTTTCGTATCTACCTAGAACGCAGATCATTTACACAATAGCTTTTTAATTGTGTCTGTAATTACGGCACACAAGGCGTTACTTGTAGTTAGTTTTTTAATTAGGTACTGAATGCTTAATCTATACTTAATATTGTAAAACTGAAGAGTTTGATTGTTTGGTTGAACGCGCTGATCTCAGGATCTACTGGTTCGAAAAATTATTTTTGTGTTGGATAGGCCATTTATCGAGGAAGGCTACAGACCCATGCGAAGCCAGGTCGGGTCGCTATGTAATAATATATTCTTCCGATCGAATTTTGGTTTCGGCGGCCAATCTCAATGAAGATAGCCAAGTACGCAAGAAATATTAATATTAGTGTACAAATATGTGTGTAAACACAGGTTCTTACCATCTTCCCTCTCTTTCATAGAGAGTGGGAGAGATCAAGTGCAAGACCAACGGCTTTACATGCTTTCCGAGTCACTGGGGTATTACACCACCAACCTGTAAACTACGGGCCGCTGCTTAGAAATTCCTAATGGAAAACCCCAAAAACAATAACAGTAACCTGTTTGTTCATTTGTAAGTGGTAATCTCCGGATTTTCTGGTACGATTATCAGGACAATTTCGCTGATAGGCAGCTCCATAGGCTGAAATTTCAGTCCGTTTTGTGATATAGGTAGGCACTTGATTTCTACGTGGACAAACTGACCGGCAAAAACGAGACTTAATATAAAATACCTAAAGCATATTTTCCCTACTTTTTAAAGCCCGAAAAATAAGGAAAATAAAGTCCCCAACACACAAATATGCATGATAGCTGCGATTGAATCGTGTTAGGGTGGCGATTTACGTCGGTGACGCGTTAATAAATTTCGTCCAACAGCAGGCGAACGCTGCTGGTTGGGGCGTGTTCACACTGTAATAGTTCACTCTCTGCTAGTACTAAAACTGATTAATGTGAACTTGCGTAAATAATGTTGCAGTGCTCATGTGTAAAAAAACCCTCGATAAATATTGATGAACTAATACTCACCAACAGTCACTAAGAGAGATTCATAGCACCGCTTATGTGATACCGACGTATTCCAGATCTACTTTACAGGCAAAGTTTATTTATTTCTACATTTTTTTTAAGTCATCAATGATTTACTGTCTTATTTAATTCTTATATGGATCTACAGCAGATCTTACACGATTACAAGAAACTAATATAAATAAATACATAAATCATAAGAACAATTATTACTACTTCTTCAATTACAATAGACCGATGGTCTATTGTAATTAATACTACTTTAATAATTATAACTTAAAACGAGAACATGAGTTTTTTTTCGCTAATTAATTAATAATTTATTTGTCAATCAAATCATATAAGTTAACTGACGTCAATCTTCTAATCTATAGGCTCAAATGTAGCAATACATTCAAGCTTAAAGTTTCGAAAAATGAGAACAAACAAATTGACTTAAAACAGATTCAAACTAGCACTTGCCATTTTCCACTCCATCTGACCGCAACTTAACGTCGCGCTTAACCGGCCCTTATTTCATTTGAAGTTATTAGATTGTTGTTACGCGACCGCCTGCATTTATGATAGGCTATATTAACACCCACTAAACGACTAGTATATGTTTTAGAAATGGTAGGAATCATACAACAGTATCTATTAAGCGGAAAGTTATGTTGGTAGGGTAAGGTTGGATGATGAAAAACGAACAGTTTTTGAGTTTCAGAGAAACTGTAGTTTAAAGTTGATTTAAGTCAGTTTAGAGCATACTTATTGATGGTCTCGACTTCTAAATGTATGAAGATAATACCGGATTCTGACCAGTGGTGGGTCAACCATTAAGGCTTGTAAACATGCCAATAACCACATTGAGCATTTGGGCGGAGCAGAATTTGCGGACGAGTGCGGGGGTGATGTAGACGCAGTCTTTATTCGGACACATTTTTAATTTATTGTAATAAAAATAATACATATTTGTAAAAAGTAACACAACCAAATCATTTTCCTTTGTATTGCAAAGCAGTAGATATTTTTTTTATACTCTTTTGATAAGAAATTAAGGAGTAAAATGGTTTCATCTCAATGATTTGGAGGTGATTTGACATTTTTTTTCTTATTATGTGATACCGGTAGAAAAATTGTGGCTAACCCAAATTACGTCATGTACATTACTAACAATTTTTTTCAGAAGTAATTTCTTTGTAAATGCCGACGAAAAGTTGCTTCATCTGCATACTTCTTTCAAGCTTTTTTCGAGAGAGCAGCCTTAAGATCATTAGTTATATAGCGATAAAATGTTCATATGCGTATGAATCGCGTTGCGGTAGCCAGTTTGTATCTTAAACTAGCGGTATTTTTTGATAGTTGGCCCCGTCCGTGGATATAAGTGGTCTGGAGTAGATAGATTAGTGTTGAACACAGAACAGAAAGTTAAGTTATGTGGGTAAAATAGGCTGTTGAAAAACGAGGAAAGGACAATGCCAGAAACTCTATAAAACTTTGCCCCACTCAATAAAAGTCATGTGCAATATGTAGCATCTTACTATTTATTTATTGCTGATAACTAAACATTAGTCTTAGTGACTGTAGAACTTGCGGTTTTCGTTTAAATCTAAAAACATAATAACATTGATTATAGGTTAAATTGTATTGTAGGTAAAATGATTTTGTATTTTGTGGGTAGGTATTTCGTAATCCGCAAGTTTTAAAGAAAAACAATTTACTATAGAAAGGTTCTATATTCAATACAATTATTTTCATTAATTTACTTGTCTGTACATGGGTTACTTTTTCTGTACATGTGTGGGGCAGGATCTGATTGTCATTTAGCAAAAATACTGTCGCAGTTTAAAATTACTCGAAATGAGTCTAATAGCATACATATGATAACTATAAATTTTGATTCTGATTTATTGTCGTCATCGTCAGCAGCTGAATATGTGACTTTCACAGCCGTTAAACAGTAACACGGAAACCCTTTATTTTCATTACACCACAAAATTACAGTTTCCTTTGAAATTATTTATAGGTCATAATTGCACATAACGCAAGGGCTGACGGGCTGCGGTTTTGCTTAATTGAACAAAATTATTAACTGAAACCATTACATTAACTTTTCGCAACACACTCAGTACCATTTCTCACCTCGTCGTCGGTGGGCCCCAGTTGTCATTGATATGATGACGTCTTCATAAATGTTTGACAGTCGTTATGGGTATCCAGGAGTCAGAAAGTCTGAAAACTAGTCTTACCAAGAAATAGCAGTCATGATACTTAGTATTTGGTAGATTTGTTTTTTAGTAGATCCTACTTTTTACAGACAGTATCGCGCAAATCCTAACCAAAAACCATACACAACACATCACACATACTCCCACACACACACTCTAGAGAGAGGCTATGATAATATGGGTATGTATATATTTATTTCGGTGTATATATATTCCAGAATATAATTTTTAGAAAATTTTTTTTAAGTATTACTTTTTGTAATGCACCTGCCATGTTATCTCTTCACCACCCTTGGTTGACTGGTAGAGAATGCCTAAGGCATTAGGTCCGCCTTTGTACCTTTGTGCATGAAGTATAAATAAATAAATAATAAATAAATAACGTTATTTGTTTTATTATAAACTTCTTTTTCTAGTTATACTCAAACGATAGCTTCGACCTCCGTACATGTATTTTTAAAGAAAATGTAATCATGCTCATCACACAAAGTTTGTCCTGGGTGGGAATCGAACCCACGACCTCCGGCTTAGCAGTCAGGGTCAGTGACCACTAGACCAACAGGCCCGCCCCGTTGTGGACGTCAGACAAGCAGTCCCTCCATGTAAAACACTGGTATTCAGCTGCATTCGAATATACTGGAAGCCAGCCCCAACAAAGTTGGAAAAGGCTAGATTTTGATAGCACACATACCTATCATTAGTAAAAAAAGAAAAAAAAAAGTTTGTTTTTTTTGGTAAAACTTGAAAGGAAATTGTTGGAAAAGCCTGAGTTTTTAACCGACTTCAAAAAAAAGGAGGTTCTCAGTTCGACCCGTATGTTTGCATGTATGGATGTATGTATGTTTGTCCGCGATGATCTCCCGTTTGGCTGAACCGATTTTGATGCGGTGTTCAGAAAAGTGTTTGTTATATTCTGGGGAAGGTTTTGTTATACAACAAACATAAATTTATTCAGGGCTTTTTGAAAAAAGCAACAAAAACCAAGAACACGTTTTCATTTCTTCCAACTTTCCATCTTTGGAGGACTTTTAATCTCTGTTTTAACTGTGATGCCGGTCCTTAATGGATTTAGGTGATAACGAGGCACTTAAAAGTGTAAAATAAAAACTTTTTCGAAATAAAAAAAGGGAAACGCCTTCAAAAAAAAAACTAAAAAGTGATAAATAACTTTAGCACAGAACACACATGACTGACACAAAAAAGTTTTTTTACCCAATGATGTCAATTCAGGATACTTAATACCTAACCTCAGCAATATTTCATTCCAAAAAATCACCAGTACCTACATTAATCACCACTACACCTAAAATACATAATAAATAATCCCCGCAAGATTCGAGTAAGCACTTCTTAGGGACTGAATAATAGTACATTATGGTACAAGTGTGTAATGTTGGTGATTACCGCTGAGGCGCTATTGAGACCCGAGCCGTTAGGTGAGGGTCTTAAGAGAGCCGAGGACGGTAATCATCAATACACACGTGTATCATACGACGTTTTTCAACACACTTGTGAAGAAAATAATACTAAAAAAATATTTTCAACTGTGAAAACGAGTTGTGAAAAAATTTTCGCAATGGCGGGAAAAAATAATCAGTTTTCCTATGCGCGCGCATCAAATAATGGCGATCGGCCATAGACTAAAAGAATGAGGTTCCGTTTTTTTTTCTTTTCCCGGATAGCGTTCTAGCCACGTACAAAATGGGGCATTCAAAGTTTTCTTTATTACAGATAAAACAATTTGAGTGAAAGTTATATTTATTAAAAACGTACAAGTTGAAATTATCAATTTAAATACGAAGTTGCATGAAATGAGCAAGCAATAGGTACATTCATTTTATTTGTACTATTCGATCTTTTTTGTATCGAAACTTTTTTAAGAACAAAGCAACTCAACAAATAAAATAAAAAAAAAACCTTATAACTCACTTGTGAATAATAGCAATGAAAAAGTCACAGTTTGATTACAGGTGTCATTATGTGCCTAATTGCGGTGAAATAAGAGCCATTTTATGAGCAAGTGTGTTGAAAAAAATATTATCGAGTTAAATAAATCACAGCGCGACATTTAATGTACCGGGGACCGGGTTTTAAGACCGCTGGCAGTTAGGGGTACACATTCGTGAAACATGAACCGTGACATACTGTACCTCAGTGTACGTACTTTGATACTTAGAATGTAGATAATAGGAATGGTAGAAGGATATTAAGCTAAATGATATAATGCGGTATAGGTACGGTCGAACAAGCTAATTGGTTTACAGGCAAAAATATTCATCTTTCTAGTACACTAATATTATACTATTTTATTTTTTTATCTTTAGTACGTAGGTGCCAGGGATACCTACGTGTTCGAGATAAGAAAATGGAATAAAATAAAATATTGTGAGTGTAGTACAATTATGAATATTTTTGCCTGTAAACCAATTAGCTTGTTCGACTGTACCTAAATCTGTGGACAAAGAAATTGATGAATTTGATGTCATAGTCTAGAATAAATTATTTTCTAAATGGTTTCTTCAAAGAAATAGTAGGCAACCTATATATAAAAAAAACCGTACAAGCGCGAGTGGGACTCGCTCACCGAGGGTTCTGTACAAATTTGTAGGTACATATCCATACTAATATTATAAATGAGAAAGTAACTCTGTCTGATACGCTTCCACGATCAAACAGCTGAACCGATTTTGATGAAATTTGTTATGAAAATAGCTTGAATCCTGGGAAAGCACATAGGGTACTTTTTTATCCGGGACTTCGTCTACATCCGCGATAACCGACATTCACACGTACTAAATCGCAGACAAAAGCTCGTTATTTTAATAAAGAATATATTTTTAATGATTTAATTACAAATGTATCGTTTTTAGACTTTTTCCTGTATTTACAGTATAAGTCAAAATTACTTGCCAAATTTCATAGTTCTAGGTCAATGAAAAGTACCCTATAAATTTTGTTTCCCTTGAGAGTGACGAAATGTACGTTTTTTTTACATAAACGCAAAACTTAGAAGTTTGATTTTTTCACAGCTTCTAGGGACCGTGGATCTAAGTATATGGTTTTAATTTTATCTCGATACCTTTACGCGTTCCCGAGATAAAGGGTCTTGACAGACAGACCGACAACAAAGTGATCCTATAAGGGTTCCGTTTTTTCCTTTACAAGTACGGAACCCTAAAATTGAAATACTACCACTCTGCTTTCCTATGATCATCTTATCCTGTGTAATATAATACCAGCCTTTTATTGCCCCACTGTAGGGCAAAGACCCATTTTCATACAACGAATACATGAGCATTAATCACCACGCTTGTTCAGGGCATATTGGCGATTTAAGACTTATTTTAATTATGTTGGCTCACGATGTTTATTCTTTACCGATGTCAATGACGTACAAGATAATCTAAGGGTGTTACCAGACCAATCGATCGATCGTCGATCGACGGCATCGATCGATGGTAGAATATCAGAATACGTAATATTAGGTTATACACAGTCATGTTTAAATTAGTTAGGTAACACTTAGATAAGTACGCTATCGCATTAGGCTTAGCTCCTGCCATGATAGTTGTAAGATGGATAAATAAATAAATAAATAAATGTTATCGATAGTTCCTACCAGACCAACCGATCGATTGTGGATCGACGATAGATCGATGGTAGAATTTATTCGTCGACGTCAATCGAGCTGCTTGATTATTATTACTGATGGAGTATAGCTGGGGTTTATCGATTAACGTCGACCGATGCCATCGGCGTTAGTGGAACGGTATCCGTCGATCAGCCAAAGCTACCACACCAATCGCCCAACGTCGATCGATGTCGCGATCGTCGATCCATCGATTGGTGTAGTAATAACCTTAGAAAGCATTTATGTGTATGAATTGAGAAGGCCTCATTTGAAGGCACCCAGTACTGAACCCACACACAAATATCCTTTATAATACATTATGTTATTATTTACTTCACAAAACAGAGATAATAGAAAACACAACAAAGCTTACAATAAACAAGAAATTCGCGATGCAACCGATAACGAAACGAGGAATAGCAGTAAATTGAATAAAAATAAAATGAATGGCCACCTAACAGGTTAGGGAGGCCGACTAGACAGAGGGGTAGAACTAAATAAAACTGGTAAACAGGAAAACCGGGGGAAATATCCTTGTACAACAGCACGGCACGGCAACAAGAGGACATCGATAAACAGCGACTAATATGCACATACTAATGAGCTCGCCTACTCTCCACGCTTTTAGATTCCACGTCCGTACGTACTTACTGCGTACCCAGAGAGCGCCCTTACATAAATCGTAGGACGGTTGTCGTTACGGCGGCTATAAATCTAACCATTCACTAATACACCACATTCAAATGTTACCGACAGGGGGGGAATCTCGTATGCGACTAGATTTCCTCCCCCTCCCGGATTCCCCCGTTTCTTTGCACCTTAAAAGCGGTGCGTAAAGTATGACCACATTTATCTCTAGCGAGTTACGTTGACGTAAAGGTTAGGCTAAAGTGTGGGCGATTTAAATAAATCTTTGTTACGTTGTTATTGTAATTTAATGTGTTTTAAGGGGAAACTGGTGGATGCGGACTTGAATTGAGTCTCCGTTTCGATTCTTACATTTTATGGGTTTTACATTAGAGTATCTAAATGTATTTTTATTGGATATGTTTTTGTGTTTATTTATGCAATAAAAAAGAAAAAAAGGCGGATTTACGTAATGCCTTAGGCTGTCTCTCCCAGTCAACCAAAGGTGGTGAAGAGACAACATGACAGATGTAAGTTAGTTATTGTGTTTTGTTTCCTGCTTTTATTTTGTAAATTAATGTTGATAAACACTTCAAAAACAACCGTTTTCGGAGGTATCATTTCCCAAAAGCACATTAACGCGCACAAATATTTACTTATTATTAGGGATGATCAATTTCAACATACTTAATGAGTTATTAGTGATAGTATTCAAAGAAACACAAAATACATTAGAACTCTCTCAACTTCTATAAGAAAGAAAGAAAGAAAGAAAGAAAAATTGTTTATTTGAAACCTCGTACAGGTAAACCGAAACATAAACAAATGATACCACATAAAAAAAAGACTTATAAAACCTGTACGAGACCAAAAAGGCTCCTATAACTATAGACAGTTTTATATTACGTAAGGGAAAAGTTAGTCAGTGACGAATCTTAAACTCTTCGAGGTCTCTAGGGGTTGTATCTAAGGTACAAGCAACTAACCTAAATGCACCACAAGGAAGGCACAAATCTTCGGGTCATTGTGAGACGGGGAAAAATTACGGGAAAACCCTTCACTACATACAATGAGAAGTGAATGAGATCCCCGATGGCTTGAGTATGTATTATGTTTATGGTTTGGAGTGATAGTACGTAGAATGTTAGGTCGGTAATAATATTGATAGACACCGAATTTGACTTCAAAAACCACAGGCATGTTTAAAAATGTAGATTTAGAAGTTTACGATTAGTCTTGTGAGATTTGATTTTTTAAATATATCTTATTTAATTTTATCTTACAAAAAGCTTTTTACAAAAAAGACAACCGTCTTCAAAAACTAAAAAGTGAAAAATAACTTTAGCACACAGCACACATTGACTTTAGTTTCGAAATTCAGTGGCTTTGTTCTGTTTTTTGTTTTGTATTGCCACCGACTTCCGAAACTAAAGTCAATGTGTGTTCTGTGCTAAAGTTATTTTTCACTTTTTAGTTTTTGAAGGCGGTTGTCTTTTTTGTAGTTAAAAGCTTTTTATTTTCCGCTTTTTAGTACCTCCTTCTCATCCAAATCTATTAAGAAGAGATTGAAAGTTAACTACTACAAAGATTGATTGAAACTAAAACGTCGTCTATGTAAAATTTTTGGGTATTTGTTGATTTTTCAAAAAGTGCTGAATCAATGTCGATAAAATTTATATGGAACCACCCCTGAAGCATACCCTATCCGTAAAAAGAAGAATTTTCAAAATCGGTTTACGTTTGCCGGAGAAATCGCGTAACAAATCGCGCACATACTTTATGTAAATTTAAGACTTATACGGTTTTCTCATGGATGCCATTGTCAGAACCGGACCAAATTAAAATGGGACCACACGGGAAGCACTAGCTTTCAAATAAAAATAATAAGAATCATCAAAATCGGTTCACCCAGTCCAAAGAAATCAGGTAACAAACATAAAAAAAAAAAAAAATTGACGAATTGATAACCTCCTCCTTTTTTGAAGTAGGTTGAAAATTGTGTATAGTCTAACTTGGCAGGTCATCCTAATTCTAAACTCAATGGTCACCCCATTAGTAAGCAATGAATTCCGAACCAATGCTGCTTAGATAACGCTTTAAATGAGACATCACTAACGGAGTCGATTAGTGAAAATGGGCATTAGGTACTTACAAATTGTATTTAACCCTTTCCCATCCCGCTATCGCTTATAGTAATTCCCGCTTTCTATACCACCGAGACGATTGCGTGACGGTATTTTGTTTGCATCCCGTATTCTTTCGACATCTCTAATATTTCTCTCGTGCCAAATATTGTAGGATATAAAACATCCCTCTTCAATGATCGGGTATCTTTTTCAATCGAGTACCGCTAAAATGTGGGAGGGAGAAATAGATTTTGAAATTTATACTTTACTAGCAACCCGACCCGGCTTCGCATTCTTCGGCCTATTGCCTTCCTCGATAAATAGACTATCCAACACAAAAATAATTTTTCAATTCGGACCAGTAGATCCTGAGATTAGCGCGTTCAACCAAACAAACAAACAAATTCAGCTTTATAATATTAGTATAGATAAAGATTTAATGATTTTGGAAAATTATTTCCTTTTTTTCCTATTTTTTATTTGCTTTATTTTACTTTACTGTACAATCTTAAAAGATAATTGTTTTTATTCTTAAATTCGTATCTATATGTCATCATCATTTGTCTAACCTTTGCTCAACTGTTTTACATGGAGCGACTGCCGGTCTGATCTTCACAACCCAATTACTGGGTAACATGATACCCCGTTGGTTTCCTTGGTTTGGTTTCGTTGGTTCCTGTCTACTCGTAACGACTGTTCAAGATCTATATTTATTTATTTATTTAGGGATAAAAAACAGGAGTACAATGAAATGTTATACATACTATCTTACAAATTAAAAATGCTTATTATACTACTAGCAACATTATCCACTTATTACTAAATTGTTGATAGTTAATGCTACGTGAGATAAGAAGAATTATATGAGAGAATGGAGTGAATTGAATGGATGTTAATAATAACAAAATTTATGCGATAGAAAAAGAAATGAAAAATATACCACTAATAATTTATAAAGCTAAGAGAGAATCGACTACAGTTTTCCTAAATTTATGTGCTGTTAGATTAAAAATATCAATGTTTTCAAATCTAGTGTTGTACGAATCCACAAGTTGACGCAGAGGAGCACGTAAACCAGCATTGGAATGACAGACGTGACTGTTATGTATACACAGTAAGCGGTATGGGCGCGCTTGTCTACGCACTACTGTCCTCGGAACGATGTAACAAAGCTTATTTATTAAGTTAGAGCAATCATATTTGTTATGCACAATGCCATGTAGAAACATTGTTCCGAGAAGCAGTCTTCTGGATTCTAGGGTTAACAGTTTGTTATTTTTAGGTAATATATTATGCGAATCGTGGCTGTGATAGCATCTGTAATGCATAGCTCTTAGGAATTTACGTTGAACGGTCTCAATCGAGTCAATATATTTAGCGTAATAGGGATTCCATATGATAGTAGCAAACTCCAGACAAGGCCTAACTAGCGATATATATAAGTATCTGTAGGTGGATGGACGCTTAAAATCTTTGCTATTGCGCATGACAAAACCGTACATTTTAAGGGCTTTGTTGATAATGTTGTCTACATGGATATTAAAGTGCAGTTTAGAGTCTAGTACCACACCGAGGTCACGCAACGAGTATACTTTTTTCAATTTTGTATTTAGCATGTGATAGCTATAAGTGTGCTGCTTTTTGTTTTTGGTGAATGTAATCGAATTACATTTAGATAAGCTCAATGAGAGTTTATTCAAGGTGCAGTAGCTGGACAGTCGATCTAAATCGCTTTGAAGCATCAAACAGTCATCAATACTTTTTATTGTTTTGTAGACCTTTAAGTCATCCGCGTATAGTAAGAAGTTCGAATAGGTACTTAAAACAAGCGCTAATATCATTTATAAACAATGTAAATAATAAAGGGCCCAAAATTGAGCCCTGAGGAACCCCAGAAGTGACGGAAATCAGCTCCGATTCAAATCCATTTATAACTACCTTTTGAGTACGGTTTGTTATGTAAGAGGTGAACCATCTTAATAGATTTCCGCGAATACCGTTAAACGCAATTTTGCGTAAAAGTAATTCGTGATCCACCTTGTCGAAAGCTTTTTGAAAGTCTGTATATACTGCATCAGTTTGAAAACGGTTATCCATATTTTCAAAAATATTGCTGACAAAAATAAGCAGATTTGTATAAGTTGATCTGTGTTGAACGAATCCATGCTGTTCTTTAATTATAGCCTTGTGTAAAGTGGGATAAATTTCATTATAAACTAGTCTCTCAAAAAGCTTCGACAAGGTAGACAGAATCGAAATCGGACGGTAGTTCTCTACGTCATCCTTTGATCCCTTTTTATAGACGGGGGTTAAGTGAGCTATTTTCCATACATCGGGAAAGACACCATCGCTGATACACTTATTGAAGAGCAAATGCAGGGGTTCACATAAGTGACTGGCAACACGTTTGAGGAACGACGGGGGAATGCCATCAGGTCCAGGTCCTTTTGAAGGGTCTAACGACTTTAGCTCCTTATAAACTTTAGAAGGCTCGATATAAATATTGTTGATAATATCACTATTATCATGAAAGCTAGAAGGCGGTTGCCATTTATGGATATCAAGTGTTAATGGCTCATACACTGATTGAAAATAATTAGAGAATAGTTTACAAATATCACGTGGATCACTACTAGAAGTACTCTTATATTTAACATTAGATGGAATTCCTGAGTTATTCCGTTTACCAGCCACATAGCCCCAAAAGTGTTTGAGATTTTTGTTTACATTTTGTTCTACAGTTTTTATATAGTTAGAGTAACATAGGTAACATTCTTTGTTGAATCTGCGACGAAATAGGGAAAATTGCTCATAGTCAGATATATTATTGTACACTTTCCATTTGATCCAGGCATTGCTCTTATTTTTGAATAACCTTATAAGGGAGCGAGTGAACCAAATGGGGAATTTAGAAGTTCTGTACGATTTTTGAGGGACGTGTTTTATAATGATACCAGACAAGATATTATAAAATGTGTTAACCGATTCCTGTGCTGGTAAATTTTTAAGCAAGCTGTTCCAGTCAATATCAGATAAAGCTGCCTTTATAAGATCGTAATTGCCCTTGTTATAGTTAAATTTAACGACTGGGCGGCGTTTCATAGATGTATAGTTCAAGTAAGGGGAAGTGACAGCACAGTAAGGAGGGTGATGTAGGTCCACGGGTACTAAGTAATCGCTCGGTTGGTAAACATGGCAGTGCTCATTGGAGATTAGCAAATCCAATGTTCGGTTGTTAGCGTTTGCAAAATTATGATATTGTGTAGCGCTAAATTCCGCAATGAAATTATCTAGATATCTGCAACTGACAGACGGGGCTTCAAGGTGCTGGTCGCGTGTAGCGTTGTCACGGGAACACCAGTCCATGGCAGGTAAATTAAAATCACCGATTATGTAAAAACAATGTGTCATGGGATTACTTAAAATTGTCGAAAGAATGTCCAAATATGTAGAATAGATATCGTCTGGTGTGTTCGGTGGTATATACACCGCGCTAATCAAGTGTCGTTTCGCGCGGTCATGGCTAGGTAATTGTATAAGTAAATATTCTATATGGGTGTGCAAAGAGTTACCTGTTATATTAGTGAAATATGTGGGTTTAACTGTACGTAAGATGGCAACAAGAACACCTCCACCGTCGCGTTTACCAGTGGCCGCGCGATCTCGGTCGCGACGAAAGACTATATAACGCTCATCAATAACCTCACAATCTGCTATGTCCGGTACAAGCCATGTTTCCGTTAATACAATAATGTCGTATGAGTTGCTTAAGATATTCATATAAATTGTCTGAAGTTTGCCACGTATGCCCCTACAATTCTGATAATAAATAATCTAGGAACGAGGGTCTTAGAGGGACTAATGGTTTTACGAGCTTTCCAGGACACGCAAGAGGGACAGGGGTCTCGGTATAAAATGGATGATCACCCATCCATGGACCGACCTTAGTAAGCTTAGCTCAATCAGGACCGATCGATCCAATCGGCTTTTACTTAGCCACGAGCAACTCACACAACATATACGTGGAGCAACATATGCATATACACATTTGTACAAACATGTTGTTTATCTATATATGTATGTATTTAAAATATATTTGTGTATGTATATCAGCTGTCTGACACCTATTGTACAGGGTCTCCCTAGTTTGGGGTCAGATGGCCGTGTGTGAAATGTCCCCACATATTATTATTATTATTATTATTATCTATTTACATAAAAAAGTAGCATAATAATAATAATTACTTACGTCCAAAAAAAAACTGCTGCTGAAAATTAATGCCTTTACCATGTTGGGCTCAAAATCGAAACAAAGAGATACCTATAATAATGTATTCCCGATATATCTGTAACATGGCTAGAACGAATCTAAAGCCACAGCAGGTGTCCTCAAATGCAATTTAACAAAAACTTTTGACAACAATGAAAAACGATCTAAACAAAAAATTACCAGATGTCCCCGATGTACCAATACAGCGACCATCCGAAATAAACATAGCAAGTAAAGGTAAAATATAATACGGAATCACTCCGAATACAATCAATCTTTCTTTAGGCAAGGTAGGAGCGCCTGAGTGGTAGAATTTGACAAGGAAAATGGAAACTTTATATTGAGCGCCTCTCATCCGACTCATGGAAAGTTGAACAACTTCCTCGAGATATTTAAGAGGCAAGTTTATACCGAATAATGGAGGAGTGCTGGCTCAAAAAGGGGAGTTACCTCAGTGCCGATGCCGGTCAGAGAAACTTGGAATTATAGCTTCTAAAAAAAGCATGATGCAAAGAGTCAAAGAGGAAGTGATCTCTAGGATTTTGCTCTCGGAATTTGATGTAATCTTTTCATTAAATTCTTAGAGTGAATTAAATACCGAGGTATTAAAAGCTGTATAAACGGACAGTTCAACTATAGAATATTAAGGCCCGAGTTCACCAACATTTTATCTAAGGATACGTAATTAAACAGTTGTTTATGTCAATTTTATTTACATAAGGAAATAATAAACAATCTGTTTCAATAAGTAATTGTATGGTTTAATGATGGCGAGCATTTTAATATTACTAAACTAAACTGTTCTAGATACGTAATAATTATTCTTAAATACCAGAGGAGTGCCTCTGTTTTCGTCGAGCATTAATGAAACAAAAAGACAAATTCTGAGAAAAAACAAAAACAATTTTTAATGATAGTCTAATGCTCATAAAGTTTTAACTGTTTACTTCCAAAAATAATAATTTACTTCTTCTACACAAGCGTTCCAGAAATAATAATTTACTTATTCCAGAATATTTATTAGTTACTCGCGGAGTATCAACATTGAATATCAAAAAGCCTGGTATCTCAACTTGCCAGCTTTTTTTGGCGAAATCTAACTTAGTTCAAAGTTGAGAATAAACAAGTGTTGTTTCAGTGTTCAAGTTACCTCCAACAGAATGGAGTTTTAAGTTGATAAAATAAAAAAAAGAAGTGAAAAATCTCAGGGGCAAAACTTTGAAAAAATAACTACAGCACGGAGTACTGTTGGACGATTTTAGTTTTTATGTTTACTTAGTTGTGGCAGTTTTCTCGTTAACTTGAGTTTGTAAGACTTCAGTGTGCATCTGGGGATGAGTGAAATATAGTGTGTAACTTGATGAACCTGTTGTGACTTTCAGAAGATTTGCAAGTTTAACTCACGTGAACGATATGACGTATTTAGAATATACGTCACAAATAGATGTTTTGAATATGTTTGGTGTTAAATGTCATTAGTGTTGCAAATAGGCCTTAATTAAAACATGTAGATGTTTAAATGTCACTAAAAGTATGAGTAATTTCTCAAACTAATCGTAAGTTTAAACATCGTCAACGTTGTGTCAGACGAAGTTTGAATACGTGACCGTTCAATTACCAGTCTGTAGCTGGACTATACTGCAAATTCTAAATTTATTTTTGTTGGATTTAAATATTGCATGGGGTGTGTAGTATTTATCTTGCACCATCCTACTATTACTATTCTAAACGCGAAAGTTTGTGAGGTAGGATGTAAAGATGTTTGTTTGTTACACTTTGAGGTTTAAACAACTGGACGAAATTAGCTAAAATTTGACACACATTTTTTGTCAAATTTCACGCAGTCTCATGCTGTCTGTATCACTTTATGTCAAAGTGACTGTCACAGTACCTTAAAATTGAGTTGCGTTTGAGTATTTGAATAATTGGACACACATATAGATATTGATATAGCTCAACATAGAACCATAGAAAAGTTGTATTTCGATTTTGTGTTCCTGTAGGATAATTTAGGACTTAATTTTAAAGTATTCTCAGACAAAGATAGAAGAAGCACTAGCTTTTTCTATCTTAAAGCAGATAAGCAGATAAAGTATTTTGACTACAAAAGAGAGTAAGTAAACTAAAGCAAGAAAGGTTATTCCCTAATTTTTACGCAAGTTTAAATAAGGAATACCTACTAATGTATTCCTTATTTAAACTTCCGTTAGGTCACTAAACATCAATAAAGAAATTTACCTCAGTACATTCAGCACAATAATGGCGATGTTAATACAAAACAACTGCATGTAAGTGCCATTTGACGTGGGCATTGTTGGCCGCATTAGTGCACATTTTTACATGCTTTTTTATGTGCTATTGCAAACTGAAGTCTACTATTACAGTGTGCACTTAGTGCGTAGACTTATTATCGGAGAAAAGTGGCAGTAATTACCGGCCTAGTATATTAAAAAGGAAAGAAATATGTTTTACTGAAGTATTTTCGTTTAGTAATCTTGTATTAGTATTTCAACTACACACACACGCAAGCACTACACTACTATAATGTGGTCCAATTAAACCTTACTCACACGTGTTTTAATTACAAAATATCATCACTGACTGACTGACTGACTGACTGACTGACTGACTGACTGACTGACTGTTTTGTCCTGTGCGAGCCAATAAATGCTTTTTCTTTCTTTCTTTCTTTCAATAGGATGATACACAATAAAAATACGTAAAAATAAGAATGGATGGTGTAGTAAATACCTACTTTTCTTCTTATTAACACTACTGGCTTTTGGTATTAACATACACACTTTATGTTACCTTACTAATCATGTGTAGATTGACCCCTCCCCCCAGCAAGCTTAAGTATTTAGTTAATTAAAGCCAAGTGCATGCTACGTTGATACAACCGCTGCGGTTGCAGTGCGGATATGCGGTCACGTATGTTCGGATATTTCGGATACGATAACGGAAATCACTGAGACGTTTAATATGAGATTGGTTGGCAGCTGAAACTATTTACAGGCAGCTAAATATAAATATATATATTTATTTATAAGTTCAAGCAAAGACTTACGCTCTGACTGACAGCTACAATAATAACAGCTGGATGAAGAACGAAATTCTATTTTTAAAAGTATACAGACGCACCAGGAATGAGAGAAATTTAATAAAAATAAGACCATATTTCAATATCAATTAAAGCCGGTTTTGAAAACTAAAAACTGCACTTATTTACTTTGCTATGTTACATATCATACAGGTTTTAACCGCTTTGTATAGTTTTATATACGCATCAAATTGAAAATGTGCAGATAAAAGTATTTTGACTACAAAAGAGAGTAAGTAAACTAAAGCAAGAAAGGTTATTCCCTATTTTTTACTGTGCATTTTAGCAATAACCTAGTCTTTATAGAAAGGGTCTAAAAAAAATAAAAGTAATTACAATTTCTCCCGGCCAAATTTCGGTCACAATAATAATAATATTGTGACGAAATTTGGCATTGACATAAAAATAGGTTACGTTACAAAATATATGAATGCCATGGCCCCTAAACTAGTGTTAACTGTATGATAGGGACCAGTGACTTCGCACAAAATTAATTAAAAAAAAAGAAAACCGCCTTCAAAAACTCACTATCACTTTTTAGTTTTTGAAGGCGGTTTTCTTTTTTTTTGAGAAAGCTTTTTAGTGTTGTTTTAACATCCAAATCCATTAAGAAATGGCGACACACTTAAAACAGATTGTAAGTACTCCAAAGATTGAAGAAACTAAAACGTCGTCTAAGTAATTTTTTTTGGAATTTGTTGATTTTCTCAAAAACGGCCCTATCAATTTTGGTAAAATTTATATGGGACCATTTCGGAATAAACCTCTTTCGAACAAAAAAAGAATTTGCAAATCCGTCTATATATGACAGAGTTATGCCTATATAAAAAAATAAACATTCGAATTGATAACCTCCTCCTTTTTGAAGTCGGTTAAAAACAATGGCCAATCTCAATGGAGATTAAACCAAGAACGTAGAAGATATTATAGAGCACAAAGTGTGTGCGTAAACACAGGTGTACTACTTCTTCCCTCACTTTTATAGTCTGATGGGACAGTAATCCGACACTACAGGGGAGAGATTAGACCAACGGATTTACGTGCTTTCCATTGCACGGGGGTATAACACCGCCAATTTGTAAACTCTGCGCTGTTACTGAGAAATTCCTTATAGAAAAACCCAATAACATTTTGCCTGATCTGAGAATCGAACCCCATAAACACAGTCGCGCTTACGACCCCGAGATCAAATCTGGGCAGTCTAAAACAATATTAAACTTACGACATGGCAACATACATGCGGATATTTTTTTAATTTCATAGTCCCAGCACATCACTTTTCCTAACATTGGCTTGTCTATAAAACAACCCCTCTGTAAAACGGTTGGCCGTGCAATAATGGCACACAAACACATTTACATTAGTTCTCGTAATGTACCACATTAGGGGCTATTGCCTACAACGAGATAATATACGAGTATCCGACAAAACATCTCAAGAGTTTGTATTGTACTCTCAAGTAATTTGTGCCGGCGGATATTTTCACTGAGTACTTCTGTTGCGGATATTTATCGGATTTTGAATCGAGCGGCAGTAATGTGGAGTTATCTTTATTTTAGTTTTTGTTGTTACCGTATTTTAGTGTGGCACGATATTTCTTCGTTAAGTAGTTAGATACTGTACACTGTTTAGTTGCTCGCATAACTTACAAGAATATTTAATTTCCTGTTGTAACTGTAAGTTGGGCCATAATGTTGTAATACTTATATTTTTTATATTCATTTAATTTGATGAGAGACCCAATTTTAGAAATTAATATATAGTCAACAAAATAGATAGGTATGCAGGGTCGTCAGGTATAGTTAAAGTTTACTTAGAAACCAATGGATGTTTTTGAATAAAATAAAATAAATTTAATAGAGAATAAACATTTCAAGGACTATTACCCCAAGGCCCATTCCATTTCAAGCCATGGGTCATTTTCAAGGCCCTTTTTTTTGGCATTTTGTGGTAAGACCTGTCGTACTGTATGGATCGGAATGTTGGGCCGTGAAGAAGATGTATGAAAAAAGATTGCACGTAGCGGAGAAGAGAATGTTGAGATGGAGTTACCAGAATGGATAAGGTGAGAAATGAATATATTAGAGGAAGTTTGAAAGTGGCGCTAGTGACAGAAAAGTTGAAAGAGAATTGTTTGTCTTGGTATGGGCATGTGAAGAGAAGAGACGAAACGCATGTGACCAAAAGAGCTATGAATATTAATTTGGATGGATGGAGAGGGAGGGAGAGGAAGGCCAAAGAAAAGATGGATGGATTGTGTGAAGAATGATATGAATGAAGAGAGAGTCAGTGAAAGCATGACGTTGGACAGGACGGAATGGAAGAAGAAAACATGTTGCGCCGACCCCAAGTAACATGGTATAAGGGCAGGCAGAAGAGGAGGAGAAATGAATGAATTTCCGTTGTATGGCAATAATACCATCTGTAATATATAGATTAAGTATTATGGAAATAAATAAAATAATAATAATAAACATTTCAATGATTTAATTAATTTTCATTCGAAAACATTCATCGGTTTCTAAGTAAACATCAACCATTTCCGATGACCTGCATACCTATCTCTTTTACTGAGAGTACGTTATCTTGAAAAACAGTTTTTGAAATGATTATTTTGTAAGAAAAATATGTTTGTCTGAGCAAAACGAACGTCTCTTTTAGAACACCACCATGCGTCAAGTAAAAAAAAGGATACTTTTGACAAAGGAATTTTCTTTTGCTTTTCACAATACATTTTTCCTAGAATTTCTTCCAACAAAACTACCCACTGACTTACGTGTAATAAAACCCATCCTTAAGCATAATCCACACCAATAGGTTTTACGACTACATTAATCGCCACAGTAAAACGTTACCCTAATTTGTTCGACAATAAAATCGAACACCGCTGTGCGAATTGAAGATTTTTATGTACCTGGAACAAGAAAACAAAGTCGTTAAGAGCGAAGACGTAAAAACATTAGTAAAAATATATTATTATGTGTTGTAGGAGCCAGTGTGTGGGTACTGCCTTACAATAAATAGAACGGCCCATCTTTCTTCATGACCCATAAGTACTCAAGGGTAACTTGGGGGCAAAATAATTGTCTTTTCACCTTTGTCATAAGTATAGGCAACAAAAAACAAACGGCTAAAAATTAATTCAAAAATAAAAATTAAATCATGTTTTCTAAAAAAAAAACAGTAAATATCGTGTAACATTACAAATTCATGGCACATCTTCTCCTTTTCCCTGCCCTTATCCCATGTTACTTGGGGTCGGCGCAACCTGTTTTCTTCTTCCATTCCGTCCTGTCCAACGTCATGCTTTCACTGACTCCCTTTTCATTCATATCATTCTTCACACAATCCACCCATCTTTTCTTTGGCCTTCCTCTCCCTCTCCATCCATCCAAATTAATATTCATAGCTCTTTTGGTCACATGAGTTTCGTCTCTTCTCTTCACATGCCCATACCAAGACAAACGATTCCGTTTCAACTTTTCTGTCACTGGCGCCACTTTCAAACTTCCTCTAATATATTCATTTCTCACCATATCCATTCTGGTAACTCCACACATCCATCTCAACATTCTCATCTCCGCTACGTGCAATCTTTTTTCATCCATCTTCTTCACGGCCCAAGATTCCGATCCATACAGTACGAATAAAAATTGATGGCAAATTATAAATTGTTCATGCAAGGTAAATAAAGAAGGAAGGTGAGTGGGGGGAATTAGGGGTAGTAACAACAGAAGACCTGAGTCGGCAGTGTGGGATAGATTCATGAAAAATTATGAAATGAAATTGAATTTTCAATTGGATGAATATTATTGTTTTTGTTTTCTGAACAATTATTTTGGTGAATAACTTATATTTAAGTTCACACACACACTACTAACATAAAATGAACTGAACATACAATTAGTCAGAATTAAATAATTTCAATATAAATAAAAACTATTCACAAATAAAATATCTTATTATTATAAGCAAAAGCAAATGACCTGTTGAATTCTACAGCTGAAAAAAAGGTTTCGTAACGTCCACTCAGAAAATCTAAACCAGGTCAAAAAACAGCCCATTAATTCTACAATCACCATTTATATCAATCTAACAGATTTCAGAATACTGAAACGAGTGCAAAAAATAAAAAATAAACGAAATACTTCTCAAATTGAATTCAACAGAAACATTGAAAGCTTTTAAGGCACTAAGTAGCCAGAAACCTTTTCGTTAAAACTTGTAAATCATATTAAAAGGTTTTCATGTGAAATGCCTCACCTGCTCGCGACTTCGGAGACAAAATAAATATTCCAGACGGGGTTCGAAAAACCATTGGAAAAAACTTTTTCAACGGATCCCCGATTTACAAGTTGGTGATTTTTTTTTGTTACGAAACTACTTAAATAACACTGCGTTGTAGTATAGTTTACAGTTAATTCTTAAGTATAAAACAGTTTTTGTCACAATTTGCAAATCGTTACATTTAGATATGTTTAGAGCCTCCGTTTGAGCTGACAGTGCCCAGGCGCGGATCTAGCCCTCAGAAAAGGTTGTGGTAACCACAGACATTTTTGAGGGCACCTTTTTTGTTGCTTGAAATTCGGCAAAGTGCGAGTCGGACTATGGACGCACGGTATCATTGAATCCCTATAAAGGAGACTTTTATAAAATGTATGTCGGTCCGGCTAAGACTTTGTACATTGTACTTGCGGCGGGCAAAGCTGTGGGGCGAACAATAGTAAATAAACAATTAGCTTACAAAAAATACACAGGTGGTTAGGCGAAAAATGTTGAAGGTCAAACCTCCACTTTTTATGAACCTATGCGGTATCATCTACGCCCGAGAGATGTAACTTCAACCTAACGTTTCTTTTTCGTGAAAATTAGGGTTGTGGGCATGCCCACCGTGCCCGCAACGGTGGATCCGCGCTTGACAGTACCTGTACTTGGAGATTAATGGCAGATGTTGAATGGCCAGAAAGTTCACTTCTAGCTAATAACATGAATAGTCTATCAATCATTATTGAAAATTTTATGAATATTAACGGTTTATATAAAAGAAATTTAATGATCTTTGCGGTCACAATTCGAAAAACCTTCACTTTTTGCTTCACCCTCAAACAAAACTACTAACTTCTGACCCCAAAACAAACTATCGACTCAACAATCCGAATATCACAAATAATCCTTCAGTACATTAAACAAATCCGTAGACTTAACGCCGAGTACACACTGTGCTCACTCTCACCTCTAAACCGTTCATATCGCAACGTTTCTAATTAAACCGCCGAATTCACAGCGAAGCGTCGACGCGCTAATATAATAAAGCCAGTATAAACCGCACTAAACGGGTTTAATATCAAGAGGGCGGGTGTAGCTCAACTTTTCGACGCGGTCGGGCGCATTACAACTTACAACCGGAGCGGATTAGCAGCGGTGTGTATTCAGCTTAATGTTGGCTTCTTTGTTTGCTGAGAACTTGTATCTTTGTGCTCTGATTACAGTTGGATCTAGACGAGACTTCATTGGCTACGTTGTTGCATTTAAGTGCTAAATTAGCTTTTGATAAGGTACACAATGCAAGTGAAGTGTGAAGGACGAATTGCGATTGAAACTTTTTCTTTAGTTTTAGTACACGTAACTAGCTTTTACCCGCAACTTGGACTGCGTGCATTTTCTTATTCTTTATATATTATTGTTTTGACAATAACCTTTAGCGTTTAGGGATAACGTAACTTCCTATTGCGAAAGAATGTTCATGGTCAGAGACAAATAAAATAGCCACCTTCAGTTTTGTAATACCTACTCGTATTAGACCAGATTGAATACTTCAAACGAAAGCCCCCACTTTAATAAATAAGGAACAAGCAGGTTCAATTTCTAGTTAAAGCTTGATCACATGAATCTAGCACAGCAATACTTTTTAAAATACACAAAACGCGGTTTTCCAAAAAATAATCCTGACAACAAAATATCATTAAATGGCCACCCTTAAGATTCGTAACAGTTATCTTCTTAGTCACATTCTTCATTGCTAAAGGTCGTGTCCCTATTTTTAAAGCCACTTAAGCCTTTCATCCTAAGTGGCTTTAAAAATATGACACTTTTCCACTTCGGTTGGTTCTCTCCTTTTCTCAGGGCGGTCGTAACAGAGAGTCTAGTGAGAGCTGTTCCTTAGTCTGACCAGCGGCGTCACCGTCCGCGAGGATTTTTCCCATCTTCCTTGCCCAATAGGGAATACCTAGGTTGGTAACATCAACCCAAAGAAGTACGTAACATTATCTAAAAATATAAAACCCATTAATTAAAACCATTTTTCCCAAACTACAAAGTTTTATCCCAAAACCACAGAAAACTAATTTAATTATATCAATCTGCGACTTCGACAGGGGACCCAACATAAAGCGGTTCCAACAAATTGAAACGAGAATCGAACCCGTGACCCTACACGTCGCTCAATAAACGGACCCCGAATGTGTTTATCGGCATTTGATACTGGACCCTTCGTGTCACTGTAAAAGAAAATTGAGAAGTTGGACTTGTAACAAGAGCCACAGGTCTTCTTAATAGTTTATCCATCCCTGCAGATATATTTGGACATAACCTGCCGAAATTTGTTAATACATAAGTAATAGTACACATAAGTAGTAGTTTGGACAAGTAATTATAGAGAAATTATGAGCTAATTGTTATTTTAATTTTATTTACGCCGCATCGTTGCCAGTCTATTGGTCTTTTATCGGGTACGTTTTGGAAAATGTGTTTTGGAATTGCACTACTTAATTCCCCCATCCGCACTCCATCATCGGACGAGCAGAGATACGGCGAAGCGGTTTGCTACAACATTTATTGTGCGAACTGCCAGAATGTGGAATTCACTGCCCGGCTCTCAGTTCCCCGATAAGTATAAATCTGGGTATCTTCAAGGCACGAGTAATCTGATTCATCCTAGGCAAGCGGCTCCACCTTAGGCCGCATCATCACTTAAGATCAGGTTAGTTGCAGCCAAGAGCAAAGATATAACAAAAAAAAATTGGGACGTGGCGGGATTGTACCACATAAAAAAAAAATACTTTGTAGGTCCTTATTGGATGTTTCTTGATAAAGGTTTTGAAAAACGGGGTATGCACCGTAAACAACGACAATGAATGTCAAAATTGTAAAACAGATTAAAATTGAAATTAGAATCAAATATTTCTAAAAGTTACGAGATGATATCGATGGTACTTGATTAGTTTCAAATACGTTCACAATACGCTGTAGTATTACTTGATAATATTATTAGGGGGCGTATAGGCGAAATGGAACAGTCTCAAACTAATACAAGCCAGATTGCGTATCCGACAACTAAGCTGTCGGCGGACCGTGGTCGATTATATTATCATATGATAATCGAATCTAGTAATGCATAGTTCTGTCCATTCTGGTCCTTACTATACAGTGACAGCCGCGCCTGCCGAGTGTTCCCTTTGGTTCGATTCCCAAGCTAGACAATGTGTTATTGGGTTTTTTTCAGGAATTTCTTGGTAGCCGCCCAGGAGCTAGAAAATAGGTGGTATAACAACACCGTGCCTCGGAAAGCACATAAAGTCGAGTGAGGGAAGAAGAATTAGTGGTCTGCGTACTTTTGCCTAGTCATTTATATTGGCCGCCGTAATCCAAATTCCGTCACGAGAATATAAAAAAGCTTGTTTTAAGTTTTCTCCGTGGTCCTTCTGTACGCATCATTATTGTGGATGCCGCCGGTCCTTCCTCAATCCATCCGTCCGTCCCTTCGTCAACTAGACACGTGACGTAAATACAAGTACTTATACATAGATTTTATTTTCTATTATTTAACTGTGTTATACTGTACGCAAAATACGCGCTGAGTCGTGGAGTTGCGGACACCAGCCCGTCATACTACTGCTACTATACTATATGATTTTCTATGAATCTAATACGGGTCTGGAGTCAAAAGCTTGTTGAGAATTTCCTTAGTAGAAAGAATATTAGGGCGCCTGCTGATGTGGGTTCTTTTTAACCGACTTCAAAAAGGAGCAGGTTATCAATTCGATTGTTTTTGTTGGAAAGGAGTTTATTCCAAAATGGTCCCATATAAATTTTACCAAAATTGATCTAGCCATTTTTGAGAAAATCAACAAATTCTCAAAAAAATTACTTGACGACGTTTTAGTTTCTTCAATCTTTGGAAGATTTACAATCTCTTTTAAGTGTGTCGCTGTTTTTTAATGGATTTGGATGTTAAGGCAAC
This sequence comes from Charanyca ferruginea, assembly GCA_947361185.1. Lineage (NCBI taxonomy): Eukaryota > Metazoa > Arthropoda > Insecta > Lepidoptera > Noctuidae > Charanyca > Charanyca ferruginea. Next base: position 5,688,381 of record OX376062.1, read on the forward strand.
ACTAAAAAGCGAAAAATAAAAAGTTTTTTCAAAAAAAAGTAAACCGCCTTCAAAAACTAAAAAGTGCTAAATAACTTTAGCACAGAACACACATTACTTTACTTTCGGAAGTCGGTGGCAATACAAAACAACAAACTCAAAGCCACCGCCACCGCGGTTTTCTTTTTTTTTTTTAACTTTTTATATGTTAAGAAAATAATAGGATGAAGAAAGGTGCAAGAAGAATCTTTGTTGTTACCCGGGTAAGAAAAGTATTCATAATAAATAACATTTTTATTTTAATCTTATAATAAGTAGTCTTAATTGCAATAAGGGTAACTACGTGCTATCTATACACGTTTTGGGACACTGAAAATCTATACTAAGCTTAATTGAAATTCTCGCTAGATACATAAGGTAATTTCACCACCCACATAAAACCAATATCGAGTCTTGCTCGCCACATTTTATTAAACTAATCTTAAAAAAAAAAACTAGTTTTGTTCTTAGTCTGCAATCAGAAGGAGTCTCGACTCAATTAGCTAGCGAGCTCGAATACGCTCAAATAGGCCCCCGGGTGAGCTGAGCAAGGGGAAGACGAGTAAAGGTCTCAGTGTAAGCGAACAGCGAGATTAGCTCAAGACAGAGTAGAAAATGCAGTATTCATTGAAAAGTGAATGCATTATTGAGTTGTTAGATAAGTACCAAGTTTCTGTAGTAGAATCCTTTTTTTGGGGGAGGGGGGAATTGATCTTTGTTCTGCTAAAACGAGGTAAGTCAAAATATCTTAATAATTAAATTAATTACGTCCAACGAATTATGTTACATTTCTATCCAATAAAGTCCAAGTTGAATGTACGTATCAAACTAACGCATAAATTAGATTTAAAATTATTTATAATCATTACAATTATCATTACAATTACCTACTTCAGAAAATATAACAAATGTTGATTGCTTTTTGGCAAAAATAACCCCAATTATAGACGTCACATAAATTATTGCTTGAATAATAAAATTATAAGAAGAAACTTGGTCCTTTGTGAGAGTCTACGTGAATCATTGGACTAAAACGCAGAAACATAAATTAATTTTGGTTTTAAATAGAAGAAATCGAAAACCAGCCACGTCACCATGTATAACCTTCCAAGATGTCCAAGCTCTGCTTAAGAAGTCTTTCTCTGACAATTCAAAAGTACCTAGTAAGTAAATGACTTATTTAAAATAAATGATTTTGAGTTTGAGTTTTGAAATTAGAAACATTCAAAATATAGTCGCAATCTCATCTCAGTGACAATCAATGTCAAAATCTTGTCATAAATGTAGATAAAATAGAGGCATTTTTGACAGATTCGAGATAGATTAAAATGCTTCAAAGTTACGAAGATTGCCTCCTTGATCAAAATGAAGCCTACCCGCTTTTAGCTGAAACAAAGCCCATTATCCACGTATGAAGGGTAAGATCGTGTGAAGAGTCTAGGGAATTTTAAAGCGGTGTAATCCCGCTCGCGAATCTCCGAATGATTTTGAGTTTGAGTTTTGAAATTAGAAACATTCAAAATATAGTCGCAATCTCATCTCAGTGACAATCAATGTCAAAATCTTGTCATAAATGTAGATAAAATAGAGGCATTTTTGACAGATTCGAGATAGATTAAAATGCTTCAAAGTTACGAAGATTGCCTCCTTGATCAAAATGAAGCCTACCCGCTTTTAGCTGAACCAAAGACCATTATCCACGTATGAAGGGTAAGATCGTGTGAAGAGTCTAGGGAATTTTAAAGCGGTGTAATCCCGCTCGCGAATCTCCGAAGGTGTTCATACTGTTCGAAAGATCGGCTGTATGTACCGCCCGATTTTCTAAGGTTAATTATAATGACGATAGCGAAGTTCCCATTACAAGTTTGTATTTTAATGCGAGGCCTGTAGGTAGAGTTTATATGACAGATTTATGGCAGAGTGTATTAGGGAGTGCTTTGTGTAAATTGGGGTACAGCTGTTAAGTGGAGGGTGTTTAGAAGGTGTGTGTTGAATGTAGTAGTTTTATTGAGCGATATTGTGACACAGGCTGTTGTGATGATGCATTTAAATTAAGAAAACCTTTTGGTAAACTTATCTGTTTTTTTTCTAAGGAGGCAGTCTTACTTTATAGGGTCTAGCAAGATCGCTCGGAGTAAACGTTACGTAAAGTCATTGAATTATTAATTTGGAAATACCCGCTTTAAACATCTCTATTATTTATTTAGATTGATCGCTTCATTCATATCAATGGGTGATATAATTTGTGCTTTTCATACAAAATTAAACCTTAATATTTTTTGCATTACAACTGCAACTGAATTGCGAAAGTTGACCCGAACCAAATAGTTTTTCGTTCGTGCGCTTACGATAAGCCTACAGGTTTCGCTCAAATGTCAAACTCTCTTTTGATTTTCCTATCTTCGGGATTACACTCTACCCAATACTATCGCTTCTCCAAACATTCAAACTAACACCTCGAAAACCCGCTACCAATTTTTTCGACGAAAATCAAACCGTGCAATGTGAGCCGGCAGCGTACAACCGGTTTACACTAGTCGCGACCGGTGATAGTCCGAAGCCAATCAACACGGTTGATCCGGCTGCCGATATCGATCCAAAACCCCGTTGAAACATATCGCCCTCGTGTATTGTACTAATCGAAAGTGCCGGTTGATTTGTGCACTGCATTGAAGGGGTTCATTTTTTGAAAAAAAAAGAGACTATTGTTGTGGGGTTTTTGTTAGCTCGTATTATACGTTCAATGCGTGCAATTGTGTATTCAGGAATGAAATGACAGGCATTCTCAGCTGATGGTGAAAGCCATGTTTTAATTGACAAATTACGTGACTGTAAAAATCATTTGTGGCTATATAGATGCACAATTTCATATTCTGATAAACAGACTAATGGACATGAACTTAATTATCATATGAATTTAAAAAGCTTATTTTATTACACGAGAATTAAGTTACCTAACAGAATGGGGACGAAGAATTGAAATACCTGAGTATTTTACAAAAGCACAAACATGGGAAAATAGTTACAGAAACTAATTCGTCAACATCAAATTCTTGAATCTTTATCGATTCCCTCGATTTGTCGCGACACACGAAGAACAAGAAAAGCTAGATAACCATCTATCCTTAAAATCAGTGAAGACATATCGCCACAGTAAATCGTGCAAAATCTTTCCGACGTAACGGATAAAATTACCAGGCGAACAGAGTGTCACGAGAGGACACTTACTAAGAGCCAGTGAATATCGTAAATCTCCTGCGACCTACTATTGTCCTAGTACTTTCTATTTTACTTTGGAGGTCAAAGCCGAGAGCATTATTTTAGTCTTTAGGCGTTTTCGGGGACTTTTAATCGATTTGGAAAGTGATGTAGGTTCTGGGAGAAGGGGGACAGACTTTTAGTAAAATTTATATTTGGATTATTGGAGTTTTATGTGGTGTCTGTTTACGACAGATATTGGGATCGTGAAGTAGTAAAATAATGTCTGTGTTTATAAGATTAATAATTAACGAAGTGTGTAATTAAATTAAATTAGATATCTAAAAGGCAAACTTGTTGTAAATTGTTTGGAACAGATAATCTCTGGAAGTATGGTTGAACTGAAGCGTTTACAAAAAATCTTTTCCTGGTAAATAATTTTACTATTGATGAGTGTCGTAGGATGGGCAGCAGCGTCCTTCAGAGTAACATAACACCTACTGTGATCGCCAACATGCATCGGCCTAGCATGGCGATTACGGCTGAATCTTGGGGGAGACCTATGGCCAGCCTTGGGCGTCTAAAGGTAGTGGATAGTGTCGTAGGATATTTTATTTCATGATATACTACTTGATTCCCTCGTATACGAAGCTAAAGGCAGTAGCTAAGACAAAAGGTAAATTTTTCACACATTGTATAAACTCACTTCAGTCAGAGTAAATCATTAGAAAACTTACTTTCATGGATGATGCATATATCAAAGTCTATAAAATAACAAGAGCCTTTGTTATCTTAGACGCTTGAGAATCCGATGGTAAGAGCTCTCACTTGAGGAAACTAGTCACTCAAGGGGCTATACGGAGTCGTTTGAACTCAATGCGGTCGCGAGGTACGCGGCATGATGTAGGTAGCCCTTAAATCACTCTTATGTGATCTAAGGGCTTTGTTTTTTGTCCAATTATACCTTTGAAGCGAGTATTCGGCGTTGTCGTTCCAAATAATATCTATTATTTTTTTTCTAAATCGGATTTTTTCTAGTTATTTATCAACATTTCTGGGCTCCCTTCGAAAAAATTGTATTGTCTGTTAGTAAAAATAACTCAGGCTCTGAGTTCCTTGATAAGTTATTCATATTACTTAAAATGAACATTTATTACGTCATGTTTCTCAGCCTTAATAAACATGTATTACATGTTACTTAGCTCATGTACACATACTCACTGTGGCAATGCGCATACGATGTCGTGCACTCCGTTTCTTGTAAAAGACAAGAACTCGATATACGTTATAAAAACATGTATTGGTTGCTCGGAAGGAAATCCTGTCTATCAGTGCATAATAAAATAACCCTCTATAAACATATTCTGATGCCAATCTGGACGTATGGTATTCAACTTTGGGGCTGTACTAAAAAAACCAACGTGAAAATAATCCAACAATTCCAGAATAAAGTACTGATGAATGCTGTCAATGCACCCTGGTACATAAGAAATGACGACCTTCACCGTGACCTTAAAATGGAATCCGTCACAACTATTATTCAAAAATTTGCTGACGCCCACGAACACAGACTTCACCGACACGTGAATGTTGAGGCAATTCAGCTGCTAGATAACAGACTTAGTGCGTAGGCTAAAAATAACTAAACCTTTTGAATTAGTGTAGTGTACAAAGTGAATGAATAGTAACAATATTGTGGTATACATCTAACACATGAACATAGTGTTTCTATAAATTATATCAGACTAAGAAAGTGCTACAGACTTGTATAAAAGTCTTAATGGACACTATTTTTAGTTATATTATAATCTATCACGTAACATATTAAGTTAGAGTTAAATTGCTTATTAGTCTTATAGGCTAGATCGTAATTAATTATTAAGAATTTCATTCTTATTAAAAAAGCATAAAAAAAAAACTCCGTTTCTTGTGAACAATTTTCTACAACTACTCTTTTACTACTAAAACTGTTACGAAATTCTAAGGGCGTTACTACACCAATCGATCGATCGTCGATCGATGCAATCGTCGATTGGTGTGGTAGCTTTGGCTGATCGACGGATACCGTTCCACTAACTAATCGATCGATTGCCGGGCGGTGGCATCGGTCGACGTTGATCGATGAACCCCAGCTATAATCCATCAGTAATAATATTCAAGCAGCTCGATCGACGTCAACTTATCCATTCTACCATCGATCGATCGTCGATCGACAATCGATCGATTGGTCTGGTAGAAACTATTGATCGACGTCGACTAATCCATTCTACCAGTTAAAGTTACACAAGTTACCTATAATATATTTTCTCTGTAAGTCATTGTGTTAATCTTTTGAGAAAATGTCTAAACCCGTATATTGATACATATTTAAAAGCTAGCTTAATCATTGTTCTTAATGGCAACTTGGATTTTACAGAGGTGACGGTACCTATGCTTTATTTTGAGAAATGTGTCGTCGAGAAAAAGCTCACTCTTTATCCAAAACTTCTATGAAAGTAGGTTGATCTAACGATCCATCAATTTGGCATCTCTAGCAATTTTGAGCCATCACTCTGAATCACAAAAGTCCAGTCTGTGACATTTGGCAAAGCATTAAGACATTAATTTTCTTTTTTTTCGTTCATTTTTTTATATAACACTAGCACCCGGCCCGGCTTCGCATGGGTCTATAGCCTTTCTCGACAAATGTTTGCATATCACATTCATTACGACTAAGTGTTTTGGACCTACATAATTATTTATTTTAAGACCGAATTTGTACCAATACTTATGGCGAATAAATTCATTTCAATTTAAATGGGCTATCCAACACAAAAAAGATTTTTTCAGTTCGAACCAGTAGATCCTGAGATTAGCGCCTCCAAACGCGCTAATCTCAGGATCTACAAACAAACTCTTCAGGTTTATAATATTATAATTAAGTATAGATTAACCCTTCCCTGTCCCATGAGCCACTTACGGTTCAGGTTGATCGTTTAATTATTGTCGTCTTAAGTGTTAAATTTGATCGTTTAATTATTGTCGTCTTAAGTGTTAAATATAAATAACCTTGACATTACCCCCCAGGTTACTTTTTAATCCGCGACTTCGTCTGCATCCGCAATAACCGGCATTCACGCGGGCAAAAGCAAGTATTAAAATTAATATTATTTAATCAATTGGGTAGGTTAAATTAGTAACCACTTGATTTTCTCAAGATAATTTGATTTGAGGATCAAGTAATTAAAATAACAGAAAAAGAAGGTTGGTTCACGTTCACGTTCACGTCAATTTAGGGGAGGAGCATGACCACGCTAATTGCATACAAACAAAGACACATCACTAGAATCTTAGCACCATTGACACAGCCGAACAGATAAAGTTTTCGACACAAACCTTCACATCTGTCGACCCCTTTGTTCACAATTATAACAGAATAGGCAGAGCCCGGGGGCGACACTTGGCCGTTATTAACTTGGGGTCTCGGCACGTGACGAATTCTACGCGATTATGAAACTTGGTGCGTTGGCAACTTGTGTTCCGAGGCGAGCTTAGTATATTTGCTTCTACGTAACTTTCGACGAATCAGTTTACTAGGCTCACATGAGTTTACGAGAGTGAAGTTTGTGAACTGTCGATTTAGTATTAACGGGTTTTACGTGAGATTCAGCTGTGTGTCGTGAAAACTGATGTGAACGTATTTGGAGCTGTTGGTGTTGTGTCGCAGTTATAGGGAATTATATATAAGGATTGTATATACATACACGAAAGAAAAAGAAAAGTACAACCTAAAAAGCTTAGGTACAAGGAAAACTATTAATGACTCCAATCAGAGTGCTCTGAAAATTCCAATTGTAAAATATTGCTGAGTATATTATTATAATATTATAAATTAAAGAGTATTGGTCCAATTCTGCAATTTTTTTTCGGTATTAAGAAGCAACTTTATCCCTGAATGCTACATTATATTATAAAAAAATAAGAATTCGTAAAAAAATTCACGCGGGTCGACTCGCGGGCAAGAAGTGTTTACCAATGTTGGCAAATCAAAAAAGCTTTTTACAAAAAAGACAACCGCCTTTTTATTTTTCGCTTTTTAGTACCTCCTTCTCATTCAAATCTATTAAGAAGAGATTGAAAGTTAACTACTACAAAGATTGATGAAACTAAAACGTCGTCTATGGAAAATTTTTGGGTATTTGTTGATTTTTCAAAAAGTGCTGAATCAATTTCGATAAAATTTATATGGGATCACCCCTGAAGCATACCCTATCCATAAAAAAGAATTTTTAAAATCGGTTTACGTTTGCCGGAGAAATCGCGTAACAAATCGCGCACATACTTAATGCAAATTTAAGACTTATACGGTTTTCTCATGGATGCCATTGTCAGAACTGGACCAAATTAAAATGGGACCACACGGGAAGCACTAGCTTTCAAATAAAAAATCATCAAAATCGGTTCACCCAGTCCAAAGAAATCAGGTAACGAATTGATAACCTCCTCCTTTTTTGAAGTCGATTGAAAATAGAATGAAATTATTGTATCTACTTTGATAATGTGACAGCTCTGTCAAAAATCCGTCAAAAATTTTATATGAACTATACAAGCTGAAATCGAAATGGTCCATTTCCCGCGGCAGAACGATTTGCCCTCAGTAGTACTATCGATTCATAGTTATCTTTTATTGTTTTTTTTCAAATCATTTAAAAAATATGCATCAACTCCTCTTATAACGGTCCTAAACCCGTAAAAGTGTGAAGGGAATATTGGAATAACTTTTAGGTTAACAAAACACAATACTTAACTGCTCGCGCAGTCAGCCCTTCGCGCTGTGTCACTTTTGGTTCAGGGTCGCTAGTTTTCCACAATTCTAAATCTGCCGTTTTTTAATTTTTTTTTTCATTTTTATTAATCGATTGTACTACCAAGACAAAATCATTTCGCTTTCGGAAAATAACCACTAAAATTTAATCGTGTATATATCATTACAGTGGGAAAATCCAGGCTGAAATAATAATAATAAATATATCATTACAAAATCCTAAAATAGATTAAACCTGTACCATAAAACAATCTCAGTTGACAAAATATACATGGAAAGCAATGTCAGAACTAAAATATTACATGTTAATAACAGTCTCTAGTGGTATTTTCCATGTCAAAAGGATCAGTTAATTGATTTCTGTGGGAATAGTTACGACATTTCTCATTAAGTATGTCGTAATGGATAAGTCGTATGACAAATCTAATAATATTTCGTCATTAATGGATATCATTACATTTTGGCAGGGTTGGATTTGGTTACTGTATTTTACTGCTACTATACATGCATATAAATTATTACTATCACTTTGCTCGCGACTTGTCCTCGTGAATTTTCTCAAGGATCCCTATTTTTTTTTCAATTGATAAATATAGGCTATTTTACTGAGGGATAATGTAGCATTCTAACCGCTGTGACGTTCGCGTATAGAAAATACGCCCAATAATTTCTCCTGGCGGTACGTTCCCGCAACTTAAAAAGCTACGTCGACTTTTTGGCCCTAAATCGCTTTTATAAAGCGGCAACACCACGAACGCTTCCAAAAAATATCTGTGGTCGCGCTGTATATCATTCCGCGTCTGTCTCGGGGTCCCTTAATGTTTCCAAAGTTAAAAACCATGGACAAAATAAATTTTGAACGTGATGCTAAAATGTCAAAGTGAAATTTTTCGAAACGGTGGCGTGGTCTGGATTCACAATGTAAGTACAATTTTATTAATAACTCATGGTATTTGTGTATCATATCAAAAAAATCCTCAAGATTCAAGCATTACGAATATCTAAAAATGTAATTGGTTCAAAGTCTGTTGAAAACGAAAATCTCGAAATGCAAAACTTGGTCAGGACGCCGTGTTGAGTGTAGGCATTTTCGAATTATTATTGTATGATTTACTAAATAAACTTCTAATTAAATGCCCGTAATATGGAAATTAGTTCATTATTAGTATTTACACACACCTAGACAGTAAAAATATAACGAAATGAGGTTAGATTCGATGTGATATTAATTACGTTCCACAGGTCGTCAGTAGGGGCTTTCCTGGAAGCCGAAACACCAGTGGTAAGACTCGCAAGAAGGGCTCGTACAAACGTAAAAGCATGAGTGTGATTGATATTCATATTTTAGATTTGGAACCTGCAATAAAAGTGAATGTATCTATTTTTGTAGAACCACAAGTCAAGAAAATTAAGGGCAGATGCCAGGGCATGTCAGGGACAGACGTGGGAGATAAAGAGGGTGTAGGAAAGGACGAGGCCGAGGTACAGGTGCACAGGCGTACGTATCTTTTAATAACAAGGTATTGTATGCTGTATATTTTTAAAGATATATCTACAATGTTTTATATGTTTTGCCAGTGCCATTCTGGAAGACCCTCCGTCTCAAGCAAGACCAGAGAGGCAGCTGACGCAACGCAGAGTGAATGCGCTGCCAGCTAGCGTCCGGCAAGAGTTCATCCTCCGGGAGTGGATGCTCCTCCGAGGAAACGGCCAACAAGGTAAATTTTGGTTTAAGTTTTTTTCTGTATTGACTAATCACTACAATCTACTTGATGTAATTTCACTTTGCTATTCTCTGAAGTCCAAACTGTAAGTCAAGTCTGTCAGTTCGTCTACCAAGTTTATGAATCATAATTATGTATGAATGTATAATTAATATTCTTTAAGTTTTATATGCGAATACAACCCGATACTGAGCTTTACAAAACTTGTTTGTTACAGTTGATGAACTAGAGGGCACGGCTACGTCTACTGCTTCTCCGGAGGATGAGGAGCTGCTGCGTGTGATCGAAATCAGTAAGTACGTATAATAATAATATGTGGAGACATTTCACATGCTACGAAGATCCTGTACTATGGGTGTCAGACCAGACACAATGGAAACACAAGTGCTCATCACACAAAGCTTTACCCCGGGCGGAATTTGAATCCCAATCTAGTTGTATTGTATGGTAATAAGAAACGTATTTGCTGGAACTTTGCTAACTTGGAGAGTTTTGTTCATGATTTTAATTATTAGCTTTTGTGTGTGTTTCAGTGGATTTGAGAATGGCTATACCATTCTATGGTTGGATGATTCTTTGATGGTTTTGCTGTGTCAAATTCACTATGTTAGCCTACATTACGTACTCCCACGAATAAGTTTCATTTGCAAATACAGCATGAACTTTATGAACTTGTTTGTTACAGTTGGTTTTTATTTTTATTTTCAGTGCATAACAATGTCAGCCGGGCCTGCTAGTCTTTAACTGATGAAGAGCCAACTGGGCCTTCTTACTGTTGGAGATGTCACTGGTAAACAGCATTAAAATAAGAGGGGATAGTATGGAGCCCTGGGGGATATAATTCTTCTGTACGTGTGTATGTCACTGAACTCCTCCTAAACGGCTGGACCGATTTTGATGAAATTTTTGTGTGTGTTCCAGTGGATTCGAAACTAGTAAAGTTTAGATTCACAATTCGGTCTACTAAAAAATGTAATATATCAAATAAATATTATAATAAAGATATTTTTAAATGTTTTATTTTTATTATTTAGAAATGTATATATATAATATTATATATTATATTATATAATGGATATATATAATATTATATATTATATTATATAATGTATATTTAAGAATAATTTATTTTGTGTTTTTAGTTGAAATGCCACAATTTTTTTTTTTATTTACTTATAAATTTATAAGTAAATAAAAAAAAATACACAAAATAAATTATTCTGTCATTTCAACTAAAAACACAAAATAAATTATTCATAACAAAATAAATCATGTGCCATCATCTCATGTGTGAGAGCCCTACGGGCGGCCATCTTGCCGTAATTTCACTAGCCATCAAATTGAGGTGGGTATGAGTTGTTAGTTTTGGTTTGTTGTGGTACTCAGAACATTCCAAAAAATTACTTGGGGGTATCAAAAAAAAAGCTTATGTAGTCTAGTTTAATTTTATTTAGGTTTTATAGACACAAAGTACAAAATTATAGGTAAAAACTTAGTAAGAACAAATATTTTACTGATAATCAACACATATTCTCAAGTTTGACTTTTTTGTTGAGTACTTTAACTGGTTGCTGTAATTAAATTTTCTCTTATGTCGATTCTATACAGTTTCTGCTATACACACGTATTTTTTACTTTGATGTAACTGCAGTAGTTTGCTAAACAATAAGGTTTAAGTTGAGGCGCATCCGCGGCGCTTACGCGGTCGCGCGGACTCCGCGCGGCTGGACGTTAGACGCGCTGCTTGGCTGCGCGCGCGAACGTGTGAGCGGCTAATGGTAAAAGAATTTTTGAAATCGGACTAGTAGTTTTTTAGTTTATTCGTACAAACATACAAAAAAACAAATCTTTCCTCTTTATAATATTAGTTTAGACTAAAAAAAGAATTCTAATAGGTGCTGGACTAGTTCAAAAAGCTGCACTACTAAACATAGGGCTGACAAGAATACAGTGTCAATTTTATATATCTACACAAGATCATCGACGATAGCTAATTTCTATTTCTTTGTAAAAGGAAACTCCTATACAAGTACACCATACTTAATAAACTACATAAAACTTCAATATAGGAGTCAGCGTCAAGCACCTAAGAGCACCCAGCTCTATGCCTTCTACAAACGTCTGTGCGGTGAAGTCAGAGACCTTCCTTAATTGAGCTATGTCGCAAAACTTATACTAAGCTCACACCTCCTACCTTTAAACTGCCAAATTTCAGCTTCATAAGTCAAGTAGTTTTCAGAATTTCTTGTTTAGACAAACAGCGAATGAACGGATGACCGTCCGTTTTTAAAATATTACATATAAATTCCATAATCCATCCCTGCACCGAATAATACGTGTCCTTTTATATTTTCCCTTACGCTTAATAACTGGGAATTCCGTGTACATTACAAAGATGACAGCTCCCTTCGTATCTCCGTCATTACTTTTCTTTTTTTTTCTTTTTCTCGGGCGGAGGTACAAATTAATCTTTCCCGACTATAGAGCCTTGTAAGTGGCAGTTCTTTCTGCGGGACCATTGTGTTTGAAATTTCCATGGAACTCAGAGTGTGATGGGAATGCGATGTATTTGTTGATTGTCTATTGGCGTCGATTGTGTTGGTGATCAGAGGCAACGATGGTGTTGTATGGGTCGGTTTTTGACGCCATCTTTTTACTTTGCATGTCATTTGCGTGTTGAATGTGTTCGGTTTTAGTTATTCTCATCTTTCGAGTTTTTTTTGCAACTGGACAGCTTTATTTTGTGCAACTGCTAGTCACCCTATGTGGTTGCTCACTGACAGTTTTATGAACTGTAGACTTCAAACCGTAGTAAGAAGACAGTAGCTGATGTGTAAGTTAGTATAGTTACCGCAGCGAACTGAACTGATTTATAAAATGAGCTTCGTTGCTCATAACCAGCTAAGGGCGGGTTTCCTGACCGGTACTAGTCAAAAATGCTAACTATCGTCAAATCAAAAAAATGGGTTGTTTCACAAAATCATACGTCAAAAAGTTACTACTCGTATTACCATAACCGACCAGTCATCGTAATTTTGAGTAGTCAAACAGCTACTTCGAACATCAAAATAATATGGAATCTCTTTCTGAATAACTTTAACTGACGGATTTTTATGTCATGAAACAACCCGTTAGATTTAACGTACGTTAAACATCGCACGTCATAGTAACTTTTTAACCGTCCGTATGTAACGTTAAACGACTGTTTTAAACAACCCGCCCTAGGTATCGAGGCATATTTAAAAACCTTACCGATCAGCTAACACAATTGTACAAATTCATATCCAACTTTACGCCGATGATTTTAAGTTACAGTTTTCCTAGATACACCTACCAAATAGCAGCCTTCAAGAAGAACTCTCATATAGGTTGTAAAACAGAACAGTTTACAGCTAGTCCAGCGAATACTTTAATTTATTCAGTTAACCGGCTGCAGTCTGGCTTGCGTTTAATTGTTATTGCTAGCAGACTACACCGCGTTTTGGAATTTTAATTAAATTAATATTTTTAGTTTGCGAGTTGGTTGAATCTCTGTCTGGCGTTTCAATTCTAGTTGAACTACGTGATTTTGTTGTGCTATTTGATTTCTGTTCCTTTCAGAAAAAATCTGCATCTTTTTGATAAAAGAGGTGACAGACATAATTATAATACTAGAAATAGGGACCAACTAGTTCAACCAGGTTTCAGACTGGCTAAAGTAGATTCGTCTTTCATGGGGTACTGTTTAAAGTGTTACAATAAAATACCTCCCCACATTGTTCAACTAAATGAGACAAAATTTAAGACTTGTATTAAACGCACGCTATGCAACCGAGCATATTATAAGTTGAGTGATTACATCACTGATAAAAATGCTTGGCTGGATGCTGGTCTAGCTCCACAGCCATAAGGGTTCATAGATTAATTGATTAGCATTTGTAACAATTTTTGGAGCTGCTGAAGATGTAGATCTATATTATCTTTGCATTGTATAAACTCAATGTGTTAGTATTATATAATTTTTCGTAGCACATACATGTGAGCACTATGTTCTTTAAAGCTACCATTTACGAGGTATACCTCTCATTGACTTGAATATGCCCTGGCGGTTGGGAGAGTCATGCTCACTTGAATGTCTCGCTGCCGGTGGCGCATGTGTTGGATCATTCGGTTCCCTTCAAAATGGTTGAGCTAAATGGTGCCGATCCATGCGTCATGTTCGTGAACGGACGCCGTCGGTTGGGACTGGTCATCTCTTAGCTGCCTCGGTTATTTTAAATTTTGGTTTGAATTGTTATTATAACTATATTTCTCTCTGGACCTCTTTTAACATGCAAGACGTGTTACATTGTTCTCACATTGTACCCTTAGATTCAACATGAATGATGTAACCTAAATTTGTAAAATTTAACTGATTTTAAAAGAGTGTTCATGGAGTTTCTTGCTCGTTCTTCTCCATAGAAACCTACTGTTTGGAACGAGCAACTAGCTTCAACTTTCTGACTGACTGACTCTGACAATTCAAAAGTACCTGTAAATGGTTTAATTGAAATAAATGATTTTGAGTTTGAGTTTGAGTTTCAGCTCAAAAGACCAGGGCATTTCAATGCATGTTGAACTACGTGATTTTGTTTTACTATTTGATTGATTATCCTTGCGGTTCAAACGACCAAGGCGTTTCAATGCTAGTTGAACTACTTGATTTTGTTGTGTTAATTAAATTCTTTTCCTTTCGGCTCGAAGGACCAGGAAAACTAATGCAACGAACCGCCCCACATTTTTTTAATAATTAAATGAATTACGTCAAACTAATTGAATTTACTATATAGGTATCAATAAACAGTTCAGTGTACATCCCAAACTCAAATTTATTATTTTTAATATCTAATTTATCGTAACAATAACTTATAAAAATGGGAGACATTTTGGCGTGCTCGTTTTGTTCGATTTTGATGAACTAATTTAAATTGTAATTGATATAAAACCACGAAAAGCAAAACCCATAACATATTCATCAGCAATATACCGATATAACCACTTACATTTTGTGTAGTACATCAGTATCTAATAATATCTACCCATCCGAACCCAACACATCGTAAACGACGCAATTTATTGTCAAGATTCAATTTATTATTTTTATTACTACCAATTCTTATAGTCCGTGTGGTGTCGGACGTAAAGAATAGCACCATCCCATATCTTCCCGTGGGTGTCGTAAGAGGCGACTAAGGGACTCACCAGAGAATGGGCAGCAGCGTTCTCTGTGCCTTTGTAACAACCATACTGCGATCGCCAACCCGCCTGCCAAGCGTGGCGATTATGGCAAAGCCCCCCCTTTTGGGGGAGGCCTATGTCCAGCAGTGGATGTCTTTCGGCTGAAATGATGAATTCTTATAATACGTTATCTGATATTGACGACACGGTTGGCGCAGTGGCTGAGCGATTGGCTGCTACGCTGCTTTTCACGGGTGCGATTCCCCGTTTGTGTATGAGAGTTTATATGTTTGTAAACGCGCTCACGATATAGGAAGAAGTCCTAGTGTAGCTTTACGTTTATTTTTAAAAGCAAGAAAGATATGATATTTTCTTATTGGTCTTTTAGTTATTTATTATTAACTAACTTCTTCCTGGACCTTGTTTCACGTGTCTAATCCATACTTCCATTCTAATATTCTAAATGTGAAAGTAACTCTATCTGTTACGATTTCACGATGGGGAAGGACATAGGCTACTTTTTATTAAATCACAACAGCTTTGTCTGCATCCGCGAAGACCGACATTCACGCGGACGAAGCCTCGAGCAAAAGCTAGTATACTATAAAAACTAGCGAATGGCACTTTTTGAAATCGAATTTTTTTTGAAAAGATTTTTTGAAATCGAAGCTGTAATGAATGCAAAAAATACATACAATACATACATAAAAAGAAAAACGTTAATGACAGAAAAATTTTGGTACTGTGATCGTTTATTGTTCTCTACAGGATTAGTACTGATGTCAGAGGGAGCATTAGTGCATAATAATATACATTACGTTGCGCAATTGACTTTCGAGCCTAAGAAAGGTCATTAAAACCAAACACACGTAAGTTGCAAAAATCAAAGTCAAAGTCAAAGTCAAAGTCAAATCATTTATTTCAATTAGACCATTATAAGGCACTTTTGAACGTCAAATGAGAAAAAAAAATTGATTCTAGGTGCCCATTCCAAAACGTAGTTTAGGGGTAGGGAGTCCGTGTCTACGCAGTAAGACAGTGGTTAGGGGCAGGGCTGCTCTAAACCGCCCCTACATTAAAAAGCGTATTATTTAAACTAATGTGTATAGATATAAGCTGTGTGAATTAGAAGCAAACCCAACAAGGGTATAAATCATGGTATTCAAGCCATTAACAATGTGTATTTGATGAAGTTGTGTTGACCTAATAATATAATATGTGTAAAATGTCTTACCAATCAGATGACCAATTGCTCAATGCTCAATGGAAATGAATGATCCAAGTTAAAACTTAAAAATCACGAGAAACATTCAATTCAGCTGGTCCATAAACAAATTATCGTGAAACTATTTCTTGGCGATTTCAGGGTTTGTCCCACAGTAAAAGTTGTTTATTATGATAAGTACAATGACCTCTTTACAAGTTTATGGTTAGAAAAACTAGGGTTAATATTATAGGTAGCTGGAAAACTCAATGATAATAAACAATACTACGTTCAAATATTTTGCGAAGAACCCATAAAAATACCATGAGTAGCTTATTACAAAAAAAATACACTTATCTATCCATTCCATCACACACAGAAACCTAATAAAAAAACTAACTTCAGTAGCCAGATCAAAAGTTAGATTAACATCAAAATTGCGAGCCGTAAAACTAAGGGTCAGAACTCATTACGTTGTATAATTCTCGGGCCATAAAACAGGCGGGAACTAAAACCTTATCTAATTAGTATCGACGGGCGTCATGTCACGTGACTGGGATAGGACGCGACGTAAATCCGTGCCGCGAACTGTACGTGATATAACGTTTGTGGGGCCATTAAAACTGCGATTTAAGTAAATGTTTTATTACCCAGTAATAAGAAGAATGATGATAAGATTGACTGATGATCGAAATTAATCAGAATAGAACAGCGGAGGAATAAGAAAAAATACCGGACAAGTGCGAGTCGGAGTTGCCCAGCGAGGGTTCCCGATCAAATTCCGTGATTTGGTCACCCATACAATTATGACCGCTCGAGTACCTCGATGATTGATTACGTACTTTCAATTATAAAGGCTATATTTTTAATGCCTAAGGCATTAAGTCCGCCTTTGTACCTTTGTGCATGAAGTATAAATAAATAAATAAGTATAGTTTTTAGACTTTTCCCTGTACTTGTAGTATAAGACTATAATACTAGCCAAATTTTACAGTTCTACGGGAAGTACTCTATCAATTTTGATTCCCTTGTGTGTCGAAATATGCGTTTTTTGCGGTATAAACGGCCGTAACTTTTTTTCACGTTAACTTAGAAGTTTGATTTTTTCACAGCTTCACTGTAGTGTATTGCAGGGACTAAGATTTGAGTATATGGTTTTAATTTCAACTCGGTACCTCCACCCGATCCTGAGATAAAGGGTCTTGACAGACAGATTGACGAACTGACAGACAGACGGACAACGAAGTGATATTTTCCACTTCCCTCAATATCAAGCAGGAGACAGAACAGAACTAGGCCAATAGGCACAAAGGGACGGTTACAACTAGGAGAAGCCCAGTATCAATACCAGACAGTAGTATCACAGATGCATTGCCTTCCAGAAACAAAGTTGGAATGTCTCATGTTCCTGTAATTACTCTGTTGTCTATAGCACTCACAGTATATGCCAGAAAAACCAATCGAATTGAGAACCTCATCCTTTTTGAAGTCGGTTAAAAATAAGATAGTAAATACACGCTTAAAAATAAAAACTTTTTTAAAATTAATCCGAGAAAAAAAAAACAAATCTATAATAATTGTACTAAGCGGTACTCCTGGGGACCTAAAAAGGTCATACAGAGCAATTCATCTAAAAGTCAATCACCTTCTTAATTCCCAGCAGTACCTACTTTAACAATTCCTCTAGTATTCGTAAAATGGTTACCCAATGGGACATGGATCAACGGCGCATCTTGCTAGGAATTCCTCTCTCAAAAACCTTGACTAAAGGTAGATTTTGGACCCTGTTCCCGATACCGATGGGCTACTTTATATTTTAAATGGTTATTATATTTGTAATTATTAATGTTCAAAAACATAATTAATGTTTATATGAAATAAATAAATGAAAATAATGATTGTATTACAACGAACAAACTAAATACATACACAAACGTTACAATGAAAACACAAAACATTAATTAGTTCCATCTCAAGTCACGTAGAAAAGTTGATAAATTCCTTTAGTCTTCCACGCCAGAGGAAATTAGTACTATAAAAGGTACTAAGACTAGCCAAGCAAGTACCTAAAGGTGCGCTTACACAAGCAATTATTTCCAGAAAAGATTGCTCTGCGACAGCACAATTTGTAAAGTAATCTCAATTCGTTAACATTACTTCGAGAATATTACCCACATGAAAATAGCAAAATTATAACTCCTAAATAATTTGCGTTAATTACATTGTTTCCATATAGTTGAGTGTTAACTTTATGTTGTGATCAGTTACAGTGCTAAGCAATCTATTACAAACTTTAAAAGGCGAACTGTTAGCCTCATAAAGTGTTTGTTTTTACTATGATTTGAATGTATCTTAGGGTAAGTGCATTTTGTTAATTTTTATGTTAAATAAAGATTAATTAATAATAATAATAATAATAATGACGAACAACTACCGGAGGTATATTGTGAAGGACGGCACGGTTGACATTTGTCGGGCATGCCACCGGCCGGGTGAATCAATCCGACACATTATCTCTGGGTGCTCTCGTCTAGCTAACGGAGACTACTTGCATAGACTTGTAGCTAGGATTATCCACCAGCAACTTGCTCTAAAGTACAGGCTTGTGGAGTCGGAAGATCGATTAGAGCGTCGCGCAATGATTGTTGATATAGCGGTTCCGCATGACGAGAACCTCGTGAAAACCGAGAAAGATAAACAAATTAAGTATCTTGACTTGGCTCGCGAGGTTGTCGACATGTGGGATGTGAATACAGCAGTCATTGTGCCGATAGTCGTTACGGCCAATGGACTCATTTCCAAGAGCCTCGACCAACACCTAAGGAGGCTCTCGTTGGGCAGCTGGATCAAGGGGTTGATACAGAAAGCGGTGGACTTGGACCGTATTCCCGATACCGGTGGGCTACTATTTTTTATATTTTTAAATGTTTTTATTTTTCTATGAATATTTAAAAATGTAATTTAATATGGTATATGAAATAAATAAATGTGAATAATAATAATAATTAAGATTAATTGAAATTGACTTCGAGAATATTGCTCCGAATTGTTCTTCTGCATATATTTTGAACTGTCAATTTAATCTAGCTAGTATTTAGTTGCTCCATTGCTCAGTAAATTGAGGTTTGACAGTATCTAAGCTACACTTGTTGGCATCGCTGTAAATTGTTTAATATTGTAATGACGTCATATTCGACCGAAATTGCCCGTGTAAGGGTATCTTAACTCTTATTTCAAAGTAGATATTTGCTTTTGTAGGTCGATATTTATTTAAGCTGTGGAAGCTAGTGAGCTGGATAGTTAGAGGAGGTTTAAGTAGTTGTGGGTGGAAAAGGGGTAATTGAGCCACCACTGTATTTTTAGTACCGTCGTATTTTGTTATAGAAAACTGATCGTGGAGAGAAAATTTCTTGAACAAAAATCTCATCATGAAATGCAACACTCATTATTAATTTAGGGTCAGGAAAAGATTTATATAAATACATGAGCACAAGATTATGGCTACATACAAACCTAGGTTTTTTAAAAACAGTGTTAATAAGGTGTTTCAAATGGTCTTGGAATACATTAAATATTACTACTATTTATACTATTCAATAAAATATTTTATTTGGTTGATTTTTAGTTATGTTACATTTTATAAAACAGAAAACTTAAGGGCGGCCAACCCGTCATAGATCCCATTCAAACGCTCGTACGTGATTACAGCGTTATAACAAATATTTTAACACACAATCTTGTAGTTTATATCTAGGTTTCTATGTAAAGAAAACAACACTTTTTTGAGAAACAAATTCAGTATACAAGTCGGAAAATCAGCTTTTTGCACATTTTTTATCTGAAGTTTGGCCGCCCTGTACTCATACATTAAAAAAAAATTAAAAGCGGCATAGATACCTTGCATGTGTAATGGAGATTGTAATTACAAACTTTTTTATCAAGAACTTGTAAGGCTTTTTCAAAAACACGTATTTCCTGGAACAAGTTTTGTGAATTATCCGCGCGCCAATTTTCGTGATGGTATCGCGTTCTCACTCACTCGTTTGTTTTCGAAGATTGCGTCAGTTGAAACAAGAAGTTTTTCAATCACGCGTTGACTTTTTGCAGGCTGGAAAGGGCGCTCTTAAGGTTTGAAAATTATTGTAATTTTCGCTCACGATGCTAGGCAGCATTATTGCTGCCTATCTTCGAACACTGATATATTTGTGGAAGCACTGATGAGTTATCAGTGCCTTATGCTGAATTATTTTCCAAACGAAAACCATAATCGCTCCCTAAACAGACCACATCCACTAACATATTGTAAGACCCTTTTAAAGCATAATGAATACTTAATCATTAGAGAGCGAAACGCCATCAAATTCCTCGTTGTGTGACCGAAAAACAGGTAAAAACCATAGGCGGTCGTCGTGGCATACCGACGCTCATTAGTAAGGTCTGAACCTCAGAACCCGAACAAAACCGAAACAATTTTGCAAATTTGTCATCGCCACGGGATTACAAAGCACTGCTCCATTTTCGTCGGACCTTTAGTAATTAACCCGAACACTTTGTCATAGAAATTTATTCGGGGGCCAATTACCATCGTTTGTTGTGGTATAGGTCCATTTTTCCCCGCTCCACTATTTTGCGTTTGTCAAAGACGGTATTTGTTTCTTTTTGAGGCTGTTTGTTAGAGTAAAGGCATTTTATGTTGTCCTTCATTTCTCTGTTTGGTACCTTAATTTATTGTCTACAAAATTCTAGTTTTCGACTACAGGGAAATTTGATATTCTAGTCGAATATTATTCTCTTATTATCTTTAGCATTGCATTCACAATTCAAAAGCGGAATTCCAAGAAAGCTTTAAGATAACAATAACATCTTGAACTGGTTATTATTACACAAATTACGAGAAACAACAAACTCTATAACTCTTTGTTTTCCTTCTCGATATTAATATGAATCATCAACTCGAAACTCGCAAAGTGAAAATAATTATATGAATGAAAACAAAATACCTTGCATTTAAACTTCTCAAGCAATTAATAACGGTATTCCAAGTATTTCCAAGTAATTAATAAAATTCAGAAAGTTGTGAGTTTTAATAAGCGTCTGATATGAAAACACGAGGCTTTGAGATTTGAGAATAGGGCCGTGACTTATACTTGCCTTTCGATGTGGAGCCACAAGAGCAAATTAATGATATAGTGGTTAGAACTTTTGTGTACAGTTGTTGAGAAGTGGAAAGTCAACACCCAAGTTTTAATAACGAGTTGCAAAGAGAATCTCTACAGGTGAAGGTTCTGAGATGAAACCAATATTCATTGACTATGCGGCGTCTCTCCGCAGACCATGACCGAATCTTCATCTTGCGTCGCGTGCCCTGTCACATAGACAACCTAATGACCTAATTCGGCGAATAGCGTTACCGTAGCTGAAAATAGGTACAAACAAATAAAATAGCTAATCCATACTTCCATAACTTAATATTATAAATGCAAAAGTAACTTTGTCTGTTACGTTTTCACAAATATTTTAAGTATCATCACCATTATCATATCAGCTTGTTGCCGTCCACTGCTGATCGTAGACCTCCCCCAAAGATTGCCTACCAACCCGGTCTTGGGCAACCCGCATCCAAAACATTTGATATGTTTCTCTTTACTATTCAATACAATATGTTATTTAAAATAATGTATTCATTTTATAGAAACAAAAACACATTCTGCTTGCATTTCCCACCTCAATTTCCATCTTTTACATGAATTCGATAACGTCTGGCAACCGTCCAAGACTTGATCAAACGCAAACCTCTGTTCTAAGATACGTATTGGGCCGTTATTTAGGCATAAAGTCTACTTTTCATATATTTATGATCATCAATATAGTCCTAACTCAAAAATGCAATTTCGGGATACTGCATTTTAAACTTAACGTCTTTAGAACGCAAATATCACGACTGTTTTGTGAGATAATCATGTGTGACTTGTTAGATATGCAAACATTATCTATAAATAGTACGAAACAAAGACGTTTTTCCTGTCTAACTGCGTAGCTCTTCATAACTACACCCAGTAGTAATGAAGAGCTAAGCAATAATCATTTTTATAACCATTTGGAGAATTTATTCCCAAAAGGTTTATGTATTGTAAATGACGCGTGAAAGTGCCTATATATGATATTATTGAAATAAGTAATTTGACTTTGAATTACAAAACCATTTGTATTTTACTTATATTTAATAATAATATAATTTAACTTGGATATAGAAAAGAACTCTCGAATGTTTTGCCATCGCCATATCAGTAGATCGTACTAATGTGAATTACCTATGAGCGGTTCGCTAGCAATATTTTAAGCGACTAATTAACTTTAAAGAGAGATTTAGAGAGATTTATCTTATTAAGTACTGACATTTGTATCAAAACGTCTCTTTAACTTTCAATTAAGCGAATCTCCAACATTTTTCTGTTAATTTATCGCTGCCAAAGTATTGAAAGGTCTACATTTTCATTTCAAATTCATTCGAGTCAGTGTAATAAATTATCAATTAGGGAACCGATAAATCTCTTGGGGCCCCCATTCAGCAATTGTACGAACTTTGACCTCCGATTTAATGGCCATCGACTTAATAACTTCAACTTTTTACAGAGCGAAGAACACTTTTAACATGAATCCATATTCATGAGAGTTCCCTTCTTGATGCTTTGGAATTCTCTCGCCCAACACTGCGTTTTATTCAATTAATTCTCGATATCGACGTAGATCTTAACCGAACCACTCAACGCTCTCCCTTTTAAAAGGATCTCTGGTCTATGAATATTCTGCAAAGTACTTCAGTTAACAAGTCTTAGTAGGGGAATTTTGTTGAATCAAAAGTATAACCTCAAGATCGTATTGAACGGGGGTTGGGTACTACGAAACATTAGAATAATGGAAATTACATTGTTACCGTGAATTCAAGTAGTTTTAATACTAGCTTATAATCGCGACTTCGTCTGTATAGATTCCAGAATTAAGCTAAACTCCAAAATTGAACCACGGGATCTCCAAAATGGGATAAAAAATATGTATAATGCTGGATCAATATTTATATATGTGCCAAATTTCATCTAATTCCATTCAAACGTTTTAACGTGAAAGTAAAACAACATCCATTCATCCATCCACAGAAACTCGAGTTTACAATATATTAAGATAGAATTAGATTGTACGTATTTTTATTTACACTTTTACCTAAGTATCTGAATACACTGAGTCTATTCTAAGTGAGTATAGGTACAGACCCAAGCACATCAAGCCATACCTAACTGTAAAATTTTCCCAATTGAATATGAACCTTATGCTTTTGTCATAAAGTTGAAAATCTATGAAAGAAATTTGACAGATTGTAGTAGCTTGATGTGCTGGCCTCTGTACCTAGGTAGTTAAAATATTTCAGTAACAATGGAAACGGTAAAAAAACGGTAAAAACGGTATTAAAATATTTTGGAAGATAAATTTACGTACCTACTAGAGTCGAGCTGAAACCGTTTTCAACTAGATACTTGTTTTCGTGAGAGCAAAATATTGGGTTTCACAAAGTGTATGTATATTTTGAACTTTATTGACTTGACAACACTGTTTCCACATTAATTTGTGTAAAACGACACAGTCGTTCATGCAATGGTTTTGGACCAGTACAGGTTGAATGAAGTAAAATTTATTGAAATATTAGTTCAATATGTTTTCTTCGAACTATAAAATTCTCCAATTAAATTGTATTCAAATTATCTAGTGGAAAACAATATTATTTGGTTTCAGCATCACCCAAAAGTCGACTGAAAGAGAATGTCTACGACATTAAATACCTATTTTATGACATGAGAATTAATTAATTCATCAGTTATGCTATTCTGCAACAACTTGCCTCGGTAAACTCTAAATGAAGTGATTTGTCATCTGACATAATAATGATAGGGCTTGACAAAGCATTACAATCATTATAATTATTTATTTTATATTTATTTCTGCAATTTTTATCGACCATTATATTTGCGTTTCAATTAATTCAAAACTATTAATTAAACGTAACATTACAACAAAGGCTTATTTTTAATAAAAAAGACAATAGCCTTCAAAACTAAAAAGAGATAAATAACTTTAGCACAGAACACATTTAGAAACAGAACAAAAGCCACCGACTTCAAAAATTATTTTCAAAATCGAAATCGATCCACAATTATTGCCGGAGATATCGCGACAAAAAGTGGGTGAAAATCAAAAAAATTATAGTTCACCCTTCAACGTGGATTATTGTCATGCGATTGGTATGGGACCATTCTAAGGCATTCCATATTCTTTAAAAAAAAATTTGATCAACAATTGCGGGAGAAACCGCGTGATAAACATTAACTGCTCTTTTTCTGAAGACGGTTAAAAAGCAGAAGAAAAACAAAAGATATTAAATTAACAGAAATAAGTATGCTTAGTCAATGCCTAGCATTGGGTTAAATGACAGCTCACCTCAGGTTCATGTCACCGAAAATCATCAAGGGAGATGTTTACAGAATAGCCCTGCTGTAGTAGCTGCAAAGTGTGAACAATTGGGGAGAGCGCGTTGTAGGTAATAAAATATATAATTTGCATAATTTATAGTGTTTACTCAGTGCGGTTGTCATGATACGAACATGAACGTTTGGGGGGTGAGCAGATGCGCACTATCGTCGAGTTTCAGTGTAGTTTGCAGACCATGGGGGGGGGAGGAGTTTATTGGAATTTAAGAGACATAATTTCCACGCATATTACCGATACTTAATTCTAAGCAAAATAAACATTAGTCTGTAAGCAGTTGGGGTCGGCTTACAGACTAATGTGCTAAACTAAACTTACATGTAATGATGAAAGTCAGAAGTCAGGAGTCAATGTTAGAAATTAGATTTTATTTATTGGGGACAAAAAACAGTTACATGCTTAAACTAGTACAATGATGACATCATAAATAAGATATCATAAACATATAACCCACACCATTGTCCACGAATTATTATTAAATCAGTTTTAATATGGCAAAACCAAGCAGACATGTAATAACTTTGACGACACGGTTGGCGCAGTGACTGAGCGATCGACTGCTACGCAGCGTGTTGCGGGTTTGATTCCCGCCCAGGGTAAACATTGGTGTGATGAGCACTTGTGTTTGCTTTGTGTCTGGGTGTTGTTTATCTATATATGTACGTATTTACAAAAAAAAATGTATTTGTGTATGTATATCAGCTGTCTGACACCCATAGTACAGGGTCTTCCTAGTTTGGGGTCAGATGGCCGTGTGTGAAAATGACCCCACATATTACATTATAAAAAAATAAAAAAAAAATAAGTATCAAAGAGTGGTTGCCGAATTTTCGGTGAGGTACATTAATTAATTTTCGGTTAGGTAAATTAAGGTCAATCATTATTATTAAATAGTGTGTCTATAGCCATACGTTTAATTTTTTTATTGGATAAGGCAAATATGTCTAGGTCAATTAAGTGTACGTTATATGTTTCTAGAAGGCGACGAAGAGGTGCTCGCATTCCGGCGTTAGTTCGGCGGGTAAATGTTGGTAGACACTTCATAGCTGATGAGGTAGACCATCGACCTGGTCCAGATAGCTGGATGAGATTGGATGGAGAAGGCCCAGGACAGAAGCAAATAACGTGCAATTCAGGACACCTACACTAAGCATTGAGTGACAAAAGGCTGACGAGGAGGATGTAACGTCACCAACAATTATCTAATACCTTTAAACGAGCAATTCTTGTAAACATCTTATTTAAAAAAATCTTCTGTGCGTGTGTATGAAAGTGAACTCCTCCTAAACGGCTGGACCGATTTTAATGAAATTTTTTGTGTGTGTTCCTGTGGATTCGAGAATGGCTTAGATTTACATTTGGAGCCGGTAGGTGGCGCTGTTGTCGGGTTCTATTTCCAGGGCAAGACAACGTCCGCCAGGCCCGCTAGTATATGTATAGGTATAATCTGAATCTCGGAAACGGATCCATTGATTTTCATAAAATTTAGCATGCAGGGGTTTTCGGGGGCGATAAATCGATTTAGCTAGGTTTCATTAAAAAACATGAAAAGAATAAAATACCGAGCTTTAAATACCGAGCAAAGCTCGGTCGCCCAGGTACTTGTTCTAATAAACGCTCATTTTAAAGACCAAATAACCATAATGCGTAGACTATTGTACTAAGTGCACACGATCCGTTTGTTTTCAGTTCGGAGTGTAAACGCGAATCCGACTGTACTCGTAATAAACAAGTGATTAGCTTTATTTATTGTCGTCGACTGTACCGTTAATGACTTGGGATATTAGAAGTGTGGTTACGTTTTATTCTTGCTTGTGTAGGTTGCTTTTTAATTATGACTAGGACGTTGCATGCGACTTTGCCGGAATATTGTTACGCGATTCTTTTCTTTGTGTAAGATATTTTTAAATCGTTTAAGTATTTCTTTGAGGTGATACGTTACAATAGTTTCTGGAAGGCTTCGGGGGAGACCTTTTCCCGACAGTGGGACAGCATGTCTAGAGTATGTAAGTAAATATTTTTTTTTAATTACAAAAATGTCATACAATAATCACATCTTTTCTATTTTCTATAATATTGGTATAAATATAGATGAAAAAAAAGTTTTCAAAATTACTCTACTAGCACAATGAAACTTCTACTTCAACCTATAAACTTTGTTTACCATAAACCTGAAAAGGTTTATTGTACTCATCATTATAAACCACTTTCACTACGAGACCAAACCTGAAATTGCGAAAAAATAATTCAGATGATTCAATCATTTATGTTGGCCTAACTTGACAAAATTTATAGTTTTTATCCCTTGTTCCAAGTTTAGTTCCATACCAATTATCAAAGAGGCAATAGAGCCCCTTATTGTTCATTTTAACCAAAGAAATGTTCATTTTAAGAGCGCCCAACCCGTCATATTTCCCATACAAACGCTAGTACGCGATTACGGCGTTATAACAAATTATTTTTAATACACAGGTATCTTGTGGTTCAAATCTAGGTTTGTATGAAGCCAGAAATAAACTTTTTTGAGAAACAAATTCAGTGAACACGTCCGAAAATCAGCTTTATTGCACAATTTTATCTGAACTTTGGCCGGTTATAATGCACTCATACAATGAAAAAGTAAAAAAAAACAGCTTCATAGAAACCTTGCACATGTAATGGAGATTCTAAATTACAAATATTTTTACCAAAAACTCGTAAGGCTTTTTCAAAAACACGTATGTCCTGGAACAAGTTTTGTGTTTCCGCGCGCCAATTTTCCTGTGATGTTATCGCGTTCTCATTCACTCGTTTGTTTTCGAGCTCTGCGTTGGTTGAAACAAAAAAAATTTCAATCACGCTCGCATTGAAGTTTGTTCGATGGGGTTGGGCGCTCTTAACCACTCGGTCTGGGGCTCCCTGTACGGTGGTCAAAAAAAAATCATGCACAAGTTCAAAAATCGCGTAGGTAGGTAGGTACATGATAAATTTTCATTAGCCTCGTCCGCGTAGACAGAGCTGACCTTGAAAATACTTTAATGAAAAAACGCCCCTTCTGCCTACACAATAACTATTATTTTTCATTAAACTGTGACACGCATTGTATTTTATATTAAAGGCCTTTCTTTGCCGGTTTTCTTATAATTTATTTAGGATGTAATCAGTTTGATTGCTTAATTCTTAGTCTACGCGACCTAGGGTAATAAGAATAGGCTTTACATAATAAAAATGCTTGTTCATTATTTTTAAGTAACTCTTAGGTGCTTTGCAGACGAAGCAATTTTGACCTTCAAGTCGCGGCCACAGGCAACTTTCAACTAACGAAAACTGTTAAAAAGTTGACAGTTACGAAAGCTAAAGTTGTTCGGTTTGCAGGGCGCTTTAGTGGTTGTTTGCAATGTATCGCACTGATGGCTTTCATGCCGTCATTCGAAAGAACAGTATCCCTGATCTGCAGAATGCGTGGCAGCTGCAATGGAATTCTGAAGATTTTAGCTGATAGGATCTCTTAGGAGATCCTTCATTAGAAGAGTAATTTTGTGTATTATATTTGTTTTGTTTTGTGTAGTTTTCTTGTATTTTGTATTTTAATAATTTAAGCCTATATGGATTTTATTATCCGAAATAAATGAATTTTATTTTATTTATTTATTTATGTCCAATGTACTCATCTAGCCCAAAGGCTATCAGTATATCGACATATTATTTTTAGTGTTGACTAGCTGACCCGACAGACGTTGTCCTGTCCCTGTCGGCAGCTCTACCTACCCTAACTACCCTACCTACCCTACATACCCTACAAACCCTAACTACCCTACCCACACTATTTGCGCCATCCGTCATCCATGTGTAATTTTTTGGTGAAGAAATAATTAAGGCGTGTATATAATTTTTTACGTTTTTTTTTAATTTTTTTAATGTTACGCTCATCTTTTTTAGTTTTTTCTTTCATATTATTCTTCTTCGTACAATAACAAACACAACAAAAAAAGAATTAGCTAACTTGGTCCAGCCGTTCACGCGTGATTCCGTGACCAAGGGAAATAGAGATTCATTTTTACATCATCATCTGCCTAGCCTTTTCCCAACTATATTGGGGTCGACTTCCAGTCTAACCGGATGCAGCTGAATACCAGTGTTTTACATGGAGCGACTGCCTATCGGACCTCCACAACCCAGTTACTGGGTAACACGATACTCCTATTCATTTTTATATATACAGGATGAAATTGAATTCATTAGCAAATTTTTTTAAAGTGACTCAGACCACGGTCCAGTTCAAGTTTCATTACGGAGACAACTCAAATAGCGCGAAAAAACAAACAGCTGTTCCATACATTTTGGCTGAGTACCTATTGCACTTCTTCACATACACGGCACGGCACAGTTGACGTAGTGTTTGAGCGACTGACTGTTGAGCTGTGTGTCACGGGTTCGATTGTCGCACGGAACAAATACTTGTTTGGCCAACAGATAATTGTTCCGGGTCTGGCTATTAATTTGTGTATGCGAGTTTATATGTTCGTAAACGCATCCACGATACAGAAGACATTCTTACGAGTAGGAGAAAAAAATACGTAGCCCATCGGCACACCCGCGACACTTCATAAGAACGAAACGATATAATTATATCGTTTCGTACTAAAATAACAGACTGTACAAATACGTGCGTGCGTGTGCGTGTCTACGCGCCGCTCGAACCAAAACGCAGTTCTCAGAGCAGTCGTTCGACGTGGGGAGAGGTGAGGAACGGTTTCAGAGGGAGGCTTAGCGTGTCGCTACAGTACGGTAGTACTAATATTTATACTATGCCATCGGTAAAAATTATTAAAATTTTCAAAATAATTTAATTTCATAAGGGTCCATACCCAAAGGGTGCCAGACGGGACCCTATAACTTAGACTGAATATCTGTCTGTCTGTCCGTCCGTCTATCACAGGGCCGGTTATATCCAATAATTATTCAAATCATTTCAAGAAAAACAGTTAAGTGTCTTTTATCTTTTCTCAGTTTTCCAGTAGTTTTAAGGAACTGTGCCTTCCCTTTCATTCGAGACCAGCAGGAGAACATCGTGTCTAGCAATTTGTCATAATCCTTGACTTATAGACCTACAGTGGCCAAGTGGTTATCATGTCGCCTTAATAGAGATTGGTGTAGGCAGGGCGGTTGACGTCCAAATTAATTTATTGTGCAAATATATCTCTTGTGGTAGAAGCTCAGAGAAATGTGTTAGAACATACCTAGTAGGTTTACGGTCAGAACAGCAATATTATTATGCTCGCTCATACATTAATCAATCGATAATGAATTAGAGTAAAATATTGTGTAATAATTGAAAACTGTGTAATTATGTGTCTTAATAAACGCCACTCACAATTATTATTTTTTTTAAATTTTGCCACACTAGGATTTTCCTTGTACAAACATATAAACTCATATACACAAACAGCCAGACCCGGAACCTGTAGAGCACAAATGTTTGATCCGTTTGAGAATCGAACCCGAGACACGCAACGCAGCAGTCTATCGTTTACCAACCATGTTGTCAAATATATCCTGCACACCATTTTTAAACTCTGTGATGTGCCATTTGTGTTGTGTGAGTTTTTACTGTATTAAAAATTCGATCACAAAACGTTCTAACCTATTCTTTTTATATAGGTA
The DNA here is from genome assembly GCA_947361185.1 of Charanyca ferruginea. Lineage (NCBI taxonomy): Eukaryota > Metazoa > Arthropoda > Insecta > Lepidoptera > Noctuidae > Charanyca > Charanyca ferruginea. The sequence continues at coordinate 5,718,703 of OX376062.1, forward strand.
TATAGATTCTTTTTATATCCCACTTTAGACACTTTAATAAAACTTTCGGAATTCCAAATAGACATCTAGTAAAAATCGGTACCTAACTATTATCTAATAGGGTCGGTACCTAACTATTATCTAATAGGGTCGGCACCTAAACAGTGATTCTTGTATAGCCAAGATTGGCACTCAAAATGAATTTATAGTACAAAAGGTTTTCTCTAAGGTCTCATCCGAATTCAAGGTAAGTTTTAAAAGAACCAACAAGGGAATGAAAAAAAAAATTACCGCTTAACTTTGCTGTGTCATTTTTTTTTGCGAATGTTTTCTTTGTTTCAAAGCGTTAGTAGAGCGAGTTAATGTGCCTAATAGCCTATTGTGCGTCGGCGTCAGTTTTAAAGATAAATAAATGATACTTTGGCTATTTCAACGCTGGTATTTTCTACAGCGGCTTGTCAAAACTCTTTATATTATTTAAAATTTTCTTTTGTAAAATTAAATACCATGCAATTGTGAAAACAAAAAGAGGTAGCTGTAATATTAACCCTATTCTTCTTCATACGAAACAACCTTTTTGAAGGGGCCACTAGATTATATTCTTTAGTCTTGTAAATGACGTGCAAAAGTGCCTTTTAGTGGCCTAATTGAAATAAATAATAATTTAGGTCCTACTAAATTTATCAAATAATCGGGATTCATATTTACGGGTACCTATTTGGCTTAGTATTTTGAAATTGTCGGGGGTTGGCCAAATTATTCCTAGAAGTCGGCTACATTCATACTTTCCTTGCGAAAAATGAACTTTTGGTAAATATGTTTTTGATTATCCGATTCATAGTCATCATATTAATTATGTATCGTCAAATAGACAGTCAGAACATTTTTGATTCTTAATCTCTAGTGTCGATAATACGGTATAGATTTATAAGTAGCGGAAGTTTGACCTTCAACATTTTTGACCCGACAGTAGTTGGGTCCCGCAAAGGACCTACTTACTAGTCATTTTTTCTTTTAACCCTCCAGTATCATCTTGCCACCGTAGTCCTGCCTACATATCATCAAGATCAAACCAATGATTGAGACTCCACAGCACGCTAAATTTATCAATATCGTACAACCAACTCGACCGACAGACTGCTACGAGCAAACTTTTAATTGGAACAAAATCCCTGTACCAAAGGCGTTTTAATTAGGAAAATTTCCTATGAACAAGCGCGGGCGATATAATTTCTATGCAAATCGAGCGTTTAACTTCGCATAACACAGTGGTTACTTCACAGATCCTCCCAGCGAAGTAACCGCAGTATATTTTTGAATTTATAAAGAGCTAATTGATCAAGTTCTGCTGACGGATTATTAATAACTTCGTTGGTTTTGATAGGTTGTTGGTGTGAAAACGTTTCTGTTACACATCTGCCGCCCTTAGCCAAGTTACAAACGTTTTGTATTGTATCTCTTTCTACACTAAATAATGCCTCGTCGTAATTTTTTAATTTCGATCACGTGACTTATCGTTGAGATGACGTCATTATTTGATTCGTTTTCTATTAGCGTTATCGATTGTAGATTGTCAATTTGGGTAATTTAGCTAGGGGGGCTGGATTTTGTTGGTACAGTCAGCATCAAAAGCCGATTAACACTTCGGATTTTTAAATCAAATACGGTTTTTTTTAAAGGAAATACGGAAAGGAGGAAAATAAAGATAAATGAACTCATGACTATGACCTAAAATACTGAAGAATATATATTATTTTGTGTCCATTTAGATGATATGAAAAAGTATCATCTATATGGGACATTATTGTATACCTTTTAGCATTGTTATATACGCGGCAATTAATCCTGAAAAGGCTTTTTTTCCCTTATGAATAAAAAGGAGTATGACAGTTGACATGTCGGAATGGAAGGAAAAAACCCATGTTATCCTGACGCCAAGTAACATGGTACAAGGGCAGAAAGATGATGATCATCATCATCATCATTATCATCATCATCATCAAATCAACCTTTAGATGCCCACTGCTGGGTATAGGTCTCCCCCAAGGGGAGATTCAGCCGTAATCGCCATGCTTGGCCGATGCATGTTGGTGATCGCAGTAGGTGTTATGGCACTCAGAAGGACGCTGCTGCCCATCCTGTGGTCAATATCCCTCTGTCGCCTTCTACGACACCCACGGGTAGAAATGGGGAATGATGATGATAATTTTCCGTTATTCTTTGCGAGCATTCGGTGCGCTAAATTGTTTAGCAAATATAATTATTATTATATCTAATGTTTTAATTTTTATATTAATAACCCACGACTTTTCCCACGTGATATTTTTTACAGATCCCTAATTTTAATAATAAAATATAGTCGGTATATAGCACTCACGGATAATGCAGCTTCCTATTGATGAAAGAATTTTTGAAATTGTATGAGCAGATCAGGAAATTACCCCCTACATACCAAGAAACAAATTTTACCTATTTATTTAAATGTAATAAAGGGGATAATAAGTTTAGGTATATCAGTATCAGTTAACCAAAAGAGATCACTAACCAGGGTAGTCGGATATAGCTCATATTATAGCTGAAGTTTACTTGGAAACCGATAGATGTTTTTGAATAAAATAAAATAAAATTAAGGGCGCGTATTCGATTTAGCACAAATCAAAATCTAAACGATTGCTAAAACGGCGTAGCAGCATTGACACACACTAGTACAATACAATGGTCTGTTTGTGTGCATCAGAAAAAAAATACGCACAAAATAAGCACGATCACTGAAATTGATCGGCAAACGATGATTTACAGTGCTTTTTAAAATAATTGTCTAAAATAAATAAGCTCGTATAACGGACTGAAAAATATTCTGTATATTAAACATAACCTTTATTTTCATAAAATAAATATTATATCAGTTATGGTTTTATTCAAATACTGGTAAAAAAAAAATTGACAAAATGAATTGGTTTTATACTTTTTCAACATTGTTTTTTAATACATAATAGTAATATTTTCGTAATATTGACTCTGTAGTAGACTTGACTGTATATCCTGTTGGAAAAACGCATAAAATATAATATTTTGGCATACTATAATGGTTGTATTCATCCTAATGTTAACTCTACGTCTATTTTCGTAAAACGTTATGAAAGGACTGTCTTCGCTTTCAAAAACCATAATTATAAATGATCGTAAATTAAATTCAATTTCATTTGAAAATATCCATTGACTTCTAAGTAAATTTCAACTATATCCGACGACCTGGTTAGTATTACTATTTCCTTTGGTTACTGTACATACAGTATAGGTTACTACGTTCCTAAGTAGGAACGGAAGAAAAACTGGATAAGCTTTGCGTAAACAGGAACGATTATCTATTGATGTCGGATAAACATCAATAATCGTCTCTGTTTACGTAAAGCTAATCAAATTATGTTTCCAAACTATCGTGCCACTCCGAAACCCTTGTTCACCGTTTGACAATTATTGATAATCAAATATAGTAGAACGGAACGTTGTACCCTTTAGTATTTGTTTGTATTATTAGAGTAAAATTTCACAAATGTGTGTCATCATTGGAATTTATACAGGTGCATTTTGCAAAAAAAAAAATGTCTTGAAAGGTATCGTCTATTTAAAGCTACATTACTATTTTGCTGTTCTTTTAACACAATTGGGAGTAGAGAGTAGAGAGAGTAGATTGAGATTGAAATTAATTAGATATTTCCTACACACAACTTTATTTTAGTTTCTATGACAAGAATAATTAGTCAATTGAGTTAACTAATAATTGTCGTCAGTCACTTTGCTATGAACATAATTATTTACAAAACTACAGTACCTACAGTGAACAATCGCTGTTCTAGTTAATCCAACATAATGTTGATTTTCTGAATTAAGCTTCTAACATTATTATAACGAATATCTTCGAAGGTTGAACAATTCAAACAATGGTTTCCAAGAATTGCGTCTAGAGACGTGTATATTCTAAATAAGTGGTCTGACACCTGCTTGAAAGTATGTGCTTCCAAAACTTAGCTTAGTGCTACGTTGTTTGTAAGTGATAAAGGTTCTCTTAAGTATACCTATTATATTTTAGGTACCGTTGAATACACGTTGGTAATCTGAAAATTTTACTTACACGCTGAGAAGAATTTATTTTTGATTTCATACCTTAACTGCCTTTGTTTAGAGTTCAACATCATAACTAAAATGAAATTGATTATTAGGCAAACCATTATTATTTCCTTTTTTCTAAAAGATGTCAAGACTCCAACATTAGAATTGTAGATCAAAGATAATAAGTTTATTTCTAAAGACATATCTAAGTGCATTATTATCTGTATCAAATAAAGTACCTAGTAATTAACGTGTTATTTATCCTTAAACTTTTTTGTAACTCCACCTCAATAAACACAAATTTCAGTCAAAACAAATGAAAATACCAAAGTGTCTAACTTCAAAAAGTTCTCATTCAATGCTCAATTAAATCGAACGACTCGCGAATCGATTCAACTCGGTACTCGATTGAATACCGATTGTAATCGACACCCGAGTAAATTGATAACTCGAGGAAAAGACCGCTCCTAATGAATATGCGATTGAGCTAAGAAAGTTAATATTGAAAATTAAGTCTAGGATTGGAGTTATCTTCAATCTATATTTGCATATCTATGGCCGGCCATCTATTAATCTGAAAAGGAAAAGGTTGAAAATGAAAAGGGGATGAAGTAGGTTCTAGCTGACTCATAATGTCTGACCTAATAATATGAAAAGGTGAAATTGATTGTTTGTTTGTGCAAAGTAATGATTCTATTACAACACTATTGCCAAGTGTCATAATGTCACGGTATGACTAATATTATAAAGAAGTCTACTCATCATCAATTGACGACACGGTTGGCGCAGTGGCTGAGCGATCGACTGCCGCGCAGCGTGTTGCTGGTTCGATTCCCGCCCAGGGTAAATATTTGTGTGATGAGCACTTGTGTTTGTCTTGTGTCTGGGTGTTGTTTATCTATTTAAGTATGTATTTAAAATGTATATGTGTATGTATATCAGCTGTCTGACACCCATAGTACAGGGTCTCCCTAGTTTGAGGTCAAATGGCCGTGTGTGAAATGTCCCTACAAATTATTATTATTTTTCACATTTATTCATTTTATACACATATTATATTACATTCTTTAATAATAGTAAGAAAAAAAAACATTTGAAAATATAAAAAATAGTAGCCCACCGGTATCGGGAACAGGGTCCAAGCTACCGGTGGTCAGGGCTCCTGAGAGAGGAATCTCCTAACAATACGCGCCTTGTCCAGGAGAACCGCTTTCTGAATCAAGCCCTTGATCCAGCTGCCCAACGAGAGCCTCCTCAGATGTTGGTCGAGGCTCTTGGAAATTAATCGATTGGCCGTAACGACTATCGGTACAATGATTGCTGTATTCATATCCCACATGTCGACAACCTTGCGAGCCAAGTCTAGATACTTTATTTGTTAATCTTTCTCAGTTTTCACGAGGTTCTCGTCATGCGGAACCGCTATATCAACAATCATTGCGCGACGCTCTAATTGATCTATCACCACTATGTCAGGCTTATTGGCAACAATAGCCCTGTCAGTGATGATAGATCGATCCAAATACAACGTGATATTGCCATTTTCGAGAACTGGGTCGGGCACATACCTGTAGTACGGTACCTCCGACTCCACAAGTCTGTATTTTAGAGCAAGTTGCTGGTGGATAATCCTAGCTACAAGGTTGTGTCTATGCAAGTAGTCTCCGTTCGCCAGACGAGAGCACCGAGAGATAATGTGCCGGATTGATTCTCCCGGTCGGTGGCATGCCCGACAAATGCCAACCGTGCCGTCCTTCACAATATACCTCCGGTAGTTGTTCGTAATTATTTTTATTATTATTATACTCATCATGACCTTTAGACGCCCACTGCTGTGCATAGGTCTCCCCCAAGGGGGCATTCTGATGTAATTGCCATGCTTGGCCAAAGCATGTTGGCGATCGCAGTAGGTGATATGGTACTCAGGATGCTGCTGCCCATTTTCTGGTCAATATCCCTCTGTCGTCTATTACGACATCCACGGGTAGAAATGAGGTGGTGCTACTTGCGGCCGGCACCGCAAGATTTGAAACTGCTAGGCTCATACGTTTCAAAAAATTATTACACCAAAGTTATCCCAAAATGCTTTATGGTATAGTGTTTGGAATCCTACTTAACTACGGTCCTAGCGGTCCTTTTGAATACCATAACAACTACTCCGATCGCCAACATACATCGGCCACGCATGGCGATTACGGCTGAACCCCCTTTGGGGGGAGACCTATGCCCAGCCTTTTCATATGAAGCAAGTCGCGGACAAAGTGCTAGTGTATGTTATATATAGGTACTCGACTTCCATGTAGACAAGTGGCAGGCAGAAGCGGGTAGTTAAGATAAGTTTGGTAAAAGTTGTATAGAATTTTGGTTTGTTTTTGAAAGGTTTAATAGTAGATAACTACGGCTTCAAAATGAAAACTTTTGTTAAGCTTCCACATGAGTGGATTTTACATTGTAAGCTTTGTATCTGTTTGTGCACCTTTATGGAAAAGAATCAGTGTGAAGCAAAGTTAAGCAAAAACGGCAACTCTACTACTATTCATATAAAAACCTTTTAAAGTTTACTACTGAAACTGGATCTGTGATACGCAAAGAAGAAAATATGGTTGACAATAATACATGGCCACTTTTAAAAGGCCCATGATCAGAAGTACTACATTTGCGAACAGATAAGAATACTTTTCCACTCGAATTGATTGAAATAAGGTACTATAAAGGTTGCAGGCATATGGCGAACTGTCGAGAGCGTTTGACTAAATGTTTCGTCTAAACACTGCAGTTGTTTAGAAAATATTTTGAATTTAGAAGTGTTATTCTTATTTTTATAACAAGCCGATGTTTGGCCTGGCGCTCACGGAGTGCAGACGTGCTATCAAAATATTAATTTCTTTCAGTTTCCCCTTGATTGATTTAGAAGAACCTTCGACGCCCAGTACACCATAACACAACAGAGCACATTACGATCCAGTACCGTAATACTCAGCACGGTCTGAAGTCTTACAGTACCTACCGATTACAAATACCAAACGAATTAATCACTTATACGCACTAATCAATAGTCTATATTGTATAATTAGCATCACTGAAATGTTACAGTGTTCTCTATACAAATACTCGTTGGCAGACGTTCAGAGTGTAATTAGTCTATTATTGGTACGGCTCGATCGACTGCGGCTAATTAATGGTGACGATTTAATTTAATTACTTTCGTTTATTATTATTAAGTTGTGGTAATTAGTTGGGCTTTTTGTGTAAATGGGCGGTAGGAAAAGTGCTGCTGTGTCTTAGCTATTTCTACTAGCAAGTAGCGTTGTTGTTGTTTAGGATTTAGGGTGGAGACACTTCTGGAAGATGGATAGAACGAAACGTCGTTATTATCCTCGACGCACTAACGCTTCAACGGTTTTGTGTAAGGTTGAAAGTTTTATTATCTACACTAGCTCCCGCCATCGACTTTGTCTGTGACAAAATTGATATAAATCATCCCACTGGAACACTAAACCGGGACAAACCATATTCTATTTGTTAAGCTAGATGTGCCTACATGAGGTAACCGCTCCGTGGCGAATCGATTTTGAAAATCGATAACGCTTTCTACAGGATCCAAGCGTTCGCTAAGTTGTCGATCGAACGATTCGATATCTCAGCGACTTCAACAGTCAAGAGCACCACTGGAATATCGATCGAGTCAATCCATTTTGTCATCGTTTCCTCATGGGATTTGACATTAGCATTTTATTAGTTTATTGCTTGTATTATTATGAGCAAACTGATCAGACCACACTAATATGCCAATCTAATTTCAACCCAACAATAATGCAGATATAACTTATTCGTTTTAGAGATAACACAAAAACAAAAGCCAAATAATCCTGCATAACCGTTCACAACACATGCGTATTTTGTCATATGCCCAAGATATAATCGTCTGGAAAGTTTTCAGGGCTGCACTATAATTGATATTCATGCATTCGCCCGCAAAGGGGGGGGGGAGTGAACGGAGGTGGTGGGGCGGAAGTAATAAATCGAGTTTTGTTTGTTAGTGGCGACCGATAACATCGGGGGTGTTATATATGTAATGGGTGCATTTGTTTGGATTAATGACTGTGAAAGTGACTGTAGCAATGGTAAACTTCCGTTAGGACAGGTGGGTTTGAAGGGTGCTTTTCGTTTGGGGTGTAGGTATAGTTAGTGACAGAAGTCGATTAGTTCTGGTACCTACCTACTTATTTTTAATTATCATCTAAATAGACACAAAATAATACGATAATAATAATAATAATAATCCCTATAGTCATCTCCACAACAGGCGTTATCCCGAACCATCTTCTCCATAGCTTAAAACTACTAAATCTAAAAGAAACTCTCTATATCGCCCTACAGAAAGCTGCCATATTAAATACATGCTGCATTGTCAGAAAGTTCATGCAATTAGATGAACACGAAATTGGTCCCCAACACAACACGTCCTATACCTAATACACACCACACGCTGCATTTACTTGGCTTCGGCCCGTAAATGTAGCTGAATCCAGCCAAAGTGCTGAGAAAAAACAACACATATACGAAAATAATAATAATATGTGGGGACATTTTCACACACGGCCATCTGACCCCAAACTAGGGAGACCCTGTACTATGGGTGTCAGACAGCTGATATACATACACAAATACATGAACTGCTTTTCAACATTTCAGCTAATAATATGTGGGGACATTTTCACACACGGCCATCTGACCCAAACTAGGGAGACCCTGTACTATGGGTGTCAGACAGCTGATATACATACACAAATACATGAACTGCTTTTCAACATAACAGCTAATAGCTAAGAGTTTATATAATTTTGATATTATATCCATTCCGTATTTCTTTTAATTTTGTCCTCAATAATTAGGATTTTTCAAATCTACCGTACCTACCTACAATAAGTGTTGTTTTTGGGTAGTAGTAGTCGTCGTCGTTAAATAAATATTCATTCTAGCGTTACAAGAAATACACAGACATTTAAGAAAGAGGAACCAATCTACTAATCACTTAAAAACAAAACATCATAAGGAAAGCATTACCCCACATACAAATAAATAAACAAAAAAAGAACAGTTTTTCCTTGGACGCAACTTCAGTATAACAGCTGAAAAGCGTCCATAGAGCGGTCATGACAAGCCAGACTATTTGAAATCACACTACGAGATACTTGGTAAAGCTTTGAGTCAAAGAAATAGTCGCAGCAGTGTCGATGTCCAGGTGTGGTTTCGACTAGACAGATTAAAAGAGTACGTTAGATTTTTATAAAGAGTGCAAATCGATTTCAATTTTCTTTTAAGTCGTGATGACTAAGCCGGCCACGGCGTTCCTTTCTGACACACAAAGTTCTAGCTTCGCAATTAGGTTCGGTTTAGGTTGTCCGTATGGTGTCGGACGTAAAGAATAGCACCATCCCATATCTTTCCGTGGGTGTCGTAAGAGGCGACTAAGGGACTCACCAGAGAATGGGCAGCAGCGTTCTCTGTGCCTTTGTAACAACCATACTGCGATCGCCAACCCGCCTGCCTGCCAAGCGTGGCGATTAATGCAAAACCCCCCCTTTTGGGGGAGGCCTATGTCCAGCAGTGGACGTCTTTCGGCTTTCATTTATGTGGTGTCCCCTTGTTTCGCAGACAGAAATTTCATAGAATTTCGTTTCCCAGAAAATGTTTCACATAATATTTGGTTCTCGTATTTTTATTTCGACAATTATTGTTTCAAAAACTATTTACTTCAATGAAAAATATTTCACAGAAACACAATTCAATAAATTATTAATCACAATGTTTTGTTTAACAAACATCAAACAGTAGAATTATTTTTTAACGAATATTGTTTGTTGTATTTTTCCACGGAATTTATTTCAACGAAAATGTATCGATATAAATAGACAATAACAAAAAATATTGTCTTAAAAAGTCAATATGTTGTGCTACCAAAGTTAATGACAGAAACGAATCGCTGCGAAACCGACTCCACGTAGTCTTGTCTGCCCTACGTATTATATAGGGTGACTGGTAATTAGTGTACGATACTTAAACACGTGATTGTGTTCATGATAACAAACAACTTTCCCGAAGAAAAAATGTTTTTTGTACTGGTTCACTTTAGGTCACAGGCGTGCGCGCGCGTGAATTTCATACGGTTGTTGTGTTATTGTGATAAAAGTGAACCAGTACAAAAAACATTTTTTCTTCGGGAAAGTTGTTTGTTATCATGAACACAATCACGTGTTTAAGTATCGTACACTAATTACCAGTCACCCTATATAAGTATTCTGCCTATTGATTATTCTATGAAACGAAATTATTACAATTTTTTTATGTAAAACGAAATTCTATAAAACTATTAGCTATGAAACAACGTACAACCCATTTATGTCCTTCTAAGTTTAACTCATTGCGGACCCATCATACCACTGGCCATACCCCTGGTGAAATGGTGAGTTTAAAACTATACCACTCATCTAACCTAATCCTAATTATTTACCAACAATAGAGGGGATCTGGCGCACGGCGGCCGCTACCGCGGTACCGCTAGCTTCGCTCACTCACCTTCGAGCTTTAATGGTAACAGTTCTAATCTTTTTTTTTTATCGTGGGGAAATCCTCATGGACTATCCCCCGTCCGGGGAAGACGGGGGTGTGCCGGACTCGTACCGGCTAAAACCACCACGGTGTTCCATCTCACATCTAAGTCAGGGGTCGCGGGAACTGGAGATATTCTGCAACCCCCTACTGTTGCCGGCCCGTTAGTGCAGGCCACTTCTCAGGTCAGGGGAGGGGGGAGTGAGGTGTTAGACTCCCCCCGGACGTCTCTGAGGGATGCGCGTGGAACACTACGCGCCGCCACCTCGGGTTCAGTTCTAACCTAATCTAACCTAAACGATTTTCTGAGTACCCACCCTACCACCAGGGGTATGGCCAGCGGGGTCCGCACACGTTTAACTTGGTCTGAGGCACCCTGGACTTGAAATAAATGTAAGTCTGCAGTAATCGCCACTATGCCCCGAACAAGCGTGGTGATCCATGCCTCCATTGTGTGAGAAGAGGCCTTTGCCCTGTCGTGGGACAACAAAAGGCTGGTATTTGTATATTTACATTTAGATTCTGTTCTTAAGGTTTCATTATGGTCTTTTTTTTTTAATGGGACATGCCCGCGACACTATTCCCACCACTGCAACTCCTGAAAGTCAGAATCAACAGTGGCAACCACTTGAAACTGCAACTCCTGAAAGTCAGAATCAACAGTGGCAACCACTTGAAACTGCAACTCCTGAAAGTCAGAATCAACAGTGGCAACCACTTGAAAAGCGTCGAGACACTGAAGCTCGACGAGTCCCGGAGAAACAATTACAGCTGTCTTGGATCCCGCAACGAAATTAATCAGAAAAGAACAGCGGAGGAGTAAGAAAAACGTATTTTCCACCATTCATTATGGTCTACATTAACTAAACTTATATCTTTACCAAAAACACTCACTATCACAAAACATGAGCTGCAGCTCTACCTACCATTTGAAATCCTGGACCACCAATACCAAGGCTGAACCTATAAATGGAACACGAACCATCTGAGTAATATTTAGAAAGGTACTGACCAGAATACACATTCGGACGGAATTAGGGGAACGCAAAAAGACTTATAAAACATTTATAAGGGTGAAGGGAAAGCATTTTCCATGCTGATGGTAGAAAGCCCGAGTGCATCAGTTGTTTGAAGTGGCGCAACGGTTTTCAAAAAACGAATGTCGGAAATTAGTTTGCGCTGGGTAGTTCTTTTGAAAATTGCGAGTTGTTCACATCATTGTTGTTTTCGAATCATGCTGTGATTTTTGTTAAGCAGAGATTCTAAACCTATTTTTAAATGCAGGTGTAATTTATTTATTTATGTTGAATTTCATAAAATAATTTGCCGATAACTTTTTAAAAAAATTGGTTTTTCAGACAGAAACAGTCAGATGTAAATTTTCTTTCATGGATAAAAGTGATAGAGCCGTCAAGACATTAAAATATATTTTCAGATTAATACTTATACTAGGTATAAAAAACTTTGCTGTAATTTTCCTTAAGCGATCTTATTGTTTCTATTTCAATCCCTTGCACTTTTAAAAGCATGCATCAGGTCACCGATATGAAGCCGAATTAAACAAACCACAAAATAAAATTGGCCCCAACAAACTTTACACTATATTTGCTGTGTTTTACCATGGCATTAGCGGTTAATGACCCACCTACGTTTTCTAGGATTTTTCATTTCGAAAATGGAAAGCTTAATGTTTTGAATCAATATCTATCGTATCCGTCACCAAGCCTCTCTAATAAATAAAATGATTATTTTTAGGTTTCTACGAAGAAATATTAAGGAAAGGGTAATGACCGCTATCACCATGTTAAAACACCGCAACTATAGCAATCCGTAAAGTTGAACGCAGTATAAAAGTTTCATCGTATTGCTAACATGTCCAGTTGTATACGATGCCCAACTGGGTCGAGTGAGCGTCACTTATTTCGTATGTATGAGACGAATGTCTGCGGAGCGCGTATTTAAAAGTAGACATTTGACTGTACGGGCCACCGACGGAATACTAAAATGGGAGTTCATGTTTTCTCCTACACTACACATTCGAAAACTATTTTATTTTTAACCAAGCTAGAATTCGCTTCGATCTTGAGAAAAAGTGATAAATAATGAACGTATGTGTACATACATAATATGGCAATATGAATGTCTTAAAATCAAGTTGGTATATCGTTTTTATTATCTTTGTACTGTAAGTACCTGTTCTAATATTTAAAAATGTATTGGAAAATAATAAGTTGAAAATCAGCTAATGTAGGTACTACTCTAAGATGACTTCACCATTTTATTTGAATTACCAATCAGGTCTGAAAAAGCTAAGTTCAAATAAATGAATTCAGAAACATTTTATTTTGCAATTTTGTAGAAAATTACATGGAATAGGAGATAGGGAATGAACCAGTTTATTTTATCAGAAAATTTCCAATTCTACGAGAGCAAAAATACAATCTGCGATAATAATCGTTGGCAAGCAAAACAATTTGAATTGGAAAAGTTAAATAAATAACATTAGTTGAGTTCAATTTATTTTTATTGGCATTTTATTATTTGTGTAATGCAAAGCCTATTTTGATGGAGCGCTGAATAAATAATGATGAATGAATATTTTGAAGTTATTATAAATATTATAATTCCTTTGCAGTTGGATTGATAGATAGATTTTTTAAAAATCTAATAAATATGTTTTCTTTGCAACGCCAAAAATGTCACAAAGAAAACAAAAATGACACAGATATTCCCAATGACACCATGCCACATAAAATACCTACACACATAACAAAATACCACAAAGCCGACATCGTCATATTAAGCCCTCACAAGATCAGGCCCGGAGGAGACTCTGCTGTAATCTCTGAAACCACGCAAGATAACAAGACGCCAGCTAAAGCCTAGACTAGATTATGTTAGTATTTTAGTCAGCTGACGAATATTTTAGTACTAGACTAGGTGCTTTTGTAGCAGATGCAAAGGCGGGACGAGTATTTTGCTTAGATAAACAATTCATAACAAAACTTGTTATCGTTGTATATTTTACTCTTAACAAAAATTTAGGCCAATATTTACCCACAGCTGAGCTTTCAAACCGAAATGAACAGTCAAACGGAAAGTTGGAGAAAATAATCGCTACTCTTTCTCACCAAAATCCTCAATAAATACAAACACTAAGCATTTGCTTATGCCATATTTATATTCAATTGACATAAAACATTTACACTAACAAAACAATGTGCCCTTCTCAAGGACCGTAGGAAAAATATTTTTCCAACATTTCCATTCATATCCGTTCTCTCGCGAACAATGTAACAAATGTTCGACCACCCGAAAAAGCCACAAACAACATTACGACATGAATTAATGAAGAAAAAGAGAAACACCAGAGTCCTATTCAACGGAAACCATCGGCTTACAAACGTCCGACCTTTTTGAAAATAATAATTCAAAACAAAGAATAAAATACGAAACGAAACAGAATGGACTCTCCATATTCTGGTCAGAATGGTAAAGACGGGCCCTCTAGAGAAATGTAAATAATTTAGAGAAACGTCCTTTGAGTACCGGGTCCCATTAAATTCCTTCTGTTTGTTGCCCTAATTAGGTAAATTACTCTAGGGAATGTTTTTTCCTTGTACAAAAAAGTTTTCGGCGAAATGAAAATCACGGCCGTAGGTGTAAAATTATTATGGGCACGCACACTTGTTTTGGTATTGTTTTCTTGCTTCGTGAAGGCAATTTTTATCAGATCTATGCTTGATTAAACCGTAACATTCCATTTAGTTAATCCTTTGAGACAGGACCTCAAAGAAAGCGTTGAGGATGTTGACGGGTAGTAACTGTAACTAGGTCGTTGTGGTAGAAAAGGGTTGAATGTACGACAATGAGCCTCTTTGGTGCTCGAAAGATATAAAGCTGAATAGCATGCTGACCTATTAACGGTTTTATTAGCTACGATAATGTCTACGCTGACCTTGGAAGAAAAATAAATAGGTAGTTTGATGTGTTGTAAATGCTTGCTTTCGTCTCTAAATATACTAGACATTCTCATCATCCCGTGGTTGTCATGTCTATGAAATGAGGATTTGTCAATTAACAAAAATTAAAAGACGACAAATGTAGTCCATCATTATATCATAATCAACAATACAAAAGTATGTACTACATTTGCATACTTTCTTATTTTCTGAAAACGCACGCCCAAAAGCACATTTTAATTTGTAAAAAAAGCAGTATTCACGGTACGTTTGGTCTGAATTCCAGAACTTTTCAGGCATACATAGGTACTTGAAAACAGAGCATTCTTACAGTCGTTGGGGTCATATCTTTTCAGACTCTGTTGAGTGGGAGACAAATTAAAGAGAAGTCCTATTGTAGGGTGACCGTGCTGTGAGGGTAGAGCCGGAATAAAAAAATAGATTTCTATATTAAATTTAGTGCTATTGAATGTGTTTATTCATTTATTTTTACTTAATCGTCATTATTTGCTATTTTCTTTTTTAGGGTACCGTAGCCTAATGGCAAAAAACGGAACCCTTATGGATTAGTCATGTCTGTCTGTCTGTTTGTCCGTCCGTATGTCACAGCCACTTTTTTCCGAAACCTGTCCACCACTGTAGTTTCGCAGAATCCTACTTTCGAGGCACTTTTTTCCGCTGTATGTAATAAAATAATTATCAGATTAAGCTACAGTGATATTTTTTTATACTGTATTAGTAAGAACAAAGTTCTTAATAATTAATTACGATCTAGCCTAGAAGACTAATAAGCAATTTAACTCTAACTTAATATGTTACGTGATAGATTATGTTAAAACTAAAAATAGTGTCCATTTGGACTTTTACACAAGTCCGTAGCACTTTCTTAGAGTCTGATATAATTTATAAAAAAAAATAAAAAATAAAATAAAAAGTGTTTATTTCTCACCACAAGCCAAAAATTACAGAAAAAATTTTTCAAAAACAACAAGTAGCTATTCGAAACAATTTCTGGTTGTGGATCGCTGGTGCCTGTGGTAGGTAGTAACACCTGTAATACAGGTCACCAGGTCCCCACCTATTCCTAGTTACATTATTTGATAGCTTACATTTACTGGACAGCGAGTAACAAATGCTAAATGACACAAATTAGTGAGTTTAATCATTAGAGTAAATAAGACAGTAGAGTAAGTTAGGTTCTGTATGAGGGTGTAGGTGTTTGGGTGAAGGTGTTTGGGTGTAGGTGTTTTGGGTGTAGGTGTTTGGGTGTAGGTGTTTGGGTGTAGGTGTTTGGGTGTAAATGTTTGGGTGTAGGTGTTTGGGTGTAGGTGTTTGGGTGTAGGTGTTTGGGTATAGGTGTTTGGGTGTAGGTGTGTGTGTGTGTGTGTGTGTGTGTGTGTGTGTGTGTGTGTAAATGTGTGTTTTGTTTACGGGGTTCCGGATGTATGTGATTAGACTGGTACCTCAAAGAGGGCTTCTGTGGCGGTGTATGTTTGACTTTGGAGCCAGGCTTGTAGAGTGGTTTTAAAATTATGTTTATTCAATGAGTGCAGAGAAAGAATTCGGTTCAATTTGTTGTAGAGATAGGGTCCAAGAAAAATGAAGAATCTTTGACTAAAAGAGGTTTTAAGAGGAGTAGATGAGGCAACTAATTGATTTCGGCGATTGGTTTCCTGAGAGTAGTTGGAAACACTATGTTCATGTGTTATATGTATAGCACAACATTGTTACTATTATTCATTCACTTTGTACACTACACTAATTCAAATGGTTTAGTTCTTTTTAGCCTACGCACTAAGTTTGTGTTATCTAGTAGCTGGATTGCCTCAACATTCACGTGTCGGTGAAGTCTGTGTTCGTGGGCTTCAGCAAATTTTTGGATAATTGTGGTGACGGATTCCATTTTAAGGTCACGGTGAAAGTCGTCATTTCTTATGTACCAAGGTGCATTGACAGCATCCCTGAGTACTTTATTTTGGAATTGTTGTATTATTTTGATGTTGCTTTGTTTGGTACAGCCCCAAAGTTGGATACCATACGTCCAAATTGGCATAAAAATATGCTTGTATAGGGTTATTTTATTATGTATTGATAGACAGGATTTCCTTCCGAGTAACCAATACATACTTTTATAACGTATATCGAGTTCCTGTCTTTTCTTTTTAACATGAGCTTTCCACCGCAACTTGGCGTCGAGAGTAATGCCAAGGTATTTGGCTGTATTAGCATAAGGCACTTGCATGCCATTTATGTAGATTGGGTGATGGCTCACGTGTTTGTTTGTAAAGTCAATGTGAATTGATTTTGACTCATTCAGTTTGATCTTCCATTTTTGTGTCCAGTCATAAACTTTGTTCACAGCTAGTTGAACTTTTTCTACTGCTTCTCTGTGGCTTGACCCGGTGGCCATAATTGCAGTATCATCTGCAAAGGTCGCGATGGTATTGTTTTCCATTTTTGGGATGTCACATGTGTATAACAAGTACAAAATTGAACCTAGCACACTTCCTTGAGGTACACCAGCTTGTATAGTTTTTAACTCGGAATATGCGTCGTCCTGCCGTATTCTAAACATTCTATTAGTTATATACGACTCTAGGATATCTGCAAATTCTGGTATCATGCGTCTGAGCTTGAATATAAGACCCTTATGCCAAACTTTGTCAAAAGCTTGCGCGACATCTAAAAACACGGTGGCGCAGACTTCTTTATTTTCAAGAGTTTTTTCAATGATGTTAGTTATTCTATGTACCTGGTCTATTGTTGAGTGTTTTTCCCTGAAGCCAAATTGATGATTTGGAATAAGGTTTTTATCTTCTATAGTTGGTTTTAACCGTTTCAATAACAGTTTTTCAAATAGTTTTGATAATACGGGCAACAGAGAAATAGGTCTATACGATGATGCTTCTTGGGGTGGTTTCCCAGGCTTCGCAATCATAATGACTTCAGCAACCTTCCATGACTCAGGTACATGTTTTAATATAAATGCAGCATTGATAAGCTTGGTCAGCTTTACTATGGCTTTGCGCGGGAGGTGTTTTAGAACTTCACCTGTAATAAGGTCGTAACCCGGAGACTTTTTCGAGCTGATATTATTTTCGATTTCTCTCATTACTTCTTTCGGAGTCACAAGATTAATTCTTTGATTTTGTGATAAATGTCTACTCTCAGGTATTTCTATTGAGCTTTCATTGGGTTGAAAAGTTTCTTCTAAATGTTGAGCAAACCTTACCGCTTTTTGGTCATTACTTATGGCCCATTTTCCGTCGCTATCTCTAATGGGCGGTATTTGTATAATCGGCCTTTTTAGATTTCTTGTCGCTTTCCAGAGGGAGTAATCTGTTGATTTGTCATTGGTAAGCTGCAAGCTACAGTGATATGAAAACATGGAGCTTTTAAGTTTTTTTTTTTACTTCTTATTAAGATTATGTTTCCAGTTCATATTCTTTTATGGAAAAATCGGAACATGGAATGGCAACACGCTATATTTCATGTGAAACTTTTAATATGGTAATTGAGGATCGCGTTTTATAATCAGACTGTTGTAATTACTTTTTAAAAAGGTCGTTTTATCAAGATGTTAATTACTGGAAATGGCTACGTATTAAAAACTACTGAAATATTATGGTCAAAAGACTCACAAATAAAGTAATAAAGCGTTTTGATTTAATGGTAGCGTTTATTCATTGTTAAATTTAAAATTAAATCCTTATTTAATCATTTTTTACATTCCCTTATTATTATATTTAAGCACTACCTTCCTTCGATCGCGTGGATGCTAATTTTAACATAAAACACTAGACATAGGCAAGTGCCTATGACCTACATATACTATCCAAGGCAAGTGGCTTGGATAGTATATGTAGGTATCAGTGAAAGATTTTTGGTAATCGGGTTAGTACTTCCATACATACAAACAAACAATTTTAACGCTTAGAAATATTAGTTTAGATTTAAATTCGACTCATTAGTCGACATTAAAGACTGTTGATGGTTATTTTTTTTTTCTATTCAAATTTAGTTATGAATTCATACCTACCTATCAAACTGCGTAATAGTCCAATAATATATTTTAAATGACTTTTTTACCTTTTAATAAGAAATTTGTGCATGCCTATAAGTTATGTATTAGTAATGAAGATTTATAATTACTTTATGTTATTATATTTGTAAATGTGTCGTTACTTGAATAAATAAATCAGCTTAAAGTGTATGTATATGTAGTGTATGTATGTGTGTGTATATATGTTTTTTATTTACTTATATATTTTTTCAAATAATCTTCTTTTCATGGATTGTGTGTGGTCTGCAATAAAGAGTTTTATTATTATAATTATTTATTAAAACATAAATATTTTTAAAAAACACCTTATTTTTTCCCCAAAACCATGGTCACCCCGTGAGTCACCGAGCTAGCGAAGGAGCCGGCATTCATACTGCGACGCTTCTCGTCTCGCTCCCCATTCATTGTGATGATTGCTCTACACTCATTATATGTACTCGCAGCGCACCGCGACTCCTGAGTGTCCCGTCAGGATGTTTGACTCAACCATCTTTATAGGAATGTCGAGATTTTTCTGCCTTTTGTGCTATTGTGAAATGTTTTGTGGTGAATATCAATATGCTGAATCATTTATTGCATTCTATAATGTACAGTCACCATAAGATATAAGTAAATAAGTCGTCGGATATGGTTGAAAGGACAATGCCAGAAACTCTATAGAACTTTGCCCCACTCAATAAAAGTCATGTGCAATATGTAGCATCTTACTGTTTATTTGTTGCTGATAACTAAACATTAGTCTTAGTGACTGTGTGTTGCGGTTTCCGTTGAAATCTAAAAACAATAATGACATTGATTATAGGTTAAATTGTATTTTAGGTAAAATGAGTTTGTATTTTATGGGTAGGTATTTCGTAATACGCAAGTTCTAAAGAAAAACAGTTTACTATAGAAAGGTTCTATATTCATTACAATTATTTTCATTAATTTACTTTTCTGTACATGGGTGGGGCAGGATCTGGCATTGTCATTTACTTAGAAACCGATGGATGTTTTTCAATGTCATTTAATTTAATTAATTACCTATTTATTCTCTTATTATTTTTTTATTCAAACACATTTATCGGTTTCCTTCATCCGTACAAAAGCCTCCTGACGGTCGCCGTCAATTGTTTTACTATTGTGTCAGCTAATTAGTCCGTTGAGCTGCTAACTTGACCCTGGTTACTTATCTCCTTTTATGACTGTACATGCTTAGGTGGTGGTGTTTTGGTGATGGTAGTGGGGCATTCAAAAAGGAACAATCGTGGGACTTGTCGAGCACAGAAAAGACAATTGGAAGGATATAGATGTTGAGTGGCGGTGGCGGTTTGTCTTTACGGGTAGTGAGAAATCCAAAGCCTAAAAATTTTAGAATCAGTCAGTACTAATAGGCATCGTGCTACTTCAGTAACTGGATCGTGTAAGACAGATATTCACGCTGAAGTTTTAGTGGTTATTTTCCCGAATCAATTGTACAACCAAGAGGTAGTAGTACAATCGATTAATAAAATAAAAAATGATTAAAAAACGGCAGATTTAGAATTGTGGAAAAGTAGCGACCCTGATCCAATAGTTATACAGTGCAAACGGCTGACTGCGCGAGGTCCTATGTTAACAAAACACAAATACTTACCTAAAAGTTATTCCAATATTTCCTTTACACTTTCACGGATTTAGGACCGTTTTATAAGTAGTTGATCCATATTTTTTTAATTATTTGAAAAATCAAAAAATAAAACATTTTTTTTTTTTTTTAAGTTTAACTCCATGAATCGATAGTACTACTGAGGGCAAATCGTTCTGCCGCGGGAAATGGACCAATTAGATTTCGGCTTGTATAGCTACTAGACAGTTGTTCATCTACAAGTATATTAAACAAGCAAGCAAAGTAACATACTCTATAGAATTATGTATAGGTCTATCATGTAGTTTTAGTTTTTTTTCCATTTTGGTTTGTCATGTGTGTGGTTTATTTTATGAGAAGGTTAGTATTTTATGTAACTTTTAAAATGCTACTGTTTGTATGTACACATCACAAATTCTATTAAAAATATAATCGCGAAGACTTTCTGTAATTGCTTGTCAGTTTTTTGTAGCTATAAATCTTTCATGTTGAAATAAAGAAGTATTTGTTTGAATTTATGTTATTTTTTTTTGTTTGTAGCTGCTGGTTCAATTAAATGGTTTTTCCTCACTGATAGAATACACTACAGATACAAGACTTTATTACCGAGGGTGTAGGGTATATATTCAATATTTTATTTATGTATGTTTTATGTTACACTAAGTCTTCCATATAGACAAGGTGGCGGACAAAAGCTAGTATAAAAATATTTATATTCAGCTACATTCAGTTGGACTAGAAACTCCCCAATACAGTTAAAAAAGGCAAAATTCGAGTATTTATAAATGCACCCCATTGGAGAAATTACAAGTATGACTCAACGTTTTCTATCCTATCCTACTAATATTATAAATGTGAAAGTTTTGAAGATGTTTGGATGTTTGTTACTCAATCACGCGTAAACCGTTGAACAGATTTGCATGAAAATTGGCACACAGATGACCATAGATGACAGATGACATAGGATACTTTCTATCCCGGTAATACGTTCCCTTGGGATAATCGTTCTTTTTACGCGGGCGAAGCCGCGGGAAGAAGCTAGTCAACAATAATAAAAGAAAAACCCAATTCTCATTGCCGATTCTAACCAGTTCCCAAAACATTAAAAAAAACAGTTCGTACGCAAATAATAGTACGTTGAAAGGGACGTGTGTTCGCTTTCTCCCGCATGCATAACCAAGTGAAAATAATAGTTTTTTACCTCTTTACTATCTATATTTTATTATCAAAAAAATTGAGTTTCGTAAGAAAACCCACGCGAAAGAAGACAAGGAAAATACTAGTAAAAGATATGTCTTTTACTCCATGACATGTAGTGTTGTGCCGTTGCATACAATATCATTCTAGTAAAAGTGTACTGTAGTAATAGGTACTGAAGAGACTCCAGCCACAGATAAACTAATAGTTCCTTTGGCTCCAGCTGACAACTGAAATACAGGTTGTATTTAAATAGTCATTGGGTTTCGTAAGAAAACCCACGCGAAAGAAGACAAGGAAAATACTAGTAAAAGATATGTCTTTTACTCCATGACATGTAGTGTTGTGCCGTTGCATACAATATCATTCTAGTAAAAGTGTACTGTAGTAATAGGTACTGAAGAGACTCCAGCCACAGATAAACTAATAGTTCCTTTGGCTCCAGCTGACAACTGAAATACAGGTTGTATTTAAATAGTCATTGGGTTTCGTAAGAAAACCCACGCGAAAGAAGACAAGGAAAATACTAGTAAAAGATATGTCTTTTACTCCATGACATGTAGTGTTTGTCCGTTGCACACAATATCGTTCTAGTAAAAGTGTACTGTAGGAATAGGTACTGAAGAGACTCCAGCCACAGATAAACTAATAGTTCCTTTGGCTCTAACTGACAACTGAAATACAGGTTGTATGTAAATAGTCATTGGGTTCCGTGAGAAAACCCACGCGAAAGAAGACACAAGGAAAATGCTAGTAAAAGATGTGTCTTTTACTCCATGACATGTAGTGTTTGTCCGATGCATACAATATCGTTCTAGTAAAAGTGTACTATAGTAATAGGTACTGAAGAGACTCCAGCCACAGATAAACTAATAGTTCCTTTGGCTCTAGCTGACAACTGAAATACAGGTTGTATTTAAATAGTCAGCTGGAGTTTCCTCAGTACCTATTACTACAGTACACTAAACTACCTATTTGTATTGTTTTGGATTGAGATAAACTATTTCAGAATAAGAACTTGACATCCGTTTGTGGGCTGTCAGACACTAAGTACCAGTCGTCGTTACTAAGGTTGTTGATCGAAAATCAACAATCGACATTGATATCTAACGACCAACAATAAGAAAATAACACAAGATAAAAACTATGCCAATTTTTTCGAAAGGATTGGCAGTGGTTACTTTTAGCACTAATACTTATACTGAGCTTATGGTTCACTAAGGGCGCCTTCAAATTAGTCGCGCTACAGCAGCGCTGCTTTGTAAATCCATATAAATAAAGTAGCGCCGGCGCCGCCGTAGCGTTATTAGCTTGACGAGCTATGGGTTGTTACCTATAGTTAGCTTACTCATAGTCAGTTGGGCCTTCCAATGAAAGAAATCCGTCTTAACAACTGTACAAAACAGTTTCTTTTGTGTCCGAATCATCAGTGACAAAAATATAATTTCAGACACTGTGTCCGAATATATTGTGTCTGAATCTTCAGTAAGCCAAATCAGCAGTCTCGCAAAACAAAGCAACTAAAAGTCTTAAGTACTTTAAGTCGTCGGGGTCATTTTTAGTTCTGTAATTAGAAGCTGACTGGAGACAGGAATTGCCATAATTGCTGTCGCAACACGGCAAGGATCTTAACTGCGTTATCTTCTAAAGAACACCATTAAGTCATTAGTGTTGAATAGATTAATCTAGTTTAATGTTGGGGTGGTTCGGACTGAAACGCGTCCGTGCTTCTGTTTGTTTGTTCATAATGACCATATTGAAGTTCTTTTGACGTGAATACGTCTTTAAAGCCGTGTACGTTTTTATAGTCGTGTTGGTCCGTTCTTTATCTGAACCACTTCCTACGCCAAGCAAGTACCAAATGTTGAATGTGTATATCTTATTTTTTATTTTTATTTTTTTTCTGTCTTTGGCTTCATCATTTTCAATGTTTAGATAGGTACCACTTAAGGGAAGAGTGAGACAGCTCCGACACAAGTACTATTGTAACTTACTGGGGCTGCCTCAATTTATGTATGACACAATGTTTGAGATTAAATAAATATTTTTGTATTTGTATTTGTATTTTGTACCAATGTGACTTCTTCAATGTTATACGTACTTTCTAAGTTACTTTCTCCTTAGACAATAACTGACTGGCGGTGAAGGAAGACATCGTGAGGATACCTGAACTTTGGTTCGTAATCACCATCCCGAGCCATCACAAGCCATCACATCTCATTCCTTCTCTGTATGAGAGAAGTGACATTAGCCCGTTACCCCGGGACATAGCAGGCAACAAAAACAAATGTCTTTAGAATTACTTACATATTATGAGGCAAGACAAAAAAAACGAATGATAATAAAATCGGGGGATATTTTATTGTGGCTTTGGAAGCCACCAAAAAATGACCACCACTATTTTTTATGCTGGCGAGGAAGGCTCACCATGAAGGTTTGATATTTAAATGATTCCGTTTTTCCTAGTTTCAAAGTTGATGGTGTAACACACTGTCTTGTTAAGCACTTAAAGCTGTTAGTCCCTACGCCTGATCTCTCCGGTTTTGTCGGATTATTATTCAATTCCATCATGAGAGTCAAGGGATAGAGAATGTTCCTATGTTTGCGCACAAACATACTATCACCTGAGATTGGTTACAGCAACCGATATTCGGCGGGTTTATTTTTAACCGACTTCCCCGTTCTCAATTCGCCTGGTTTTTTTTTATGTATGTACATCGATTACTCTGAGATTTATGATCCGATTTACGTGATTCTTTTTTAGTTTGATGCGGAATAGTTGCCATTTGGTCCCATAAAAATTTAACATTGTTTGGCCCAGTAATTTTCATTTTGTGAACATTTTTTTATATTTTATATATTTTTTTTATGTTTGACCACGCAAACTTTTTTCAGTGTAGTCCGATTTCGATGATTCTTTTTTAATTGATAGTGTATACCTCAAATTTGGTCCCATATAAATTTCAAGAATATATTCCACCCCTAAGGGTTGAAAATTAAGGGATGACAGATTTTTTTTGGTGTCGCCGTTTCTTAATTAATTTGGGAAAAAAAAAAATTTTCGCAAAAAAGTCAACCGCCTTCAAAAAGTTAAAAATAACTTTCAATTCGCAAGTCGGTGGCAATACAAAACAACAAGCAAAACCAAAGCCTTACTTTTTGAAGGCGGTTGTCTTTTGTTTTATTGTTCTGAAGTTTGGTAAGGTTAAAATGCAATTCCTAGGTGTAGTTCTAATTATAAATACTTCATTCATAACTTTCCTACCTTTTAATAAACACATTAATACGAGTAGATAGTCTTCAGATTATTTTAATTGATTTAAATAATAGCAGAGCGAGTAATTAAATACGGAATGAACAAGTAGGTAATCGTACACAAGAGAAAATAGAGTACCTACTTACTAGGAAGGCGATTATGTAGCTAAGTCAGTGAACCAGAATCCTCTCTAGTTTAATCTAAGTAGGTAAGTACTTGCAACTAATACAGTCCAGTAACCCACAGCAGTGACCCGTAATCTATTAGTACTTTCTCACGTACTAGTTAATTAAATAATTATCTTTTCTAACTAGGTTATTTAGGTTTAAAGAATTTATTCTCATAAGAACGTAACAGTTCACTTAAAATGAGATACAATGTGAAATATTATTGTAGGTATTTGCCTCTAGGGTAGGCTATGCTGGTGGTGTTACAGGACATAAGTACATGTTTTTTGAGTCTAGCCTTAAATATGTTAAAACTATTACATTTCTTTAGATCCTCTGGTAAATCATTGAATAGCTGCGTTCCTTCAACTAATATTGTTTTCTTGCCGTAATTAGTCCGTGCACGTGCGGTTATCAGTTGAAACTTGTTTTTACTTCTTGTGTTGTATGTTGTTGTCTTTTTATGTATTTGTATATTTGATTGTACAGAATTTGTGGTGATTTTTACATCTATACTAATATTATAAAGAAGTATTTGTTTGTTAGTTTGTATGTAGGGGGTAATCTGCGAAACTTCTCATCCGATTTCATATATTCTTTCACCAGTAAGAAGCTACGTTATCCCTGAGTGCTGTAAGCTATATTGCATTATCAAAAAATTAGGGGTCCTTGAGAAAATTCACGCAGACGAAGTCGTGGGCAAAGTGTTAGT
Source organism: Charanyca ferruginea (assembly GCA_947361185.1). Taxonomy (NCBI): domain Eukaryota; kingdom Metazoa; phylum Arthropoda; class Insecta; order Lepidoptera; family Noctuidae; genus Charanyca; species Charanyca ferruginea. Next base: position 5,744,367 of record OX376062.1, read on the forward strand.
TTATTTATAACATACGTTCACAGTGCTTATGATCAAATCGCCTATACTAATTTCATAAATCTGCAGAGCATTATTTGTTTGTAGAAATAAACCATCACATACATTACAGATTATTAAGTGTCCAAAAGTATCAATGAAACGAATGTATTAACTTAATGCGAAATGTTCAGTTGCCGTTACCATCTATGTCCTACAGAGCTTTTTTTTAGCTAGCAATGACCCAATGCTGGGAAAAGGGCTGCCTTTCTGGGAAAATGAAAGAGAAAGCTTTTTGCTGTGCAAGTATTTAAAACGTACTTTCATTACTTACTAGAATTGGGAAGTGCGAATTTGAAGACAGATTACTAGCTGCATTTTTTATAGATATACATACCCACATTTTCGGGGAATATTTAGGTAGCTGTGGGCGAGTCTGAGTGAAGAATATTCAATAGTAAGCTTTAATGGAATTGTAACCTACCAGATGAGCCGACGGAGTAACTTAAACATGAGTAACTTACCGAAGCAATTTCACAGCTTGTACCAAATGTAAAACATAACTACATACATACCTAACTACTCCGTTTTCCTCTTAGAGGTAAAGACCCATAATACATGTCATCCAACTTCATTGTAATTCAAATTGGCACTAGTTCAAAACCGCAACTTCTAAAACTTGGGCAATAATCTAAAACTTGAAATTGCACCGCGCCAATCCGAAACTTTCCACCAATTATCCACATTGATTTGCATATTCAGGAGTACACCAATACCCTCCCCTTATACTTGTACCTACTTGGTTAGTCACACCTTTGGGAAAAGAGCATTCCGCACTGGTCCAATCCATTGCTCGTAACATTCAAGTTAATATAGCCACTAAACATTTTGAATAATTAATGCAATACAACCACAAAGATAATTATATCTTCCCGGATCGTTTTTGGAGTAAGGAATCGGAAAGTAGGACGGGGTGTTAGTAGATTCTTCTTGTGAATAAATAATGTATTGTTTTGGGTAGAGAGCGGGCATCTGCATTATGTACGAGCATAAATAAAATGGGTTTCATTTCACTTCGTTGTATTTATTTGAATGTAATAGGAAATTGGAAGCTTACACGTGTATTGGAGCTTATTAAGGGATTAAAATAAATTCGTATTAAAATAAACGTTGATCCATTTTGACCGTTTGAAAATGATAATAATAATACTAGCCATTTATTGGCCCATTGAAAAACATAAGCCTCTACTAATACCGAGAAGGTATGAGCATTAATCACCACGTTTACTTAAGAGCGCCTAACCCGTCATATTTCCCATACAAACGCTCGTACGCGATTACGGCGTTATAACCAATTATTTACCAAATATTTTTAACACACAGGTATCTTGTGGATTAAATCTAGGTTTGTATGAAGTCAAAAATAAACTTTTTTGAGAAACAAATTCAGTAAACACGTCCGAAAATCAGCCTTTTTGCACAATTTTATCTTAACTTTGGCCGTTCATAATGCACTCATACATTCAAAAAGTAAAAATCTTGCACATGTAATGGAAATTCTAAATCACCAACATTTTAACTAAAAACTTGTAAGGCTTTTTTAAAAACACGTATGTCCTGGAACAAGTTTTGTGAAATTTCCGCGCGTCAGTTTTCCTGTGATGTTATCGCGTTCTCACTCACTCGTTTGTTTTCGTGCTTTGCGTTGGTTGAAACAAAAAATTTTTCAATCACGTTCGCGTTGAAGTTCGTTCGATGGGGTTGGGCGCTCTTAAGGTGGTTTGGGCGATTTCAGTCTGCCTTTCTAGGCAACCTATGTTGGGATCTTCCAGTCTAATCGGATGCAACTGAATACTAGTATTTTACATAGAGCGACTGCCTATTTGACCTCCACAACACACTTGTTAGGTAACGCAATGCCTCATGGTAAGATTGGTTGTCAAACTTTTTGACTTCTGAACCAAAATTACTGCCAAAGACCTACGAATGACAGTCGGGACCGCGATGGCTTTACGTGTATCCGAGGCAGGGAATATTATGCTAAATAATATTGTAAATTGTTTGATTATCTCAATAACGACAGCAAATTGCTGGTCGCAAGTCCGTCAGTTAGGCGTTTTGATATTTAATTCAATAAGGTAAACCTGTAATCAGCCATCGATTTTCATGTAGTGTAAGTTTTTCGGATTAAGTTCTATGCTCGTATGTTATCTATCTAATAAATTAATATTCGACTCAACAAACTGTCCTTCCGACTCATAAACACGACAGAGGAACATATAAACTTTCAGATTCATAAATATTAGGATCAGATATATTTTGTGAGATGAGTCAAAGCGACCACAGGCACATACGCACTCCAAGTCACGTACAGGCGTCACATGGCTTTCAGAAAGAGATCCTTCATCAAATATCGTTCACATTTCGCTTTTTTATATATCAAGAGGATATATTTTATTTTTATAAAGCTAGGAGGATTTTTTTACTTTGACGTAATGAGTAGATATTTAACCGCAGTTGTTTAAACGTAAAATTAGCAGTTATTTTAGGTTTAAAGAAATCTTTTCTCAATAAAAACATAACATGTCACTTGAGAACAATAGATACTAATATACAAATTAACATCTAATATAAATTAACACTATCCGAAACCAGACCCACTCATCGCATTCAATTCTCCAGAAGTGTTCGATTTGTTCTTAAATACTGGCTGAGCTGAGTTTTGAATGCATTTAATGAGTGTAACATTTCTTATAATTGAGTGTATTTTATTTTAACGTCATGATCATCATTTGCTTAGCCTTTTCCTATGTATATTGGCGTCGGCTACCAGTTTAATCGGATGCAGCTGAATACCAGTGTTTTACATGGAGCGACTGCCTATCGGACCTCCACAACCCAGTTACGGGGTAAGACGATACCCCTTGGTAAGACAGCAGTATAGTAACAGTTATTGTAACGTAACATTAGTTACTAGCAGTCCACCAATATACACAGTGCAATTATATCGTATCGTTGTATTTACTTAAAGTCCTTGCAAGCCCTTAAAATAAGAGCTCTGCCTCACTAAGACGCCATGGCGACGGCGCCGGCTACGTATTCAAGCAGTTAATATTGAAATGTATGGTACCTAACTCACTTGGCGACGGTTTGGCGACGTCGCCAAGTTGGAAGCGTGGCCACGAGCTACAGCTCCCTACGTGGCTTCTTGATACTCTGGCGGCCTGGCGACGTTGCCACTATAATGTACACGAGTAAACTGAACCTCGCTCACTCAGTCGCCAGTCAGCCGCCATTTTGGACGCTCGATCGAAATATAGTAGTTGATATTGTTGTATTGTTGTGTTATGTGTAATATGTAATAATATATATTAATAATGATAAATAATAATAATAAAAAAAAACAGGATATTTTCGTAAACGTCCATATAGGTAGTTTAAAAAAAAATACCACTTTGGCTTAGTTCTATCTGATATAAATGGATGAACCCATAGTTTCCTTTTTTCTGTTTCCATTTTTCTGCGACGTAGATAACAAATAAGCGCGATTTCTTCTACATCCATTCCTGATGACGTAAACAAACTCACTGTCGACTTATCGAGACGCCATGGCGACTCGACTTGGCGACCTTCGGATGCCAGAAGTAGCCAGGCCTGCGTCGCTGGCGACGTCGCCATGGCGTCCTAATGAGGCAGAGCTCTAAGACTTTCTCAGTGTATTTTAACCTCGTATTAGCCACTTTGAGTCTAATATTAAACGCAAGTGAGTCTTTAGACTGAGTGAGTTTTAACTAGGTCGTATATTCCCCTAGCCCAAATCTACCTGTATACGACACATCTGGTAACTGACGTGCGAGATTACGTCTGAGATATGTTGAGGGTAACCAACCAGTTTGCCAACCTAAATACCTCAATCTCACTAGCAACAATAAGCTACGAAACAGCAACTACACTACAAAAAAAAAGCTTTTTTACAAAAAGCACAATCGCCTTCAAAAACTGAAAAGTGAAAACTAACTTTAGCACAGAACACACATGACTTTAGTTTCGGAAGTCGGTGGCTTAAACTAAAGTCAACAACTAAGACTGAAGTCATGTGTGTTCTGTGCTAAAGTTATTTTTCACTTTTCAGTTTTTGAAGGCGGTTGTCTTTTTTGTAAAAAAACATGTTTATATTTCACGCTTTTCAGTACCTCCGTCTCATCCAAATCCATAAAAAAACGGGAACACAGTTAATACAGAGATTTAGAAGTAACTACTCCAAAGATTGAAGAAACTAAAACGTCGTCTATGTAAAGTTTTTGAGTTTTTCAAAAAGTGCAGAGTCAATTTAGATAAAATTTATATGGGACCGCCCTTGAGGTATACCTTATCCATTAAAAAAAAAAATTATAAAATCGATGAACATTTGCCGGAGAAATCGCGTAACAAATATACAAAAAAAACCTGCTTCTTTTTGAAGTCGGTTGAAAAAACTGACAAGAAACAAAACAGTGTCACGTCGTCATTCAAACATATATTTAAAGTAGAAAGCGTTTTATCGCATTGAAAAAAAGAAAATATTGGATTTTCTCGCAGTATGGTCTCTATTTCTCATTCCTTTCTCTGAAAAGACTGACTACTGCCCGATCCTTTTCCACTAAAACTATAGGTAACACGTAACTAATATAATACCTAAATATTATTGTACTGCGAGATCTTTTTTATATTGTCGTAATGGCCCAGTGGTAAACGAGCCCGCCTCTCATACATGAGATTCCGAGTCCGATACCAGGCAAGCGTGGTGGTCACTGCTCTTACCAACTCTTTATGAGAAAAAGCTTTTTCATCCCTTCTATTCGAAAAGTGTAGTTTTGTTCCTCTGTAGGCGGGAGCAAAGTAGCTCTTTTCTCCACTAGACTTTTAGCGGACAGTAATGAGATTTGAATTAGGAACATGAATCGTTCATTGAAATCGAACGCAAATTGTATAAATTACTGGCTGTACCTAATAAGTGTTAGCTGTACGGGGCGGGAGGCGTGCGCGGTAACTAAAAAAAAAAAAAAAAGCGCACGATTTACTTCCCTGTTCTTGTAATTGGTACGGCTTTATTATATTTTGCAAAAAAAATAGTCAAAGTCAAAGCATTTATTTAAACCAATTAAACCATTTACAGGCACTTTTGAATTGTCAAGGAGTCGGTCAGTTAGTCAGAGAGTTGAAGCTAGTTGCTCGTTCCAAAACGTAGGTAGGTCTCTATGGAGAAGAACGAGCAAGAAACTCCACGGACACTCTTTTAAATCAAGTTTTTTTACACAGTCTGGTTACATGATTCTTGTTGCTTCTATATGTGAAAACTATGAAGACAATCTAACAATACAAAACACAAAAAAGAAGAAAGATAAAGTCCATGGCAGATAAGAGCTGACCAATCTCTACTGATAGCGCCCGTTCACGAACATGACGCGTGAATCAGCACCATTCAGCTCAACCATTTTGAAGGGAGCCGAATGATCCAACACACGCGCCACCATCAGCGAGACATTTGAGCGAGCATGACAATACTCCCAACCGCCATGTTAATTTTTGTCAAACATATAGGTATTAATATACTTAGTAAATGGCTCCATGGTATTCACATTTACAAAATTTAAATAATGCTGCAAAATTATACAAAACTATGGTTTTCAATGTATATAATTGTATTATCATATGAAGTGTAATAAGTAAATAATTTAAAAATATCTATGTATGATAATAACGGTACTCGTTACTCATGTCAATAGAAAAGAGGTAGGAAACATCCTTCTCTTCCAATTTAGAAATTTCCTAAACTGGCTGTGCAGCAGGACCAGCATTCAGCCAAGCATTATTATCATTGATGTAATCATCTAACTTATAATATGCTTGTCTACATAGTGTGCGTTTAATACATGTTTTAAATTGTTTTTCATTCAATTGTAAAATATCAAGTGGTATTTTATTATAGCATTTTACACAGTACCCCATAAAAGACGTATGTAATTTTGACAATCTGAAGCTTGGCTGATCTAATTTGTTCCTATTTCTAGTATAAACATTATGTCTGTCACCTATTTTTTTTTAAAAGATGATTTAAAAGATTTTTTCGAACATGCATAATGTTTTCATAATTATATATATTGACAAGGTACCGTCATGATGTTAATCTGTTTAAACAATTCTCTTAGAGATTCGCGATTGCGGAGATTATAGATTATAGTCCTACGTCGAGTTCTGAAAGTGATAGTGTATTAACTCCTAAAACAATATAAATAGAAGCTAATAACGTCATACCAAACTTAATACCTACGAAATCCAGGGAGAAATATTTTCTCATAGAAGGAGATGAAAAGTAGAGTGCAAAACTCGAGAGCAAAAATATTTTTCTCTCAGGCGATGTACTTTGAATCCCTCGCTACGCTCAGGATTCTATTTTAGAATCCCTTGCTATGCTCGGGATTTTATTCTAGAATCCTTCGCTTCACTCTGGATTAAAAATAGCGCCTGCGCCGTAAAAATATTATTTTGCTCCCTTGTCATACCAATCTACTATTTCATCCCTTCTATTCGAAAAGTGTCGTTTTGTTCCTCTATAAGCGGGAGTAAAGTAGCTCTTTTCTCCACTAGACTTTTTAGCGGGCGGTAATGAGATTTGAATTTGGAACATGAATCGTTCATTGAAATCGATCTCAAATTGTATAAATTACTGGCTGTAAGTGTTGGCTGTACGGTGCGGGGAGGCGTGGTAACTAAAAATAGAAGCTAATAACATCCTACAAAACTTAATACCTACGAAATCCCGAGAGAAATATTTTCTCATAGAAGGAGATGAAAAGTAGAGTAGGTATATGACTCGAGAGCAAAAATATTTTTCCCTCAGGCGATGTACTTTGAATCCCTTGCTACGATCAGAATTCTATTCTAGAATCCTTCGCTTCACTCTGAATTCAAAATAGCGCCCTCCCCGTAAAAATATTATTTTGCTACTTTGTCATACAATCTACTATTGCCCTACAGCGGGATAAACATTAGATGCTGGTATTATTATTCTCACTCCACGAAAGTTATCTAGAGTTAGTGAAAACGGGCATAAGGTTTACATCATGTCCTCCAATAGAGAACTCAGATACTCCACCTAAAATGGTTTACATGATCGTACAGACTTGTTGTAATTGACTTTCACAACTGTTACCAAGAGTGTTGTGTTGTTAACCCACCTATATGTCCAACTCAAAAGCTTAGCAAGTATGTACAGACATCATTCACCTTAATCACCCACAATACCTACCTCTATAAACTAACACTAGTGGGTCTGTAAATAGATTTTCATTGCAGTAACTACAAGTGTTGTGGCGTTTTAAGGGGTTGTTAAACGTGACCATGATTTGCATAACTTGTGATTAATGAAGTGCCAACCAGTGGTTAAGGGTTAAGAGGGCAACGAAATGGTTATTAGTTTTCAACGACCTGTGTTATTGCTTTTTGAAACATTATAATTGTAACGAATAATGACTAAATCAAAATTTGACCATCGCACAACACTATATATAAAGATTTTCTGAAAAAAAAAAAACTCTATTTTGATATAAATACTTCGCAAGGTACAATTTACTATGAACGAAAATAAATGTGGGCTATTTTCATTTAATAAGACCGTCTTTTCCAATATTTCCGACTTTCATACAAACCTTGCCAGGGACAATATTACAACTACAACAAAAAGAAAATCAGCCAGATCTGTCGAGCCGCTTTAGATTGTTTTTAATTTTTTAATTATTTAATCCACTGAACCTGTAATTAATCTTATTTCTCTAATGATACGCTCTTTCCATAAACGAATGAGATCGTATTATAAGAGGTTTCTAATTACTCGAGTATCTACGCAAAATGTAATAAAGATCAAGGCAAAATGTGGCTTAACTCCATTTAAATTTGTATCTAGGCCAATATGGAAATTCTGCCTCTGGAAAATAGGCCAGTAACCTTACAATCTGCAACACCAGTACCGCGGCCCGCAAGCTTCACCAACACCCAGTAACATGCGTCAAAACTAAAACGGGGTACGTGTCAATTCTGAACGAAAACAATTACTCGTGCAAACGGGCCGAGCAATTTACATAGAGGGGCAACGCCGTCGCCCGAGGCACAGGACCGCCCGATTAAAATCCCTAAAATACACGTCAACGTGTTGACGTTTTGATGAGGCGAAATAAATTGTGCGGGATAGAGGGGGCACCTCCTAACCCCTGGGGGTATATGCGTGCCCCAAGAAAATGAAGGTAATCAGCGGGCTGTGTCGCCCGTTTTTGCTTTGAAAACTGTGCCGTGCGCGAATTTTATCAGCTTACAACACAGTCCAAATGCTGCGTCATGTATTTTTTTCTTGTATAATCATTTTGTTTTGGATTTTGTGCTTATATTACGTTGAAATGTGTTTTCAAATGGCAGTTACTCAAGTCAGGTCATTAGAGAAAAATTATAACATTTTACGCGAATATTTTTTTGTTTCTTGATTGGCCTGGCATGTTATATTCCTATTATTCTATACTCCGTTCACAATAAGATTAGACATATACACAAACCTTTTTTACAGTCCGTTCAACCGATTTTGACTTATACTATACTATTGTAAACAGTTGTTATTGTAACCACTTTTTTGCCTCTAATGTCATCCTTAAGCCTAATAGAAGTCAAAATTGGTTGAAGGGACTGTAAAAAAGGTTTGTGTTTATATCTAATCTTATTGTGAACGGAGTATAGTAATATTATAAATGCAAAAGTTTGCGAGGATGTATGGATGTTTGTTACTCTTTCACACTTAAACGCCTGAATTTAATTACCTAAAATTTGGCACACATATAGATTGATCTAGCTTAACACATAGGATCCCATTTATCCCGTTTTTGTGTTCGCGTCGGATAATGTAGGACTTTCGTTCGTTCTAAAATCTACGCAGATGAAATCGCGGGCAGAAGCTAGTTAGGTACCTATATAGATGGAAAGCTATCGTCTACTAACCTAAAATTCATGTTCAAACCAAAATTATCAATCATTTTACTAATGAATTCTATTGATTTGTTAACAGTTTTAGAACACTTCACAATTCAACAGACTAAAAATTTTCAAAGACAACCTCAAATTTCCCACGGCAGCCCACACGGCCCACCCACATCGTGGTTGCGAGCGACAATCACAACACCGCCCGAAAGTCCGAATCAAACTGTAACCATGCAATAATAGGGCCGTCACTACCCACGACACCATGTCACACACACTGACCATTTTAAACTTTCCTCAACTGACATGTGGTGACAACCCTACAATACAAGCAATTCTGAACTATATTGTTTGAGTAACAAGACCTTTGATGATGTGTTCGAAAATTATGGATGGAAAATTTAACTGTGTGTGTGATGAAGTTGTGTGTTGTAACAAAAACATTGGGAAAAATACAATTTTCTGTTTTTTTTTTGGTTTAATTAGATTATCCTTATTGTAGATACATTAGGGCTAATTTCAGAAACTACTGATCCGATTCCAAAAATGCTATCGCTAATAAGAAGCTGAGATCCCTGTACGAGCCTCGGGCACAAAGTACGTAAGGCTGCGTCGCGCCCCAGCAGAGAGACCGCTCAGAACAAACCGCCATTTTTACCACGAACACATTGACATTACGTTTATAGGCATTTTCAAGCAGTTTCAAGCAGACTTCAGACTCGACTGTCACCTGTTGTCTAAATGAATAAATGAGAGATATTGACATTTCACGACGAACAAGAAAGTTTTGTTATAAAGCGATTCTCTGCGTCCAAAACTCTCCAAGTTTAGTCGAAAAAATTAAATAACAGTAGTATTCTTTAACTTAAAAAAAGGCGTTTATTAAAAGATAGATAGTAAAATTGTCTGTAAGAAGTGTCAATAAAATTTCATATTGTAAACTTACAGAGTCAATACAGTAGCAGCCCTAGTGAGTCTGGCAAGTTTAGGTAATTATTTTTGAAGATGGAGCGGTCCTTTTGTAACCTTTATATTTTGTGCCTCGGGCGATATTTGACAATCAAAATATTCATTTATTTTACACATCACTGACGTCAGTGAACGAAAAGTGATGAAACCTGAACTTATAATTTTATTCATATTAGTTGGAAATCGCTAATCTGCCATACAGAGAAAATGTGGGTAAGTAAGTGTGGTAAAAATGCACATTTTACATTTTAACTCAAAGATGGCGTGACCACCTTTGTATAACAAAAGGCATGCCCAGCTGACGGACAAAAGTGCCATTTCTGTTGTGCATGAGCTACACTTATTTTAAGCTATTTACATCTCTTTCTCTCCAATTAAACAAGAACAAGACCGATATTAATATGAGCTATCAATTTAAGTTGATCTAAAATGTTCCAACAATTACAGTTGTCATTTCAGAACGTACCTATTGATTAAAAACACGGCGAAGTTCAAAGAAAAAAATAATAATTTGACATCTCTAACTTAGTTCTAATCTGTCGCAGTCTTTTTCTTTAGCTGCCCGGTAGTGAGAAATGCCAATATTGTCTAATATTAGTTTAGTTTGTGAACAAGAGAATTGGCACCAATAACGAGCTACACTCTGTCCACTGGTTTAATCGTTTTTTGACAGCTGCAACTAGTGAACAATATTTATGTTTTTTTTAAAAACTGATACGCATACCTGTATTATAATGTCTGTAAGAGGTCATAAATAAGATAATCCAACAAGATTAGGCAGTTTATATATTTATTTTATAACACACTATAAAGTTAACTTAAGGTATTCGGGAATGAATACATTATAAGGCAGCTGTCAAAAAACCAATAACCCAATGGACAGGGTATAGTAGGTATTATTTAATTAAAATACTGGCGTATCGATACAATATTTCCAACTAAACTATGACGTCACAAAACAGTTTAATATTGTAGAATTGTTTGCGTTCACGTGTAGTTCGTTATGGCTATGACGCCGACAGTTCAAGACGTGAAAGCAATTTAACTTCAAACAATAGAGGTGCACCGCGTGAAACTAAATTGATTGTCGCCCTACATCAGCAGTTGAACAGTATTTATCGTAGAGAAGCTCAGTAACAAAATATAAGTAAGCTTACAATATGATTATACAAATTGAATAGGGGTTCAGGATGATTGGATAAGGTCAAAATTAGAGGAACATTGACAGCTGTTGCGCCAGTGACAGAAAAGTTGAAAGGAAATCGTTCGTCTTGGTATGGGCACGTGAAGAAAAGGGATGAAACGCATATGACCAAAAGAGTTATGAATAAAAATTGTGGATGGATGAAGAGGAAGAGCAACACCGAAAATAAGATGGATATATGGAAGAGAAAGAAATCAGTGATATCATGACGGTTGACAAGAAGGTATGGACACAAATAAAAGGAAAGCTACGCACTTTGACTTTGGAATCAAATTTTACTATATGACGTTCAAAAGTGCCTATAATGGTCTAATTGAAATAAATGATTTGACGTCGACTTTGAATGCCTGTGCCTAAAAGTTGTGTTTACATGGCTTTATTAAAATAATATAGGTTATGCCCAGCCGAAAGCTATTACTCAACTACCCTTTAAAAATAATTGTGCTGAATTAAGAAAGTGGTTATTGTATGAATCTCTTATTTTATTAATGAGTTCTTTCACAAAAATTCATGTACATTTTATACATATAACCTTGCGTCAAAGTATAGACACTGATTTATTGATATGTATGATAATATGTGATTTGTATTGTATTATGTCCATTTTATAATTGTTATGTTAATTATTATTATATTTTACTAGCTGACCCGACAGACGTTGTCCTGTCCCTTACGTACCGCTTAAACCTTCCCTGGACTTCCACAAATATTTCAAGACCAAAATTAGCCAAACCAGTCCAGCCGTTCTCGAGTATTAAGCGAGACTAACGAACAACGATTCATTTTTGTTATAATAATTATAGATTATATTTGCATGCCGCTGTGTTGGTGAAACTTGCTGAATTAAATATTTTAAATAATATCATTATATGTACCGTGTTTCTGGCAAATAAAGACATTCAACCTCAAAAAGGGTGTTTGAAGTCAGCATTATGAACAAGTTTCCTAACACAGAACTTAAACGTGATAACTGATCCATAATAATTATATTTTGTTGAGCTACGTTAACATCTTAATATAATAAAAATCTACTGTGCGTGTGTATGAAAGTGAACTCCTCCTAAAGGGCCGATGTTGATGTTTTTTTTTGTGTGTTAAAGTGTATTCGAGAATGGTTTAGATTTAGCGCTTCAGTCGGGTTCTAGGGCCTCTTAGATCTATGCAACCCTGGTACTAGGAGCGCGTAACTTACTAGTAATTATCTTCTTCTTTAATTAAATATAATTCTTCTAGATAGGTACCTAGGTAGAGTACGTAGGTAAGTAGGTAGGTAGATAGGGTAGGTAGGTAGGTTGGTAGGTATGTCGGTAGATAGGTTGATAGTGGGTAGGTAAGTAAAATCCAGGTCCAGCCTACCCGCCACCTACCTCTAGGTAGGTGGCGGGTAGGCTGGACCTGGATTTTTATACCGATTTTTAGGGCAGGACAACGTCTGCCGGGTTCGCTAGTAGATATATGAATCACCTGATCTTTTTATCATAATTTCAGCATATGAGTATCAAAATAGCAAACGTCTAGTTAGAGATGCTGATTAATTTAGTTGAGCGTCTGCTTCAATGACAGGGTAAAATTACCTCGCATTCTGAAGGCAATTTATAGACAAAATTACGCACGTAATTGAGATGTATTCAAGCCAATGAATGTGAGCGTAATAACGAACGTTTCAGAAGACAATATTAAAAGAATGTTTATTTTCTTATGTGCGGTGGAATGTGGGTACGAACGTTTTTTTTCATGAGCGGTGGAATGTTGTATTTTTCAAACAACCACTTATTGGGCGTTTTTTAGGCGTCATACATAAATTCTTAATATTAAGATGCGATGTACCAATTACGAAAAAAAATTGTCATCGTACACTTTCCTAACTCAGGGGGTTGAAAAGTGAACATTATTATTATAAATAAAGCGAAATGTCAAAAATGCTGCCCCTAAGGGCCAGGGCGAGGCGTGGTGACGCATAAAGAGATTCGTCCCTTCGTAAATGATTACAATAAAACTACCACCATGCGGGGGTAAGCAGAGAGGGTGGTCGATTTGCATAATTTTACTTTTATTACAGTCACACGCTTTGTTGAAATTTGCGTCTCAAGTTATGGCCGGTTCTTTGGTTCATTTCGGTGAATTATTTCTTACAAAAGAATTTGTAAATAGGAAGGGAAGGTAATGAATGCTATGTTAAACTTTACTTCTGTAGAGAAATCGAGCAGCTTACGAGATTTCTGCAGAGTTGAAACTTCTTGATCACGTGTCAAAATATGGCACATTTAGAATGGATGCATAGGTACATATCTGACGGAAGATTCGTTGCGCATCGTCGGTCGCGTAACGCCAGAACAGTAAAAAGTGTAATAGATTATAAAGCATCTAACCTTCCAGACATTGTAAATCCGTAATGGGCTGTAAAACTGGTTTATATTTTAAGATGAATTATTGTCAAAGAGCTGTGGATTTTGTGAATAATAAATAAAATAAAATAACCGACGATGCGTTAGGGCATCCAGAATACTAACGACGATACGTCTGAAGAATATTCTGTCGGATGTGCGAAACTTAGCAAACCAAGAGTTAGTTGCTAGCACCAGGATAAATTTCAAATCTCATACCAATAGATTCGTAATATTACCTAATTAATTCAAAGTTAAGAAAATAACCCTGACCGGCGCAAGCGGTCCTTATTGTGTTATGTTTTGACCTAGTGATAATTGCGATCTCAAAATATTTCCAAAACAAAATCACAAATTTAACCAAACAGAATCCTGGGAAAACAGCATTCCAATTTTTAATTATGAGAACTGAACACGTCGTATCATGTTCTCGTTAACAACAAAAGGTTTTCCCGTCCGAAACATAACACCAATAACAGAGGTCTTCATTAAAAATTCGGGGTAGGTATACGGTACGAAATATTTGTACGGAATCCAAATAACGAAACATAATAAACCACAATTATCTGTAATTATTGCGTATACTGTGCTCAATTTACATTGGGACATGAAAAACATTCGGATACGGATTCCGATTTCAATTTTAATAATTAGCGGGATTGCTGACTCATTTGTTTAAAGGTACTGGTGCTATACGTTTATCTTGAGGTCTAAAGTTTATAGTGCATTGATTTAATGCAGCTTTTGATTACAATGTTTTTGTCAATTCACGAAATGGTAAAAATAAAATGAAAAAAAAAGAACAAGAGTAATTAACATGGAGTTTCATGCCTATACGAAATTATCTTTTGGAAGAGGTAAAAAGATTCAATAATTATTTTTTTTATCTTGTTAATTTTGACGCACAAAACTGCCTATTTTGTTATTTTTTTAAGTGTGTGCTTTGGCATTGTGCGACATAATTATGTATGATGAATCACCAGGATTGAAACAATAATTCAAAATTTGTTATCAGACGTACATGCGTGCAGTTCATTGAACTCCAACAGAATATTTAAAAAAATGTGGCCCCCGTGTCCACTTCGCTCCCTGAATAAAGGACGCAGCATACCCTTTAAGAGTTATGTAACTGTGAGGATACTCCAAAACCACCCTAACCCAGCCTTCTAAATCAAACCTCCCTCAATTCTCGCGCATCAGGAATACCGGATACAATTATTTTTGGACCCCCATCATATCGACAAGGGTGGAATCGTTAGCCGTATAGATTTGATACAGTACCGTATTGGCATTTTGTTTTAAATGACTCGGGATAATTTAGATTTATTTTGGGAGCAGGTGTCGAACATCCCTTTACGGGGCAAAGTCCTCAAAGCATTATTCAGTAGCCCTCTACTGAATAATGCTTTGAGGACTTTGTCCCGTAGAGGGAGGGGAGGGGGTGTACCAAACATACAAATTCAGCTCTTAAACATCCCTATGTTTAAGAGCTTAATTTGTATGATTGGTACACCTTGAGGTTTATTGGAATTTCTCAGTGTTTTTATATAATGGCTAGTTCTTACTTCTCCGCTATTCTTCTCTGGTTAATTTCGTTGCGGGATTTAAGACAGTTGAATCGTTTCTTCGGAACTCGTCAAGCTTCATTGCCTTGGCGTATTTCTGGTGATCGCCACTGTTGGTTTTGGTTTTCAGAAGTTGCAGTAATTGGGATTATGTGGCGGCTGTCACCAAAGAATTTGTTCTCCCATAGAACCCAGCATTCTAACAGAAGAACATAAGGGTTGTGCTAAACCGCTTCTATGGTAATATTTGCTAATAATACTTAGTATCATCAATGAATTCACAAAGTAATATAACAGCTAATTAGAAGTTCGTAGGCAATCATCATAAAACAGCTTAAATTCATTAGCGCAACAAACTCCCAAATTACACATATTCATTATATTACACATATACACATATTCCTTAACGTCTTTAATTAAAGACGAAAACAAAATCAAGTACATCTCCTACAGGTGTCGTTCCTCACCCAAAGAAACCGCATCTCACGATGTTTCAACTAATGTGCTTACACCATCACATGCAAGAATTCAACAACCAGTAAGCAAGACCTCCCTCACCCCCTGAAACACCAACCAAAACTGTCGCGAAAGACGCAAGAGATGATCAACTGAAAGGTCAAATACACTGGTCGTGTTTAAAGATTTCAACAAACATCGTCGGCAACAGACGCGTTAAGTTTTATTACTTCCCTCTTATAAATTATATGTGTAATATACGACCTGCCTACATTTACTGGTTCGCACTGAGATACTTTCCTTGTAAAACGATAAAAATGTGAAATTCTCGAAGGGTTTCGACTGTTTACCGTGGTGATTCGAGCGCCATGTTTAATTTATGACACGCGCTTAGATAACGTGGGGAATATGTGAAAATATGTATGTTGGTTTACATATTTTTCCGAAGTTTCATACCTGAAATGATGGATATGGGTCGATGTTGACTGAACAGAGTAATTGATTTATTGAAATTGAACAGCAAACTGTAGCAGCACTGACGCCGAGCAATCGCAAATAATGAAAAAGTTGCAATTGTTTGATTACTTGATTATAAAAATGAATGTGTAAAAAATCCTCGATAGAGGAAGGGCTCTGCGAAGGATTATTATGACTTTTAGATAGGGTCCAAAATTCTGGTCGCTTGATCTACGAAATTTTAACATACCTAGCTTCAATTTTGAGAATGGATAGAGGAGTAATTAGTTTGAATTAATTATGAATTAATGTTTTATTCACTTAAAAAAATCTAAACGCTAGGTACAAAACTGCTTACGCAGTTCTACTGTGAGATTGTTGAGTCTCTCTAAGAGTAAACTTATTTTCAGGTACATCTATAACATAGATATGTACTTAATACCTACACTTATATAGAATCTAATAATTATTTTTTAAGTTTACGTGCGAATTTTACTTTATGATCTTCTTGTCTGATGTCAGCAGGCAAAGTGTTCAATAAATAGGGAACGCATTTTTGGAAGGGGTACGTGCTAGCTTGCTTCACAACTGCCCCCTTTTATAAAGAAATTAGGTATAAATGTTACCTTACTTGTTCACGATAAGATTTTAATAATATCAGCTGTAAAACATTATAAAAATCCAGCACTTGTTTTTTTTTTTTTTTTTTTATTTTTTTTTTAATATATATAAATCTCCTGTCACGATGTTTGTCCGCGATGGACTCCTAAACTACTGAACCGATTTTAATGAAATTTGTACACCGTGTGAAATTTGTACACTTTCGATTTGGATCAAACTGGATCCAAATCGAAAGATAGGATAGGCGTAGGGTAGGGGTAGGGTAAGCGTAGGGTAGGCTTAGGGTAGGCGTAGGGTAGGCGTAGGGTAGGCGTAGGGTAGGCGTAGGGTAGGCGTAGGGTAGGCGTAGGGTAGGCGTAGGGTAGGTATAGGTAAATAGGCAGGTAAGTAGGTAGATAGGGACAGGACAACGTCTGTCGGGTCAGCTACTTTATTTATAAATTTGTGCGACTGTGCGTGCAAATATCGAGACTCAAGCAGAACTATACCAATTTTATAACGTAATTCGGAGTAAATAAATGCGTGAGAAACTTCTTTCTACCCTGACTGCATACATTTCATTTATAATAAAACCGGTCTAGTGCGAGTTGAACTCGCGTGTAGAGGGTTCCCGTACAATGCCAGTTTCAATTGATTTCCTGTAATCTACAGGCAACGAACTATATTTTGTATTATTTTTTCAAAACTTGGCTAATTTTCGTCTTCTTTCATAAATAAAATCCTCATATCCTTCTAATGCCTTCTATACATATAAATCATGAGATAAAATCATGAGATCCTCATAACGAGCCCTTTTATTTGATATATTTTATGACACAGTAAGGTTTGGATTTTTTTTTAATTTCCTTCTTGATTTGTCTCCCAAATATTAAAAACCTTTATTAAAAAAAAAATATTTATATACTTTGCATATCTGTATTTGGGTCATAGGATAACACCATCCTACCAAATTTCACCTGATTTGGTCCAATAGATTCGAAGCAAATTGGCTGTGACCGGCGGACGGACAGACAGACGCATGAGTGATCCTATAAGGGTTCCGTTTTTTTTGTACGGAAAGCCCCTAAAATAGGACAATTTGTGAAACTCATTATTTTATGCAATAGTTGTTTATCTGAGTCATACCTGATACTTCAAAAAGGGTCCAGCATTGGAGCAAGCAAGTACACGATAGGTACCATCTTAACGATATAAGCCTAACGATATACTCAAAATGTCAGTAATGATTAAATGATGTAGGTCTGACTCTGGGATTTCTGTTCATTACGTTATTAGATGAGCTAAACACAATGTTTGCGACAACACTATAATTAATCTGTAGGGGTCTATAAAAATTGGTATGAAAGTACTAACAAAACTACAGCACAAGGCACGAAAACTCCATGAATATTTTTCCCACACGCGCCGAGGTTTTTATTTTCCAAATTAAAAAAATAGAGAAAAAAGTCCACGATAGGCCGTGGAACACACAAATTCGCTGCAGATGCGTATCGCGAAACGAATTGACTGGCGAGGGTTACCGGCGTCGATGGTCGAAAAAAAAAGGAAAATATACAGCAATAGAATCAAAAATGTTAGATTCCGAACATGGAGCAGACACGAGGACGTGTCGCGTCATTGATTAAAAAAAACTTTTCTGTTTTGGCTTTTGATCCGATTTTTGAATGACGGTTTCGCTAGTTAAACCAGTGATATTTAGAAATTATGTTTGTTATTATTTCAAGATTCGATTTCTTGTATGATGGAATATATTTTTGCAATATTATGAAATGGCTGATCAAAGAAGTTGAAAAGAAATTGAAATTACAAAAAAGGGTCTTTATATCAAAGTATTAGGAGAACATCCCTGTTAAGGACAATGAGTACCTACCTGAAAACTGCGTGAACATCGACACCCACGCAAGCAAGCATCCGTGACCCATCTGGTTACGTATTGGCCCAGTTGCATACGGTGTGCGAAGAAATCACATCGAAGTATCGGAAAAATGCAAAGTCTCTTAGGCCTACCACTACTTGCGCTATAGTAGAAAACTACCTAAGCAGGTCGGTTTCGATGGGCAAGCGTACTCGTTCCCTACTGCGGCGCCTACAACAAGAAGAACTACCTGAAGATCCGAAGAACTGAACGCTCAAGAACTGAGCCCCCTGAAGTAAGGCGGGACCCTACAGGACGTGAAGAGCAGGGGGTCAGTGGAAGCCTCAAGAACCGAAGAACGTCGCTAGTAACTTAGTCGTCGTACAGTGATATCGTCATATTAGTTTGAAAATAAATACGGCTTGGTGCCTTTCAACGTTCTCAAGCTTTCACTTGACCTCCAACTGTAGGCATCCCCCACAGTTGGATGGTCCTTCGCCAGCCGGATCAAGAAACAAGTCAGCCGCTCAAGACGCAAGTCAGCCGCTCAAGACGCAAGTCAGCCGCTCAAGACGCAAGTCAGCCGCTCAAGACGCAAGTCAGCCGCTCAAGACGCAAGTCAGCCGCTCAAGACGCAAGTCAGGTGCTGAAGACAGGCGCGCAAGAACTGTGTTCAAGAGAAAAGTGTCGTACACACATTTCTATCCTGTTTCTTTAAGCGGGTGGACCGCGGCTCCGTATCCCTACCACCTAACGGTGTCAAACGGTAGGGGTCGGAGTTAACGCCGATCAAGGCGGTGAGGTATCTTCGTGCAATACCTCCGGTTCACGAAGAGTGCCTTTTTCAAGGCGCGAACCGAAGCTGCACGCTACGCCGGTAAGGTCGTGTGTGGTACGGGGGCCGGTCTGTAGGCACTGCCGAAGGAGCCGGACATTCCCACCGGTTCCCGAGCGCCCCGTAGGACACACTGCCCTCTGCTGGGTAGGCCTGTAACCTGTCCGATCCTGCACACATCCATCCCTGGCGGAGCGTATCCCGGTCACGGGCCCTCCAAAAGGACTGTTAGGACCGTTAGGGCTGTTAGGGACGTCAAAAGTCGAAGATGACGCTGACTAGAAGCCAAGCAGCCACCGACACGAAGACAGCGAAGATTTATGAAGAACCCCCCGCGTCTCCGTCCGCACAACCGTCCGCGTCCGCATCCGCATCCACGTCCGTACCCGCCGGAACAAAGCCGCGCGCGCGCCCCGACCCGAACGCCCGCGCGCCCACATTACCCGCACAGACAACGATGGATACAGATAGAACAAAGGTGGCGTTACCAGCCGCCGCAAACACCGCCGCAACAGCGTCTAATGTTGAACAAAATAGGGAAGAAAGAAGATCAAAAGCGGCGTCCGAACGATCGCATAGATCGGCCGCCAGCGTTATAGCCCGAATCAAGCAAGCCGAGCTCGATGCCCAGGAACGTCTAGCCGAGATTCAAAGGAGAGAACTGCAGATCGAAGCAGACCTGGTGAAGAAGCGACTAGCATTGGACATAGCCACTATTCAGGAAGAGACTGGCCACGGAAGTGTCAGTGCTCGCGAGGCCTCAGAAGTGGAACATCGAGTTACTGATTGGCTAAAGAACGCCCAGCATAAGGAACGCGAGCTACCCCCGACGACAACAGATCAAGATATGTCATCGGCTGTCCGCGCATCGGCCCTGTGCGAACCACGGGGGGAGCGTACCGACCGCGGGCCAGCGAGGGGGCTAGCAAGACGGCCGTCGCAACACTCTTTCTACCAATATGCGCCGCAGGAGGTACCGAAAGGAGTTACTATAGAAACTCCACGACGAGCTAGGTCGCCCACCCCGACGCGATCAAAGGATAGAGGAATAGACAGACTAGCTGAAGCCATAGAACGAATGGCTCAGCGTCGCCCGCCGCCCAGGCAAGCACAAGAACTACCCTACTTCAGCGGCGTACCGAACGAATGGCTGCTATTCAGATCAGCAATACGGGACTCGACGAGATTATATGGATTCTCGGCGGCCGAGAACCTAGCGCGACTTAGAATATGTTTGAAAGGAGAGGCGCGTGAAACGGTCTCCTCCCTACTATATACCGCTACGGATCCAGCAATTATTATGCGGACCCTTGAACAATGCTACGGTCGCCCCGAGATTATTATCGACAAAGCATTGGATGATATAAAAAAGCTACAGCGCCCCGGAGGGTCAGCTAGCGAACTGAACGCGTTCGCAATCAAGCTACAGAACATTGTTAGTGTACTATCAAGCATAGATGAGAGAGGGTACCTACAGAACCCTATATTGGCACGTCAAGTAATTGAAAAACTGAGTCCGCACATCAGAGCGAGATGGTGCGACTTCGCCGATCAATACGGAAGTGCAAGTGAACCTGAGATCGTTACTCTGTCTCGCTTTCTCATGGGAGAAGCGGACCGCGCCGTGAGATATGCCTACTCTACTAATAGCAACGCGAATAGAGAACCAGCGCGGGCCACGACATCGGCCAAAGCAAGCAATGCGCCGGCGCGCCGCCAAAGCGAGCGGAGGCGAGATGCCGCTACGTACACAGCTACTGAAAACAAAGTATGTCTCTGTTGCGGGCTCGAACATAACACAACCGAATGTAAGAAACTGGAAGCGATGACTGTGCCTGAACGATGGGAATGGGCTAAGGAAGCACGCGTATGCTTTCGCTGTCTGAACAATCGTCATCGGCGAGCCAGTTGTAAAGCAAAGAAATGTGGAATTGACGAGTGTCGGCACCCACATCATAAGCTGTTGCACACTTTAGAACGGACCGCTAAGGAAAGCGCTCAACAAGAAAAAGCGATCGACGCGTCGGCTCACACAGTGACGTCAGCAGGCGCGGTATTATTGAAAGTGTGCCCGGTCACGATCCAGGGACCGAACGGATTGGAAGTTGACACTTACGCTCTACTTGATGAAGGTTCTACGATTACTCTGATCGACGAGGAAACCGCTAGAGCCGTGAACGCGCATGGAACGAAGCGCGCACTGCGATTGAACGGCCTGACGGCTACGCAGGAGGAACTTGACAGTGAGAGCGTAGATCTAGAGATACGGGGGTTACGAACGGGCCCCCATTCAATTAAGGCGCGAACCGTCAAAAGTCTCAACATTACAAGTCAAACAATCGCAGCAAGCTGTTTGAACTATGAACACCTGAAGCGACTGCCACAGAACGAGGTCTGCTATGCGAATGCAAGACCGCGCGTACTCATAGGCGCAGACAATTGGCACCTAATAGTATCGCGTAAACTCCTGATCGGAAAAAGAAACGAACCGGCCGCCTCGCTAACCCAGTTGGGATGGGTAGTGCACGGTACGGTGCCACGGACAATAGTGGCCAAAGAAAATCCGGAGGATGGCGCCACTGTGCTCCATGTACGAGCGCCGGAACATCGCGCGCGAACCGACCGCGATGACGAACTAGATGAAATAATAAAGGCGCATTTTGCGATCGACGCCCTAGGAATAGCAAAGGGTTGCAAACCCGTGCAGGAAGACGAGCGCGCGAAGGAAATATTCAATAAAACAGCGCGACTCGTAAATGGGCGCTATGAAGTAGGTTTGCCTTGGCGAACGGAAGACACTCGCTTGCCGCCTAGCTACGATATGGCGGTACGGAGGCTACGATCTATAGAACGAAAGATGGATCGAGATTCAGAGTTTCGTCAAGCATACACGACGCAGATGAACAATCTATTTGAAAAGGGTTACGCAACCCCCGTCGAAGATAATGATCCCAGAACAATAGAATGGTACCTACCGCATTTTGCGGTCACAAACCCGAATAAACCAGGGAAGGTACGCCTTGTTTTCGACGCCGCGGCAGTCACGAACGGATGCTGTCTCAACGACGAGCTGTTGGCCGGACCGGATATGCTCAGAACGCTTCACGGTATATTATTCAGATTCAGAGAGAAACCAGTCGCAATAACGGCGGACATACGTGAAATGTTTCTACGGATTAATATTCGACCCGAGGATCGAGCAGCGCAGCGTTTCTTATGGCGTGACAGTGAACGGAGAAACCCGCCGCGAAGATACGAGATGAATTCCATGATATTCGGGGCTCGGAGTTCCCCCTTTTTAGCACACAGCGTTAGAAACAGGAATGCGGAGGAATGCAAGAATACCTACCCGAGCGCCCTCTGTCCGATCACGATGAATCATTACATGGATGACTGGGTGGATAGTTTTGATACAGAGGAGAGCGCCGCGTTAACAATTAACGAGGTACAGTGTGTGCATAAGCGAGCCGGCTTCGAGCTCGCTGGGTGGAATTCGAATCGCGCGCACTTGCTCGACCATATTAGGGAAGAGGACAAGTCGAAAACCCCGAAAGAGTTAGGCGCAAATGCACACCCCTACGGCAAGACGCTAGGGATGGTGTGGTTGCCAGAGACCGACGAGTTTGCATTCAACACGGATATGCCTCGCGTACCGAGCGACATACGCTGTGGGCAAAGGACGCCTACGAAGCGTGAAATGTTAGGGGCAGTAATGTCAATCTTTGACCCGCTGGGTTTACTCAGTCCGTATACGATTACGGCGAAGATCTCTCTGCAGGAGCTATGGCGAAGACAGGTCGGTTGGGACGAGCAGCTACCCGCCGACGAAGCTATCGCGTTTCTCCAATGGATAAATGGTCTGACGAGCGTGGCGGGCCTGCGCGTCCCCCGACACTACGCGGATCACATGTATGTGGAGAGATCACTGCATGTATTCACTGACGCAAGTGAACAAGCTTACGCCGCCGCTGCATACTGGCGTTGTAGAACGAGCGACGGAGAGATAAGAGTGGTATTGGTCGCAGGAAAAGCGAAAGTTGCACCAATGAAAGCGCAGAGTATACCGCGCATGGAACTACAAGCGTGTCTTATAGGCAGTCGACTCGCTGCGGACATAATAAAAGAACATAGATGGACCGCCGAAGTAACCTACTGGAGCGACTCGAAGACCGCGTTACATTGGATACGTAACGACTCTGCCAGATACACGCCCTACGTTGCACATCGGCTGAGCGAGATAGCCGAGCTCACCCCCGCTGAACGATGGCGCTGGGTGCCGACCGCACACAACGTGGCAGACGACGCGACCAGAGGCAACAGAACGCGTCTCTCGCAGAACGATCGATGGTTTAGCGGCCCCGCGTTCCTCAGAGAGCCAGAGGAAGCTTGGCCGACAGAGATACAGCAACAGAACGAAGAAGAAACAGAAGTGTCAGCCCACGTAACGGCTAACGAGAGCGCGATCGACATGACGCGTTTTTCATCATATAGAAGGATGTTGCGCGCCGTAGCCTACGTGCACCTATTTGTAGACAAGTGTAGGAAACGCGCCACTACCTTAGAGCTGAAGCACATAGAAGAAGCCGAACTAACGCTTATTCGTGAGGCGCAGCGCGCTAGCTTCCCGCAAGAAGTCGAACGGCTTACGTTGGGAAGGAACCTGGAACGATCGAGCCGACTAATCAAGCTCGACCCGATATATGATTCCGATCGAATCATACGTTTAAATGGGCGCATTAACGCCGCGAACGTACCTGACTGCAGGAAGAGACCGCCCATATTAGACGGCAAGCACCCGCTCGCGCGCCTAATCATAAGTCACGAGCATGTCACGAACGGACACGCAGGTCGCGAGCACGTTGTGAACAACATACGACAACGCTACTGGGTACTACGACTACGAACCACGGTACGCGCGATACTGAGCGAGTGCGTCACGTGTAAACTTAATAGAACTGCGCCGCCGACGCCAGTCAAAGGAGACCTCCCGAGCGAGCGACTCGACGCATACTCGCGGCCCTTTACGCGATGCGGAGTGGATTGTTTCGGGCCCATGATGGTGGCCATAGGAAGGCGCAGAGAGAAACGATGGGGACTGCTGTTCACCTGTCTCGTCACCAGAGCGGTGCACGTTGAATTATTAGCCGGGTTAAGCACAGACTCAGCTATAATGGCTATGCGTAGAATGGCCGCACGCCGCGGATGGCCTAAGTCAATAATGTCCGACAACGGCACGAACTTCCGCGGCGCTGACGTCGAAATACGAAAAGCATATGAAGAGTGGTCGCATGAGTTGAAAGACTACGCACTAACAAAAGGCGTGGAGTGGCGTTTCATTGCGCCCGGAGCGCCTAATCAAGGCGGGGCGTGGGAGAGATTAATAAGAAGCGTGAAGAGCGCCCTCGCGGTCGTGCTGAAGGAACGCGCGCCGCGGGAAGAAGTTTTGAACACCGTTATGACGGAAGTAGAGTACACGATAAACTCGAGGCCGTTAACTCACGTATCAGTGAGCCCGGACGATGATGAAGCATTAACACCGAATCATTTTTTACTAGGGTCGGCAGTAGGGCTGCCGGTCACTGGAACTTGTGACGTAGGCGATAAGCGCGCGTGGAGGGCTGCGCAAGCGTTGGCAGACCGTTTCTGGGCAAGGTGGGTGAATGAATACCTACCAACGTTAACCCCGCGCGGTGACGTCAGGAAGAACGTAGAACAAATACGAACGGGCGACGTCGTTATTATAGCCGACGGCTTATTACCTCGTAACGTGTGGCCGCGGGGCCAAGTCGTGCGCGCGGCGCCGGGGCCGGACGGGGTAATGCGGAACGTGGACGAGCGGACTCGCGGGGGTGTCTACAGGCGGCCTGTAAGAAGACTCATCGTCCTGGACCGAGAGAAAGGGGCTCGCAGCGCTACGCCGGGGGGAGGCTGTTAAGGACAATGAGTACCTACCTGAAAACTGCGTGAACATCGACACCCACGCAAGCAAGTATCCGTGACCCATCTGGTTACGTATTGGCCCAGTTGCATACGGTGTGCGAAGAAATCACATCGAAGTATCGGAAAAATGCAAAGTCTCTTAGGCCTACCACTACTTGCGCTATAGTAGAAAACTACCTAAGCAGGTCGGTTTCGATGGGCAAGCGTACTCGTTCCCTACTGCGGCGCCTACAACAAGAAGAACTACCTGAAGATCCGAAGAACTGAACGCTCAAGAACTGAGCCCCCTGAAGTAAGGCGGGACCCTACAGGACGTGAAGAGCAGGGGGTCAGTGGAAGCCTCAAGAACCGAAGAACGTCGCTAGTAACTTAGTCGTCGTACAGTGATATCGTCATATTAGTTTGAAAATAAATACGGCTTGGTGCCTTTCAACGTTCTCAAGCTTTCACTTGACCTCCAACTGTAGGCATCCCCCACAATCCCAAAGATTCTCAACCTAAGAATCAAACCAAAGAGAGATCTTAATAGCAATACCAACAAGTAGATATCAATAAAGCAATCATACTAAAACTCGACAAAAAATAAGAAATATCACAGCTCAGGGAATTAAAAAATCACAAAACAAAACTCGAAACATAATGCTAAAAAATATTCAAAGCTTGAACAATTCATATTCCCGTTTTCATTTCGACCGGTAGCTGAGCCAATTATAGATATTTATTTGGCATCAACAAAAGCCTTGCCAGAGACCAACAGCAGTGATCAAAAACAAAGGTACGTGTAACTAACAATGAAATATGAATCCGATGTGAGCATTGTAAATTTCAATGTCTGTCCGTATGCTTTTTTATTTAACTACATTATTTTTTATTAAATAAAGTCGAGGATGTAGAGAGATGGATTGAGTATTAAATATTGGAGTATGCATTGAGTAATGAGGGATTTTTTAAGTGCTGTTATGCTTTTGGTTATTGGCAAAGCGAAGAACTGGTACGAAGAAGGAGACCAGAGTATTTGACATTCTATAGCAGAATAAGAAGAAGATGGAGATAATGACTAAATAAATAGTTATGTAATAATAGATGACGTTAAACGTTTTAAAAAACAACCGCAAGCACCAAAAAGCAAACATGCAAGAAATTCCTCAAAGGAAGATTAGATTACCATTCGACGATTCTCGTAACATGACGCTTCTAATTCTATTAAAATTGATGCAAATAAATTAAGATAAATTTATAAGAGGCAACCTTGTAAATAAAAAATATTTTTGAAGAAAATTTGGAAATTTCACACGCATTCAAGAAAATGTTTGTGACACACAATCTATAAAGATACGCATGTACAAAAATAGTGAAGAGGGTAATAGAAAAGGACCTTTCAATCTAAGGGAAATTGAAAGCACATCCAGAATATCTCTAGTTCGCTCAAAACGCGACCCCACGTCAAGGGTCCTAGGGGAGATAAAATTAAGTACCACGACAGATATAAATCACTACACTCATGACCGCAAAATGTGCATGCATCATGAAAACTGGGTATTACTTGGGTAGATGAAGCGTTTTATGAAAATAGGCGACCCCAACAGGGTACGGTAGATTTTGATGAGATTGATGTTCATGGAAACAGAAAGCTTTGATATTATAAGAATAGGTTATTAGAAAAAAAAATAAAAACGATTTAGAAAAAGAAATAACAAATCAATAATAGTACATAAAAAAGCGGCCAAGTGCAAGTCGGACTCGCCCATGAAGGGTCCCGTAGCAGCAAGTAAGTATTTTTTTTGTATTTTTATATTTGAGTTGATTGAATGAAAGGTAAATTGCGGTTTACGATTTATGACGTGTTAAAAAAAAACTACTTACTAAATCTCGTTCAAACCAATTTTTGGTGGAAGTTTACATGGTAATGTACATCATATTTTTTTTTTAGTATTATCATTCTCTTATTTTAGAAGTTACGGGGGGGGGGGGGCACCTTTTACCATTTTAGAAGTGTCTCCCGCGCAAACTATTCAGTTTAGAAAAAAATATATTAGAAACCTTATTATCATTTCTGAAGACCTATCCATAGATACCACCCACGAATGGGTTTGATGAAAAAAATTGAGTTTCGTTTTAAGTATGTTCAATTTTTTTTTCACCACCAAAATATTTTGTTTTTTTTTGTTTTTGTGTGAAAATCTTAATGAAGTTCACATAATACATTTACTTACCAAGCTTCAACAGAATAGTTCTTATAGTTTCGGAAAAAACTGGCTGTGACATACGGACGGACAGACAGACAGACAGACATGACGAATCCATAAGGGTTCCGTTTTTTGCCATTTGGCTACGGAACCCTAAAAGTAAGTAAATAAATAATAAATCATTTATTCAAACGTCGTGATGGCCTGGATGGGTAGATAGGCGGCCGCGTCTCATGCTTCTCACGAGGTTGTGGGTTTGCAACCGGTCAGGAGCAAGACCCAATGTGACATTTTCAATTTTATCATTATGTATTTTTTAAGTTTATCTTGGACGTCACTGACGTCTTTGAAGGAAAACATCGTGAGGAGACCTGAAATCGCCAATCCATCTTGAGCAAGAGTGGTGATCAAAGAGAATATCAGAATAGAATATCAATATCATATCCTCTCTGTATCAGAAGAGGCTTTTGGCCTGCAATAGGACAATAATGGACTGAGAGCAGTATTGTTTTTTTATCAAGTAAAAAGTCACATTGTTATATATTTTTCGGCTTTTTAAATAGAACATGGCTGTATATTTGCCTGAACTTGGTTGAACCTATGCTTCAGGCTTGAAAGAAGTAGAAGAAGAAGCATAAAGCATGATGTATTTGTCAAACGTGAAGGCGTAAATGATCAACGCAATGATATCATCATCATGTCAACCTTTAGTTATCCACTACTGGGCGTAAGTAGGCGCTAAAGGTCCGCCGTAATCGCACTGCTAGGCCGAAACATGTTGGCGATTGCTGTAGGTTATGGTCTCACTAAAAAGAAAGCTGCTACCCATCTTCTGATCAATATCCCTCTGTCGCCTTCTACGACATCCACGGGTAGAAATGGAATGATACCACATCATGGAAAACACGTTTGCCCGCTCACTAAATTACGGACACACAATATACATTGCTGATAACGTTGACTTATTCTGTTGTGCTATGAGTGAGTATGATAATAATATAATAATAATTATAATCCTTTGTACTCATATTTTATAATGTTTTTTATCCCGTGATGACTTCTGTATGTACATAAACAGTAAAATAAACAAATAAATAAATATAATAATAATAATTAGCTGAAGAAATGGAACTAATCAAGGATATTTGTATGTTTAGAGTGAATAAATAAATATTATTACAGCGACTAAGCTGCTGAGAAGGCATTAACATTTGCTATGTTACAGTGTCGACGCCATTGTATTTGAAGAGGTTGCAAATATTTGATGGCTTAAACCTTGCCATTGCCGACACGTTTGGCACAGTGGCTGTCTACTAGGCTGCATGCCTCGGGTTCAATTTCTGCCCGGAACAAAATTTGTAGGACCTGAAATGTGTATGCGAGTTTAAATGTTTGTAAACACACCCACGACACAGGAGTAGTTTTTAGGGATGGGCAAAGTTATATAAAAAAATATCTTATAGCATGTTCTAGACTACTTCCCACTCTTCCCACAAAACACGTGCTGAGTCATGGGCTTGCAGACACCAGTCCGTTATATTATACCATACCTATTTACTCACTGTCATACCAAGTTAAAATCGAATCACAAAACAAACACCCTAAAATTACGAGAGACAATAGAAGCTGTTAATTGTATACACAATTTATGACAGTTTTTAATCGAACAATATATTCTAACAAAGTTTTGATTACATTTCGTAACGACCAGCACATTTGTAAAGGTTGTAACAGTACGACCATTGTTTTAATTTTCAAATTTAATGGGAGAGAATAAAGATTGATTGGAGATTGTATGAACAAAATATTATAACAGTCTTCAAATTAAGTTTTATTATAAACGCGAGAGGATGGATGGATGTTGGTTAATCTTAGTCACCACCCCAGACTCTATAGGACCATTTAAGGTATGAGTACTAAAACTGACAGAAATCGCCAAAAACTTTCCCATACATTTTGCACGAAAAACGATTTGACGAGTCATCAACTTAGTATCATAACATTAAATAAATGAATACTTTCACACCTCAATAATTGATGTTATAACTTTAATAATATCATTTATTTATTTAAGAAAAACACAGTGTACAAAGTTGTTAAAAAATATGTGTAAGATCCAGCATGTTTTGTTTACAATTAAAGCATGCAAACTTATAGTCAGGTACCTAAACGAACGTTATGAATTACACTTAGTTAAAATTACACCATTTAAGTATGTTTAGTATACGCTTAAAGCACGTAGAAACAGGATCCTTATCCTTCCACCGTATTCAAAAGTAAAGTACTGCGTTTAACTGAAGAAGCTTTTAACCCGAAGCCAAGACCTCATCCAACCACAAATACCTTCAAAAGTCAGTGGAAACGAAAAGCAGATAACTTTATTCCCAGCAATGAAATAAAACCCAAGCTGCCTGAAGCAAATTTTCTTCGAACAAGCCAAGGAATTAATTTATTGTAGCAATAACTA
Source organism: Charanyca ferruginea (assembly GCA_947361185.1). Taxonomy (NCBI): domain Eukaryota; kingdom Metazoa; phylum Arthropoda; class Insecta; order Lepidoptera; family Noctuidae; genus Charanyca; species Charanyca ferruginea. Next base: position 5,774,278 of record OX376062.1, read on the forward strand.
TCTAGGTAAACAATTAGTGTTGGACTTTTGCAAATGAGTCTGAATAAATTAAGTATATTTGAAAAGTTTCCTGAAGTTGCTTGTGTTTTTAAAATGTTGTTGAAGGATCTCTTTACAGAACAAGTGAACGTAATACCTACAGTCAGCATTCTGCATTACTTGATCCATCAGAATGAATTACTTGTTCCTGCCCTTTTCTGACTAATTGACTGACTCTGACTGACTGACTGCTGAGGAATTTAGTTATAAATGGTTTAATTAAATTAAATGCTTTGATTTGACTTTGGGTTTGACCGTCTGCGTTTTTCTTCCTAAGAAGGGAAAATTGCTTTTTAATTAAAACAATCCAACATGTGAATGTCGAAGCTATCCAGCTCCTTGACACCACGGACATAGTAAGAAGACTCAAGAGAACTAAGCCCTTTGAGTTAGTTTAGTGAAGTGGGTGTTACGTAGTGCAGTGAGTGCTACTCTTAAAGAACACAAGAACTAAGTGTCTTTCCATCATAATAGAGACAATAAGAAAAGTGCCAATGGACACATTCTTAACCATGTAAGATTTTAGCAAATTAAGTTAAATTTAAATTACTTATTAGCCTCAAGGTCTAGATTGTAATTGTTATGAGTAACCGTTTAATTACGAGTACATCAAAAATGAAAAAAAAAAAAAAAAAAAAAAATTAAAACAATACCAAAAAAATATGTATTTTATACTTGGTGTAACTTTTAGCTGTAATCAAAATGTCAGAAGGATGTAGATGACATAATTTAATAAGACCTTTTCAAATTATTAGTCCCTATAAATATACACACACACATATACACACATACATATCTTTTACTAGAGCTTCTGCTCGCAACCCTGTAATGATAGTTTAAGTTGGTACAAATAAATAAATAAATAAATAAATAAAATAAAATAAAAAAACTTCGCCCGCTCGAATGTCGAATAGACATAATATTTGACTTATTTGAAAGAAAGCGAAAGTTTGTTTATTACACGTTCACAGCTAAACTATAGAACCGATGTTGATGAAATTTGGTATAAACTAAACTTGAACCTTTAAAAAAGGACATAGGCAACTTTTTAATCCGTGATTTGTCATTCCGACGCAGAAACGTCTTGAAAAATGCAACCGCCGCGTTAGCTATTAGCTCGCCTTTTTTAATGTAATGTACACGATTTAAAGTTTGAATTTCAATGGCAAATTATTTATTGCGCCGGAGATACATACCGGCAATTACCAAAAACAACGACTCTAATACTTATAGTGGCCTGCTGCGACGACCCTGTACGTCCCCTCCTCGATCCTTTGCTCGTCCCAACCCGCGCCGCTAAACCTGCAGCTTTAAATTCGTCCCTAAATAATTGCAATCCGATCCAGCCTATCCCTTTGCTGTGCTCCTACTGCGAAGTTTTTTGTTCTGACTGGAGGTCTTACCTTAGGAAAGTTCAGAAAGCAGTCAACAATCTCCTTGGTTGACCTGCGAGATGCCATTCCGAAAAAAAAATACTTATATTTAGGTACATTACAGTCGAATGCTCCCGATGAGAGCCCGCCCTTAGATACCACAATACGCCTATCACCCATATTTCTTCCATTCTCAAACTTTGCCTATTCATTCTAAGCACTCGGAATAAATCAAAGCAGAGTGTAATATCGTTGACAATGGTTCATTCGGTCCGATGAGGCTGGCGTGCCATGTCGGCCGTCACACAAAGCGGACATAACGAGGGCAGGCCGGAAGCGGCTCGCTGGCGCCCGTGCAGCATCCGCCACGAGAGGGCGCCACCGGCAATATTTCCGCTACGAGTCTGAAGTGAACTGACGTGGCCTCGCGATGTGGGTTTATTTATTGGGAATTTATGGTTGAGGAAACATTTATGTTTAAGTAACTAACAAAATATGACAAATAGAGTGAGTAGAGTGAGTGAGAGACAAACGTGAGCACAGATCGCACAAGATCAGGGAGTTTGGAAGGAAAATATGGATGCTATTGCCCAGAAGTGGGACACAAAAACAGGCAAAAAAAAAAACAGGAAATCTGCAAGAAAATAGCAACCTCTGACGTAGACTTCAGAATCGAAAATGGGATAAATTATCCTATCTCAGATCATTCTAGATCAATATCTATATGTGCCAAATTTTATTGTGTGCTAATTGCGTTCAGCTGTATATGTGAAGACAATATTAACATTCATTCTATAGTAGTAGAAATTACATCAAAACGCACCCTGAATAAGAATTATGAGTTCTAATCAATATTAAAAATTAATCTATACTAATATTAAAAATTAATCTATACTAATATTATAAAGCTGACGAGTTTGTTTGTTTGTTTGTATGTTTGTTTGGTTGAACGCACTAATCTCAGGATCTACTGGTTCGAATTGAAAAATTATTTTTGTGTTGGATAGTCCATTTATCGAGGAAGGCTATAGGCCCATGCGAAGCCGAGTCGGGTCGCTAGTTTTAAAGAGTTCCTATTATTATTTCAAATGTTTATTAAAGAGATTATATTCTGAACTATACTTGATTCTACCGATTAGTAATATAAAATAGCGAGTGTTTATGTTTTGGATTTTTAGCTTGTTTTATTCCCAGTTTAAGTAAGCTTGTCGAGAAATCTGTAAATACATTATTGTTTCGTTTAAAAAATAAAGGATTGGTTGTTTTAAGTAAAGTAATCTATCTTAGGAATATAAAGTGGTTTCCTTTCAGGGTCCAATGATTTTTTCCACCCAATAGATACATTTAATTTATAACTCACTCTCAAAAAATAAGTAACGTCCAGAAAAAAAAGCAAAATCAGGAAAGTGCGAAGCAAAAATGAAACTTGAAACATCTCGAAAATCCATCCATTCATAATATTGAGAAGCACAGTGTGCTCTCCAAGTCAGTATTCTTGCCAAAAAACTTCAAGAGATATACGTTCCTCTTTATCATTTCCTGTCCTGTCGGGTTATTATTTTGCGAGTACGATGATTTATATTTCAGCCGTAGCTTTATAGGATTTTAAAATACAAAGGCATGCTTTGTCACACCTTTTTGCATTTTTCTTTTTTGCACGAGGAATTTAATTTCCTGTTCTATGGTATTTGAGGAAAATTTTTTGTCCCAAGTTTTAATAAAAGAATATGAAAAGTAAATAAATATGTTAACTTCCTTTGAATATTGTTTTTTTTTTAATGAAATTATAAAACACGGTGTATAATATTGTTTTATTTAAGACTTTTATGGGTTTTATTTTTTAGTGTAATTGAAATCATTAACAGTTGCATTTTGCAACCGATTTACATTATATATAAAGTACATCGGTATATATACTCCATTTACAATAGAATTAGACAGAAGTTAAAAAAAAATTAAAAAAGTACACTTTGTAACAAAAGTACAATAAACTAAATTTGGTAGAATTACAGTGAAACGAATAACGTTCCGGGTATTGTTCATCCCTGCTTCTGTTAGGTCTTTAGCATTGACACTGTAATTTTAAATTGGAATTAAAAATACAACTTAATGAAAGCCAAGATAAATTATTAAAATGATTACAAATACGCGCGACAGCTACTGTAAAAATAGATTATAATAAATTCGTTGTTTATCGATAGATTATAATAAATTCGGTGTTTATAAGTTACGATAAACACCGAATTTATTATAATCTATTTATTATAATCCTGTTACATTTGAAAAAAGTGGTGTAAAAGAATTTCATTCATTTATTCAATCAGAAAACGACTCAAAAGATATGTTTCTTTTTTATTATTTCCTGTCTGTATTAAATGTTATTCTATTTTATGAGTTATGGTGCGATTTCATGGGCTTGCGAGTTTATTAGTTGAAATGTCACGTATTTCTTACAACGGTTTTTTGTTACATAAAAATAAAATATTGCGTCAAGAGAGATGAAAAATTTATGAAAGAAACCTATGAAAGTAAGAGCGCCTTCAAATTAGTAGCGCGACAGCAGCGCGACAGCAGCGCGAATGCGACGCTATCAGTCGCGCTGCAGTGCGCGACTTTATTTATATGGATTTACAAAGCAGCGCTGACATCGCGCTGCTAGCGCGCGACTTATTTGCAGGCGCCCTCTGCTTATCTGCTACGTATTCGCGACAAAACGGCTGAAACGACCTTCATAAAATCGGATATGAAGATAGCTTGAACCCTGGGGAAGAACATAGACTACTTCGTCTGCATCCGCGACAACCGATATCTACGCGGACAAAGTCTCGGCTAAAAGCTAGTGATTGAAATACCTACTCATATTATAAAGCTGAAGAATTTATTTGTTTGTTCCCGTTAATCTCCGGAACTGCTGGTCCAATTATGAAAATTCTTTTATCAATTGGAAGCTACGTTATCATTGACTTCAAAAAGGAGGAAGTTCTCAATTCGATTGGTTTTTTTTATCTTACGTACACCGATTACGATGAGATTTATGATCCGATTTACGTGATTCTTCTTTAGTTTGATGCGAAATAGTTGCCATTTGGTCCCAAAAAATTTAACATAGTTTAGCCCAGTAGTTTTTATTTTACGAACATTTTTTTTTTTTAATTGATAGTGTTTATCTCTTATTTGGGCCCATATAAATTTTAAGAAAATACTCCAGCCTTAAGGATAGAACATTAAGGGATAACTGAATTAGTTTCGTAATTCATTTATATGATAAGAAGAAGGCACTAAAAAGCGAAAAAAAAAGTTTATAGCAAAAACTACCGCCTTCAATATTTACTTCAAACTTGCGAATTGAAAGTTATTTTTTACTTTTTGAAGGCAATTGTCATTTTTGTTAAAAAAAAATATTGTTGAAAATTAAGGGGTCCGTACTAAGTCGCGGGGAAGCGTTAAGTATAATTATAAAACTTAGTGACGGAAATTAGCGTGGTTGAATTCAAACATTTAGTTAATTACACTGTTTCCAATACAGTACTGAATGTAATTAGTAGTAGTACATAGTTAAATTCATTGTTTTAATGGCACTAACTTTTTTGGACGGGAAACTGAACCACAAACCTGGATATATAAGTATCATTATCGTATTTACAAATTTCCAATTACCAAATACCAAATTATACCAAAATAACTGTCATTTGCACAGAAGGCGTTGTTGGTAAAATCCCATCCCCTGTTCGACACGACGTTTTGACATTTTATTTTTGCTATCGGGACATAATTAATGTACAACAGAATGTTGCCAATATTATTTTGTATATTTTTTATTTATTTATTTATTATAACCAACTTGAATTGACAGTTACAAACTAGGTACACAAACAAGTTAGTAGTACTAGAGGTAGCAATATAGATTCCAGGTAATGAGTAGCAGTGTTCAGGTATCTCAGCTCAGCAGCCAGTTCATCAATTTATTAATACCAACGTAAATGGTTTTCATCAGAAGTTTTCTAAGATGCGTAAGTCCATCTGATGGCAACACCTCAGAGAAATGCGATCTTGGGCGCGATAAGTGTAATCCCCCAGAAAAATTAATGGAGCCATCGGAGACCCTCTCTTCTGGGCATGCGTTGACGTGGCCGATATGGAAAACTCTGAACCGCCTCCGCACCCAGGTTGGCCGCAGCAAAGGGAATCATCAAAGGTTCTTAGATGATGCCAATCTTCAGTGCCTGTGTGGCGTCTCCCCGCAGACCATGGCCCACCTTCTATCCTGCGCCGCATGCCCTGTCACCTGCTCATGTGCAGACCTAATGACTTCGTCACCGGATGGCGTTGCCGTGCCTGAATTCTGGGCCAAACATGGAATCGGACAAGAACAAACACTACTCACACATACACACTCGCACATTCACACGCACACATACACGCACATGTAACTCTTCCGTGTTTGCTATCGACACGCTAAGAAGAAGATCAATAGAAATAGGCATTATCGAAGAAGATTATAAGCTATAATTATAAGCTATAATTTATACAAACTTTGTGAAAATAAGCTACCGGTAAGGATGATCTTTGTTAGAGTTCCGTACACAAACGGTAAAAACGGGACCTAATTACTAAGACTCCACTGTCCGTCTGTCTGTTTGTCTGTCTACCTGTGTGTCACCAGGCTATATCGCATGAACCGTGACAGCTAGACAGTTGAAATTTTCAAAGATAATGTATTTTTGTTGCCGCTATAATAACAAATACTAAAAACAGAATAAATATTTAAGGGGTTTCTCATACAACAAACGTGTATTTTTTTTGCCGTTTTTTTTGCTCGATGTCTAATGTTGTATAGAAACCCTTCGCGCGCGAGTCCGAATCGCACTTGGCCAGTTTTTATTATTTATATTTATTTATTTATGAAGTATGGAAGACTTATTCCGTGTGGTGTCGGACGTAAAAAATAGCACCATCCCGTATCTTCCCGTGGGTGTCGTAAAAGGCGACTAAGGGACTTATCAGAGAATGGGCAGCAGCGTTCTCTGTGCTTTTTGTAACAACCATACTGCGATCGCCAATCCGCCTGCCAAGCGTGCCCCCCCCCCCTTGGGGAGGCCTATGTCCAGCAGTGGACGTCTTTCGGCTGAAATGATGATGATGATGATGGAAGACTTACAGCTAAACAAAACAGAATAAAAATGGTAAGTGTAACAGACAGCTAATTACAAGTCTTCACTTATAAAAAACAGACTGGCAAAGATGGTGTGAACAACACAGTACTGCCCACACAAAAAAAATAAACAGGATAACATCAAAGCTTAAGCTTACATTATGTCTTGGTATATCTTTATGCTTAATATTGCAATATTTTTCACAATTTGATCAGTCATTATCGAGACTACAACGCAACATAAAACTAAATCTAAATAATAATCCCACTCAATTATACAGCTCACATATCCAGCTGACAAAACAACATCCTCACACCTCCACCATACGTTAGCCATAACCCTAAAATGCTAATAGATATATCACCGAGACCTAATAAACTCCAAGTCTACGTCGTGGGCGAGTATCAAATGCTTGGCGATGTCAAAATAATCCGGTTCGTGAAAACATATTCATGTCAATGTCTGCCAACGGAAATAGAAATGTGGGCCGTCTGCGTGAAAATAGTTGCAATTCTAAAAATATACACGCTTTTACGGAGTGCCAAGTATTGGCAGACTAAGTATGCGGCGATGGGGGGTTAAAAAAGCGTTATTCGATTAACTTGTCAAATGCATCGAGTAGATACTTTCGATGTTAAAGGTAAAATAAATGATAAAGGTTAAATTATAGTTCGGTTTATTTAAAATATAACAAGATAGAATTTTTATTTGTAATTTAATGTTGAGTTTATTTTAAATATGACAAGGTATACTTAAGCTGAATCGTAAAAAGGCCTTTACCAATTTTATACCTATACCCTGTTCACAATAAGATTAGACATTTACAAAAACCTTTTTTACAGTCCGTTCAACCGATTTTGACTTACATTGCGTTGGTACCATGACAAATGGCAACTGCAGTAAACAGTTGTTATTGTAACCACTTTTTTGCCTTTTATGTCATCCTTAAGCCTACGGAATAGAAGTCAAAATCGGTTGAAGGGACTGTAAAAAAGGTTTGTGTTTATGTCTAATCTTATTGTGAACAGGGTATAGAAGGTTTTTAACGACAAAGTTTGGTAAAAATCGCCCTAAGTATGATACTTTTTATATAAAAAAATTAGACAGATTTATCAATAATCAAAAATTACACTTTGTTATCACTTACTTGTAATTAGAAATGATGTGCAATTTCAAAGACAAATTGATAATTCCAAAAACAGCTATTTATTACCTGAAACCAAGAGAAAAAGACAATTAACAATTATGCATGCATTAAACCATCTAAAAATACCATATTTAACACAATATTCCATTTCGTTTGTAAATAGATTAACTTTAAATTCATATAGGAAAATGAAAAATCAATCAGATATTCTATCAATTTTTGATCGTACTGTAGTGCAATTTTATTGAAAACGTAGGGATTTTCTTTTCATGATTCATAGTTGATCCCGTATTAAAAGTGTTTCTTGTTTTCAATCCTGAAAGATGCATCGTAAATTAAAAGTCGGTGGAAGAGCTTGCCATTCGCTACGCTTACTAACCCATCAAACTGAGTAATATTTAACAAAAAATATTGCAGTGTATAAATAGCAATGCGCAATATAACACCACGCGAAACATAACATTGTGCTTGCAAATGCATGCAACAGTACAAGGATTTAAAGTTATTACAAAATTCCAAACTTTTTTACCTTTTCCTTTCCCGTTAAATTCGTAAAAAGATACTGGAATTTTGACTTTCAAATTGCTGCAACCAGGTCAAAGAACAATGATAGGTGGAACATGTGATTTTCAGCATAGTTAAGTGATTTTTTACACCCATTATTAAAAATTATATAGCTTTGATATTAACCTAAATAGTCCAGTTGTTTCCGAGGTTACAAAACACACACTATAACTCCCATCAGAGAATAAACTTACACCCACGCTCTTATTTTTAAGAGAACTATGAATTATAGGTGGGTTAGGTAAACAAATAAAAGTGTCACCGTGACTTTAATCTGTTTCAGGGCAAGCAGAGATTTATGATACAAATCGAGGTCAACGGACTCCGGTTATGTAAAAACTGACACGTGTTCTATTCGAGTTAAATTGTGATATTTACACTTATTTTTTACAACTTATGAACAGTAACTGTTATGAATAATGGGTGTTGGTTTAATTATAATAAATTCGGGGGCCATTATCTCAGTTTCAGTCTGTCATACCTGTAAGGTAGGTAATACCTACGTTTTTCGCTTGGTTCTGATGTTCTGATCAAGTGCGCCATTTTAAAAGCTTTTACGAATGCTCGTATTCTAACTTTAGTTTCAATCTGTCTTAGACACGTCTGGTAAGATTATTTGATTGCGATTGAGATGACAGATTGGAAATAGATTTTTAACGTTTTTAGTTAAACGTTAAAAACGTTGTTAAACGTAAAATTTCTAGTCAGAATCTCATCTCAGCGACAATCAGTGTCTTAAAAAAAAAATCAGTTTAAAAACTAAAACCCGACTACAACAAAAAGTGATCTAAAAAGTACGAAACAAGAAAATATTTCACACAGAAATCAAGACATAGGTACAAAATGGTCAAGGTAAGCCGTGGCATGCCTGTATCCCATATGAGTGCGATGAACATGAATTATAATGGCATGCAACCACGGCTTACCTTGACCATTTTGTACCTATGTCTTGATTTCTGTGTGAAATATTTTCTTGTTTCGTACTTTTTAGATCACTTTTTGTTGTAGTCGGGTTTTAGTTTTTAAACAGATTTTTTTTATTTAAACCATTTTGGAGTCACAGCTAAGTATTATATATTTAAAAGGTACTAGTGAACCCCTTTCTAATGATACTAAACACGGTATGCGTATCTTAATTTATTTGGTAATCTTTCCTTTTTTTAAATAATTTGTGAAAAGTCACAACTAAATATTATATATTTGAATGGTACTAGTGAACCCCTTTCCAATGATACCAAACACGGTATGCTTGTCTTAATTTTTTATTTAATCTTGGTTTTTTGTCCACCAGAGGGCGCCACATTGAATTCGGTGACACTTCATATAGTCTATAACCAGCGGACGATCAAGACGCTTCTAACGATACCTCATTTGTTCAGTTCTGATAAGTAGTTTAGGAGCTATGAGCGAACAGATGAACATACATACATACATACATAGCCTGTCAAACTCATAACCCTCCTTTGGCTTTGCCGTAGTCGGGTAAAAATTAGATAAAATAAAGGCATTTTTGGCAGATTTAAACTGAGATTGGAATGCGAACTGTAGTGTATCTATGGAAATGTGCATTGTCTCATGTACACAGTGGCGGTACGGTGACTGTCACATCTGTCAACTGTCACAAAGAAGAAAGGCGGCAAGTGAAGCTAGCTGAACAACGAACTGTGTGTCTATTCTGCTACAGTGTCCCTCGTTGAACACCTATGTGAAGTGAGCTGTCATCCGTCCCTGAAGTGAACTGTCATCCGTCCGTCTGCTTCGTCAATTCCTAGCATCGGGACGGATGACAGCTCACTTCACATAGGTGTTCACCGAGGGCGATTGTTACAGAATAGCTCTACTGGAGTAGTGAGTGAGCCAGTACTATTAAATAAAGCAAAAACAAATAGATTATCATCAACAACCAAGAAAGATCCTACATGAACATTCCGAAAAGTTATTTATACTCCATCCGCGTTAAGGAAATATCAATCACTCTTCAGCTGCCCTGATGACTAACCATTTTCTTAATGCGAATGAAATACTACCCTGAACAGATTTGGTGAGTTTGACAACCAGGTATACTCAATAGAATAGGCAGCTACCAGGATAAATAATATCGAAGACGATACATAAAACCGAAATAAACTGCCACCCAATAATACGAAACTCTCACAAAAGCTTCGTTAACACTTCCAGCTCAATAATACCACTTGTTGCATCAACAATTCAACACAACACAAGAGAAGACATGAAATAAAAATGGCAATTCCTTTAAACTCCCAAATATTGTACGCTCACACGGCTTTGCTGAATACCATCAAAAGACATCTTGAGAACGTTTCTGTCGAGCCAATGTTGTATTTATTTCATCTCAGGCAGGATTAGGCTTTCCTACATCGAAACTCGGGGCAACAGGTGCCACCCTGCGCCCCGCACCGTCTCCCCCCTTCTACCCTCACTATGGCTACAAAACAAGCACAACAAGATAAAATACACCCTCTGGTAACTAAACACTGTGCACACGAGGCCGAGAAAAAGTACACAGTGTATTGCGGATCGCTTCGGAGCAGTTCGGGTCTCGCCGTACGCTGATTGAGTTAGGCTTCGAAATTTAATTTGGTGAAACGTCAGACAAGTGATGTGTCAGATTGTGAAAGTAGCATAGTTACATTATTTAGTGTTAAACGTTTTGTGAATTCATTTTTCAACAGACTTAAAAAAGAAGGAGGTTCTAAATTCGTCTGTATGTTGTTTTTTTTTCTCCTGCATATGTGAAGCGATTTCGAAAATTTTTTATTTGATGGAAAGGGACCTCAGGAGTGGCCCCATGTAAATTTTATCGACATTGATTTAGCACTTTTTGAAAAAATCGCCAAAAAGCAAAAAAAAACTACATGGATGATGTTTTAATTTTCTCCAACCTTGTACTTTCAATCTCTGTTTTGACTGTGTTGCCGTTTCTTAATGGATTTGGAAGATAAGGAGGTAAATACTAAAAAACGAAAAATACAAAACATTAAACAGAAAAAAGCCACCAACTTCCGAAACTAAAGTCATGAAGTAATTTATCACTTTTTAGGAAGGTGGTTGTCTTTTTTATAAAAAAGCTTTTTTAACTACTTTGTTGCATGGTTAATCTAAATTATGTAAAACAAACTAGGGTTCGGCTTGCTCATCACTACTGTGTACGTTCGGGCTAATCTCTGAAACTACTCGTCAGATTCTGATATCTCTTTCTCTAATAAAACAGCTACGTTATCCCTGAGTACTAAAAGATATAATTATTTTATTATAAAAAAAACCGGACAAGTACGAGTCGGACTCGCCCACCGAGGGTTCCGTACATATTTGTAGGTACATATCCATACTTCTATACTAATCCATACTTTAATCTACTTAATACTATAAATGCGTTTTTTGCGACATAAACGGCCGTATCTTTTTTTCATGTTAACATATAAGGTTGATTTTTTTACAGCATCAAGGGACCTTGAGTATATGGTTTTAATTTCAACTCAATACCTCCACGCGTTCCCGAGATAAAGGGTATTGACAGACAGACAGACGTACAACAAAGTGATCCTATAAGGGTTCCGTTTTTTCCTTTTGAAGTAAGGAACCTTAAAAAAAGGAATTCGTAAAAAAAACACATGGACGAAACGACGGAAAAAAACTTGTCTATTCTAGTTCGCGAACAACGTTGAGATCTCAATAAGAAACTATAGCACCAATCTCCATTTAGATATAAGTACACGTATACATTTAATTATGTTAATATTGTTTTGCTATAGTTTAGTGTGGGTTAGTTCAATGTTATGGATAGGCTGGGGTTTGTTATTACAGTATTGATTAGGTGTTTGTGTTGTTTTTGAGAGGTTTATCGTGTGCCCTAAATAAGAATGAACTACAACATGAACACGTGGATTCGTAAACAGTTGGCACTTTCCTTTCTTGCGTTGGTATACGAGTATGCTATAGGTTAGTCGGAGGTTGCGGAAGGGGATTGTACGTTCTCGCGACCTCCAGCGTAGGTGTGAGTTGGAACATCGGGGTGGGTTTTAGACAGTAAGAGTCTGACAGACATCTTCGCCCGCCTCAGAACATCCAAGAGAATTTTCCACACTGGAAACAAAATGATGTATGCACTGAGGACATACAACAGTCAGACAGCCGACACTCCCTATAGGAAAAAGGAAAAGGGGGAAAGCAGAGTCGCTCAGTATCGAGCGCGACTAAAAGCGCTGTCATGGACCATGAACAGCAGGTTCCACCGAAGAACACATGCGTTGGGGACGGCTTCATCAAGGTGGAGAGAAAGAAGAAGAAGAAGCCTTCTTATCGCAACCAGTGTGGGACGGCGCCCGCCGGATCTAACATGCTGCTACGTCCTGCGGTACCGACGACGCAGCTGTACGTGTCCCGTTTGCATCACTCTACAAAGACTGAGGACATCGTGGAGTATCTACGGGTGAAGACCAACTGGACCTTGAGGGTGGAGAAGTTGGAGGCGCGCCATAACACCAATTTCAAGTCGTTCGTAGTGCGCGTTCCGACTCAACATTTGGTGACCTTCCTCAAGGAAGAGTTTTGGCCGAAAGGTGTGCTGTATCGGCGTTTTCGCGGTCGGCTACGTGACACCTCGCAGCGTAACACGACGCCGTCTCTTCGTGTGCAGTAGTTTTTAAGTTTATTGTTTTAAAATATGTATTAGTTTATAATTATTGTTTTTATGCTTATGTATGTATTGTGTTTTATGGGCCTTAGTTGCCTGAAATAAAGGATTAATAATAATAATAATAGATTCAGAATAAAACCTAGGTACTACAACCACAGGCAAAAGACCTGCGGGTACTGTGTGTATGGTTAGTCATTGTCAAAGTCAAAAGTCAAAACTCAAAAGTCAAAACTCAAAGTCAAAGTCAAAAGTCAAAGTCAAATAATTTCTTTCAATTAGACCATTATAAGGCACTTTTTTTGTCTAGGCTGAGCAAAGCCAATCATGGCACGGCTGTACTGCCCCACGCTTACTGCTGCGTTCCACGAGCGATAAGTTGGTAGGTGATGGGAGTGTCGCTCCTTTACGTAGCTACCTAATAGGTATTATTATTTGGTACAGTCAGGTAAACGGATTGTATAGCTAATTTACTATTTATTCAAATTGTCACTGTTTATCAATTGTCTGAAAAGAACGCGGCAAATTTACGTATTTAAGTTGCTTTTATTGGATCTTTTAAATATGTGGGGAATCAATTTGATTAGACTAATAACTTATAAACAATTTAGAAATTTCTTCCATTGCTAGCAACAATAGAAGATACACTAATTATAAATGCCGGATCATTCTTCACTGAACAACCTTTCCTGAAAACATAACACGTTGTAATCCCAACCCAACCCCTCATTATTCCCCAAAATTACAAACCCGAAAAGAAAATCCAACAAAAGATTTTTCAATGTCGCAACAAATTATTTGCGTATCACACTAATTAGGAATCAATTTGAAAGGGACCAGACAACGTATTGTGTTATTTCCAAAGGTCTAACAACCATCCATTGTAAATTGATCCGTCACGTGGGTGATATGGGCATTCATTGTTGGATTTTTGTAACAATAAGAAAGGCGGGGTGGGTCATGTTATGTTGGGTGGTTCGCTTGCCATTTCGGTATAATTGATTTCGCTTTTTTACGGTCGGGTGAGAGTGCTGCGTCACGTTTTGGGATGCGTCCGTTCGGGACTCGGGTTAAATGGCAAGTGGTATAATACCTACTATGCGTATTGTACACATTTTGTATAAATTTGAAAGTTTTTTTTGAATAGATATTATAAATACAAGGTGTCAATAGACAAACATTAAAAAATCTATCTAACTTGTAACTTCTTAAACTTGTAAAATTCAGAAAAAAATATTGCTTAGAAATAATTGTTATTTAAAAAAAAAACAGTTTAGACGCAGTCAACACAGTACAGTATTTAAAAATAAGTTACATTATAAACTTGTTTTCGTAGAATAACGTGTAACAGGTTGAAATTGTGACCTTTGATGACCAAATACTGAAACGCTACTCAATTTTAAGATGCCGTTAAGTCTCGTGCTGTTTCTATTACTTTATGTTAAAGTGACAGTGACAGAACGAGACTTATTTATTTATTTATTTATTTTACTTTAATTACAACGGTTAACACCACTTACAATAATTAATTACTTAACGGCATCTTATTCGAAACCAGAAAGTTCTCAAGCATCTAAGTACCTACCTCAATTTAAAAAAATCGCAACGCTGAAATAACTTTCAACTTTCGGCTTCGTGAGCTGTACCTATACAAAACTGTGACGTCATTAATGTTGTCGCACATAGAGACATGGGACATAATTTGTCTAACCTCTAGCGTAACCAGGGTCAAAATGTCACAGACTTAATTGTTGGTGTATCTTTGTGACGATGCCCTTTAGAGCCTGTTTACTCATAGGGTAACACAAATTGGTCTATTACTAGACAAGGTGACACTTACTAACAAGATTAGTATCTATAGAAGGGTGTGCGGCCTAGTGTCTTCTCTTCTTTATCAACCATAAGACGCCCACTGCTGGGCATAGGTCTCCCTCAAGGGGGGTTCAGCCGTAATCGCCATGTTTGGCCGATGCATGTTGGCGATCGCAGTAGATGTTAAAGTACTCACAAGGACGCTGCTGCCCATCCTCTGGTCAATATCCCTCTGTCGCTTTCTACGACACCCACGGGTAGAAATGGGGTGGTGCTATTCGCGGGCGGTACCTCCAAATTGGTGATGTACCTCCAAATTACCATACTCAATGTTATTCTGTTACAATGTCCCTCGGTGAACACCTAGGTGAAGTGAGCTGTCATCTGTCCCGATGCTAGGGATTGGCAAAGCACTACAATCGGATGACAGCTCACTTTTGTGTGCACATGGTCTGTGTCAGTAAACATTTTTCTTTCTTTCACTTCACCTAGGTGTTCACAGAGGGAGATTGTAACAGAATAGCACTGCGGATCATCATTATCATAATATCAGCCTATCGCCGCCGTCCACTGCTGAATGTAGGTCTCAACCAGAGATTGACAACCAATCCGGTCTTGGGTAGCTTGCATCCATCCTCTGCCAGCCACTTTCTTCAAATCGTCAGTCCACCGTGCTGCAGGGCGTTCCACACTACGCGTGCCCAAACGCGGTCTCCACTCTAAAGCGTTTCTGCTCCATCTACCGTCTGTCTGTCTGCAGACGTGGCCGGTCCACTTTCACTTCAGCGTGCTGATTCGACGCAAAATGTCGGTGACTTTTGTTCTCTAACGTCAGATACAGTTTTTTTTTAATCTTCTTTTAACTATTCGATGGTTCATACTCTGTCCTTCTTTCTCTTCGTATCAGTGGTCCAATTTCATATTTGCTTCGATCAGAACTTAGCCACTTCGACTTCGGCGTTAAGGACATCGCACGTTATCGGAGCGATACTGACCCTTTTTAAGGCAGTGGCCACTATATTGCCACCAATATTAGATTTTTTTTTTGGCAAGTTTTTGTCTTTTGGGTATTTATTTTTTACTTACTAGCAAGCTTGAGATGTCCCGTCAACGTATATTTCTTGTTGTGTGGGAATTGTCAAATTCAATTGACACTTTTCAAACTTTGAAGGGTAAAAACCAGTCATTTTGTGTAACGTGTAACAAATCTAGCTCAATCTCTAAAATCTTGTGGGAAACTGATAAGAGTTTGCATTTATTTCAATAATTACGTATGTTACTTGTACGATCGAGTAGTATTTTGAAAAATTACGTTTATTATTTTGTTACATTTTGTATTTAACTGGTGGCAATATATCTGCCACTGCCCGTGTAGATAATAATATTTCAGAATTTACTGCAGGTGAAAATGCCGAAAATATTGTGCGATGATGACATAGAAATGCTCCAAACGCAAGGTTTCACTTTGTGTAGTACCATGTTTTGATATTTACCATGAAAATAAATAAAAAGTTGAATTATGAATAAACCTTATTTTATTTTTCAGTCTTTTACAGGCAGCGGCAACTATATTGCCACCAAATTTTCCAAAAATTTTCCACCGATTTTCACGAAAAAAAAAAAATGCATAGGGCATTCATAACCTATTGACTTGCAAAATCCGTTTAGTTTAAATTTGTACCTGTCCTAGTTCCCTCTGCCTTATAAAGGGTTAAGAGCTCAACTATTCAATTAGCAGACACAATAGTTAAACAATGACAGTATGACTTCAAAAGTCATGTCAACACTCAAGCGTTTAGTCAGCGATGACCATTTTAGCAATGGTCCACAATGGTCTTTTATGGTGTTATATGTGTTGATTTACAGAGTACAAGACAAGAAGCGAGGCATCGTATGTGAAGCTATTCCTGGGTCTGTGGACAAAATCTCTTTCTGTTAGCGTTAACGTCAACGGAAAAATCGATTTGTATGGAGGTGACGTTTGCTTACCAGATGTCACGTGATGCAAATATGTCAACTGCATACAATTTGATTTTTCCGTTGTTGTTTACGCTAACAGAAAAGGCATTTTATCTACAGGCCCCTGATCTTTGGAGAACCCTCACCTGGCTAAGTTGTACCTGCAGAGGCCCATCTGGCTTCGCAGTCGGTTTAAATACTCGTTATCAGCAACAAGCTCGTAATACGATTATAAAACCCATTTTAGCACTAACACAAATTCAATTTATACATAACAAATGTACCTAATTATCATCTCCTCATATTCAATTTACCTCATACATACATGCTGACTAAGTAAATACAGAGTTATACCCGACAACGGTGTATAAAGTTGCTGTTACAACCCTAACCAATTTAGCAGATATTGTATGTAACTTAATCGTGATGAGCGCAGGTAATACCGTTTCAAGTAAGACACGCGTAGGGCTGCCTCGGGCGTCAAGTTTCGTGATATATCATATTATATACATGTGAATATTCTGCTTCAGAAACCCCACATTACAATTCATATTACACATTCATTTCACCCAATGATATTACACAAGATTTAAACTTTAATAATGGCACATTATAGCACAACAAAAATAACGTTACAATGTAATATCACACTATTTTAGGTGAAAAAATTAACGTGATAGAGTTTGAGGTTGTTGGGGATCGACAGTTTCGGCGGTTTTGGAGCGTATTCAGGCGCCCAGACAACATACATACTTCTGTTGACGCCGATGCGACATCTGAGCTCAAGTGAGCTAATTAACATAGTTTCAACGGGCTACAAATCTACACCTTTTCTCTTGAAATATCATTGATTTCACCACTTAAAATTATGTTTCAGTCCTATAAAATGTCTGTACATGTACATATTTATTGATCAACATTATGCTGTCAAAATTAATAACAATAACGTTTTATTTGAATAAAAAGTTTTAACACACCTAGAGTGATGTATACGAAGTTCTTCATTATTAAAATATAAGACTTTATTATAATTCCCAAAAAATGCTAATGAGAGACTATGAGAAGAATGAATGTCGTAGAAATACTATGATCCCATAAATTTTGCGTAACACACAATACGTTCTTCGTAATAACGTAAGTACGTTGTGTAAGGATATGACACTAGATTTAAAAAATAAATTATTTAGTTCTGACTTACGTTATTCCATAACTTGTTAATGAGAGATTAGTGACAGATTGTGCTGATATGCTATGTTAGCAATACTCAATTCTCAAAGATCCAAAGGTTAAATTAAGTAATAACAACGTACTTAATTAAATTTAGCATAATCTTATTGCTATTTTTATCCAGTGCCTTTGGATGGGGCAGTCCGGTCTGCCAACAGTAATTTTCAGTATGCACTTTACATCAATAGGTGAAATAAAAATTACGTTATTTTCGCTTTGTCAAGTCTTTGCCATTACCCTACCAATTCAATTCTTGCCAACCCTACTGCTGAACCAATACCTAATAGCACAGTGATTATACTAATCACCTATGAATATCCAGTCGAGTGTGTGCAATTATACGCTCAGGATTATATCTGGTGGAGCGTTTAGTGCTGATTGTAATAAATCATATTGCAGATCAATAGGTATATACCTATTTGTATTGTATAGAAAGTACATCCTGTATAATACGGTATTGTTTACTGAAGAGTATTGTTAGTGAGAATGGGGTGAAAAGCGTGACTTTAAGTGATAAAATTGATTGTTTATTAAAAAGCCAATTAATAAATGGAGCAGATAATTTTCTGGCGAAGAAAGTTAAATGCGTCAGCTGATATTTCAACCAAATACCTCCTGCTGTCGATTTTTGGTAGAAAAAGAGAAATAATATTAATATATTTTTTTTATTTTTTATAATATCTCGGTTTTCGTGAATGTATTTATTATTATGTGTTCAAGCTTTGCTTTTGTCTGTTTGATGGTCTATATATTATTCTAAATATATGTAAGAGAGAATTTCATGCACACCACTCAAATAAATTAAACATTGTCTTAAAGAGTAATTCTAGGTTTGTACCTAGTAAACTGGTAATTAATCTTATAATAATTAGGTCCAACTACATTTTCGCTCAAAGGCACAATTCTCCGAATTAACCCGGGAAACGCGTAAATCAAAATTATTCTACAAGAATTTTCGACGAAAATGAATAGCTTATACATTTTTGGCAAATTGTACCAAATTCTTACAGAGTTATTTTTACTGATGCCAATATAAATAGGGTTTATGCGATAAAGCTAGAAACAGGTGTTTCGTGGAAAAGCTATCACGATTCAAATACAAACTTTTTTTGTTGGTTGTGTTGTCATGTCAACATGTAAGTTGTAATGTAAAGTATTTAAATAAGGCGTAAAAGGAGACCATTCTACTTGTGCCTTATGTTTACAAAAAAAAAAGAAACCCCCTTAAAAAACTAAAAAGTGATAAATAACTTTAGCACAGAACACACATTACTTACTTTACTTTCTGATGTCGGTGGCGGTGGCTTTGTATTTATTGTTTTGTATTGCCACCGACTTCCGAAAGTAAAGTAATGTGTGTTCTGTGCTAAAGTTATTTATCACTTTTTAGTTATTAAAGGCGGTTTTCTTTTTTTTGAAATAACTTTTTATTTTTCGCTCTTTAATGTTGCCTTACCATCCAAATCCATTAAGAAACGGCGACACACTTAAAAGAGATTGTAAATCCTCCAAAGATTGAAGAAACTACAACCACGTCTAAGTTATTTTTTTGGGAATTTGTGATTTTCTCAAAAAGCAGCCCTTTTGGAGAAAATCACAAATTCCCAAAAATCAAATCTATTTTTAAAATTTTTATGGGACCATTTCGGAATAAACCCCTTTCGAATATAAAAAGAATTTTGCAAATCCGTCTATATATGACAGAGTTATGCCCGAACATACTTAAAAAAATCTATGTAAACATTCGGATTGATAACCTCCTCCTTTTTGAAGTCGGTTAAAATGAGTGTAATGGAACTTCAACATAAGACAACCGACTATGAACCTGCCATTTTATCTCTTCACTACTCTTGGTTGACTGGTAGAGAATGCCTGAGACACTAAGTCCACCTTTGCACCACAGTGCAAGATTTTTAAAAAAATAATCAAAAACATTTCGTTGGAGCGACTACTAATTGGCTATTATTAGGTCTATTAGAATGGACACGATCTTGAGCACGAAGAAAAACAATAAATATTAAATACTTTGAAACTTTGACTATTGTCTTCCCACCTTCATTATAAAGTTTTCAACGATAAGTGAACGTTTACTAACTCATCGCTTGCTTACACCATAACCGACAATGGTAATGATAACGCCTGATTTACACGGCCAACGTTGGTCAATTTGGTTGATTCAACTAAATTTACCAGAGCGAACTGTGTAAATCAGGTGTTATCTTGAGTTATGGAGTCGGTGGGACGATAAAGTGAATCAATAGCCTTAATTTCTGTATCATTCAATCAAAATAAAGCAATTTGGTTGAACCGCGTAACATTGCCTTCAGGGTAACAGAACAAAACACTTCAATCAAACGTTTTCAGTAACTCTATGTACTCACTTACTAAGGTACTTTCCTTTTGTGTTAAATTGACTTAATTAGCCTTCAGAAATCGGTCGTAAGAAGATTAGAAATAAACAAAGGAAGTATTTTGCCCAAGAATTTCCCCTTTTTGACAAATCTATGTAATTAAATTGAAAATAATCCCGCCTTCAGTGGGTTTAGTTAATTTATATTACAATCTATTGTTTTTTATTAGCCATTTCGGAGTAATGTTTCATAATTATTTTTAATTAAGTGCCAGCAGCATTTTTGTTTTGATAATAGCTACATGTACTTCGGATTTAAGGAAACACGCACTAAGCGAAGCCGATTTCAGTAAATTAACTATCAAACGTCAATTAGCTAGAACAACTAGGTAAATAATCACATATTTCTTAAAGTAGATTTAGTGACGAAAATTTATCAGCCCATCAGAATATAAGACTATATACTCATTTTAAAGCATAAATTAGCAAGGTATGCCTAATATTTCCTTTAATATTTATTAATATTATTTGGTAGAGTTTTCAACAATATAATTTTCTAACATAATAATATCTCTCACATAAATTATTTCTCGTCTACACGTGTATATCCCGATACAACCGTCAGATATCACACTAATTTCCGCAATTAACCTCATTACTAATTTAACAACGTATGCAAACAGTTGGTATGACTACTTAAAAATTTAGGCAAATCTTCGCGATATTACGAGTATCATATTCCAGCCGACAATAGTCTATTACAGACGCAAGGGCTTCCCATTTCCAAACAAACATAAAAGGGGAACAGTCTTGTCTACTTCGGCTTTCTGTTGTTAGACTTGGAATTTAATTTTTATGGGTATGTTATTAGGGTGCTGATTTGGTAATTATTCTTAATATTTTTAAAGGTTTGGTGGCAATCGTGTTAGGTTAATTCAATAAAGGGCGAATTATTTTCATTGCAATAAATTTATTAAAAGAGGAAAATCTATGTTGTATCCAAATATAGTACGAAAAGCATTTGAATATTATAAGGCTATATTCAAGGCCAGTTCTGAAAAGTATGTTTTACTGCATTTATTTTAAATCTGAAATTGCCATAAAAATAATAACATGTTGTATTTGTTTTATGGTTTCGTTTATGACTGGCCAGTTTTATGATGAATGTGAACATGATATTTTACTCAAATATTAAAAAAAAAAATTATATAAAAAAAAAAAAAGAAATTGTATAGGTATTCCATGTTTTAATTTATATTTTTATGAATTAAATAAAACTTCACACATTTAAAAATTAAGCTGATTCCGAAGCGGCAAATTTTAACGTAAGTTAAAGGGAGTTTCGCTTTCTAATCTCTGTCTCAAAGTTACTCCCTCTCCATATTTCACCTACATTTTTGACAAGGTTTTGACATTGATTATCACAAAAATTTGATTGTAATTACGATTTTAATTACCTATAAGAAATTGGCCTTCAGAATGACTAAAAAATGCATTGCTTTTGGTGCTCGATGTTGACTTCTTCTGAAGCGCTACGGGAGTTTGTTTCGTGGCTCACGATTTTGTGTGTTACAGTAATTTTAATTAATATTAAACTGATGGCAGTAAATTATAGATTAAAGAGTTAGTATTGCATTAGTAACTAACTAATTAATTAATTTAAAATTTTAGAAGTATTAGGTTGTTTTATGTGTAGATTGGTTGTATCTGCGGTTTTTCAAATTATTTATATAAATTTTTGTTTATTAGGTAGGTATTACAATACATAACTTTTCGCCTGGATTCCCCGAAGGGTTTGTAAGTTATGAGTATGTTCAAGTTTGATCAAGTATGAGGACGAACCTATTCATTGTTGTTAATATATTTTTTTTGTTTTGAAACAAAAACCTATTATTTTGTCTCTTTTTTTGTTAGTGCTTGATTTCTTTATTTTTTATTAATTATAGACTAAATAAAATGTTGCCAACGAATAAATAAAACTTCAAAACGAATTAGACAAGTTTTTCAGTTTTTCAAGATATGGAAATATGACTGAAAATATTAAAATGAAAAGCTTTTTGATTTGAAAACCTTGTAATCAATATGTAACAAAAACAAATTAAATATAATTGCGGAGTTAGCTCATAAGCTTCTAAAAGCACCTACCACGTCTCTTTGCTAACTACGTAGGACAATACATTATGTAGTAATTGAATACGTAATATAACTGTATTACACATTCTACATCGTTAAAAACATACCTACTACACAGATTCACAACCATCAAACCAGTTTTCCCATTACTCGTCACACGACGATTACAAGCCATACACACTTACCAAGCAATCGCGAAATTTAATAAAGCCAGAGAGGTTGGCGTGTGTAGTCATTTACATTTAAAGCACCAATTATTTGACGTCATTAGCGCCCTCTGGTGGTCATAAAACGCACCCAACACGCGCACAAGCGCCCCTTTTTCGCGTTTATAAATTAGAAGTAAAATGGCGATTTTTAATCTGTGCCTCCCGTTGAGCCGGCCGTTTGTCTGTGTCGGTGCGTTCCTTGAATTAATTTAATCAATTCTGTTGAAGTGTGTACGGTTCTTTAGGTATGACGGTGTGTGGGGAAAAGTTGTTCATTAGAACTTGTATTATTTTAGGGATAACTTTTGTTTGGGCCGTTTTTTTACGTTGATATAGGTAGAAAAAGAATACTAAAATAATAATAACACTTGGCAATTATTATTTATTTATTTATTTATACTTCATGCACAAAGGTACAATGGCGGACTTAATGACTTAGGCATTCTCTACCAGTCAACCAAGGGTGGTGAAGAGATAACATGGCAGGTACATTGGTTACAAAAAGTAATATTTAAAAAGCCACTCACTGTAGGGCAAAGCGCTATTTTCATACGGAAAGTGTATGAGCAATGCTCACCGCACTTGCTAAGGGCGGCCAGCCCGTTAGGGCCGGCGCTCACTGCCGGCATGGCACGGCACGGAATGGCACGACGTGCTTCGGCAGGTCGAAGGACGCTTTGGCATGCCGCGTCACGTCGTGGCGTCCCGCAGCAAGCTCAGCCACTTCCGCACCATTTCAAACCTTATTTCAATTAGTTTAGCTGTCATAATCCTATGACCTAAGTGACTTGTGAGACGCGGCGGCCTGCCACGGCACGTTGCGGCATGCCACAGCACGTCGTGGCGTGCCGCAGGGCGCCGCGGTATGCCACGACGTGCCGCGGTATGGTTGTATCGAAATAAATCAATATTAGTTCTAAACTCGATGAAATAAGATTCAAAATAACTTGATTAGTAATAGAAATATTTGCCATGACACGCCGTGCCGTGCCGGCAGTGAGCGCCGGCCCTTATAGTTCCCATACAAACGCCTGTACGTAATTACGACGTTATAACAAATTTTCCTCCAAATATTTTTATTTTAACACACGGGTATCTTGAGGTTAATGTCCAGGTTATTATTATGAAACCCTTCATCCGTACAAAAGCCTCCTGACGGTCGCCGTCAATTGTTTTACTATTGTGTCTGCTAATTAGTTCGTTGCGAAACAAAAAGTTTTTTGAGAAACAAATTCAATAAACAATTTTTTGCACAGTTTTTTTCTAAACTTTGGCTGTTCATAATGCACTCATACATTGAAATATTAAAAATTGCATATGTAATGGAGACTCTAAATTACAAACATTTATATCAAAAACTTGGAATAATAAATACCTAAACCTCAAAAAAAAAAACAACACGTATTTCCTGGAACAGGATTTGTGAAATCTCTACGCGCCAATTTTCGTGCGATACTATCGCGTTCTCACTTATTTGTTTGTTTTGCCCAGTTTCTGACCTACAACCTCATGCATGACAGGCGGACGGCTTAACTATTTCGCAATCACTACATTTCCTATTCATTACTCATTTGATACAGAAATCTAAACAGAACAAGCTGTTGACGTTCAAGAAACAATACACGGCGCACCCGCTGCAAACTTAATGCAAATTTCAAGTAGCATTCTCACAAAATGGCAGCTTTGAGCAGTCATTAAACCTCCCCCACCCGTTTCAGAACAAGTACCAACGAATTTAAATCACATTCAAATTTCGCACTTCGATTAAAAGCTCTAAGAGCAACGCATAAGTGTTGAACAAACATTGGGTACAGGCTAACTTAAACCTACGCTGGACAGACCGGATTACGAGAAGCTCTGATCCCCAAAGCGATGGCCCCCCACGTAATCCTAAATATGGAAGGTGTCAGGGAGGGGACAAGTGTCTAACTGAATTGGTCGCGTGCATGTGATCCCAATTACTATGTGCAGAGAGCCAAGCCGCTTATGCAAATGACGATTTCCCGCGGACGCATCTAATGGGCCGTGTGCGGTGGTGGGGGTCCGATGCATTTTTAGAAGCATTGCTAGGGCTGTCTGACTTGCATTATATAAATCCATGTATTCAAAAAACAAGCTTCCATTAAATTAGTTTTCTTGTTTCTTACATGACACTACACTAAAAGCTGTCTCAATTTGGATAACCATCATAAATAATCTTTGAAGCACAAAATTTTGCCAAAATTACGATCATTGCCCAAAATTATACCAAATGCTACAAGGAACTTCGCTTCCGAAATTTCCCGTTGCTGTGACAACTCCAAATAGATTCTATTTTTGGCAACCCTACATCTCCTTCCCACCTTTTAGTGCTAAATCGGGATCGTGATGCAGAGGATAAAGTGACCAACGGATAGACACTGGCAGGTCGTGCTACACACTCCAGACGATTGAACTCAGAGACATGTTATGTCTTTGAGCGAGTATAAATGGAATTATTTATTAACTGAAATTTATAAGAAGATATTGCTACCTTTCTTTTTATGCCAATAATTAATGTGAATGTAGTTACTTATAAATATTATGTAAATTAATTACTACACTTCTACAAAAAAAAAGACGAATCAAAGAAAAAGTTTGCAGTTTCGAAACTGTCATACTGGCCATTATTTTGATGTCATTGGAAACTGTTCCGAATTCAAAATTTAAACTATAGAATATGTTTAAACAAAAAAAGCAGGGTGGCCACAGATGTACGATTATGTTTTATGAAAGTCCCAAATACTCTTTCCACGTCATACATTGGCTGGGATTCCGCAATTTGATCAATTTATAACTAAAGCGAGCACTTTTATTGGCGCTTATCCCCTTTAATTGCCATGGGTGCGAGCACGTATCGTTTTGGATGTTTTTTTTCGTCGTTGTGTGGGCAGAGATTGTAGTTCGGTGATTTAAGGGAGCAATTACGACGTCCGTTTTGGAGAATTTCATGTTGTTGCTGATAGATAGATAGTTATATCATACACATTACTGAATAAGAGGACGTTTTATCGAAGTTATTTGACACTAGTTAATTTGACATGATACGGCTATCATTATACGGCTTCGTAACCTAGGTGGTAGTGTATCTGCCTCAGACGCATAGGGTCGCCGGTTCGAGCCCGCCCAGGGTAAACGGTGTCTAGTTTAGTAGTTGTTTATCTATTTATATATTGTGTATGTTTATCAGCTGTCTGAAACCCATAGTACCTACAGGGTCTGCTTAGTTTGGGCTCAGATGGCCGTGTGTCCTCATATATTTTATTATTATTATTATATTTATTTTAACATGATACTCTGTTCGATTATCTAAATGATATCATGATTTCAAAATGCCATTCTGTAGGTTTTTATTGTTATAAAAACTACACGTGCTAGAGAACGCAGAACTCTCACACAATAACAAAACGAATGCTCAATACCAAGCAATAGAACCAGACTATTGTTATTCTTATAAGTTCACAGATTCTTTATTATCTAGGTCGATAGACCGAAGCCCCTTTGATGTTTCTATTAATATGGTTACTTTCATTTTAAATCTGGAAACCAAACAACAAAACCCTCTATTATTTAGGCAATTTATTAATATCTGGTTCCTTAGTGCCTTACCCTTTGTCCTACGTGAACGACAACTTAACGACTTGTGGCCTACGTAGTCGCCATAATGAATGTGCGACTCAACGCGGCAAGTGCGGATTTGTATTTTGCGCGACGAGACGCGACACAATAGTTTATTAATAATTAAATATATACTATTATAAGTAGGTACAGTCGAACAAGCTAATTGGTTTACAGGCAAATATATTCATCTTTCTACTGCACTCACAATATTTAATTTTATTCCATTTTCTCATCTCGAGCACGTAGGTATCCCTGGTACCTACGTAATAAATATAAAATAATAAAATAAATAAATAAAATGTTAGTGTAGTAAAAAGATGAATAGTTTTGCCTGTAAACCAATTAGCTTGTTTGACTGTACCAGTGTTTTTTAGTAAAGTCACTAACATCCTCTTTTCAATAGAAAGTTGGATATTGATAGGTGCATTGATAGGAGCTCGTCGCGTTCGGTCGCTCATCTAGGATAACGTCTTAGATAAACTCATGTTTTTCTTAGCGTGTCGATCGGAATTTTTTTTTTTTTCCTTTTCATGTTTAGTCCAGTATTCAGCTACGGCGACACCATCCGCAGACACAGTCATTAGGTCCTCAGGTGTGCAGCTAACAGGGCATGTGGGGCATGATAAAAGGTGGGTCATGGTCTACTGGGATACGCCGCATTATAGGCACTGAAGATCGGACCAACTCTCGATACCTAGCTATTAAGTAATTGGGTGAAGTTATTTATATGAGCAAATTTTTAACTTGAATGCTCAAAGACGCGATATCGATCCAAATAGCATTATCGAAAAGACCAATACTGATTATCCACACTAGCACAGTATAAATATTAGTACTACCGTACAGTAGCGACATGCTCCGCCTCCCTCAGCTGAAACCGTTCCTCACCTCTCCCCGCGTCGAGGACTGCTCTGGGAACTGCGTTTTTGCTCGAGCGGCGCGTAGACACGCATACACACGCACGTATTTGTACAGTCTGTTATTTTAGTAGTACCTAGTGTAGGCAATTATATCGTTTCGTTTCTATGGAGAGTCGCAGGTGTGACACTAGTGACCAGTGATAAAAGATACATCTTTAAGGTCCAATTTCGAGCTCCGTTGTAACTGCAGGTTAAAAGTTGTGCAAGTGTGGTACGTGCTGTTACTGTCATGGCGTTCGGAACTCATTTCATAGAAATACAGTAATGGCTCGAATATCCGCGGATACCGAAACGAGAAGTAAGATCTGTATCCGTACCGTATCCATTTATTTTTAACGGATCATTTTGTATTCATACATTTTATTATACATATGTTTTTTTTAAGAAAAGTAGAACTGAAATACGTCAATTTAAAATAGGTACGGTTTATTTCTCAAAACCACATATTTGGCAGATTTTTTTATTTTGCCAAGAAAACAAGTGTAAACTATGCTATCCTATGTTAAATACAAACAAAAACACGTCGCGATATTGACGCAGAGTTAACTATCGATTCTAGGTCACACGCACGACGCCAACAGAGTGCAAAAGTTGAAATCCGTATTTTCGGATCTAGACTTTAATGATCCGTGGATTCCTTTATATTTTTAACAATTCGGCACATCACTAATATAAATAGATACAAACAGGTAGTGCCCTGCTGCAATTGCAGCTTGCAGTTGTCGACAGCCCGTAACTCAGAATTTTACCTTTACTCTACCTACAAAACTTACCCTTACTGTCAAAAGAACAATAGGAACTATTAACCGATTGTCTATCAAACTAATAATGCGACAAAAACATGTGTTTTCGTGTTCCGTATCACCAACTGATCAGTGTTTTATCGCCAGGCGGGCTATATTTGAATATAATTTGCAGCATTTTGCATAATTTCGAAATAATCATGTGTTATGGCGGCTTGAATGTGGGGTAAATAGTCGTCGGCTTTTAAACACGACACGTTATTGCTTTGAGGATAAGTAAAACTTGTGAAATGGTTTGGGGAATTTTGTCACTTTTAGAATGAAAGTATGTTAAAGGGCGGATTCTTTTGAAAAATTTTTTAGCTTGTGCCAAAGATTTAAATCATAGATGTCACCGCATATATGTAGGTATGTCACGCGAAAGTGTTAATACTGAGAACAGTGAGCTCAGCCATCTTCTTGCATAGTATAAAACAAAGTTGCTCCCGCTGTCTGTATGCTTGAACCACAAAATGGATTTAAATGCGGTTTTCATCATTAGATAGTGATTCAAGAGGAAGGTTTATATGTATCTACATGTAACCCGGGCAAACTTGGGGCAGGTCGCTAGTGTTCAATAAAATTGACGTTTTCATTACCAATCTAATGAAACGGTACGTGACTATCATTGGAAGTGGTAAACACAGAAATTTTGGGCTTTAATAGTCCTAAGAGAAATTGACAATCCTAAGTTTTTTAATGTTTTGTCTATGTGGTTAGTTAATTTGATAATTTCGGTTGACACTAAATTTCATTCGCAAGTGCGAATGATTTTAGTTTGAATTGATGAATTCATCCTAGGCAAGCGTGCTCCACCTTAGATACCATATTTAAAGTCATGAACAAATAGCTAGATCTCACTGGTCACCGCGGCCTGGCAGCCGAGTACACTCGTAGCCTTAGGCCGCATCATCACTTAAGATCGTGTCAGTTGCGGCCAAACGCAAGCAGAAGAAAAATAATTTTACTCCAAATTGAAACTTTAGGGCCTGCGCCTACTTTTAGGCATGTCACAGCAAGGGAGTTATTGTAAGCCATGAGTATGTAACGCAGCATAATACACCATAGAGTCAAGAATTTTAATCGGTACAAAAATAATTATTATTGTGATTATTGTCGAGATGTCACTTGTATATTATATTAAGATAACTTATTGTGAAATGACAATTTATGAAATAAATAAGAAACTTTGTAAAAAAGACATATGGTCGTTTTTTGTTTGAACTGTTTAGTTTGTTGACGAATAGCGTCATCACGCATAATCACAGATAGCCTGGTCGGGCTCTAGATACAAAATCAAATGCGCGTCAGTACGTGTTTAAACATTGAATTATAATATCATGACATTAAGGTATATTATGTTTCATCACATAAAAATCCCTTGCCGTGCCATACCGTTGGACGGTGTAGGTAAACCTGGACACCTTAGATGTAAAATAAAAACAAATACTATTGTCTAATAAATCAAAGAACTATCAATCTAAATACGTCAGGTCATCCATCATCACATCGTTGACATAGACATGCAACATCATAGACAGTCTCATGCCATCGGTATGTTAGTACTGTGACGTGCCAAGAATTGACTCACGCGCCGACCTTTAGTAGGGCTTTCACTATATATTTTATAGACAGTTAATTTTCTTAGTCCAATTATTTCACGGAAAATTATTAAAATCATTATGATCCGGTAATCGAACCAAATGCACTTCTATATGGTGTTGTTATCTATATATGTATGTATTTACAAAAAAAAAAAAATGTATTTGTGTTTCAGCGGTCTGACACCCATAGTACAGGGTACTAAGGGTACCCATAGTACAGGGTACCCCAAACTAGGGAGTAGTTTGGGGTCAGATGGCCGTGTGTGAAAATGTCCCCACATATTATTATTATTCTCATTTATTCATTTATTTACATATTTCATTATATTTTTAAATATTAGTAAAAAAAAACATTTAAAAATATAAAAAATTGTAGCCCACCGGTATCGGGAACAGGGGGGTCCAAGCTACCGGTGGTCAGGGCTCCTGAGAGAGGAATCTCCTGACTATACGCGCCGTGTCCAGGAGTACCGCTTTGTGTATCAACCCCTTGATCCAGCTGCCTAACGAGAGCCTCCTTAGGTGTTGGTCGAGGCTCTTGGAAATGAGTCCATTGGCCGTAACGACTATCGGCACAATGACTGCTGTATTCACATCCCACATGTCGACAACCTCGCGAGCCAAGTCAAGATACTTAATTTGTTTATCATTCTCGGTTTTCACGAGGTTCTCGTCATGCGGAACCGCTATATCAACAATCATTGCGCGACGCTCTAATCGATCTATCACCACTATATCAGGCTTATTGGCAACAATAGTCCTGTCAGTGATGATAGATCGATCCCAATACAACGTGATATTGCCATTTTCGAGAACTGGGTCGGGCACATACCTGTAGTACGGTACTTCCGACTCCACAAGCCTGTACTTTAGAGCAAGTTGCTGGTGGATAATCCTAGCTACAAGGTTGTGTCTATGCAAGTAGTCTCCGTTAGCTAGACGAGAGCACCCAGAGATAATGTGTCGGATTGATTCACCCGGCCGGTGGCATGCCCGACAAATGTCAACCGTGCCGTCCTTCACAATATACCTCCGGTAGTTTTTCGTCATCATAACTTCATTCATAATCGCACAGACAAAACCTTCGGTTTCCCCAAACAGGTCACCAAAACGCAGCCAGGATACGGACGCCAAGAAATCTACATCAGGCCCATGTAGGGCCCGGTAGGAGCACCCGTGAAGCTCCTTGCTCTGCCATACCTCCTTGCGGTCATTAGTATCGAGTACTACAGGTTTGCGCCAGTTCTCGTTCACTAAGGAGAGCGGGGTGAGGCCCTTGTCCACTGAGACCACATCTCGGTGCATACCCACGTCGGTTTTAAGGAAATACTCCCTAAGACTGCATACCTCACGGTTGTGCAGGGACTTAGCATTAAGAAAGGCTCCGCCTCCGCACTTCCGTGGGATATACGGTCTCATTACCGATGACCGTGGGTGATGCATCCGATTTGCGGTCAGCAATGTACGGTTTTATTATTATTATTATATCACTGTTTGTTTTCCCAAAGAAATAAAATAAAAATAAAAATAATAAAAAATATTATGTCATAAATCGACAGGTAATCAATAAACATTGTCTTAATAGTTTCGCGTAATCATTGGCAACAAAGTTGAGAAACAATTGTGCAACATGAAAAATGTTCCTGCACAATGTTGCTCAGCTTTTATACAGTCCCCGCAACATAAGTTTTGTTTTTTATTTGTTATTTTTTGGTATTTTATTATTGATCAAACTTTGCAATTTAACTGACGTAGGTAGGTTATTCAAAATATTAATAATTATAAAAAACATGTTGCTGAAATAATGTTGCGCTACATTGTGCCTCAAAAAATACGGAACATAATAATAAAAAGAATTAACGTGCAAGCCCTAACGCTAGATTAACACTGCAACATAAAACATGTCATGTCAACATTACTGTGTCAATTGTAATGATAGATTGAA
Organism: Charanyca ferruginea; assembly: GCA_947361185.1. NCBI lineage: Eukaryota > Metazoa > Arthropoda > Insecta > Lepidoptera > Noctuidae > Charanyca > Charanyca ferruginea. The sequence continues at coordinate 5,805,788 of OX376062.1, forward strand.
AGATTATCGCTTTGAAGTGGACGTTACACGCTGTTGAATCGATTTCAATTCGATTATTTAATCGATTTGTTCTACATTTTGTATGAACAAGACTTTGCTATGTCGTTTATTGACAGGTGGAAAATAGTTCTTGTTTCAATGTTTTAAGTAGTATTATCGTAACAAATAGTAACTATCATAGTGCTATACTATTATTAACCCGAAAACTAGTGAGGATGGATGGATGGATATCTGTAACTCTTTCATGCTTAAATAGCTAAAACATATTATCTGAATTTGGCACGCATATTAATAGCGCGTTTTTTCTTTTTTTTTTAACTTATCCTATTGGATACTTGAGCTTTATTTTAAAATCTACGCAGACGAAGTTGCGAGCAGAAATTAATATCGAAATAAAAATAAAACCTACTTAGAAGAACGTAAGCCATTCTTACGAAGAATGTTCATAACGAACGTTCAACCGATAAATACCAAAAAAAAGAACAGAAATTCAATAGAATCCTACCGAGCGATTGAAAAGTTGCCAGACCTAATGAAGCTTGCGATTTAAAATTAAACTTCTTTTTTTTTAATTTGCATACAAGTACGTATCAGACGGTAAAACTTTTTTAATTTGGCTTTCCCGTGCCGGACGGCGTAGCGCGCTCTCTACGGCGTAGAGGGGGCGGGGCGTAGCGCGGCTACACATGTTGTGATTATTGTGTTTCGAGAATCGTGTTCCATTTAATACGAACAAGACAGATTTCCTCGTATTTTTTATGAAAACACATTAGTGCTATTGTTATTAATTGTTGCATCATTGTTTAATTCAAGAGAAATAATTTTAGTTCCCAGGTCCAATTAGGTATGTACAAAAAAATATAATATCATTATATTCTTTCTTTCTTCTATTAACATCTGATCAACAAGTAGTTGCGTTTGCGATACCTTAAATCAATGAACTGACTTATTGACTGAGCGAGACTGAAGGCTACTAATTCTACTATATAAAAAGCTTTTTACAAAAAAGACAACCGCCTTCAAAAAGTGAAAAATAACTTTAGCACAGAACACACATTGACTTTAGTTTCGAAATTCAGTGGCTTTGTTCTGTTTGTTGTTTTGTATTGCCACCGACTTCCGAAACTAAAGTCAATGTGTGTTCTGTGCTAAAGTTATTTTTCACTTTTTGAAGGCGGTTGTCTTTTTTGTAAAAAGCTTTTTATTTTCCGCTTTTTAGTACCTCCTTCTCATTCAAATCTATTAAGAAGAGATTGAAAGTTAACTACTACAAAGATTGATGAAACTAAAACGTCGTCTATGTAAAATTTTTGGGTATTTGTTGATTTTTCAAAAAGTGCTGAATCAATTTCGATAAAATTTATATGGGACCACAACTGAAGCATACCCTATCTATAAAAAAAATAATTTTCAAAATCGGTTTACGTTTGCCTGAGAAATCGCGTAACAAATCGCGCACATACTTAATGCAAATTTAAGACTTATACGGTTTTCTCATGGATGCCATAGTCAGAACTGGACCAAAATAAAATGGGACCACACGGGAAGCACTAGCTTCCAAATAAAAAAAGAATAATCAAAATCGGTTCACCCAGTCCCGAGAAATCAGGTAACAAACATAAAAAAAAAAAAAAAAAAAAAAAAAAAAAAAACATACAGACGAATTGATAACCTCCTCCTTTTTTGAAGTCGGTTGAAAACGCACGAATTCTAGGCGCAGTCTCATCTAAGCTACAATCAATATCAAAAATGTAGGTAAAAAGAGGCGTTTTTGACAGACTTCCCCCTGGGCAACGAATTGATAACCTCCTCCTTTTTTGAAGTCGGTTGAAAACGCACGAATTCTAGGCGCAGTCTCATCTAAGCTACAATCAATATCAAAAATGTAGGTAAAAAGAGTCGTTTTTGACAGACTTCCCCATGGGCATGTGGCCCTAGGGGTTGCTAGGTCGGACAAAGTTTTATTGGGTTTTGCTAATAAGAATTTCTTAGTAGGAGCCCTGAGTTTAGTAGTTAGTGATAATCTGACCGATTACGGTTCAGGCCCCTTATTCACAATCATTCGATTCGATTCCGTACCGAATCGAATCGAACGCAATTCAAAAATCCGAAACCGAATAATTTTGACAGTTCAAATTCGATACGAAGACTGAAATTAGATTGTCGAATACGGTTCCTTACCGACACGGAAACGTATCGAATGGTTGTGGCCAACAAGGGGCCAGGTCCAAAATAAGTTAGACCAACCAAGAGACACATTTTAACGCCATTCATCTTTCTATCTTGGATTTAATTAGATATCTCCTAGACGTAATACAAATTACAACGTAGGAAACCATAAACTAGTATGTAAAGCAAGCTATGATTAAGCATGTGATATGAGAGTAGAGAAAGTGGGAGTGGATGCGCAAACGCAGGTGGCGTTTGCGCATACACGTGTGCACTTTAACATCTGCTTACTGGAGTACAAGGCTGGTCTCCATTGACATTGGCTGACGTGACCGAAATTCCGTCGCAAGAGTAATTATTATTTTATCAATTGCTACGAAGACCATTAGTATAGAATTTTAAATCAAAAATGTCTTACAAATTAAAACGATGGTTTGACTCAGTTTCACATTCATTCATTAACATTAAAATAACGGAATTCCCGTAATGAAATACAAAACCCATTGTAAAATAATCAACCAAAAATAAACATATCCAAAACACTATACTTCCGCGTAAACAAATAATTACTAAAACTAAGCCATTAGCGGAGTCGGAGTGACCTCCATTTCGGGTGAGGGTAGTAATTTATTCATACTACCCCCAACTTATCCCGGGACACGCCGTGATTCTATTGTGATCAATAATAATTAGTTTCGGAGGTGTGTTTTGGGATAAACAAACGTATAACGTACATATTTTATTAGTTCCAGGGATTTGGATGGCAAATGGACCTAATTTCGGTTGAAATGATGATAGTGAAATTATACGTCATCTATTTATGATTATAGTCTTCTTAGGGTTCCGTACCCAAAGGGTAAAAACAGAACCCTATTACTAAGATTACTGTCCGTCTGGCTGTCTGTCACCAGACTGTATCTCATGAACCGTGACAGCTAGATAGACAATTGAACAGATAATGTATTTCTGTCGCCGCTATAACATCAAATACTAAAAACAGAATAGAATAAATATTTAATGGGGGCTCCCATACAACTAACGTGATTTTTTTGCCGTTTTATTGCTCGATATTAAAAAAAGGTTATAATATAGTGTCATAAATTGTATAGATAATGGTACGGATCCACACTAGGAATTTCACCTGCATCGTGAGTGCGCTTATAAAATACACATACAGAAACGCATACACACAAACTACCAGACCAGCAATAACTACCTGTAAGCTACAGTGATGTGATTAAACGTTAAAAAATATTAATGGTTAAAAGTTAAAAGTTAAATAAAAATAACATGTTAAATTAAAAGTTAAAAATATCACTGTTAAGAAGATCATCATTTTTAACACGACCCGTGTCTTGTTATTTTTTATGAAATCCTAAATGTTTAAACATGTTCCGTTGGTTATTGGTGGTACCTACGAGTTCCAAATTACGGCATTAATACGTCTTGAAGTCATAATAATAACACAGGTATCTCACTATCACAGACACTCATGAACACAATCAACGAATCCCAGAATAAAATTTGCAGGAAATAAATTGACATTGACGATCAAACATTAAAAGTTGTTTTAAGTTTTCAAAAACTGATACTATTACCATAGCATAAGACTTACAATTCTATGAATAACTTTTAACATGACGTGTTAAAAGTTATTTTTTTTGCCAGGCAACTTTTAATTACAATTCAAACAATCAAGACTTTATAATGACCATAATCGCTTACATTAGGAACCACGCCATCTTGTATTAAAAGTTATATTGACAACATACGTTAAGAGTTATTTTCAGTTTTCAACCAAAAAGGAATACTATTTCCATAGCATAAGACTTACAATTCTATGAACAACTTTTAACGTGTGTTAAAAGTTATTTTTTTTGCCAGGCAATTTTCAATTGCAGTTCAAACAATCTTGGCTTTATATCGATCATAATCGCTTGCATTAAGAACAACGCCATCTGCAAACACTTGTAATATAACTTTTAGAATAAACTTACACGCGAGCCACTAGAGGGTGTTAAAATAAACAATGATATTGCTCGCCCAATTCGAAGAGGTTCGTTGTTATAACTTTTAACGGTAATCTCAGTTATTATTAATGAAGTTAAATGTTAAAAAAAATATTCTGTTAAATTAAGCGTTATAACTTTTAATGATCTTCTCTAGTAAGCTACACAAAGTTCTGCGCGGTAATCGAACCTACGACACGTAGCGTAGCAGCCAAGCCGAAATATACGTTACCAACATATTTATTAAATAAATCGTTTTTATAATAAGCGTTTCTATATGTAATTCTATCGTCTAGGTAGGCTGGTTATTAGTAAAACGATCTTAGAGGTGAACTGGACGCCATTATTGTAATATTTAGACCTGGTTGTTAGGGAAAATTGAACGAGTGACATCAAGGTACTGCCTATTTATGTAATTTTATGTATGTCTAATGTTTCTGTTGTTAGGTAAAATACCTCATTAAATTAAGGGCTCTGTGGGCAAGAGCTGCCAAAAAATGTATTGAGAGCTTTTAAAGATATATTACTATACCCTGTTCACATTAAGATTAGACATTTACAAAAACCTTTTTTACAGTCCGTTCAACCGATTTTGACTTCTATTGCGTTGGTAGCATGACAAATGGCAACTGCAGTAAACAGTTGTATTGTAACCACTTTTTTTTGCCTCTAATGTCATCCTTAAGCCTACGGAATAGAAGTCAAAATCGGTTGAAGGGACTGTAAAAAAGGTTTGTGTTTATGTTTTATCTTATTGTGAACAGGGTATAGTAGTTACTTATCTATTTGTGTAAGCGTCGACAAAAGGTTTTATTTTTTTTATCATTTTACACAAATATAGTACTATAGTAGTACATACTATGTCGTGAACCAAAGTGATAAGAATTATATAGTACTTCATAAACAGACCAGTATGTCTATTCTGTTACAATCTCCCTCGGTGAACACCAAGGTGAAGTGAGCTGTCATTTGTCCCGATGCTAGGGATTTACAAAGCACTCAGCTCACTTCACCTAGGTGTTCACCGAGGAAGAATGAAACAGAATAGCGCTACAGTAGTATAAGTTTATCTGTGGTGTGATCTGTCGTCTGTATGTGGCAGCATATCTCCAAAACAGCTGAACTGATTTAGATTTAGTTTTTCTTTTTAATTAAATATTGACTTAATCAAGAGAGATTGATTTGAAGAGTTTAGCTTTTTAGCCCGTTGAAGCTTTACAGTCTTTTTCGTGTTGATTATCGAATGTGAGCATATTAATATTACCTTCTACTTAAACTTAATGGGTCATTAGATTTAATACTTTCTAGAGGTTTTTAAATTTAGTGGAAGAAAAGTTTTACTCGAACTTTCTAGACAGAAAATTATTATAGTACAGTTTATAAAAGGTGTCTGATGTTTCAATTAATAAATTATGTCCTTCTACGTTATAACAAATGCGTCTATTCTCATAGCACTAATGAATAATCGACTGTACAGTGGATATTCAATATTAATGTGGGAACACAAGCCGGGCTTGCAGCCATTAGTTTTATGTTAAATTGATGTTCCTGGATCATAAAGGACGGTTTTCCATATTTATAAACTGTTTTTGTATTGATTGGAAACGTGCAGCGAAAGTAAGTTACTGTTATTTATTCTGTTTTGCTGAAAAATATTTCGTTTATTGATTGGGATGCTATAATGTGCAATGGGTTGCAAATTAAATCAGTCGTTTTATAGCTAGAATTATTTTGTTGATACAATTACAATCATCTGCATAGCCTTTTCCAACTATATTAGGGTGGGCTAGCTTTCAATCTAACCCATATGTTTAGTACCCATAGTATATGTTTAATACATACTATATTTACTTTTTATAAGCATGCAATCATTTTTCATAGTTGCTGTTTACATTTTATAATACTTGTTTTTATAGATTTTTGGAATCTTTTGTAACTTAAATGGGCCTTTAAAGGTACTTACATTATTGTCCATCAAGCATGAAGACTGTGTGTCTGCTAATTAAATATATTATAGTTCCCTTTTTATAAATCTGGAAAATAAAAAAATGTTTTGTTGTGACATGTTTGTCAATGACAGTTGTCGATCTTGACAATTGTCGGTAATTCTTTTAATTAGTTTTCGGCTTATATAACTTAAAACCTTCAAACTGATATTTTGTAGTCGAATATATGTGTGTATTGCTGTATTTTATACTAAACAGCTGGACACCCGCTAATGTATCTGGTGTTCTTAAAAATCCTATAAGCACTAACTGAATAAAAATAACTGGCAGACTACAATAATTGAGTCTAGCCGGTACTATAATACCCCGCTATATGACAATACGGGCGTTCCAGAAATAAAATTCATACTTGGAAAATAATATGAATTTCGGAAGAGCCAACAGGAAAGAAACCTGTCAAATGAGTCAGTCTAGATCTCGCTGTCCACTAAGTAACATGCTGAATTACTTAGAAGTCTACCGGTTCACAACCAAAAGTCGGTAACAGTCCTGAGTCGTGCCATCGAGCTGTCGCGTGCCTGCTACTCCCAGGGCGGGTCTTACTGTTAAGATCCCCGGGGACTTCCGTTCCAAAACTAGGAGCTGACCGCGGCAGTCTTATCTTCGGCCGATCCTGTTTCCCGGCCAGGCTGTGGAGCCTGGAAATCTCTGCCACTACTTAGTGCGTCTAGGTTAGTGTTTTTTATATCTCTGTTTTTATACTCATCGCATTCTTGTGAGAGCTATTTAATTTTAACGTACAAGTCTACTTAGCCTTTTATTTCATAATAGCAGTAGAACTATTACACCCGATGCAGCTGAATACCAGTGAGCGTCTGCCTATCAGACTTCCACAACCCAGTTACTGGGTGACACGATATCCCTTGCCTGATTGTAGTTGTGACAATTAGCTATATCGTAATAGGTTAATTCATAATTATTAACATTTCTATTTTGTCAAATTTCTCTCGGTTTATTTAGGTGCAGATAGAAGATATTTGACAAAGTTGAAAGGTTCATGCTCTTCCCATCATGGCGATATTATTTTCATTTTATACACTTGGGTACGATATGGCAACTGAGGTTCTCCCAGTGGTAAACGGCCCTCTATATATATTTGCCTAATTCTGTTCTGTCTCCTGCTTGATATGTGATTTTCCTTACTTCCCCGCTATTTTCTGATTAATTTCGATGCGGGATTCAAGACAGTTGAATCGTTTGTTCGGGACTCGTCAGGCTTCATTACCTAGGCGTTTTAATTATTTATCCGTTAGCACAATGTTTTGGGTGTGATGCAATATGTATTTGTGTATGATTTTTTATGTATATTGTCTTCTAAAGACTCTTGTTGAATAAATAAATTAATTGCATGAAACAGTGTTTTTTTTTTACAAAAAATAAAAGTAGTTTCCCAACAAATTTTGTTCAATGGTGATGTATGTCTATTTCACACCCGTATATTACGTAGTATACCTTTTACCAGAACCGAGGCAGTAAATTACGCAAGCATAGTTAGTGCGATATCGAATTTCCTTGTTACAACTAGAGGTGTGCACTGACGTGTTATTATTTCGCGATAATATATCCGAGTCGCGCGTCGGTGGAGGTTAGCCGCGTGACCGACGTTATAGGGGCGGGGGAGCAAGAAAGGTTTTTTGTTGCATTTTTAGAAAATTGTTATCATTCGTTTGGAGTGTAGGGGTGGAAGACATTTCGTTTTGTTGAATATTTTCTTACAATGGGCATTGTTAAGGGGTTGCCTTTGCAAGTAAATATGTTTTTTCTATTATAACTTTTAGCCGCGGCTTCGCCCGTCTGAATTTAAGGTGTAAAGTGAGTATGGAAAAAACTAAAATCTGATTTAGTTTCTTAACATTTGGCGATGCAACAGCTACACAAATAAAAATTGGTTGGGTAGACACAGCGCTCGAAGATAATTTACAGATTTTTATTCTCTAAAATTAATTTCTTAGACATTTTTTGAAAGCGTACATGAACTTGTGATCTTTCACATTTAAGGCAAACTGTTATAAAGCTGTGCTTCTTCATACAGAATAGAACTTTTTATTGAATTATTTTCTTACGGAAGCCTATTTTTTTATAATTAAATATAGCACTAAGCGATAACGCAGTGTCCTATAGCCGAAAAGAATTTCAAAATCGGACCAGTTGTACCAGAGATTAGCTTGTTTAAACAAATAAAAGAAGCTAATGTCACGTTGTGACCAGCAGTGCAAGAATCAAGAACATTTCTAAATTACAACTTTCTAAAATGATCAATAAAGCCTACATTCTATTCAATGAATAGTTGAATGTAAAGTTTCGATAAATTTTATTCAAATATGTTTGTATCTGAATAAAACTTTTCCAGCTCATTTTCAAAATTCAAATGCAAATAACCAAGCAAAACTTTTGATAATCAAATCGCAAATTCAGTTTCCTATCCACGCAACATCAAAAGCAATTCTCATTCAACATTTCAACAGAGAACTAATAAAAATAACCGCACCGCAAAAAACGCAATTCGTATAATATCCGCATCGCGCCAACCCTAATTGGACTGGCGTACGTACATTATTAAAACTGTCGACTGCTACTGTAGATGCAATGCTATCGAAAATAAATAGCGACATCACTATGCAGAAAATTCAAGTTATTTTTGTAATTACTCCACGAGTTATGAAAAAATGCTTTCTAGGATTCCTTGGGCGAGGGTTCTTATTCCTTGTTTACTGTTTATGGATATATGAATAAATAGGGAACCATAATTTTAAATGGTGAAATTAACATATTACCTACGTTTTTTTAGCTTTGACCAAAAATTAATCTGTCTTTCAACTTCTTCGCCCTCAACAGTTTTACTGAAAAACGACAGAAAAAAATGGTATTGGGATTCCGTACCTCCAAAGGAACACACGGAACCCTATAATATCACTTGTTTAGTAATTAAAACCTCCACTAAAAAGAAAGTAAAGAATTACGAACCCATTCAAATAAAACATGAATTTTAAAGATAAAACAGAAAATTTTAAGCAATCGTTGTAGTTCAAAACTTAATTTGCGTCAAGTTTAAGGTATTAAAATTAATCTCTTTATCTTCAAAGCGGTATGAATATAATTCAGGCAATTAAACAAATTAGAGCGGTAGGCTGAACCACGTGCCACTTTAGGTGGAAACCGCCAAAACATAACTCGAAAATTTGCTGAAAGAGCAATAAACCGATGTCAGCCTTTTGTTAGGACAAGCCTTTTCATGCTATTCCAAAATCACTACAACCCCTGAAAGCCATAATCAAACGCGGCGACCACCAGAAAAGCGCCGAAGCAATGTAACTCGACGAGTCCCAGATTTCTCTGGGACTCGTCGAGTTACGACTGTCTTGGAGCAACGAAACTAATCAGAAAAGAACAGCCGCCAGAGGAAAGGAAGAGAGGAGTAAAAGGAAAGAGTGGAAAGAAAGTGAAGAAAGAGTAAAAATATATTTTGGTCCTGGTCTTACAAAGCTAACCATTTCAAACTCTAGAATAATGCCTGTATTAACAGCATGATTAAACACCATTAAGGCTCAGTTTTCTTTCTCCATATGATCACTATTGACATAAACGGGTCGATTCAGCAATCGAACATTCGATTCGGTAATCTCAATACAACGTGATTGTTAATAACTGTATATTTGCAAAATTTTGAATCTTAGTAAATGTAACATTGAATACCAAAATGTTTAAATCTTAACTTCATTCATTATTAAAGTAGTAGTTCTGTAAACCCCGCAACCACGTTGCACTACTCTTCTCTCGTAACACAGAGTTCTATTACTGGACAAGACAGTACGACAAACTCAAGCAAATTCACACGTTAACCAACTTCCGCTAAGTATAACTGCGCTTACTACAGAGGATATTGTCTAACTTACGGGCAAGTGATGTGTTGTGGTGGGTACATCTAGATTTAGTTTTACTATGTTCAACTTGGAGTGAATTTAAAGCGTATGCGGAGTACAGGATGCTTGTTTTGTTACAGGATGAATCCTAACGAATATAGGAGGCATGGACAGCTGTCGACCACATTTTATAGAACAAAATATACTTACACTCACGTCCCTGTATATCTTTGAAATATGTCTGTTTGTCAGGAAAAATATATCACTTTTCCCTTTAAATAAAGATCATTATACCCAGCCACTAAACTTGCGACACCAAAATGATCTAGCATTACCGGTTTCAAAACTCTCTATTTTCCATTCAGACCCGTATGTAATGTGTATAAAGATTTATAATAAAATTCCAAAATTCTTGAAAGAAATTAAAGGAAACAATTTATTTAAAGCGAAATTGTTCGGTTATTTGAACCAGAAGTGCTACTACACTTTGCAATAATTTTTTGAAGGAAATACATAAACAAACAGTTCGCCATTACTTGAAGACAAATGTAGGTCTATATTTAATTTAATTTAATTGATTTTCATTAATTCATTAATTTATTTTCATTAATTCATTAATTTAATTGATTTTAATTAATTAATTTTTTAATTTTTATTTTGATTGGATATAATATTCTAATTCTTCAATAATAATAATAATAATTTTGTTAAATCTGACATGATAATTATAATTATAATGATGAAAATGTATTGACATTACTACACTTTGCAAGAGTTTTTTTGAAGGTCATGCATAATTATATACACCAATTTTTTATTAAGTACAGTCACCATTACTTGAAAACAAATGTAGGTGTATATAATTTAATTTATTTTCATTAATTAATGTTATTTTCATTTGACATAATATCTGGAATTCTTCAATAATATTAATTTTATTTTGATTTGATTATGTGAATGATTGTGAGATTATGAAAATATTTTGAAATGTAAAGTAATTAATTTGTTTATTTCATTTGTTTTGCAGTGCCCTTACAGGGTGCATGTTTGATACTAAAACCATTTTTCCAACCCCTGTACAACATGTTTGCAATAAACTGATTTGATTTGTTTTGATTTGATTTGATTTTAATATTTAGAAAATATTCACCGTCTCAATAGTTGTTTGAGTAACTTAGATTATATACCGAGATACCGAGATATGGAATGTGGCGTGCAAAAAACGTATTCGTAGAAACCAAAATGCGCAATTTGAATTTAATAATAATATTCATTTAGGTTTTGGTTAGGTCTTGCTTTAAATATCCTACTAATATTATAAATGCGAAAGTTTGTGAGGATGGATGTATGTGTGTGTGTATGAATGTTTGTTACCCTTTCACGAAAAAACTACTAGACCGATTTGAATGAAACTTTACAGTAATATAGGTTATTCATCAGAATAACACATAGGCTACAATTTATAATGATTTTATGTAATTTTGGTCATAATATAACGTTACGTGTCAATTAAGTCGGAAACAAATCTTCCATCTGAGATCTATCTTGGCGTGCGCTGCCTTAACCAATGGAGTTACATAAAGATAATGTACCGCAGGATTGTTTGTTTTAAGTAGGTCTAAATAAAAGTCCGCGACAGCATATATCTACATTTTATGTGCTAGCCAGTACGACCAAAATTGTGAACCATAAATTTAATTTAATTTGGTACTATTTTACAATGCACATATTAGTATATAATTATCAAACTTATCAAAATGAATACATTTCTCGCATTAAGTATTTAATGTAGATAAACTTTGTCTTTCACACTAAGTAATTTGGCCGAATAGTTTAAAAGTTATCACGCTAAGATTGACTTGAACGGAGCGCCTAACGGCGGCCGGCGGCGGGCAGACGTCATTGATGGTTGTGTTCTGTATGCATTTTTATTGTCATGTCATTTATTCTTCGTCATTTATCCTAGATAGTGATGAATTACTTTTTATATTTAAATTCAGTCGTATAGGAATTGTCCTTTATTGTTTGTTTAAATATAGGATCGTAGATTTCGTTATTTAGATATATAGTTTTTATAAGTAGCAAATAAAAATAGATTAGGTACTTACCTACTTTTACTTTTCGTTTATTACAAAATCTATTAAAGAAACCGCATCAAAATCAGTTGCGTAGTTTTAAAAATGTAAGCATACATAGGGACATAGGGACAAAGAAAGCAACTTTGTTTTATACTATGTAGTGATTAAATAAAAGAAACATTGGTCCGACCTGTTTGTTAGTCAGTGTTAAGTAATCCGTTTGTGCTGGATAGGATAATCTCAAGCCCGGGGAAGGACATAGGGCTACTTTGCATAAACACACCATACAGGTAAAGATTGATGAAGAAACCACTAGACTTAGCATTTTGAAATTTGCAGAGTTCTATTATAGCTTAAAGTAATGAGCACTTAGAAAGGAATTCAGATAATTCTACCCTCAAGGGATTTCTTCTAAATATTAGGCATAGGGAGTTCAAAGATTGTATAGAAACTAATTTTGAAATTAGAAATCTGGGATGTACGATGTGACGGTACATTAAAAAAAAAAAGTATTCAAAAAAAATGTCGCGTGAGCGAAGCCGCGGGCAAAAGCTAGTAAATTATAAAGTCTTACGTGCTAACTAGGTGATTCTGTTTCAGGCGAGGAGAGCTGAATCTTGCAAAGTGGACTAAAGAAGATCAGATACAGGGAAGCATTGCAAGATCTAGCCGGACACAGTTGCTCATTTTCAATATTAGGAGATTACGTCATTTTCCCTCGTATGTAGGCATTACGTAATATTACATCTAGGCAGACAACAATCCATTGAAGACATCTCTTGCTACTACATTTTTTTTTTATTTTTGGAAAAAAATAAAAAAACTGTCGAATTGAGAACGTCCCCCTTTTTGAAGTCGATTAAAAAGACAAGAATACATTAGAAATAAAAATAAACATCGGGAACCTACTTACAATTTTTATTTTTATGTGCCATTCGCCTCTTAAACGTAATTATACATATTCCAATTCTATTTATATTTCAATTTAGAGTTCATTATCAATACATTAATGAAACCTGTTTAAGCATATTGCTATTTTGACTGTGTTTTGTGTATACAGGAGGTGCCAAGACAGGCTCCTAAGGCACACCTTGATTGTATAAACTAAGACTACACTCATCTCCTATCAGCCGAGTCACTACAAGCTTAGGAGAAGCTGTAACGCTTTGGGGGTTCATAAATCTCCGGCTAGATTATCGACGAGCTGTCTGGGAAACAGACGCTCCACTTTTTATGTACAGTTAAATAAGCTATTTGGTATAAAGGTAGCTAAATTTAAACTACTTTTATAAAATACTAGCTTTTGCCCCCGACTTGGTCCGTGTAAATATCGGTAACCGCGTAATCAAATGAAACCGCTAAATAATAAGCTATGCTTTTTCTATTTTAGCTTAGGCTGTATCAAATTTCATCAAAATCGAAGTAGTTTTATTTTTAACTTTCTTATTTTTAATGTTAATATGGATTGTGAGTGTGCTGCGTAGTCAATTCTTTGAGTATGAAAATAAAGCTTAAAAAAATATTACGCACACAATAAAAATAAATATTATCAGTGTAGTAAAAAGATGAATATTGCTTGTTTACCAAATACCTTGTTCGACTGTATATTGTAATTTTTCTAAACAAGAAATGTGTTTTAAAACTATTGATTTTTTGTAGTGATATCTAATCTGTAAATTGTTATCATTGGTGAAATAAATGTCACCTATATATTCTTAATCACAACTATTTAATAATTGTTATTACTATTTCTTCACGTGATCCGAAGGCTGGTCTTTTCTTGGGTCAAAGAATCAGCATTACCATACAACGTGGCAATGCAGCCTGTTGGGCACGTCTCCCGTTGACAGCAATGTGGCCGAGTTTTTTGATGCCCTTTGACCTCCCCTGCCTTTTTCTTGAAATTGTACATAATATTATTATTTAGATTTTTAAGATTTGTATACAAGGTGTAATGTCAAATACGCAAAACCTGAAAATAGTTTGATTAGAATAACGAGTAGAATCAATTGAACCACCTTTTAATATAGGTCACATTTTTCAAAAAAATCTTCATTAATCATGTTGCCCTGTCTATTTATTAATAAGTCAAGCCATCACGTGCGTAAATCTGCCAAAATAGGTAAACAAACACAAATGGTTTTCGTCCAATTTAAATTTTCTCATACGCGTGATAATAATAGTTCTTATTTCAATGCAAATACGAGTCTTGGTAAAACTAAAACAGCACATAAAACATTTAATTTTTTTTTTATGTTTTTTTTTTCTCTCAGTATTAGGTTAATTGAATAAAAAATCATTTGGGGTGTCTGAGGTTTTGCGTGTTTAACGTTACACCTTGTATAACTAAAAATGTAATTAATTATTGTTATTAAACATATGAAATTAAATTGACACCATCCTGTGTATTTCTATTCGAATTTTGAATCGAAAACTGTCAAAGCTTCTTTATTAGAAATTTGAATCGAAATCTGTCAAAACTTCCATTATTTTCCATTATCTATTCGTGAACTCCATACACAAGTAACACTCGTGCTTGACAGTTTTCTTTGTTAGCTAACCGTTTCGTGCCGCGTCGCAATGATTATTGTAAAACAAAGGACTGAACTAAAATGTTTTGAATATGGCTCGATACGCCGCTAATGGTTATCTAAGTTATGTAAACTGGTGATTAAAAATACTTTATAGTTTATGAATTAGATTAGATACGTTTTGTTTAGCCACTGTTGGAGTTGAAATGTATCTGATTAGTAGTAAGTTGTACTTATGTACTAGACTACTGCAAAAAGCTAAATTCAAATTTATACTTACTAATATTATAAAGCTGAAGATATTGTTTGTTTCTTTGGTTGAACGCGCTAATCTCAGGATCTTCTGGTTCGAATTGAGAAAATAGTTTTGTGTTGGATAGTCCATTTATCGAGGAAGGCTATAGGCCCATGCGAAGCCGGGTCGGGTCGCTAGTTAGTTAGCTATAAATCGTGTTACATCAAATACATGACGACGATCAATATTTATATTATAAATGCGAAAGTAAGTTTGTTACGCTTTGACGGCTAAACCACTAAACTGATTTTGATGGAATTTGGCGCAAACTCAGCTTGAACTTCAAGAAAGGATATAGGCACCTTTTTAATCCGCAACTTTGTCTATATCTGCGATAATCGAAATTCACGAATTTTACTGCAATTATAATCTTAACTTAAAAAAATCCGAAGAATCAGAAATTCCTTATTACTTTTTTGAATTTAGAATTCACAAACATGACCAATCAAATAAAAATGAATCCGTTTGAACCAAAGAGCCAAATTAAATCACGAACAAAATAATATATAACGATAAAGTACTTATTTATTTAAGGAACACATTACAGAATACAGGCACAATAATAATGCCTGTAAAAGATAAGGTCGAGACTGTATTCCTAAATATTTGTACGCAGCATGACAATTATACCTATAAAAAAAGTAAATAGGAATTTATGAAAAGTTAATGAATAAAAAAGAAAATCTAATTCTGATTTGATTTCCATTAACGATGGGAAAGCTTCTAGCGAATTTGACGTTCAATTTAAAAGCTTTGACGTTTCTAAAATGTTCCGCGGCGCCACTGTGTTGCAAATTAGCGGATTGTGGGGGAAAAAACCAGTTAGCAGTTCTCCTTTCAGGGATAAACTCTATTGAGAGTAAAATGAGACGTTTAAAGCGATTTGTTGAACATGAACGTAAAGATGAAAGGAATTGGTCTGACTTCGGCTTTCAATGCTAAATGCTGATGATTTAAATTTTTCATACATCGACGTGTCTAATGACTTTTGGATTAATGAAAAAAATTGATACTTCGTACATTATTATTAAGAGTTTCGGAATAAAATTGCGTGATGTATCAGCGCAATTTTATTTTTATCGCAAATTTCGAATTTTATTAAACCGACTTTTACATTTGAATAACACCGCTCGCAATAATAGTGTAAATTTGAATTCAAAACTAATTATTTTATTAACCACCGACGAACAGAGGGGCAACATGTGTATTTGTGTGTCTGAATGGTGTGTTAAATCGTAGTTAGTAAGTTATAATTTATGAAAATCTTTTCAACGGTTTGAAGATTATCTGTTATTTTTCAGTTATTTGATTAGATGTGAACATCTTCCACAAGATCAAGTTTTGTTTGTGCCATGAACTTCTATGTTTTAAAAAGTTTCATGTTTTAATCATGGCGAGTAATTACACACCCTTCATTATATAATACGTCACACATAAAAAAAAAACAGAAAAAAAAGTTGCACACAGAGTGTCGACAAAACTTTTGACCTCTTTTGTAAAACGCATGACTACATTCATTAACGTGTCGGGCGTAGGGTTAGGTAGGTACGCGGTTTTTTGTTCTACCCTCATTAATTGTACGCTGATGAGAGGTTTGCTGCGGTCAAGACGCGCTTTGGAATAATTATACACCGTATTTACGTTTAATGTAGTCGAAAGGGTGATTGTGTTGGAAAGAAATTTAGGAGTTTTAGATGATTTTTTTTCCATGCTTGGAAGTACAGGGTTAACATGAGGAAACTACTATACGACGTTTTATATGCATGTTGAATAGTTGTGTATTTTGTTTTATTTTTTCTATTACTTGTCTGTTTTGTTTTTATTACAAATGGGGGTCATAAACGGAAGAAGACAGTGACTGCTGTAACATAGGTTTTTACTTAGTTCAGATGTGAAGGTTACAATAAATATCATTTTAGCATAATTATATTTTTGAATTGCATACCTTTTTAACAACATACTCTTCTAAATATTCGCAAACCTTTTATCCATGCTTTAAATTTACGTAGGTCAGGAGACTGGGATCTTAGCCCAAAACCCGTTAAGGCGGCTTGCATCGCATCTACCAACATACTATGACCTATGCATCCACTTCAAAATTCATCAATGGATTACAAACTTTGATGAACTTCTTGTATACTCTTGCATTAAACTGCAACCACAAATCCAGTCCCTGTGAGCATGTGATTATGAAGATGTGCTCTTAGGGGACTGCATCGTCAGTGCGTTAAATACAGAAGCGGTCTATTTTGGTCTATAACTTGATAAAATTTTGTAGATTGGATAAGGACTCTTATATGCGTTTGACAGCAAAAATAATTCTCCCGGCTATTTCCAGTCACGGCAACCAATCTCAATGGACACTAGCTAAGTACGCAGAAGAACATTATTATAGTGCACATGTGCGCAAATACAAGTCTCTCCCAGGGCCCTCCTCCCTCATTCCTCACTCTCATAGTCAGATGGGACCAGTAATATATAGACTTAGATGCATTAGGATGTTACTACACCAATCGATCGATGCCATCGGTCGACATCGATCGACGCTGATCGATTGGTGTGGTAGCTTTGGCTCATCGACGGATATCGTTCGACTAACTACATATATCGTCGACGTTGATTGATTAACGCCGGCTATAATCCATCACTAATAATAATCAAGCAGCTCGATCGATGTCGCCTAATCCATTCTACCATCGATCGATCGACGATCGACAATCGATCGATTGGTCTGGTAACACCCTTACCCGCGTTCAATATTCGCAATGTTGAAGCAAGGCAATTGCCCAAGTTTCACTTAGTCACGTACTACCTACTCAGTGTCGCGGCTATACGTCAGTATCGCTTGTAATTTTGTGACTATTTCAAAGAAAAGTGCTTTCATGTGTGTATAAACGATGCACAAATTACACAAAGACAGACTGACTTTTTTCCGCAATGTATAATTGTATGTGCCTACTGTTATGTAGATATATAAAGTTTACATTTTAAATGAAATGAAATTTATTTATTACCGGATTATCATCCAAATAAAATACATAAAAATACATAGACAAAAATAAATCATAATTACAATTACAATTGACGACACGGTTGGCGCATTGGCTGAGCGATCGACTGCTGCGCAGCTTGTTGCGGGTTCGATTCCCGCCCAGGGTAAACATTTGTGTGATGAGCATTTGTGTTTGCCTTGTGTCTGGGTGTTGTTTATCTATAATGTATGTATTTACAAAAAAAAATGTATTTATGTATGTATATCAGCTGTCTGACACCCATAGTACAGGGTCTCCCTAGTTTGGGGTCAGATGGCCGTGTGTGAAAATGTCCCCACATATTATTATTATTTATTATTAATTATGGCGAATTAAGTAATCGGCGTATGGTAGGACTGCCACCTTTGATGAGTAGGGCCGTAGTCCCAGTCTCGCACCGCGGCCACCAAGGAGTTAATTGAGCAACCTATACCAGTTTGGAGTCGGACTGATAGCCCATTCATGTACACGTTGAAAAGTGCCGGTGACATACTTCCCCCCTGTCTCACTCCGGCCTTAAGGCCAGAGGGAGCCGACAGCTCATTCTTCCATCGGACTCGATTTTCCTGCTGCCGGTACCACTGTTTCAGCACCCGTACCACCTGGCTGGGAACTGCACGCTCTGTGACGTCGGGCAAAGTGTTATTGGGTTTTTCTATTAAGAATTTCTCAGTTACAGCTCGGAGTTTGGAAGTTGGCGGTGTGACACCCCCGTGCCTCGGAAAGCACGTAAAGCTTTGACCCTACGCCTGATCTCTCTCCGGTCGTGTCGGATTGCCGTCCTATCGGACTATCAGATGGAGGAAAGAGGAATATCTTCTGCGTACTTGGCTGATCTTCATTGAGATTGGCCGCCGTAACCAAAATTCGGTCGGAAGAATTACATTACAAACAAGTAGTTTCAACTTTTAAGACACGTCTGCGTTTTAAGATGCGTCTTAAAAATACTTTTACTTAAATAATCAACTTCAAAACAGAGTATACTACATTTAACATAAATACAACGTTGCAGGCAGGACTGACGAGAAGACGAGAACAATACATTTTAACGAGAGACACCGGGATGACATAAAGATATTTATCTGATATGACTGTAAAGTCGAAGAGAGTAGTACGCTTCTATTTTATTCGTCTGATTGTATGCATTTACCTGGTTCTGAGCGAAGTTATGCATTGTATCAAGTAAACGCAGACTAGATGGACTCAATCAAGATGGTTACATGAATATTTTGTTGTTCATAAGAACGTTCATGTACCTACAACTGTTTTTTATTCATCGATATTCAGCTGACAACTTTATGGAACGAAAGCAGGAGGTTCTGCGATTTATAAAATAATTTGACGTCATAAGTATAAATTATCAATCAAAATCTCTTGATTTTGAATTGATATACTTCTTATGAGTTGTCAAAACAAGGGAAGTACATCAATTGATTCGTTGATTGTCATCTACTCATCATTTTAGAGCATTCCAAAATTATAATACATAATTTAGAATTACATTTTAGTCTATCATGCATAATGTGAGTAGTGTCTTGTGACTAGACACTGTTAATAGTTTAATTAATACCTGATGTAATAGTTTCATTATTCAGAATAATGATTCTGCTATTTACCTTTTCGGTAGATTTGATCGTTATTTGTTTAGTTGTAGAGTCACAAGTTTATTAAACTCACTAATCTATATATCTAAAAATGAATCCCTATTTCCCTTGGTCACGGCATCACGCGTGAACGGCTGGACCAATTTTGCTAATTCTTTTTTTGTTGTGTATGTTTTTGTAAGAAGAAGAATATGAAAAAATACTAAGAAAGTTGCGTGGAACATTAAAAAAATCAACAAAAAAAAAAACAGATGACGTATTAATTTCTTCACCAAAAAATTATACATTGATGACGTATTAGCTTCTTCAATTTTTATAGGATTGGCGCAATTAGTGTAGGTAGGGTATGTAGGGTATGTAGGGTAGGTAGGATATGTAGGATATGTAGGGTATGTTGGGTATGTAGGATATGTAGGATATGTAGGATATGTAGGGTATGTAGGGTATGTAGGATATGTAGGGTATGTAGGATATGTAGGGTATGTAGGATATGTAGGGTATATAAGATATGTAGGGTATGTAGGGTATGTTGGGTACGTAGGGTATGTAGGGTATGTAGGGTATGTAGGGTATGTAGGGTATGTAGGGTATGTAGGGTATGTAGGGTATGTAGGGTATGTAGGGTATGTAGGGTATGTAGGGTATGTAGGGTATGTAGGGTATGTAGGGTATGTAGGGTATGTAGGGTATGTAGGGTATGTAGGGTATGTAGGGTATGTAGGGTATGTAGGATATGTAGGATATGTAGGATATGTAGGGTATGTAGGGTATGTAGGATATGTAGGGTATGTAAGATATGTAGGGTATGTAGGGTATGTTGGGTACGTAGGGTATGTAGGGTATGTAGGGTATGTAGGGTATGTAGGGTATGTAGGGTATGTAGGGTATGTAGGGTATGTAGGGTATGTAGGGTATGTAGGGTATGTAGGATATGTAGGATATGTAGGGTATGTAGGGTATGTAGGATATGTAGGGTATGTAAGATATGTAGGGTATGTAGGGTATGTTGGGTACGTAGGGTATGTAGGGTATGTAGGGTATGTAGGGTATGTAGGGTATGTAGGGTATGTAGGGTATGTAGGGTATGTAGGGTATGTAGGGTATGTAGGGTATGTAGGGTATGTAGGGTATGTAGGGTATGTAGGGTATGTAGGGTATGTAGGGTATGTAGGATATGTAGGGTATGTAAGATATGTAGGGTATGTAGGGTATGTTGGGTACGTAGGGTATGTAGGGTATGTAGGGTATGTAGGGTATGTAGGGTATGTAGGGTATGTAGGGTATGTAGGGTATGTAGGGTATGTAGGGTAGGTAGGATATGTAGGATATGTAGGGTATGTTGGGTATGTAGGATATGTAGGATATGTAGGATATGTAGGGTATGTAGGGTATGTAGGATATGTAGGATATGTAGGGTATGTAGGATATGTAGGGTATGTAGGATATGTAGGGTATGTAAGATATGTAGGGTATGTAGGGTATGTTGGGTACGTAGGGTATGTAGGGTATGTAGGGTATGTAGGGTATGTAGGGTATGTAGGGTATGTAGGGTATGTAGGGTATGTAGGGTATGTAGGGTATGTAGGGT
Source organism: Charanyca ferruginea (assembly GCA_947361185.1). Classification (NCBI taxonomy): domain Eukaryota; kingdom Metazoa; phylum Arthropoda; class Insecta; order Lepidoptera; family Noctuidae; genus Charanyca; species Charanyca ferruginea. The sequence goes on from OX376062.1 coordinate 5,826,960, forward strand.
ATGTAGGGTATGTAGGGTATGTAGGGTATGTAGGGTATGTAGGGTAGGTAGGGTAGGTAGGGTAGGTAGGGTAGGTAGGGTAGGTAGGGTAGGTAGGGTATGTAGGGTATGTAGGGTATGTAGGGTATGTAGGGTATGTAGGGTATGTAGGGTATGTAGGGTATGTAGGGTATGTAGGGTATGTAGGGTATGTAGGGTATGTAGGGTATGTAGGGTATGTAGGGTATGTAGGGTATGTAGGGTATGTAGGGTATGTAGGGTATGTAGGGTATGTAGGGTATGTAGGGTATGTAGGGTATGTAGGGTATGTAGGGTATGTAGGGTATGTAGGGTATGTAGGGTATGTAGGGTATGTAGGGTATGTAGGGTATGTAGGGTATGTAGGGTATGTAGGGTATGTAGGGTATGTAGGGTATGTAGGGTATGTAGGGTATGTAGGGTATGTAGGGTATGTAGGGTATGTAGGGTATGTAGGGTATGTAGGGTAGGTAGGGTATGTAGGGTAGGTAGGGTATGTAAGGTAGGTAGGGTACGTAGGGTAGGCAGGGTAGGTTGGCTAGGTAGGGTAGTTAGGGTAAATAGGGTAGATACGGTAGGTAGATAGGGACAGAACAACGTCTGTCGGGTCAGCTAGTAATAATATATGTGAAAGTAACTGTTTTCTACCTCATAAAAGCCAAAACTAATGAGACGGTGTAATGGAATTGAAAAAGACTTAGTTCAGACTGCTATTTGATTCAAACATATTTCAGTGTTTAACTATGTAAACAAATATACTGGATTCATGTTTGTTAAATCATATTGATAAACCGGTTTATATGAGAACAAACAGAAGGGTCAATCAAATTTAATATCAGTCCAAATATAGTGTATTTGTGTACTTTATGTATTGATTTTATAGTTATTGAAAGTCTATGTTTATTGGAAACTAGCACTAAGCCTGCGACTTCGTCCGCGTGAATTTTCTTTCGCATTCTTCTATGATTAGAGGAGCTCGTGGCTAAGTTAAACCCGTACAGATCGATCTGTCAAAGGTTAAGCTACGCTAGCCGCGGTCGCTCTGTGGATGGGTGACCATCCCTTTCATACCGAGTTTCCTCCGTGCCTCGGAAAGCACGTAAAGCCGTTGGTCCCGGCTGTCATTTGTAATTTTTGGCAGTAGTTATGGGTAGTCGAAAGCCAGAAAGTCTGACAACTAGTCTTACCAAGGGGTATCGTGTTACCCAGTAACTGGGTTGTGGAGGTCTGATAGGCAGTCGCTCCATATAAAATACTGGTATTCAGTGGCATCCGGTTAGACTGGAAGCCGACCCCAATATAGTTGGGAAAAGGTTAGGCAGATAATGATGATTCTTCTATGATACTTACTGATAAAGTAGCTTTCTATAAAACAAAGATTTTTTTACGTTTTAGTCTATACTTATTATTAAAAAAGAGGTAAAATTAAGTAAGTTTGTATGTAGGGGGTAATCTCCGAAACGATTAATTTGATTTCGAAAATTCTTTCACCAATAGCAAAGCTACGTTATCCATGAGTGTTAAAGGCTATATTGCAAAAATTTGGGATCCTTTAGAAAATTCACGACAAATGGGCTTCGACATTTTTAGATTATTCTTATAAATATAAAGATTCACATGGTCCTTTAAAATTGGTTTAGTATTTTTTGAGTTTATAAGTATTTTTTTTATATTTACAAACAGACACACAAAAAAAGAAATCATATGTATCTTTCTCTTTATAATATTTGTTTGGATAAACATATTATATTATTTCAATAAGAGAGACATTTTATGTTTAAATATTAAGTCTAAATGTTTGCCTATTATACTGTTTGATATCCATTAAATTAAAATTTGAGTAAATGTTATACAGATACATTATTCATAGATTGTAAAAATATTACTTAGCTTGTGAAGCTCGTGATTCTGTCTTCTGCCTGCAGTACTTAAATAAAGACTAAAGTAATCTACGTTTTAACTATGATTACAAGGTGGATAGGACTTCGTGATACGGACTTTTACGAAGGTTCATGATTTTATATCATGATTTTAGACCCGCCAGAGTTGAAATTTTTCGTCGGTTATTAAAAAAAACCGGACAAGTGCGACTCGGACTCGTCCATCGAGGGTTCCATATAAATTTGTAGGTACATATCCATACTTCCATACTAATACATACCTACTAACCATACTTTAATCCATACTTTTCCATACTTTACAATATTATGAATGCGAAAGTAATAGCTAAGCTAGTTATAAAATAAATACTATATTTTTTATGATTTAATTACAAATGAATTTTGAAATTAATAATTACAATTGAAATTTTCAAAATTTTCTCTGTACTGTGTGTGTGAAATTTGGCTAATAATATCGTCTTATACTACAAATATAAGACGATAGCCAAATTTCATAGTTCTCGGTCAACGGGAAGTACCCTATAAAGTTTGATTCCCTTGATGGTGTCGAAATATACGTTTTTTGCGGCATAAACGGCCGTATATTTTTTCACGTTAACATAGAAGGTTGATTTTTGACAGCTTCAAGGGACCGTAGACTTGAGTATTTGTTTTTAATTTCAACTCGATACCTCCACGCGTTTCCGAGATAAAGGCTCTTGACAGACAGACAGACAGACGGACAACAAAGTGATCCTATAAGGGTTCCGTTTTTTCTTTTTGAGGTATGAAACCCTAAAAAACGGCTGTTTAATACAAAAGTGCAACTTACATGGTCAAAATATATGGAACACCTGATTTTTTTTAATAGCTGACCAAAAAGGGTTATCTCTTGGTTTCGAATCATGTACTGAATTGATGGTAAAAGTAACTGGTGTCGCGATATCCCTTTCATCTTGTATATTATTTATACTTCATGCACAAAGGTACAAAGGCGGACTTAATACCTTAGGCATTCTCTACCAGTCAACCAAGGGTGATGAAGAGATAACATGGCAGGTGCATATGAAAAAAATATCAAAAAAAGTTAAAAAGAGATAAACTTACGAATATATATTCTACACATACATAATTATATATCCTGGTATTATTATCATATACCCATATAAATATATATATATATATATAAATAAAAGAAAAGAGTATTATGAGATGACCTTGCTTATTTGTGCTAAAAATAAATTCGCAATTTCCGCGTAAATACATACTGGCTGGTGGCCGTTCTGATATCGAGAGAAAGCGCATTCCATAGAAGAATGGCCTGTATACATACGAAAGGAGGAATGAACAACATCAGAAGTATGAGAACGGTAAAGTAAGAGAAGGTTGTTGGAGGCTTTTTGAAGGTACTTTTCTGGTAATTTTCATCTTGGCTGAGTGTGAGTGTAATTTAAGGGTTTATTTCTAACCTGTGGGATCAGTCACTCTGTAGCTAGGCCTTAAAAAGACAATAAAAAAACGCCCTTTATTTCATGCATATAGGAAAGTAAATTTTACAATGCTTTTTAGATTACATTTTTTGTATAAAAATAAAGAATACATTTTGATTTGAATAAATTTGTACACCATGTTTTATGTAAATAAATATTATTATTATATATAAAAAAGGACAATAGGACTCAAAAAGAGTGAACAAGTCGTGAAAATATAAAGTACAGACAGTACAACTTTTTCCGATATAGTGTAGATACATACGACTTTCATATAAATACTTGTTAAGTCAGAAATGAAAATGTTACACGAGACAGTAGGTACTATTTTTTCCGATATACTGTAGGTACAACTTTCACAAATATGTTCAGAGGTTCTGTCTTCTTTTACTTTTTGCAGATATATTGAATGTCTATTTATATAAATCTGGTAAGAAAATTGTTTTCATAAATGAAAGCTCATGTTTTATTCTACATTTGGTGAATTTTAGTAGCCTGATAAACGAGTACATAAAGTATTTTATTTATTTTCAGCCTATAATTTCCCACTGCTTTTCTTTTATACATAAAGTAGTTTCTTCAAAATGAGAGTGGAACCGTAGACAACATTTAGTATAGAATCTAATACAACGACTGCTATTTCAAATTTCATTTCAGTCTTTGCAAACTTTCAAAAAGCTAAATTAATATTTTATTCATGGAAAAACAGAACCAATTTCGGTACTTACTTATTTATCTTTAACCTAATATCCTTAATCCTGAAATTGAAATCAAAAGCTATTCATTATTTGACTTGGAAACGAAGAAATTAATGATCTAATGAAAAACACTCTCTTTCCTTAAGCTTTGTAATTTGTTTACTATTTGTACTGGCAGACACAAAAGTGAAAACGTTATGATATTAAATTTAATACAGTCATTTTGTATATAATTAGCGTATAGTATTGTTTAGTATTATTTATTTTGCAATTATTACTAGGCTATATTATGTAGGTAAATTTTCCGAGCCATTTTCCTTAATTCCACGATTTATTTTTAATTTTGTCTTAAATACATACCCATTCGTTGTGTTTATGTTACAAACGAACACAAACTATGGGTTTACCCTTAAAGTCAAAGGTATCTACATAGGCAAAGTACAGTCATGTGTGTCTAATACAAATGTGTAACCGTTGCGAAATTCAGAGGAAAATCGTTATTAAATTTCGCTGTGTTTACATGTGACTGTACCAAAATATTTGTTTTCATGGAAATGGTTCCATTACTATCAGTAAAATCTTTCTGAGAACACATTTTCCTGCTGTATTTGCGTCAGATTCCCTATAGAAATCGAAATTCAAGCCGATGTAAGCTTCCGAATGTTAGCGATCCCGTTAGCCTGAAAACCGTGTCTTTTTAGAAATTCAGGTACCACCAGATTGGGGTTACTTCGTGAGGTAAATACCTTATATAACAGCGTTATAATAAATTAATAAGCAAATAATTTAAGAAAGAACCCTCTCACCGTTAAATGTAACTGACAAGCCGGCCGCTTTCGCGTGGAACACAACAAGCAACCACGTAATTGGAGAACAAAACATCGCAACAATGACGTCACTACTACATATTCTTTATTCAAATAGCTTTAATTCAATAAATTGATAAACACAAACACTTGTTATCGCGAGCGTATAGCGGGGAGCGTCGGTACGTTGAGACGCGTCCGTTTTTGCCGACTGCTCGGCAAGCACTGCCGGCTGCCTGAAGCTTCGCCCCCGCCCGCCCTATACGGGCCTTTCTTTGTTTCCCTCATCCCCCCCTCCCGCACCGTGTTAAACAAATCTCCGTGTGCCGTGATCTTCTTCGTCAATTGATTTGTGACGAAATAATTTCGCCGTGATAATTGTTTTAGCGGGAATTAGCGAGTGTTTTATATGCTTTTAGGCGGCTTAAAGGGCTGTTAACGGTTATTCTGATCGTTTTTGATAGCGAAAAATGGCAGGTAATTGAGTCGCTTTGATGAGATTAATGAATAATCTATTATCTTGACAATGTGAATTGTTTCCTTTAAATTTAAAATTTTTATCGCAATAATTACGAGAAACATCCAGAAAAGTAGAAAATAAAAACTTGAGAGGTGTCAAGGGACACCCGGATGGAACGAAGTTCCTTTCGATTAATTAGTGAAGGAATTTTATTACAATTTTATTACAATTCCTTCACTAATTAATGTGATGCGTTAAAGTGAATTTAAGTGGCTTTAAGCCAGGGCAAAAAAAAAGCGAGGAATGAAAAGTTATTATGGCTGCTTACATTGTAAGTAAGTAATTTTAAAGATTAACATTTTCTAACATGTTAGTACAATGCGTAGTTATTTAGATAGAAAGACCAATAAATTATTTCTGCGCCATCTATTGGCCGTTCGTAATTCGATCTCGAAGAGCACAGTTGCGCCAATAACGTTAATAGATGGCTCTTAAATCAAATGAATGACGAAATGTCAAATGTCGTGACAACTTTTCGTAAGAATTTTTTCCGTCTAGCCCCCTTTCACAACGCGCGATAAGGAACTTCGTTCCAAAAATCTTACGGGTTTTTTGTTTGGATTTCAATCTATGCTATACCTTCTTGATATCCTGTTATTTAGTAAGACGACTAGTCTCCATGATACAAGAAGTCCTATTGTAGGGACAAGCGCTATTTTTAATCGACTTCAAAAAAGGAGGTCGTGTTTCTCAATTTGACTTATGTTTGCTACACAATTTCTCCGGTATAACTAGGTAATGATACATCAATTGTGAAAAATATTTTTTAATGGGTGGGGTATGCCTTAGGTTTGGTGCCATATAAACTTCATAAAAATATTTCAACTTTAAGGTTGGAAATTTAAGGGATTGATATAATTTTAATGATTTTGATATTTATATATAACTAGCGGGCCTGGCAGACGTTGTCTTGCAACCCGACTATAGCGTTACCTGCCGGGTCCAATTGTAAATCTAAACCATTCTCGATTCCACTGGAACACACACAAACAAATTCAAGTTCAATTCAAACAAATTCAAGTCAGTGAAAGCATGACAGTTGACAGGACGAAATGGAAGAAGAAAACATGTTGCGCCGACTCTAAGTAACATGAGTTAAGGGCAGGAAGATGATGATGACTTAGATATCTCTGGCAATTGAGGATCCATTTCGATAATTACTTGTTTAAGAGTTGCCGTCTCCTAATGAATTTGGATGATAAAAATGAGTGCTAAAAAAACAAAAAAAAACTTTTGTAAATAAAAGACAACCGTCTTCAAATACAATTATTCTTTAGTGTACTTAATAGATTACTCTGGCTCACACACTATTCATCTTTTTTTGGAATAGAAGGAGTGGTCGTCTACTGTATTATTAATTGTAAATATGAGAACACTATGTCTGTTCATAACTTAGCTGTCATTTCTTAACTTATAATACTTTGTACATACCATAATATATGATTTTTATACAAGGGACATCGTATTCACGTAACATATTATAATTCTAGTAAATACAAATATTGTAAAAAAAAAATTCTTTTAAAGAGTATGTGGATTATGTGTTTATGGAGTTTCTTACCCATTCTTCTACATACGAAACTACCATTTGGAATGGGCAACTAGATTCAAATTTTACAATATGACGTTCAAAAGTGCCTATAATGGTCTAATTGAAATAAATGATTTGACTTTGACTTTGGAAAGTGATATAAAGTGGTTTTTGAAGGCAGTATTTAAATTAAATATCAATATACCATGAACATAATCTCGCTAACTGCATAAGTAATTGTATAAGAATAGGCAAAAGCACATAGTTTTGCTGCTAAACTATCACAAGTGACTACCTATTTGATTAAGCATGTTTTACTTTTAAATCCGCGATTTCGTCTGCATCCTTTATAACCGACATTTATATGGACGAAGTCGCAGGCACACGATAATATACACCACGTATCTATAAGCCTATAAATTACTAAATTTCTTCGCTTACAAACTGAAGGTGATAAAAACATAAGCTGTAAAGATCAACCGTAAAAATGGAGTACCTAAATACGGCCTACCCGAAGTTACGATAAGAAATTAATAAGAAATTTTTATTACATAAGTACCAAATTAAATCGTAAAAATTCCGACATCCAATGATTACAGACCCCTGCGTCATTTCGTCAGTAATTGGAAAAGTGTAATTAATGAAACGTGAAATTGTCGATTACGATAATATTTTTTGTCGATCGATCTCGTGGCTTTACAGCTGTAATAGGCTACAAAATTGTACAACAATGTTTCTGGAACATGTTCTTGTGTTGCGAGGGCTGTTGGGAAACATTATTTCTACGAAGATTTATTTATTTATTTATACTTCATCCACAAACGTACAAAGGCGGACTTAATGCTTTAGGCATTCTCTACCAGTCAACCAAGGGTGGTGGGTGGGGTGGTTGATGTTGTTGGCAACAAATGTTGCTCATTATTGACATAAATTCTAACTAGCTCCTGCCTGCGACTTCGTCTGCATAGTAGCCAGTAAACTGTAGTAAAGTAGGTATATCATTGTTCAACCCTCATCTTATTAAAATTTTATTTTCTTTTTGTTCACCGCATTTACGATTATGTCAACTGTCATAGAGGATCTCTGTCTTTTAGCACAGGTATATCTTTTACTTAAAAGGAGGTCCCTATGTAAGATTTACTGTAAAAGTTGTACATGTTTCTGCAATAAACATTTTTTTAAATCTTACGCGGCACTCAGCAATAGTGTTACTTTCGATTGTCTGTAGTTATCGGATCAATACCTACTTTCTGAGATTACAATCATTTCCTGTGGTACAATCATTAGTACCTCTTTATATTATTAGTTTTGAGAAAGGTTTTAGAGGGCGTTACAAAATAAATGTATCTTGCCATGCCTTCGGTTGCTTTGTCAAACCCAGCATCCAGGAACATCTTTACTTGGAACTACTATCGAATCTATAGTACATACCCCCATGATTATATTTTTTTTCAGAATACCAAAATAACCAAAGTTTGACTGATGGCTCAACCATTACTAAATGGGCTCTGTTAAAACTGGGAGAAGGTTGTCTTTACAGCTATTCATGTACTTGTAAACGTTCTAATTTGACATAGTAGAAACTAAACAATACCTTGACTGTACAAAGCTAACTTTCCTGATCATCTAATCGGCTAGATCCATGTCAGTTTCAAGTGACCAAATTAGGGTTGTCACTTTTGTTTAAAATCCGAAAAGCTATATCACGATGCGGGCCATCCCTCGACCCGTAATTACCTAATATCATTAGCACCGACGAGTAGCCGTATCGACGTTATTTTATTAAATTCGCAGCGGTTAATTGATGAACGATGTCGCATGCCTTTGTTGGCAGCTGGTATTTAATTTGGCTGTCAACAATTTAAATTTGTGCATTGAATAATATAGATGTGTTCCTGTCGTAATAGCAAAACAAAACATACCATGTTACATACCTACCTTTATTGAAGGCATTATGTAAATAATAATACCAGATAGTTTTATTTAATTACTGCCTTTGTGTATGACAAGGGCACAAAGGCAGTAATAAAATATAGTTCACTTTCATACACACACACACAGAAGATTTATATATATAAAGATAAACGCAGCAGCATTTTCGTTCGACGCCATGGTTTGTCGTGATCAGGTGCAAAATGGTGGACAGGACAGACGCAGAAGTAAATCAGCTGTAAAGCGATCCGGTGCTATTTTGATATCGCACCTTCGTGGCTCGACCCGAGGCACGTTGCCTCGGCTTGCTGCCTCATGTTGTTTTAATTATTTACCGAGGCAGCCCCCACATGAGCCGTTTGTAGCAAGGCTGCTCACCCTGAGGCTGCCTCTAATCCATACGCATTTTTGCGCAGGTGGTTAATTGAGAATTCCATCTATAGTATATGTCGTGGATGATGGCGCTGCGGTACAACAGACAGCGCCATCTAACAAATTGATTCAAGAACAAATAATCACCGCTTGGACACGTTCGTCGGTATTTGGATACAACGAGAACTGGCGGGGCCAGAGGGTTGAGAGAGAGCCCAGACTTTTTTTTTGTTATTCTCATTCTCAGCTGATCACTAAGTAAAACGCACATGTTTGTTTCTGCTGTTACTTTGAATAAATTATTTTAATTTGAATTATATAATCTTTCATTCGAGTACCCCCGCGATAACGTCCACACCTATCTAAAACTATGTCGGATTACGAAGAGGATCCGATGTTTCGCATCTCGGCCACCCGTGATGCGACATATAAAATTATTCCTTCAGTTTAAATTTAAATATACTAATTGTATACCAACAATATGTATGTGCATTATGTTATGATTTAATATTTTAAGCTACTATTATACGACTATCGCAAGAACTTTTGTAACCATAAATATCTGAAAATATCTTTGAGTTTGAATACATCAACATAGGTGAATTTAGCTCAAACTCATTTCACCTGACTTCGCAAAGGAAAATCTTTACAGAATATACCGACAAGTGTTTTAGAGTAAATCAAAGGTATGCCCAACACAGAAGTGAGGCAATTAAGCTTGAATGACACAAAAAGGCGAATTTACGAAAACATTAACTGAAAATCAAAAATATTTAATTACACAATGTCCGTTTCCTTTTTCAATCTTTCAACAAGCCGATCTGTGACTGGCAGTTCATTATTAATATTTAAATAGCCACTTTATTAATTAAAAACCGTATATTCGCCGACGGCCATTGTCAATACAAATTAAATATGTTTTAATTTCGCGTTCACAGCGCATCAGTCATACAGATACGGTATCTGGTTGATTAACTATTATATTATTATAACACTGGTGTATATTTTACGCCAAATATGATTGAACGAATCGTAGGTACAGGTAAAGTTTAATTTAACAGGAAATATCATGCTAGAAAGGTTATTATTTAATTTTCCTCTTGTTGTTTGTTTACATTCAAGTATTTATTTAACGAAATTGATGAAGAATTGAATAAACCCAACAGAAGAACATCGTTCCATATCATATAATTGTTGTAAAGAGAATCTCATGTAGCTAAAAAATTAACGGCGAGGGAGGGGAAACATTGCCATAACCGGTTTGAAAACATTGCCATTATCAAAAACTTGGTAACCCCATCATATTTGTTGATTTCTTTCATTGCCACGACTAAAAAGTTTTGGAAAATCTTCATTTTCAAAAGCTTTGCTAAAATTAACATAATTAAAAGGTTAAGTACTTAGTACCATTACCACAATCACAAGGGTTGATAATATAGCCATAATGAAAACGTTTGGTAACAATTGCCACAATCATAAGGTTTGGCAGAAGAATCAGTGATTGCAGTATAATTATAATATTGAAATGACCATGCCAATATTAAGCTCATACTTTTCAAGGTTTATCCCGCCAGTTACTAGTTACTAGATCTTTTTATTCAAATAAATTAGATGTAAGAAGTTTCTAATCAGATATCCTTGCTGTAATGGCTAAACCTTCGTACACACGGACGATTAAACAAATCCAGATTGTGCGATCTAATCAGGTAAAGCGGTTTATTTACCGCTAATACTTTCGAACTTTCAATGCGATCTGATTACGTTTGTTTGAGAATGTTACTTCATAACTCAAATTGTTGGTTAATACTTTCCTAGCCAATCATTGGTCCGTATGGTGTCGTACGTAAAGAATAGCACCATCCCATATCTTCCCGTGGGTGTGGTAAGAGGCGACTAAGGGACTCACCAGAGATTAAGCATCAGCGTTCTCTGTGCTTTTGTAACAACCATACTGTGATCGCCAACCCGCCTGCCAAGCGTAGCGTTTATGGCAAAACCCCCCTTTTGGGGTAGGCCTATGGCCAACAGTGGACGTCTTTCGGCTGAAATGATGATGATGATGAGCCAATCATTGTAAAATGCCTCGTTAACGATTTTTGGACTCCAGTCACTGGGCAGATTAGGAGTCAGTTTTGTTGATAGTTCCATCACTGACTTATTACTAAAGCCCGACCGCTTAAGTGAGACCGCTCCTGAAGTAGATGCGCGGTACGGGAGGGGGTGTGATGACGTGATGCGTGAGCTCACTGATACGTCAACTTGTGACAACTGTCATCCCTCCTGCACCTACCAGTAGCTATTTTTTGCCATTTGTTAAGTTGAAAATGCGAATCATTTAAGCAGCAATGAAGGACATCATTCATTTCGGGCGTAGAAAGTGCATATCTCAGTGGAACACTTACAGAAGGCTATTTCACGTAATTTTATGACGTGCCGGTGAAGTTGTAGAGCAGTTGCAGTTGAGTTCAAGTTTCAATGATAAACGGTATTCTTGTAATCTTTGAACTGCGCGTAAGCTACGCGTGAACTGCACGTCAACTGTACGACAACCAAACACTACCAAACACTATCAAACTTACTTATGGTGTTGCCACATGAGAGGAAAAATATTACTCACTAAATAATCGAATAGAATCAATTACATTTAAATGAATATGACGTTATTATAATATTAAAATAATACCCCAGTACAGATTTTAGTGCTTTTACTTACGTCAAACGAATAGTAGAATACCGATCATGTTGCGTTCCGAAGCACGCACCAAAGACGCGCAATAGTAGAATGCGGCCGTTATTGCGCTCGCGTGACGCGAACTTGACGCGACCGTGTCTGACAGCGGTAGAGAATACGAAAAGCGTTGTTTTGAACTTAACTGCAACTGCACTGCAACAGCACTTCTTTAGTTACGTGAATTAGCCCACAGGTTAAAGGTGATTATAACACCATTAATGTCTCCTTTACGAAGACTACAGAGATTCTATCAGTACTTTCGTCCCTGCTAGTAATTCCCCCCCCCCCCACTTTAAAGCATTGCTGATGGGAATTTCACACATTTCAACGTACATTGCTCGCTCGCAGGTGTCCTCTATCCCAGGTGCCGTGGAAACGGTAGCCACCAGTCAATGCATAATGTATGAATTGCGAGCGTCGATCGTCGGTACAATGTGTTTTGTTAAGACGTTGCTCGTTTATTGAAAATTAGGTCACATTAAAGATACACCCTTTGGAGAGATAGTGGAGTTGTAAATGATGAGACTTTTCTGAAGGTTACAGAACGAATATCATGTTATAATGATTACTTAGTTTGTTTCTTTCGGAAGATGGATTAGCGATTAATTTTAACCTTTTACCTGTCCAATGACATGACCTACATATGGGTCATTAAAATTGTTTATCTTTTGCGTCTGCTTAGCAGATAGTTAACGTGTTAATCGTCTTTCGTTTTTCAAAATCGTTAGATTGATACAGAGACAATGAAATAATAACAACAGAGCTGGTATTATTCAGAGCAATAATATAATATATACCTACTTGTACCTTCTAAGAAATAAATGATTGTACTCGCGAGTAACTATAGTAATACTACAACGACCGGACAGGTTAAAACTATATTATACGCAATCGACTTTAGAACTTCACGAGTTTAGCGAATTATCACAGTATATTTTATTTATATTTTTCAATGATGATTTTTTTTTATTTTAGTTTTTCTTGTCACCTCATATGATAATCAAGGTCTTCTTAATCCAAACAGGGTTTATCTCATATTAAAAAAGAAATACAAATACGGTGATATTTCTCCCAACCAGCCTCTACGTTACAAACGTACTTAGTTACCTACTTATAAAAAATGGCGTCAAAAATTAACACAACTAAAAAAGCAAGGTAACTTTCGCCTTTCATCTTATAACAAATATTTGAGCACAATCACGTCTGAAAATTGAGCTCATTTACAGTGACGCAAAGTCCTCTTCAAAACACATGACATCCCCTATTTAATCAACCCCCTCCCCCATCTTTATACACCCAAAAACACACTTGATTAAACTAAACACGTGAAAAATAACTCCAAAATGCTTCCGTGTAAGGATCGAGTAAGTGAGAGGTGTTGACACTAAAGAATAGGAACAAAAGGCCAACTCTTTGCAACGAGTATAAACAGACGTATGCATATAGCTGCGTACATGCAATAAAGATCACAAGTTAAATGTAAATGGAAAATGTAGTCTTCCGACCGGATTTCGGTAACGGCGGCCAATCTAAATGGAGATCAGCCAAGTACGCAGAAGATATTATAGTGCACAAGTGTGTGCGCAAACACAGATGCACTCCCTCTTCCCTCACTCTCATAGTCCGGTGGAACGACAATCCGACACGACCGGAGAGAGATCAGGCGCAGGACCAACGGCTTTACGTGCTTTCCGAGGCACGAGGGTGTTACACCGCCAACTTCCAAACTCCGGGCTGTTAAACTGAGAAATTCTTAATAGAAAAACCCAGTAACACTTTGCCCGACCTGGGAATCGAACCCAGGACCCCACGGTCAGCAGTGGCGCTTGCGACCACGAGACCAACGGCGCAGTCAAGACAAGACAAGACAAGTTAAATATTATTGAAGTGAAACTTTTGAAGTGGAACTTCCATAATATAGATGGTTAATAGGATTTTTTTATCACGAAAAAGCGTTACGTCCGCGTGGAGGGGGTAGACGATATATCGCGTATCTTTCCACTTGTCCGTTGAAGTTTCACTTCTACTTTGTGTGCCAGCACACGTTTTTTTTTGTATTTTTTAATTAGCTTTTGCACGACCTTGACCGCGTAAATGTTTGTTATTTCGGATAAAGACTAATTCGTGGATTAAAAAGTAACCTCTGTCAGTTCTTGGGTTCAAGCTTAATCTGTAACTTTCATAAAAATCGGTTCAGTAGTAAATCTCACTTTCGCATTCATAATATTAGCATGGATTTCGTAAATGACACCATTGTAGCTTAAATATACCATTCATCATCATCATGTCAACATTTAGACGCCCACTGCTGGGCATAGGTCTCCCGCAAGGGGGAGTTCAGCCGTAATCGCCATACTTGGCCGATGCATGTTGGCGATCGTAATAAGTGTTAGTTATGATACTCAAAAGGACGCTGCTGCCCATCCTCTGGTCAATATCCCTCTGTCGCCTACTACGACACCCACGGGTAGAAATGGGGTGGTGCTATTCGCGACCGCCACCACACGGCTAACCATTTGCAACTACTTAAGTAATATATTATATTTTTTTATCTATACATTTTTAAGTGAAAAAGATTTTACAAACGAGGCATAACATTCAGAACCATAATTATGGCACATGACTGGGAAGACAATAAGAAGTTACCATAAGTGTAGCTCGATCGTATGGTTGGGTTGCCAAACCTTTTTTAGAGGAACCCGAGTTCCGTCGTCGGTTACTAAAGAAGAGTAGGTAACCCCGTTCATCAGTGCTATCGATATGATTAGGTTAACTCCTTGATGGTTTTGGAAAGCGTTTACCCAAACTTCCGAAATTAAATAACGGTAATTAAATAGACGGCTGATCCTTTAAAGAACTTAACTATTTAGTTGTGATTCCTTGTCCCTACTGCGAATTAATTATTTACAAAATAGGTGTTCCCTATAAAACTGTCAGTAGATTATATGTATTAATGGAGAGTAAATTGTCGAAAGAAGAAATATCTGTGTTGTAATGAAAGCGGGTACCACAACAAGTAGAGAGGTAGAGTACCAGGTAGAGTTCAATAGTCAAGTTATATATTTCAAATATAATATTATGTAGAATTCGCATTGTAAGTTTTTCGTACAGACAGCGTTATCAACTGGCATGAAAGGAAAAGGGCCCTTAATGCGTGGGGGGTCAACGCATTAAGGGCCCTTTTCCTGTCATGCGTGTTTTCGTACGCACGCAAATCTCGTCCGCATGCGGGCTGCCCGCATCCTATCATTTCATACATGTTTTTCCTATCATGCGGGCAGCACGTGTGCGGAACGCGGACTGGCTGCGGGCGAGAAACCCGTGCGTGCTAACCGCATACGGGCGGAAGGCAGAAGAACGGCTTCTTCTGCCTTCAGTGTTATTCTTACTGTGACGCGGGTCGCACGCATGGTCATAGTACGCACGACTTTAGTCACTGGCGACACGCACAACACTGCAGCGGCAAACGAAATCATTGTCCTGCGTATGGCCAGGAGCGTGCTATCACCCGCATGCGGGCCAGATCCGTGTGCGGGCGATAATCCGCATGACAGGAAAAGGGTACTAACATTTATTCGCATAGGGGGTAACCAGCTGATGACGCTGTCTGTACAATCGTATTACAAAGTCAAAGCATTTATTTCAATTAATACACTTACAAGCACTTTTGAATAAACATGGTAGGCGTAACGAAATTTGTTTTATTCTCGCAGCGGTTTTCTAAACGCTCATCATAAAGGTATGTAGGGTACACAAGAGTAGTAGGCGGATTGGCGATCGCAGTATGGTTGTTCCAAAGGCACAGAGAACGCTGCTGCCCATTCTCTGGTAAGTCCCTTAGTCGCCTCTTACGACACCCGGGAAGATATGGGATGGTGCTATTCTTTACGTCCGACACCACACGGACGAGGACGGAGGCGTGTGTACATGTGAGTTTTTAGCATTGTATACATTCAACCTTCTGTACCCAACTATTGAGTGGTACTGGCGTGCACTTCAAAGCGTTCGGTTGCTAAGCAACAGGACGGCATACCGCGTCGCGTGTCAACCATGCAATGCGACCGTTCTAATTAACCCCCCCGCTGTCACTGACGCTATTGTATATTGGGATGAAATCGGGTTTACTTTTGGAGTGAAATTGTTACATTTAAGCCCGTCACAGACGTAGCTATAATATATATTTTTACTACGTCACCAAAATGTGTAAGGACAGATATAGCAAGGCATGTTAATATAAATTTAAAAATGTGAAAAAACAACAATCGCAGACGTAATAAGGGCGAAAATATATTATTATATTTTAGATACCGTGTGTGGTGTGGTGGTTTGCTTTAATATATATTATAGCTACGTATGTGACGGGCTTCATAATAACATATAATATATTCAGATGAGTTATCAAAGAGTCGCGTAAAAATAACTAAATCATTTTTAGTAGGTACACCCCAGTATTTTATTCACCGAAATTATATAGGTACTTTATTTAGATTAAGAAATAATGAAAAATATAAAATTAAAATCTAAACCATAGTTTAATGTCATTATGAAACTAAAAGGTACCTTGCTGCTATAAGTAATTAGAGCTAAAGACCTCAAGAACTTATGTTCGATTCCCAGAAATTATCTATCATTTTCTCAGCTATTATTTCCATGACATAAAAAGCTATATAATTAGTCTAAATTGCCTAGCGTCTAATATATATGTCGGATCGTCAGTGAGCGATCGAGGAGGAGTGCCGAGCGGTATAGTACATCGTCAGGACTATAGGCGTTCCCATTATCCCATTAGGGATAAACAACATACCTGTGAAAACAATTACACACTATTAGTAAAGAAAACACAATACAAATGGTAATCAGTAACAAGAATAAAGTAAGTTCAAGGTACAGCAACAATACAGTTAATCGAACAGACCATTAAGGTCCCACAGTTCGTACAGTGGCGAAGCCACCCAATGATAAACGAACAAACCCTTAAGGTTTACAGTTCGTACAGCAGCCTAAGCCACCCAATGATAAACGAACAAACCCTTAAGGTTCATAGTTCGTACAGCAGCCTAAGCCACCCAATGATAAACGAACAAACCCTTAAGGTTCATAGTTCGTACAGCAGCCTAAGCCACCCAATAATAAACGAACAAACCCTTAAGGTTCATAGTTCGTACAGTAGCTTAAGCCACCCAAATACAAAGTGTATCGCTCGCTAGCAGCAAGCCTATACAGCTATGTGAATATACAGCAGCGCTGTACCAGGTAAACCGACAGTATTGTCGGGAGCAGGAACTCTTTACTGAGTCGAATCCGAGGATCGACTGCCATACTTACGGAGTGCACGCTCTTTTATAAGGCGATGCCCCCCACCTTGCAACCTCTCCATACAAGTCTGTCCATGCGCACGGAAGTGCGTCACGCGTTTACTTGATACAAAACACTAAAATGTGCTGAATCTAATAAGATCTGTAATCAAATAACACAATGATAATTGTCATGAATAAACAATAGTGATTTCATAAAGTAATTCGTTTTACATTCAAAGTAATGTGTCAACAATTGTTTTGAATAAAACCATCGATAATAATTATCGAAATAAAGTAACCACAAATCAGTGTGCACATACAATAAATCATGTTTCGAATTAATAGACAATAATTGATAGTAAAATCACATAAATTAACAATAAGAAACACAAATCATAACAAATTTAGTTACACCCACAATTGTGATTAATAAACTGTCTCCGACATATATATTTCAACGTTGCCCCACATTCGGAATATATACTGTACCGTGAGTGCGTTTACAAACATATAAATACACAACCAAACCCGGAAAAACTACCTGTAGGCCTTAAAAATATCTATTCCGCGCGGGAATCGAACCCGCGACACGCAGCGCAGAAACCAATCGCTCAGCCACTGCGCTAAGAAACTATAGGTGCGTACATATTATTACTTAACATAACATATTATAAAACGACGTAATGTAACATGTTTCAGTAATGTGGAGACTAAATGTTACAAAACGTTATAATAACAGATATTTAACATGATATTATTAATATTTACAACAATGTTATATTAACTTATGCAATAGTGAACAGCACTGCAGATCGACAAACGATAAAGTCATATAACATTGTTATATTGCATTGTATTTCTAATGTGCACAGTATTGTTATATGTTGCAATGTTGAAAAACAATGTTACATTTAATGTGGACGTGTTATAAAAAACACAAGACACAACATGTTACTTAATCTATACGCAATTAAAAAAAAATGTTCTCAACATTCAAGTCATATTTTAGAGCCCGCTAAATTAAGAGAAAATCATGTGCAAATGCAACAAATGTTGCAGAGCTTCCCGTGCTCAAATTAGCGTGTTCCATTTCCGTGACAACGCAACAAGAAAATACGGCTAGCAAAATACTTGTTGCGACTGGTTACAGAAGTGTGAAATTCTATCTACTTAATAAGTATTTATAGCTTTTGACTTATCTCTTCTCATATTTTGTCAATCCATACTTATAATACTTATACTTATTTATTAACATTATAAATGCGAAAGTACCTCTGTTACGCTTTCACGATGAAACGGCAGAACCGATTTTGATGAAGTTTGGTATGAAAATAGCTTGGAGGAAGAACATAGGCTACTTTTTGATCCGCGACTTCGTCGGCATCCGCGATAACAGACATCCACGCGGGTAAAGTCGCGGGCAAAAGCTAGTCTTTGTAATAATTTTAATTACTTTAGTTAAACACAGTCACGGATGGGATTATGATTGGGTGGGTCAACATTCATTTCATACGGAGACCCCTTCGTGCCTTGGAAAGCACGTAAAGCCGTAGGACTCGGCTGTCATTCGTAGATCTTTGGCAGCCGTTATAGGTAGTCAGAAGCAAGAAATTCTGACATCCAGTCTTCAGTCCAACCCCAACTATGTTGAGGTCGGTTACGTCTAACTAGATGCAGCTGAATACCAGTGTTCCACTTGGAGTGACTGCTTATGTGACCTCCACAACCCAGTTACTGGGTTTCACGATACCTCTGGAGACTGGCAAGTATTTCGCTACTTGTATGGCCTCTATTATGTGATTAGAGTACATTATCAGTGGGCAACAAGCGGTCATCAAACGTATTATCTCTAGCTCGCCAGTCCACGCTTGAATCGCTGAGTTATTGCCGGTTGACTGCTTAGGGTGAGACAAAGATTCCGATTCAATAGTATTTTTTTATATTCCAGTTTTTAAAAATGAACAGTCAATTATTATAACATTAGAGAGTAGTTCAAGTGGCCTCATGTGCACAAAACTCAATCAATAACACTTAAATTACCACCACATAATTGCCCACCCACTCGGCCGTCGACACATGATGACTAATAATCATACTCGATGGTATAGAGTAATGAAATTGTACAGAAGCGAAACTCATGTTGATACGTTCCTCTAAGCATGCGCTCACGATATGCTATCGAAATAATCATCTAGTGATATCCACCACCATTCTTAGCACCTGCACTCTCCCAAAAGTTGTCAATTTTGTCGATGATCAACCGTACAAGTAGTACGACACAGTCACGAGCATAAAATATGTAAGTATACAGATTGCAAATTTCAAAAGCAATTTTCTCGTGAAATAACTATTTCAACTTAAAGATAAAAGTTTGAGATCAAAAATACCCTATCCGTAACCCCATAACATTTCAATTAATAGTTTAGGAGAAAATCAGTTTAGAATGAGACCATGTGTTTACTTGTTTTTGCTCGTTACTGTACAACACAGGGGTGATTTCAGTAACGTTTAGGGTTAGGGACTTTCTTTTCCAGTCTCAAACTGCCAAAAATGTTTTGAATTATCTACATTTTTGACAAGATTTTCGTCGAGATATTTGTACGATTCGATTTTAAATAGCCTTCTGATTAAAACGTAACTACGCCCATTAAATGGAATTGAGATTGCAATAGTTCCGCTTCTACACATTAGTTAATCTATGCTAATATTCATAGTCGATGGACAGCGGCTAATAAAACGCACAAAACCTTCTCCGGCAACAGTGCGACGCGACACGGGTGATTGATGACGCGCGATCGATTACCGGCGAGCCGCGGACGCGCCGCCGTCACTATATACCTACGCAAACGTGTAGACGGCCTTATGTCATCGCGGGAATGTGTTGGGTGTCGTAAATGGAACTAGGGTAGGTAATATTGGATGTTAGAATTTTAATTTTTATGTGGAAAGACAAGTGGAAGCTTTAAGGATTTGATATGCGCCAGGTCTATGTTTTTTTTTCTTTGGCAATATTGAACGAACACTCTAGTAAGCCAATATGACAGATGACAGTCTTTGTTATAATATACGTTGGAAAAGGCATCGTGACACAACTTCTACCAAGGACTCAGTAAATGATTTTAGACCCGTAATAACCCTGCTGTTTCATAATTATATTTTGAGGTTTGGTTTGCATTTTTGTATGAAAAAAAAATGTTAACCCTCTAGTGTTGTAGTCGGAACGGACATCGAATTCAGTTAATTAATTTAGACCGCCCAGAGATGAAATTTTTGGTCGATTATAAAATAAAAAATTTGCTGTTCCATACAAAACCCCAACATTTACTCGAAAAATGTTAACGCTGAAGGTTCTAGAAACATAGTCAAAATTCATAGTAAAAGTTCCCCTTTCATAATAAAAGTGTATACCGAATGTGAATATAAACAAAACTATTATATTTCATATGAAATATTTCATCGGGTCAACGCAGCATACATCGGTCAAAGCCTTAAATCTTCAGACGTCACAAGAAAAACATCTCCCTTGATAAATATCTTTCAAAAGTGACCATTTATAAAGCGAACACGGTAAGCCTACCTTATAGGGCATTTCCATCCCTTTGGAATTGGAAAATAGGTACTTACTTGAAACAAGGGTCCAAGCTTCTTAGAATGCCCTTGGGAATTGCATCGGTTTCGACCTTTAGTGAGCTTAGTGTCTTTGCATAATACAATTTTCCTGTACCAGTTTTGAAATTAAATCATTTATGGCAATATTGAAGCTTGTGACTAAGTATAATGTTCTTTTATCGGTTTTACATTGTTTTTTAAATAACAAAACCCAATTGCATGCAATACGTTACAGCGAGCGATGATTTAGGAGATGAAGGAGGCATGTCGTGATAAAACGAGGTAAAAAAAAACAGCAATAAGGCACGACTATTTTTAATATGGCTTAAACAGATCAAGTGTAGAGCACTTTCCACTTTGTCGAACGAGTATTTAACGAGAGCAATCTATGCTTAAACTATAAAAAATAAATAAAAATTAAAATTCTTTATTTCAGGCAAGTCAACATTGTTTACACCCATACATTTACTACTATGATAGTTCCATAATACTACTATGATAGTAGACTATGATAGTTACAAAAACTTTTCATCACGTCTATGGCTAACGTTTTACCAAATACAAGATAAATAACAATACTGTTCTACAAATCAGGTATATAAAATGCGACCTAAACTTATATTTACAAATAAATTCGATCCGCAGTGTGTTGTGGCAACTTATTGATATTGACATAAATGATTGATGACCTGTGGTATAATAAAATACCCTGTCGTGGACGTTGTTGTGAACCGAAACAGATATCTAATTACTCTACTCTAGAATATTGTTTTAAATCAATGTTTTTGGTACATGTACGTGCACGAGCAAATACTGATGTGTCTTTTTCAATTTCAAGTAAGTTGTTAGTTTATCTTGTTATGACAAACATCGGTCAACGAAAATATAGTGAGAAAACCTGGACTTATCTATGCTCCTATAATAATAAATATTATAAGGGTGTTCCCAGACCAATCGATCGGTCGTCGACGAGGATTTAGTCAACGTCGATCGACAGTTGCTACGTCGATCGAGCTGCTTGATTATTAATTACTGATGGATTATAGCCGGGGTAAATCGATCAACGTCGACCGATACCATCGACCGGCAATCGATCGATTGGTAAGTCGAACGGTATCTGTCGATCAGCCGAAGCTGCCACACCAATCGATCAACTTAGATCGATGTCGATCGATGGTATCGATCAACGATCGATCGATTGGTGTAGTAACACCCTAAAGAGGTAAAATTTGTTTGTTAGTTTGTATGTAGGGAGTAATCTCCAAAACTAATCATCCGATTTCAAAAAGTCTTTTACCAATAGGAAGCTACGTTATCCCTGAGTGCTATAGGTTATATTGCATTATCGAAAAATTAGGGATCCTTGAGAAAATTCACTCAGACAAAGTCGCGGGCAAAGTGCTAGTAATTAATGTCTGAAATCGCCAATCTGAATGAGAAGATACTTTTGCCCTACATTGAGACAGTATTAGTGGGATGGTAATATTTAATTATTATAATGTCTTTGGTATTTCACGAGGTGGATTCCATGAGCTGTCAATTTAATGAAAATTTAGATTCATACATGTTGAAGCAATGTGTTGAAGTATGCGCCCTCGGATTATGCTGCAGGTTTTAGTCCGGCAATAGCTTGGAATAGGTAATTGCGCAGATTTTTTTATTCGTAAAATCCAAGTGCTATTTAAAAGTGTCCCATAAGAACACATTTTTGCAAGCCGACATTGTGGCTGTGCCTAATTTCGGACGTTGGGTTTATAATATGCTTAAATTGCGGGTAGAATGAGCTTAAATTATTCAAGACAGGCACCGACGTGGGCCGGCACACTTATACGCCAATTTGAAGTCCACACAGTCGCTGTATTCATTGTAAAAAGTAATGGAAATGTAAAATGTTACAGTCGCTTGAAGGAAAGATTTTGTGGCTGAAAAAGTCTAGAATCATTAGTTTTAATATCTCTTTTGGACTGACTTAAAAAAGATAGAGATTCTCAAGTAATTCCGTATGTATTTTTTTTTATATTAAGAGTATGTAAGATACCTAAGATACAGATACAATAGGCTGATCTGTGCACTACCGGTGTCAATTTCTATTTTTTATTTTTTGGTATCTACAGTTTGCCACTTTATTTCCAACAAGTATATATTCTGAAAACCAGAATCAACACTATCAATAGTGGCGCATACTAGAAAAGGATCGAAATAGTCCAATCGATATTGGAGTCGATTTATTTGCGTAGATACACAATACTTATGTAGGCCACATTTGTAACGATATAGTTGTACTGGACGTATCCAAGCCATTTGTGGACACAACGGCGGCGTGACACTGTCTTATGCAAGTCTGAACTTGTGCAAGTTAATCATAACGGGTGTGGCTCCCATTATCACTGATTACCAACTAGCTTCGACTGGGTATCCAAAACCGGTGCAATTTTTGTTTAACCTGGGTTTTACATGGGTCGATAATTAACTGGAAAGCAAACTGAAACACAATTAAGGAGGAACCATCTTCATTTCCGCGGCTTTGTTGTTTCAGAAAGCACAGAAAGAGCTCACGGGGAAATTATTCAAATTCGGGGAACTAAATCTTGAGGGGAACGGGTAAGGTGAGAGGTAGCTGGCTTATGATGCTAATTTAATTATTGCTGTGACGTTGCACCAAGAATAAGGTCAGGAGTCCTGTTGAGTCGAACTTTAAAGCTTGATTTTCGGTCGTTTATAATGATTGGCATGAAAATATTACGATATTTTTATGCCATCAATGACATAAATCTATACTTCCACACTTTATACTTTTACTTTATCCATACTAATATTACATACTTTTACATACTATTATTATAATTGCAAAAGTAACTGTCTGTTACGCTTTCACGATGAAAAGGCTGAACCGATTTTAATGGGGCATGCAGTTAGCTTAAACCTTGGGGAAGGACATACGCTACTTTTGTTCGCGACTTTGTCTGCATCCGTAACCGACATTAACCTAGTAGTATTTTGATGCCAATAATAAAAAGATTATGTTTGTTTGTTTGTAAGTTTTTGAGAGGTAATCTCTGGAAGTCCTAGATCGAATACAAAAATTCTTTCACTGATAGAAAGTTATTGCAGAATGTCATTGTATATGTTTTATGGTATATTTGACCTCCACGCGGACAAAGTCACGGGTGTAAAATAGTATCAAAATAATACTAATATACTAAATTCACAAATACCCAGGTGAAGTTCTGACAATAATAACTTATTGAGGTTGTATCAGTGCGTTTTACTGATTTCCTTTTTGGCCATTTCCTTAAGGATATCGGTATCCAACCCTGAATAGATATGTCTCAAATCACTTATAATCAATTAGTACAAAAACAATCTATTCTTGAGATGCTAGTAAAACTTTTGATAATTATTCGAATTTTAAAATTCGTGTTAGAAATGGAATGCATTCAGAGTAGTACCTAAGCATGATTTCTGCGTGTGTCGCGGTAGATGATCAGGATTAGATTTTTGTATATGTCGAGTTTATAATTTGTAAACATATTATTATGTTTGTAAACGTATCTGATATAGGAGAAATTCCTAGTGCGGAGTAACGTACCTACTTGAAAAATGACACTTATATTAAGTACTTTTATTTCACGACATCCTACAAGAGCGTGGTTTCAGTCCTTAGACCTCGTGAGTATAGAAGTACAGTAAAAACATTCTGTCAAGAAAGTACCGGGTATGAATCATTTAAAAAGCTCATTTTGAGGGATTGTTTATATTCTTTTTGACGCTAAATTGGCACAACTGTCCTCTTTACTCACGCGGAGTTCGATGGTCACTGGTCATTCTATTTGTTCACAGTGCGTTATTTTGTCAGTTCATGTCAAATGTGTTTTGCGATTTTTACTAGTTATAAATATCGAACAAATACGTCTTAAATGTTGCATTTCAAATAGAAGTTCGTGTGCAGAAGTACGTTACATAACGAAGTACGTTAAGTATGTTACATAAGGCTTTCAGTGAATCAACTATATCAAAAACAATTTGTTTTAATAAATAAATAATGCATTCAAATGTGGTTGAGATATGGTGTAAGATTTGCCTCGTTCTGGTCGGCCATCAACGTCTTTGACTGAACTAACATCGCTATAATAAAGGAAATGGTGACTGAAAATCGTCGTTTTAGTCTAGGAGAGATAGCTGCAAAAATTTCTGTATCTCCAGAATCAATTCGCTCGACTAGTATGTACCTACCGAAACATTTGAATCATTTAAAAAATCTTAATCGCGTAAAGGTTGCTGAAGACGTGTTAGAAAGAGTCAAGGCCGACCCCACATTCATAAAACGCATTGGTAATGGTGACGAGACATGGGTTTATGAGTTTGACATGCAAACCAGTAAACCAAAATTGGAATGGCGCTTTCTAACTGAAAAAAGATGACGTAAAAGAAAATTCGCGGCAACTACTGAAGTCGATTAAAAAATATGCGTCTTATTGAGTTATTCGTTGACGTTAGTGTATTATTACAAAATGGACCTACTTTGAAGGCGATACCGTTCAGTTCGTAGAGCTTCATCTCCGTCAAATATACCTACCTACCTACCTAGCTACCTATATGACAATCTCATTCCAAAATTCATTTTATATAACCAACGGCAGCTCTACACTTGAAACATTTCAAATTTTCAAATACAGAACGTCACGACAATACACAGTTGCACATAGCTAAAATATTTCACCATGCCTGAACGGAACACTCCCTTTGAAACGCGCACTACAGTCCACATACCTTCACACATATTTATTTCAAGTAGTCCATCGCGTTCAGGTGGCATGGTCACCTACTCTAAGCCTTCAAAGCCCTGTTCCGATCACATGAATGGGCCGTTTGTCGTGCTACTCTAGTTACATGCTACTCGTCCTAATTGTTCGATGCGTTGCCACCTTTGTGAGAGAACAAAATGGCCGACTTATGCAGGTAGACAGTTACAGTTGGTGTAGAATAGGATTGTGCAAATGCGATTATGTTCTTGATACTTGTGTTGTCATCTTGAGCCAAAATGAAGGGTACACTGAAAGTTTCGTTATCAGATACTTACTGTTCCAATGATAATGTTATTTGAAGTTAGTAACGGTAATCAAAGTAAAAAATGCATAAGATAATTTGTAGTGTTAAATTTATGCCAAACTCTAATACAGAAGTAATTGTTTGTTATTCAGCGGTTTCACGACTTATCGGTATAAACTTAATTTTAAAGTTGCAGGAAAGATTTTCAAAAACAGTAATTTCATACGGTCAATGTAATCAATTTAGAATTCGGAAAAAAACGACTTGATGATTCAATCGATCTAACCAAAAAAAATAACTTGTTTCTAGTGTCAAACTCCATTTCTGTCATGTTAAACAGTTATGTTATCATAAACAAATAATTTAAAAAAATGAAAGTAAGGAAAGTACAAGTGATGTTCACAACAAAATATGATAAAATTCAACCATTTTTTTGAGCTACTTGGAAAAACTGTACGCGCTTAGTGGCTTTAGTAGTATTAAACATTTTGACACGATCCTGCTTTTTTAAGAACGATGTCATGCGCTCAGAGTCAAAGCCGTAAATATAAAAGAATCGTGTCTTTGAAGCGTGTTTCTGAACAGCATCCCACTGCTCTGCGGGTTTGAATAAACGCCGACACAGGTGTCATTTAGTGGCGGGATGCAAATAGTTCGCATTTGTATTACATATTCGAAACCAAGTTTTGAAATAATGAATCCTTTTATCCTCGAATGCTCTATACACGGTTGAACATCATGAGGCAAATTTTGATCATGGATTCAGCTCATGACTCTGGTTATCAAAAAAATAAAAATACATAAACCAAAAATCAACCGAAAACCGTCAAAATGTTTGAAACTGCTGTTTTTTTTATATCATCATCATCATATCAGCCTATTGCCTATTTTTTATATAACCGTCGAAAATTGTTACCACTGGATGGTCGGCCAATAAAAAATACCTAAAATATTGGTAACCACTGTGCCCAAATTGAACCACTGCAATTCCCGAAGCCGGAATCAACAGTGGTGAACACTGGAAAAGCGCCGAGACAATAAAGGTTGACGAGTCGCGAAGAAACGTTACAACTGTCTACTGCAAGATATGTACTGAATCCGCAGTAAAAGTTTGTACCAAGATGTTCGTTCTACTTTAAATAAAACGTTGTTTAACTACAACATATTATCAAATTCAGCCCCCAATATTTTTTTTTCTACGAGAAATGTATATATCTACTTCGTAATCCTTACTAATCTATCAAGGAAACTTCTTGCGCAAGTAGATAAAAGAGACAGCTCACTTGAATGATTTAAGAGACACAGCTCAACTGCACGACTATGGACACACACAGCCCAGTTGAATGATAAAGGAGACCAAGCCCAGTCGGATCATAAAGCTCAGTTAAACGATAATTAATGGACACAACCCATTTAGATGATAAAGGAGATCAAGTCCAGTTAGATGATTAAACTTAGTTGGACGATAAAGGAGACACAGCCCAGTTGGATAATAAAGGAGACCAAGCTTAGTTGGATGATGAAACTCAGTTGGAAAATAAAAGACACACAGCCCAGCTGGATGATAAAGGAGACCAAGCCTAGTTGGATGAAAAAGCTCAGCTGGATGATAAAGGAGACTTAGCTCAGTTTGGAAGATAAAGATGACTAATCCTAGTTGATGATAAAGCTGACAAAGCCCAGTTAGAGCAAAAAGCTCAGTTGGATGATACAGGAGACTCAGCACAGTTGAATGATAAAACTCAGTTGAACGATTAAGGTGACACAGCCCACGTGGATGATAAAACTCATTTGAACTATTTAACGTTGGAGAGGGGACACAGGACAAAGAGACACAGCTCAATTGCAAAGAAGCATAAAGACCATTAACTCAAAAACACCTTACACAACACAGGACACACAACAATAAATTACACTTCTAAACACGAAACTCAGTATACTGCGACAACTATTCTGTGAAGTTGAACGTGATCCGTAATATCTCGTTCATTTTCCCGTTTGATCTGACTGGACCAGTTCAATGGTTCAGGTGCTACAATAGGCAGACAAGTCCCGACAAAGGTTCGAGTAGAACTCTCAGTGCTATTGGTAATAGTCAAAGAGCTATTGAAGAGAATATACGTGATACTTATATTCAACAACTGAAATCTATGTTAAGAACGTTTAAATAGGTTTTTTACGGTATCCGTTTATGTGTTAAATGGTTAATAGTTTTCTTTTATGATACAGTTTTTATTACATGAATGAAGGCCAAAGAATGAACGCCGACACCATTGTAATTATTTTGATAGCTCATTAAAAGTTTTCTATTTTAATGTTTAGTCTTTTTATAACGTTTGTAAATGGTACCTAGTACTTATCATTGTGTTAAAATTTCTGACACTTTGTTAGGTAGTACTCGTTTTGTAGCGGCTAAACAATTCGTCGATTCATAAATCTTACTAATATTCTAAATGCGAAAGTATTTCATAGTAGTTAGCATTCAGTGTCAATTTCGCATATTTCATCTTAAAGTACCCATGGGTTACATATTTTAGTGTAAAACGTATGAATAAAATTGTCAGTTGTCTGAATGAAATTATTAAAAACTCTCACACAGCTACAACAAAGAGCAACAATAATATACCACAGTAATGTCACATCCCATTTCTATAAAAGCACGTGGAACACACGTGTGTGTGCGAGTGTGCGAGCATCACAAAGGAAGCCGTGCGATACAGTTGAACACAGTCGTAAATAACGTCGTATGACAGTAGGTAATATACGCTCAGCTGTGCCCCGATAGTTTGCTATCTACAACTATTCTGTGCTCGATTGTACGTGACGTGTTGTTTGGAGTTTCTGCGTTTAATCGTTTCTGATCTCTCTGGTGGGAAATATGGCGGCGCATGGTTTGTTTTATATGAATGCATTTGTCCGAGACTTTGTCTGCGTGGAATTCATAAAATATTATGTCCTATGGCACTTGATAGAGTATCTTTCTATCAGTAATTCAAATTGAACCAGTGCTTCCACTGATGAACTTTTACAAAAAAAAAGCTGAAAAATTATTACATCTTTCCAATATTATTAAAAAAACTACTATTATTATTACTATTACATAAGACTATAGATAAGTAAGCCCAAGGGTTTCGATTAAAAATAGTTTTTTACTGTTCATTATCTTTTTCCTGGCCTTATCCCATGTTACTTGGGATCAGCGCAACACGTATTTTCTTCCATCGCGTCTTGTCAATCGTCACGTCATGATATCATTGACTCCCTTCTTTAACATATAATTCTTCACACAATTCATCCATCTTTTCTCCGGCCTTCCTCTACGCCTCCACTCATCGACATTTATTTTTTCAACATTTTTGGTCACATGCGTTAAGTTTTTTACTAATTAACTATTAAAACATGCTATAAACTTGGTTAATCGTGTGGTGCCGGCCGCGAATAACACCACCCCTTTATTACCCGTGGTTGTCGTAGAAGGCGACAGAGGGATATTGACCAGAGGATGGGCAGCAGCGTCGTTCTGAGTAACATAACACCTACTGCGATCGCCAATATGCATCGGCCAAGCATGGCGATTACAGCTGAACCCCCTCTTAGGGAATACCTATGCCCAGCAGTGGGCGTCTAAAGGTTGACACGATGATAAATTTGGCAGTCAAAACATTTATTGAATTAAATAAAAATCATACTTTGCCGATGAATACTACAGCACCCTTAATAAAAATATAAGAAACCATTGCTAACGTCATAAAACCACGAATTTCATAGGAAAAACCCTGAAAAGTCTCGCTGTCCATAAAATACTCGTCGACGGTTTTCCCCGGCATCCAATAATTAGTTTGGGCATCCTGCTATGGCTTCGTCACTTGCAACACTGAGGACTCACCACAAACCCTTTTTTATTTTTTATTTCAACCCTGTTGCTGCAACGGTAAATTGCTGACAGAATTCTATTTTTTGTACAGCTGGTCTTTCAGAATACTGACTTTATTTAAAAGTGAGAAGTAATATTGCAAAGTCAAAGTCAAATCATTTATTCAGTTCATTTTTTAACGTGTCATAAGAGAAAATGGAAAAGGTAATTGTTTACAGTATTTTGCATAATTACAGGAATTAGGTATATTAAAATTGTACGTGAATCTAATGTTGTACCTTGCCTAGGCGCACCACTTTATAGGGTGACTGGTAATTAGTGTACGATACTTAAACACGTGACGCGTCATGTTCGTGAACGGGCGCTGTCAGTAGAGATTGGTCAACTCTTAACTGCCATGGTTTTTATCTTGATAATTTTTTATAGTTTGTATTTCTAGATTACCTTCATTGTTTTCACATATAGAAGCAACAAGAATAATGTAAGCAGTATTTTGTAAAAACCTGATTTTAAAAGAGTGTCCGTGGAGTTTCTTGCTCGTTCTTCTCCATAGAGACCTACCTACGTTTTGGAACGAGCAACTAGCTACAACTTTCTGTGTAACTGACCGACTCCTTGACAATTCAAAAGTGCCTGTAAATGGTTTAATTGAACTAAATGCTTTGACTTCACTTGACTTGATTGTGTTCATGATAACAAACAACTTTCCCGAAGAAAAAATGTTTTTTGTACTGGTTCACTTTAGGTCACAGGCGTGCGCGCGCGTGAATTTCATACGGCTGTTGTGTTATTGTGATAAAAGTGAACTAGTACAAAAAACTTTTTTCTTCGGGAAAGTTGTTTGTTATCATGAACACAATCACGTGTTTAAGTATCGTACACTAATTACCAGTCACCCTATATACTAGCGCTTTGCGTATTGCTTGAATTATGTAGGATACAGCTGATTCGAACGCGTTCGATCGCGTTTACGTCAGCTTGAATTTGTATAGAAAAATTGTATTTCCAAAATACCTACATTATTAGTATTTAGGCTACATTTTATGTAGGTAGGTATCTGAAAGGATACACTGAAAATGTAACCAGGATTACGTAAAAAACTTGATTGAAAAAAATATCCGTGGAGTTTCTTGCTCGTTCTTCTCTATTGAGACCAACTTAGGTTTTGGAACAACAAGCTTCAACTATCCTAACTGACCGACTTCTAGACTGTCAAAATGGTTAATTGAAATAAATGCTTAGATTTTGACTTTGAAAGAGATAGGGCAGGACTTTCAAATTAGTAAAGTTCATTCGGTCCAATTAAGGACTAAAATAAATGAATGCTTTGCAAAATCCACTTTTTAATCAATCCCAGATAAAAACCACATCAAATAAAAATAATGTAAAATGATTGAAACAAACTATTCATAACAATATCTAAGACCAATGAATTCGAATTCTCATTTCAATTTATTTAGATAAGTCCCTATCATAACCTCAAACAAAAAAAACTCATTAAACATTTCAAAATTAACTTTTCAAAATAGATAATTTTCCAGGCCGAAAAATAGGACTTGTAAAGAACCCTTTTTTAACCTGTTGCTCGTTTAATCAATCAAGAGTAATCTAGATTCCCTCTTCGTAAATATTAGCATTGGGCTTTTGGTATGCTACTTTTTTAATCAATCAGGTAGCTTTAGCCGATTGATTAATCTTTTTGCTTTTTTGGGTTTGTTTATATAGGTAAAATAGTAGCACTTTACCCCCGACTTTGCCCCCGACTTTGCCCCCGACTTTGCCCGCGTGAATTTTCTTTTGGATCCCAAAATTTATTGTTACTATAATATAGCCTCAGAGATAACGTAGCTTCATATTGCTGAAAGAATTTTTGAAATCAGATGAATAGGTCCGGATTACAAACAAATTAAGACTGTGTCGAGCAAAAAACGAAAAAAGGACAGTTACAGTTAAGGTTATATTAACGAAAATAGTAGATATTGACTATGAAAATATACATAATTACTACCGGGGATAATGTATTTACAATGTTTGCCAGGCAAACATATGAAATATGGCATAGTTTTTTTAATGGACTCGTATAACGATGAGCAAAATAAAGAAATATTCTGTTGAAATGAATTCAAGCAAATCTCTAATATGTAATCTTTAAATCTTGCGTCTCATATTGTCATTGTATTGTTTAGAAGATTTTATTATTTTTATTACCCGCAACCAATCCGCGTTCCGAGCGCGTGCTGCCCCCATGATAGGAAAAAAAGCCTGAAACGCCTGGCAGGTAGTTTATGTAAATTCCCGTTATATTTCAGGAATTTTAAAATAAAAGAATGAATCAAAGTCAAAGCATTATTTCAATTAAACCATTTATAGGCACTTTTGAAATGTCAAGAAGTCAGTTTGTTTGTCAGAAAGCTAATTGCTTGTTTTAAAACGTAGGGCAATAATATAATAAAAAATAACGTAGGTCAGGTTTTTCACTTAATTAGATTTTTAATTTTGTTATTATATAGTATTCTGAGAATTGAGATACATTTTTTCTTTACCGTGCAGTAAGGGTCTTAATATTTCATGTTAATTTTTTTCTATATGGCAACAACTGAAGGTTTCACAATATTTGAAGGACCCGGTACATTTTCTTATTAAATCCTTCCTTATTCCTTATCTGCAATATAAAGGGAAACTCTGTGCAAAATTTCAGCTTTTTACATCCAAGAGTTTGGACTGAGCGTTGATGAGTCAGTCAGTCAGTCAGTCAGTCAGGACTTTTCTTTTTATTTATATAGATTGATGGTTGTTACAGTCAAAAGTTAACAACCATTATAAGTTGACCTTTCCATGCATTTCAGCACTTGAGCTTTACAATTTTATTTACACTGGATATTAAAGATTAGGTTACAAAAACCTTTTTAATCTATGGCACATGCTGAGTTGATCTTCAATGAGCAAATCTGTCTTGCTCCTGGATACTTATCACAATAATTTTAAATTTGAATTGCCAAATTCGTCCCTGACTAATTAAACAAAGAACACGATGTCTATGATGTTGCTTCAATTAATATGGCGAGGGATAAACAGGCTATGCGGCAAATTTTGTCTATTTGTGAATCAGTGTGACAACAGGTGACAGAACGAGATACACACAGAAACATAATCATGTCCATCTACTGTGTACTAATGTTTGGTCTGCTAGTGGTATTAAATACGTGTGTTTTAACGTTTTACACATTAAAACCTTCTTAGAAAAATATACATCCGAATAGCGAAAACCCCATCCAAATCGGATTTTGAGAAAATCCCGATAATTATAACATGTAGATAATTATAACCTCTTTTTAAAAGCCGGTCAAAAATTAACAATAATTTTGAATGAAAACAAATATTCAATAGAATTACGCAACCATCGAAACTTCACGCGCATGTTTTGTCCGTATGAACTCCGTGCCAAATAGATGTCATTATTCGTAAATTAATGATATTTGCGCGAAAAAATTATGAGCGCTATCAGATAGGATATCAAGATAAAAGTTTTTTCACTGCACAAACCTTGACTAGAGAGAGTAGACGAAAAAAAAAATTGAGTAGGAACTATAGTATGTATCTAAAATTGTATAGCTTGTTTGTTTGAAAACGTGTTCTCCGCAACCACTGGAACAATTCTGATTTTCAACCGACTT
Organism: Charanyca ferruginea; assembly: GCA_947361185.1. Taxonomy (NCBI): domain Eukaryota; kingdom Metazoa; phylum Arthropoda; class Insecta; order Lepidoptera; family Noctuidae; genus Charanyca; species Charanyca ferruginea. The sequence goes on from OX376062.1 coordinate 5,860,441, forward strand.
CAAAAAGAAGGAGGTTTTCAATTCAACTGTATGTTGTTTTTTTTTTATATTTGTTACGCGATTTCTCCGTTAAATGTACCTACATTGATTTTGGAAAATCCTTTTTTTGATGGATAGGGTGGGTATACCTCAGGGGTGGTCCCATATAAATTTTATCGAAATTAAAACAGCACCTTTTGAAAACAAACCAACAAATACCCAAAAAATTTTACATAAACGACGTTTTAGTTTCTTCTCTACCAAGAATCTTTAGAGTAAGTAGTTACTTTCAATCTCTGTGTTAACTGTGTTGCCGTTTCTTTATGGATTTGAATGAGACGGAGGTACTGAAAAGCAGGAAATATAAACTTTTTGACAAAAAAGACAACCGCCTTCAAAAACTGAAAAGTGAAAAATAACTTGAGCACAGAACACACATGACTTTTTTCTAGTTTCGAATGTTGGTGGCAATACAAAACAACAAATAGAACAAAGCCACCAACTTCCATTAATTTTCACTTTTCAGTTTTTGAAGGCGGTTGTCTTTTTCGTAAAACAGCTTTTTCTTTAGCTAATTGGAAGCTACATTTTATTTTATTAACAAAAAAAGTTAGGGATATGTATAAAAATTCAAGCAGATCAAGACGCGTGTCAAATGTGTCAATGCTACATTCCACATAAAAATAATACCAAAAAAAAAGTTACCAATTCCATTATCTTCACGAAACATAATCACAAAAACATCCGAATTTGCAAAATCCGTCTCATTTCAGACATCACTCTACCAAAAGAAATCACGTTATCAATAAATTGCTTTATCGACCGAGTTATGGACCTCTTTGGGCCCACATATGTTAGATACTGGACCTCGTCTGGCCTCGAAAATTTACGTGCATGTATGTAAATCGGTATGAGGTCGCAAACAACGGGTTGATTTTGTACAGTCGCTAAGAAAATATTTCGGACTTAATTTTGAAGGGTGAAAATTCATTTCGTAAAATTGGACTTGACGAACTAACTCCAATTTTGTTATTTAATTTTATTATTTTCGGGGACAAACTCAATCCAATTACGGAATCCTAATTACGAGAAAGATGTTAGTTTAACGTAATTAATAACAATTCCATCTTAGTAGTATATTATTGGGCATTCTGGACCACTTTTCGCTCGGCGAAACGAGTTCGCCATCGCTCCGGTAGTCCAGAATGCCCAATCGTGAACGGTCGACACGGACCATTTGACAGTACCTCAGAATGCCTAATAATACAATCGTCTGTAATACAGACTCGTGTACGCAGTATGCTTTTTCATCGCAATAACGATAGGAACCAACAGGCAATGTTCGTTATTGCGCGCTCACAACTGGTACAATCGCCTGTAATACAGACTCGTGTACGCAGTATGCTTTTTCATCGCAATAACGATAGGAACCAACAGGCAATGTTTGTTATTGCGCGCTCACAACTGGTACAATCGTCTGTAATACAGACTCGTGTACGCAGTATGCTTTTTCATCGCAATAACGATAGGAACCAACAGGCAATGTTTGTTATTGCGCGCTCACAACTGGTACAATCGCCTGTAATACAGACTCGTGTACGCAGTATGCTTTTTCATCGCAATAACGATAGGAACCAATAGGTAATGTTTGTTATTGCGCGCTCACAACTGGTACAATCGTCTATGATACAGACTTGTGTACGCAGTATGCTTTTTCATCGCAATAACGATAGGAACCAGCAGGTAATGTTTGTTATTGCGCGCTCACAACTGGTACAATCGCCTGTAATACAGACTCGTGTACGCAGTATGCTTTTTCATCGCAATAACGATAGGAACCAACAGGCAATGTTTGTTATTGCGCGCTCACAACTGGTACAATCGCCTGTAATACAGACTCGTGTACGCAGTATGCTTTTTCATCGCAATAACGATAGGAACCAACAGGCAATGTTTGTTATTGCACGCTCACAACTGGTACAATCGTCTGTGATACAGACTCGTGTACGCAGTATGCTTTTTCATCGCAATAACGATAGGAACCAACAGGCAATGTTTGTTATTGCACGCTCACAACTGGTACAATCGTCTGTGATACAGACTCGTGTACGCAGTATGCTTTTTCATCGCAATAACGATAGGAACCAACAGGCAATGTTTGTTATTGCACGCTCACAACTGGTACAATCGTCTGTGATACAGACTTGTGTACGCAGTATGCTTTTTCATCGCAATAACGATAAGAACCAACAGGCAATGTTTGTTATTGCGCGCTCACAACTGGTACAATCGTCTGTGATACAGACTTGTGTACGCAGTATGCTTTTTCATCGCAATAACGATAAGAACCAACAGGCAATGTTTGTTATTGCGCGCTCACAACTGGTACAATCGTCTGTGATACAGACTTGTGTACGCAGTATGCTTTTTCATCGCAATAACGATAGGAACCAACGTGCAATGTTTGTCGTTGTGACTAACACAGCTTCAGCTGAGAAAGAAAACAACATAATATATTATTAAAAAAAATATTTAATGTTATAATGTTAACTACAGTTTTGATTTGAAATAAATGTAGGATGGTCCTCACACAGTGCATCTATGGAGTGAACCAGAGATTGAAGTTTGCGCCATTGCGGTGTATCGTCTTCCGTTTGGAATTTTATCCGAACCAGCGCTTTCTTCCAAAGTTCTTGAGAATCAGTATTGCGTGCATCATTGGTTTGATATACTTTCAAATCAATAAGGTAGTCTCCCACCGTGTTGATCACTCGACGTTCGTTGCCATTCGCAACTCTATTAACGAAGTACGAGGACAGTACAAACGAAGAAGTATTTTTGGGTTCGCCATCGCCACGACTTAGATTAAACACGTCCTCAGACTTCGCCTTTTTTCTGAAACAAACATAAATAACCCGTATAAGAATGTTTCAAAATCATTACAAAAATAACACAATTAATACAGCCTAGGTAGGTACCATAGTAGTCAGTAGGCTTATAAGTATAAAAACTGCAAAGTGGTTGTCATGTTAACAAATTGTTGTTACTCGTAAGTGACAGCATCGATTCAATAATATTATTTAGTACATAACCACTTATTATTTACTAAGTTAAAAATATAGTGTTACTGTGATTTACATATTCCAACACTGATACGAAAATGACATGGAATAAATTAACCAACAAATAAAACTTTAATATAATTGATTGATAATAAATTAAGTATGATTACCTTATACTAGCAGGCGATTTCTTAACGGAAGTAGATTTACGCTTGCTTGCAGGAGTAGAACGCTTTCCCAAGATCTCGGTAATGCGTTCAACATCTGTAGAGTTTCTGCGATGATCACACTCTGAGTCCGACCTGTAAAATATTAAAAAATAATCAGATTAATTTAAATTCAAAATAATTATGCTTAAAGGAAACAAAATATTTACGTTAATTTTTTGGAATTAACTAATACCTAATAATATGTAAACTCGTACTTATTTATTCGATTCTAATTATCAGTAAGTTAATAAATATTACAAGTAGATATTTGGCTACATCTGATCTGTATAGTATTTGTTGAATTCAATTAAACAAAGGAAATAATAAAAAATATAAAGACTTACATTTTAAATGGTGGTCACTTGAAGTATAATTAAAACAATATGATAATTGTTTTAAACACTGAACTGCAGACTGCTCGCACTGTAGCATCGAGGGATCAGGCTCGAATTCAATGAATTGGACTCCGAAAACGCTAGCTTATAAGACAGATTAGTTATGTAAAAATGTTAAATTGAATGTTAGTGTATATTTAATAAAAACAACAGAAAAATTATACCTTTCTTATTTGTATGGATTATAAATACATGTAAAAATGAAAACTAACAATTATGCTAATCGCTATTTGTCAACGCTGCGAAAGCACTCAGGGCTGTCAATATAATTGTCATAATTATATCTTTTCGTTCCTACTTACAAATATTATAAATGTGAAAGTTTGTGAAGATGTATGCAATTATGCATGTATATATATATATATATATGTTTCACTTTCTCGCAAAGCAAAAACTACTGAACGGATTTGGATGAAACTTTGCAGTAACATAACTTACCTAAACATTAGAATAACACATAGGCTATAAATTGTGCGGGCACGCAAAGTAGTTCCCTCAGGACGCGGGTGAAAACGCGTGAGGAAAACTAGTACATAATATGTAAGAATTGACTCCATTTTTTACAGTAAATGTGTGGAAGTGTCATCCCTAACCAAATTCGTTACGTTAAAATAAAGGGGACTATTGCTAAATAGCAGTTTTAAATACGTACACAGAAATATATTGTTGTAAATATGATACTTTTGTTATGATATACCAAGAAACTATTAAAATTATTCTAATTAACGTTTTTTATTAGGGTTGACCGACAGGATATATTTAAAACGAAATAACTTAAAACTATGTAAATAAAAATACGAAGATAAAAAAAAAAATATTTGTGATCTATCATTAAAAGGGTCCTTTATATATTAGTGTCATTGTTTATCGAAAAAAATATTATGAATGACACCTACTTATACAATTTAGTAAATAAAATTATAGTCCACTAGCACATATAAGTAAATAAATCAAGGACAAACTATAATTATTTTTAAGGTAAGTAAACCTTGGAATTATTTATTTCGTATTTTATGCTTCTTTTTAATAATAACCTATATCAATTTACCCTTTACAAAATTTCTATGTAGCGTTTAAAATATTGTCTACATGATTTTTACATTTAGATCACAGCCCTGTACGAAATTGCATTCTTGCAAAATACGTTTAGGTAAACTGCGATCGGATGTAACGAATATTAACATGATACTTTTGTTTTTGACAATGCACACATTAGGCATTGCTATTACTTGCACGTAAAATGTGTCTTCAATTTGTTAAAACTATGTATTAGTTATTCTGTTTCATTTTAAATAAATCTTCACCGCTAACTGAATAACAATTATATTTATAGTTATTGCAAAATTGCTAACAGAATTGTTGTAAGGTAATAGTAATTATGTTAAAATATTATTTTATTTAGAAATAATTGATACCATTACCAGAATTATTATAATAAGTGTGATTTTTAATTTCAGGCGATTACTATTTACGAATTGAGGGTCAGCAGAGGTGCCTGTTAAGCAAAATATATTATATTGGAAATGTATATTAATTAACATTATTGTTTGTATCAATTACATACTTTGCAGGTAATTTTTAAATCTAATATTAATTTTGTTGTTTTGGCAACGTTAATCTTTTTATTCATTTATTTTATTTTATTTTTTCAGAAATATATGGTATATTCAATCCGGTGGAAAATACTTGTATTTGAACAACTCGATAATTCTACAATCTTCTTACTGAAGTTACTCCAATGACCTGCTGAAGCGGATATTATCTGTGTATTAACAAGATCATGATTATTGGTTGTAAGTATTTAAAGTAACCTTTTTCCTACACTACGATTTCTATAATCTTGCCTACACATTACATATAAATCCGGAACAACTAAACACAAAAAGGAATGGCGCTATTGTTTTTATGAACATTACTACGTAAATGACCAGACCAGAATGAGAGACATTTTAAATAAATCTTCACCGCTAACTGAATAACAATTATATTTATAGTTATTGCAAAATTGCTAACAGAATTGTTGTAAGGTAATAGTAATTATGTTAAAATATTATTTTATTTAGAAATAATTGATACCATTACCAGAATTATTATAATAAGTGTGATTTTTAATTTCAGGCGATTACTATTTACGAATTGAGGGTCAGCAGAGGTGCCTGTTAAGCAAAATATATTATATTGGAAATGTATATTAATTAACATTATTGTTTGTATCAATTACATACTTTGCAGGTAATTTTTAAATCTAATATTAATTTTGTTGTTTTGGCAACGTTAATCTTTTTATTCATTTATTTTATTTTATTTTTTCAGAAATATATGGTATATTCAATCCGGTGGAAAATACTTGTATTTGAACAACTCGATAATTCTACAATCTTCTTACTGAAGTTACTCCAATGACCTGCTGAAGCGGATATTATCTGTGTATTAACAAGATCATGATTATTGGTTGTAAGTATTTAAAGTAACCTTTTTCCTACACTACGATTTCTATAATCTTGCCTACACATTACATATAAATCCGGAACAACTAAATGTAAATCATAAAAATATTTGTGCTGTGAGAAAATCGAACCTGCAACACTTAACACGGAAGCCGATCGCTCAGTTATTGCACCCACCACACTACTAACTTTTAATTCAGTCTATTTTCTGATAAAGTCTATTAATAATGCCTCACTGTTCGGTTTGCAAAGTATTTGTAGATAATCGCCGATGGTCTGGTCATTTACGTAGTAATGTTCATAAAAACAATAGCGCCATTCCTTTTTGTGATAATATTGCTATTATTAATTCTTCGTTTAAACATCGCATTGCAAGTTATAAGATCACTGCAACTAACGATCAAAAAAATTATTTCCCTGAAATGTTTCTTAATGATAATCGTAAACAAATTAAAAATCTAATAGATCGATCATTACAGAAACATACATCTGTGAAAATTAATTTTGAACTTTTTTCCTTTTTTCTTTTGTTTAAGAATGATCAACAAGAACTGAAATCATTTAGTACAAAAAATTATATTGTTTACTTTAATTACGATTTTGAATCAATATATAAATCATTAGTTGTGTCACTGTTAAAGAAAATCGAGGAATTTCAAGAGAGAGACAGTGGTTGGACGTATCTGTGCAATTCACATTTAGAAATAAACATAAGTAAATATCAACCTCTCGGCGGATCTAAACATATAATATTACCTGAATTTATCAGAAATAAAAAAGCTTGTTTGAATATTCAAAACAATGACGAGTATTGCTTCTTATGGTCTGTTGTAGCTGCCTTGTACCCCGCAGCCCACCATCCTAATAGAATTTCATCTTATCCTCACTTCAAGGATGTTTTAAATGTCGATAATTTAACATTTCCAATCACATTTTCAGACATAGCTGTTTTTGAGAAAAATAATCCGTCTCTAAATATATTTGTGTATGGATTGAAAGATGATAGGACAATCATAGGACCTTTGTATACTTCAAACAACAATAAATCTAAGAGCATACATTTACTGTTTTTACAAAATAATACAAATTCTCACTATTGCCTTATAAAAGATTTACCTCGTTTAGTTAGAAATCAGATGACAAAGCATCACGGTAAACTATATTTTTGCGAAACATGCTTATTGTTTTTTCCAACGTCCAGTGAATGTGAAACACATGCGTGCGGAGGAGTTGTCACGGTCTTACCAGAAAAAGGATCATTTTTAAAATTTACAAATTATAATCGAAAACAAAACATTCCATTTGTCATATATGCCGATTTCGAAACATTACTCGAACCAATATTCAACGATGAATTTGACACCGCTAACACGACATACTTACAACGGCACGTGCCGGCTGCCTTCGGGTATAATGTTGTGTCATCATTAAACCTTACTGTTGATAGGTATAGAAATTATCGCGGTGTAGATTGTGTTTCGAAATTTGTAAATTTTTTAATTGAAGATGCTAGAGACATTTATAGAATTATATCCAAAAACGAACCCATGAAATTTACCGACAAAGATGCTCTTGATTTTAGTCAAGCTGTTAAGTGTCACATATGTGATCATTTACTATGGAATGATAAGGTTAGGGACCACTGTCATATAACAGGTCGATACCGAGGTGCAGCACATCGGCATTGTAATCTACAATATAGAGTACCAAAATTTGTTCCCGTATTTTTTCATAATTTATCGGGATATGATTGTCACTTATTTATAAAAAAGTTAGGTGAAATTCCGGGACAAATTAAAATAATACCCAAGACCAAGGAAAAATATATCGCATTCACAAAGTTTATACATATTGGTGATGATTACATACAATTAAGGTTTCTAGACTCCTTCCACTTTTTAGGCACTAGTTTAGATAAACTTGCTAAAACACTACAGGCAGAAGATTATGTTAATCTTCGAACTCATTTTCCTGACAAAAAGCAGTTTAATTTGTTGACACGAAAAGGGATATACCCTTATGATTATATGACAGATTGGAAATGTTATGAACAGAAATCGTTACCGTCTAAGTATCATTTTCATAATTCCTTAACCAACGAAGACATTAGTGAACAAGATTATAATCATGCTCAGACAGTTTGGAGCGAATTCAATATAAATGATTTAGGGGAATATACAGATCTATACTTAAAAACGGATGTGCTTTTGTTGTCTGATATATTCCAAAGTTTTCGAAAAACATGTAAAAAATACTACAAACTGGATCCAGCATTTTACATAACTGCACCTAGTTTATCATTTGATGCAATGTTGCTAAAAACAGGGATCACGTTAGAACTCGTGTCAGACTTGGCTATCGTCAGAATGATTCAAAGTGGTATACGTGGGGGATTGTGTATGTGTTCCCGACGGTACGCAAAAGCTAATCATAAGTATATGCAAGAATATAATTCATCAGAGCCTAACTCTTTCATAGTATATTTGGATTGTAATAATCTTTATGGCTTTAGCATGTGTCAATATTTACCTTATTCTAGTTTCAGATTTCTTACTGAAAATGAAATAACTAATTTACATATCGAAAATGTTGAGGATGATGCCGACTGGGGATACATATTAGAAGTTGATCTTCTGTATCCCGAACATTTACATGACCATCATAATGATTTACCATTTTGTCCCGAAAAATGTATTCCCCCAGGAGGTAAAGCAAAAAAATTAATTGCAAATTTGTATAATAAGTATAAATATGTAATACATTACGTTCATTTAAAAAAGTGTTTAGAGCAAGGGTTGGAACTACGTAAAATTCACAGAGTTATTACTTTTAGACAGAGTTCGTATTTAAAACAGTATATAGAATTAAACACTCAATTAAGACAACAGGCAAAAAGTTCTTTCGAACAAGACTTTTTCAAGTTGTTGAATAACAGTGTTTTCGGTAAAACATTAGAAAACACTGAAACTAGAGTAACTGTTCATTTAGTTAATCAATGGTCCGATACGTTTAATCGAACCAAGAAATCAATATCCGCTGAGAGACTTGTAGCTAGCCCTTATTTCCATAGTGCAACTATTTTGTCTGAAAATTTAGTTGCTATCCAAATGAAACCAGAAGAAATAATTTTAGATAAACCTATTTATATTGGCTTTAGCGTTTTAGAACTTTCTAAGTCACACATGTATGACTTTCATTATAATATTATCAAACCTTTTTATGAAAATCGAGTGCAGCTATGTTATACAGATACCGATTCTTTTGTTTATAAAATATATACTGATGATTTTTATTATGATTTAAAATTTCATTTTTTGCAATACTTTGACACCAGTAACTATGACAACCAAAATGATTTCAGAATACCAATAATTAACAAAAAAGTACCCGGTTTGTTTAAAGATGAATTAGGAGGGAGATATATCTCCGATTTTGTGGGCTTGAGATCGAAATTATATTCTATAAAAACTCCTGATAATATAATTAAAAAAGCGAAAGGTGTAAAATCGTGTGTAGTGAAGGAATTAAACATCACAGATTATAAAAACATATTATTCAATGATGGAGTTATTCGTAGAAAGAATATAATGTTTAAATCAATAAAGCACGAAGTATTTACACGAAGTGTTAACAAAATTGTCTTATCTAATAATGACGATAAACGATCGATATCATTAGATAAAATATCAACGCGAGCCTGGGGTCACTCATTTATTTTAAAGAATAATAACGAAATTTGATAAAAAAACTTCAGTATAGAACACAGTACAGTTGAGCGCAATAACTGAGCGATCGGCTTTTGTGCTAAGTGTTGCAGGTTCGATTTTCTCACAGCACAAATATTTCTATGATGTAAGTACAAATAATTGTCTAATTTGTTTAAATTTGAGGTATTATTAATTTACCAAGTAAAATATAAAATTTATTTTAATGTAATTTTAATTTTGCAATTACTATAAATATAATTTGTATTCAGTTAGTGTTTAAGTTTTATATAAAATGTATGCGAATTAGATTGTAAGTAAATAGTATGTTAATTTTTTATGTATTAGTATAAATAAACTGTTTTTTAAGTATCAACTTTGTTTTATTGAACTTAACAAATATAGTCTTACCGTTGTTCGCATTTTATTCATAATCCTTAAAAATAGTCTTTACAACACATAACAGTGGCTGAAAACATAATCCTTACTAGTATTAGGTGAAGGAAAACATCGTGAGGAAACCTGGACTTACTGTTCCACTCAAACCATTTCAGAGGTCCTTGAGGCGGTTTAGAAACTCTGACACTAGGGTGTGTGGGCTCGTAAGACCTTACTGTTCACACGATAAAGAAGACTAGTGTTAATATTGTAAATATGAAAGTAACTCTGTTTGTTTGTTTTCTCTATTACACGTTCACGGGAAAACGACTTTGATGAAAATTTGGTTTAAACATAGACTGAAACCTGAGGAAAGACAGTAGGTTAGTTTTTATCCTAATACGGGAAGGAGTTCCTTCGATATGCCGGTGAAACCGTGGGGAACAGCTAGTAATATTAAAATACTCTGTTAAGGTAGATATTGTTTACAAAGGTATGTGCACGTTTTGCGTATAAGGTCACAGTTCATTGCACTATATGAAGTGTATGAAATATTTTGCAAGCTAGCAGTTTATAATTCATACTAAAACCTTTTATTATATTGAACTATAAGACTATTGACTAAAGAGTGATTTTCAAACAACTAATGTAAGCTTGACTTAATGCTAAGTTAACAATTCTAACTTAATATATACAGTTAAATTGTCAGTTTATTTTTTATTATTTACTGATTATTACTAGAGTTGACTAGTGGTTTTTGCAATATTACAGGATATTATCATAGTCATGTCAACGGTGAGTACAGTACCTGTTTAATTCTAATCTACAAGTGATTTTATGTACGTGTAGGTACACCAATTTTTAAAATGCAATATGTATATCTTGTTCCAGGTATCTGATTCTGAGATTGTGTTTAGCCAGTATGCTCAGGATCCTTACGAAGGATTATCTGAGATGTATCCTTGTGAACCCGAGCAATGCAAACAGACGAAACAGACACAGACGAAGAAGCAACGTCGCAGAGAACCTTTTAAAAAACATAAACCCACGAAATCTTTTGTTATGAGCCGACTACAACGACGAGGCACTAAGTTAATTAAAATTACGGTAATTGATCTCTGCAACAATTCTCAAACGAGTGACAGTGATAGTGAAAGTGAGAACGTTGTGATAAGTGCGCAGTACATTGTTAAGGACGCTATAGACAGTGTTATGGACGAAACGGAATCGTTAGTTAAGAAAATATCAAAATCTTTAATAGACAATGATTTTTAGTTAGCTTTTTTAAAGATACTTCTGTATCGATTAGATGTAGAGATTATATTGTTATTATAAGTTATTATTTTATGCTAAGTTTAGTTTTTCTTTATGTTATATTAATTCATTTACTTTCAAGTACTTAAGTATTTACGATGTGTAACAAATAAAAATGCATTTTATTAAAGAAACTTATTTTTATTTTCAAAATATACTTTACACTTCATATCCCAAGTGCTTTTTTACACATAAAACATTTTTTAGAGCACAATGATTTAAATGTACATTACAATTAAAATTAGTTTTTTTGTCACAGTATTTCTTATGCAATTCAAACATGCTGGGACACTTGTCTTCACCAAGATCGAACACTTTACAATTTTCACAAATGTTTTTTATCCACTTCACCTTCTCCAAACCTTTGACTAATATATTTTTGTTTTCTAAATAGGGTACAATTATACGGTGAAATTCTCTATAATCAATATATCCTTCGTTCCAATGAATACCTCTGTTCTTTTCCAACCACTTTACCTGCCTTTTTTCATCAGTTGTTAAATATTTGAATAAATAAGGTGGTTTTATTAAGAACAATTGTGTATAATCACGTGTAGCGAACGCTAGTTCTTTTACTATAAAATTGTTGTACAGATCTTTAAATCCTTGAATATCTACTATTATAGTATCCGAATTCATGATATTTTTCTCACAATATTACTTAACGGCTTATACTCTATTATACAATCATTCAATATAAGACAGTATGCAGATGTTTGGTCAGGTATGTCGGATTCACTCTCAATTTCTACTCTTACATCCACAACAGGACCTGACTTAATATTATCCACTTGTCTAGAACAATCGATAACAAATAGAGGCGCCAAGTCTTTAAATTGTTTCTCGTTTAATAAGGGTTCAGGACGACGTCCGTAATATGACTGTTGAAATCGTACATATTGCTCGTATAATAAAGCAATTCTGTTATTTGTGAAACTAACATTGAGGTTTTCATATGGAAAGTAGTTTGAATTGAGGTACACTTTTACATTACGAATATAGCAATGATCAAACCGAGACATGTCAGAACTTGCACTGTTTTTTCTATTTGTCTGTAGACCGACAATGATGTATCTAGGTTTCTCTATTTGCGATGAAGTTTTGATCGACCAAGTATGCTTTGTAGTTTTAGGTAAAGCTGGATATTCGTAAAGATCCCAATTTCTGTATATCATTTGAAGTGCACGGTCTTTTTCTAACACTTTTAACAAACTTATTTTCTCTTTATCTGATACTTTTACATGCGGTACGCGCCATATGATTTTATTAATTTGAACATCGTCTATAATTTCACCGGTGTTAAGTTTTACAGCATTCAGGTTAGTGTTACTTCTTAGTAATATCAGTTCGTGTCTACTATTTATCACAACTTTTTTAAAATCTTCTGCGAAACCAAGAATGTTACAGAGTGGTATAGAAGCCGAAAAACTACCTCCATTCATATTTTTTACACCATCAATATTCCAGCCCCAGGCATTGGAAGCCTTTGATTCACTTTCATTCATTGATATTAAAGATTTTATGGTGGTCGTTATGCCTACATTTTTTATTTTGTCAATCTCTACACCATTTAGTTCGTATCTTATATCTTGGAATAGGTAGAGGAGAGCATTATTTGTAAACTGCACACTAGTAGCTTTATCCTTTGAATCCTTTTTGCTAACTATAAAAGTTCCTTCTAAATACAGGGTACTGGCTGACGGTAGTATATACAGGTCCTGTTGATTGATAGGTATTCGGATTTCATCGTTTCTATTGAAACTTGTTACATATGGCTTGTATGAATGAAATTCAAATCCTTCCACAGTGTTGTCGTAAGTTGGAGCAGCCAAAACATCTAAGATATTCATTTTAACAATCCAATCGCTTTAAGAAATGCCTTATTGTCTTTAGTTAATTTTATTTTCTTTTTTGTGCGAGCTCTTATTTGTTTGGATGCTTGAGCAGAACTGATGCGTTTGATTTGATGTACATATTTATTATAGTCAATCATTTTTCCTTCTAAGATGTAGATACAGCTGCACTTCCTCACCACGTAAATTGATTAAGCGATTATTTATATCTAAAAGTCTAATATGTATGCAGCTTATGTTGTTTTGGTTAATTGGAAAGTATATAGCGTTTTTCGGGATTTCTATAATCCTGTACCCTGGTGGCACGTTGAGTGCAAATTCGTGGACAATGTGACTGGGTTCTCCGTTTATGTATGAACCGCTTACAATATCACATTCTATCCTGATCACTGTTGTAGGTAAAATGTTGACTGGAAACTGTGACACATGCCATTTATTTGCTTTCAAGTTCTGCTCACTAAACCCTAACAAACTTCTAAAGGTGCCTTCTTTACTAAAATTAATGCTTTTCGTGCAGTTAATAGCAGTTTTTAATGTATTATTATTGCACTGTAGTTTAATTGATGCATCCTTAATTTCAGATTTTAAATAATCACTTATATCTTGCAATTCATATGTACCTTCCGGTATTTCAATAACTTCGTTGGATCCGTAGTAGAACTTGTTATTCGTTTTGTCAATGTTGGGAATAGAATTAAATGTTGAGAAATGTAATAAGGCACACTCATACTTTCCATATAATTGCAATGTTGTAGGATAGTACGTAGATAAAGTGGATGAGTTTCCAGTAATCGACAAAGTAAGGGACATCTTGCAAATGATTAAAAATAACAAAAGCATAACATTTATACAATTTATTCCAAAAAGTCCATAGATATTCTAAACATAAGTGACCACAAATTATAGTGTTGAATTTCTGATATCTTGTATAGTTGTAATTAATGTTACAATTCTTAAAATATTTAATTAATTCCATTGGAGGTTTCAAATCCCCGAAGCTATCAAAATATTCACAGTAGTTGTATATTTTAACGTAAGCTACCCAATGTGTTCCTTCATTCTTAGAATCATCTAAATTAATGATACCACATTCAATCCGTTTCGGTATCTTGGGCAACCTATCTCTCATGTAAACTCCTCGAAAGTATGGGATGTGGTGTGCATACTTTTGGATGTCTATATTTGTTAGAGCACGATTAGGTAGCTTAAAATTCAGTTTTTTGGAGATTTTATATACAATCCTTTACCATTTTTATGTGTTTTAACGTATAAACCCTTGCCTAAATTCAGTGACTCCATAGCACGATTATGTCGTTCTGTTTCTCGCAAATTTTGTTGACCAGCTTTGTAATCATTAACTGTTTTCGCAATACCAGCCGCACCACCTGCTAATGCTCCTAAAGCCGATAAACCAGCAAAAATTGGAATCAAAGGTAGTACGCCTCCTGTTTTTGGTAATGGTATCACTCGCGGTACTCGAATCTTTTGCATGCAAGGAATTATTTTCCTTGCTGCTGAATAGGCAGCTTTAATTAATGTTTTACCGTCCTTGGGATTCAGTTTCTTTATTTTTGATTTTATTTTTGATACAAAACTTTTAAATGTTTTAGCACCAGATCCAGACTTCATTTTGGCTTTCATTACTTTACTTACTAACCATGAGCTAAGTTTTTCACCTTTACCAGCATCTTTCGATTTAAGCCTTTCTTTCGCCATGTTTAGTAATTGCAAATCAGCCTTGTGACGATTGTCTAAGTCTGTATGATTTGCATATGCTATATCGTGTTGCTTGCAAGCTTCGTCTAGCTTATTTATACCTCTATCACCTCGTGCTAACCGTTTGCTAAGTTTAGTTCCTGGCCCACAATAATTGTATCCTGGTAAATGAACTTCGAATGGTAGATTATTAATTATAGTGTTAACTAGTTCACCACCTTGCATTGTCCAAAGATTAATGAAGCAAAGATTACAATAATTAGTGTTTATATAGGTAACATAAAAATGATTTAACCCATTATAGCAGATTTATCAATCCAACTGTTTTCTTCTTTGTTTAAACCAAGCCATTTCACAAATAGTTTTGATCCTTTTCTTTTTAAAACCTTTTCAATCAGATAAACACCGGGACAGTAAGATTTTTGTAGTTCTTGCTCATAAAAAGTTCCTATTATGGGTTGATTTCGCTGGTCTTCTAGATAATACGTTAATGGGTAGGTATCATTAATTTTTTTTATGGTAAATAACTCGGTTGACCAATTAGGTGTATAACCTTTCTCAAAATTGTGTTTGTATTTACTGATGCGTACATAATCGCCTACTTTAAACTTAGGTTTCTTTGTATGGAGAGAGGATATTTTTTTTAATGTTCTGTTAATATTTTCTTTTATAACGTGTTCATTATATTTATTTACTTCAATCGGTTTATATTTAATAGTCTGATGCTTTGTATTATTATAGCTCTTTAATATTACTTCTAACGGTTGTCCTAACCACTTGTAGTTTCCATTGTAGCTAAAAGATTTATATAACTTATTTTTAATAGTTCTTATTAGTCTTTCAACAATCGAAGCTTTTTTGGTTGAAAACGTTGAGTAATGGTTAATATTGCTCGTCTTCATAAGATTCTGAAACGTGTTGTTATAAAACTCGGTCCCCATATCCGTTTGTAAATTAACAGGTCTGCGATTACTATCAATCAATATCCTTTGAAATGCATGAGTAACATCTTGTTTATTTTTTGATTTTAATGGTTCTGCCCAAGCATACTTTGAAAAGCAATCAATAACCACTAGCACATAATTGTAACTTTTATTATACTTTTTTAAGTTTTGCATGTCCATCAGATCGGCTTGCCACAAGTCATCAATTCCTTTTAAAATAACTGATCGCCTCAGGAAACTTCTTCGCGCAGCTTTATGTATTTCATTAACTATTTGCTGTTTTGCCATTAGAGAGATTTTTAATTAACTTGTCTACCTCCGCTTTGGTATAAAACTTGTCTTCGAAATGAATCAAAACGTCAGATGACTTTGTTTTTAAATAAGACTTAACTGCATTTTGCCCATCCAATATAATTTGAGAACGCAATGAAGAAATCAATCTATTGAATTCTTGTACCGTGAGAGCATTCATTCGATCTACATAATCCTTGTTCACAACTTCGTCTCCTTCTACGGGAGATCTTATTCCTTTCAGTCTAGTTGATTTTAAATCATAGTCCCCCGTTTCTGACTTGCACAGAGCGTTCTCATTAAAGTCTAGTAACTCTGTTAATCGTAATCTTTTATGAACGTGATGTCCAAATTTGTCTACGTTCATATTTAGATGTATATTAATGGAAGGTTAACAATAAAATGAATACATTTTTAAAAATCATTTATTTATTTATAATTTTATTTTCACGCAATTCTTCAATGATAGATATAATTTCATTGTTTACTCCAGTGTTACCAGCATCTCGAGAAGCTATCAGTAATTTTAACCTATTCACTAGTTCATTTGGATCATTCCAATATACAAAATCTGTATTCTTTTTCCACATTTTTGTCAATAACATTCCTTTTCCCTTCGGTAGAGGGTCTTGAATGGTACTTCGTAGTTTAAAAAGTGGCTTAATAACTTGTAAATATTTCTGTCCCTTATTACTTTTTATTGGTTTACTGGAATCATAGTCTCGTCGATGAGCATTTGTGTCGAGTAGCATTGACTTATAGTGTTGCATATCACAGTTGGTTACCAAACTTAAATCTACATCTTTCTTTAGCAACAACTGTTTCAAGCCAGGTGTATTTTGATATTTGCGCCCAGACACGATAATATATTCATCGCTGATTGTTATGTGAGCTGAACCTAGCATCAAGTTCCCATCCTTCACTCTAACACCATATGGGACCCCGGCGAGTGCTTCTGGTGATATTGACCAAGAGGATGTATCACCCTGTTTATTTTCAACTAATGATTGAAACGAACAATCACTTTCCTTGTCAGATTCATAGTCGTTGTCGACGTTACTCAGGTTTCCTTTCTGAGAAGCCGAATCAGTAAATGAAGTATCTGCTTCTTCATTTCCCGTGGTATGTAAACGAGGTGGTTGCTGGCTTGCATTTGCAATAAGGTTGAGAGGGTCTGTTACAGGCTTGAACACTGACTCCAGTGTATGTTTATAATCAATCTCAATGTCTTTCATTTTTCGTATTTTTTTCTTAACAGCTTCTGCAGCATCAACAATTTGTCTTTTTAATGATTTTTCCATTTTTAGATCTTGATAGATTAAGCGTTGTTTAATGAATAATAATATTGCAAAGGTAAGATACTTAAATATTAATTATTTTAATCAAATATTACAAATGTGTCAAATTTATTTCTGTAACATCCTTTATTTTTGGAACAATCCTTATTAATGACTACGTAACTGTAAGGTTCATTCCATATTTTTGAACACATTTCACGAAATTCTAGCCACGTCATATCAGTGTTGACATGTTCTTCATAAATATGTTTCAAATTAATTTCATCTTGTTTAAAAAGTATAATTAAGTTAGCATTGTCCCTAACTAACTGTTTAGGAATTTTACTATATGTCTGGTTAAGGTAAAAACAATCAATACATTTGTGTCTTCCCATCGCAAAGTAATCACGCATATTGTTTTGGTTTTCGCAAGCAACATCATCAAATATGATCACAGAATTAGGTTTTGCCTCCTGGACACTCAGTACTTCCGCATTACCATGATATTTCTGGAATGAGACACCAGAAACCCTTTGTAAAACTTGTTCTAAGAAGATGTATTTGGGTTGATGTAGAGTTTTCGAATAAACATAAACATTTTGAAATCTTAATCCATTCTCATGTATGAGAAGACCTATTAACAAATTAGTTTTTCCACAATTGGAAGGCCCGCAAATAATGCAACGTACAGAGGTAGGTAGTAGCTCTCCATGACGAGAACCAGTATTTTGAGGCTCAATACACACTGTTTTCACATGTAATGATTGTGGTTGTTTGACAAACTTCATAGTTACACATGAAACAAATAGATTAATAATGAGTCAATTAATTTGTTACATTCACATTTATAAATAATATTACGTCAGCAAACACTAAATAGTCTGTTCTCATGCTTGTTTGAGTTTTAAACTATTAACAATGCTCAGTGATAGAATACCATGGTAAACTGAACCGGTTAGTCGATTCTTGATTGTTGAGCGTCTTGAATCACTGTGTCAGTCAAGTCGATTGTGTATTATTGGACATTCTGAGGCACTGTCAAATGGTCCGTGTCGACCGTTCACGATTGGGCATTCTGGACCACCGGAGCGATGGCGAACTCGTTTCGCCGAGCGAAAAGTGGTCCAGAATGCCCAATAATATACTACTCATCTTGATTAATGTCCAAGTTCTTTGGAGCCTATTATCGGAATTGGAATCCGTCGACATTTTCTATTCTTGTTTTTGTGCTCTGAAAATGTAAGATAACAATGGCTGCCTTTGTTTCAAGATAAGAAAAGACACAAAAAATATAAATGTGTGTTAGAGTAAGTAATTGAAATTGATTATTTGCCTTTCTGTAATTCAATTAATCAGATTTTAGCAACTTTGAATTGAGCTTTAGGTAAACGACATTGTGACTGTTTTCATGCTCTAGGTTTTTGAGCACCTTGCCATCTCAGCAGTATAAATTATAAATTTCTGCCCGCGTGAAACACAACAATTACACTATAGAACCACCAGTAGCTACTAGGTTCCTATCAGTGATTTTTTTTTACAATCGGACTGGTACCAGAGATTACTTTTTACGAACAAACAATTTTACCTTTTCATAATACCTACTTAGTGCAGTGCACTTATTCCAGTGCACTAAGCATCCGTACTACATCGACACTGTTTGCCCGTATTTATAACATCAGAATTATAAAGCAAAAATGGTAAATAAAATGTAGCACTTTTGACCCCAACTTTACCTGTATGTAAGAACGCCCAGGTAAATTTCTGCGTTCACTCTCGACCTGAATGTTTTGTTCCGTCCCTTAGGGTGGGCTAAATTACGGAGCCCTTTAGTCTTGGAAGGCAATACATAAATATAAAACAATAGGGTTTCGTCCATTAAACTTCATGCGAAACCAAAATTTATTTCGCAAAACTTTCTGATTGGATAATACCCCTGGTTTTTGTTTATCGGGCTTCGCCAATGCCCAACCGTGGGATAGACAGCCGAGATTGTGGCCCTGGTTCTGACATTGAAATAGGTATCAATTTAGGTTTAAACGTGGGTCAGATTATTATCTTAGCTGGGCTGCGAATTGTATGAAAACGATTTCTGAAAATAAAATAAG
Source organism: Charanyca ferruginea (assembly GCA_947361185.1). Classification (NCBI taxonomy): domain Eukaryota; kingdom Metazoa; phylum Arthropoda; class Insecta; order Lepidoptera; family Noctuidae; genus Charanyca; species Charanyca ferruginea. The sequence goes on from OX376062.1 coordinate 5,880,115, forward strand.
TTTGCAATTCAATTAGAACGGGTGTAGAAGTATTTAAATGTAAATAATTTTACCACATTACTGAACAGAAAGGTGAAAATATAAATCAATTCCTTAGAAATAAGAAGTTATAGAATCACATGCTTGTTTAAAAGAAAAGTATTCGACAAGATTATGAAGTTTTGAGAATCCAATTTGCTGTCAAAAATATGCCAAGTTTATCCATTTCAGATACAACTTCAACAAGAAGTGTAAAATATTCATAAACCATACTGGAAGTGAAAAATCCGTTCTAGAAAAAGGTCGAGTCATTCGGGAGACGATGCTTTGGGCTTTACCTGTTCCAAAGGTCCCATGAAGGCAGCGCTTTACTAGCAACAAGTTCTCTTGAAATATAACAAGGCTTTAAGAAAATATGATAAACATTCTACTGAAAAAATAGAGAAAAGATTTTTATGAAACGAAAATCTTGTTTTTTTTTTTGTGGTTAAACTAAGTGTTTTGAAGGCTTTCCTTTTAAGGTTATGTCTAAAAATATTCTCAAGTATTAGAAGGTAAGGATGTAGGTCCTCAAAAAAACTGTTACCGAGAAAATACACGCCTAGAGAGCCCAATATTCTTTCTCTACTGCTAAGATATATGTCAAATAGTACAATTGTCATAAAAATCTTTCCAACAGACTTCAAAAAATTACGAAGTTCTCAATTCGTCACGTACTTTTTTATGTTTTACCACGCATAACATTTTTCAGTCTAATCCGAATTCTATGATTCTGTTTTTATTGATAGTGTATACCTTAATGTTGATCCTTTCATAAAAATACTCTACCCCTAAGGGTAATTGAGGGATGACTGTTTTATTTGGTGCCACCATTTCGTAATTATTTTTTGTGATAATACTTCATATGCACTTCTAGGCACTAAAAAGCGTAAAAAAAACTTGTTTACAAAAAGGCAACCGCCTTCAAAAAGACATGATTTGACTTATGATTTGTAATTGTATGGAAAAATTTTTATCTGAAAAAAAATATTAATAATATAAAGTAAAAAATAACTTTAATTTCGCATGTCGGTGGCAATACAAAACAACAAACAAAACCAAAGTCGCCGCGACTTGCGAAATTAATGTTATTTGTACTTTTTGTTTTTGAAGGCGGTTGTCTATTTTTACCCGACTACGGCAAAGCCAAAGGAGGGTTATGATTTTGACAGGCTATGTATGTATGTATGTTCATCTGTTCGCTCACAGCTCCTAAACCACTTATCAGAACTGAACAAATGAGGTATCGTTAGAAGCGTCTTGATTGTCCGCTGGTTATAGGCTATATAACGTGTCAACGAATCCAATGTGGCGCCCTCTGGCGGTCAAAAAAACCAAGATTAAAAAAAAAAATGAAGGCAAGCATACAGTGTTTGGTATCATTGGAAAGGGGTTCACTAGTACTATTCAAACATATAATATTTAGTTGTGACTTGTCACAAATTATTTAAAAAAAGGAAAGATCACCAAATAAATTAAGATACGCATACCGTGTTTAGTATCATTAGAAAGGGGTTCACTAGTACCTTTTAAATATATAATACTTAGCTGTGACTCCAAAATGGTTTAAATAAAAAAAATAAGTTTAAAAACTAAAACCCAACTACAACAAAAAAGTGATCTAAAAAGTACGAAACAAGAAAATATTTCACACAGAAATCAAGACAGGTACAAAATGGTCAAGGTAAGCCGTGGTTGCATGCCATTATAATTCATGTTCATCGCACTCTTATGGGATACAGGCATGCAACCACGGCTTAGCTTGACCATTTTGTACCTGTCTTGATTTCTGTGTGAAATATTTTCTTGTTTCGTACTTTTTAGATCACTTTTTTGTTGTAGTCGGGTTTTAGTTTTTAAACTTATTTTTTGAGTATTAAGTTAAATAATCTTTTTCTTAAGATCTCAAGGTGGGGTCTTGGGTTCGATTCCTAAGCCGGGCCAAGAGTTATAAGGCTCAATAGTAGCCCAGAGTTTCGTAGTTGCCTCGGAAAGCACAAAGCCGTCGGTCTTGTGCCTAATTTCTCTCCGGTCGTGTAGGTTTGCCGTTCCATCTATACAAATATTATAAAGAGGTAAAAGGGGATAGAACCGATCTGGCATATCGACCCGCCCGCCATTTTGATTTTTTTTCGAAATCATCGCACACGATTATCTTGATATGAATGGATAGAGGACTCATAGACGAACAAAAAATGTCAAGTAACATGGTACTCTAAAGTGTCACGTTACCGAGATATTTCCAGGTTGATTGTTATTATTACTGTCAAGCTGGAAACGATTATTTGGATACAATCTGTCGCCTATAGACACGTAGTAATCTATTTTGAATGATTATCGTTGTACTCATTGTCGATCTTTACCTTCAAATATCACGGTAACGTGACACTTTGGGGGACCATGTAACCATTTTTTGTTCGTCTATGATTCCTCTATCCATACATACTACTACCACCGTGCGCTGCGATTTCTAAAAAAAATTAAAATGGCACTGGGCCGATATGCCAGCTTCCATACAAAAAGGTTCGAACCCCTTTGTTTGTAAGTTTGTATGTAGGGGGTAATCTCCGAAACTACTCATCCGATTTCAAAAATTCTTTTACCAATAGGAAGCTACATTATCCCTAAATGCTATAGGGTATATTGCATTATGAAAAAGTTAGGGATCTTTGAAATAATTCACGTGGACAAAGTCGCGGGCAAAGTGCTAGTCCGAAAGAATCATGGCGAGATCCATACATTCATTTGTATGAAAAAAATAAATAAAAACATTTAGAGGGTTTCAAATATTTTTCAATACATCGATATACTTACCATATTTTTAAACCTCCGCATAATTAAAATATTTTGAAATTAAAATAATAGTTCTTCGTTTCATCTCGTTAACCATTTTGTGTTTATAAAGAAAAAGAAAGTGACAAGTGACATTAACGAATCTATCAAATTGGCAGACAAGTGATGTGACAAGTGACTGAAAAAATAATATCATTATTTGTGACATTATTTCCCATAAAACGATGCAATTTCAGTGTAAGAACTGCGAAACGGCGGCTGTTAGTGTCACTGTTACTGTCAGTCACCATTTCGTTCTGAAATAATGAGCTTTTCGTTTATATTGTAAATGCCTGAAGATACTCTTTAGGTTCCCAAGAGGATAAGAATTAGAATTTCATCTTCTCTAAACATCTTTATTTTTTTTATACAAATCCTGCCATGATCCTTTGGTCACGACAACTGACCGCTCTGTCTGAAGGATAATAAAAACGTATACAAGTTTTCCCAAGTATGTTGGGGTCGGCGTCCAGTCTAACCGGATGCAGCTGAATACAATATGCATTATTTTAGATGGAGCGTCTGCCTATCGGACCTCCACAACCCAGTTCCTGGGCAACACGGTGCCCCTTGATAAAACTGGTTGTCTGACTTTCTGGCTTCTGACTGATCTTAACGACTGCCAAAGATCTACAAATGACAGTCAGGACCAATGGCTTTACGTGCTTTCCGAGACACGGAGGGAACTCGGTATGAAATGGACGGTCACCCATCTACAGACAAACCGCGGCAAGCCCAGCTTAACCTTTGACCGATCGATCTGTACGGCTTTTGGTTAGACACGAGCTCTTCCTCGGTTCAATGTTGTGGCTACTATAATCCGAAAGTGTTATTCTGCAGTCTATGCCTATAACTCAGAATATTGTAGATCAAAAATCTAATCAGCTTTTTCCATCTCACAAGCTGACTGCAGTGCTAAACCAATAAAGCGAAAATAAAAAATGTGCAAAGAAATATCTACCTAGTTTACGAGGCAGTACAGTCTATGAATGGATTACCTATAGATTCCGGTTGTAAATTTAAATCGAAAGTGCAAGGCAAAACCAGTTACATTTATTTTATGAACTTACTAGCTTTTGCCCGGGACTACGTCCACTTGGAAGTCAATGTCTTTTCTAATTCGGCCCTGTTGCAAATACTAAGTTAGTTGACTTCTACCTACAACTACCAACCTGCCAAAGAATCATGGCGAGATTCATACATTCATTTGTATGAAAAATAAAAAATAATTTAGAGGGTTTAACATATTTTCTAATGTAAAGAATACATTATCAGGAGTAGAGTGATATACTTACCATATTTTTAAACCCCCGCATAGTTGAAATATTACGTAATGAAAATAACACTTTTTCGTTTCATCTCGAATAATCTCGATGCCCATTTTGTGTTTATAAAAAAAAGAAAGTGACAAGCGACGTTAAGGGATCTATTAAATTGACAGACAAGTGATGTGACAAGTGTGTGGACAAAAAAATATTATTTGTGATATTATTTCCCATAAAACGATGCAATTTCAGAGTAAAAACTGCGAAATGGCGCAAAAGGTGGCTGTCAGTGACACTGTTACTGTCAGTCGCCGTTTCATTTTGAAATAATAAGCATTTCGTTGAACTATAAACCTTTTTTTTTGCGGGGATTTAAAAATATTGTAAATGCCTGAAGATACTCTCTAGGTACCAAGAATATAAGAATTAGAATTTCAACTTCTCTAAACATCTTTTTTTTTGCACAAATCCTGCCATGATTCTTTCAGTTTCATAGGTAGTCGCTTTTCGACATACCGTGTTTAGTTAGCGAGTAGATGACTGGGTGTATATGTGTGTGAATGAGTGACCTTTAGCTTTTAAATACGTAAGTATATTTTAAATGTAAAGTATTTTAGTTTTAGTGAAGGCTTCACTTATGTGGCTCCATGTGTACTTGTTGTGTTGTGTGTTGAGTCTTGTGTTTCTAGATGTTTTAACGAACATGTATGTCTTTTTCTATTACTTTTCAAAACTGTTATTTTTTTTTATACTACAATGGGCTTGCGTTTGGCCGCAATTCACCTGATCTTAACGGATTTTTCTCACGGACTTTTTATTTTACCTTTATTTGTATTTTCACATAAAGGTAAAGTAAAAAAAAAACTAAAACCCGAAAACAATATGGCACCTCTTTTGACACACTGCAATAGACAGTTTAAAAGAATTTTCACATAAAGGTAAAGTAAAAAAAAAACTAAAACTCGAAAACAATATGGCACCTCTTTTGACACATTGCAATAGACAGTTTAAAAGAATTTTCACATAAAGGTAAAGTAAAAAAAAAAAAACTAAAACCCGAAAACAATATGGCATCTCTTTTGACACATTGCAATAGACAGTTTAAAAGAATTTTCACATAAAGGTAAAGTAAAAAAAAAAAAAACTAAAACCCGAAAACAATATGGCATCTCTTTTGACACATTGCAATAGACAGTTTAAAAGAATTTTCACATAAAGGTAAAGTAAAAAAAAAACTAAAACCCGAAAACAATATGGCATCTCTTTTGACACATTGCAATAGACAGTTTAAAAGAGTTGAGTGAAAACAGAACAGAAGTTAGTAAAATGATTATAGTTACAGTAATTTTGTCACAAAACCCCAAAAATAAAATATCTAGAGCTGTCAAGCAACGTACAGTAAGTACATAAACGAGTAAATCTTCCCCTGCGACAAATAAATCAAAGTAAAATATTTTTTGTGAAGCAAAGTTTTGTTCGAATTATGAATACGGCAGTCAAGTCACCTGTTCCTGACAAGTTTCCTGTCTTCTCTTTTGTTGCTAAATGTGAAAAAAATGTTCAAGGAGAGTCAAGTGCACCCGTTAGGCTACTACTTTAAAAGTAAATAAAATCGTCTAGTGTTTTTTTTGTAGAAGTTATTTTCTGAAAATCATAGGAGTAAATGTGTTGTAGCCCAAAAAGATTTACTTATAAACGTTCCTCAAAGTTAAGTGATAATTACCGTCTACTTAGCCATAAGTACTTTTTAGCCGTTAGAGCGTGTCGTAACTTTAGGCAATTGTTATAAGCAAGGGAGCTAGTGGTAATTCTATATCCCACCAAAAAACTTTTATGTAAAATGTTGCCAAGACGCGAAATAAATGGCTTGCACTGTCAAAAAGTTATCAGATCTCTACCTATAATCTCTACTTTACTTGCCCTAACTTCACAAACTCTACACCTTAGTCAAAATATTTATATGTGGCTAGGCCGTTTCGCTACCTTTACATGGGCGTAAGGTGAAAAATGTATTCATTGTTCATTACTTTACTGTTAAACAAAATAGTTCTTGTAGTAACGAAACAGCCAAGCCACGTACACACACATGGCGGGGGCACTGCCTTGCCCCCAGATTAATATTAAAATTAAAAAGAAGTAAAATTTATTGTTTGTTTGTTAGTAAGGTAATATCTGAGAGTTCTACTGCGATTACAACTATTTTTACTATGATAGAAAGATATATTTTACTTCGTCACGTTCGCGGGTGAACTCGCAGGCTTGTGGTTATTTATTATAAAGTTCATAGTTTTACGGCTACCGGAAGTCATTACGCTAGCTTTTTTAGCTGTTTCAAAAGCTGTAAAAACAAAAGCTGTTTTTGTAACTAACGTTTTAACAAACTGTTGAAAGTACTAACCACTAAAAAATGCGGTATGTTTTTAGCCAACACTATTGAGTTCTAGTTTTCGAGATGGATTTTTATTCAAACTAGATCAAATGGGTCGCTGTGGATGATTGACTGTTTATGTGTGTCAATGACACGAAGTATCATTTGTATGCAAAAATTCTGCCAAAACATTTGAGTGGATTCTGTGTGGAAAATATACGAGTACGTTTTGAAATAAATCAGAGGGTACAAAATATTGTGTTGGTAAACTCGGGTATGCTAGCAACCTCTATACTATAAAATTAAATAAAACTATTTAGGGCAATGCTATTATGTTCTATCATTGAAACTTTTCGTAGAGTTAGTTTTGCTAACTATACCTGAGTTTACACACACAATACAAGCTATTTCTGGAATAAGGTACAGGTTTAAATTCCTGTCCCTGAGGACTTTAACTTTTCATTTAAAATAATGCATCTCCAATAAAAAAATGTTTCTTTATAAATAGCGAAAATTCGACGTAATAGGATTCGACGTAGAGGGCACAATTTCACCCAACGTACCTGTCACTTGCCAACTCACAACTAAACAAGTACTCATCTACCCAAAGAAGTAGAATCCGACAACATCTGCGAATGTCTGCGATATAAATCGCGTCGCACCCCAACATCGACGTTACTTCAGAAGCAACTGACTCAATTTGATCAGTATAACTGCGTTCCAACTGTCGCCCAGTAACCGCGGCCCGTTCGCCATCCAAGTCACGGAATTGGGTGGAGTTGTTGTGACAGCGGGGAGTAGGGAAATATTTAAGAAGAGTTGTATCAACAGATACCACAAAATAAAGACGTATTCTTGCGCTCCACAGCTGTAGGATAATGAAGACAATTGCGATTGTTTACAGAACTACCAACTTATAATAGGTATCAGTAACTAATTATTTGATTTATTGCATTTTTTATATTGCATTGCAAAGGCTACTAACTACTCAATTTGATTTTGTAAACCTGTAGACACCGCATGACCGATTCATTTGGATTTTTTTGAATAGTTTGGGGTAAAATTATCCATCTCTACATACCTACTCTCTGTCCACTGGTTTAACCGTATTTTTAACAGCTGATGGTTTTGACAACTAGTGATAAGCAGCTACGTAACGTATTGATTAGTTACACTTTAATTTATAGATAGTACCGATTATCGATTTTTTGAAGCAAGCAAGAAACAATCGTGATTCAGACGTTCCTTGTCGGAAGACGACGAATAATTTATTGATTTATCTATAATAACAATGTAAAATTAACTTTAAAAAATTAATTTGGTTGTTTAATTTTAGATTCTTAAACCCGCAATGTAAATCCATTGGAATGTTTTCAAAATATATTTAGGTTTTTAGGATTACATAATTATAAAACTATTATTTTCGATTTATTCATTTGAAGCGGATACATTCGATCCCAACACTAAGTACGAAGAGAGTAACTATATATCATGCGCATAACAATCTTTAAGTTTTTTGAAAAACTGATACGCATACTGTATTATAATGTCCGTAAGAAGTCAAAAATAGGATAATCCATTAACTTAAGGCAGTTTATATATTAATTTTATAACGTATTTTAAAGTTAACTTTTAGGTAATCGGGAATAGTTACGTTCTAAGGCAGCTGTCAAAAAACTAATAACCCAATGAACAGGGAACAGTTGACAGTAGTGTAAAACAAAGTTGTTTCCCGCCGACTGCCCTTACACAACTGATTTGATTACGGTTTTCATCAATAGATATAATGATTCAAGAGAAAGGGTTTATCTAATATATAAAATTCTCGTGTCACAGTTTTCGTTCCCGTACTGCTCCGAAACGGCTTGACCGATTCTGATGAAATTTTTTGTGCATATTGGGTAGGTCTGAGAATAGGCCAACATCTATTTTTCATCCCCTTTTTTCACCCCTTTTTCATCCCCTAGGTAAGTAGGTAGATCGGGACAGGACAACGTCTGTCGGGTCAGCTAGTACTTATATATAGTTCGTCTACATTGCACCTGTGCAAATCAATGTTATACAAAAATCCCAAGACGTTTATTCTGTATTTCTAAATATGACAGCACACAACTGGCACCACACATTTATGAAGACCGCGGACAGAGTTCACTAAGAGGTGTTTGTATTGAAATTGATTTATGTAAATTTTGTGGAGAAGACGCGTCTGCCGGCTCGCTTCGACGTGCAGATCGTTAAAACGAACAGATTTAGTTTTAAGTTTCACGTGAAATATTATTAAGAAAAAGTAGGACTTGGGAGTTATTCTAGCTTCAATAGTCTTAGTGTATGTTTGTGTGTTGCATCGTCAGCAGGGTCTAAAGTTTATACTTAATACTTTATTACATTCCACAATGTCAGGCTTAGGTGGTAACTATTATATAGATCATTATGGAACTTGTCGGGCACAGTAAAAAAGTAAGTAGGAGAGAGGCAGCTTATTATCTAAAATTATTTAAATATTCTATTTCTTCTTCTTTTTATACAATGTTGCTACACACAAGAAATGTCTACTGTATCGTGATTGCATTAACAAACATATAAACTCACATACACAAACAACCATAAAAATAAAAGTATTTTGCGTAAAACTATGTTTGAAAGTGTGCGTTGATTCCTCAACGAAGAGACAAAGCATATCCAAGAAAATATTATGTGTGGACCATAATCTTATATGTGAGAGTTTTTGAATGGGAAACGATAGCGCCTATTGTACAGATGCCAGCACATCAAGCTACTACAATCTGTCACATTTCTTTAATCGATTTTCAACTTTATGGTTAAAGAATAAGGTTCAAGATTGATTGGGAAAATGTGACAGTTTCAGGTAGGTTGACCTGCTGGCGTCTGTAGATTACTGTAAATCTTAGTCTGTAAGCTTTCTGAATAATAAATAAATAAATAAAAATAAATAAATAAAATGTTAGTGATCTAAACCAATATTATACGTCGATATAATAGTTTGCTTGTTTGGAAGTAGGTATCAGTGGAAATACTGGTCAGATTAAAAAAAAAATACACAATCAAAGGATATATTTCATAATATACCTACTTGACTTCCAGTTGGACCAAAACGCAAAGCTAGTTTTTTGATAACATTAATATTACATCAGTTTAAAAAATATTCCAAGATTTTTTTTTATGAAACAATTCGGTAAGGTCGTTTACTACTTGTCCCATCAAGGAAAAACAGCGAAGCTAATATAAAAATTACGTAACACCCAAATGTAGTATAAGGATAACATAAAAAAATAATAAAGTGAAGGCATATTTTTCTCTCCATGACACATACATGGCTAACGTATGACGTGAAATGTGTCAGTAAACATCTCCAGAGGGTTCCAGTACATTATAATCATGATTCAGCATTTGATGGGAATCCTACTAGGATTAGTAGCTGCTCTCGTGTGTGGCAATGTACGGTAAGTCTGACAGCAAAAGATTATTTATTTATTTATACTTCATGTACAAAGGAACAAAGTCGAACTCGTTAGGCATTCTCTACCAGTCAACCAAGGGTGGTGAACAGATAACATGGCAGGTGCATATCAAAAAGTAATAATTAAAAAGTTAAAAGATATCCATACTTCCATACTTCCAAACTAATATTATAAATGCGATCGCAACTATGTCTGTTACGCTTTCGTGATGAAACGGCCAAAGCGATTTTGATAAAATTTGCTATGATGCGGATTAAAAAGTAGGATACAGGCTACTTAGATCAGCCAAGCTTCAGATTGTCAAAAACACATACTTCTTTTATGGGGTACTGTGTAAAATGCTATAATAAAATACCACTTGATAAAAAACTTGAGAGGTGTCAAGGGACACCCGGATGGAACGAAGTTCCTTTCGATTAATTAGTGAAGGAATTGTAATAAAATTTTATTTTTTTTAAGTTATAATAATATTTTTTTTATTATTAACAAATATAATGTAATTAAAAGACAATTTAATTAAACGTGCCCGTTTATGTATCAAGCGAAATGGACTCCATATTGAGCAGTTGCTTCGATACAGGGAAGTGTAAATTTTATACCTAATAGGTAAGTTTTTTAATTAAGCCAAAGTTGATTAAAACTGTGTTTGTGAATAGCTCTAATTTATTTAAATAGGTTACCTATAGCACCTATAGGTACCTACGCCTGCCTGCCTTTCTTTTTCTAGCAAAAGAGTACCTACTCACTTACCTACTTACAACTACAAATAATTCGCCAATGATAAAAGTAAGTACCACTACCTACCTAGGTACCCACCTAAGCTCCCACTGGCTTAATTTAAACCAAAACATTTTAATCAAATAAAAAAAAAAAATATTGTCGCTAGTAAAACCTAAAGAAAAGTACTCTGTGACCTAGAGCGATAAGGTGCAGTGGTTACCTACTGACGACCGCGACCGATAGAAAGCTCATGATTACCAAACCCAAACTTTCAATAGGTACCTACTAAACAAAACATAGAAGTAGGTACAGTAACTACCTACCTACCTAACCTACGTATTCTATGGCTTAATTATCGACTTAAAATTTACACTCGTTTTCACAATCCACACAGTCTCACAGTGAAAGGTGGATTTATCTCGTAGGTCGTTATCATCGGAATTATCACGCAATGATAATTCCACGGAATAATAAAAACAAGGGGAAGTGCCACGCAGCCATCGAACGTGTGGCACAATTATGTGGAAATGATCAACATTGGTCCAGTCGAGATCAACTACTTGCAGCGACGTGACATATCGCACAATGTCGCACGTAAGGATAACAAATACAACCCTGCCTTATTGTGCAATTTTTACATGCAAAAATGATTGCAGGGCAAAGAATGTTTCTTGCAGAGGTATATCGTATCACCAAAAAGTATAAAACTTTCATATATTTCAATATAATCGATTTTTATTGACAATACCATATTTTTACTTTGATGCGAACTAAAAACTACCTTATATCCATTCATTAAAGTCTAAATTAGCTTGCTCGCTGTCTTGACTGTAATCGTTTTACGTGGCATAAATTCTAGAAACTTCGACGCTACTCGTTTAGGGATGCGACACATTAATGCAAATAGTTCGTGTCGATAAAACAATAACATGTAGGTATGTTTAGTACCAAACTTTTTTTTAATAAATAAAAGTACGAGTTTGAAAGAATGAGTTTTAAAAACCTTATACCTATATTCTGGCAAATAGCCATTCATTCGCGGTTAGACGTAGGCCTATAAATATTCTATTATATACTTACATGTATCTAATTTATCTTCACAAAAATTCAGATGTCAATTATGTTTTTAAAAGACTGTCACGTATTTAAAAAAGATATTGTCATGTATAAAATAATGCGTCATTTCATTGGGACGTCAATCAATTTTCTACATACAATCATATTACGGACTCATATTATCACAGAAAAATATGTCAATATACGCATACATAATTAATTAATCGTCATTTTTGATCCATTACGTACATTAAAAAGATCAATTTAAACACTGTAGGTAATTACATTTCTTACATTGTACAAATTATCGACAACTTTACCACATCTCTCATTGAATAGAAAAATAAATAACAGATGCATGCGAAAATGACATCTATTTATAGTAACAATAGATGTCATGTTAAGTAATTTGGTAACAGCGCTCTCTAGCGTCAAATAGCTGAACTCGTTGGACATGCTCGAATTGGATTGTTAGATGGAAAAAATCTCTTTAGTGATCTTGACATGTAAAATAATAGCAACGTTCGTCAGTTGTGATACGGTTTAATTTCAAACAACAATAAATAAGCTTTTCGCCAAAGTTGCGTTTCTAATTTGTAGCCAATTATATCATCGTTTTCTGTGTATTGCAAGTACATTTTAATTTGCAAATGTGTGAGTTTGGCGACACTGGATCCAGTATTAAGTAAGACTAAGGGCACTTCCTCTTGTTTTTATTATTCCGTGGATAATTCGATATAATAGCGAATAAACTTAAGTACTAAACATATCGCCGTAGGTACCTAGTTCAAAGAGTCGCGCCGCCTTTAAATACATAAACATATTCTACGAAAAGCGAATTCGGACTTTATTTTGTAAACGTAAACGGTTAAAAATAGAAATTTTACCAAACTAGGTATGATAAAATTATTCTGAGAAACGTATAGGCTGGTGCCCGACCGGACAATAGGAGCTATGTGCAACCGAATTTCACGGTTAATGTGTAAAAATAAGGTTTTAATTCGCTCCAATATTTTCATAGAAAAGCGAATTAAAACCTTATTTTTACACATTAACCGTGAAATTCGGTTGCACATAGCTCCTATTGTCGACAATAGGAGCTATGTGCAACCGAATTTCACGGTTAATGTGTAAAAATAAGGTTTTAATTCGCTCCAATATTTTCATAGAAAAGCCGCCATTCAACTAATAATGAACTCTATTTGACAGTTCCAACGATTCAATTTTTCTGTTCTAATTGTCTGCGTTTGTGAAGTAATAAAAATAGCAAAAATAAGGTTTTAATTCGCTCCAATATTTTCATAGAAAAGCCGCCATTCAACTAATAATGAACTCTATTTGACAGTTTCAACGATTCAATTTAGCTTATTATAGCATGTCGTGACAACTTTTCGTAAGAATTTTTTCCGTCTAGCCCCCTTTCACAACGCGCGATAAGGAACTTCGTTCCAACAATGAAAAACAATTTAAAACATGTATTAAACGCACACTATGTAGACAAGCATAATTATAAGTTAGAAGATTAGATCAATGATAAAGATGCTTGGCTGAATGCTGGTCCTGCTCCACAGCCAGTTTAGGGAATTTCCAAATTGGAAGAGAAGGATGTTCCCTACCCATTTTTCTATTGACATGAGTAACGAGTATCGTTATTATTATAATATAGATATTTTTAAATTACATATTAACTTATCACACTTCATATGATAAAATAATATACATTGGAAACCTTAGTTTTGTATAATTTAGCAGCATTATTTCAATTTTGTAAATGTGAATACCATGGAGCCATATACTAAGTATATTAATACCTTTGTTTTTGACAAAAATTAACATGGCGGTTGGGAGTATTGTCATGCTCGCTCAAATGTCTCGCTGATGGTGGCGCGTGTTTTGGATCATTCGGCTCCCTTCAAAATGGTTGAGCTGAATGGTGCTGATTCACGCGTCATGTTCGTGAACGGGCGCTGTCAGTGGAGATTGGTCAGCTCTTATCTGCCATGGATTAGATGCCACTTTATCTTGCTTCTTTTTTGTGTTTTGTATTGTTAGATTACCTTCATAGTTTTCACATATAGAAGCGACAAGAATCATGTAACAAACCTTTGTAAAAACTTGATTTAAAAGAGTGTCCGTGGAGTTTCTTGCTCGTTCTTCTCCATAGAGACCTACCTACGGTTTGGAACGAGCAACTAGCTTCAACTCTCTGACTAACTGACCGACTCCTTGACAATTCAAAAGTGCCTGTAAATGGTTTAATTGAAATAAATGCTTTGACTTTGACTTTGACTTTGACTTTTTATTCCGCGACTTCGTCTGCATCCGAGATAACCGACATTCTCGCAGACGAAGTCGCGTGCAAAAGCTAGTAAAATAATATACTTTTAGCAGAATAGAGCAAAATAAGTTAAAAAAAAAGACACCGAATGAAAATGACGGTTGATTATAATTTTTATTACACAATTGAAAAATACAAAAATAACGAACTTCAAACTATTACAAAATTAAATTAATAAAGGCAGAATTGGCTATCCAAACGGGCAGAGGTTTCCCTTAGCAAGTGCACTCCACGATAAAAGTTGTTCCGAATGACCGTGCAGCGACTTATATAGGCGTGCGGCGGCAACTATCTGCCATCCCTTCCTTTCGACGGGTGTGACATCACTCTTCTGCTAACACGGCCTCTCCTGACTGGAGGACGTCCTCGTGCTCCTGTGTCGGAGCCTGTGCTGCACTGGAAGTGCTTGGTACGGGTTCTGGCATCATCACACCACAAGGCATATTGTTGTCAGCTCGCTCAGGCATGGACTCCATGTCGTCATCATTACAGTCTGCATCTGAGAATAAATTAAAAACAGCTTGTTTATTTTAATTGTCAAAAGTTACACGTAATTTCCGGAAAATCCTTTTCTAGAAATTACGTTCGCCGTAATAACGCAATTGAACCGCTGCAGACACCTCAATTGCGCCATCACGGTTAGTCATCTAGTTTTACAGTAAGGTCGGGACTCCGGCTCCACCGGAGATACAACGACCCACTGAACCACGTTCACACATAATCACCGTAAGAAACATAGGCACGACGTTAGCATATTTCTTACAACCCCATATGGCATAGGCACGACGTTAGCATACCACATTCACACAAAATAACAGTAAGAAACATAGGCACGACGTTAGCATATTTCTTACAACCCCATATGGCATAGGCACGACGTTAGCATACCACATTCACACAAAATAACTAAGAAACATAGGCACGACGTTAGCATATTTCTTACAATCCCATATGGCATAGGCACGACGTTAGCATACCACATGGTCTCTACACTTGCATGACATAGGCACGACGTTAGCTTGTCAGCAAGTGTAACACAAATTACCTTCGAAAAAATTCGCACACGTGTCAGGAGTCCATTCCCCTCGCCACGGCACCATAAACTCTGCCGCAGCCTGGGTCGATTTTCCATAAGAGCCCGCCAGCAGTTGCAGCTCATATCGACCATGGGGAAGCGCCTTGACCACACGGTATGGCCCGCGCATGCCCGAGTCGAGCTTGCCAGTGGTTTGTGCCTGTTTTATAACAAAAACAAATGAATTAATTTCAAATAAGCGAGGACTTCTGCGATCAGAGTTAGCAGTTGCGTCTTGCTGTTGCTGATTAGCCTTTAAACGCTCGGAAGCTCTCTGTCTCTGCATCTCTCTAAACGCTTCGCGGTTGGGATGAGAGTTCTCTAGGGCGACATCTCTGACTAGGTGTCGTATGAGCGGTGTAGCCGCTTCAATACCCACTAAAAGATTCAAGGGAGACAACGTGGTAGTTTTTTGTTTTGTTATGTTCAAAACCAGTTGCAGTCGCCACATAACATCTGACCATTCGTTTTTCTTATGATTGCATTCTATACGAACCATGTTTAATAACGTTCGACAATACCGTTCGACTTGCCCGTTGGAATGATGCATCTCAGGAGTGATGAGGTGCATGTCAATGCCTAATTCTGTTACAAGCTTCGTGAACTCGGAGCTCTGGAACATGCGGCCACGATCTGCTACAATTAATCTTGGAGTACCAAACAGTGAAATTACATTGGTAAATAGTCTTTTTAATTCGTTAGCATCTTGACCAAACATAGGGTACAAAAGGCAATATTTAGAAAATGCGTCTACAACAATTAAAACGTACTTGTAACCATTAGACTGAGGCAATGGACCTAGTGCATCTGCATGTATAACCTCAAAAGGGTTACCCGGTTTTTCCCACGAATGTATAAGTTGATGAGGGGCTCTGGGGACCTTTTTGAACGTTATACAAATAAGACAGTGGCTCACGTATTTTTGAACAAATGATTTAAGAGAAGGGAACCAAAAATGTCTCCTAATGAGTTCTAATGTCTTATCAACTCCGGGGTGGTTATGTTCATCATGAAAAATTCTAAGCAAACTGAGCCTATGACCTTTAGGCACAAAACATAAAAGTCTGGGATCTTCTCCCACTGGAGAATACTTGTAGTATAGCAGGTCATTTCTTTTAACATAATGTCTAGTGTCTAATCGTCCGTCAGTTAATTTTTGAAGAAGTTGTTGGGTTTCTTCATCAGCCGCCTGTGCTATCTGAGCCCAGTTCCGATGTCTACGTTCTTCGCAAACGTTCACAGGGTTACGGCTCAAATAGTCAGCGTGTGACATACAAGTACCCTTCCGGTATTCCAGTGTAAAATTGAAGTCCTGCAAATATATCCACCATCTGGCTACGCGTGGCAACAAGTCTTTCTTTTGCTGCGTAGCTTTTAGTGCATTACAGTCGGTTATGACTGTGAAATGAACGCCGACCAGATAGTGTCTATAATGTTGCAGGGCCTTAACGACGGCCAAGGTCTCGAGCTCGTATGAATGGTACCTCGGCTCAGCACCTTGGGTTCGCTTACTGAAATAACTAACCGCCCGTTTATACCCTTTTTCATGAGTCTGAAGAAGCACTGCACCATAACCAATCGAGCTAGCATCTGTATGGACCTCAATAGGTAAATCAGGATCGTAAATAGCTAACACAGGTTCACTCGTGAGATGTGAAATTATGTCTTGCCGTGCTTCTTCTTGCTCGGCACCCCAGACAAAAGGTGCACCTTTTTTGGTTAATTTTGTAATGGAAGCCGTCTTGGTTGCAAAGCTAGCTATGTAGCGACGAAAATAGCTTGCTAGGCCAAGGAATTGACGAACTTGTTTAACCGATTTTGGAATTGGTGCCTCAACCAAGGCTTGGACCTTTCCTTCGCTCGGCTGTACCTGACCTTGACTTATGGTACGTCCTAGGTATTCTATCTTTGTCGATAAGAAAGAGCACTTCTTAAGATTGAGAGAAAAACCCGAGTTTGTCAAAGTCTGGAGAACCTTACGAAGGGTTAATAGACCATCGTCTACTGTGTGACACATTATAAGCACGTCATCTATGTATACCAGGACTTCACCAGATTCCAAGTATTGAGAAAGAGTTTTTGACATTATTCGCTGATAAACCACGGGCGCATTCGCTAAACCATAGGGCATTTTTAAATATTCATAGTGTCCCTCTGGTGTGACGAATCCCGTGAGCGGTATAGAGTCATTTTCTAATGGTATTTGGTGGAATCCTGTGGCCATGTCAAGACTTATGAAATATTTATGTTTGCCTAATCGATCAATGTGGTCGTCGATTAGCGGCAAAGGAAATCGATCCTTGATAGTGATCTCATTTAATTTGCGGTAATCGACGCACATACGGTCGGATCCATCCTTCTTTTTAACTAATAGGATGGGACTCGCGTACTCCGATTCAGACTCCCGGATAATATTCTTTTCAAGAAGATCTTTAATAATTTCACGAACTTTCAAAGTTTCCGAATATGAAAGCCGGTACGGTCTATAGGTAACCGGCGTACTATTATTCAATTTAATTGACATACTGCCAGTATTAACAGTGGAAGTTGCAGTACCAGTTATAAAAAAATGTGAAAATTCGCCAATTAAATCGCGTAATTTCTTTAAATTTTGACCTGTTAAAAGAGTCTTAATCGGAACCTGTGTAGATGACGAGGCACACATAACATCATGCATGATACGGGGTTCGTAAGTAAGACATTGTTGCTTGTGCGTACGGACATAGGTGACGCCTTCACGGTTCAGTACATCCGTTCCGACAATGATAGGGGTGTTCATATACTCGGGGGACACAGCATGCAAGTCTACTTCCAGAGTTATTTCATTGAACTCTATAGGCAAAGTGACAAAATATGTCGACTCAATTTCCAGACCGCCAATGCCTCTCAGAACTCTGAAAGCCGGCTTGCGTGCACATCTAAAATGTTTTAACAAAGATGAAGAAATTAGCGATATACATGAACCGCTATCAATAAGGATATCAACAGGGACCCCTTGTATA
Organism: Charanyca ferruginea; assembly: GCA_947361185.1. Classification (NCBI taxonomy): domain Eukaryota; kingdom Metazoa; phylum Arthropoda; class Insecta; order Lepidoptera; family Noctuidae; genus Charanyca; species Charanyca ferruginea. The sequence goes on from OX376062.1 coordinate 5,898,268, forward strand.
ACAGCCACAACAATATCTTGGTTCTTACTATCAAGGCTTTTTTGGCAAAAATTTACATTGTTGGTATTACGAGAAGTGGATTTTAATTTTGCAAAACAAGTTTCGACTTTATGGCCAGGTTTCTTACAGAAACTGCACGGTTCAGATTTATGCGAAGTATGAATAGGACTATTTTTCTGGTCATTGTCATCACTGTTAGTGTTACTTGAATTAGGTTTAGGTCTCTTAGTACAATTGGATTGTTTATGACCACGTTGGCCACACGAGAAGCATTTACCGTCATCAAATTGCCGTTTACGAGTACTTGCAATATTTGATTTTGAAACATTGTCATCGTTACGCGAGGAATAGCTAGACTTCTTATTATAAATTGGCGTATTTGATTTAACATAAATCGAAAAGAATTGTACTAATTCATTCGGCATTAATTTCGCGTTAGTCGCTGAAGCACGGATTTGCGGATCTGTAACACCTCGTATCACTATTGCTGAAATTAGCTCATCGCTCAACCCTTTGACTATGCGCAGTCTTAGCAGCGACCGGCGAGCATAATCAGCATATGTGGGGTACTTGTCAGAATTAGTGTTCAAGACGTCATATAAAATATTCGCAATATCCGGCTTCCGAGGGCACAAAGGTTTAAACTCCTTCTTAAAATTGCTCCAGCTACGGTCGTTGGTAACCCATTCGTGAAGCCAAGTTTTAGCATCACCCTTCAGACAATTCCCAATACGAGATAGACACTCATTATCATTCCAATAATTTAAAACTTTAGCACGGTCTACTTCCTCGCACCAGGTGTCTATATCGTTGATGCTTGGATCGAAGTTCGAAATATAATAAGATTGGTTAGATCTCACCGTTGTGTTGATGGACCGTATAGCCTCGATTAAGCGATCGGCCGTGCCAGCATCGCGATCAGCTACAGCGCTTACGGATGGACCCGGTGAGGATGGAGCGACCGACCCTCGAAGCTCTGCCGCTACCGTTCGACGCTCCGCCGTAGTTGCAGGTGGCGGCGTCGCTGGGGATGCACCAGCACTTGGCTCGCGTGGTCGTGGTGGCGGCGGAGGTGTACGGCGCTGTTCCTCCAATGTTGTCAGCCGATCCAATATTTGTTGCATCTGTTCGGTAAATACATTGTTAGAAGATCTACGACGTTTTCTAGTATGTCTAGAACGCGAGTTATGTTTGCTAGGACTCTTTTCAGAATGCGAATCACGGTCCTTAGAATGACTTCTATCTTCATGGCTACTGTTAGGCATATTTACACCTTCACTAATGCGCGAGGGTAGTACAGAGCACTTTAATAATTCACTGAAATGCAAATAATTTAAACAGATAGCCAAATAACTTTAAAGTAAGTAAAATAAAAATAAAAAGATAGCAAGCAAGTTACAAAACACACAAAATCGCCTTCTACAGTAAACAAATTGGAACGTACTCACCAAATTTACCGATGTATACTTTACCACATAAAATTACCACTTACACAACAGCAGTAGTTATAATTAAATCGTTACAAAGAAACCGTTACTTTTTTTTTTTTTTTCAAGTTGAATAGCCAATCTGCCTCAATTCAGAAAACGGAACGGATCAGGGCACGTGAGAACCGTATCCCACTTCTGATTTTAGCAGAATAGAGCAAAATAAGTTAAAAAAAAAGACACCGAATGAAAATGACGGTTGATTATAATTTTTATTACACAATTGAAAAATACAAAAATAACGAACTTCAAACTATTACAAAATTAAATTAATAAAGGCAGAATTGGCTATCCAAACGGGCAGAGGTTTCCCTTAGCAAGTGCACTCCACGATAAAAGTTGTTCCGAATGACCGTGCAGCGACTTATATAGGCGTGCGGCGGCAACTATCTGCCATCCCTTCCTTTCGACGGGTGTGACATCACTCTTCTGCTAACAATACATACATAATTGTCCCCACATAATAATTATATTCTGGAATATCATATACCTATATAAATATATACATAACCATATATCACACAGGGTAAGAAAAATATGTGAGAATCTTTTTAAAGATGGTAGGTACCTACGGTTTGAGTTTGTACATAAGAGGGACATTTTAATGTCATACTGAATTTCGACAGTTAATTATTTCGACACGGTCCCGAGATCCGGCGAACAAGTGCATGTCGAAGAAGGTTTCTGTCGAAGTAGTGTCTTTTGAAGGTGTGTGTTGTCGGACTAATGCTAGTCGAATATAATTTTCTGTCGAAGCAATGAGTAGTCGAGCTTTTGTTTGTCGAAACTCTAATCAGCATCTTGAAACTTTATATGACAAGCACATTTAGTATCTTCATTGATATGAAGTAAGCCTCCAATTAGAAAATTGATCGGATTATGGTTACGTTTACTTTGCACGCTCGCTCCAGGGTTTTGGGCTTGTACACAAAACTGCGATGCGACGTCGCATCACGGAAATTGCTGTGTAAAAGTATGTTACGACGGGTTAAGAGTTCTCTTTCTTTCAGATGTGTGCGATGCGACCAAGAAGCTTATAGATAAAAGTGGAGCCAACACTCTAAATACCTAAGTGAAACCAACTGTGGGCCGACGCTCTCTTTCTGAATGCATACAAAAGATAAAGAAAACACATATCACTGTCTCGTTCTTATGTATGCATTCAGAAAGAGAGCATCAGCCCACAGTTGGTTTCAAGCTTTTGTTCCAAGTGTTAGCTCCATTTGTACCTATATTTTCATGGATGCGACGTCGCATCTCAGTTTTGAGTACAAGCCCTTATGGCGTAGGTATATGATTGACAAACGCACAAAAAAATATATGTCTGTAAGCTTTTGGACAGACTACCGAAGGTAATAAACGAACTTATTAGTTCTGGTCAGTTTTGTTTATATCTACCCAAAGTTGCCATAACCAAGTAAACTTTATAAGAAGCAAAACAACCTAATATAAAAACCCATCATGTTCTTTCCTGTCCCAGATCCAAAAAATCTCTTTGAAGAAACTTATTATTGCTAAATTGATGGAATATTGATAATGTACACACCTTTCTCGCTGAAAAAATAACGTGGGGCACTTTGATCCCGTGTTTCGGCAATTTCGTATTCTAGTGTCGGAGGTTGTAATCAAAATTTATACGATCACACCCTGATTGAGGTTTGTTTTGACGTAGATCCGGTACCGCTCATAGACTGCGTGAAATCAAAGTCTACGACGCGTCTTATGAATTTTACAACAGATACAAGTTGATACGATTATAATTTTATTGAATTATGTGATGGAGAAAGCATAATTTGATTTGAAAAATGACGAAAAATTTAGCTGAGATAAGAAAATTATTTTTGATGTCGACTTTCAAGATGTCGCTCAGCTAATGATTAATTAGTGAAGCTGAAAGCTACACATATAATGTTTATCTTTTCTTTACTCGAGTGTGTAGGTATCATGTACTTCATCATCATCTGCCTAATTGCCTTTGCCAATTATGTTCTAGATGCAGCTGAATATCAGGGTTTTTTTGAAAAATTTCATGGAAAGACTGCCGGTCTGACCTTCACAACCTAGTTATTGGGCGACACAGTACCTCTTGGTAAGACTGGTTGTGTAAGACTTTTCTAACTTCTGACTGTCAAAAATCTACGAATGAAGCCGGGAACAACGGCTTTACGTGCTTTCCGAAACATGGTGGGATCAGGGTATGAAATGGATGGTTACCCGTGCACGAATAGTCACTTCAATTCTTCATCAACCTTAAGACGCCCACTGCTAGGCATGGTCTTCCTCAAGGGGGGTTCAGCCGTAATCGCCATGCTTGGCCGATGCATGTTGGCGATCGTAGTACATGTTATAGTACTCAGAAGGACGCTGCTGCCCATCACACTTCACTCACCACTTCACTTATTTGCTTAAAAAACAACTTATAATTGTGACGTGCGTTTTTTTTTCCCCGCGCTTCATCAAGCCAGCACCCCGCGAGAGAATAAAAGCCTCGGCCGCGTGAACCCCGGCCTTCTTTCCGACCAGCAGCTGACGGTGTTGTGTCTCACCGAACTACGGACCACGCTTCTGAGAACCACGTAAAGGGGCGTGGAGCTGGACTGAGCCTTAATTACCATCTTCTCTAGTGTACCTAACTCAAACGAAGAACCTTTATTAAAAGCGCATTGTTATTTGTGATCTCAGTGTGTAATTTATCTCCAATTATTCGTTCTCCTGACCAACCCCGTGCCAAACGCGAGGTTGCCGCGTGACATAATCGAATTAATCGGGTTTTCGGGGTTACAATAATGTGTATTTATAGAGAAGTTGTGACTCGGAATTATTGGTTAATGGTAGTCATAAACAGCATTATTAACAACAAAATCTATGCGATAGTAAACAATGAAAATTCTGAAACCATTCCATCACACTTCACATGTCCAACCCTTGGAGATTTCGCGACGTTCACCGGTCGATTAAACGCTTGAATTAGTGCTGTGGGACTACCAGCTGGGACCCTATCATATTTCAATATAGAACCCCCCGAGTAATGAGACATTACGGTGATTACGACAAGCTTGATGTACATTGCCCCCTGAGTGCTGAGGTTCGTGACGGGAATGCTAAAGCAGCGTTCGTGTGATATGGTTTATGATTTCTTGAGTTTACGTGGAAGAAAATTGGAGACGTATTTTTTTTTAATTTTGTTTTCGAGAATAAAAGTGGATTGTTTTTTTTTTGTATTAGATCTTATGTGATACTTATTATGTTAATCTATACGAATATTATGAATAGGTTAAATTTGTTTGTTTGAATACCATGGAGCCATTTATTAAGTATTTATTATATGTTTGACATAAATCAGCATGGCCGTTGGGAGCATTGTCCTGCTCGCTCAAATGCCTCGCTCATTCGGCTCCCATCAAAATCACGCGTCATGTTCGTGAACGGCGCTGTCAGTAGAGATTGGTCAGCTCTTAACTGCTATTTTATCTTGCTTCTTTTTTATGTTTTGTATTGCTAGATTACCTTTATAGTTTTCACATGCAACGAGAATGATGTAAACAGTATTTTGTAAAAAACTTGTAAGTAGTAATAGTGCCCGTGGAGTTTCTTGCTCGTTCTTCTTCATAGAGACCTACCTACGTTTTGGAACGAGCAACTAGCTTCAACTCTCTGACTAACTGACCGACGCCTTGACAGTTCAAAAGTGCCTGTAAATGGTTTAATTGAAATAAATGCTTTGACTTCGACTTAATTTCTTAATTTGTAAGAAGTTTACTAACTATATATGTAGTAGACCTGCTTCGAATAAAAAAATATATTTTACTGATAGAAAGCTTCACTGTTGCCGACATAGGATATTATTATATGTTTTGTGGTATATTTGGCTTCAAAGCTGACGGAGGTGCGATCTAGTAAAAATGCCTGATTAGTTCATTAATATTATTCAAACATGAAACTCCGTACAAATCTGCGCCGACTCGGACAAAGGCTTTTATTTTACTGCTTATTTAAATGTAGTTTTATTTCAGTAAATAATAAAACATTATTCTCATGAAATCTAAAATAAATCCCAACATTAAACACTGTCTCAACATCTAACGATATTAAAACTTCACTGAAAAATATTGAAACTATTGAAGAACTACAATTATTGAACGGAATAAATATTCACATCCACCACGCATTGTACTCGGAACAATTCGAAACACCCGCCAATCATAAAGTCCTGCCCCAGGTGTCCCTTAGACGGACATAATGGCTAATGCACCTATTTATGTTATTGAAAACTCAATATCTTCAAGACAGTAACAAATGGCTCACGGCAGCGGTGATCAGTCTTTCCTATTGTTTAATGGAATTGCCGAAGTCCTATAAGCCTGTAGCATACTGAATGCGGAGCTGAAGCGATGCGGGGCGATAATTTCAAGTACTTGATATTCGAACGTCAATCAAAAGTACATACCTAATCTACATCGTCGTTGTCGTCGTTCGTTTAAAAGAATTATTATTATTGTACCACCTATATAAAGATAATTATTATTATTATACCACCTATAGAAAAATAGATACCTAGACATCGCAACAGTGACACATGAGCAAACTTTATTTGAAAAATAAAGTCGTAACCTTGCCTTTGACATTGCTGTAGTCGGGAAATGAAAGTGTTTTCACAAATGTATAGGAAAGGTTAGAGAGGAGAAACAGGCTAGATACATAGATATTATTTTTCTTCTTTTCATTAAGAAAAGTAATCGCCCAATGGCGGCATTATGATCTAGACTACTTCGACAAAGACTGGTCCCAAATAGTCCTCGATAGAGAGAAATAGAAGGAGAGTAGAGAGACATTTGCCTGCAGTGAGAAAATACAGTCTGAGAAAAAAAATGGCGGCACGGCACGGTAAGGGATTATAATAATAATAATAATAATAATATGTGGGGACATTTTCACACACGGCCATCTGACCCCAAACTAGGGAGACCCTGTACTATGGGTGTCAGACAGCTGATATACATACACAAATACATTTTTTTTTTTGTAAATACATACATATATAGATAAACAACACCCAGACACAAGGCAAATACAAGTGCTCATCACACAAATATTTACCCTGGGCGGGAATCGAACCCGCAACACGCTGCGCAGCAGTCGATCACTCAGCCACTGCGCCAACCGTGTCGTCAAATTTATATCAGATTTATAGGTAATTTTACAAAATGCACCGTAATATTAACGACCACCTACAGCATAAATTTTAATATGATCGTCCACTATAATATCATAAAATTAGGATATATTACTGTTCATCGCCTAAAAATCCGCCGTTCTGTTCCACCTTTAGGAAGGATTGCGCTAGGATTAGACCATGGCAAGAATATTAGCCCCGTAAGCAAGCTCCAAGTAGTATCGGGGTTGACTGTTCAGCAGGGTGTGCCAGACGTACATTTATGTACCGCCATTCGTGGATACCTCCACTGAATGCAATCCATTAATAGAGTTATCGCCTTTAGTGTGGCGCAGTCTTTACCCAAATAAATAGGTACCTATTATAAGAAACTTCGGAACTTCGTGTAATCTTGTTTTATTGTCAGTTCAAGGATCAATTGTTTGAATTTGATATTTAGATGGACTGTTATTGAATTTCGACAGGTAACCGACCTGTGCCTAGCTTTGTTTGAATTGGATTTATAATTTATTATAGTTTCGAGACTAAAGAAAACGTCAGAATTGCTTTATATTTTCCGTGAGGTTTTATTATAGCTCGAACACAAATTTTTCTTTTCTGTATGAGAAGAGGCCTTTGCCCTGCATTCGAGAAAAATTAGCCAGCTATTATTAATATTTTATTTATTACAGAGCTCGATTAGTCAATGTAAGGGTGTTATCACATCAATTGATCGATCGATGGTAGAAAGGATTTAGTCGACGTCGATCGACGGTTTCTACCAGATCAATCGATGGAATATCGATCGACGATCAATCGTTGGTAGAACGGATTAGGCGACTAGCGACGAGCTACTTGATTATTATTACTGATGGATTATGGCCGGGGTTAATCGATCATCGTCGACCGATGCCATCGACCGGCAATCGATCGATTAGTTAGTCGAACGGTATCTGTCGATCAGCCAAAGCTACCACATCAATTGATCAACGTCGATCGATGTCGAGCGATCGATTGGTGTAGTAACCCTAAGATTGCGCAGTGCTGTGAAAATTTACTTTAGATACAATGAACTAGTTTTGCCCTCGACTTCGTTCTCGTGAATGTCAGCTATTGCATAAAATGACTAAGTCGCAGATTAAAAAATAGCTTACATCCTTTCCTGGGGTTCAAGCTTAGTCAGTTCCAAATTCCATCAAAATCGGTTCAGTAGTTTGCTGTTAAGTGTAACTTACTCACTTTCGAAATTTTATTAGGTATTAGTATGGATATATACATATATACTAGCGGGAACGCCAGACGTTGTGCTGCCGTGAAAAAAATAAACAGACTACAGCGCCACCTAACGGGTCCAAATGTGAATCTAAACCATTCCCGAATCCACTGGAACACACACAAAAAATTTCATCAAAATCGTTCCAGCCGTTTAGGAGGAGTTTACTTTCATACACCCGCACAGAAGATTTTTAAATTTAAGATATATTTATTAAGGAAATCTTACTGTGTAGGTAACTGATTAAAGAAGTAGGAGACCGCAAACTGAAAACGAAGTTAACTTCGTTTTCTATCAGCAATTAAAATTTGTTTTTCATCCCACCATCTCGGAAAGAGTATTTTTAATCTTCAATATCTGAGTGGAAAAGCCGTTTTTATTCTCTAGAGGATAAAGTAAATTTATCTTCAATATCTGAGTGGAAAAGCCGTTTTTATTCTCTAGAGGATAAAGTAAATTGAATTTAGAACATCGTGTGCACTAAGTTTGTGAATTAAAAAAAAACATTAAACCTATTTACTGCTACCTCTATGGTGCCGAATATATCATACAACTTTTTTTTAATTTGTTAAAAACTCAGACTTTGTAAACGTTTTTTTTTTGCATTTAGTCATTTCCTCGCTGAGGTGGAATGAAAAGTTACGTGTTGCACTCGAGTGCAAAGATTTTTCACCTCGTGCTCTTTTGATTCCCTCGCTAACGCTCAGGATTCTAATTTTGAATCACTCGCTGCGCTCGTGATTCAATTTTAGAATCCTTCGCTTGCTCGGTCATCAAAATTGAACACGCGGTTAAAAAGCAACTTTGCACTCTTGTATAACAAATAACTATTATTCACTTTCATTTATATCACTTATATGCGCAATTAGCCGTAGGTACACTTATACAAATACGTAGGTTCAAGACTACAACATCTGACTGTTGCACAAATTCTTCTTTGTGCAACAGTCAGATGTTGTAGTAGGTAGGCATAGGTGGGTATTTTAAATTACTTTTGGCCAAATACTCAAACGCTACAAAATTTTAAGATGCCGTTAAGGTTCATGCTGTCACAGTTAATTTGACATACAATAACAGAGACAGCACGAGACTTAAAATTGAGTAGCGTTGGAGTATTTGGCCACTAATTTGGCAACCCCTCATCATCATTTTTCTGCCCTTAACCCATGTTACTTTCTTGGGGCAGGCGTAACCAAGAAGCTTATAGATAAAAGTGGAGCCAGCATTCTAAATACCGAAGTGAAGACGACTGTGGGCTGACGACGCTCTCTTTCTGAATGCATACATAAGAACGAGACAGTGATATGTGTTTTCTTTATCTTATGTATGCATTCAGAAAGAGAGCGTCTGCCCACAGTTGTTTACACTTAGGTATTTAGAGTGTTGCCTCCACTTTTAACTATAAGCTTCTTGGGCGCAACACGTTTTCGTCTTTCATCCCATTCTGTCAACCGTCATGATATCACTGATTCCCTTGTTTTTCGTATCATTCTTCAAACAATCTATCCATCTTTTCTTCGGCCTTCCTCTTCTTCTCCACCCACACACATTTATATTCATAACTCTTTTGGTCACATACGTTTCATTCTTCCTCTTGGCATGCCCAAACCAAAAGAAACGATTTCCTTTCCACTTCAATCTGGCAAACCAATACAATATTATTCAAACGTTTTAATCACGCCCGAAATAGTTATCGATTTTGAGTGCAGGCACACACGCCAAAGTTCTGATTAAAAACTCTTTCCAATAACTGGCAAGCTGGACATTCTCCAAACGTCAGCTGATTAAAAACCGACAGAGTTGAAAAACCAAATAGGTTGAATAGCCAAGCGAGTTGGATGGGGGAAACTTTTGTCTGGCACTAATCTTTGAAATGGGGTTCTCTCATCAATAACATAATATGGGCAGGTTGAAATTGAACTTTGTGATTGCAAGAATCGGGTTTAAACCGGCGAGTTTGTTTCAAACTGTGACAGAGAAGATTCGGTTTGTATTATGTGATGTGTTTTTATTTTAAATTAATTTCTGCTTGCAACTTTGTCCACATGGAATTGAAGTATATCATAAACTATATCCTACTAGCGCTTTGTCCGCGACTTCGTCTGCGTGAATTTTCTCGAGGATCCCAATTTTTTTTTATTTGATACACATAGCCTATGTTACTCAGGGATAATGTAGCATTCTAATGGTGAAAGAATTTTTGAAATCGAACCAGTAGTTGTTGAGTTTATTTGTTACATACAAAAATACAAATCTTTCCTCTTTAGAATATTATTATTTTCATTTATTATTTCTATGATACACATAACTTACATTTTTGAAATCGAACCAGTAGTTGTTGAGTTTATTTGTTACATACAAAAATACAAATCTTTTCTCTTTAGAATATTATTATTTTCATTTATTGTTTCTATAATACACATAACTTACATTTTTAAATATTAATAAAAAAAATAAAAACATTTAAAAATATAAAAAATAGTAGCCACCGGTATCGGGAACAGGGTCCAAGCTACCGGCGGACAGGGCTCCAGAGAGAGAAACCTCCTGACAATGCGGGCCGTGTCCAGAAGTACTGCCTTCTGAATCAAGCCCTTGATCCAGCCGTCTAACGAGAGCCTCCTTAGATGTTGGTCGAGGCTCTTAGCAATTAAGGCATTGGTTGCAACAACTATCGGCACAGTGATCGCTGAGACCACTGCCATCTGCTTGTCTTTCTCCACCTTCTTGAGGTTCACGTCATGCGGAACTGCTAATTATTACATTATTATTTTCAGATGAGTTAAATGTTCTTAGCTATATGGCTGGATTCAGCTACATTTCAAAGTCAAAGTCAAAGTCAAATCATTTATTTCAATTATCATTTACGGGCGGAAGCCAAGTAAATGCAGCGTGTGGTGTGTAAAAAGTAAAATATTTTTGTAGTCGGACAAGCAAATCCAGAAATTACATCTTGCAAATAAAAATAAACAAAGGACAATGCCAGAAACTCTATAGAACTTTGCCCCACTCAATAAAAGTCATGTGCAATATATAGCATCTTACTGTTTATTTATTGCTGATAACTAAACATTAGTCTTAGTGACTGCAAACTTGCGGTTTCCGTTTAAATCTAAAAACAATAATGACATTGATTAGAGGTTAAATTGTATTTTAGGTAAAATGAGTTTGTATTTTGTGGGTAGGTATTTCGTAATCCGCAAGTTCTAAAGAAAAACAATTTAGTATAGAAAGGTTCTATATTCATTACAATTATTTTCATTAATTTACTTTTTCTGTACATGTGTTACTTTTTCTGTACATGGGTGGGGCAGGATCTGGCATTGTCATTTAATAATACCAGCCTATAATTGTCCCACTGCAGGGCAAAGGCCTCTTCTCATACAGAGAAGGCACGAGCATTGATCACCACGTACATATGAATTAAAGTACATATGAATTAAAAAAGTCACATTGAAGTAGCAATGTGAGTTTTTCAATTCATATGTACTGCCCGGTTTCGAATCCACAACCTCATTCATGAGAGGCGAGCGCCTTAACCGTTAGGCTATCTGGGCCTGTTTGGCGCAGCCGTGGGGTACACAATAATGTTTTTTATTTATTTCTGTATTTTTACCTTTTTTTTTTTTAAATTGTTTTTGTGTGCACATGGTCTGTGTCAATAAACGTTTTTTCTTTCTTCTTTCTTTCTTTCTATCACGACATTTTTTGAAACAAACTTAGGGCGGGTTGTTTCAAAGAGTCGGTTAACGTTACATACAAACGGTAAAAGTTACTATGACGTGAGATGTTTAACGTACGTTAAATGTAGCGGGTTGTTTTATGACATAAAAATTCGTTAGTTAAAGTTATTGAATAAGAGATTCCATAATATTTTGATGTTTGAAGTAGCTGTTTGACAACACAAAATTACGTTGACTGGTCGGTTATGGTAATAGTAACTTTTTGACGTACGATTTTGTGAAACAACCATTTTTTTTTATTTGACGATAGTTAGCGCCATTGTTAGCTATTACCGGTCAGTAATGTATAGTTAAAGCAACCCGGCATTAATCTCTCTAAAATACCTAAATAGATAATTATGAGATAATTGCAAGAACAAATAACTTATCATAATTAAATTGATTGTGTAGTGTTTAGTCATAAAAACATAAGTATCTAGTATTAAGGGAGAAATTGCTTTTCTTATAACTAGCTATTCATCTCTGTCCATGGCATTGACCGCGTGATCGAAGGTAATTAACTGTAATTCTAATTTGCTTCTAGATAACCATGGCCTGCCATGGGATGCTATATATTTCGGAGTATTTGATCAACAAACATGCAAATAAATTAACTTTTTATTTTATATAAACCATTTACAGGCAATTACTAATAGTAAGACCGTTGAAGCTGAATTGGTTGTTTCAAACAGTAGTTTCTGTGAAGAGCAAACGACCGAGAAACTTCATGAACACTTGTCTCTATATCGGCATGGTAGGCGGAGTGACTGAGTGATTGAAGGTTGCTTTGCGTGTCGCAGGTTCTATTTCCGCACGAAAAAAATATTTGTATGGCCTACTGGTAGTTGTTTTACCGGATCTGGTTGTCTGTTTAGGTAAAGGCACCCAAGGTACAGAAGATTTTTAAACGACTTCAAAAAAGAGGAGGTTATCAATACGGATGTTTTTTTTTCTGTCATATATAGCCAAATTTACAAAATTTATTTTTTGTTTGAAAGGGGTTTACTTCGGAATGGTCCCATATCAATTTCACCAAAACTGATCCAGCCCTTTTGGAGAAAATCAACAAAATAACAAAAAAAATACTTAGATGACGTTTTAGTTTCTTCAATCTTTGGAGGACTTACAATCTCTTTTAAGTGTGTCACCGTTTTTTAATGGATTTGGATGTTAAGGCAATACTAAAAAGCGAAAAATAAAAAGGTTAAAAAAAAAGTGATAAATAACTTTAGCACAGAACACACATTACTTTACTTTCGGAAGTCGGTGGCAATACAAAACAGCAAACACAAAGAGTTTTTGAAGGAGGTTTTCTATTTTTTTATAAACTTATTATTTTTTTAGTGTTCAGGAACGAGGTTAAAAGAACTTTTAGAACCAAAAAGTATTAAAACTAAATTCATATTGAGTTTAAGGATACAACGTAAGAACAATTTAAGCTCTTAGATCAATAAAAACGACTACAGAACACTTAAAACGCGTTCAAATCTTAAGCAACACTAAATCACTCACAAAAAACCCTTTAAAAACACGAATAAAATCTTGTCAGTTAACTTCGCTGGTACCTGAAGCTGAAACAAAAAAAGGGTTGTAATTTTTCAACCGACGTTTTTTTACCCTATCAAACATCGCTTGGGCGCTTACCACGGTCGATAAGGTCGGGTACCCACTGTATTATCTTGCGTCCTTCGCACGGCTCACTCTAATGCTCTTTATGTTTTTATTCCATTACTTTAGGCCACACCGCGAATGTACCCGCAGGTTTACGTTCCCTGCGGCTGTCGTTAAGGTAACGTATTGCTATAGGTAATGCCTTTTACCGTAGCGTTGCTTATTTTAACACGCGAATGTATATTCTTTAAGTAAAACAACGTCAAGTCTATATTTACAATACGTTTTCGCTGAGTACGCTCTTGGGGTTTTTATTTTCTTCTAATGTCAGTTTGGCCAAGGTTGTTCGTTATTTCAATACCTTTAGTGTAGTACATTTTGATGAAATAGGTAACTTTTTTATGAAAAATATGTTAGCAGGAAGTTTCTCATAATTATATATATTTTTTTAAAATCTAGTCGCAATCTTTTCTCGGCGATAAATTTGAGACATTTTATAGATTAAAACTGATATTAGAATGCAAATGTTTAAAAAAAACACCAGAATCGCTCCCCAATTCTTAGTTAGGCTAAGAACTCACGATGCGGTTTTCGCCCGCACCCGCTGCGGTGGAAGAATAGCCCAAACTCACGGGACTGGATTTGTGTGCGGTTGCGATTATCGCAAGACGTGCGGTGGCAAGACGAGCACTGACCATTCTTGCACCAAAATAATTTATAGATCAATTTCAATATCCATTTTGTAAAGTTTGTTGACAAACGTGCACAGAAACGTCACGACGCCACGAGTACCCCCGCTGACCACTGCGGTCGCTTATCGACCGCGAGCTCGCGGGTGCGACCCGCCGAGGCTGCGGGAGCGATTCTACTAGTTCTCCGCCGGTGCAGCGGGAGCCGCAAACAACCGCGTACACCGCGGGCGTAAACCGCGTCGTGAAATGTGTTTTTGTTTTTTAAGACTGCTCTCACGAAAAAAGCTTGAAAGAAGCATGCAGATGAAGCAACCTTTCGTCGACATTTACAGAGAAATTTCATCTAAAAAATATTGTTAGTAATCTACATGATATGACGTAATTTGGTTTAGCCAGAATTTTTCTATCGGTGTCACATAATAAGAAAAAAATATGTCAAATCACCTCCAAATCTTTGAAATGACCATCTCATCAAAAAGTAACATTAAAAAGTCCAAACCATTTTACTGCTTAATTTCTTATCAATAGAGTACAAAAAAGTATCTACTGCTTTGAAATACAAAGGAAAATGATTTGGTTTTCTTACTTTTTACAAATACGTATTATTTTTATTACAATAAATTAAAAATGCGTCCGATTAAAGACTACGTCTACATCACCCCAGCACTCGTCCACAAATTCAGTACGGGCCAAATGCTCAAGGTTATTGGCATGTATACAAGCCTTAACATATAATATCTGCATTCTACAGATGCTGCGGGCCCGCAACCGCGGCGGACGCGGGTGACAACCTCATCGCGAGTTTTTAGTCTTAGAATGAATTATCTCTGCTTATGAGCTCTTAACGTAAATCTATTTATATTACAAATATAATAAACTAGCTTTTGCCCGCGACTTCGTCCGCGTAGATATAGTTTATAGCCAATGAACAACGAAGTCACAGATTAAAAAGTAGCCTATGTCCTTCCCCAGGGTTTTAACTATCGTCAAACCAAATTTCATAAAAATCGATTCAGCCATTTCGTCGTGAAACGTAACAGACAGAGTTCCTTTCGTATTTAGTATATTAAAAGTATGGATGTGGATTAGTGTGAATTTAATAATAATAATAAACAATATTTACTGACAATAATTCTACTAACATAAGTTTAAAGAACTGCCTACACGGACGCAATCTTTTCCATCTGATCCAAAAATATAAATAGTGTATATTCAGTAGTTTATAAACCCTCGCAAATTGCAAGAGTCAACAGGGCGAGAGCGAGTTATTTATTTAACCCACCTGTTACTACTAAAGTGATATATTATTACTTTCCACTTTATTGCACTCCGTTTACTTTTTTAGAGTTTGTAGAGTAATGCAGCTTCAACGTGATGATGCATTTAATGTTTAAGAACTGACTTGATTTTCTATGATATGTGTAAGGTATAGATAATGATGTTGTTGATTAATAAAGATTTATGATTATGATTAAAAATCCCGACTACCATGTTGGTCTCATGGTGATGCATGAAGACCTGGATTTGATTCCCGTTTCCTGGGTTTATCTGTCACACCCCGATGTTTGGATATTGGTAATGTGACACCCCATGCCTTATATTTTACAATGAGAGACTGCCTCTCTGACCTTCCCAACCCATTTACTAGGTAACACGATATCCCTTGGTAAGACTGTCTGTCAGACTTTCGTGCTACTGAGTTTCCTAATGAAAACCAAACGATAATATGTCCGACCTGAGGATTTAAATCAGAACTCCACGCATAACAGTAAATCACTATCTCTAAATCTACATTTTTAACAAATAAACGTTAAGTTGCATATAACCAACTTTTACTTTAAGAGCGACCATAAATACATGCCGTTCCTTACATTTGTGAAAGTGACAGAATCAATTTAAAGTCTCCGTTAAACTCACCGTATATATTTCAAATAATAGCTTCAATCGTGAATGTAAACCCCAACTTTCCTTTCAAACACATAATTACAGTATTCATTCAACTCTACTCTCCATAACCACCAAATACTGCGAAACATCATCACACCGCACACCACAAAAATATTTCCTGGAAAATTGAATTACGGAAAATTTGCAAAACAACAGTCTAATCTAACACAGCCAGCCGAATGTTAATTAAACAAATTAGTTACCAGAGTGTTGTACGATCTAGCGACAAATTCCAAGTTTTGAAAAGTACGAACTTTACGTACGTGAGTAATTTACTAATGCACCGACGTAGCACTTTCGTATTGCAGTGGAAATGAAATGTGGCGAGCTACGATCGGGGGTAGCGGAGAGGGCGCGACAGCGGATAATGAAACAAATAAGTAAGATAAGTTTGGTTGAGGTATATTTGATGTAATTATTATAAAAGGTATACGTTAGATATTAAACTTGTTATTTCATTCTAAGAAATAACAGATTAATTAATGTTGTTTTTAACAAATTCTTGTCATAGATGATAAGAATATGTAGTGCAAAAATCACATTTTGCTACCATACCCCTTATGTTACATATAAGTTAGCTTAGATTTCCATAAGGATTTGTTCCATAATTATGTATTGGGACAATAATAATTTTGTATTTATAATGCAAAGTGATTGAAAAATAAGCTGTCCAACAAACACAAAAACCATTGCAACAAAATGGTTCCAATATTAGAGCGATCAATAAAACCTCTAAATAAAGAAAAAAAATAAAAAAAATGTGAGCCGTCACGGGACGCCTGGCAGATGTGAAACATCGACATTATTTTGTAAAAGTAATATGCAGAAAAGAACAGATTGTGATAGGAACTAAATATGTCATAATGATAAAATAAAATATTACGATTTTTTTTTCCAGATAACGATGATTATTTATTGAATAAACATTTATTTTCATTAAATACAAAAATTTACGAATTTATTTCAAATCGTGACTACTTAATTCGTTTAATCAGTGACTTCGGTAATCGCACAGTCGATTGCGCATGGCGACGCGTCGCCACACCGTACACACTACTGCATATAGACTGTATATATATACCATCATATAGCGTGGCGACGCGTCGCCACGGCATGCGTCGCCACGCCAAAAATCGGTTTTACGCGCGGCTATAGATGTTTCACATCAAGAATGAGCACACGAGCCTGCTCGTGATAGGTATATTATTATTTTTATATTAATATTTTTTATTGTACAGACACGCACGTAACGGGTGCCCCCGATCGCCCAAGTTTTTTTTTGTCTTAAACACGTCATTTTTAATAATCGCTGATCTCCTATCTAAGTCCTGACACAAACTTCTTACCACCCTGAGCGGCGCGCGCACCTCTCTCATCATATTTGCAGCTTTCATTACAGATATTAAAAACTATGCAGTCGCGATCCGATTCATTAATAAGAAAGAATACAAAATGCTATACTACTTCTTTTTATTTATTCCAACAATGTAAACATTAGTGGCGTTACCTTTGAGAGTGGGATTTTAAACATTCAAGCTTCAAAGATGACATTTTGTTAAGCCAAAACATTTTGACTCAAACCATGAACAAGAGTCCTGAAAAGTAAATCACTTTATGGCTTTTTAGTTTTATAATTTATCTAGAAACATATTTTTATTTGACGTTCAAAAGTGCCTTTTAATGATCTAATTGAAATAAATGATTTGACTTTGACTTTATTTTCTGCTTATTGTTCTTTAAATTTTTAGTTTTTGATTTAAGCTCAGCGGCCGAATATGCAATACCACAACAAGCTCCAAAACAAGAATCACTGATGACTCTGCAAGGTTGAAGTGGGATTGGGCGGGTCATGTATGCAGCATACATCGCGGCAGATGGCCCAAAGTCGTCATTCAGTGGGTGACAGAAAACGATTGTTGTTGCTGAACGAGGCCAGGAAACACTTCACATAAGTAAAAATGAATACTTGTTTATTTCTCCTCTATGCTGTTCCTAAGCCATTGATTCGATTGTGATAAAATTTTGGTGGATTGTTCTGCGTACGCAAAGGTCCCAGAAAAAAAGAAAGAATAAAGATCGCGATCGAAGTTGCGGGTGGTAGCTAGGGTTTAGTTATACCCTGCAGCATCTACCAACAGTCCAGTCTAAAATTACTACTGGCATCACCAAATTTTCAATCAAACGCAGTAACTATGTACAAAGGAAACTGTAAAATTGAAGTGTATATTATATAGATAACTATAAAATCAAAGCGTAGCCGACAGCATTTTAATTAATGTATTACAAACTGTCAATGTCAAAGACTCGTAGGGTTATCACATTGAAGTTTTATGTGAAATTAAATACTCGTTGGTATGTTATCACGGAATTTTGAGACTTTTTGTAAATCTATTTTGTGCTAATACATCACGGAATTTTGAGACTTTTGTAAATCTAATACCGCCTGTATTAGCACGAAATAGATTTACAAGAAGTCTCAAAAAAAAAATTATATTTACAACAATGAGCGTTTGAAATCACTTTGTAAACGAGGTATTTGTGTAAATCTGTAACAAGAACTTATGATAAAGCTTTAGCTTTATCATAAGTTCTTGTTACAGATTACAGTAGAGTACAGTAGAGTTAGTTTATTTTATTGTTTATAATAATTAGATTTAGGTATTGAAAAAGAACTAGCTGGAAAATACACTCTCTTAATGATTTAATACAAAAGCGATATTTGAAATTGTGACAACCCTGAGTGCGACGCGAGTAGTGAATCAATAGCGCACGTTTTCTGGTTTAATTAAAATATCGACATAATATTACCTTTGAGCTATCCTACACTGTAACTAGTTATTAAGGGTGCAATGATAAAACACTGCTTTAAAAAAAAAAATAGAATAGATTTTTCAATGACAACCCATCTTACATAAAATATAATTAATTTAGATCTGCTATTTAAATCTAAGTATACTAAGATTATAATGATAAATAGTTCGTTTTTTTTGTTTACGCGCGCTAATCTCTAAATCCCGTCAACATGCGTAGCTATAATATATATTAATTTACGTAGCTATACTATATATTAAAGCTAGCCACCACACACGGTAGCTATAATATAATGATATATTTTCGCCCTTATTACGTCTGCGGTCGTTGTTTGTTTCACATTTTTGAACTATATGTCGGATCGTCAGGATTCAGTCCGTTAGATTCAGTCATCATGTGGGCAGAATATGGGTTTCATGCAATGCAAACACACTGGGTATAGGGTACAATACACGGCGTTTATTACAACCACAATTTAGCACAATCCAATTTAAAATAAACTCAGACTTAAAATAGACAGATACAAACAGATAGTTCACTTCACTTCAACAACGGATCGAAAGTACCGTTTCGGGACGTATTAGCTCCGATGCGATCAGACACTGGATTATGAATGTCTTCCTCGCTGTGGGCTGAAAACATCACGGCTCGGTAGAAGCGCGCCAAAAGTAGTGGTAGATCACGTGTTCTCGATAATGGCGGGCTTGTGATCCGTTTCACGTTTATACTATTGACCGGATACGACATATATATTAATATGCCTTGCTAGGCATATTAATTATATTAATATGCCTTGCTAGGCATATTAATTATATTAGGCCATAGGCAGAGGTGGAACACCGCGGTGGTTTTAGCCGGTAAGAGTCCGGCATGCCCCTCCGTCACCCCACGACGGAGGAAGTCCATGAGGATTTCCACCGCGCGCAAAAAAAAAAAAAAGGCATATTCATATTCATCTGTCCACATATTTTGATGACGTAATAAAGATATATATTTTAGCTGCGTCTATGGTCACTCAAAGATTACTATAGAAAATATGTCGTAATATGCCTTGCTATGAATTATATTAATATATATCATAGCTACGTCTGTGACGGGCTTAAAGCTACTGGTCCGATTCTGTAATTTTTTTTGCAAATAGAAAGTTACGTTATTTCTGAGAGCTAGAGACTGTTTTATTGTGAAACAAATTTGGAATCTGTAAGATAATCCACGCGATTGTAGCATCGTAAGTTTTCTTCAATTTATTTTTAAATTATTTACAATCAGTAGTACTAACGATTGAATCCAGGTCAAAGTGATATGTCTTTTTTTTACTATTTTAATAAAATGTATAAAAGCTTGTATTTTAATAAATCAATTAATTTTTAAATTATTTACAATCAGAAAATTGGTTAAGTACTAATCAATGAATCACGTTCCGTGTGATGCTGAATTCTTTCTTTAATTAGGTTTGTCTTTTTCTAAAATACATTTTTAATAAAATAAATAAAAGCAGTACACACACACACACACATCACAACAAAAGAAAAACCCCGCCCATAAGCACAGCAACAAATAATATTCACCTACCCACATGGTAAGCATATTACGAAGAAGGAAAATGGCTAACAACATTGTCTCCTTTTTAACCTTTCGACCGTCATAATACAAATCACTTCCCGGGTTACCAGCGCCAAAAATAAGGCGAGGCATTTTGTAAATTTAATAATAGAAGTTGGAACCAGCAATGAACTGAGAAGTTGATGATGATATGTGAATAATTGAACCTTATTATTTTGGACCAATACAAATTTTAAATTCTTTTGTTACATATAATGTGATAGTTTAAATTTTATTGTCTTTATCGTTTTAATAACAAAACGTATGTCTATCAATAGTAAAAAAAAATGTTATATATATTTTTGGATTTTTTCAAATGTTGATGAATTATTATTATTATTATTAGATCTAGCCCTAAACTGTAAGGTGCATTTAACCTCTGCATACGTGAGGAGTATCGTTTAAAAATACACAAAGTTATACAAAGCTAGAAAAACCAATTTAAAAAATAAACATAATTATCCACACCTTATTTTCTCGCCTTCACCTTTTACAATGGCGATACATTTTTATTAAATGACTTCCAAACCGTGACTCTACAGCACATTTACTGGTCCCTTCTCAGAAAACATACACTAAAGAATACTCCTTAATCTCCAGTAAACAAAAACATTATTTATCTAACACATTCTCTATACATTGGGCTGCAAACCAACCTTAATTGAAAACTGTCCCTACACCGGATTTAGGTTATGCCTTGATTTTAATAATAGATAACATTGAGTTCTATAGTCTTCAGTCGATGGCTTTATATAGGATTAGTTGGTGGGTTTTGGGTATGGTTTTATCACTAAGTAAATAATCCATGTATGTATTAAGAGTGTTCTGGTTGATATAGTAATAGTAGGGTGAATTATTTGATTGCCAATTTTGTGGTTTGGTTAGGTAGACCATTTAGAAGACCAGTTTTTGACCTCGGAGCTAAGACCTAAGATGAAAAAGCTATGTACAAAAGATAAGATTAAATTACCGACTGATCAATTGTATTTAAAATTCAGTAATCATTTTGCAGTATATTCTAGTTACATTCTTATTTTATTGTGTAGGCAATAAGATTGCCGTATTTGCTTGACCACTTTTGACATAAACTCCATGTAGATTTGAACTTAACGAAAGTTAAAACTACAGCTACAAAAGCTTCATTTTTTTTTGTTTACTAACATGTAAATGTTTGTTGTACTGGACCTCGTAATTATTCCACCACGTTTAAATTTACTGGGAGTGATTGTCAAAACTTCCAGTAAATTTAAACTATGTGTGACATTAGTTTTAAAACAAAAACATAAAAATATCTTGATAATTTTAACGACATGCAAATGATATTAACTATTTCAGAACCAATTTACCTCAACGTTAGCAAACGAATCATCTTCATCTCATCTTTTATTAAAACCTCATACAGCAAAGACAGTTTGTGCCGCCACAAATAAAACCATCTTCTCGAATGTTCACGGAAAGTTTCAATTGAAATGTCACGATAACGAATAACAATAGTCTGCGATGTTGAGCGCCGGCTTGTACTCCACACAGTTTCTGGGGACGCAGTTTCTGACAACTTTTTGTATCTATGGCAGTTTGGTGAGATCGAATAATTTTTTTGTTTTTGTTTTAGTGGAAAAAGTGATGATGGATTTGTTGTTTTTTCAGAACTTCGTAATTCATTGCTTTTCCTGTTGATTCCATTTAGTTTTATCTTATTAAATTGTTGGGAATATTTTTGTGAACTCTTCAAAAGTAATTAAGCAACCTATAGTAATGTTGTATTAAAAATGCCAGGTTGAATGTGCCAACCGGTTTATATTTAGAAATATAATAAGGTCGTCATCCATAGGTTTCGCTCGTTTTACAAAATATCATCAACTTACATAAAACATCTCTTATAAGTTAGATCGTGTGTCAGTCTCATTAAATGGGTACTTACTTAAGTGCTGTTAAGATGATACTCCACCAAAGTGAAACGGAGCGGAGAGAATCGTCATTGTTTAATGAATAATTAACTTAAATACAACATAAATAGATTTAAAAATTGCGTAATTACGTACAAGAACAATACATATTTCGCTGAATTATATCCTGCATACAATTATTAACTTTATTTTAAAATAGATTTTTGTGTTTATATATCTACACAAATAAATAAAATTGAAGTGTTTGTAATGTCAAGATAACAGCTATTTACTAAATGAATATAAAAGTATATCCGGTAGGTACCTACATATTTAAAACAACTATTTTTAAAATTTTTGTCTCTCCGTCTATAGTTCAGACTAATTTCTGTAACGGCTAAACCGATTGTGATGAGACTTTCACTGGCAGATAGCGGATGTTATAAGAAGTAATTAGGCTACTTTGATTTCAGAAAAAAAAATAAAATCGCTCTGATAACCGACAATCACGTGGATGAAGTCGCAGGCATCAGCTAGATATCAATAAATTAAACAGAAACTGCTCAAGAATAATGCTACTGAATTGGCAATGGTCCTTATTAGTAGAAATCCCAAGAAAATTGTTCAGCACACCCTCCATTGATTGACCAGCAAACATAGACCCTCTAATCCCAATCACAAGGAAACACCAATGAATGTGCGAGTGTCGCGAATAATACACAAGAGTGAGATAGACATTGTACTTGGATCTCTCGAATGCTTCAGATAATGACGAGGGGGATTTTCTTCACAAGTGTCTTTAAGTGGTACAGACGCAGACAGAGTAGTATTGCAGTTCAAATTTATACTCGTACAAAAGTGTTTCTATTTGCGAATGTATGTAACCTGTAATTTTATTTGTTTACATTTGTAATACCACTGTGTAAGTGGTGTAAGTACCACTGCAAGCCAATCTATATAATAAAAATGAATCGTTGTTCGTTAGTCTCGCTTAAACTCGAGAACGGCTGGAACGATTTGGCTAATTTTGTTCTTGAAATATTCGTGGAAGTCCAGGGAAGGTTTATACGGTAAGAAAAAAGAAAATTGAAAAATAGATTGACAGGACAATTTCTGTCTGTGGGTCAGCTAGTATATGCTGTTGGTGTGCTTTATTATAAAATAAGTAAAAAAGAGTCACGATTTACCAGCTATTATAAACTCATCATGTAGCACTATCAATATCTACCTTTATTTAAAATAGGAAAATAAGAGCACATAAAACTTCCTTTTTTATATCAATTACGACTTATCAAATAAATAACAAACCTTTGACCAAAATGATCAGCTGCTTCACACATTTTCTGAATTTATGTGAATAGAAAAATGTATAGAGCATCTGATTTATTTTTAACGTGACTTTAGAGTTGTTTCTATACTAAAACATGATCTCAAAGAAACGTGCAATGACCTTTAAAAAAAACGTGTATCATACAATTTCATTTTCAATAACACACACTTAATCTTCGATTAAACTATCCAATACCAACGGAAAACAATCTCCTTTACAAAATCCGAACTGCCGTCAAACCATTACTCGACGAAACACCGTTAAAGTTATCACCTAATAGTTATCGAGAGAAAATATTAAGAGGAGGGAGCGTCATCTTCAGTTTATTGACCGTCTGCTGTAGTTACAGAGATCGCGGACACCTAATCAGGGCCCAGGTAATTCTAGCGGCCGTAGAGAGCATCTGATTGGTTATCGATCGGTTGCATCCTTGCTTTGGCTCGGCTAAAGATAGTTTCTGTTATTGATGGAGGCCTGGTAGGACACTCTTGCAATCTTAAAGGTTGTTGTCAAGATTAGAGTTGGAAAATGTCTGGTTCTTTGAAGTCTGTGAAGGTATTCAAAATCTAATCAAAATATCATCTCAGCGATGTACAATGTCAAAAACTTGTCAAAAATGTAAATAAACAGATATTATGAATGAGATTCTTCTTAAAAATATAGAAATTGCGTATCATTCAAAAACAAGTTTTATTTAAAATCCTCAGATTATTTCAGACACTTTTCTCTAAAACCAAAATACAAACAGCACTCTGAACTAGAAAAAAAACTTTTTTTCTAGTTACTATGTAACTTTTTTATTACATAGATCAAATGGCTATTTATACAAAATACCGTTGAAGCGGACCTTCTGATTAATAGGCCAACGCACAATGATCTTACGCATGAATATACCTACATTGAAGCGAAATATTAATGTCTGGCCTAAGCTACGAACGGTCGCGGTTACAATATTATTTCCATTATTTCATCATCATCATTATCATGTCAACCTTTAGACGTCTGCTGCTGCCCATTCTCTGGTCAATATCCCTCTGTGCTATTCGCGGCCGGCACCCCACGGCTTTAATACTGAATATTAATATTTTTCCAGATAGGCACAAAGGTGACGACGTCCCACATAGTGAAATGAAAACAGTTGCGATCCCCGGTTATCAAAAAAATACCATGCAAATATGTAGCAAAAGAAACAGCTTTGTTTATGAAGCGTTATTGTTTAATAAATGAATACTGCTAGAGCATATTGCTGGAATGGTCGGTACCCACCCGATGGACAGACTCCATCCAATTTGCCACCAAGATCCTTGTGGTATCTATATTATTACACTCAGTTGCCTGTAACTTGGATGACGTATCAACAATATACCAACGTAATATTAGAGCTCAGGGCAGATGTGTCACACTGGCCGCACGTTAACACACGGGCGCGCTCGTCAGTGCCTACCCTACCGACAGTTCCTTCATCCATGATGTGATTCTATTCTCGTCTATTGCTGGACATACGACTTTTCCAGAAAATAATGGCTGCGGTTGTTGCTCTGGCGACCGTACGTTTTTCACGAGGACCGAAGCCAGGAATCTTACCATATATATAATAATAATATCTTTTATTCACATCAAAAATATACAAGACCTAATGAAGTCTCTGACTCCAGAGCTAGGTTCAAAGACCTGTGTTACAGGAGTCAGTGTCTTCTCCCATTAGTGGTCACGAACGCAAATAGAAAAGTAATCACAGAAAGAAAAGATGCTAACTGTTAGGGATGTGGAGTGTTAGTGTAAATTTTGAATGTAGAAATATATTGTGTTTTATGATAATTTAAATGTGGACGTGAGTATGTTGTACATTTATTACATTACATTCTTAAAATGGAGTGTGTTCAGGGTAGTAGTTTTTCAGTTTGGTCATAGTCTAACCTAGCAACCAACGCTTCAGCAAAATTTTAGTTTCACGATGTGATAGTGGGTGAAAGTTTTGTATTTTATTATTTATGTATGTAGACATGAAGCATTGTTGTTGCCTAGCAGATGCTGTATAACATGACTAGCTTTAGACTGCGTATCCATTAGAAATGTGTGAGGATAATGTAGCGAGGGATGTGTGTAAAACTAGCCCATTACAGAGCAAGCTTAGTACAAGTTATGACAATGAAGCAGTATCGTACAAAACGTACGGCGATGCGCCACCATGGTGGACATCCCACCCACACGCACAAAACGTTTTGGGAACACATTCATTGTGCGTACTGCTAAGGAGTGGAATTCCCTGCCTGAGTCTGTGTTTCCTGATAGCTACATCCTGGAAGTCTTTAAGTTAAGAGTAAATAGGTTACTTCTAAGCAAGTGTGCTCCATCTTAGAACGCATCATCGCTTTCCATCAGGTGAGATAGTGGTCAAAGGTATGCCTATCAATAGTTAAAAAAAAATCATTGGTCATTATCAAACGCATCCCTCGTTACACATACTCGCAAATCTCTGGGGGACACGCAGCCGTAGCCCGTTACTTCTTCCACGAGGAAGTCAAATCCGTTCTTAACTGACGCCTCCGACCTATAAACTACCTAACTGCCAAATTGTAGCTTCACAAGTCAAGTAGTTTTTACCGCAACTGCAAGGAAGGGTTATGTTTTCGATATTTCGAAATTGATCAGTGAGTAGTATTTTTGCTTTTTTATGAGGTTTTAGATCATTTATTCTCACAAGAATTACAATTCACTTACATGAGAATGTTTAAAACTGGACATATCACAATAATAAACCAAAATATTTTGGACGTATTACAAAAAACTGGGCGTCGATTGTAATGTTTGTGTTAGTTCGACACACGGCCTCAGCTATTTTTTCATTAAACGAAACGTGAGTATTGTTAATCCGTTGTCCTCAATCTATAACGGCCTCAGCTGTTAAAGTACGGAGAAGTTATAATTACAAGCTTTATAAATAGGTTTTGATTTTATTTACGATATCTACTTGGGTAAATTAATATCAAAATTAAAATAACTACTATTTAGATCATCTTAGGGCTGATTTTTCAATAGTCAGACAACTTTTATCTGAGGAATAAAAATAGCGGTTTGACATATTTTCTATACATAAGTTGTCAAATCACCATTTTTATTCTTCAGATAAAAATTATCTGACTATTACAAAATCAGGCCTTAATTTATATCAACCCAGTACCCACCGCTTTAACCAATTACTACGTCACTATGCTTACGAGCATACGTCTTGACTAAAAGGGCAGTGACTGAAACTTTTTAGAATACTAAAATTCAAGTATTTTCATCAATATTTAAAACATTTTTAATACATCTCCGTAAAATATCACTTCTTTCAACGTTAACGGTTAAAATCTTCACTCAGTGTCTGTCTACTTTATGTTTAGCGAAGGCTACAACTACGTGCTACGGCGTAGCCCTAATGGCGGCCGTCAGCTACGCGGCTACGAGTTGCTACGTACACTAAAACTTTTATAACATCTTGAAATGGTGTCAGTATTTTATAAGTCACACATAATTTGAGACTGGTTTTATGTTTTGATACGAACATTACGACTTTTAGTTACATTTCATGTTGGTAATCTATCTTCAGAACTATCTCAGCTACGAACTATTATAAATATACCCCATGTTATGTTAACCCGGAATTGCACACTAATCTATATAAATAAAAATCAAACGTCGCATTATTATCACCTGAGAACGGTTTTTTGATGTGCACAAAACTGTCCAGGCAAGGTTTGTCGGTTTTTTTTTTAAACCGACTTATTTTTTTATGGTACTTTTTTTTTGATAATCTCAATTACAAAAATTTGACGTTTAGTTTTGGTCTCTTCATATTCGGCATTAATAAATTGCACCTATGTGAAACCGGGGCTGGAGCTAGTATATTAATAAATGCACATCCAAAACCGAATTTCCCTGAACCAATAACACATCTCAAAGCTCCACAGTTCCATGAACAACCAACAAAACTGTTTATGCCAACGATTGAATAAATAAACACATTGCATTCAACGTCCGAGAACCGATCCGACGTCCTCAAAGATCGGAGTACATAATACATTTGTTACACACGAATCATATTCCCGACAATATCATTTCGTGAGTCGACGTAGCATGAAATACGCCCTGAGTGACTCGGCACAAGACGCCGACACTAAAAACGATATGTATGT
This sequence comes from Charanyca ferruginea, assembly GCA_947361185.1. Lineage (NCBI taxonomy): Eukaryota > Metazoa > Arthropoda > Insecta > Lepidoptera > Noctuidae > Charanyca > Charanyca ferruginea. The sequence continues at coordinate 5,925,959 of OX376062.1, forward strand.
GCTGCATCTAAAGCTAAGATATAATATATTATAGTAGTTGATTAAGATAGAATAAAATCTTAGCTAATTTTTTAACGCCTCTCTATACGCCGATAAATATAATCTGGGTATCTATAAGGCATGAGTGAACCGTACATCCTAGGTAAGTGCAATGTGGTCCACCTTAGGCCGCATCATCACTTAAAATCAGGCGAGTCTGTTGCGGTCAAACAAAAGCCTGTTAGAATATAGAAAGATAATACTTTTCCTTTTTTGCCTGAACAGTTAAAAAGCAATGCATCATGTTATTTTGTGTTTATTTAATCACAAGTCAAAGCCTCAGCTCTAAATAGACACTATTCACAGGAAATATAAAACAAATTGAACACAAATTGTACGAAATGATCTGCCTGGTAATTTATTTGGAACTAATTCGAAGTTAGTGAAACAGACCCTATATTTGATGGTGGAAAACTGAAGATAATTTTAAGTTTTCGTATTTTTCCATTCAGTATTTTCTTTTTTTAATTGACTATTTTTGTTTTTTTTTTTAATATAACCAACCAACATAAATTGATCATTAAGTAACTTTTTAACGGTCTGTATAAAATATCCCATAAAGAAAAGGCACTAAAAACTTAGATGGCCAAAATAAAAATAAAACTGTAACTAAACTAAGAGACGTAGCTCTCAGTATCTTAGCTCCCTATACGTCACAAGCAATACCAACTCGTCCTTTCGGAAACGAACCTTTCTCGTTGTAATATTTCATCCCCCTGCTCCCCTCAAATCATGAAACTTCTTTTACAGTGATTTGATGATATTGCACTTTGACGAACGCCCCGCGCGAGAATACACGACAAAAAAAAAGAAAAGCAAGATGGATGACTCGTGCGAATGAATGGAAGCAGATTGGAGGGTCCTTGAGACCTTACAAGCATATGTTGAAGAGTATTTGATTTTTTTTTTACAAGCTTTCATGTTGATTAAAATGCTATTGTTGACAGTTTCATTGTTACTTTTCTACGTTTGATATTTTCATCGTACTGCATTCTTTAATGTCGCTTTTTGTGATTGATGTCAACGTTTCAATCATGAACATTATTTGATAATTCAAAGTATTTTCAAAGAAATTTGAAAGGGAATTTTATTGGGCTGGCTATAAAACCGGCACCAAGATAAATGTTATATATCCAGGGTGGTTGGTAACTCCTTCTGTTTTAGTTCAGCAACAAATTGAACTATATATGCTTGACCCGAAAATCTTACGGTCAATACGGTTGCAGCTAATTATTTGAAAAAAAAAATGTACTTATAGGTACTTGCACTTTCTGATAGTTCATGAACGAATAAATTTTTCGAAAACGATTTCATTAAAAAACTACCCACAACTCCTCGCATCCAAAAGGTCGAAAAATTTATTTTATAAAAAAAACAATCCTTTTTTTCTATACGAGGCAGATTATAGAACACAAATGTATACAATTTTCAAATCACCGCCCTAAAAATAGCGTTTGTGCTAATAATATCTATATTTCAAAGTTATTTTTTGTACAAAAGTGAATCACTTACCTGTCAGTTCCACCAGCCATCGCCTTGTAGTCTTGTATATCCATGTCGCCCATGTACTGAGAAAAATCTGTAAAAGAGATACATTTTATTAAATAATTATATTGGTGGTAGTAAAAATAAACACAGTAAAAATTGGGCAAGCGAAGTGTGGGAGGCTCTGCGGCACGATGGACCGACGATTTGAAGAAGGTGGCTAGCAGCGGATGGATGTGGGCTACCCTAGACCGGGTTGGTTGGTGACCTCTGGAGGAGGCCTACGTTCAGCAGTGGACGGCAATAAGCTGATACAATGATGATGATGATAATGATGATGATGATGGAAAACCACTTATGCCTGCGACATTTACAGTGGCTGAGCGATCGACTGCTACGCACCGTGTTGCGGGTTCGATTCCCGCCCAGGGTAAACATTTGTGTGATGAGCACTTGTGATTGCCTTGTGTCTGAGTGTTGTTTATCTATATAAATGTAAGTATTAAAAAAAAAAATATTTGTGTATGTATATCAGCTGTCTGACACCCATAGTACAGGGTCTCCCTAGTTTTGGATCAGATGGCCGTGTGTGAAAATGTCCCCACATATTATTATTAGTTAAGCACATACATCATAAAATATTATTTTTAATTGAAGCAGTATTTCCAGAGATTACCCCACTTACAATTTTACGTCAATTTGAGTACAAATATAGATGTTTTTTTAAGAAACTGTATACCTACTCAACGTATTTGGAAAATAATACAAAATAAGAATAACTACAACGACATCCAAAACCAATTTGCAGTCGACGTTCGTATTCATGATGCGTTAAAATATTTATCAGAGGTAAATGGCAATTTTTCATTTCACAAAAGAATAATAAAATGGAAGGAGGAATAAAGTAACTGTACTTCTTAAATTCTTGTCTGAGAGAAGTCATATTTTTTTCTGATAGGTGCTAATACAAAACAAACGGACATCACCATATAAATCAAAGCGAAATCTAAGAGACGAATGCCGAATTATTAATAACGCAAACGATTTTCGACATCAATTGGTGGCCCTCAGCGAAATTCGTCGCGATTTTGTATTCGGACCACGTGGCTCCTCCCTTCGGCGCGTCCGCGGGGTGGGGAAGGGACGACAAATCACGCGCACACTGTGGCCAAGCCACTAAATGAATATTGACATCCAACTAGCTAACGGCTTGAATTGATAATCGGATAGTGATGATAGAGTATTTTGTTGGTGTGAAGTCATTTTCCGATCTGAGGAGCACGTGGCTAAGTAAAAACCGTACAGATCGATCGGGCAAAGGTTAAGCTACGCTTGCCGCGGTCGGTCTGTGGATGGGTGACACCATCCATTTTATACCGAGTTCCCTCCATGCCTCGGAAAGACGTAAAACCGTTGGACCCAGCTGTCATTTGTAGATCTTTGGCGGTCGTTAAGGGTACGTCAGAAGTCAGAAAGTCTGACAACCAGTCTCACCAAGGGGTATCGTGTTACCCAGTACCTGGGTAAGCCGACCCAAACATAGTAGAGAAAAGGCTAGGTAGATGATGATGAAGTCAATTTACGATTTATGTTTTATACTGGCTGTGTCCAATAATTGTATACGGGTTCAGTAGCATAATATGGGCACACGCTTGACCACCGTCTCACCTGAAATGGAGTGGCAAATGTGGCAATGATGATGCTGTGCTTTTAAGAAACTTAGTCATTAATTTGATATTATAAACCTTGATTTATTTTCTTATTTTTTTTTTTTTACTATTAAATAGGCTTGCGTTTGACCGCAATTCACCTGATCGTAAGTGATAATGCGGAACACGCTTGCCTAAGATGAACCGGTTCACTCGTGCCTTAAAGATACCCATATTATACTTATCAGGGAACAGAGAGGCGGGCAGGGAATTCCACAGTCTGGCAGTTCGCACAATAAATGTGGAGTCAAAGCGCTTGGTTCGATACCGTGGAACTTCAACCATATAGCGGTGACGCTTCGCCGTATCTCTGCTCGTCCGATGATGGAACGGGGATGGGGGAATTAAATTGTGCAATTCCAAAGCACACTCTCCGAAATGTACCCGATAAAAGACCGAAAGGCTAGCAACGGTGCGGCGATGTTCAAGGCTCTGGAGCTTAGCCCTAACCAGGGAGTCGTTGTTAATGAGCCTCTTGGCACGTCTATCGATGACTTCCAATGCCTCCAGTTGATATTTTGCCGATCCATCCCAAAGGTCCGAACAGTACACCATGCACGATCGAACTTGTGCTTGGTATAAGTTGAGCAGCTGTTCCGACGTGAAGTACCGCAGCTTTGCGAGGACTCCCAGCTTTTATAGATACTAATAAAGGAATTCCCATGCTAGAGAATAGGAATATTACCCAGTAATGTTATCGCTAAAGATGTTAAATATTGCCAGTATTCACGTAAGATTAGTTGCACACTTGGGGAAAATAGCTCATTTTAGTCATTCGTAGGCAATGAGCAATCCAAATTGTTCTGGAGAATACTGCTTTAGAATCAATATAAGTACAGATGGTAAATGTTGTTAATTTATTGGCAAAATATAGGGATTATTATTTTTCTCATTATACTACCTGATATGAACAAGGTGCTGCGCTCCAAGACGCGGATCGCCGACGTTACTCAAAAATCAGCCAAGCTGTATCCATTCGTGACGAAAACTTCATGTTTTCGCGTTTTGCCCAGAGCAATATCGTAATGATGTGAGCAGATTATTTAAAGACAATTACAGTTCTAGAAAGATTAAGTCTTGCTTTAGGGAACTACAGAGTATAAGTATAATTTTTAATTATGGTTTTTTAAAGCGAAGACAATCCTTTCATAGCGTTTTACGAAAATAGACGTCAGAGTTAACTTTCAGGACGAATACAACCATTACAGTATGCAAAAATATTATGTTTTATGCGTTTTTCCAACAGGATATACAGTCTAAGTCTACAACAGAGCCAAAATTACGAAAATATTACTATTATGTATTAAAAAACAATGTTGAGAAAGTTAAAAATCGGTTCACTTTGACAATATTTTTCACCAGTATTTGAATAAAAACATAACTGATATATTTATTTTATGAAAATAAAGGATATGCCAGAATATTTTTCAGTCCGTTATACGAACTCATTTATTTTAGACAATTATTTTAAAAAGCACTGTAAAACATCGCGCCCTGTCGTTTGCCGATCAATTTTAATGATTCGTGCTTATTTCATGCGTATTTTTTTTTCTAATGCACACAAACATACCTTTGTATTGTACTAGTGTGTGTCAATGCTGCTACGCTATTCTAGCAATCGTTTAGATTTTGAGTTGCGCTAAATCGAACACGCACCCTAAGTGGGACGGGGCTGGCCATATCGTCCAATTCAAGCAAACCAATTCATAATTTCTTAATAAATAGATTAATTACCACGCACTAATTCAGTACGCCAAATGTATCAAAATTAATTTTAGGCAAAATCAGTTCGGTGTACATTTAAAACTTATGTTATTGTAATGTCTTTTTAACTGACTTAAAAAATAGGTTATTTTTAATATTTGTGGTAAATAATAAAACCTACAAAAAATAAAACGTCAACTTACTCCCCCAAAACGAACTTTTCTGCTTCAAAAAAACTTAAGCATGATATATATTGAAAAATTCCTCTCCTACCCTCACCTGTCCCATTTAAAATTCGCAACGCTACGCAACAACAATGGCAAACGTTCACCACTCGACAAAAATTGAAACAGATTGCGCAATCTATCTTACCTATATATTTTTCATAATTTCCAAGTAAATAATTTTGTCCATTCCTCAGAGATAATGGACGGGGACGTAGGGGAAGAAAGAAGGGAGGGGGAGGGGGGGGTTAATGAATGGCACAGATTTTGCATAATTAAAAAGGGGTGCTCCAGATGATTGCTTATTTCTATGAGTAATGGCCCCGTTGACAAGCGACGGTTTTGACTCCGTATCGTAAAATCGTAATATTGCGACATCTTGAAGAATTTCTTGGCAGGCGTGAAATACTTTTGATAAATGTTTAATGGAAGGACAAAAGTGGAGAGGCTGTCAGCCGTTTTTGTGGGTAAACAGGGTATACATTTTTTATTATTTATATTTGACGTTTTCTCGATAAAACTGGACCTGAGAGAGTTTGGTCTGATTAGAAGTGGACTTTAAAATAGTTTTGCTTTGCTATGCTCCAAACAGTATTGTATTCCCCCGTCATGATGCTTTAAACATCCCCAGACGGTAAAAGTTTTTCAAAAAGGAGATCTGTCGGTCTATTCTTCTATACAAATAAATAAAAACAGGTAAAATTTGTTTGTATGTAGGGGGTAATCTCCGAAACTACTCATCTGATTTAGTGTAAACAATGTTATCCAACAAAGTCACCCAATGGGCAATGGAGAGGGCTATGCTCGGAGTTTCCTTGCGTGATAAAATCAGAAATGAGGATATCCGCAAGAGAACCAAGGTTACCGACGTAGCCCGAAGAATTGCCAAACTTAAGTGGCAATGGGCAGGGCACATTGCTCGCAGAACAGATGGCCGATGGGGCCGAAAAGTTCTAGAGTGGCAACCGCGAACCGGAAGACGTTGCGTTGGAAGGCCTCCCACTAGGTGGACCGATGACCTGGTAAAGGTTGCGGGGATCCGCTGGATGCGAGTCGCACTGGACCGGACAATGTGGCGCCACTCGGGGGAGGCCTATGTCCAGCAGTGGACGTCTTTCGGCTGAAATGATGATGATGATGATGAATGTTATGGAGAGTGGTATACGCTATATTGCATTGTCAAAAAATTAGGGATTTATAAAAAAAATCACGTGGTGAAAGTCGCGGGCAAATTACTAGTCGGTAAATATACGCAATGTGAGCTTAACGCGAACTGACATTCCATTTATGATATTAGGGATTTGTTACAGAATAGCATTGTGTGATGTGTATTGTGCGGTGTGTGGTGTGGTGAGAACTCGCCTTACGCTCACTTTACCTAAGTTCGACTCGGAGATTTGTACTGCTGGAAGCGCTTTGCTTCCACATTTATTGTGCGAACTGCCCAGACTATGGAATTCACTGCCCGTCTCTCTATTCCTCGAGACATAATATTATCTAGGTATCTTCAAGGCACGAGTGAACCGGTTTATCCTAGGCAAGCGTGCTCTACCTTAGGCCGCATCATCACTTAAGATCAAATGAGTTGCGTCTAAACGCAAGCCAGATATATATATATATATATATACATATATATAAAAGGAAAAGGGTTGACAGTTCACTTTAAGTCCACTTCTCCTAAATTTACTTAAGGTGTTTTTTTACAAAATATCATTGCTGATTATGTATAGCAATCTAGGAGGGGCGCGTGGCTAAATAAAAGCCGTACAGGTCCATCGATCATGGTTAAGCTTAGCTTGCTGCGGTCGATTCGTGGATAGGTGACCATCCATTTTATACCAAGACCCCCCCGTGCCATGATAAGCACGTAAAACTATTGGTCCCGGCTGTCATTCGTAAATCTTTGACAGTCGTTATGTGTAGTTAGTAATCCGAAAGACTGACAACGACCAGTCTTACCGTGGCGTATCGTGTTAGCCATTAACTGGGGTGTGGAGGTCAGATAGGCAGTCCATGTAAAACACTAGTATTCAGATGCATCCGGTAAGACTGAAAGCCCACCTAACATACATAGTTGGAAAAGGCTAGGCAGATCGATTGATCATGTATAAAGGTGCGTACGGATTAGAGGCAGCCTCGGGGTGCGCAGCCTCGCCACGCACGGCTCGTTGAGGCACACCTCGGGCTGAGGCGCGTACGAACTTGAGGCAACAGGGCGAGCCGTGCGTGCCTCAGGCAAGGCTGCCTCTAATCCATACGCACCTTAACAATCTCGATAAAAATTTTCTCCAAAATGGAATTCACATTTTGATAGTTTTATCAAGTATCAAAAAAAATCATTAACTTTTAAAAGCATCATTACACATAATTTTATTTAAAAATTCTCCAAATAAATTTAGTTATAAAAATAAACCATTTTTACCAAAACGACAAATATTTTTGTTGTTGTTAAAATACAGCTTATCTTGAGACTTTCTGTAAACAAAGTTAAGCCAATAACCAACTTACGTGAAAAGTTTCCCCTTAGTAAGTACACAGGTATTTTGTTATTATAAGTAAGTACCTTTACACAGCGTAAAAGTTCATATACCTATTTACTTATATTGTCGTTTCTTTAGAAAACTTCATGGATTTTGACTCGAGAACATACAGCGTTATTTCTGACTTTTGTAGATACTCGTAGATTAACTCTAGTGCGCGTGAGTTTGTAATTCACCATCGACGTAATGATGCCAACCTTTAAACGCCCACTGTTGGGCATAGGTCTCCCCCAAAGACCTACGACTTGTGTCGGTCCCGTACCGCGTTCATCCTGCGGTTTCCCGCGGCTTGGACCAGGTCATCGGTCACCGACAGCTGAAAGAATAGTTAAGCTCAAGTGCCGTGGGCTGGGTACTGTGAGGACTGGGATTACTAGCTACGTTAAATGAGACGTAGGAGATCTGTTAGATGTCTATATTATGATAATATATTAGTTTAGAGGAAATACATGACCGTGCTCTGTCGGCTGGTGGTCTGACAGCCTCCTGTCATAGTATAAAAACATCTCTAAATCATTCAAAGATATTCCAATGACCTATCTTTTTAGAAGTATTCAGTGTTCTAACCATAGACCAAATAGTTATGGCTTTATCGCATAAAGCCTCTCTAATATAAAACCTCTCATATTGCAAACGCAATAGTGATGCCGTTTCTTTGTTTGTTATATCATCGCGGCACAATCACAGAAGGAACCGATCGTAATAAATCGATCTTTTTATCTTTGTCGATATTTGAAAAAGAGGGTGCTTGGGCTGGAGAAAGACAGGCTGCTTTTTTATCCCCTTTTGGCAAAATGCTCAAATGCTATCAATTTTAAGATGCCGTTAAGTCTCGTGCTGTCTCTATCACATTATGTCTAAGGGTGTTACCAGACCCATCGATCTATCGTCGATCGACGACATTGATCGATGGTAGAATGGATTAGTCGACGTCGATCGATAATTTATACCAGACTAATCGATCGATTGTCGATCAACGTCGAGCGAGCTGCTTGATTATTTTAGTGATGGATTATAGCTGGAGTTAATCAACGTCGACCGATGCTATCGACTGGCAATCGATCGATTAGTTAGTCGAACGGTATCCGTCGATCAGCCAAACCAATTGATCAACGTCGATCGATGTCGGCCGATGGCTTCGATCGATGATCGATCGATTGGTGTAGTAACACCCTAAATAAATGTGACAGCACGAGACCTAACGGCATCTTAAAATTGAGTAGCGTTTGAGTATTTGGCTATTTATCGCCTACTTCGTCTACGTCCGCGATAACCAATGTTTATGAGGACAAAGTCGCGGGGCAAACGATATAAACTCACAATGTGGAAGAAGATTGTGCACACGACTTTAAAAATGACCATATACCAAACACTTAACATACCTCGGTGTGAGTACCACTCAAATAATAAACTGCATTACCTAAACGAATAAAAATGTTCCTTTTAAAAGCTCAACCTCATAACAACCCATAAACAGGCCATACAACCCACTTACATAACATACTTCCCATAAATAAAGCACTTTTTCAGGCAAAAGTTTCAGTAGGCCGTTTCCCATGGGTGTTGGGTCGAACAAGAGATACGTCTGTGCCTCGTTTAGCTGAGCGAAAGTATGTTGCGAGTAGCTCGCTCCCAGTGGAACGAATTAGAAGTAACTGTCGCTGAAAATTGGGGATTGTCATAAAATTCCGAGCTTGAGTTTGTAATACTCGGCTTTAGATTTAGGTTAGTGTGTATGTAAATTTCTTAGAGCATTCTTAGAGATTTTGCATTTATGTGATATGGATAAAATTGTAAATAGAGCCACTTGAGAAACTAAAATGGTAATGCTAACAACATTATGGCCTCAGAATATAAAACAAAAGACAGATAGATCGCGCGGAGCACAGAGAGTGAAGTCAAAAAAGCAAATACAAATTGTATTCTCTTTTGAATTTCAAGTACTTTTTTTTTTTTTAACGATGCGGCGTTTGGTGCTATACTTACTCGTATCAGTATTGCACAAAGCGCGTTGTAGGTATTCGTTTTGAATTTGTATTTGCTTTTTTTGCTTCACTCTCAGTGTTCCGTACAGTCTATCTGCCTTTTGTTTCGTAATCTGAGATAATGGCTAGTTCTGGCGCAAAACAGTGTTGCTGTGTTCCGTGCGAGGGATATGGGTACCGCTGTAACAACACGCACATAACACATTTCAACTTTGTTTCTGGCATGGCAACGCATCTAGAAGGCTTCTGGTATGCAGGTTTCTATAGGTATTGGTGACCAATTAACATCAGGAGGGTTTGGCATTGAATAACAAAACTGAAAATTTTTCTTTAATATCCAGCTTGAACAATGCTGCTTTATGTTGCTTAACCAATTATGTTTGGCAATGTATTATCCGGTAATAATGGGTAAACCCAATAAATATTTGAACAGCAGTAGTTCTTCGCTGTAGATGTTGCCTCATAATACACGGTGGAAAGGATCTTGTGGCAGAGACTTCGATTAATTCAGTTCATAATTCTAGACACCCCATCGATGAAATTTTCGTCGGTTATTAAGAATTATGGCACAAACTGAATCCGTGATAAAAGGTTTTCACGGAGTCACGATGACCCTTCCACCGTTTATACTAAGACAGATCAGAATTTGTGATTAAAGTCGGTACATATAGTTCGACTCATCTGTACGCGCGGCATGTGTGCGTGCGCTTGTAATTATACAGCTTTGATTTGTGTGGTAGTTACGCCGCAGTCGTCATCCAAGCAAAACAATTTAAAGTTGTTTAACTAAAAGCGGTCCACTTTGTGGGAGGCCTGACTGGGACTCCGCCTATGCCATCTTCGTCAACGGCTCTTTTGCAATCGATAAATCAATACCCTAAACTGGTCATGGCTTAGCAATAAAGATTCAAATCGTAGATCCGCATCATCCTGCTGACAGTTAGTAGGTACCTACTTGTGGTGGTAGTAGTAGAATCAGTAAAAACATTTAAATTCGTTACTTAATTTGCTGCCTTGAAGGAGCTCGTGGTAAAAGTCGTACAGATCTATCGGTCAAAGGTTAAGCTACGCTTTCGCCACACTATTCCCTAACCACTGTAACTCCTGTAAGCCAGAATCAACAGTGGCGACCACCAGAAAAGCGCCAGAGCAATGAAACTCGACGAGTCCCAGAGAAACGATTCAACTGTCTTGGATCCCGCAACGAAATTAATCCGAAAAGAACAGCGGAGGAGTAAACAAAACATATTTTCCACTTCCCTCCAATTCAAGCAGGAGACAGAACAGAACTAGGCCAATAGGCACAAAGGGACGTTCACAACTGGGAGAAACCCAGTTGCTAAGCACCACGGATTATAATTGACATTATTAATGGGCCCTAAAAAGTGAGCTGTTACATTAAATTTGATTCCAATAATAGGTATGGCAAAAACGCTTGAACGCACGGAAATTAGCTAGTTTCCACAAGGTCCGCTTAATAAACTGCACCGGATGTAGCCTGTACACTATCCAACATAATATTGCGTTCTTTCTGCCAAAGAGTACACTCCCATAAGATATGATGTGCAGATTGTTCGTATTCACAGTCAGATGTAGAACATTGACACAAAGGCGAAGCAACAAGCTTGAAAGAAAATATTTTTTTTTTAAAGTTGCCATGTCCTGTTAGAAATTGGGCAACACAGTGGTCCACCTCCAGCCATGTCCTGGCCAGCCCGCTCACGAACGGATGGAAAGAACTGATGAAGGTGACGGCCCTTGCTAGAATCATCCCACCTACACTGCCACTCGGATAAAAGTTCCTCCCAGACGTCAGTCTGTGGTTTAAATAATCTAGAGATCTTAGCGCGGTCACGTTGAGTTAAAAAGTTCGCGTCCATGGTCTCTCGCGCAGATTAGTACATTGCAGCATGTCGTTGCACCTCATTATCGACTGGAAGCACGCCTGCTAGAACCGGAAGGGCTTCAGTACTAACGGTCCTATACGCTTTACATAAAAATATTAAAGCCAAACGTTGACTTTGAAGCAATTTACGTCGTACCGCCCCTATGGTGGCCCTATCAGCCCAAACGGGTGCCCCGTAGCACGTACATCCCCAATAGGTAGCCCCATAAATAGTTTTTAAAGTTAAAAATGATAGACCCCAAGTGGCTAAGCTACGCTTGCTGCGGTCGGTCTGTGGAAGGGTGACCGTCCATTTTCATATCATGTCCCTTTCGTGCCTCTGAAAACACGTAAAGCTGTTGGTCCCGGCTGTCATTCGTAGATCTTTGGCAATCGTTAGGGGTAGTCAGAAGCCAGAAAGTCTGATAACCAGTCTTACCAAGGGGTATCGTGTCACCCTGGGTTATAAGGTCAGACAGGCAGTCGTTCTATGTAAAACACTGATATTGACCTGCATCCGGTGAGACTGGAAGTCGACCCCAACGAAGTTGGGAAAAGGCTAGGCTTAATCCTAGGCCTTTGAATTTTCATATATTTATTTATAATTTCATTTAATGGGCTCATCTATTTTACCCATACTAAAGGTCCACTGTCGATGAATAATAACTTTCCCAAAATGAGTTTTCTCTTCATTTTGACATCAAGTTATTACTTAAACGTTCGAGAGAACAAAGACCGTTTAATAAATCTCCCGACTATTTGTCTTGGTAGCTAGGTAAGGTACTTTGTTCCTTAAATATACAGGCTGATTTTGCTGATATGATTTGCGAAAAAACCTGCAATCACCTTCAATATGCACCACAGCGGAACACATATGACTACATTCAGAAGTCGGTGGCAATACGAAACAACAAACAGGACAAAATCCGCCGACTTCTGCAACTAAACTCATATGTGTATGCTAAAGTTATAGGTAATCACTTTTTAGTTTTTGAAGGCGGTTATCTTTTAAATACCTAATAGTTTTTTTAAGTTGTTCTTATACCTACATAGTAAATTTATTCGTGAGCTCCTGAAAGATGCACAGTGAGTTGAAAGTCAGTCTGAATAACATTTCAGCTAGAAATCTGTTTAAATATAGGCTGGGCAAGGTAATAGGCAATATTCTGGAGCTAGATTAAATCAGGTTTCATTTTAAAACTCATTCTTGTCAGAGTGAAATTTATATTGCTCATTTATTTGTTCTATCTATACTAATATTATAAAATATATACTATGTAGTTTGAGTTTTGTTTAAATGCGTAAAAATCTTCGGTAATACTTGTCCTATTGTCAAAATTTTGGCGCTAGTACGTTACATTATGCTTGAGTGCTCTAATCTTTTTAATGATCGAGAAAATTTAAGATTCTTCAGAAAAAAAGTCAAGTACAAAAGCGGGTCGTTTTTAAATTCACTATATTCAATTAAAATTGGAATAGTTAGTTGTTAAATAACTAATCCCACACAGACATGCTAATGCCATTGTATTGATACTTTATTTTATTTTGCAACATTTTAATCAATTATTTTTATTTACTTTACAATTTATTTTACAACTGTTACACTCATCGTGAACAGAGCAAACATTAGAGCAGTCATTTCACACAGTTTTTAAAACACAAAATAAATACAGTTTGTAATTGCTAAATTGCAATCCCTTTGCACAGTTGGGTTAACTTGTGTTAAAATAATAAAAGCCATTTGTGCGAAACCACATTCAATATTTTATTTTTACTTTATTTTTTTAAGTCGGCCTCATTCTCAATCAATTTAACACCATTTATTATATTTGAAGCGACGCCGCGACGCTTTATCAATCACTTAACAAAAGACTTGGAGCAATCAATTGTATTTTTATTTTATTTTCGCTATTTTCGCTTCGTCATATTTTATCGCACGTTCCCTGTCAAGTTAGACTTCAGAAACTCGAGTTATCAAGTCTACCTTTTTAGGTATCCGCGAAATTACGATCCGTCGGTACCCGAAAACTTTTCAAATTCCCCTACGTTTTCTTGTGAAATTGTTTTTTTTTTCACACCGCTCCAGAGAATTTTTTTCTCGAGTGAAATGTGCCCCTTTTATAAATTGCAAAACTGCGGCACGAATAACTTTTGTAACGATGTTCGCGTCAGGACGTAAAATTGGCAATTGACAATTTAGGGGATAATTTGTTAAAAAAATATTTTTTACACTTCAATGTAGCGAATATTGTGGCTCGCTTTGTGGGTTAAGGCGCCAACCAGCGACTTTTGCAGATTTTAAATTGACAATCACGTCAAAATGTGTAGTGTAAATGATTTGAAAAAAATATATGTTAAACTAGAACATTCTCTTAATCATTTAGTATGTGGATATTTTTGATTAAGGCGACGATATACGACTTTTACAGATTTTAAACTGACAATCACGTCAAAATGTGCAGTGTAAATGATTTGAAAAAAATATATGTTAAACTAGAACATTCTCTTAATCATTTAGAAAGTGAATATTTTTGATTAAGTTCATATTAAATAGTTTAATTAACTGGTGAAGTTGTGTCTGACGCGGACAAAACATTGACAATCACACAAAATCTACCAGGTATAATTATCCGAAACTTACACTATCTTACAGACAATTTTATTATCTATCTTTTAGTATACGCCTTTTTTTTAATTTTGAAAGATTACTAGTTTTATTTAATTTTTTCGACTAAACTTTGAGAGTTTTGGACGCAAAACTGATGCAGAACGGACGCAGTCTGCTTCCAAAACTTTCAAAATTTAGTCGAAAAAATTCAATAAAAGTAGTAATCTTACCTGGTAGATTTTGTGTGATTGTCAATGTTTTGTCCGCGTCAGACACAACTTCACGTATTAATTAAACTATATAATATGAATATAATTAAAAATATTCACTTACTAAGTGATTAAGAGAATGTTCTAGTTTAACATATTTTTTTTTTAAATCATTTACTCTGCACATTTTGACGTGATTGTCAGTTTAAAATCTGTAAAAGACGTTTAATAGCCCCTTAAGTTCATATTAAATAGTTTAATTGAATCGAATTTTTCGACTACACTTTGAGAGTTTTGGACGCAGCGCATACGATTCTCTGGTCGCTCAAGATCGCCGGCGTATATCGTCGCCTTAACAGAAAGAGTGATGAAGGCGAAGTTAATGGGAAGTAGCCAGATAGATAATGGTTTTACGATTAATGAAAGTCAAGAGCTTCACTTCACTTCACTACATATTAGTTTGAATTTGTTCGGTCTAATTTTCGAAACTACTGGTCCGGTACTATTAATTCGACTTGTATGCGTACCATCAGGGCTGGTTCGAGGTGGCGCAGGAAAAGAGTTCCTAAAGGCTTTAGCCCACCAGAAGGACAGCATAGGCTAGATTAGAAAAAAAATAAAAAATTACTTAGGTATTTGGTAAATAACTGATCATTATTATTCTTGTTAGGAGCAAATCTTTGTGTCAAAAGGGATTATGTTATTTTATTGAATGATGATAATTATAACGCTTAGCAAGTAGATCGGTGATGCTAGTTCCTGTCACACCCCCAAGCTACTGAGTAGCTCTGCTTGTCTTTTTTTACTACAAATTAGGACAAAAAATAATAAGGCTTTAAAATAATGTTCAACCCAAGTAGGTCAAAAACGCTATGATTCTAGTAAAATGTATGCAATATACTACGCCAAGAATGCGAAAACCAAAAGAAATAAATAAAGAAAGAGAGAAAGAAGAAAAATGATGGAAAGCTCTACGTTTAGCAGAACTGCGATGTAGTCAGTTTTTTATATCTCGATGATTAATATGAACCTTCACATCTTTGCATTTGACTTTATTTGTTCCGCGACCTTTTATGGACCGAGGCTAAAGCTAGCAACAGATCAGCGATTTTCGCTATAATGTACAATTATTTGTACTCAAACAAGTCATCTTTATTTTTTCTCATAAATCATTGGGCCGAATTATGACAAGTTTAAGATTAGTAATGATGCTATCAGCCATATTATATCGCTCTCTCTCATTTTCGCACTTGGAAAATGATGACATTAATACTTTATAATACTGCCGCAGGTTTAAGTAAGACACTTATGATAGATGATCCAGAACATCAAAAGATATAAAATGTTGACGATATATTGATATATTTAATAAGCCTCATAAAATCATCTTTAAATTAAGAACCATCTAAAGCTTGCCAAAAAATATTAAAATATGCACGAAAACTGCGTACCTTCACGAACATTTTTCAAATAAGTACGTCACGTACGATTGCTCGACGTTGTCTCTCAGGCCAACGTTCTTCAATTTTTGCGAACGTTATCATCAAGGAACCGGTCATTCAGTCCAACATTCTTTAGTCAAATGATTATTCGAGTGAATGGTCTATGGATGAACATTTTTTGGTTAAACAATCAATCGGACAAACGTTAAAAATACTTCGGCCACGTACGTCACACTCTTTTTCAACTCATCAGTCGCAGAAATCCTGCTCGTCTGTCCGCGGCCTAAGTCATGTTTATTATGACACGAAATGGGTTCCCCTACAACGTATTATAGAGACATTAGGACATATAAAGATTATTTGTTTGGGAGCGAAGGTTCGCTGAGATTACGAGAAAATGAATTTTATTGGGGTGTCGCAATGGATTCATATTATATGATTATTAACGTGAAGAATAGGGGTGTTTTGGATAAAAAAAAAACAAACGTAAAGCTGTCGTAGTTTTTAGCTGTTAAGAGGCTTCATTCCCTGATTTAGATCTCAAAGGTTCTTCTTTTTTCTTTTTCTGAATGGCATCTCGTAGGTCAACCCAGGAGGTTGTCGGCTGCTTAACCGGACTTTCCTGTGGTGCCTTAAAATTAATTTAAGGCCTCCAGCCAGGGAAAAAAACTTATAGAATAAGTGACTACAAGCTAAAGGCACTTCCTGTGGGCTTCGGGCCTCGGCTTAGGGCGTCGCTGGGGGACCGCAGCAAAGGGTCAGGCTGGATCGGATTTCGATCTCGAACGGTAACTTTACTTATACTATAAGACAGCCTTACCTGTTGCAAACGGTCTTAAATATTTGTAGTATTTAGTAAACCCTTAGAATTTAACTCTATGAATGGTTGGTTATACGAAATGCCCACCATGATAAAAAAAACGAAAATTCAAAACTTCTGGGGCCATAAAATGGTAAAGTCATAATTTATCCGCTGTGCAAAAAATTTACTTATTGTGTATAATAATATTCTCCCTCATAATACGTCTCCCAAATGCGTCATCATGAGTCCATTATCTATTGATGAAGAAATATCGAACTACATAGTTTCAAGGACTCTCATCTAATCCAATTTCACAAAGCACGGCGAATTTCCAAAACCCCAAGAAATATTCCACCCTATACTGCGCATCCTACCTTAGACTTTCCCTACCCGGCTATATTTCTTGATCCCCTGTCCAAAGCACAATATGGGTATGCTGTTAATCTTTTTATGTCGACTGCATTATTTTACGTGGGTCCACTACTTTATTTAAGGTGCTTAGATGAAATCTTGTTGGATTTCTCGTAAGGATAAAAGGTTAACGCTAGTGTATGGAGGTTTAAGTAAATTGGGTGATGTATTTTGGGCCTTATAAGTAGTTGGAGGGTTAAGGTGGTTAGTTTAGGGAATATAAATAAGTGGTTCAAGGGATCTTCATAACTTTGATGGGGGTTTCACCACTATATTTGGACAGTGAGTTAAGTAAAAACCTAATGGTAATTTTTGAAAGTCCATATTCAGGAAAACGTCAAAGTTAATGTTGATGAATTTATAAAAAAAAAAATCCACTTACAGGCAGATTTGACTGTCAAAGATTCCGTCAGTAAGTCAGAAAGTTTGCCCGTTGCTAAACGTTGGAAACATTATGGTTCAATCATGTGAGCAGAGGTAACTATTAATGGTGGTGGTGGTGTCTATTAATGGTAAAAATGTATGATTAATCCGACGATGAACGGTGGTCTAACTTTACTCCGCGTTTATTAATAGGAGGGTAAATGTTCTTACAGAAGAGAACACATTATTCAGAATCATCATCATCATAATATTCAGAATAATGTGACTTTATTTAAGTATTTACTTATACCTACACGTAGTAGTGTCTATTCATCTCTAGTTCAGTGCATTCTTAACACGGAAACCTCTGACTGCAATTCAATAGTCAAAGTAAGCGCTGTTGTACACTACTAAGTATATTTGTGAGAAATTCTCAACATATGAGTTTCTGAAAAGATGTAAAAGAGAATAAAATAATCGTTCCATAACACAGAGGTGACAAAAATAAATTCGCAATTTCGTAGATGCAAAGTTACTGAAAAGTCGTGTCAGGTAAATAAGTCTTGAACATCTGACAAGGTTTGATGAGCGGAATAATGTCACTGACAGATATGTCAATCACTTGCAATGCGGGGGACAGAATTCAGTTGTCATTAGCCTATGTAAAAGGAAAAGGAAATTTAGATTGTAGGTAACTTATTACCCAGAAATGGAATTAGAGATAAAAAAAATGTAAACAAAGGAGTTGCCTATTTAAAATAATATTAATGTCAAGTTGGGTAGTTTGCCGAAAAGTACTTAAACATAGTGTTAAAATTTTAAACATATCTTAAACAGGTAAAATATTCACACAGATTTCAACTTTAAAGTGACGCAAACTACGATCCAAGAATAAAATATAACTAATAATAACAATAAAAAAAATATAACTAATTTGGATTAAATACTAGGGGAATGTTGACTACCCCTGAAGTGTCACTTTAACAATGATATTTTTTTTACATTTTGATCTCTAATTTCATTTCTGGGTATGAGCGATATTAATTTTTAGAGTGATATTAATTTTTTTTTGTAAACAACCAAATCCAACCAACAAAATTTTCATGTAAATTGTTGCCAAGGCTCGAAATAAATGGCTCGCACTGCCAAAAAGGTATCAAAACTCTACCTATAATCTCTACTTTACTTGCCCTAACTTTACAAACTGTACACCTTAAATAAAATATGTATGTGGCTAGGCCGTTTCGCTACCGTTACATGCGCGTAAGGTGAAAATGTAATCACTGTTCATTACTTTACTGTTAATTAAACAATAGTCCTTGTAGTAACGAAACAGCCAAGCCACTTTTTTTTTTATATTGTTTCATATTTTGACTAAGGTGTACAGTTTGTGAAGTTAGGGCAAGTAAAGTGGATTTTATAGGTAGAGATCTGATAACTTTTTGACAGTGCGAGCCATTTAATTCGCGTCTTGACCACATTTTACCTGAAAATATTTTTGGTGGGATTTCACTTATTTTTTGTAAGTTACTCAATTAGCTAGTGCCTTGAAAAACACCGCACAAACATAGATTTAGAACATTCATGTACCAATTTCTGCCGTAAATTATTAGCGTTGCTGTGGTTTACTGATGATGGTGCTATTTCATCTAAAATTCTATTCTCTAAAATGGCAACGCATTTGTTAGGCCTCCGATATTGTAAGAGTTGAGGCCTACATCAGTAGGCCTAGCCAAGTTACAATCTTTTCGTATCGTATCTCTTTCTACAATAATTAACGCCTCGTCGTAATCCCTTTTTGAATTTCGATCACGTGACTTATCGTTGAGATGACGTCATTCACATACATTTGATTACTTTTCTATTAACGTTATCAATTGTAGATTGTCAATTTGGGCAATTTGGCTAGGGCCCCAGGTGGGCTGAGTTGTCGGTTAATTTGCTAGCTAATAAAAAAAAATGTTGAACAGGAAGCTACAAATTTATTAGAATGCGTACTGTTTACCGATAAACAAGATTAAACTTCTCCAGTTTAATGCCCCAACCTGAACACTACTTGGGTACACTTCCGTTCAAAAGAAAGTGCAACCGACCCCTCCCATTCGTATTCAGCGCACACCCCCACGACGTGTTCCAAAATTTTGAAATTCTACTCCACCGCAATCACGAACCCTCGACAATTTACCGCGATCGACTTCACAGGACGAATTTAAAAGTTTTTTCGGGAAAAAATGCAATTATTAAAGACACAGGATCATTGAGTTACCAAAACTTGATATGGTTTTTAAATTAACCAACGGTGGTGAGGAGATGGCACGACAGGTGCATTGTTAAAAAGTCAAAAATAAAATACACAAAAGACAAACTTGCAAGTTAGCCAAAATAACACAAATCATCATCATTTGCCTAGCCTTTTGTGCACTATGTTAGGGTCGGTTTTTAGTCTAACCAGACGCATCTGAATACATTAAGTAATACCAGTGTTTTACATGGAACGACTGCTTTTCTGACTTCCACAACCAAGTTACTGGGTAACACGATACCCCTTGGTAAGACTGGTTGTCTGACTTTCTTTCTTGGTAGGTATATACAAATACAAGCTTCTTCCCGCGACCAGAATTAAACAAAAGTTTTAAGTTATCCCAGGGGAACACAAAAGCGAGTAAGAAAACCATCCTATGCGGTAAGTTAGAATAATATCTACATGTGTGTTAATTTTCAGCTAATTCTGTTCAGCCGTTTAAGTGTGAAAGAGACTAACATTTATTAATTCCCACAAAGTTTAAAATTTATAATATTATTAAGATAATTATACTTAGAATAATATCTAAATAAAATTGCTGTACATAAAACAATCTTCTAATTCACTCGTAGGTGAAGACTTCAAAAGTTTCCTGGTTATATGAAATACAAAGAAAACAATCCTATGCGTTAAGGGGCTATTAAACGACTTTTACAGATTTTAAACTGACAATTACGTCAAAATGTGCAGTGTAAATGATTTGAAAAAAATATATGTTAAACTAGAACATTCTCTTAATCATATAAAAAGTGAATATTTTTGATTAAGTTCATATTAAATAGTTTAATAACCTCGTGAAGTTGTGTCTGACGCGGACAAAACATTGAAAATCACACAAAATCTACCAGGTATAATTAAACGAAACTTACACTATCTTAAAGACAATTTTATTATCTATCTTTTAGTATGCGCCTTTTTCTTAATTTTGAAAGAATACTACTTTTATTTAATTTTTTCGACTAAATTTAGAGAGTTTTGGACGCAGACTGCGTCCGTTCTGCATCAGTTCTGCGTCCAAAACTCTCAAAGTTTAGTCGAAAAAATTAAATAAAAGTAGTATTCTTTCAAAATTCAAAAAAAGGCGTATACTAAAAGATAGATAATAAAATTGTCTGTAAGATGGTGTACGTTTCGTTTAATTATGCTTGGTAGATTTTGTGTGATTGTCAATATTTTGTCCGCGTCAGACACAACTTCACGAGTTAATTAAACTATTTAATATGAATATAATAAAAAATATTCACTTACTAAATGATAAGGAGATTGTTCTAGTTTAACATATATTTTTTTCAAATCATTTACACTGCACATTTTGACGTGACTGTCACTTTAAAATCTGTAAAAGTCGTTTAATAGCCCCTTAAGTTAGAATAATATCTACATGTGTGCTAATTTTCAGCTAATTCTGTTCAGCCGTTTAAGTGTGAAAGAGACTAACATTTATTAATTCTCACAAACTTTAAAATTTATAATATTATTAAGATAATTATACTTAGAATAATATCTAAATAAAATTGCCGTACATAAAACAACCCTTTAATTCACTCGTAGGTGAAGACATGAAAAGTTTCCTGGTTTTATGAAACACATCATGTGTATCCAAGAGTCATCACTACCCCCGCCCGTCACACAATTCGCATTCCCAAATAGTCAAAAGACTCAGGAGTGCGAAGAAAAAAAAATCAACGCAAAAGTGAATTTCCGACAGTTACATTAGCATAAAGACGGCGCGAACTGTAATCATTGCCCCGGCGCATCATGACTTGAATATGGAATGAAGATTGTACGTAGGTACACTGTCTGTCTAAGATGGGAGGTCGTCATTTTCTTTTGTAATTTATTTGGTAATTTTTGGGGCTTGATGATAAAGGACAGTTTTTTTGTGGGTTTGAGATTAGGGGGCAAATCGATAAAAGGTGAGACGCATTAAGGCGCTACCCCGACCAAATGTGCGTTTTTCTTCGTTATTCAGGGGCTATTTACTCATTAATTAAGAGAAACAAACTACATCTAAAAGCATATTATTAATGTTCAATATCCTATCATCACATTCATAGACACCTAAATTTCCCTGTAAAAAAATGACTAAAATAATTAAAAATACGTGTCTTTTGCTAAAGTTGACGTGCTACTAATTTGAGGATTACACTAATAGATAAATAACTTAACCTTAACTTAAAATCTTTTTAATTCACGTTCTATTTTATTACATGACGTCATTGTTTTATTATATAACAAAAAAACCCAAAAATTGTGCGAATTTCGATTCTACGGCAAAGAGGAAATGTATGGTCAAGGTTATTTGGTCAGGGAAGCACCTTAGCACACAAGGATTGGGGGGGTTTTGCAATAACGAGTAAATACATCTGAAAAGCACGGTTGATGTAGTGACTGAGCGATTGACTGCTACGCTGGATGTCTCGGATTCAATTACAGCACAGAACATGTATTAACATAGCCTACAGGTATTGTTCTGGCTCAGGTTATTTGAGTTTGCCTTTAAATTATTTGAACTCCATTCGCTCAAATGTTACGTTACACAGAAGGCTTTAATTAAATTATTAAATAGGAGACATGGAAGGTTACCGATTACCTGTTCTAAAAAATATTCTACTCATCTCATTTTTTTTGTGCCAGTTGTTTATCTATGCTTGTAATATTATAAAGCTGAAGAGTATGTTTGGTTGAACGCGCTTATCTCAGGATTTACTGGTTCGAATTTGAGAAAATATTTTTGGGTTGGATAGTCCATTTATCGAGAAAGGCTATAGGCCCAAGCGAAATCGGGCCGGGTCGCTAGTTTCTTAAAATAAAAGTACAGAAACTCCTTTAAACAAAAATATACAAAACACCTCAAGTTATTAAAGAAACTAAGCGACAACCCAGCTTTTGCATTACTATTTTCGTTCAAGCAAGTAATACTGTCGCATTTTATATCGAGAACATAAAAGTTAGTTTGAACAAAATGAATTTCTTACGTCTCGTAGTTTTTATTAAATGGTGGAAATTTTGATAGCTTTGTTTACGAAGCTTGAAAGGTCGAGGTATAAAAAGTTTATGTCAATAATGAGACATAATGAGACATAATAAGTGCGCAGATTACACGGAGAAACGTCACTTTGTTGGCAGTGGCTGAACGAATAACAGCAGCCAAAAATGTACGAATACATACATTTATTCTTTGCTGGAAATATTCATATGACTTACCGAATGACCTTTACAGAAATAAAAAAATAACCACGATACACAACACATTCAAACGAATGCCATATATTTAAAAAACTGTGCTACTCTAGTCAATTAATCTGATTGTTTTACTACATAGTTACCAAACCAGTTACTAAAAACTATCAACATTCTAGTGTTTACACTACTTACAACTATTATACGTAGAAGTTACTTTGTCTAGTCATAATATCAGCGCATACTCTTCTATCACTACTGAAAATATGCTTTCCAATTACAGTTACAAGAATTGTTTTGTAGGCGGGTTCTTGATCGTCGATTGTTATTTGTAAGTAGCGATTGCCAGCGGCTTTGCCCACATGAAGATAGGAAATGTTCCCACGGGAACGTACTAACAGGATAAATCTTATATCCTAATATAGATCAAGATCTACCCGTGTACCAAATTTCGTCCAAATCCGTTGAACGGTAGAGGTGTGTTTAATCAACATACGTACAAATTATCACACTTATAATATTAGTAGGATATCGCTGCTGACCAGAAGATCAGCACTTCATGTGCTTTTTATCATACTCTTACAATTAATAAGCAGTAAAATTATACAGCGATAAATACAAAAATATATAGCTTCAAATACCTAATTGGGTTCCAGGCATCAAGTACATTTCGTCTGAAACAAACACAATTTTAAGGATGAATAAGGTACAATAACTCAATAGGAATATCCCATAAACGTTCCCTTATAAAGGCAATCGATTCCATTGAATCTTTACAAATGAAACTGTCGTACCTATGTCACACCGTGACCGTATCTGTGAACTAGTTGTCGCGTGTGGCGTCACTCGGGTGAATATTGAACACGTAGTTACTTTCGGCGGCGTGATTTTGGGTTTAAAGAACTTTATTTCTCATAAGAACTTAAATAACAGTTCGCTTAAAATGAGATACATATGTGTTTATATTTAATAATATTAGTTACCTCTAGGGTGTTGGAAACATTGTATTAGCATAAGTACTTATTCTGTTTTATGTTATTTCAAGTGTTGTGATGTATTGCCTTAATCTATGTTTAAATGTGTTTACATTGTCACTTTTTTTTTATATCTTCCGGCAAACTATTGAACAGCCGTACTCCTTCAACCAAAATCGATTTTTTGAGTGCAAATCTTCAAAGAATTATACAGTGTTCGTAAAGACAGTCATCCCTTGTATATGGTATATGTGTATAGTTCGATTCAAACTTAATGGCGGCTCTGAACACGAGGCGAGTGGGTGCGCAGTAACAATTTCACGTGTCAGCGGGAGTGAGGGGGGGGGTACTGTGCAGCCGATAGCACACTTCACAGCCGCCATAAAGTTTGAATCACCCCGTACCAAGTTAAATGATATGTCATCTGAAGTTAGGTTAGATTGATGATTTAACTACTTTTGATTTCTTGATAAATACTAACGAGGCAAGTTGGGAGGTACTTATTCTTTCCTAGCAGAAATCAACACCAGTAAGTTTCTGAGCATAAGATGAAGTCAATTACTGCTGTTTTTTAATCAGTGAAGGGAGAAAACATCGTGTTAAACATTTTTGTCATACAATTTGGTCTTAGCAAATGCTTAGTTTGTTT
The DNA here is from genome assembly GCA_947361185.1 of Charanyca ferruginea. NCBI lineage: Eukaryota > Metazoa > Arthropoda > Insecta > Lepidoptera > Noctuidae > Charanyca > Charanyca ferruginea. Next base: position 5,950,473 of record OX376062.1, read on the forward strand.
GTATTTGCAGCCAGGATAAAACTGCTGTATAATTATTAATCTCTTAAATCACAATATTGTACAGTTATTATGTACACCTTTTTAAATAAACAAAGATAATTTAAAAAAAGGAAACAATAAAGTCTGAAAAATACAAGGAAAACTCCAAATGAACGTACCACACACGGACAAACAATTCTAAAACAAAGTTTAAGCAAAACATTTGGCAATTTCGATTGGATCGTTAAACTGGCAATAATTCACGCAAATTGAAAAGCACCGTTCGACGTAATTAGTAACCGAGGGGTATCACTAAGCCCTAATAAATATCTTCTAATTGGTTGTGTCGTGGTTTAAGCCTTGCAATCCTGATGACGTGGAGTGACGTACAGACTGACAGGCATTATCGTGTTGTATTAGAGGTGAAGATTTGTGTGTCTTGGTAACGAAAATTGTATTTGGTAAATTAGGTTAAAGTAAAACAAAAGACAGTTTCTTTAGAGCTGGTTTTTACCTCTGGCAGAGGTTAAGCATTACCATTCAACGTGGCAATGCAGTCAATCATTTCCATTCACACACATATTCACGCACATTCCCAGATGACGGCAATGTGGAAGAATTATTTGATGCCCTATTAAATTAGTTTGTTGTATAATAGTTAGGTTAGGTTTTCTTGTATATATGTGTAAATATTGTAAATAAAATGTAATTGAATAAATATCTATACTAGTGTTTCTTTAATTACTTTTAATAGATTTTCAAGGTCAGTACGTGCATTAAAAATATGAAATTTTTAAAAGGGGAGAGTGGCAATTGTACAGCAATGTTGCCTTTGATAAAACATATTAAGTATAAGTAGAGTTCAATGATGTAAACAGGTAAAAAATGTTAATCGTGTCTCTTTTATTTTATTAGCTGAAAAATCAGAGTCGGCCGTGTGAAATAGGTTCACCAAACTGATATTTTATGACTTTTAATATGGATTATGAATTTTCAATTGGGTTATTGTACTTATTGGATTATTTTTATTATTTTTGTGGCTAACATAGATTTGTATTCACTGATACTAAAATAATATTATAAACATTAGTAGAGATTATTGTTGGCTCATTAATGTTTTTTGTTTTTGTTATTTGTGTATTTTAGTGTTATTGTAAATTTGTTCTTTTTTTATTTTTTTGCCTCGATAACGTAAATTATTTCTCATCGATCAGTCTGAAAACTTTGTTTTGTTTGTGTATGATTCTCGAATAAAAAAAATAAGCAGGAAAAGATGGTTAACCTATCAACCTTTTAGCATAAAATCTTTTTATTCCGAAAAAAAAGAAAATGATTCGTCCCATCAATTTTTTACTCATAATACCAAATCTACCCTGTCCTTATCATTCGATATACACAATAGTTTTATAGAAACTCAGTCATAGATATTAGGGGGTAGATTATACCCCTAAAAAGGTTGACCAATCCTTTGTCGTAGAATTCCAATATCGGATGAATGTATAGAATTCAGTACTATAGGGGATGGCCTATTCACGTTTCGTACTACGCGTACGGTCGGCAGAGAAATATTGTTATGACTATTTAGGAATTATTATTTTATATGTACCATGAATAAAATGAATAAAACAAAAAATTATATGAACAAAGTTATTTTTAGTTTAAGTAAATCTTTAAACGGATATTTAGATCACATTAAACCATTTCATTTCAATATAATAAAACCAAGATGATGAATCCATTTACGCACAAAATGGGAAAACGCAATGATGTAAAAGTAATTCGAAGAATTATTATCGAACTTTTGAAAATTATGTCATCGTAGCGCAATAAAGAAGGATTTAGATAAAATATATGTCCCATTTTATGGTTGTTTATAGAATGTTTATGAGTTAAAGAACGTTAACTTATTTTCTTTTGAACTAAATTGATCAAAATTGATTTGATCTAAAATACTTATTTATTTTGTAGTATCTATCTATAAAGTAGTGACGCTTTTTAGCCAAACCAGATCTGTATAAATAACATTAAATAATTGGCCAGTTCAAAGTATTTAAAACAAAATTTGTATACAAGAAAAACCATTGATTCGTCAATAAAATGAAAATCAAATTATTTATTTCGAAGAAATATCTAAACATGAATGTTAGATGTTAATGTTAGCTACTTTACCTATTCGTATGGGGGGCCTCGGCGTCCGCAAAATTTCAAGTATCAGTTTGCCTGCATTTATATCCTCGGTCCACGGCACTGAAAAATTAATCAGGAATGTTCTAGCTCCTACACTGGTTGATTTTGATGTGCCGTGCTTCGCCGAGGCCATGGATGCCTGGAAACTTGCTTGCCCGAGCACTGATTCACCCGACAACCCATCTTCTCAGAGGCGGTGGGATGAGCCGCTCTGCAGGTTAGTACAGAATAATTTACTTTCTACTTCTACTAATTCTGCTGAGCGAGCCCGTCTGCTGGCTGTGGGTAAATGGGAGTCGGGTCTTTGGCTTCTGGCACTTCCGTCGTCAAACCTAGGTACTATGTTTGACGACACTTCTTTTCGCCTCGCTGCTTCCTTACGTTTAGGAGCATCTTGTTGTTCTCCTCATCGCTGTCGCTGTGGGGAAGTTGTCAACTGCCTTGGACACCACGGCCTGTCGTGCAGCCGGAGTGCGGGTCGCATAGCGCGGCACGCGAATATTAATGACATCATTCGTCGTGCTCTCGTCGCCGTCGGCGTTCCAGCGGTTTTGGAACCCAACGGCTTGGCACGTGACGATGGCAAGAGACCGGACGGCATGTCATTATTTCCGTGGAAGTTGGGTAGGCCTTTAGTGTGGGACGCTACGTGCGTCGATACTCTTGCGCCATCCCATCTTCCTAGCTCAGCGTGTTGTGCTGGTGCTGCTGCTGCGGCTGCAGAAAACCTCAAACGGCGAAAGTATAGTATCCTTGGTGATAACTTTATTTTCGAGCCGTTTGGGGTTGAAACCCTCGGGCCGTGGGGTCCGAGTGCTCATCTCCTTTTTAAGGAAATTTCCAAAAGGTTAGTTGACACTTCTCGTGATCCAAGAGCTGGTTTTTACTTTGGGCAGAGGTTAAGCATTGCCATTCAACGTGGCAATGCAGCCAGTCTCTTGGGCACATTCCCAGATGAAGGCGATGTGGAGGAATTTTTTGATGCCTTATTATATTAGTTTTTTTTTTTTTTTGTTTTTTTGTTTTATAGTTATAGGTTTTTGTTTCTTTATTGTACGTGTAAATATGGTACTGATTATTATGAATAAAATGCTACATATTTGTAAAAAGTAAACATGAATGTTTAGTAATGATGTAATGAACTAACATTAGAACATTAATCCATACTTCCCTACTAATATTATTCAATATATAAAATTCTCGTGTCACAGTTTTCGTTCCCGTACCCCTCCGAAACGGCTTGACCGATTCTGATGAAATTTTGTGTACATATTGGGTAGGTCTGAGAATCGGCCAACATCTATTTTTCATCCCCCTTTTCCCCCCCTTTTCATCCCCCATCCAAATGTTCGGTAGATCGGGACAGGACAACGTCTGTCGGGTCAGCTAGTATATTATTAAAGTAACTCTGTCTGTTTTCACGATGAAACGGCTGAACCGATTTTGATGAAATTTTTTAAATTTTAAATCCGCGACTTGGTCTGTATAAGCGATAACCGACAATCACGCGGACGAAATCGCGGGCAAAAGCTAGTGTTAGATATTTCTTCCTTAGATAAAAACATAAACATATAGAAATATCTAAACATTAATATACTACCATTAGTACATAATGTTAGATATTTCTTCTTTCCGACGTATTCTTATAGTGAAATAATATAACATAAAAACGTTTTTCAAAAAAAGAAAACCGTCTTCAGAAACTAAAAAGTGATAAATAAATAACTTTAGCACAGAACACACATTACTTTACTTTCGGAAGTCGGTGGCAATACAAAAGAACAAACACAAAACCACCGCCAAAAACTTTTTATTTTTCGCTTTTTAGTGTTGCCCTAACATCCAAATCCATTAAGAAACGGCGACACACTTAAAAGAGATTGTAGGCCCTTCAAAGATTGAAGAAACTAAAACATCGTCGTTTAAGTAATTTATTTGGGAATTTGGTGATTTTCTCAAAAAGGGCGGTATCAATTTTGATAAAATTTATATGGGACCTTTTCGGAATAAACCCCTTTCGAACAAAAAAGAATTTTTCAAATCCGTCTATATGTAACAGAGTTAAGCCAGAACATACATAAAAAAAAAATAGAAACATTCGAATTGAAGATAACCTCCTCCTTTTTGAAGTCGGTTAAAAACAGTTTTTACTAAACAAATTAAATTGAAATATTTTTTTATTTTGCAATTTACATCTAACATGAATGTGCTAACGGTACTTATAGTAAAAGAATCTGACCCATGGCATTGTGAAACCCTCCAAAAGATGATTATTAATTTGTCCACCATAATACGTTTACTTGTTATTAATTGGAATCTGCTCTTTGGCTTCAGATAAATTTATTGTTGCTTAGAAAATTCCTCAAAGCCATGTATAACTTTAGAATGGATAGTCTATCTATTGTGGTATGAAGAGAAAGATATATTGTTATTTTCGTATATCAAGAATAAGCATTATGGAGTATGCTTTTTAACTAATATTAAAAAGAGGTAGTTAGTGTTTGTACGATGTAATCTCTGAAAGCTTTGGTCCGATTACAAAAACTCTTAGGGTGTTACTACACCAAGCGATCGATCGTCGATCGATGCCATCAATCGACATCGATCGACGTTGATCGATTCGTGTGGTAGCCTTGGCTGATCGACGGATACCATTCCACTAACTAATCGATCGATTGCCGGTCGATGGCATCGGTCGACGTCGATCGATTAACCCCAGCTATAATCCATCAGTAATAACAATCAAGCAGCTCGATCGACGTGGACTAATAAATTCTACCATCGATCGATGCCGTCGATCGACAATCGATCGATTGGTCTGGTAGAAACTATCAATCGACGTCGATTAATCCATTCTATCATCGATCGATGCCGTCGATCGACGATCGATCGATTGGTCTGGTAACACCCTTATACTCATGGAAACTTCACTAATTGTCAAATGTCATAATAATGTATATTTTGATTTATTATGTTTTCGTATACTTGTCTCCTATGCGGACGAAGTTGCGGGCAGAAGCTAGTAATTGTAACCCGAACGCATAAGGCTAAGAACTCACGATGCGGGTTTTGTCCGGGCCCGCGCCCGCAGCGGGAGCCGCAAACAACCGCGCACACCGCGGGCGTAGCGAAATGTGCTTTGATTTTTTACATATATATCTGCATTCTACAGAAGCTGCGGGCCCGCAACCGCAGGCGGACGCAGGTGAAAACCGCATCGTGAGTTCTTAGCCTAACTGAGACCGCTAGCTCTGCGGTGCTAGATGTCACCATAATAATTGCATTCAATTTAAAGCTGTATATCGTTACAGATTAGGTTGATATTTCTGTAGTGGGGTCATAGCATGACGGTGACGTGAATCTATAAGTTTTTCCCCTACCAAGAGTTGTTTAATGCGGCTAAAGAAGTTTTCACTTCAAAAACGCACATTGTAATTAATACTGGTACACCTTGCTAGATTCTCAAATCAATATTTTATTTGTTGTTTTTTCTGTAATTTACATTTGGCTTACAGGGAATGTTAAGGCAGGTACGTACACACGTCATAACGAGATTATGATGCACGCTAAGCAGAACACCACTGCGTTGCAACTTTTCGAAGCAAATATTTTTATGTTTTTTTGTTGTTGTTTTTGTATCTCCCTAAGAAATCACTTCATCAAACAGTATCAACAAACATCTTTCTTGTTTATCGCTTTATTAAAAACTCTAAAAGAAAAAAGAACTCCCTTTCTACCCTAACTTTTTTACCCTTTTCAATATACCGCCAATCTAATCGCCATCTTGACTTTCACGGTACAAACGAGTGTAACATCAAAATGTCCTCCCTAATCAAGTTTAAAGCAGTTCAAACCAGTTAATGCTGGTTCGTACACCCTATCTATTATGTTGTACCATCTACCCTTCAAAAATCCTTGGTAACGGCCGTTTAAAATTTCCAAAGGTGTATTGATTTCTACTAACCCTCTGAAGCGTCGTGGGGGTTGAAAGTAAGGGTGGCGTTGTCAATAGTCAATATGGTATTGGCTTGGGGATGTGTATCTGCAGCGATAATCTAAGTTTATGTATGAAACATTATCTTTATCACGTGCTTTGAAGGTGTTTATTTTATTGAGTTCTTTTAAACAAAAGACACGTCATCATTTTTACTAATGCATTTTAGTAACTTTCAGTGTGAGTGATAATTATCTAAAGGTACAATTCAGAGCTACACTGCTGACTGCAACTGCATTCAATCGACTGCAACAGCACTACTTATTTGTATATATTCGTATGAAATAGGTTTCCAGCGCCACAGCGGCTCGTGCAATCATCGACGCGTAGCTAGAAATTGTACCTTTAGGTAAATGTCATTGGACGGCAAACAAGCCGAAGGCCTTTGGCTTGATTGTGATTGAAGTGGTCACCACTACCTGTATGTATCTGCAACATCAGAGGTCTGGCCATCTCAGAAACAAAATTGTCTCATATGTGCTTGTAATTAATTGCACCAGCACTTTTTTACTAATACAGATATCAATGCCAAACTAGAGTGTATAGATAGATAGGTACGCAAGAAAAAATACTTAAAAAAAAACAAAGCCGCAACTATCAAGAACTTTAATATCGATTACCAAACCTTCACCACCAGATCTCACACTCGATTAAATACCCTCTTTCAAAAGAAACTAAGCATGACTACCCTTCTTCAACTAAAAAGGCCAAATCTAAATGACTTCGGGCAACTAAAAACCCCTAAATTTGATATAAAAAAAACTTATACGCACGAGCTCGTTACTCTATGAACCAAACATGGTTGCTCAGGCGGCAAATTGATTCAAAAATATACCGTCAAATTGAATAGCAGTAAGCGAGTTACGTTTCGAAATGTTTCAAGCGTGACCCTGTGCTGTATTGTTTTGTATGGACCCTTTATCTTGTGTTTGCTGATATAGAGTGCGTTGTTTTTTAATAAGCTTTTATTAGCTATGACTGTAACTATGTAAAAAATCTTGCGACGTCCAAGATTTTTCAACCGACTTCAAAAAAGGAGGAGGTTATCAATTCGTCTGTATTTTTTTTTTTTTTTTTTTTTACCTTATTTCTTGGGGCTGTGTGAACCGATTTTGATGATTCTTTTTTTATCTGAAATCTAGTGCTTCCCGTGTGGTCCCATTTTATTTTGGTCCAGTTCTGACAATGGCATCCATGAGAAAACCCTATAAGTCTTAAATTTGCATTAAGTATGTGCGCGATTTGTTACGCGATTTCTCCGGCAAACGTAAACCGATTTTGAAGTCGGTCGGAAGTCGGTGGCAACACAAAACAACAAACAGAACAAAGCCACTGAATTTCGAAATTAAAGTCAATGTGTGTTCTGTGCTAAAGTTATTTTTCACTTTTTGAAGGCGGTTGTCTTTTTTGTAAAAAGCTTTTTTTTTTCACCGTCTTCTAATCGTATTTATTTGAAACTTTGTAAATGTATAATGTAACACCCATGACGGTACTATAACATGGTACCATCCAACTGATCGCATTTGAAAACAGTCGGCTATAAAATTTACAAGGAGTGCTGAGACGGATGTAGTTGTTGCCAAATGTTTGTCATTGTAATGTCATTTTTCAGGGCTTTTCCAATATTTGCTGACGACCTGCCAGTAACTCGAATCCCATAGTTCGGGAAATACTTCTCCATGTAGCTAATGTTTTTAGCTGCAAACATAGATGCACAAACATTTTTCCAATTAGTCGCAAAACAAGCGATGAAGCCTCTTCAAACGTAAACCATCGAGTTTTCACGAACCATAAAGTAATTAAAAGATCTTCTTCAATAAAAACTGTAAGATAAAATATTACATCCTCTCTAAAACTGACCGTTTTTCTTTTCTTTTATTGGCAAAGTAAAATTTACCCTGCAAAGAGCGTATCAAGAAAAATAAGGGGCGATATTTTATTTACACTTTTAATTAGTGTTTATTTATCAGGCTAATTAGCGACTCTTAAGCTGGAGGGTCCATTTTATTTTATAAATAAAAAATGTTTTGTTTGTGTTACAGTTCCGTCTCCCGTCTCGTGTTGAATTTAAAATAGATTTTCTTTAGTAGACAGTAGCAGTAGATATTAAGTGGACTTTAAAGACAGCACACTTCATCAAAGTCAGAGTCAAATCATTTATTTCAATTAGATCATTAAAGGCACTTTTGAACGTGATTTATATGATAAATATGAATCGTTGCCTTTTCAAAAGTGTATAAGGGGGGGGGGGGGAGGGGGGCTCTTGGGTGAGTAAAAGTCGCGATCGGCACGCGGATGGGTGACCATCCTTTTTATACCGAGACCCCTTTCGTGCTTCAGAAAGCACGTAAAGCCGTTGATCCCGACTGTCATTCGTAGATCTGTGACAGTCGATATAGGTAGTCGGAAGCCAGAAATTTTGACAAGCAGTCTTACCAAAGGGTATCTAACCTCAGCAACCGGGTTGTGGAGATCAGATAGACCCTCGCTTTATATAAAACACTGGTATTCAGCTGCATCCGGTTAGACTGGAAGCAGACCCCAATATAGTTGAGAAAAGTCTATGCAAATGATTCCAAAAAGTAGTTTCGTATGGAGAAGAATAAGAAACTCCATACATTTATCATTTCATACAAAAGTACACTAGCTGTTTGATGTTTTGTCTCTTTCTAAACCAGTGTCACATTTCACGTTTATCATTAATTGGTCAGTGCTCAGAACTTTGACCTTAAATAAAACAAAGGCAATGTCAATATCATGCTTTGCAAATAAATTGGCAATGGCAATACATTATCGGTGATCAGCAGCTTTATAATGTCAATGCTTTTCAATTCTTGACAATTAAAAAATATTCATTGCGTTATTTAGACACGTTGTCGGGCAAACAAACGTTTCAAATAAAACAATGGATTCTATTTTGGGTTAAGCCCGCCACTCGCGCCAATTCCTAACTACTACGACTCCTGAAAGTTAGAATCAACAGTAGTGACCAGAAGAAAAGCGCTGTAGCAATAAAGCTTGACAAGTCCTGGAAATACGATTCAACCTTATACTCGACAATAATCCTCATCTTTCAATACTGTGTTGTATTCCGCCATTAAATTCATCAGAAAAGAACAGCAGAGGAGTAAGAAGAAACATAATTTGATAACGACTTTCTTTCATGTCAAGCAATGGGCTAGATTTTCGCCAAAGTACTTCGAGTCCGTCCAATCCCTTGTCTGTTAAATATTAAAGATGCGACGGCACGCATCAATAAAATAATTGTATGCATTGATCCGAACCGGAATAATCGGGCTTCAATATGAAACAGTATCCGACGGATGCTGCATTCTCTTCATTACATTATAATGAAACATGTAATGTATGTAGATACACAAATGTATTTCAATATGTACTTTATCACATTTAATTTATTTGGGGCTTATTTTTATTATGCTTTTTATATAGAACTAGGACTTTGCCCGCAACTTCGTCTGCGTTTATATTCTCAAAGATTACTCAGGGATAGTGTAGCATTCTAATGGTGAAATAATTTTTAAAATCAGACCACTAGTTTTTTAAATAAATTGTAACAAAGAAATAAGCAAATCTTTCCTCTTTATAATATTATAATAAAGACTAGCTTTTGTCCGCAAATTCTTGTGCAGACTTCAAACTTAAACCAAATGCCACAGGATCACAAAAGCCTTACGTTATGATGCTCATACTTAAAACAGAGCAGAAACCTACTCTATGTAGGTAGGCTGAAGTTAATCAATTATTAATATCTGTAAAACCATCAACATTATCAATAATGAAATAAAATAAAAAAGCAATCATTAATAACACTCAAAAATTGAACGATTACTGAACGAATGTCTATAGTCCGTTCTTCGTGAACAAGCCATCAATTTCAATAAAACGGTAGAGTGAGACAAAAAATGACGCAATCAATCATACGACCCGTCATTTTGACGTCGCGTTTTGGGGTGGCCGCGACCAACGCTTCGTTTCAAAACTTTCCCCATATTATTATTATTTTTGGGGTTGCACCATTTGTTTGTATAGAGATATTACCTATAATTTTGTGGATGGGTGCAATAACTTTTGTGTCATTATTTTGATAGACGGAGGGAAAATTTTATCGTTATGAGGGATGAGCACGCGGGTAACCCGCAAAATTTAAATTTTCTTAAGTTTTTTGTAATTTACAGGTCAGTATCAGGTTGCATGGTAATAAAAAAATTAGACCTGGGAGTAACAAATATGCATCTACAGAATTATAATAACTAAAATCATTAACGTAACTTTCGAAGTTAATCCGCGAACGTTATATTTTTTATATAGGTATTTAGAGCCCTGGGTGTCGTAGAAGGCGACAGAGGGACATTGACCTAAGGATGGACAGCAGCGTCCTTCTGAGTACCGTAACATCAACTGCGATGGCCAACATGCATTGGCTAAGCATCGCGATTACAGTTGAACCACCCCGGGGAGACTTGTGCCCAGCAGTGGCCGTCTTAAGGTTGATATGATGATGATGAGGCACATTTACGTATAACGCTAACTTGGATAATTTTATATTATTATAATTATATAAATATATGTATTTTTACTCCTGCGTTACAGTTTTGTATTACCATACAACTAGACACTGGGCTGAAAATTGCAATAAATGTAAGAATATTTGAATTTCGCGGGCTACCCTGGCGCTTTTACCTTAAACAATGAGAGACATCCGCTTAATTCATTATTTAAGATTCATAATCATGACGGAAGGGACATCGTGTCAAAATTTTTTACCATGAATTCAGTTTATGATTATTAAGTATATAACTACCGATGCGTAAGTGCGGCCGGCAGTTTTGATGGCAAACCATTTTCAACTTTGTCTCTAAACGTCAAGACATAGTGTCGCTTAAAGAATTGCGTGCGTCGAGCGGCAGCTCCTGCTTCCGCCGGGCGGCTCTGCGAGCCGATGACCGCTGAAGCGATACTATGCTTTGAGATTTAGAGATAAAGCTGAAAATGGTTTGGCAGCAAAACTGGCGGCCGCTGCGCTGCCATTCCGGTTTGACTTGACCCTTAAAGTTTTTTCGCCAGATACAAAAGTGCAACACCTACGCAATCAAAATGTTTGGAACAGCTCATTATCTGCCTTTTCCCAACTATGTTGGGATCGGCTTCCAGTCTAACCGAATGCAGCTGAATACCAGTGTTTTACATGGAGCGACTGCCTGTCTGACCTCCACAGCTCCGTAGCTGGGTACCCTAAGGCTGGTTGTCAGATTTCTAACTACCCATTACGACTGTCAAAGATCTGCGAATGACGGCCGGGACCAAAGGCTTTACATATTTTCCGAGGCACGGAAGAGTCTCGGTATGAAATGGATGCTCACCCATCTACGAACTGACCGCGGCAAGCGTAGGTTAAACAAAATGACAGACAAAAATGTGAAAAAAAAAATGGTAGATGGTGGTGGTGGAATGGCGGGTGGAATGGTGTATTGGTTAAAAATGTCAATATTAGTTTCGTGCAAGAATCGAACCCGCGACACGCAGCGCACCAGGCAATTTCTCAGCCTGCATTGCACCATATCGCCATTTGATTCTTCATACGAAACTACCTCTTGGAAGGGCAATTAGATTAAATTTTTGTTTTATGACGTTCAAAAATGCCTTATAAAGGTCTAATTGAAGCTAATGATTTGACTTTGACCGCTTGAATGCGTATTTTAAACTATTTGGTAAGAACTTTGTTTACGAGCAAACCCGTACATATCAATAGTATCAATTTTATGCTGACATCGACGCGCAGCGAATGAATAAAATACATGCATTTGAGTTAGCGTTCAGTAGTTGCATATCATAGTTTGGGCGAACTAAAGGGCACATTCGCCGCGGGTCGATCATATCAGTTTTGAGTGTTTGTGCTTTCTTTAAACTATCAATACACAAGTTGAACTCATTATCAGTTTTATCATTTAAATGTACCTTACCCGTACACTTTGAAAAAAGTGAGCAAAACTTAAGTCCTATCATCAAAAGGAGAGAGAAACTGCTTTCCTAGGGCCATGTTATATGATATGTAATAAGGTTTGATACAGGCACTACCATCAATGTCAGTTAATAGACTTGATTGTATTATCAATGTAATTAATACTGCTACAAACAAGCTAGAGAACTAAATAAGTAAATATATACTGCTCAGTACAATTATTGCAAATATAGGTTCCTTTATGATATAAACGTAAGGCTTAGAACCCACTATCGCGTATTTGGCCATTGGTCTTTGACTAACATCCAAACGACCGAACTCAAGGTTTGTCAACGTGCTATGGAGCGCAGCATACTTGGTTTTAAATTAACTGACCGCGTTCCAGACACCTTAATGCGCTTCAAAACACAGATCGTTAACGTGGCTCAAAAGGCTGCCCAGTTTAAATGGGACTGGGCTGGGCCTGCCTGCCGCATGCTGAGCGACCTATGGGCCAAATCCCAAGGTTGGTGCCCCGAAATGGCGAGAGGGGATCGCGGTAGACCACGTAAAAGATGGCGGGACGACTTGCATGATTTCCTTAGGAATTGGCAAGACATAGCGAAAAGTCGTGATCGGAAGGAATAGGTCATAAATGTTAGGTTCGGTTTTCATGACATAAAATTTGACATCGTCGAGCAGGTGGTGTGAAAAATAAATAACAAACAAATTATTTTTTATTCCTATTCTCTATTGTATCCCGACCCTTATATCTAGTTATATAGCTACATAGCTGCGGAATGCCCAGATGCATTGGAATGACAGCTCGAAGCTATAGGCTGAAACTGTTATCGTATAGCTGTGGGCTATTAATACTAAGTAAGTAAGCGTTTACAGTTAAGGCAAGTATTTGAGTGCAGCATTATATTGATGGTAATTCGGGGACTAAAAGGGAGAATAGTATAAGTGGGGATGTTATGGGTGAGAAAATTGCTCTGGTATGGTTAGTGATTTTGTACAAAAAAAAACTTATGCCTTAAGAAGTGAGTAGTTCGTGTTTTTCAAGACTAGCTTTTGCACGTGACTGCGTCCGTGTGGAAGACAGGTGTACCATAAAAAAAAGTCTATGACATTCAGCAATAATGTAGCTTTTTATCAGTAAATTTTTGTTGTTTTTTTTTAGTCGATGCCAAGAGGTCGATACTCTGGGAGTACTGGTCTTCTTACAAACAAAAGCACAAACGATCTCTACCAGTATACTACTGTGTCAAGAAAGTACCGGGAATTATTCAATAAAAAAAAAAATAAGTAGGTATTAAATATCTAATCTTATTGTATCGCCTTCAAAGTAAGTCCATTCTGTAATAATACACTAACGCCAACGAATAATCCAATAACCAAAATATTTTTTAGCCGTGTTTTTGGAATCAACTTCAGCGGTTGCTGCAAATTTTCTTTTACGTCATCTTTTTTCAGTTAGTAGGCGCCATTCCGATTCTTATTGACTGGTTTGTTAGTCAAACTCGTAAACCCATGTCTCGTCACCAGTAACAATGCGTTTTATAAATGTGGTGTCGGAATTTACTCTTACACGTCTTCAGCAACGTTTACGCCATTGAGATTTTGCAGACGATTCAAATCTCTCGGTACTTGTCGAGCGGCAACGCATTTCATTCCAAAACAATCGTTTAGAACGGTACGAATTAATTTTTGAGATACAGACATTTGAGCAGCTATCTCTCCTAGACTAAAACAACGATTTTGAGTCACCATTTCCTTTACTAAAGCAATGTTAATTCAGTGGAAGACGTTGATGGCCGACCAGAACGAGACAAATCTTACACCACATTTAAATGCATTATACCACTCATACAAACTGCGTACCTACATACTATATAACATAACATGTCATAAAACTTTCTAATGTAACATGTTTCAGTAATGTGAAGGCTAAATGTTATTTAACATGTTATTAATATTTACAACAATGTTATATAACTTATGCAATAGTGAACAGCTGCACTGTAGAACGACAAACGACAAAGTGATAATGACATTGTATTTCTAATGTGTACAGTATACGGACTCGCCCATGAAGGGTTCCGTAGCAGCAAGTAACATAATATTTTTTTTTTAATTTTTATATTTGAGTTGATTGAATGAAAGGTAAATTGCTGTTTACGATTTATGACGTATTAAAAAAAAAACTACTTACTAGATCTCGTTCAAACCAATTTTCAGTGGAAGTTTACATGGTAATGTACATCATATCTTTTTTTAGTTTTATCATTATCTTATTTTAGAAGTTACAGGTTAATAAAAACCTCAATATCATTTTTGAAGACCTATCCATAAATACCCCCACGAATGGCTTTGATGAAAAAAAAATTTTGAGTTGCAGTTCTAAGTAGGATGGGGAACCCCCAAAATTGAATGCGATGAAAATCTTAATGCGGGTCACAAAATACATCTACTTACCAAGTTTCAACAGTACCTATAGTTCTTATAGTTTCGGGAAAAAGTGGCTGTGACATACGGACGGACAGACAGACAGACAGACATGAAGAATCCATAAGGGTTCCGTTTTTTGCCATTTGGCTACGGAACCTTAAAAAAAATGTTACATAATGTGGACGTGTTATAAAACAAGTTATACAACATGTTACTTAATCTGTACTCACTGTTAGACGAATTATTTGTTAGATATTTTTAACTATAGTTAAAATCGCAAAACACAGTTGACATGAACTGACTCACTGTGAACAAACAGAAATGACCAGTGACGATCGAACTCCACGTGAGTAAAGAGGACAGTTGTGCCAACTTAGCGTCGTAAGAATTTAGACAATCCCTTCAAATGAGCTTTTTAAATAATTAATTCCCGGTACTATCTTGACAGAATGTACAATAGGGGATATATTGTCACCTAAAGAAAATTAGTTTAGGTCTTGCTGGCCAATGTTTACCAATGTTACGAGATGGTGATTGGTGGTGCGCATTATTTTATTATTATTGAAATATAGTAGATGCCGTTTTTTTTTAAATTCTAAAGTCTTACTTACTAATTACATGTAATAATTTTATTCGCATAATTTAACCACTATTTTACTTACTAAATATCATCTAAGCACACACATTACAGAGAGACATTTGGAGAATAACTGGAGAGATGAAGCACAGAATCGGGAAAGATTATGAAAAAGGAAGGCATGAAGGGAGGTCTTTGCCCAGGATTGAAACAGAAAACGTTAACAAAAAAAAAAGAAGTACCTATACCGAAAGCAAGGACCACTTTCATAACATATAAATCAAATCTCATTTTCCATCCTACATCTTAAAACTAGCAGTCACAATTCCCAAACAAGAAGCGAAAACTCGCAAGGTTCCGTTCCGCAATTCCGACGAATAAAAACAATTTTGCAAAAACATTGACCGCCCCGCAACGACTATTAGCCATTACCGCGTTGTAGCTAGTACGGCTTCACCCCGTTGCGCCCGACTGTAGTTCCTAAGGCTTCGAGGTAAGTAATGAAGCAGACGCTTGTTTATGGTACAGTCGAGTACTGCAGTGGGGTTAATTTATTTTTGCTATTAAAAATAGAAACGAGTTCCTTGGTGACTTCGGTTAAAAATTGGTGAAAGAAAATAGAGTGAAAATTTTCTTATTATAAATGGGTGAAGGGAAATGTACTATGTAAGTACAATGTGTGCGTGTGTGCGTGTAATTTTTTAACGATATTAAATCAAATTTTGATGTATTCTGAAAATTAAAAAGATGGGAATCTTTACTTTGTTTGTCTTTATTATAGTAGTATTATTTATTTATTTACACAAAGGTACAAAGCCTTAGGCATTTTCTACCAGTTAACCAAGGGTGGCGAAGAGATAACATGGCAGGTGCATATAAAAAAAATAATAATTAAAAAGTTAAAAAGATATAAATTACACATACATAATTAAATACACAATTTACATTCCGTATCAGATTTCTAGAATTACTATTCAGTTCAGTTCGATTTTGACGTCCTAAAAGATAGAAAGTCACTGCCATCAACAAATATTTACAAATCCTACTTAATATTATATAAATGCAAAAGTTTGTAACGATGTATGATACTCTTTCACGCTTAAACGGCTGAACAGAATAAGCTGATATTAGGCACACATATCACAAAATATAAAGGTTACAGAAGGACTGCTCCCGCCATCTTCAAAAATAATTACCTAAACTTGCCAGACTCACTAGGGCTGGTACTGTATTGACTCTGTAGATTGTATTTGTGACAATATGAACATTGACACTGGTTGGAACTCTTTGCAATTTTTTTATAACAATTTTTTCCTGTTCGTCATGAAAACCTCATCGTCACTGCGGTCTCGGTGCGAACGGACGTACTCGAGTAGTCCATTTATTTTGCGAGAAATATTAAAAGTTAATATCTGTGCGTATTCAACATTGTACTTTTTGCCCGAAATCTAAAGTTCAAAGTTCTCGAGCAGTTTCAAAGCTGTGGTAAATTCCTGTCTTATCGCTCTAGCCACAGACCTGTGAACAGATAGACAGTCAAGATGTCGGAGTCACCGAGTAAACGTGCATGTTCCGTCCCAGATCTCTCTGTGGATACAACCGCTGAGGAATCAAGAATAAACGTCACTCGTCGTAAGCGTGGACATAATGACGAATTTTCTCAGGCATTCGAAGAGTTCACAAAAAAAATGGCGACTACGCTGAACGAATGGAAAATTGATTTTAGTAAGGATATATCGCAAATTAATGTAGCGTTAAAAAGTCTGAATGAAGTCACTCAGGAACTAAAGGTAGAAGTTGCCAGCGTCAGAGAAGAATATAAAGCAATGAAAAAAGATGTTCAGAATTTGAAAACTAGACAGACTAAGGCGGAGGAAGGTCTTGCATCTATTGAAGAGTCGATGCAATTTCACAGTAAGGAATATGAAGATATAAAAAAGAAGCTCGACCTTCACTCGAAAGAAATGAAGGATTTTCACCTCCTTAAAATTGAACTCGCGGATGTCAAGGCCCAGAACAGGAAACTAAGTTCTAGCATAAACGCAAATGAGCAACGGGAGAGGTTATTGAATATTGAGATCGTTGGCATACCAGAAAATCAAGATGAAAACCTAAATGAAATCATCTTAAGAATGGGTAAGCACACTGAAATAGAATTAAATAAAGATGATATTCTTCAAGCCAATAGAGTGACCGCAAAGTCCAAGATTGAGGGTAGGCCAAGAATTATAATTGCGAAATTACGCACTCGCCAGCTTAAGGACAATATTATCTCACAAGCACGTAAACGCCGCCTCTCCACCAATGACCTGGGAATTCATGGCAAGTCAGTTCCAGTATATGTTAACGAGCACTTAACGTTGTACAATAAAAGTCTACTGAAAAAAACCAAGGAGATAGCCAAAGTTAAGGAATATCAGTTTACGTGGACAAAAAACTGCAGAATCCACGTGAGAAAAGCAGTTACAATCCCAGCAGTCTTCATAACAGACGAAGAGGATCTAAAAAAAATCGTCTAATTATAAGGCAAAGTTTGTCGCGTTATTGTACTTTCACTTCGATTTTCATAAGTATTTTTATTAATAATTTTTGCAAGTTTGTTTGGTTTGTTTTAAACAGAGCAGAGTTGGCTATATTGCGTCTGTCTTTGTCGAGTCTAAGCTTACTGTGGTCTGTGTTTTTTTTCGTGCAGTGCGCGGGTAGTGCGGGCACTAGTGATCGTGCAAAGGAAACGCGCTTAATTAGAGTGCGACTTTTGAGGTGTAATAGCATTCACATATTCTGTCACGTCACTTAGGGTTTGGTTGCTGCAGTAATTTTCTGATCTTAACTATGCTACTTAAATATTGCTTCAATTTTATCGGCAAAAGCCAGTTATTAAAAAAAATAAACGGTCAATCAAGCTACAGTGGAACATCTCATTGTCTTTATAACATATCTAGAAAGCCATTTGGGTATATCAGGTTATGCAACATTCACATTCATACGACTCTGCGGCTACGGAACATTCACATTCATACGACTATACGGCTTGTTAACATAATCATTATCCGTGTGGTTACATTGTTTCGGGTCGCACCTGTGCTTAGCGTATGTACTTTACATGTTTTTAATCTGAAGTTCTTTTATGATTTTTTAGTAATTTACCTATACCCACAAAATGTGAAAATAGTTGTTAATTTATTAATTTACACGAACTTATGTCGTAATAGTTTTAAACTTAAGCATATCGTTTTTATTGTACATTGTCGTGAATACAAGCCTCCCCCGCAAGTGTTGATTAACTATGTATCATTCACTTACTCGCAACCTTCTAGTGTGCCAACACAAGTTAATGTCTCATTATCCGTTGTGTGCGTGTTCGGTATATACCCTCAGTAATATAAACGCGATACAATGCAGCCCTGTAACTTAAACGTATATTACCAGAATTGTCGTGGTATAAGAACTAAAACGACACAATTTCGACAAAACATTTTAAGTAATTTTTATGATTTAATTATTATAACCGAAACGTGGTTACATAGCGGTATTCTGGATAGGGAATTGTGTGATGATAGGTATGACGTGTTCCGTAAAGACCGCGACTTAGACGCGACTGGCAAGTGCTCAGGCGGCGGTGTGATGATACTGTCGCGACACGAACTGGGTGCGTGGTGCGTCGAGCATGTGCAAAATACAATTGCTACGGAGTTATTGACTATCGTAATACCGGCTCGCGCATTATCGGCAACAGCTGATCTTTGTGTAAGTGTTGTCTACGTACCGCCAGATGCTCATCGGATATCCTTGGATATTGACTACGTTTTGCAAAGTGTCGCGAATGCATTCAATAACGGCACCAAAATGTGTAACTACGTACTGGTGGGTGATTTTAATCTTCCTTGTATTAAATGGAGTTTGAGTGGGCCAACTTTCCTAAAACAAGGTGCCGTTGAAATACAAAATGCAGCCGCACGCTTAGTTAATGATTTATCTTTTTTAGGATTATCACAATATAATATACTGCTTAACCATAAAGGCCACACTCTTGATTTAGCTTTTTCCAACTTACCATTAAAAATAAACGAGTGTCTAATACCCCTTACGAAAACTGACATACCTCATCCAGTATTAACTATTGAAATATCTGACCTTGCAGTATCCCCGCTTCGTGAGTTGTCTGCGCCTAGACGTAACTACCGCAAAGCCGATTTTTATATGTTAAATAATTACTTTGCTGAAATTGACTGGCAGTCAGTTCTAGATACCACTTTAACAAACGAAGCCGTTCACACCTTTTACGAAACAATTAAAATAGGAATTGATAAATATGTGCCTTTTTACCGAAGGACAGGTTCACGTAAATATCCAATTTGGTATAGTAGATCATTAATTAAAATAATTAAAGAAAAAAGTAAAGCACACTCGCGATGGAAACGTTTTGGAAACTTAATCGACTATGATGAATTCTCTATGTTACGGGATAGACAGAGACAAGTCCAGGAGATTTGTTTTAATAAACACTTGCGGGAGACGGAACGCAATCTGAAAAATGATCCAAAAAAGTTCTGGGCCTATATTAAGACCATGCGTGGAGGCTCCAATTATCCTAAAATGTTATCTCACAATAACGTTAATTACTCAGAAGGACAAGCAATCTGCGAAGCTTTTAATGATTTTTTCCACAATGTTTTTGGTGAACCTTCAGACTATGACCGTATTAGTTCAACAATAAACATGGATGGGGTGGATCCTTGTTCTGATGTAATTGCCAGTTTACAATTTACTTCGATGACAGTGGAGAAATCGTTGGATGCCTTAAGCGTCGAAAAGGGTCCCGGCTGTGACGGAATACCCCCATTGTTTTGGAAAAGTTGTGCAAAATCTTTGGCATCTCCAATTAGTTTTATTTTTAATCTTTCCCTAAAAGAAGGCACGTTTCCTAATGAATGGAAGAAAGCACTTATTGTTCCAATACATAAAAAAGGTTCGCGAGTAATGATAGAAAATTACAGGGGTATCTCTATACTAAATACTATAGGTAAAGTATTTGAAAAGCTAGTATATAATGCTATCTACCCATATATCCTTAGAGGCATTTCTACCAAACAACACGGTTTCTTAAAAAAACGCTCAACTGTCTCAAATTTGGCTAGCTTTTCAAATTTTGTGCTCGCGAATACAGATAATGGTGGGCAGGTTGACGTGATCTATACGGATTTTGAAAAAGCTTTCGATCGCGTCGATCACGTCATTCTGCTCAGCAAATTGTACAGACTGGGTATACGCGGCGACCTCTTCCGATGGGTCAAATCATATTTGTTTAAAAGGGCACAAGCTGTAGTGATAGGAGGGTATCGATCCAACTTTATTGAAATCCCTAGCGGTGTCCCACAGGGTTCCCATTTGGGGCCTCTTTTTTATAACGCATATTTATTTGACATTACTGATTCCTTTAAACACTCGGAACACTTGATGTACGCTGATGACAAAAAAATATTTTTCAAAATAAGATCAATCGATGACTGTAAAGCCCTCCAAGAGGATCTAAACAATTTAAATAACTATTATGCAAAGAACATGATCACAGTAAACGTCACTAAATGTCAAAGTATTAGTTATACACGAAAAAGAAACCCTATATTTTATTCATACAATTTTAATGGAATCACTATCAACAAAGTTCGAATAGTCCGAGATTTGGGAGTCTTATTTGATCACAAATTAACTTTCTCAGATCACATAGATTTTGTTAGCACCAAAGCATATAAAAACCTAGGCTTTGTTCTTAGGTCATGTAAGGTGTTTAGTAACATTGAGGCTCTTAAATCGGTATATTTTGCGTATGTGCGCAGCGTCCTAGAATATGCGTGCCCAATCTGGTCCCCCCAATACGTCATTTACAAGACTCAATTAGAACGTATTCAACGTAAATTTATTAATCACCTTAACTATCGCCTCTATAAACCTCCGACATCCTACGAAAATAGTTGTCAGACACACGGTCTCCTGACACTTACTGAAAGGCGTCAGGTGTTGGATATGTGTCTGCTTTACGATATACTCAATGGACGCTTGGATTGCCCGGAGTTGGTCGCACAGATCTTTTTCAACGCCCCACTACGCCGCACTCGTCATACGACAATGCTACACGTGCCTCAGCACTCGACTAATTATGCCAAAAATTGTGTACTGACCCGTATTGCTCGAATTTATAACACAGATTTCTCTCAAATAGATATATTTAACTGTACTAAACCAACATTCAAAGCGCAAATAATAAAAACCATAAAACAAAGGCAAATGGTAATCGCCAAGGCTCTGTAATCAACTAAATAAATTACCTATGTTTTATTTTATTCTTATAAACATAATAACAAAACTTTAACTTTAAGTCTAAGTACCTATAAATAGAAATTATATAATCATTAATTTAAAAGGTATTAGTAGCCCGTTCGCATGTTTGATACTTATCCTAGTTAAACAGGGAAACCTATTATTAGCCATACATTACTGTTATATACTATAGTGCTACAAATTGTCTGTATCGCCGTTGGTTACCTAAATAAATAAATAAATAAATAAATGTCAATGTCTCTCTCAATTATTTATTTAGACAACACGTGACAGTCGATACTGAAGTCTGCTTGAAACGGCTTGAGATTGCCTATAAACGTAATGTCAATGTGTGCGTGTGAAAAATGGCGGTTTATTCTGAGTGGGCTCTCTGCTCGGGCTCTCTGCTCGGGCGCGCTGCAGCCTTACGTACTTTGTGCACATATTATAGAACTTTTATCTAGGGGAACACAAAATCTTCGCCTAGGATAATTTAGGTCTTTTCCTTAATTCCGAAGTCTATGCAGACGAAGTCGTGGGCACCAGCTAGTGATATTATAATTGGTTCAGTTTATCTACAAAATAACAATTTACTCTTGAGGTGTTTGTTTAGAACAAGCCACCCTTTTCTATGATGTCCTATTTTTCCTTTCCTCCTAGAACAAAAAGAAAAGGAAAACGTGACGAATCTTGTGAACAAAGTCAAAGTTTTGTGTCACGTTTTCCTTTTTTGAAACGAACACGGCGGCAAAACTTTGAAATGTGAAGCAATGTTCACAAGAACTGCAGAAACCTAGCAAAAATAAGTTGACTTAGACATGCTACGTTCACACCCGAGCCTTAATTAAGTACGAAAGAAAACAATACAAATGTTTTGTTTAAACGAAAAAGATAATAATATAGCTATTTTTTTCTCATAAATATATTTTTTTTTAATATCCAGCCTGCATTTTTAATCATCGCGATTCCTACAGACAAAAGAGGGGGTTGAGAATATCGTATAAATCAGATCGAAATTAGTGTTACTATAGGTTATTGCTTGAGTATCAAATTAGAATCCTACTTTTTAGGGTTCCGTAGCCAAATGGCTAAAAACGGAACCCTTATGGATTCATCATGTCTATCTGTCTGTCCGTTCGTATGTCATAGCCACTTTTTTCCGAAACTATAAGAACTATACTGTTAAAACTCGGTAAATAGATGTATTCTGTGAACAGCATTAAGATTTTCACACAAAAAAAAAATAGAAAAAAAACAATAAATTTTGGGGGTTCCCCATTAATACTTAGAACTGAAACTCAAAAATGTTTTTTTATCAAACCCAAAATGATATTGAGGTTTCTAATATGATTTTTTTCTAATCTGTTTAGTTTGCACGAGAGACACTTCCAAAGTGGTAAAATGAATGTCCCCCTCCCTGTAACTTCTGAAATAAGAGAATGATAAAATTATAAAAAATACATTATGTACATTAACCATGTAAACTTCCACCGAAAATTGGTTTGAGCGAGATCTAGTAAGTAGTTTTTTTTTAATACGTCAAGAATCGTAAACCGCAATTTAAAAAAATATACTATTATTAAAAGATCGTTCAAAGTTACAACGAACTACAAGAACTTTTATATTATGTTACTTGTTGCTACGGAACCCTTCATGGGCGAGCCTGACTCGCACTTGGCCGGTTTTTTTCATTATTAGAACTTACCTATTATTTATTTATTTAATTTTTTTTACTTACTAAAAGAAATTACGAATACCTAACATGTAATATTTTAACTGAAGCTGTGAAAATTGTACGTGGTTCAAGTGTTTATGCCGAATTAAGAAATATAGTAAAAAAATGTCCTAGTAACGTCCAGGCTTCAGATAGAGGAATCTCTCAATAATGTGTGCGTCGACACGATTGGTGCGATTGATTGCTGCGCTGCGTATCGTGGGTTAATTTCCGCGCGGAACAAATTTGTATGACCTACATGCAGTTCTTCCGGGAAGTCACTGAGGATACAAGAGTCTAGTATTGGAAACATATTTTTTAAATTAAAGTAATATAGAACATGGTAGATCTATATATTTTTTTTAATACCGAGCCGTATCCCGATGTACCGCAATAATAACTTTTCACGTCATACTTTTTTGGTCAACACAACATTCTTTAACTTATTCACTACACTCCGTTCTAAATTCAAAAATAACTTCATTCTTTTTTCAGAGTCGCTCATTTCGTTCGTGCCCCGGGGCTCTAAGCTCAAATGCTCCTTCCATGTTTGATTCTTATTTACAAGGCGGCAAAAGTAAATTACGTTCCAGCTTGCGATTGATTGTTCTCGGCAATCCCTCGAGATTGCGATTGCAAGTTGCAATTTTATTGCAACCTCTGTCGGCCGTACTAAGAAGCATGGATCGACTTTGACTCTTGTATGTTTCTTGCTATGATGAGCTCGAGATTTGCGTTTGGTGTTTTGTTCTTTTTATATTTCTGTATGGTATTGATATCAAAGGGAATTCGTTATTTTGTTTCAGTGTTCTCATTGCTTTCTCTATTACACAGTCACAATTTTATGCACAGTTATTCACTATATTCCTTTTTGTAGGTATGTTTGATACTAGCTTCTATTTGCAATTTCATCCACGTGCAAGTCAAAAATACCATAACACAAATTCTAGGATTCTCAGCGATAGTGTAGTTTTCTATTGAAGAAAGAATTATGTCAACCTAGGATAAACCAAACCAAATCTTTATGAGAACAAACAAATAAATTAATATTGGCGATTACAAGATTTGCTTATGACAATTATTATACCTAGCCCAAACACGAGTATAATATGTTCATCCGTTATGGAGGTCCAGTGCCTATCTACAGGCTCCATCATCAGGCCTTTAAAATGAATTATGGTCAAAGTGCACCTGAAGACAATTCTAACGAGTCCAACAGAACAACGTATTGTAGTCGTGTTACAATACGTTGTTCTGTTATGTAGTTCCAAAGCTTACTCTCCAGCTCCATCATCAGATCGGTTCGAAAGTACCATTTTTATTTTTATATTGTAGGGTTTTACATATTTTTACAAAGCGTCAAATTGATACGGCAATTAAATTTGATCAAATTCGACATCATCATCATCATTTCAGCCGAAAGACGTCCACTGCTGGATATAGGCCTCCCCCAATTGTCGCCACATTGACCGATCTCGTGCGACTCGCGTCCAGAGGATCCCCGAAACCTTTACCAGGTCATCGGTCCACCTAGTGGGAGGCCTTCCAACGCAACGTCTTCCGGTTCGCGGTCGCCACTCTAGAAGTTTTCGGCCCCATCGGCCACCCGTTCTGCGAGCAATGTGCCCAAATTTGACATATTATAAAAATATTCAAATATTTTATAACATATAGTTACAGGTAACTTTTACCTCTTTTTATCTAATATATAAAAACCTCGTGTCACAGTATTTGTTATCGAACTCCTCCTAAACGGCTTGACCGATTGTTATGTTTTTTTTTTCGGTACGTCTGAGAATAAGTCGTAAGCTATTTTATATATACTAGCGGGCCTGGCAGACGTTGTGCTGCCCTTAAAAAAAAAAAGTCCTACAACTCGACTGCAGCGCCACCTACCGGGTCCAATTGTGAATCTAAACCATTCTCGAAGTCAAAGTCAAAGTCAAAGCATTTATTTCAATTAAACCATTTACAGGCACTTTTGAATTGTCAAGGAGTCGGTCAGTTAGTCAGAGAGTTGAAGCTAGTTGCTCGTTCCAAAACGTAGGTAGGTCTCTATGGAGAAGAACGAGCAAGAAACTCCACGGACACTCTTTTAAATCAAGTTTTTACAAAGTTTGGTTACATTCTTGTTGCTTCTATATGTGAAAACGATGAAGGTAATCTAACAATACAAAACACAAAAAAGAAGCAAGATAAAGTGGCATCTAATCCATGGCAGATAAGAGCTGACCAATCTCCACTGACAGCGCCCGTTCACGAACATGACGCGTGAATCAGCACCATTTAGCTCAACCATTTTGAAGGGAGCCTAATGATCCAACACACGCGCCACCATCAGCGAGACATTTGAGCGAGCATGACAATACTCCCAACCGCCATGTTAATTTTTGTCAAACATAAAGGTATTAATATACATGGCTCCATGGTATTCACATTTACAAAATTGAAATAATGCTGCTAAATTATACAAAACTAAGGTTTCCAATGTATATTATTTTATCATATGAAGTGTGATAAGTTAATAATTTAAAAATATCTATATATAATAATAACGATACTCGTTACTCATGTCAATAAAAAAAGGGGTAGGAAACATCCTTTTCTTCCAATTTGGAAATTCCCTAAACTGGCTGTGGAGCAGGACCAGCATTCAGCCAAGCATCTTTATCATTGATGTAATCTTCTAACTTATAATATGCTTGTCTACATAGTGTGCGTTTAATACATGTTTTAAATTGTTTTTCATTCAATTGTAGAATATCAAGTGGTATTTTATTATAGCATTTTACACAGTACCCCATAAAAGAAGTATGTACTTTTGACAATCTGAAGCTTGGCTGATCTAATTTGTTCCTATTTCTAGTATAAACATTATGTCTGTCACCTATTTTATTAAAAAGATGAAGATTTTTTCGAACATGCATAATGTTTTCATATATATATTGACAAGGTACCGTCATGATGTTAATCTGTTTAAACAATTCTCTTAGAGATTCGCGTTTGCGGAGATTATAGATTGCTCTGACAGCCCGCTTTTGCAGTATAAAAATAGAATCCATATCTGCAGCCCGTCCCCATAGCAAAATACCGTAAGACATGATACTATGAAAATAGCTAAAATATACTAGCCTAGCGGTATCCACGTCTGTCAAATGCCGGATCTTTCTGACAGCGTAAGCGGCTGAACTTAACCGCCCTGCAAGAGATGTTAAGTGAGGACCCCACTGTAGCTTGGAATCAAGCGTAATCCCTAGGAAAACAGTCCTTTCGACGAATTCAAGTATGTCCTTATTCAATACAACGTTACATTCATTACTCTTAACATTCGGCAAAGCGAATCTTATGCATTTAGTTTTCTTCTCATTGAATACTAAATTATTTACAGTAAACCAATTATGAATCTTAAGCATGGCGTCATTTACGTCGTCAAGGTGCTGTGCCCGTCTATTTACTCTAAAAATCAATGAAGTATCATCAGCAAATAACACCATTTGTGGTTGATTTTTCAGTAAATGAGGTAAATCGTTTATATAAACTAAAAAGAGGAACGGACCCAATATGGAGCCCTGCGGTACCCCCATTTTTACTTTTAAGCCTGATGAATTAACACCATTTATTTGAACTTGCTGCAGTCTATCACTTAAATATGATTTTACTAAGCTAAGCGCTTGTTTACCCAGTCCGTAATGCTCAAGCTTTAAGAGCAGTGTTTCGTGATTTACACAATCAAATGCTTTGGAGAGGTCGCAAAAAATGCCAATAGCATCTTGCGAATCCTCCCATGCTTTAAAGATATGCTTAATTAAGGTGACACCGGCGTCAGTAGTACAACGCCCTCTGGTGAAACCATACTGTTGGTCATGTAAGATGTTGTTACAATTAAAATGACTGAGCATTTGGTTAAGCATTACTTTTTCAAACACTTTGCTAAAAACCGGCAAAACTGAAACGGGTCTATAATTATTCGTGTCCTTGCAATCGCCGGATTTAAAAAGTGGTATAATCTTGCTGTACTTCATTAAATCCGGGAAAACCCCTTGGTCTACACACATATTAAAAATGAAAGCTAAATAGGGTGCCACTGTCTCAATAACCGATTTACAAACATTAGTAGACATCCCCCATAAATCTTCAGTAGCCTTGATCTTGAGTTGTTTAAAAGTCTTTATAACGATTGCAGGGTTTATATGTTTAAATTTAAATTCCGTGGGGCAGGCTGGAACATTCGAACTTAATAAATTAAAAGCAAGTGACGGCGAGGAATCTAAAGTTTCAGTAGTTTTAATAGGAACATTGGTAAAGAATGTTGCAAATTCCTGCGCAACTTCTATATTAGTACTTATGAGACCACTGGAAGTCTCCAGAGTGTAGTCAGTATTATGTGTTTTGTTCCTATTTGTTTCATTATTAATAATTTTCCAAACAGTTTTAATTCTATCATCAGCCGATTTTACTTTGTTGCTAATGTATAACGCTTTAGCTGCCTTACAAGCTTTTTTAAAAGTTTTAGAATAAATAGTAACATACTTATTAAAAGTGTCAGTGTTAATATAAGGCTTAAGGCCATACAGCTCAAAAAGTCTTTCCCTACTTTTCCTGATGCCTTTAGTTGCCCAGTCACTGAATAAAAACTTAGGGCAAATTGTTTTAGTTTTTTTCTTAAAAATATTCTGAAACTCAGTTTGCACAACTGAGAAGAATTCTTTATATAAAATATTACCATTATTCATACTAAGGTCCTGAACGGGTAACTTACTTATTAAAGTCTTTTTAAATTTATCTAAATTACCAGATGTTATTGGTCTTGACTGAATCTGTATTTTTTGCAAGGGTGTGTTGGACTCAAAAGCAACGGTTTGACCGCTGTGATCAGAAGGAAGATAATTTACAATAGCTTTATCTAAATAGTCGCAGCTACAAAAAACATTATCGATACAAGTAGCAGTGGTCGTAGTTATTCGTGTTGGTTCTAAAAACACATTTGACAAATTGAAGGATTTAAAGAGACTTATAAATCTACTGCTACTTGAATTATTTTCTAAAATATTAATATTAAAGTCTCCGCAAATTATTATTGATTTATTACCCGTTACAAGCTTAGTCAAAACATCCTCCATTATAGACTCAAATAAAGAGTAGTTATGATGATTCGGGGGTCTGTAAACGCACACTATGACATGCTTATCTAGCTCAACACAGGACAGTTCAATAATATGTTCAACTGATAGTGCAACAATGTCTCTGCGAGACTTAAATTTAATATTATTTTTTATTATAATTAGTGAACCACCACGCAGCATAGATTTCCGATTAAAACAACTGCCCACAGTATAATTTTCATAATTAATTAACATTTCATAAGGTTTCAACCAATGTTCAGTAAAACAAATAATGTCAAACATTGTCTTTTCTAAAAACAATTCAATTTCTAATTGCTTGGAAGAAAAACCTTGAATATTTTGATGAAATAATTTCAAGGAATGTTGCTTAGCCCTTTTTTTTAAATTCTCTGCATGATTGCTAGAAGATACCTTGTTATTACTAAGTTGAACTATATTGATACTGGTACCTTCTGTTGTCTTACTTACTAGTTTAAACTACTTGAGCTTACCACCTTAACATTAGTATTATTACTAACCATGGTGCTAGTTATAGAATCCACTGGAACACTCATAAAAAAATTCACCAACATCAGTACAGTCGTTTAGGAGGAGTTCACTTTCATACACACACACAGAAGATTTTTATAAATAAGATATGATATTTTTAAATTTATATGGCAAATCAACGGTTGCCAGGTCAACAAGTTATTAGTAAAGATATATTCTAATATATTAGGCGAAATAGATGATGTTATGTCACAAATTATGTAGGTATGACATTTTGTAATTTAAACTGAGTTACCAACTAACTCCAAAGTCAAGTTTTTGGCGTAAGTGGGCCTTATTACGTTACGTAAAATTTATTGATATTTACTAGAAAATATAATTCAATTTTTGTAAAGAAAATTATAAATAAAAAAGAACAATAACGTAGTGAAATGTTATAACTGCGGTATAAAAAAATATTACTTAACAACACTAAAATATTAACAAAAACAATTTCAGTAATTAAACCTGTCAAAACTCACCTCCCGAAATAGCCACAAAAAGAAAAATCCGCAACCAGTTACCTAAATCGAAATAAAATAAAACCCTAAAGTACTGAGCTTAATACAATTTTAAGGATAATACGCGAGCACTCGTGGTAAGTCCGCAAAGTCGGGCAAATGTTTCCCGCAAATAAATAAAGGTGCAGAATTTCATCTGGCATTTATAGACGTAGCTGTACTTTACGACTTTTTTGTTGACTGTACGCGCGAATTTGTTCAGTAGATTTGTTGATGTGAGAAGAAAGAAAGTACCTAATAAAAGGTAATACCAAATTACTTAATTAGTAACTTTTGCCTACATAGACTTCATAATTAAGCCTGAGTCCTTAATTAATTAACCTAACCTATTAAAGGCGGATTCCACCCAACTTGTATATAAATGTTACCCTAGAATTTTTTTTTCTTTTATATTGTAGGCATGCGTTTGGCCGAAACTCACCTGATCTTAAGTGCCTAACGTGGACCACACCTGCCTAGGATAAACCGGTTCACTCGCGCCTTGAAGATACCCCGATTATATGTATCGAGGAATAGAGAGGCGGCCAGTGAATTCCACAGTCTTGCAGTTCGCACAATTAATGTGGAAGCAAAGCGCTTGGTTCGAGACCGAACTTCAACCGTATAGCGGTGACGCTTCACCGTATCCCTACTTGTCTGGTGATGGAATGGGGATGGGGGAATTAAGTTGTGCAATTCCAAAGCACATTCTCCGAAATGTACCCGATAAAAGACCAATAGGCTGGCAACGGCGCGGCGGTGTTCAAGGCTTTGGAGTTTAGCCTTAACCAGGAAGTCGTTGTCTATGAGCCTCTTGGCACGTCTTTCAATAACTTCCAACGCCTCCAGCTGGTACTTGGCAGATCCATCCCAGAGGTGCGAACAGTACTCCATGCACAATCGAACTTGTGCTTGGTATAGGTTGAGCATCTGTTCCGGTGTGAAATACTTTTGCACCTTTGGCAGCTAGTTGGGCCTTTGACTTAAAATTA
Source organism: Charanyca ferruginea (assembly GCA_947361185.1). Lineage (NCBI taxonomy): Eukaryota > Metazoa > Arthropoda > Insecta > Lepidoptera > Noctuidae > Charanyca > Charanyca ferruginea. The sequence continues at coordinate 5,980,795 of OX376062.1, forward strand.
CTCTTTACTCTAAGAAATTACTCTTTACTCTGGAGTAAGAGATCCTTTCATTTTACCAAATTTTAAACAACTGTCTATCCGAAAGAGTAAATCGCTATACCGTCAAAATGCATCGAGTAAACAATTTATCCGAGATAAATATAATGGCGGTCGCTACATTACCAACTGACAATGACAACTTGTTTGAATATTTGACAGTTGACATCATTATAAACCGGCAAAATTGTGTGACATAAAATCTTGCAATGCGCTTTCTAAACAATTGTATTTCTATTTTAGTTGGCTTACACATAAAATGCATCATTAATTAATCAACTCAAGAGTAACAGTACCTACCTAGTATTAGCGACTCTACGTCTGTGATGATAAAACGCAAACGAAGCTATCTGATAGTAACCGTTGAGTAAAATAAATCAAGGATTTATAGTAACTCTGATATAACATGCATTTTGTCGTATCCGCCTTAAGTGTGGTACATTTTCAGCAACATTTCAGCATAAAAGAGTCACATCCATCTATTCAAACATTCGCGTTTTGAAAAGTAGTAGAAAGAGCAATGAAAATTCGCTGTTAGTTAAATGTTAACATAAAAAAAAAACTTAGTTAAGGCCCATTTGCGCCAAAATGTAATTTGAGAGTCAGAAAAAAATATCCATGGGCATATTGTGTTACTTAACTCGGAGTTAGAGCAACTAGCTTCAACTTTCTGACTGGCTGACTCTGACAATTAAAAGTACCTGTAAAGCCCGTCACATACGTAGCTATAATGTATATTAATATACGTAGCTATAATATATATTATAACTAGCCACCACACACGGTAGCTATAATATAATAATATATTTTCGTCCTTGTTATCTCTGCTCGTCCGATGATGGAACGGGGATGGGGGAATTAAATTGTGCAATTCCAAAGCACACTCTCCGAAATGTACCCGATAAAAGACCGAAAGGCTAGCAACGGTGCGGCGATGTTCAAGGCTCTGGAGCTTAGCCCTAACCAGGGAGTCGTTGTTTATGAGCCTCTTGTTGTTGAACCCGAGATAGGCACTTCGCAGATAGAGTATTAACTTTGACCTTCGAGTTGTATTGCAATAGGCAACTCGCAACTGTCTGTTTATGACGACTTTCGTTAATATATCGTTTAACTCAAAGTCAAAACCATTTATTTCAATTAAACCATTAAAGCCCGTCACAGACGTAGCTATAAAATATATTAATATAATTCATAGCAAGGCGTAGTACAATATATTTTCTATAGTAATCTTTGAGTGACCACAGACGTAGCTATAATATATATCTTTATTACGTCATCAAAATATGTGGACAGAAATAATATATATTATAACTAGCCACCACACACGGTAGCTATAATATAATAATATATTTTCGTCCTTGTTACGTCAGCGGTCGTTGTTTGTTTCACATTTTTGAAATGTACCTATACCCAGTTCACAATAAGATTAGGCATTCACTCAAACCTTTTTTACAGTCCGTTCAACCGATTTTGACTTATATTGCGTTGGTAGCATGACAAACGGCAACTGCAGTCAACAGTAACAGTTGTTATTGTAACCACTTTTTTGCCTCTAATGTCATCCTTAAGCCTACGGAATCGAAGTCAAAATCGGTTGAAGGGACTGTAAAAAAGCTTTGTGTTTATGTCTAATCTTATTGTGAACAGGGTTATAAGTAAGTATATTAATATGCCTTGCTATATCTGTCCACATATTTTGATGACGTAATAAAGATATATATTATAGCTACGTCTGTGGTCACTCAAAGATTACTATAGAAAATATATTGTACTACGCCTTGCTATGAATTATATTAATATATTTTATAGCTACGTCTGTGACGGGCTTTAATGGTTTAATTGAAATAAATGGTTTTGACTTTGAGTTAAACGATATATTAACGAAAGTCGTCATAAACAGACAGTTGCGAGTTGCCTATTGCAATACAACTCGAAGGTCAAAGTTAATACTCCATCTGCGAAGTGCCTATCACGCGTTCAACTTAATCAGAGTTTCATTTCTGATTACATATTCTTCTCGGATTTTGACCAACCAAGAAGCGAATAATGAATTCATCGTTCTCCGTAATGAAATCACAAAATTTTCACTCGCTACCAGAATTTAATTATGAATTCCTGAAAACCAACGTCTGAAACGCTCGTCCAACTTCCTTGGGAATCATTTAATAGTTTCTTTTTAACAGTTTCAAGCGTTCCAGTAATTATTATTTGAACCAAGTCTAGTCCAGCACGGAATAGAAATTGGAAATACCCACACCGCTAACCCGCGCGTGTCACAATTAAGCGGAAAATATGTAACATAATAACAATCTTCGCCAGTTGTATTAATTCTTAACTTTGTATGAACAAATAAGCTTTTCGTCAAAGTTGAATTTGTGTGTGTTTAAATTATGATAATAAAGTTAAGTCATATTTACACACATCCATCGTTATACAACTTACACTGGTGGAAACGCAACCTAAATCTACTTTAAGAGTTTTTCTTTTTTTTAATTATGTACGAAATTTATTGTTGTTAAGTATGTACAATATTTACAAAAATAATAAAAAAGAAAACCTAAAGTATTAAACTAAAAAAAAAACCTAAAACAATAAAGCATCATTAGAGTATAAGTAGCACTGTTTTAAAGTTTAATTGTCTTTATTTAAATATAATTTACCAACTAGCAGTAAGAAATCAAATCGCTTAGGTAAATACTAGAATAGGGTATCTTTCAGAATTTAAAGTAATAAATAGTACATGCAAAACTAATATCATACGAATAAAATTATGATTATTACATTTATGAGAGAGTGATTAATGTATCTAAAAATCAAGGGCTTAGCGAAACTTTATACGAGCCAAAATACTTTAAAAATTGCCTTAATTTATTAGCCTATATTTGATTTATTAAACTTTATGCACATCAAAATACTGTACAGAAGCGGACTTAATGCATTGGGCATTAACCATATTAATTAAAGCAATACTTTAAAACGTAACTTTATTAAAACGTATAAACAACTAGCACCTGAGTTTTATTAAAAAAATATTAACATTTTATAGCAATAATGCAGAGCTCGTCGTAATTTTCTACAAAGCAGCCAGGGTAGTGTAGTGAGCATTTTTATTAAATACCAACAGAAATGACAGGGCACGATGCAAGTAAGGTATGATACTTACTCGTACATTGCACAAGCCTGCTCTATACATTATTATTTTTAAAACACCAATAATAATAATGAAAAACAACTTTTTACAAAACAAAACGTTGTTCACATATAAAGTAATCAATTTTTTTTTTATCATAATTTTATGAAAAACAAAATGTATTAATTATTTAAAGTCATAAAACTAGAAGAGGTTATTAGAGTTTTACGAATAACCCCGTATACCGGAGAAGCTTGGCTATACAGCTCGTTTTATTTGGATGTACTCCAAAAAAGTTACTAAAATAACCGAACTTACATTCCCATCTGCCGAGTTCGCCACCTAAGTGAAAAGTTAGAAGCAAAATTACATTTCGTCGCGCCAGTAAAAAAAAGGTATATTTCGGTATTTCCCCAGCACGTCCGCGTTAAGAATATAAGAGGCTTAGAATAACGCAATCCGCGTGTTTTTTCAGTACGTCGCGAGAATTTCTAGGCGTTGGGGTGCGTCTCGAACTTTTTTCATTCGCGACAGGATCGCCTGAGCCTGTGGTGCTCAATCTGTAGGTTTTTTTAGGACCAGTCTGTCACACTATTTTCAACGACTACAAATTCTGAAAGCCAGAATGGATAGTAGCGACCACTAGAAAATTGTCAAGTCAATTTAGCTCGAAGAGTTCAGAAAAAACGATTTAATTATTTTGGAGCCCGCAACGAAATTAATCAGAAAAGAATAGCAGAGAAGTAAGAAAAAACATTATTTTTCCATTTTTCTCCGTATCAAGCAGGAGACAGAACAGAACTAGGCTGTTGTTTGTTGTGCCGTTCCATGAAGTATTTCTTGTACTGCCATTAAACGTGTAAAGTAAAAAAAACTTTTTAACAAAAAAGACAACCGCCTTCAAAAAGTAAAAAATAACTTTCGATTCGCAAGTCGGTGGATATGGCTTTGCTTGTTGTTTTGTATTCCCAGTATTGCCACCGACTTACGAATTGAAGTTTTTTTTTTTTAATTTTTGAAGGCGGTTGTCTTTTTTGTTAAAAGTTTTTTTTTCGATTTTTAGTGCCTCCTTCTTATCATAGAAATTAATTACGAAACAGTGACACTAAAAAAATCATCCCTTAATTTTTGACCCTTAGGGGTGGGATATTTTCTTATAATATATATATGGGACCAAATTTGAAGTATACACTATCGATTAAAAAAAGAATAATCGAAATCGGATTACACTGAAAAAAGGTATGCGTGGTCAAACACAAAAAAAAAAAATGTTCTTAAAATGAAACTAACTACTGTGCCATACTATTTCTATGGGACCAAATGGCAACTCCTTCGCTTCAAACTAAAGAAGAATCACGTAAATCGGATAATAAATGTCGGTTAAAAAATATTCATCCTTTTACTTTAATAAGTGAAAGAATGAATATTTTTTAACCTACATTTATGATCCGATTTAAAAAAACATTACTATTAACCAATGTTTTTTAAGCTTATTAATATTTCATACTTAAAATAGTAATGTTAAAGAATGCACTACTCGGCACACTTACAAAACTGTTTAAGTAAGTACCTTCTTGGGTGGCATAAACTAAAGTTTGAGCACCACAGATCTAAACTTAAAATCCGGGTTTGATTTCGTTCGGCCGGCCATAACTGGTACTTATACACAGGTGGTTCCCCTTTTTCACAACTTTATGCAAAATAGTATTCGACTTTAATATCTCGGCGAAGGTATTACGTTTTATAAATTACTTCGCGACGTGGCCCAAAACAAAGTTTTCGGTTCGACTGGGATTTTTTATTCAAATGAATTAAAACTTTTCCTAGGCATACGATCGAAAAGATGGTATTTTAAGTGTATGGTAATGTTCGTGAACATGTTTTTGTGTTACTTGTTGTGTTTAAGTTACTAACTTTTGTGATAGATATACAATATTTTGGAGTATGCCAAGATTTACTTTGCTTTTGTGGTGGAACATTGTAGGAGAAAAGAAGTTCTGTAATGTTATCTAGAACAATACACTTATTTTTTTATGTGTTAAAGTCATCTCATGCAGAGCAGGAATTTCCTCTAGCCGTCGATACCCTCTAATGAACTTATCATCTAAACAAATAACGTTGAAAATTGCATAATAACTTGCAAATATAAATACCATTCGGAATAATATCTTGCACCCAATTTTCAACTGTATTTATGATATTTCAGAGTTCTACTATTGCTAAATTAACTGCTCGAGCATTGCCGCTTTGTTTCTAACCCTTAGAATACTAGGTACATGATGGTAGACTTACTTATGTGCGCCAGCTTGCCGACTTTAAAAAACCTGAAACATAGAGAAAACAAAAATCTATATCGTTCTCTTTATCCATTTCTGAGTAAAAGAGTCGTGAAAATAACTTTCGTGAAATAATAAGAAATTGTTTTTTTTTTTAAAGATGTGTTATCATTGGAGCTGGTCTGATGGTCTTCTCTGTACCTAAAGGTTTTTTTCGGCGAATTTAGGTGAATTGAACTTAAGGTGACTATATGCGATTTTTCTTGGTTCAGAGGATCAGAAAAAGTGGCGCCGCACAATGACCTTTAGTAAGCTGAAGTGATGATGATGATAAACTTGAGGTAAGCTGTCCGTGTGGTGTCGGATGTAAAGAATAGCACCATCTCATATCCATCCGTGGGTGTCGTAAGAGGCGACTAAGGGACGTACCAGAGAATGGGCAGCAGCGTTCCCTGTGCCTTTGTAACAACCATACTGCGATCGCCAATCCGGCTGCCAAGCGTGGCGATTATGGCAACAACCCCCCTTGGGGAAGCCTATGTCCAGCAGTGGACGTCTTTAGGCTGAAATGATGAAGCTGTCGTCAATCCCTACCATCATCAATGCTCTTCTAAAACTCTCCCTCTGTGAATTTAAATGAAGTGAGCTTGAAAATCGATAACCTATGGGGAAGAAAGGTTCTCGAGTGGCGACCCAGACAGAAGACACAGCGTTGGTAGACCTCCCACCGAATGGACCGACGACATCGTCAAGTTTGCGGGTAAACGGTGGATGCAAGCGGCAGGTTGCCGCTTGTTATGGCGTTCTATGGGGGAGGCCTTTGTTCAACAGTGGATGTCTCCCGGCTGATAATGAGGATAACTGTAGTAGCTGTCATCCCACATGATAAAGATTGACACGTACCTACAGTCAGAAAAGGAGATTGGTATGCAGGGTCGTCAGATATAGTCAAAGTTTACTTAGAAACCGATGGATGTTTTTGAATAAAATAAAGTAAATTAATAGAGAATAAAAAATTCAATGATTTGATTGAATTTCATTCGAAAACATCCATTGGTTTCTAAGTAAACTTCAACCATTTCCGATGACCTGCATACCTATCTCTTTTGCTGACTGTACGTCTCTTTAATCGAAGATTTTCTAAACTATCACTTAGCAAACATTCACAATTTACTGTAACATCCAATCAAAATTAACCAACAACCAAACGTTTAATTTCCACGCCTGTATGCGTAATTACAGCCAAAATTTTAATTTAACAATCTGTCAGTTGTCAACGCGTCAAATACACGTCGGTTGAAGCATTCGCAATTATTATCACCGCCCATGTTGTAGCGAGACGTTGAAAAGCGATGACAGATGCTCAGTGGAGATCAAATAATGAATAAAACGCAAGACTAAGGCGGTTTTCACCCCCGTGCTAACGAGAAAAGTTGAGTTTGGCTGATACGCTCCGAACCGCACATTTCACTCTTTTTGGGGTGTGTTTTTAGTGGTACGCGAAGCGATTTTAGTTTTTAAGATTATTTGATCGTTAAATAATTTTTGTCTGTAGAATTTAAACTTTAACTATTATATTAAAGCTGAAGAGTTTGGTTTATTTATATGAATGCGCTAATCATTGGAACTACTAGTCCGATTTTGAACATTATTCTGCTAACAGGAAGCTTCGTTATTTTATTAATAATAAAATTTAGGGACCCTTAAATAATATACACGGGCAAAGCTTTTGGGCAAAACTTATTGTTTTAGTTTAGTTTTAAATTATGGTGTGACATCATTACTTTTTAAAATTGAGAAACTGTCATATTTATTTCACGATTAAAACATAGCACGTCGGGTAATCAAAATCAATTAAAAAATTAAAAAAATAAGTTTTAAGTTGGTGTTTATGACAATAGGGTATTTTACCAAAAAAATCAAATTAGTCCATCAGACATATTTCCAAAAAATATTGGACACGTATTTTTCTTTTTTCACGTAAACAAAAAATGAAGACGATACAGTGCGTCTAAAACTCGTGTGACATCACTATGTCATTACACTTTTACATGCCCCCACTTTCCCCATCTTTGATGCGTTCTTCGTCAGTTTTTATTGATAAAACAAAAAATACGTATCCAATATTTTTCGATAATCTAACTGACGGACTAATTAGATTTTCTTCAAAGTTCTTGCCAAACAAAAGTGACATAATATATTAGAATTCGTGAGACAGTTAACATTTGTATGTCATTAAAATAATCTGATTGGTTCTAAAAATCAGTGCCTGCCTGTATTTTTCATGGTTGTGAAAATTAACTCCGCTTTTTTTAAATGGGACAAGCCCGCCATACTATTCCTAAACACTGTAACTCCAGAAAACCTAAATCAACAGTGGCGACCAGAAAAGCACTGAGACAATGTAGGATGATGATGCCCGGAAAAAGGATTCAACTATCTTGGACCCTAAGGAAATTAATCAGAAAAGAGCAGCGGAAGAATAAGAAACACGCTCCGCTTATCACCCACAAACACAGGCTCATACAGAATTGCCGCTCGCGATTGTCAGCGTTTCTAGTTCATCTGCCTCGTTAGAGCACAATTGCCGACGTGAAATTAAAACCACCACCCATCCGAACGTACGAACACGTCATTGTGAAATGCTGGAAACGCGATCAGTTATTGTTCGAAATTTAAAGCTTTTGTTCATCGAAATTTTGATTTGCGGTCCATTGACGGGTGTAGGATATCCTATTGTGGTTTGTAGTTGGATTCTATGATGGTTGTGTTAATTAAAGCCTTAGATATTTAGTTACATTGGCAGTGCCCAATACGTTTCTTCTGTGTTATTTTGGTAAATGGCAAAGTGGCTGACGAAGGTTCTATAATAGAAAATGTTAGCCATCATGAATAGGTAACTTGGAATAGACAATACTTGGATGATAATTTAAATTGGGCTGAAATTTTATCCGCAATCTTATTGTTTAATCCAGTCAAAGCCGAAGTGAACATGATAATTAAGAGCTGTCATCTTTCTTCATGCGAAGAATTGACAGCTCATCTCAAGCTAGCGACGGAGAAGCACTGCGGATGCTAAGGATTGACCTCAGGTTCACCTCATACTCACTTCACTAAAACTCAGTGAGGGAATTTTAACAGAAAAGGCCGTGTAACAAGAGTAATTCTGCTTGGCGGCAGACAACAGTAATGATGAGAAAACTTTACAAATGAGTGACTTGAGGCGGCTTAAATTTTACCTATTTTGTAATCTAATTTAATAAATATAATTTTAATGAATGAATTTTAATTTGTATCTATTAATTTTTAAAATGTTTGGTTTTGTATTATACCTAAAGTTATGTGTATATAATTAATTGATTACTTTATCATAAGAGTAGTGTGCATGCCTATAAGTGATTTATTTACACAGTATTGAAGTTTTGTGATAGGGAAAGATGACGCGCCATGAAGGAGGCTTATGTCCAACAGTGGACCTCTAGTAAGCTGAACTGATTGATGATGATGATTTGTGATTTTGTAATTTGTATTATATTTGTAAATATGTCGTCGGTGTTCCTTGTTTAAATAAATAAGCATATTGACTTCCAAAATCGACTAAGCTTTATTACTACTAACTGTCAAACACTACATCGTTATCAGCATCACTGTCGCAGCATTGTGTCTGCGATAGTCAACGGTATGTCAGATGTTGTCAACCCGCTGTCGAGATTCGACGACATGATGCTGTTTAGTGTTTACATGCCGTTGAAAATCATTTACCGCAATTGATAGTGTGTCAGCAGCTTTACTTTAGCAAATTGCCTGTTATAACACGTTAAATAAGTAGATAGATGGGGGAGTAAATCTAACCAAGAAAAATTTTGCACACTATATTTAAAAAATAACCTAAAGTTTACCCTTTTTATCCTGTCCTGATTGCAAAAATATTTTGTTTTTGCGGTTTAAGATACGTATAATGGTATATTCAACTTCAAACGGACGAAATCGTTGACAGAATTTAATAAACAAAAAATGCCAAAACTAGTCATAAAAACATACATAAATAATTTAACAAAACATCCACTATCGTTAAGCATCACTTTGTATCCCCTCAGACACTCTTACAAGTCTCCCTGTCTGTCTGTACGGCTACAATCGAAATAATTATAGTGAGTACCAGCAGTATGATAAGTGCGTTGTTGATTCATCGCGAGTGACGCAAGTTGTGGGGGGTCTACATAGTGAAAATAAAAATGATTTATATACTCCATTTACATTTTTAATAGCATTAGACAGAAGTTAAAAAAGGTTCTTTTTGATGCATTTATTATAATCTATTTTTAAAGTAGCTGTCGCGCGTATGTGTAGCCTTTTCATAATTTATTTTCTAAAATGATGTGGTTTTCATTTAGTTATACATTTTTAATTCCAATTTAAAATTACAGTCTCTATGCTTAAAACCTAACAGAAGCAGGGATGAACAATACCCGGAACGTATTTCGTTTCACTGTAATTCTACCAAATTTAAAATGTTACCTAATCTTTTAAAGACTTTTATTCTGTTTATATTATTATACGTCCATATTTAGTGCTACCTTAGATTTATTTATCAAAATTATGTTAAAAATTGTATTAACTTATCATTGAAAATAAAAATTTTTGAATTCCTGCTTTGCTTGCAGAAAAAAGAGGCTCTTAGCCCTTTCTTTTTAATGCTATTATAAATGGAGTGTAGATCTGATAAATTAATTGAACGGTTTCACTAAGATGAAATTAATGTAAGCGATATTATGAAGAGGATGGGAATACATTTTTTTTTCACCTAATATATCGTCTCGTGGCTAAGTGAAAACCGTACAGATCGATCGGTCAACGCTCGGCGCGGTCGGTTTGTCGATGGGTGACCATCCATTTCATACTGAATTTCCTCCGTGCCTCGGAAAGCACGTAAAGCCGTTGGTACCGGCTGTCATTTGTAGATATTTGGCAGTCGTTAGGGGTAGTCAAAGTCAAAGTCAAAGTCAAAGTCAAAGTCAAAGCATTTATTTCAATTAAACCATTTACAGGCACTTTTGAATTGTCAAGGAGTCGGTCAGTTAGTCAGAGAGTTGAAGCTAGTTGCTCGTTCCAAAACGTAGGTAGGTCTCTATGGAGAAGAACGAGCAAGAAACTCCACGGACACTCTTTTAAATCAAGTTTTTACAAAGTTTGGTTACATTCTTGTTGCTTCTATATGTGAAAACGATGAAGGTAATCTAACAATACAAAACACAAAAAAGAAGCAAGATAAAGTGGCATCTAATCCATGGCAGATAAGAGCTGACCAATCTCCACTGACAGCGCCCGTTCACGAACATGACGCGTGAATCAGCACCATTTAGCTCAACCATTTTGAAGGGAGCCTAATGATCCAACACACGCGCCACCATCAGCGAGACAGTCGGAAGCCAGAAAGTCTGACAACATGGGGGTATCGTGTTATTCAGTAACTAGGTTGTGGAGGTTCGATGAACAGTCGCTCCATGTAAAACACTGGTATTCAGCTGCATCTGGATGGACTGGAAGACGACCCCAACATAGTTGGTAAAAGGCTACGCAGGTGATGATGATGCTAGCCACGTCTGTTCCGTGATGCTAGCTGCTACCCGCGACTTTGTCCCCAGAGTTCCTATTATTTGGACCAGTCCACCAAAGTTTCATGACCATTAGATTAATAGATAAGGAACGCATAGAGGGCAGACATACAAATATTTTTTCGACGACACGGTTGGCGCAGTGGCTGAGCGATCGACTGCTGCGCAGCGTGTTGCGGGTTCGATTCCCGCCCAGGGTAAACATTTGTGTGATGAGCACTTGTGTTTGCCTTGTGTCTGGGTGTTGTTTATCTATATATGTATGTATTTACAAAAAAAAAAAAATGTATTTGTGTATGTATATCAGCTGTTTGACACCCATACATAGTACAGGGTCTCCCTAGTTTGGGGTCAGATGGCCGTGTGTGAAAATGTCCCCACATATTATTATTATTCTCATATATTCATTTATTTACATATTTCATTATATTTTTAAATATTAGTAAAAAAATAAATAAAAACATTTAAAAATATAAAAAATAGTAGCCCACCGGTATCGGGAATAGGGTCCAAGCTACCGGTGGTCAGGGCTCCTGAGAAAGGAACCTCCTGACTATACTTTATTATTATTATTATTATTATTATTTATTTTCATTATTATAGATGAATACGCACAACCTCACAACCAATCATCTCACTGCGATCCCCAAGACGTCTGCCAAGCGTGGAGATCTTAGCAACCCCTCTCCCCTTGGGGGAGACCTTTGTCTGACAGTGGAAGTCTTCCAGCTGATATGAATGAATACGAGATAGTTTGTTTGGTTGTTTGTTTGGTTGAACGCGCTAATCTCAGGATCTACGGGTTCGAATTAAAAAAATATTTTTGTTTTGGATAGTCCATTTATCGAGGAAGGCAATAGGCCCATGCGAAGCCGGGTCGGGTCGCTAGTACGAGATAAATATTCTAAATCTAGTGGCTTGGAAAGTTGAAGTCAGTCGTATAAATTAACTATTGCTTTGAATTTATCATTTACTCATTAAACAATAAGTTTAATTACTTGAAATAGAGCATAGAAACAATGAAATTCAAACAAAATGAGATAATCTTCACAATGCTCAAGGGAATAAATTAATAATGAACCTAGTTTTATCTTTTTGAACCAAATCTCACTTTCAAGTAAGGGCCATTGTCTTACACTTTCTAAGTACCTTTAAAAACTAATATTAACTTTAGATTAACTTAATTGAGAAAACCTGAAAATTTACTGACTAGAATTACAAAGATTTATTCAAAATCAGGCCATATCGCTTACTTAATAATTTTCATCTTCACTACTACTTTCTTCATCATGTCCCTACACAAACACACAATTAAACAAAAGTGATGCAGACATTACTTACAACCAAATTCAAAAGCGACTACAATCACGAGATTGAAGGTATTCGCTTTTGAATTTGTATTTGCTTTTTTGGCTTCACTCAGTGTCGCGCGTGGTCTATCTGCCTTTTAATTCATAATCTGAGAATTTAACTAGAAAACCTATTGGTTCGATTTCAAAAACTCCTTTACCAATCGAAAGCTACATTGTCCCTGAGTAACATAGACTATATTGCATTATTAAAAAATTTGGAGGTCTTTAAGAGAATTCACGCGGACGAACTCGCGGGCAAAGTGCTAGTATTCTATATTCATGAAAGAAGCTTTATAAAAGCTAAGAAGAAAATGAATTTATTTTTCCTTGAAGTAACGCTTAAAATAAGGTTTCAGCAATTAGGTATAATCTGTGTTGAGTAAATGTCTCTCTTAGCTGTGTTTATAAATTACTATAAAAGCTTTTGCCTGCGACTTCGCCCGCGTGAAGTCGGTTATCGTGGAGACAGACGAAGTCACGGATTAAAAAGTAGCCTGAGTCCAGGGGGCCAAGTCTGCTATTTTTATAATTTCGTCATTCTAACACGACCCCATTGTCATTTTGAACTCACTCCCGCTGACACACCTTACACTCCCATACTACACACACCACACACACAATGCCACTTTGCACTCACACATCACACACACCACACTCAATGCCACACTCCACACCTTTATGCGTGACCAATTAATTTTATATTTAAGTATTTAAACCCATTTATCTTTGTGTTTTATTTTATTTTTTATTTTGCTTCTCTTCCATAGAAGTCTAAAAATTACTTGCTGCTTGTTTAACCTTAGACTTTTTGCAATGTAACATTACTTCACTTTATCACTGGGGTGGGAGCCTGGAGATCTGTAACACAGGGTTTCCCTAGTACGGACTCCAGTCTCTCGCAAAGGTGCTTTTGTTTGCACTACCATATTGTATAGTCCTAAGGTATCATTAACCTAACCTTTGTGGAGAGAGAAATAAATTTTTATTATTATTATTATTATTATTTTGCTAAAAGTTCGTAATCTGCTAAATTCATAATGGTCGATCATTGGTCGGTCGAATTAAAAGCAATGACTGCACAATGACGTTCTAATGGTAGGTCACTGATCAATGGAACTGTCAAAATTTTAGCAGATTACCGACTAACGGCTGAAACCAATTACCTACCTTCACTGAAATGTAGATCACTACTGCTGGAAGACCATATGTTTCTATCTATGTTTGATCGGTATCTCACATTCATCAATTTTACGGTTATCTATGTGACGGAAACAATAAATAGGGGTGGCTCTCCCGTGCGTTTCGTTACAACCAACATCATCATAAATAACGTGATTTATATAAAAAACTTTTGTATGTTTAAAGTATTAAATTACTGGATTTAGTTATAGTTTACATAAAATATAAAACTCTGCGAGTAACTCGAACATTATAAAAGATTTGACTACATTTTGCTAAACAAAGCGGTAATGCTAGAGAGTAGGAATTAAACGTACCTAATTGACAATTTAAACTCAAGAAATATTTTTTTTTTGTAATTATTTCGTTGAGTAAATAACCTGCTATTGATTTATTTAAATGGAATCTATATGTAAATTCATTACAAGTTAATTTGCTCATATGATCGATACGGTTTTTATTGTTTGTTATTGGGTCTATGTTATAAGACCTCAAAAGCAATTTCCTTGTGGGATAACTCTGGTACTATTTCAAAATCAGTACTTTAACTTGAGTAGGACAGGTTTCATGAGATTATAAACAAAGTTTATTTTAAAAGCAAACCATTTATTTCTAGAATTCGGCGGATCAACAAGTCTGTTACCATTAGTTACCACCCTATCTAACAAATAATTGTCAACACGTCATTGGGACACATACTTTGCATTTTTCATACAAATAGTTAATCGTAGTAAGCCACATACCCTCTCATCGATAGATATCGTGTGCCGGTAAGATTTCTTACTCTCTAACAAATATTGGGACACTATAACCACAGATAGATAGGTTTTTCTATTATCAGTATGTCAAAATTGGAGATAGAATAGGTAATTAGGTTTGGCCGTAAGTCAGTCATTCATTTGTCATTATGTACGAGATTACCATTCTATATCATTTCTTTCAATGGCGTGTCAGTGGTTGACTATTGGAAAGTCATATGACGCCATTATGTTAGTAGATTACCAAACTTGTCAAAATCAACAATTATGATATTGTAATAGCAGACTTGAGGCCCTGTAAGCTACAATCAACAGTGGCGACCACCAGAAAAGCGCCAAAGCAATGAAAACTGGCTGTCAGATATACGAATGACAGCCGGGACCACTGGCTTAACGTGCTTTCAAAGGCACGGAAGTCTCGGTATGAAATGGATGGTCACCCATCCACGTACCGACCGCAGCAAGCGTAGCTTAACCATAATGCTCACCGTACAGCTTGTACATAGAGAAAGACATAAGAAATTAAATCCATACTAATATTATAAATGCGAAAGTAACTCTGTCTGTTACGCTTTCACGATGAAACGGCTGAACCGATTTTAATAAATGACAATTCCAGATCCTTCCCCACCCATGTACAGAAAAATAAATTAATGAAAGTAATTGTAATGAATATAGAACCTTTCTGTAGTAAATTGTTTTTCTTTAGAACTTGCGGATTACGAAATACCTACCCACAAAATACAAACTCATTTTACCTAAAATATAATTTAACGTATAATCAATGTCATTATTGTTTTTAGATTTAAACGGAAACCGCAAGTTCTACAGTCACTAAAACTAATGTTTAGTTATCGGGAACCGATCACTTTTCCGAAATGTTTTTTTCCGAATTTCATTTTACCGAAAACTATTGACCGATGTCTTTTTTGCTATATGAATTATTTGACATATTTTTATATCATCGAAGTATCATGTGTCATAAGTATTATTTTACCGAACTATTTTTCGTCGATTTACAAATTAACTTTTTGCTATTGGCCGAAGCCTCTTTTGAACTTTTTTCATTTGCCAAATGATTTATTTCCCATATTTTCACCACACCGAAACAACATTTTACAGAATACTAGCGGGCCCGGCAGACGTTGTTCTGCCTGAAAATAAAAACAAGTCCTAGAACTACAACGCCACCTATCGGATCCAATTGTAAATCTAAACCATTTACAAATCCACTGGAACACACACAAAACATTTCATCAAAAACGGTCCAGCCGTTTAGGAGGAGTTCACTTTCATACACACGCATAGAAGATTTTTATATATAAGATTACCTGGTAGCATTATCAATATAAAATAGTGTCATAAAAAATCAATAGGCTACAAAATTTTAGTGACAGAAACGAATCGCTGCAAAACCGACTTCACGCAGTCTTATCTGCCCTACACCTAGAGTGTAATTTAAGCCCGCGTAGGCGCGGAGGGGAGGGGCGGCCTGCGAGCTGAGGAGCAGGCGGTTTGAAGGCTCGCCGCCGCGGCTGAGGCTGAAGCCGAAGCTGCGGTGGTGAGCATTAAAACCATCTGCGACGATAAGCTCGCGTGGGGCCGCTCAGACCCCGCAGCGCCGGAGCCGTGACAGAAACAATGCTTGTGCATGTTGCATGCCTGCTTGCATGTTTCATGCTTGTTTGCACGCAGATAGCAGAATGAAGCAGATATGAAATAGTGTGCACAAACTTTCTAGGCGTTTGATGAAATGAAAATATGGTAATTAAAACAGTGGCATAATGAATGTTTGGAATCATAATACTTCGAACAAATGTTATTCGGCGAAGTCTAACTTCGGTAAAAAGTTTATCGACCAAATGAAACTTCGGAATAACGAAAAAAATCGAATTGATAATAGGTCAACTGATACAGTGGCAGACGTGACTTCGATGAAGTAAAAAAAAACGAAACGATAAGAGTTGAAAAGTTTTAGGTGAAATGAAATTCGGTCAAATATTTTTCGACCTTATGATAGTTATCAGCAATAAATAAACAGTAAGATGCTACATATTGCACATGACTTTTATTGAGTGGGGCAAAGTTCTATAGAGTTTCTGGCATTGTCCTTTGGCATGAAGATAGCTTAAACCCTGGGGAAGGACATAGGCTACTTTTTCATCCGTAACTTTGTCTACATCCGTGATTACCGACATACACGCGGACGAAGTCGCGGGCGAAAGCTAGTATATTATAGATTGAGAACAACGGATTAACTCACTGTGAACCCGGCAACACAGTGAGTTAATCCGTTGTTCTCAATTTATAAATGTGTAACAATACTCACGTTTCGTTTAATGAAATTAAATATTATGTACCATGTAATCTATATATCTGAGCCAATGTTCTTACTTAGGGTTTAAACTTAGTCTGTAGGTATCAAATTACATCAAAATCGGTTCAGTAGTTTAAACGTGAAAGCGTTGCAAACAAACTCACTTTTGCGTTTATAATATTAGTATGGATTACATGCTCCTATATATTAGGACCTCGTGGCTTAGAATGTATGAATGATTTCATCTGCATCTGACTCGCAGTATTATTACTATTTACATCTTTAATTTATTTATGACTCACTAAATGTATGTCTCAACTGCTAGTTTCATGTACACATAGGTAACGAAATAAACCTTATTACTCATACTCAGTCCCTCTTTACTACACGTTTTATTTATTTATTTATTCACCTATATAAATAATATCATAACAAAGCTGGTTTACATCCGTACGTCACACACAAAGGTCCAGTTGAAAACCAGCGTCAGGCACAAGTGGTCTGGCATTTATGCTGAACTGGGCCTGTTTGGCGCAGCCGTGGGGCACACAAATAATGCTTTTTATTTATTTCTGTTAATAATAACAGAAATAAATAAAAAGTAAGTTAAGTTAAGTTAAGTGTAAGTTTTCAATGTATAAACATTGAAAACTTTATTATTATTATTTTTGTGTGCACATGGTCTGCGTCAAATAAACATTTTTTCTTTCTTTCTTTCTTTAGAAAAACCGTACAGACCGATCGGTCAAAGGTTAAGCTACGCTTGCCGCGGTCGGTCTGTGGATGGGTGACCGTCCATTTCATACCAAGTTCCCTCCGTGCTTGGAAAGTTCGTAAACCTGTTGGTCCCGGCTGTCATTCGTAGATCTTTGTCAGTCGTTATGGGTAGTTAGAAGTCAGAAAGTCTGACAACCAGTCTTACGAAGGGTTATTATGTTACCCTGTTACTGAGATGTGGAGGTTCGATAGGCAGTCGCTCCATGTAAAACACTGGTATTCAGCTGCATCCAGTTAGACTGGAAGCCGAACCCAACATATTTGGGAAAAGGCTAGGCAGATGATGAATATTAGTAAGTATGGATGATAATAATATAATAGTAGGTATGTAGTATAATACAGTAATATCTAAAGATTTGATTCTCTACTTCTATCATAAAATAGATGGAATAACTCATTTAATTTTCAAAGTACACACTTCACGGTGGAACAGAATTAATCATTTTCACTTCAAAATATTTTTCAAGTGAGAGTTAGTAATAATACTTAAGTAGGAAGCTTTTTCGAGTGAACGCTGTTACGACGAAGCAGTAAGCCGATTAAAATCCCCAATGAGACTTATATGGAGTGACACACGGCGTTTTTAATGAACAACTATTTTTTTCTTTTTTTAGGATGGATTTAGCTTTTAGTTCTAGTTTAGCCCTTTGGTATCATAGAAAAATAATATTGCTACGAAATAATTATAGTCGTGTAGAGCGATTTATAATTCATAAAAGCTGTAATTTTTGTATAAAAATATGTGTTAAGTAAACATTGATAGTAGTTATACACAACCTTACGCCTTATATGTCTACCTACATTTATACAGTTGTACACCCGAAGATAAAATCGATATACTACATAATCATTTTACTTTGCAATAATATTATTATCTGCATTTGAAGGGCGGATCCGACCTTATACCAGAGTAACTTACCCTTGAATAATTTTACTCAATGGTCTGACTCTTTGCGTTTCTCTATCATAAATGTAAAGTAGCCATAACTAGGTATAAAATAGAAATACAATGGTTTATAAAGCGGAATGCAAGATTTTATGTCTACGTAATTTTGCCGGTTTATAATGGTGTTAAATGATATTCACACGACTTGTCAATGTCAACTGGTAATGTAGCGGTTAGCTTTATCTATATACAAGGTGTAACGTCAAATACACAAAACCTGAAAATAGTTTGATTAGAATAACGAGCAGAATCAATTGAACCACTTTTTAATATAGGTCACATTTTTCAAAAAATCTTCATTATACATGTTGCGCTGTCTATTTATTAATAAGTCAAGCCATCACGGGCGCAAAGCTGCCAAAATAGGTAAACAAACACAAATGGTTGTCGTCCAATTTAAATTTTCTCATACGCGTGATAATAATAGTTCTTAATTTAATGCAAATACGAGTCTTGGTAAAACGAAAACAGCACATAAAACCTTTAAATATTTTTAATGCTTTTGTTTTCCTCAGAATTAGGTTAATTGAATTAAAAATCATTTGGGGTGTCTGAGGTTTTGCGTGTTTAACGTTACACCTTGTTTATAATTATAAATCTGTTGTTCTGAGGTTGAGGAAGACTATCCGCTCGTGATACAGTTTTATACTAGTACGACATAAGGCGAATCAGTCCATAGATAACCAAACCATTTCACAATCCGCCATCTTTAAAAAAAAAACCTTACCTGTCTAAATTTTATTATAATAGTAAATTTATACGATTTTTTTCTTTGTGTAATCTGGATTTATTTTTAAGTTGCTCTGTATGGTTGTCTCATATTCATGTATTTCATCTCGGATAAATTGTTTACTCGATGCATTTTTTTTGTATAGCTATTAATATTTTCGAATAGAGAGTTATTCCTTAGTTAAAATATATGATAAAACAAAAGATCTCTAACTTTTACAAGTTATAATTATACAAGCAATCGCAGATCTACGGGAGACACGGTAGATTTTTAATTGTGTCTGTAATTACGGCATACGAAAGGTTAAACCACAAATCCAGATTAAAACTATTCATTTTGAACTTTAACTACCCCACTGGAAATCCCAACAAAAAACATTTAATATTACACAAAATTTTATTCAAATACTGTTAAAGCGCTGTTTTATGAGTTATGTTTACAAAATTAAAACATTCATTTTACAAAATAACAGACTAACGAATAATTAAGTGCATTGTTCTGAAAAGTTCAAAGGAACCATTTGGATTCAATGACATTTTAATGTTGTATTCAGCTAAACATTGCCACCTTTTTTATCAACTTACACTTTAAAATTTCGAAATAGTAAGATAAAAATAAAAATATATAAACTTACTAACAAATCAATTTTCATCATCATCATCATTTCAGCCGAAAGACGTCCACTGCTGGACATAGGCCTCCCCCAAAGGAGGGGTTTTGCCATAATCGCCACGCTTGGCAGGCGGGTTGGCGATCGCAGTATGGTTGTTACAAAGGCACAGAGAACGCTGCTGCCCATTCTCTGGTACGTCCCTGTACTATCAAATCAATTTTACCTCTTTATAATATTAGTATAGAAGTATAGATAATATCTTCAAAAGCAATTTGTATGTGATATTTTGCGTGAATTTTAAGCACGTTCGGGTTTTGGTTAAATGTGAAACTTTGTTTACTCTTTCTTTGAATAAGCGGAAATTTGGCAAATATAATAGTGACCTAGAACACACAGTAATTTTCATCCGTTTTTGTATTTTGGTAAGATAAATCAAGGGCGACTTAATTTTGAAATATACGCAGACGAAGCCGCAGGAAGAAGGTAGTTAAAATATTATATTCTGTCATATTGGACGATTTAAACGTCCGTATGTCACACATAGGTTGAGATGGAACCGTTCTGCTTCCATAGTTCTATAAAACCCTATTTTATAACGAATAAATTGTGAATACTTGGGGGAACTTCAGTCCCGTACTAAACTTATAATATCAGCTATGATTAAATATTCCTTTGATAAATTATTTTATAGGATTAACTAAGTATTGATTTTGACGAAGGCAAAAGGTAGTAACTACCTATAAAAGCATATCAAGAAGTTATTATGTTTTGATGGGCTAAGGCAAAAGAGGTTGCAAATTGAAAGGAACTATTTGCTTAGAATAGAATTCTTCTTCTCGTGGCTAAGTTAAAGTGGTACAGATCGATCGGTCAAAGGTTAAGCTACGCTAGCCACGGTCGGTCTGTAGATGGGTGACCATCTCTATCATACCGAGTTCTCTCCGTGCCTCGGAAAGCACGTAAAGCCGTTGGTCCCGGCTGTCATTTGTAGATCTTTGGCAGTCGTTATGGGTAGCCAGAAGCCAGAAAGTCTGACAACCAGTCTTACCAAGGGGTATCGTGTTACCAGTAACTTGGTTGTGGAGGTCCGATAGGCAGTCGCTCCATGTAAAACATTAGTATTCAGCTGCATCCGTTTAGACTGGTAACCGACCCCAATATACTTGGGAAAAGGGTCTAGATGATGAATTATCTTCTGATCTCTTTCTGAGAATTTAATTCCTTAAAATATAAAAACGAACTATAGAATTAATGCTCAAGTTTAACTTATTAGTGAATTATATTTTGGAGAAGAGAAGCTAAATATGATAATAATACCAGACTAATATTGTCTCATTGCAGAGCAAAGGTCTCTTCTCATTCAGAGAAGGTAGATGCGAGTGGTGATCAATCCACACTTGCTCAAGGTGGATTGGCGATTTCGGACTTATATTATCTACTAGCTGACCGGAAAGACGTTGTCCTGTCCTTATTTACCTACTTACCTGCCTATCTACCCTACCTACCCCACATACTCTACCTACCCTACATACACTACCTAGCCTACCTACCCTACATAGCCTACCTGCCCTACATACCCTGCCTACCCTACATACCCTACATACCCTACCTACCCTACATACCCTACATACTCTACCTACCCTACATACCCTACCTACCCTACGGAGCAAAACAAATTAAATCCGCCCTTGTACCTTCGTGCATGAAGTATAAATAAATAAATATATAATAATACGTCATCGATGTATAAATTTTTGGGTTTTGTTGATTTTTGCGATCTTTTTTTTTCTTGCATATTCTTCTTCTCCTTATCCGCAAACCCAACAAAAAAAGAATTACCGAAATTGGTCCAGCCGTTCACGCGTGATGCTGTGACCAAGAGAAATAAGGATTCATTTTTATATATTACTAGCAACCCGACCCGGCTTCGCTTTGGCCTTGCTCGATAAATGGACTATCCAACACAAAAATATTTTTTTCAATTCGAACCAGTAGATCCTGAGATTAGCGCGTTCAAACAAACAAACAAAGTCTTCAGCTTTATAATATTAAGTATAGATAGATTAGTACAGGTTTCCTCACGATGTTTCCCTTCACCGATATCAGTGATATTCAAGATAAACCTAAAAAGTATGTATGAATTTAAAAATCACATTGGTACTTGCCCGTCAACCTCATGAGGGACGGGCGCTTAGTGATTAAAAACAAAACATCAACGGTTCCATCATGGAACTGCTAATGGTACTATATAGGTACCCTGTTCACAATAAGTAGACATTTACTCAAACCTTTTTTACAGTCCGTTCAACCGATTTTGACTTATATTGCGTTGGTAGCATGACAAATGGCATCTGCAGTAAACAGTAACAGTTGTTATTGTAACCACTTTTTTGCCTTTAATGTCATCCTTAAGCCTACGGAATAGAAGTCAAAATCGGTTGAAGGGACTGTAAAAAAGGTTTGTGATTATGTCTAATCTTATTGCCACCAGCACCACCACGAAACATACCTAATCTATACTAATATTATAAAGCTGAAGAGTTTGTTTGTTTGGTTGGTTGAACGCGCTAATCTCAGGATATCCTTGTTCGAATTGAAAAAAACAAATTGTGTTGGATAGTCCATTTAACGAGGAATGCTATAGGCCCATGCGAAACCGGGTCGGGTCGCTAAGCTGAAGAGTTTGTTTGTTTGGTTGAACGCGCTAATCTCAGGATCTACAGGTGCGTATTTAAAATTCTTTTTGTGTTAGATAGTCCATGTATCGAGGAAGGCTATAGGCCCATGCGAAGCCGGGTCGGGTCGCTAGTAAATATATAAATACGACACAATAGAAATGATGCTTTTTCATAATGAACACTGCGTTTGGGTCACTATTTTCGAACTGTCATCACCAATAACTACGATGACAGGCAGCTATCAAACCTAGTAGGCGTTAAGGAGTAACCTTCAAAGTATGTAGGTATACAATTCTGCTTACCTCTTAAATGTAAACAAGTTGTATAGATGACACAGTCTTCTGCTTGATAGAATCGTGAGCCACGGTAAAATCTATTAGAAATCAACGCGACGTTATCAAACACTAAAAATTTCGTACAAAATCAAAGATAAAACCGAAATCAAAAAAAGACTACATAAAATATATAAAAAAAACACACAACACAAAATATGTAATAACTAAAATTTTAGTCACATTGCTCGGCCATTTGTCTCACAACTGAGAAAAAAATAATGACATGAAAAAGTCACGGTTTTTTAATGCGTCGATATTTTTCATCTTTAGCTGCCAGTGTCAATTTTGTTTCACAAAGGATCTTTTTTGATTTTGACGAAACTTTTTTATAAAAACTTTTTATTGTATTCATTTCCATTGATGGATACACTAAAGGATCACTTAAATAGGCTAACAGTAGGACTTCAATGAACAACTAAACTCGTCCATGAGAAAAACAGGGTCAGGTTTCCTTGTAAGTGCTCCAAATAAATAATACTAGTTAAATCATTGTGCCAATCCAGTAGCTTCGGTAGAGACACTTCTTCTTCTTAGGCGTACGGAAAGGTAATTTCGGCGAAAATAGTTATCGGTAAAAGATTATTTAATTCGGGCGTGTTCCTGCGAACCATGGAATTGACATGTCGTGGTTTCGACCAAACATTAATTTTTGTAGCGTGTTTCGGTGAAACGTGTTATCTATACATAATGATATCGACTAATAGTGTATCTTGTTACTATTCAACGGTGAACCATGTTTTCTGTGGATAATTAGTGTAGTAATTCTAGTTTAATGCCTTACGGGACTCGTGTAAGTAACAATTTGACCGAACCACCTTTGTCAAGCCGACGACCGAAACTACTTAGTGTGTAAATGTTCCTTAATATTTGTGCGTCGTACTGTGCTACGTACTGTAATGCCGGCACTTCACATGGCGTATTTGTACAAATATTCGCCTTACTTAGATAATACAAAGTATACCCTATAGATATTGAAATAAAGTCTATTTTGTATTATCCAAGTAAGGCGAATATTTGCACAAATACGCCATGTGAAGTAGTAGCATAATGACTAAGATATATGTGAATTTTGTCTTGCACTATTGAATCACGCTGCAGAGTTGGGTACGAACTTAAGGACAATGCCATCATTTGATGACAGTCCATGTAAATAATACCCTAGTAATTACACTACTGTGCTGCGCGTTCCTGGGTTCGATTCTTGCACGGAGCAAATATTGGAATGGCTGACAGGTAGTTATTCCAGGTCTTGTTATTTCCGTATGTAATATTATTTTTATAAACGCAACCACGTTAAAGGAGAAATTACTAGTGAGCCGTAACGTTAAAAAAAACTTTTGCATAGAGTACCTATATGATAAAAATCGAACATCAATAAGCTAAAATCAAAATTGATAAGTAGGTACAATTTATTCATTTTAATATCGTCTTCTTGTAACATAATGTTATTCTCACCATAACCTATGACATCGTTAAAAAACTATACCTCCTACAACAAAAAAGCAGCTATTTCCATTCGTGTTTCCAATACTGTAGACTAATCCTCTGAACAGATTTTCAGCAGTACCTCTATATTGGGACTAAATAAAAAGAGCCGGAATTTTTTCAGCGCACGAAATGCAAATCGAACGTGCTCATCTTTTTAAAAATGCAAAAACGAACCATGAAGTTTATAATCGTATTTTATCAAAGTCAAATCGTGTTTCGACATTGTGAAAGCTTTGGGATTTGAGGTAGTGAGAGATGAGCTAAGCTATGCGAGTGTGCAATAACTTTTCACGTCGTGTTTTACTACATTTTAACCACCGGTTCTGGTACTGGTGGCAGCTAACTCCAGACTGAGTCGTAATAATTATGCTTTATAAAACTCCAAGATAGTGAGTAATTTATATGATAATTGTTACGAGGACATAGCCAAACTGACCACTACTAACAGGCTTTTTGGTAGCCACCATCTTTAAAGAAAATTAGTTTTAGTAGTACCTAGTAGAAAATTTACATTGAGTGTGTATTACTAATGGCCGCTATACAAAAATAATTAAAATGAAATAAAAGTAGTAGTTTAGAAATCTTGCATGGGGTCCCCATATTTATATTTTACTCAATCTTAAGATCAAGCATAATATGTATATATGTAGGTATGGGGGTGTTTTACACGGTAATACAGAATCATTAATCTGCGAGTTCTACTCGTTTACGGGACTTTTTCGATTGTGGGGTAATAATTGGAATAACTGATCTCCTACCGTTTCCATTTTGATGAGCTATCTTTCAGTTCCATTGTGAGCAGATAAAAAAAGTAAACAGTAAAGTCTGTACTAGAAAACAGGGTACATGTTTTTTTCTGGCAAAATAAAGCTTCGCTAGCACTGGAATTATAGCTTTTCACCGGACCTGATTGCATCGCAAATTGTTCATGAATAAATAATATCGAGACAGTGTACTTAAGGGGAATCACTCTAACAAAACTGATTACGTATGTAACGTAATTTTTTTGCTTCGAAACGTTTAATGTACTTTTTTTATAAATAGAACAAAATATACGCTTTTAGCTTTTATTTGTAGACGCTACTTATTTCTGTAAAATTAAAATTGATCATTTTTGTGGACGTAATAAAGTACCTACCTACCTATCTGCTGTGCTGTGCAATATTAATATATTTATAAATATGCGAACACTTTGTTTCTATGAATATAACGTAGTTCAGTCACGTGTAAATATATAATTCTTGTTGTTATAAAAATATTGTAAACAATTATTTTAAAAGAGTTGGTATAAAGTGCTCCCATTCTTCCCTATACGACACTATCTTTTGAAAATGGCAACTAAATTCAATATTTCTTACAATATGACGTGCAAAAGTGCTTTCATCATCAGCATCATCAGTGGGAAGACGTCCACTGTTGAACAAAGGCCTCCCCCATAGAACGCCATAACTAACGGAAACCTACCACTTGCATCCACCGGACCCGCGACCTTGACGATGTCGTCGGTCCATCTGGCGGGAGGCCTACCAACGCTGCGTCTTCCGGTTCGTGGTCGCCACTCGAGAAGCTTTCTTCTCCATCGATTATCGGTTCTTGTTCTGTAGCCCCCTTCAACTTGCAAATTTTGAGAGCTATGTCGATGACCTTAGTTCTTCGGCGGATTTCTTCGTTCCGTATGTTCTCGCGCAAAGAAACTCCGAGTATAGCTCTCTGCATTACTCGCTACGTGACTTTGAGCTTCTGTAGGAGGCCAGCAGTAGGGACCACGTTTCTGTACCATAAGCCAAAAAGTGCCTTATTGAGAAAATAATATAAATGATTTTGATTGCCGCTGAAGTCGTAAGATGTTCTATCTATTGCAACTAGACAGCTAAAGGAATATAAATCAACTAAAATAACTTAAGGTGACTTTGTCTACAGCGAGCTCCGTAAATAAGTAGTCAAGCCATATTTTGATCTGAATTATTAATTTTGATAAATAATAAAACTTGATTAAATTATAAATTTGTTAAGGGCACTGCTATTTAGGCTTGTTGTTAGTAAGTTTTCTATCAAATAGGTAAGTTAATTACAAAATAATAGATTATTCAAAATTGAAATACGATAAGTTAGCTTATTACTAAACGTAAACACTCAGCCCTACGTGTGGGAGCTGTGCGCGGTGCTGGTGCTGCTGGACGGCTTCCTCAGGTGGCCCGGTTAGTGTAACGTTAGTGTACTTGTAACCAGGAGCTAGCCGGGAGCTGTGCGCGGTGCTGGTGCTATTAATTACTTCATTATCTGCCTAGCCTTTTCCCAACTTTGTAGAGGTCGGCTTCCAGACTAACCAACTGTAACTGAATATCAGTGTTTTACATGGAGCGAATGCCTGTCTGACCTGCACAACCCAGTTACTGAGTAACACGATATACCTTGGTGAGAGACTTTCTGACTTCTGACTACCGATAACGACTGTGAAAGATCTACGAATGACAGCCGGATCCTACGGTTTTACCATTTTTCCGAGGCACAGTGGGGTCTCAGCTTAAAATGGATGGTCACCAATCCACATTCCGACCGCGGCAACCTACACGATGGTTTGACTCGTTTGGTTATTACTTAGCCACAAATCCCTAGGCTTTAATCATTTATTGGCCAAAATTACGATAAGACTCATTTGTATCAAAGGAAAAGTCAAAGCATTAAAAGGTACTTTTCAACTATCAAAGAGTCGGTTAGTTCGTCAGAAAGTTGAAGCTACCTATGTTTTGAAACGAGCAACTACTTAAGTTGCTGGTTTCAAAAGTCGTAGTATCTCTATGGAGAAGAACGAGCTGGAAATGCGAAAAACCAGTATGGAGTGCAGATTCAGTGAACTCCTCGTAAAAATGAAAACTTCTTTATTATTATTATTATTATTTATTATTATTATTATTATTATACTTCCTTTATTGGCACCCCAAGTCATATGAGAAGGATGTATGAGTTTGTCGACTTGGACTTATAAGGCAAGTAAAAATAAAATACATAGGTTAGTGGAAAGGGCAGAATATTGAACAGAAAAGTCTAATTTTAGACCGGCAATGCATGGCATGACGACTGAGTGAATTATTGAAGAGGTTGTAATGCAGCCGACATGCTTGGCTGACGTAACTCATGCATGTCTATCATAGTTTGAAATTGTAATGTCTAGCGCTTCGATGTCTAGACATTACAATTATTGTTCAGTTTTAGCAGCCCAAAGAATCATGGCAGAATTTGTACAAAAAAAAATAAAGATGTTTAAAGAAGTTGAAATTCTAATTCTTATGTTCTTGGATACCTAAAGAGTATATTCAGGCATTTACAATATTCTTAAAACCCCACAAAAAAAGTGAATACTTTAAAGGAAAGCTTATTATTTCCGAACAAAACGGTGACGCGAACAGTGACACTGACAGCCACCGTTTCGCAGTTCTTACTCTGAAATTGCATCGTTTTATGGGAAATAATATCACAAATAATGATTATTTTTTTCCACACACTTGTCACACCACTTCTCTGCCAATTTGATAGATCCGTTAACGTCGCTTGTCACGTTCTTTTCTTTATTAATACAAAATGGGCATCGAGATCAAACGGAAAAGTGTTATTTAAAAAAATATGGTATATCAATCTCTACTCCTAGTAACGTATTCTTCACATGGGAAAATAATTTGAAACCCTCAAAAATTTTTTTTTTCAAACAAATGAATGTATGGATCTCGCCATGATTCTTTCAGTAATAACAAAAATAATTTCGTTTGTCATGTAACGGGATTGGGTCATGCGTTTGGGCTAATGATCGTTTGACATGCGGCAGATGTGTCCAGCCTTATTAAAATACAAGCCTTATGAAAGTGTTGAACAGGGATCCTACTCCATTACAAAAATAATGGGTAAAAAAATTGGTTGTCTGTAAAGTCGGTTTACGGACGATAGTTTTACGTGATAAAGTCATAATGAAACATAATGGCTTAACACGATAAATAACATAAGCAAATAATGGCTTCTGTCGAGGTGGGCGGAGCCTATTACTTGGGCCGATCGCGCCTCTTTATCACTTGTTCCGCGCTCTCGATTGCACGCTTAGGTTCAGGCGGAACGTGACACTTTTTCATGCGTTCAGCCGGTGTTCATCGATTTATAAGACGTTATCACGTCAAAAAACATTAAAATATTAGTAACAGTGGAAATGCTAAACGTTTTTTTATTATGTAACTGCCTACCTAAATGAAAGGGCGCAGACTAAAACTAGTTTTATCAATAAACAAAAGTTTTACAGAACCACTTGCGCAAAAACTTAACTCACAGTTAGTAGCTAACACGAGCTCAAATTTTAAAATTATATGTAATAAATAATAGTTTCTTGCGAGCAACTAACTAGCTGTTAAAAGATAATCCTGACTGGCGTAAGCGGGCTAGAATATTTTATTTCAAATAAAGATTCGTTTTGTAATGAGGAATCGTCAAGTATAAAACATTCGAAGTCGAATCGTAGCCGTATCGTAAGTGAATATCGAATTTACTTTTTCGTTGAATCAGCTTCAGTTACATCTGTCTTCTTAAAACTAAATTAGATTAGAAATCTATCCCAATTTGATTGAACTTCACAGAATTAATCGGATGAGAGGATCAAGATTGAATCGTAATTCAATCTAAGCAAGGTCTAAGCATAAGCATTAAACGGCACTTGAACAATATTTTCGATTGAAGTAAGTACCTACCAATCAATAAATCGAATTTAACGAAATTGGACCTATAGTCCATGATAACAAAGAACATAGCAATTTAATCTTTAGGAATAGAATAAGATGTAACGTAGATAAAATTGTTTATTTTTACACGCTTTTTATTAGTTTCACCTGTATGTTTGTAGGTTTGTATGTTTGTTTGTAACCGACTTCTTTGGGCGCGATTTTGACCCACTTTAAACGGCCAGATTTCGTTCAAACTTTGTAGCTTTATCGGGGACCGATGACAATACACTAATTTGATAAACTTATTAAAAAAAACAAAAAATAAAACATAAGTCGTTCAAAATTTGTTGCCGAAAAAACAGCTATTATATACTAGGAAGGTACTGCACAAGCGCCCCTGGTAGAATAAATGTACATAATATTTATAGATATAGATATATCCAAACTAAAAAGTAAAAAACTAAAAACACGCTTTTTATAGAAAACCAAACTAAAAAATAGAAAATAAATTTTAATAAATTATTTTATTTTAAAAAAAGCGTGGGGTGCATGGTGTCAATAGTTATAAATATTTTATTGACAGATATGAGTAGAGTGATTATCATTTTGATAATATCTTAAAAAGCACCCCACGCTTCTTTTTAAATAAAATAATTTATTAAAATTTATTTTCTATTTTTTAGTTTGGTTTTCTATAAAAAGCGTGTTTTTTGTTTTTTTAAACTATTATTTTTTATTCTAAATCTTGTAAGTAATCCCTCATCGAAATCGTTATTCGTTTACAATTCGGTTATGATGGTACAAGTACTATAAAAACCCTATTATTAGAATATGCTTTAAAAAATGTATACATTTTAAATTATTTATTAGGCATTAATAAAATCATCTGCAAAAATATATAAAATTAGTTTATTACCCAAAAAAATCGACCGAATCGGCAAGCTTATTCGGTACCAATTATCACATCACATAGGCAAGCTGAATGAAGCTTCCAAATCGCGGCGCCTATAATCCCCAAACAAAACAAATATTGCCCATTGTGTGTTTTACACATAGCCATGTTACAGAAAAGTATATTGTGTTGTGTGTAGTTTACATATTTGTCTTATTTTTTTTTAACTTGTCATTTTATCTCTTCACCACCCTTGGTTGACTGGTAGTGAATGCCTAAGGCATTAAGGCCACCTTTTAACCCTTTGTAATAAATAAAAAAGAAAAATTAAGATACCGAATCGTAACCATATCGTAATCGTACCCGATACATTAAAAACCATATTCCAGTAATAGCCGGGTCAATACGCGCTTTGTATCGCCGTATCCAAGTAACTGTCGACCTCATCAACTATTGACCGGTCGGTATCGACCGGCACACTTGTCTACGATACCTATGGTAATTTGTGTTATTGGT
Organism: Charanyca ferruginea; assembly: GCA_947361185.1. Classification (NCBI taxonomy): domain Eukaryota; kingdom Metazoa; phylum Arthropoda; class Insecta; order Lepidoptera; family Noctuidae; genus Charanyca; species Charanyca ferruginea. The sequence continues at coordinate 6,011,130 of OX376062.1, forward strand.
ATCTGTTCTTATTTATAAGGGTATACCATAAATGTCTAAGTTATTTCGTTTCCGATTAATTTCGTTGCGAGATCCTATACACGGTATAGGATCTCGGTACGGCTTCACAATAAGATTAGACATAAACACAAACCTATTTTACAGTCAACCGATTTTGACTTCTATTCCGTAGGCTTAAGGATGACATTAGAGGCAAAAAAGTGGTTACAATAACAACTGTTTACTGCAGTTGCCATTTGTCGTGCTACCAACGCAATATGAGTCAAAATCAGTTGAACGGACTGTAAAAAAGGTTTTTGTAAATGTCTAATCTCATTGTGAACAGGGTATAAATAGTTCTAATTTTTCTCCGGGACTCGTCGAGCTTTATTGCCTCGACGCTTTTCTAGTGGTCGCCACTGTTGATTCTGTCTTTCAGGAGTTGCGGTGGTTGGGAATAGCGTGGCGGGCATGTCCCAAAAAAAAGTCCAAGTTAGTAGTAATAAAACTTTAAGGTAAATACACCACACAAGGGGTGCAATCTCTACACCCTCAAAGATATAGCTACGAGTATTTAATCAACTTCAAAACAAAAGGAGGTTCTCAGTTCGACCCGTATGTTTGTATGTATGTATAATAATAATAATAATAATAATATTATTATATTATTATTTATTATAAGAGCCTCGACCAACACCTAAGGAGGCTCTCGTTGGGCAGCTGGATCAAGGGCTTGATACAGAAAGCGGTTCTCCTGGACACGGCGCGTATAGTCAGGAGATTCCTCTCTCAGGAGCCCTGACCACCGGTAGCTTGGACCCTATTCCCGATACCGGTGGGCTACTATTTTTTATATTTTTAAATGTATTTATGTTTTTTTTTTTACTAATATTTAAAAATATAATAGAATATGTAAATAAAATAAATAAATGAGAATAATAATAATATGTGGGGACATTTTTCACACACGGCCATCTGAACCCAAACTAGGGAGACCCTGTACTATGGGTGTCAGACAGCTGAGATACATACACATATACATTTTTTTTTTTTGTAAATACATGTATGTATGTACAAAAAAAAATGTATATAGATAAACAACACCCAGACACAAGGCAAACACAAGTGCTCATCACACAAATGTTTACCCTGGGCGGGAATCGAACCCGCAACACGCTGCGCAGCAGTCGATCGCTCAGCCACTGCGCCAACTGTGTCGTCGTATGTATGTTGTCCGCGATTATCTCCCGTTTGGCTGAACCGATTTTGATGCGGTTTTCAGAAAAGTGTTTGTTACATTCTGGAGAAGGTTTTAGTATGCAACAAATTTCAGTGCTTTTTGAAAAAAACAACAAAAACCTAGAAGACGTTTTCGTTTCTTTCATATTTCCATCTTTGGAGGACTTTCAATCTCTGTTTTAACTGTATTGCCGTTGCTTAATGGATTTGGGTGATAAGGAGGCACTAAAAAGTGGTAAATAAATACTTTTTTGAAAAGAAGAGCCGCCTTTAGAAAAAAAACTAAAAAGTGATAAATAACTTTAGCACAGAACACACATGACTTCAGTTTCTGCTTTAGTTTCGGCTTTGTTCTGTTTGTTGTTTTGTATTGCCATATAACCGTGCGTTAACGAAATTGCGCGACAAGCTTTTAAATCGCGTAAGAATATTAATATACTGGTTATAAATAATATATGTTTATGTATCATACTTCTACTGATGACACTAATTGTATCGAACAGTTAAACTGAACATTTTTGTAGGTTGTTACTTATAAAGTTTAAGAAACTACGAATTTTATGAATGTCTTAGCTTGTTTTTAAAATTTTTTGTGCATAATAAAAGCTTGTTTTTAAAATATTTTTTTACCGTTAATTTTTTCAAAAAAGTTTTTATTTGGTATCTGACTTACTTATTTCGATATCCACATACTTAGTCTAGCAAATGTAACTTTTAACCTAATATTTACATAATACATACATTACACGTAGGTACCTACATTTTATAAATACATTTAAGTTATTTTTACGATCATAGCTAGCGCTGTAGTATTGTATTGTCAAAATCTCCTCAGTGAATTGGGTTATGACACCACCAATCAATTGAGGTACTTTCGAGCTGTCAAAACGCGATTCCACCATAGACTGTGTATGGAAAATACTTATGATGTCACTTGTCATTTGCTAACTCAATTGACAAACTATATTTATTGATTTGAAAGCAACTAAATCGTTTTTTATTGAAAATTAATAGTATTTTCAGGGTTTATTACAAGTGTTTTTAGAGAAGTGTTGTTGTGTCTTAGTATTTCTGATTGTGACAACTACCTAAATATTAGTAAGTAACTAGCTTTTGCCCGCGACTTCGTCCGCATGATTGTCGGTTATCGCGGATGTAGATGAAGTCGCGGAATTAAAATGTTGCCTATATCATTTCCTGTAGTCCTAGTGTAGGTTGTATCAAATCGCATCAATATCGGTTCAGTAGTTTAACCGTGAAAGTACTTATAACAAACAAACAAACTTTCTTGAAAAGTATTATAAATAGATGTAACAGAATATTAAATAGTCCTAATGTCAAGAATGGTCCACAGCGCCACCTGTCGCATAATACATGAGTTACTGTCGCAACATTATGATTGGCTGCCAAGCATTCAGTGCAGTCACCGACGTGAATAAATCACAAAAATGAGAACACTCTATTTAATAACATGTATAAGCACTCAGAACTCTGAACAAAGACTGGAAGATTATTCCTGGTGTATTTTATTATCTAGAGATACCTTGGGTGTGATTCTGTAAAACTTCATTTTAAACTTCGAATCTGAATCCGCTGTGAGTTTCTTGATTGGCATTCTAAAAACTCGGTTGATAATTTGATTTTACACTAGCGCCACCCTTGCGAGCGTGTCAGCGAGTTGAACTAAATTGACAGGGAGATTTTGACAGATAATGTATGAGATGACGTAAGAAGCGGCATTCTGTAAGGTAATTTCCCCGTCACTTCGACGCTCACTTCGCACTTGAACCCGATTGAAAGTGTCAAATATATCAAGGTCATTTTAAACCTTATATGAAGTGAGAGTGAATAGCGATGTGATATGCGAGTTGTTGTTTGAATTTTACAGAATCGACCTACTTGTCTAAGTCATATAATAATATCGTGACTCAAAAATGAACGGATGTCGTAACTTTGTATAAAAGTTGTGCTTTTCATAATTTTATAGGTTTTATTCGCTTTTGCCCGCGAATTCGTTCGCGTGATTTTTTTTAACTATTTTTTTTATGCTTACGCATCATTCGGTCATGGTTAAGCTTACGCTTGCCGCGGTCAGTTAGTGGATTGGTGACCATCCATGTCATACCGAGGCCCCTGCGTACCTCGGGAAGCACGGAATACAGTTGGGTCCCGGGTGTTATTCCTAAATCTTTGACAGTCCATAGAGGTAGTCAGAAGCCAGAAAATCTGACAAACAGTCTTACCAAGGGGTATCGTGTTACCCAGTATCCGGGTTGTGGAGGTCAGATAGGCAGTCGCTCAATGTAAAACACTGGTATTTAGCTACATCCGGTGAGACTGGAAGCCAACCCCAATATGGTTGGGAAATGGTTAGGCAGATGCTGGACTTTGTTTTTTTTAACATAAACCTGAAAAGAGGTAATTTGTTCTCGTCATTATGAACATTTTTTACTATGGGACCAGCACTCAAATCGCGAAAACAAATCGCCTCATCCATACATTTTTTCCAGTCTGAACAAAAATATATGGATTAGCAAATTGTTATTATGATGCTTTCATTGAAAAGTTTTTTCAAAAAAAAAAAACCACCTTCAAAAACTAACTTTACTTTCGGAAGTCGGTGGCAATACAAAACAACAAACACAAAGCCACCGCCACCGACTTCCGAAAGTAAAGTAATGTGTGTTCTGTGCTAAAGTTATTTAACACTTTTTAGTTTTTGAAGGCGGTTTTCTTCTTTTTTGAAAAAACTTTTTATTTTTTGCTTTTTAGTATTGCCTTAACATTCAAATTCATTAAGAAACGGTGACACACTTAAAAGAGATTGTAAGCCCTCCAAAGATTGAAGAAACTAAAACGTCGTCTAAGTATTTTTTCTGGGATTTAGTTGATTTTCTCAAAAAGGGCTATATCAATTTTGGTAAAAATTATATGGGACCATTTCGAAATAAACCCCTTTCGAATAATAAAAGAATTTTGCAAATTCGTCTATATATGACAGAATTGTGCCCGAACATACATAAAAAAAAATACAAACATTCGAATTAATAACCTCCTCCTTTTTGAAGTCGGCTAAAAATGATTTTTATGAAACGTGAGACCCAAAATATAGCCAATGTCGCCCGCGTTGCAACTAAACCTATCTTGATTCAAAATGCCTTCCCAAAAACTCTATAGCATACATTTTTCATTACCATATCAAAGCGACCAAAAACTTTACCTTATCGCCGTTATTAAAAGACTTTTACAGCACCCCACTATGCCAAAGCCTATTCACGCTAAACATAATAGTTAACTGATTAATGTTTTAATAAGACAGTGCACGATATAAAATACGCGTCAATGAATCATTTAGAACAAAGCGCTTCAGAGTGCTCATGAATGGGGCAATAATACAGAAGCAGCGACATATTATTATCATTTTATATTGGTAGGTACATAATACAGCACTGCATCATGTCAACAATCCTATATTGCGTGGCTTGTAAAATGGTTGTAAAACGTAACGGGATAGAATTTATTTTTGCTCAAGTAAATCTTTTATAGATACAGTACATCTTGCCCTGGTATAATTTTGGTAAGAATAAGTCCTCATTATCAAACTTGAATATTATTAATATAAGCATACCAATCTACTAGTCCGTAAATTACAATTGAACTTTGATATTTATTTTTAATTCTGGAACCGTTATACCTCGCGCATGTTTGAAAATTCTTGCGATGGTTTGTAAGAGGTACCTAATCGCTGAAAGTGCTAGCCCAATTACAACAAATATTTGTAGGCTGGAAACGAGAGAAATCTACACTATTGCTGAGTGTCATAGGATAGGTTTTATGGTATCTTGACTTCCCAAGCACGTGAGTGTTTTTTTTTTTGTTTTGGGTTAAGTCCACCTCGCTATTCTTAAACCACTGCAACTTCTATCAATAGTGGTGACCACAAGAAAAGCGTCGAGACAATTAAGTTCGATGAGTTCCAGAGAAACAGTACAACTGTCTTGGATCCCACAACGAAATTAATCAGAAAAGAACAGCGGAGGAGTAAGAAAAACATTTTCCCATTTCCACTTCCCTCCAAATCAAGCAGGAGATAGAACATAACTAGGCCAATAAGCACAAAAGGAGGTTTACAACTGGGGAAGCAGAGTTCTCAAGAACCATGGATTAGAATTACCATTTAATAGGTCCTAAAATGTGAGCTGTTACATTTAATTCTAATGAGCGCGTGTATTCGCAAGATCAATGAGGCAAACGGCAATTAATATGTGGGTGGAAAAAATCTTAACTACACAACACAATCAATTCATCTAAATCCTTACCCACATGATGCAATACTCAAATCGCAACATAATGATTAATTACAATACAATTAAGACGAGTAAACTCATTCACAATGAACTCAATCGTACGCAATCTGAAATAGTTTTTCAGGTCATTGCACTGTGCTTTTATGTAGCGTTACAACATTTATGTTTTGACTACTGAATTGATTTCAATGGTGTGCTAACGGGTGCCATTTTGAATTAGTGATCGAGTTATGTGACTGATTTAAATGTGGGGACTGTACTCCATACAACAGTCATTTTATTTACGTCAAGAATAAATAGTCTGCTTAGCCTGTTTAACCTAAAAAGGTACGGAGAGACAGTGGCGAGGACTCCATACAACGCGATTCCTTTCCTTTAAAATAGCATAGTGTTCGATTTTGTTTTTGATCCTGAGGTTGACTGTAGTGTTTGCTTGGCAACTGGGCTTCGTCCAGTCCCTTTTTCCAGACGTTCCCTTTACAGCTTCCCTGTCCGCGGGATCCAAGACAATTGTAATGTTTCTCCAGGACTGATCCAATACAGTTGTAATGTTTCTCCAAGACTGATCCAAGACAGTTGTAATGTTTCTCCAAGACTGATGCAAGACAGTTGTAATGTTTCTACAAGACTGATCCAAGACAGTTGTAATGTTTTTCCGGGACTCGTCGAGGCTCATTGCATATTAGTCAAACATAAAAAGTAAAATTAGATTTTTAGTTGCTTTAAAACCATTAAATAGTTTGTCAATTGAGTTGGTGAATAACTACCTACAAGTGACGTCATAAGTGTAAATTGGGAAAATTTTTAACAGTTCATAAAAAAAATATTAGGTCAACTGATTGGTGGTGTCGTCTACCAAATTACTATGACAAGGTTTATATTGAAAGATACTTTTTTTTTTTAATAGGAAATTGCACTCGTACAAAGCCGGAGCGAGTCACTAGCAGGTAAAAAATATTTTCTTAAAAAAAAAAGTACAAACATAAAATAAAGTACAACACAGTACCTCAGATTATGAAACAAAAGGCAGATAGACCGTGCGGAACACTGAGAGTGAAGCCACAAAAGCAAATACAAATTCAATAACGAATACCTTTAATTCGCTCCGCGCTGTACTGATACGAGTCAGTACAGCACGAAGCGAAGCATTGTTAAAAAAAAAATACTAATACAAATAAAAATTTGAAAACTAATACAATCACGAGATAGTAGGTATCCGATATTGAATTTGTATTTGCTTTCGTGGCTTCACTCGTAGTGTTCCGCACGGTTTATCTGCCTTTTGTTTGATAATCTGAACATAGTACATATACATTCAGAAATTCAAGCCACCAAATATGAGTCGGCTCGTTGCCAACTAAACATTATACATGTCCATTCATTTATACATATCAGTAGTTATGTATGTCACCTATTATATCATTAACTCACATAACACTCACTCATAAAATCACTAATGAGGATGTACACCGCTCATAAAACCGCCAATGATATTTTTTTTTCTAAGATTACAGCATATTTTTAGTCGGCAGACATTCACTGAATACTCTCTATAATAAAATTTGCAGAGATTAGCTTATGTAAGAGGAAATTGAATATATTAATGGTGCCGATGACAAGTTTAAACATGCTGTTGAAGACATTTTTTATTTAAGAACAAAAGAATTATGTTTATATTGAAATATCACGTGACTTCTTTGATGTGGGTCGTTTTTATTGCTAGACGCGCCTAGTCTGAGTCATGCCGTCTTAGATCGTCATTTCAATCATTATAGTCTTCTCCGATCGTGAAAACATCTTTATATTCTTACCTGCTAAATATGTGAAAATAGTAACAAATCTAAACCTACTCTTTAAATCGCTCAATTTGTATAGTTCAATAATTCTGAACCCGTAAACGTCGAATCAGTCTTAAAAAACAAAAAGACATCTGACTGACTCTAAGCGTTAGTAATAATTAACGCTACTAAACTGTAAGAATAGATTCTATTCTGTTACAATCTCCCTCGGTGAACACCAAGGTGAAGTGAGCTGTCATCCGTCCGTCTGCTTTGTCAATCCCTACATTCACGACGGATGACAGCACACTTCTTTAGGTGTTCACCGAGGGAGATTGTAACAGAATAGCACTGCTGTAGTGCTATTAACAGCTCACCTCAAGCTCATCATCTTGTCAACCTTTAGACGCACACTGCTGGGCATAGGTCTCCCCCAAGGGGGGTTTAGTCGTAATTGCCATACTTGGTCGATGCATGTTGGCCATCGCAGTAGGTGTTAGGGTATTCATAAGGACGCTGGTGCCCATCCCCTGGTATGTCCCTCTATCGCCTTCTACGACACCCACGGGTAGAAATGGGGACCTCAAGCTCGCTTCACCTAAATTTCTTGAGTTTTTTTTACAGAATAGACCGGTTGTAATGTAAGACCAAAGTATCCTTTAAAGTTTAAATATCGAACGCAATACTACCCGGAGTAAACACAGATATAAAGATTTTTGTTCTCAATACAGAATATTATTCCCAAGACTGCTTAGGAAGTCAGCACCATTTAGGATGTCGTTATATAGGTATACTTTTTTGTTTATTCAAGGCAATAGTCGGTAAGTGTGGACAATAGTCCGTGAGTTTAAATATGTCTCTAGGGACCAGTTACGGTAAACATCCTCCTAGCTCTAGCACATTTAGCTTATGTAGAAAAGGTTAATAGAAATAATTTAAGTCCTCGTTGCGAAAAGGCTTGGGAATGGAAAAGTACTTCATTGCAATAATATTGGTTCTTTTGTACGCACTTTGCTTTCGAAAATAAGTAAATAAAAATAATTACACAAGTTGGTACTGACAATAAAAGTATTTAAAGGCCAGAATGGAATTTGATTAACAACTACTGATTACCAATGCGACAAATTAATGCGAACTATGGATAGTCATTAGGGGTATTGCGATTTTATCGAGTTTTAAAACAACAGGCTGTTATGCAAACCCCATTATTTTACGTAATTGGAAAACACCCTAACAACATGAATGTTAAAAAAAGAAAATGCTTTATTTAAAAACACCGCACACTGGTCTTTCAAATCCACCCCAAAATTTCTGGTCCTCTCAACCACGCCAATCTATTCAGAATGCATGGCCATGTTTATTCCGGCCAAAACAATAATAAGCCTGTAGTTAAATCAAGTGTTAAAATGCTCAACGAGACTGCACTAAATGCATTTGGAGGCGTTTTCCCTCAATTCGCCAAGCCGTTGGCGGGTATTTAGGGCTGCCAAGTGCTAAAATTGTTTTTTAATGCTCCTTCTATTTTTAAACTTGGAACAGAAAATGTTTTATAAAAACGGACTGACGGAAATCTGCGCTAAGTAGTCGCTGAGTTATTTCTTGGAGCAGGGGTTATAACTGATGATTGGTACAACAAAGCTTAGAATAGGTCACAACTAGCACAGCATTTCTTATTACAATTAGTACATAAGGCTGTTTTGGTAAATACGATGAAAACTTTTAAAAAAATCTCAAAGGAAGACGTACCAAATCTTTTATTATCACATATTTGAGGCGACTCATATGAAGCACTGAATATCTCCAGCCACTGAACCGTTCTACAAAGATTAACTTCGGCCCCGTAAACAACCACTATAACATACAGAACTACTAACTTGAAAGGGGATAAATAAGAAGTATTAGTACTCAAGCTCAACTCACTATCGAGCCCTAGGTCTCAAAATCCGTTCTAATTTATGACCTTTCAAGAAATACGTCGAAAAACCTATATGAGTGTGTATGTTTTGAATGATTTAAACCTAGTTTATATACTAATAATAATATCGTATCTCATTGTCAAGATGGTGTTGTTAGTGTAGCTAATAAACGTCTTTCTTCTCCCCTATAAATCTTCAGAAAATTCTCCAGTCAAAATTCAAGACAAGTCATAAATCTATATATACGTCCCAACTAAATCAGAGCATTCGACAACCCTCGGGGCACAGCACAAACTGCACTAATTGTTTTGGAGTCGATCCAAAATATATACTTACCAAAATTTCACTCGTAACACGGTGCATTTGTGAATTGTTTCAGTTATTATAGTGGGTGCAAGATTAATGTCTATTAGTCTTACAATTATTGAAATTTATGGACACAACAGCCGGTCTAAATTTGAGGACTTTTAGTGTAGGTATTTTGGGATAAATTTAACAAAAAACCAGTACAGCCACCTGAATTTATGCCATTGTTTTTGCTGCCGCGTTTTCGATAGATGGTAGAAGCAATATCCTGTGTTTCAAAGTTTCTTGTCGTTGAATGTCTTGGGATTAATTTATTTAAGGTTCAATACAACATAGGGAATACCAAGTTTAAGCATGCAAAAACTTGGTTGAAGACCCGTTCAAGAAGATGCTGATAATTCATTTTGTTTTCGGTAAGTATACCTATAAATAATGATACCCGTGTGTCTGTACTTATGTAATTTATCAGGTATACCAAATATCAGGTGGAACAAAAGGCCTTTAGTCGGGCGCGACGCAGTCTTACGTACTTTGTGCTTTAGTATAGAGTTTATTCTGCCGTGCTTGTGATATATACAGTAAGTGACATGGAGACACTTTCGAGAAAAAGGCGGTTAAAGTTTTGGTTTTTACTTTTGCCAGTTCTCCCGATATATCAATAAAATCTAAGTTTTCTAAATTGTTTAACGTAAACATAGGTTTATTTTACAATTTGTATATATTTTTTAATATAGGTAATATTTGAGTCTTGAGTAATATGTGAGTTCTAACGCTTGAAAAAGTATTTATGCTAAGGAATGAAAAATAATAAAATAAAACTTTTCATAATATTGTTACAGTAAGTGTGTGACTTACTGTAACAATCTTTAGTTCGAAGTACATACTGCAACAATGATTACGAAATGGGGCAAATGTTTAAATACAATAACAAAAAAATACACAATTTGTTCAATATAACATAGTCACTTACTGTAATTATATCTAGGAGCAATATATAATTAGGGCATCTACCATGAAGCACCGAAGTCATAACTGTTTACTCTTTCTCAATTATTTGTACATAAATAAAACAAAAGAGATATTATGAAATCACAGATTAAAATAAAAAGTACACAGCTTTATTTATGCTATAAAATGTTAAAATAAGTTCCATTTTTTGTTCATTTTTTAAGCATTTTAGAATCATATTACGAAGTAACCAAAATAAACGATTCCAATTTCTACAAAGTGTTTCGTACATGAAACAATCATAAACAAAATAAACTAAGCACTGTTTCCAAAAAATAACACCTTGACAGCTTTCCCTAAAACTCTTCATAAATTGTTTGAACTTCTTCGAATACAGTAAAACAACCAAAAAAAAAACAAATAAAATAAACACTATGTTTCTAAAGAAATGAGACAGTTTTCTCTTAGGTTTTTTTCATAATATAAAAATAGTAACAAAACGCAGAACAACTGGATCTTTCATGGCACTTTAAATTCTTTAATAAGACTTTTTTACCTACAAGAACGATTATTAACACTGTAAATAAAAAATAAAAATTTAAAATATCAAGGACATATTGTTATGGAGAATTTAAAGGACATCCTTGATGTTGATCGGGAGTGAAGAGCATTGACGGTGAGGTGTATTTATATTGATCCGTAGGTTCTCACGCTGCACGGGTTCGGTTAAAATAACTCTTTTCGAAGCATATTTAGTATTTCACATATGTAGCCTTTGGATTAGCTTCACTTAAAAGGCCGTTAATACTCATCGAGTCCAATACAACCATGCATTCACGATGGTGTTGGGGCTGCCACGCTTTGGTAGATACCTCAGAGATGTATGTGGACGCCCAGATCGACAGCTTGGCTGCAATCAAGCGCAAGTGAGCAGCATCCTTATTGCACAGGGTGCGTGCCAGTACCAACAGTCATCTGAGTGTCATTGCAAACAAATTGGATTGTCCTTTCATCCTGTACTAAAGTCACTCAGTTCTGTAAATATTAGTATGTCTACTAACATATTTTTTTTATGTTACTAACATCTTTGTATTACAGTATTTGTACGCTAACACTATTAGATGTTATTTGATTGATTTGTGGTCATGTACTAGCAAATCTGTCCAATTATAGAATTGTATACTGAAATAAAGAGGTTATTATTATTCTACTAGATATTATATAAATTATGAGATGCTGGTTATAATACGAACTTAATCAAATCCGTCTTACAAATTAATAATATTAGTACCTTTGTAGCAGTTTATGATAAAATAGTATGGTAAATGTAGACTTACAAAAATATTATCATTTTATTAAGAATAAGTAAATAACGTATTTACCCATTTTATTCCAGGCAAGTCTACGCATAATATGAAGTATACCTGAACATAATTACAGTAGGTACCCTTGATGTCATTACGTCTACGAATGTAAATACATATTTTAATTTATTATTTATTTATTTATTTACACTTCATGCACAAAGGTACAAAGGCGATTCGCTGACCTATTATATGCACAGTAAGTTCCACGTACTGTACTTATGCTAAAATACGTATTTTTATCACTTAATATAGTAACAGCAAGTACCACTTACTGTTAATATGTTTCAGTGATTCTTGGTAAAAAATACTTAAAACTTAAAAATAATAATAGCAAGATTACTTACTGTAGCAATACCTAGAAAATGGTTTTAACTATATTAAAAAAATCAACCGTATGTGCCCATACTGCATTTAAAATAAGTATTCCTTGGCGCAAAACGTAACTTACTGTAATTATGCTAAACCTTATTTCATTTTCTTTGCCACATATTAAAATTTTAATGATACAGAAATGTAGATCTCAACCTCTACATTCCTAATTTATGTACTTAACTCAATATCGTCAAAAATGTGACTTACTGTAATTATCATAACCGTGGCAGTATTATAATGTTTGCTACTCTTGGGAGTATGACAAGACAAGATACACTGACCTATTACCATAAGCACATGTTGATGTGGTCAGTACTTAATATGTGCTCACTCAGATAGTACACTGAACTAATTTATAATTAGATAGGAGCTTACGTAATTATCGGCATAAATTATGTCAGCTATTAAAACGTCTTGCAAATCAACTGGAGACGAGGTCCTTCCTACACTGATAAGTTTGTTAGACAACAAAATGTTATAAAAACAAGTGTTATTAGTAGACACAGATTCTTAGTCGCTTATGTTGTGGTCCTTATGGTCAAAACAAATATCTAACTGATTGACTTCATGGCTATGACGACGATTTTTAACCGACTTCATCTTCAAAGGAGGAGGTTATCAATTCGAATGTTTGTATTTTTTTTTTGTATGTATGTTCGGGCATAACTCTGTCATATATAGACGGATTTGCAAAATTTTTTGTTGGAAAGGGTTTTATTCCGAAATGGTCCCATACAAATTTTATCAAAATTGATTTAGCCACTTTTGAGAAAATCAACAAATTCCCAATACGTTCGTACGTACGTTTTAGTTTCTTCAATCTTTGGACGATTTACAATCTCTTCTAAGTGTGTCGCCGTTTTTTAATGGATTTGGATGTTAAGGCAACACTAAAAAGCGAAAAATAAAAAGTTTTTTTTGAAAAAACTTTTTATCAAATACGTAATGCATATTATTTTTATTTATTAGGATTTGTTTCAGTGTGGGTTACACTCTTCTAGTTTCCAGTAAAAAATATCTTAGTTCCTTTAAACTGGAATAGACTATCACTCACTAAATAATTATTAATAATTTCTTGCTTAGAAGATGTCTTGTGACTGATCCTTTATTTATTATTTATTATGTAATATCCCTATCTTCCCCATCTTTAGACTTATTAGATTTGTATTGGATGTAATGTTTCAATTGATTTCTAATATTTTTTAATTAATATGTGTGTCCCCAGGGTAGATTTTTGAGCTACTACAAAACATCTGTAAGACCTATTGTATCACTAAAGGTCGCTCCAATAAATACTTTGACCTGTCTAAGGTATCTATACAGTCAAGTTATGATGATCGTTTCAAATTAAATCTTGACCTTCGATGTGCGTAGTAGGGCCAACCATCATATTCTTGCGCAGGTCATTAGAGAATGAAAATCTACCTACAAACTTCATTTTCTCTACTACTACCACTAAACTCCCACGACATTTTCGGGTAAATATTTACAGCTATCAGATACGCAACTGGCATTTACTCGCAGGCAATTTTGTCGTACTCTTTATTAATCCGCTCTCAGCGTTTCTGAAAATAGACTTGTTTTAAATTGAACATCGTGACAATGACTTCTGATTCAAGTCGATGCAATTTATGCTTAAGCGGTTATTGGTAATGAGCTATCTTCCAAAAGAAATAGAGTTATAAATTGCGTAATTGGCGTAAATTGGAACTCGGGAAAATAAAATTATATAACATCACAATACTACTAGTACAGATAGAGTAGCAATACACCAGCAGTTTTTTTGGTAATTTATTGACAAAGTGTTACAAAAGAACACAAAATGGAGATAACATTAGTATTACTATTCACTTTCATTTATTTTATATTATACACATTAAATTACATTTTTAAATATTCATATAAAAATAAAAACATTTAAAAATATAAAAAAATAGTACCTCACCGGTATCGGGAACAGGTTTCAAGCTACCGGCGGTCAGGGCTCCAGAGAGAGAAACCTCCTGACAATGCGGGCCGTGTCCAGAAGTACTGCCTTCTGAATCAAGCCCTTGATCCAGCCGTCTAACGAGAGCCTCCTTAGATGTTGGTCGAGGCTCTTGGCAATTAAGCCATTGGCTGTAGCAATTATCGGCACAATGATCGCTGAGTCCACATTCCACATGTCGACAACCTCATGGGCCAAGTCAAGATACTTTATCTGCTTGTCTTTTTCGGCCTTCATGAGGTTCTCGTCATGAGGAACAGCTATGTCAATAATCATTGCGCGCTTCTCCAATCGATCCACCACCACTATATCAGGCTTATTGGCTACAATAGTGTTAAATAAGATGTACAATGTTCATACATTTTAAATCCAAGTTGGCAGTACTTTTTTAAATAGCAACACTAAGTTACTAATAGCAATGATTATTGTCTATTTTTTTCTCTCTGGTCACATAGATATATGCTTGTAATAACTTGTAACAGTGCAATGTTCCGCTATAATAAAACAGCTTGAGTTAGAACCAATCTCTGCATTTCATTTAAAATAACTTCAGGTTATGGGCCCAGGCACATAATCCTGTATCGTGAGTTAGTTAGAATCAAGAAAAGTTCGGCGTTAGCAGTTACTCATCGGTGGGAAAGAAAGTGAGGTTAAGTCTCACGGCGGCCCGCGGTGTGGCGTGGTACTGTGTTCCCAAAAAGATTACTTGGTTCTGGATTGTGAACAAGGTCGGAAAATGGAGAGTAACAATAATGCGAACACGATCAAGCTGGAGGGATCCAGAAATTGGAATATCTGGAAATTCCAGACTACGGTGCTGTTGAGAGGCCAAGGTGTGCTAGACGTTTTGGAGGGAAAATGTGTTAAGCCCGAAGCTCCTGCTGAAATAACCAAATGGGAAGCTAAAGATGCCAAGGCGCAAACGTTGTTGGTCACGCGGATGACGGAAGAGGCCATGTTACACATCATCACATGCACGAGTTCTGCTGAAATGTGGCGGAAACTTCAAAGCGTGTATGAACAGAAGACTGAAACTAGTATACACATTATTCAGCAACGTTTCTTCCAGTACAAATACGAAAAGGGCATCGATATGTCAGTTTTCTTGTCAGAAATCCAAGAGATGAGAAACTTGTTAAAACAAATGGGCGAGGAGATCTCTGATAAGTTCGTTATCACAAAAGTATTGATGTCGTTGCCTGACGAATATAAGCATTTTGTGTCGGCGTGGGAGTCGGCACCTGACAACAAGCAAACGATTGATAACTTGGTGGCCAGATTATTAATTGAAGAAGAGAGGGTGAAAGGCAAAATTGAAGAGTCACAGCAATCTTCATCCTCTGCGTTCGTTGCGAAAAATACTAAACAAATGAAGTGCTTTAAGTGTGGCAAAACTGGACATTTTCAAAGTGATTGCAGACAAAATAAAAATGGTAGTAGTGAAGAAAACGTAAATAATAAAAAATGTTTCTATTGTGGAAAGTTCGGACATTTCAAGGCGCAGTGTAGGTTTCGTAAAGAAAAAGTTAGTAAAACTGAGAATAAAACGAAGAGTAATGCGTTTGTAGTGTCTAGTTCGTCACATGAACTGCATAAATCAAAGTGGTTAGTGGACTCTGGTGCTAGTGAACATATGTGTCGAAATCGCGCATTATTTACATCATTCACTAGTACCACAGAACAATCAGTGGTTGTCGGCAATGGTGCGACAATTAGTGTCCTCGGCTGCGGACAGGTGGCGGTACAAGTATCGAACGGGACCGAATGGATTGATACGGTCATAGACAGCGTTCTGTACGTTCCGAAACTAAATAACAACCTGTTTTCAGTCAATCGCGCCACAGATAAAGGCTACGTCATGATGATAGATGACAGATCTTGCAAATTTTACAAAGATAACCAAGTTGGTGCGGTGGCGGAAAGAATTGGCAATTCTTATTATTTGGAATTGAGGTATAAGTATAATTACGATACCGCAAGCTCTGCAACACTAATGAAGAATGACTTAAATGAGTGGCACAGAAAACTCGCGCATCAAAACTTTACTTACGTAAAAGATATTCTGCAAAAACATAATGTTGATGTTAAACAAATCACTAAACCTGAGTGTGAGAGTTATTTAGCTGGGAAGATACATCGATTACCGTTTAAAGTGAGAACGTGAGTACAAGGACTTGCGAGCTGATCCATGCGGATACTTGCGGCCCAATGGAAGAAGCATCTATTGGAGGGGCAAGATATTTTGTCGTACTGAAGGACGATTATTCGAATTACAGAAGTGTGTATTTTGTTAAAACAAAATATGAGATTAAATATTGCATTGAAAACTTCATTAATAAGGCCGAAAACATAACAGGAAACAGAGTGAAAATGTTTAGAAGTGACAATGGTTTAGAATTCTTGAATAAAGAAGTGAAAGAACTGTTTTCTAAACGTGGGATAACACACCAAACAACTGTACCCTATACGCCGGAACAGAACGGAAAGGTTGAGAGAGAAAACAGAACATTGGTAGAAGCAGCACGCACAATGTTATATGAAGAAAACTTTCCAAAGAAACTGTGGGCGGAAGCAATTAATACAGCAGTATTTATTTTAAACAGAACTGGGAAAAGTCATGAAAATGGAAGGTCACCATTTGAAGTATGGACAAACAAAAAGTTTGACATTCACCAGTTGAAAGTCTTTGGTACTGAAGTGTATGCACACATTCCGAAGGAACGAAGGAGGAAATGGGACAAGAAAGGTGAAAAAGGGTTGATGGTGGGTTATGAAGATAATGTGAAGGGGTATAGAATTTATTTTCCAGAAACAAATACAGTGGAAATAAAGAGAGACGTTGTATTCCTAAACCGAGATGGTAAGGAAGAGAAACTTCAAGTGAAGGAAAGAGAAGAAAAGGAATATATAACATCTATAAACCTGGAAGAAGAACCTGTGGTAGATAGTAACCCGGTGACAGAACCTAACCCTGGAAATCAGCTAACTACTAACCTAGATGAAACAACGGAGATCACACATACTAGTAGTGTCGGAGAGGATGGATCAGAACACGACTGTGACAGTGAGTACTTACCATGCAGTGATGAGGAACATCTATTGGATGAAAGTGATATACCTTTAGATGAAAGAAGCAAGCGGCTAAGAAAACAAACATCATTTTATAAATGCAATAATGTGCAGTTGGATGAGAGTGAGTGTGAACCAGCTACATACACTGAGGCCATGAACAGACGTGATGCAAGTAAGTGGAGTGAAGCTATTGCTAGGGAACTACAGACTCTTAAAGACAATGACACTTGGGATTTTTGTGATTTACCAGTTAATGGGAAGACGGTTAGCAGTAAGTGGGTCTTTAAGATAAAAAATGTAAATAATGTTTTACAGTATAAAGCTAGGCTTGTTGCCCGTGGGTTTGAACAACAGGAGTCATTTGATTTGTGTGATATTTATGCTCCAGTTGCAAAGTTGTCCACTTTTAGACTATTTGTAGCGGTAGCAACAAAATTAAATGTGCCTATTTATCAAATGGACGTCACGGGGGCCTTTTTATATGGGGAGATAAAAGAAGAAGTATATGTTAGTAAAGGGGCCTATTCAGGAAATAATAATACAGTTAAATTAAAGAAATCTTTATATGGATTGAAAAGTTCTCCTAAGTGTTGGAATCAAAAATTTAATACAGTAATAACAAAAGTAGGTTTTGTGAGATCAAAGTGCGACTCATGTTTATATAAAAAGTATAATGGCACAGATAAAATCTTTGTATTAATTTATGTTGATGACTTGTTAATTTTTGGCACAAATGAACAGGAGATTATAAAACTAAAAAGCACTTTAAATAAGGAATTTAAGATGAAGGATCTAGGGTTCATTTCAGATTTCTTAGGAATAAATGTTAAACAAAATTTGCAAAATGGTACAACTGTTTTATCACAAAGAAATTATCTGGAAAATGTATTAAAAAGATGTAATATGGAAAATTGTAAGCCAATGATGACCCCTATGGATAAAAATTTTAACAGTAAGATACTTGATTCTGATGTTAAATGTGATAAAAAGTTTGAAAAAACTTGTAGGGAAATAATTGGTTGTCTTATGTATGCTATTTCAGGCACTAGGCCTGACCTTTGTTTTGCCATTTCTATGTTAAGTAGATTCCAGAATTCGGCAAATAGTGAATTGTTGAGTGCGCTTAAGAGAGTTTTGCGTTATGTAAAGTATACTATTGATTATAATTTAGTATATAAATGTAATGATACTGTGTTGCAAGGGTTTTGTGATGCTGATTGGGCAGGTGACCAAAGAGACCGAAAGTCTACTTCAGGCTACTTGTTTACTTTTGCAAATTGCTTAATAGTATGGTGTTCAAAGAAGCAATCATCTGTAAGTTTGTCTTCAACAGAGGCCGAGTATATTTCAATGAGTATGGCTGCCAGTGAGGCGTGTTGGATTGTAAATTTGTTACAAGATTTTGATTATCAAAATGTTTGTCCTGTAAATTTGTTTTGTGACAATCAGTCAGCAATACTTAATGCAAGCACAGAGTCTGTAAAACGTTTGAAACATGTGGATGTCAGATATCACTTTATCAAAGAGTTAATTAAAAATAATAAAATTTGCCTTAAGTACATTTGCACTTCAAAACAACCTGCAGATTTGTTAACGAAATCTCTTAGCAAAGAATTAATTGTAAAATTTCTGAAAGAGTGTGGTATAGGTTATGTAACTGTAAACTAAAGCTACTATTGTTGTTGATAATTTTTTCTCTTTGAGTATTAGAATATTTTTGTTCAAATGTATATAACATTGAGAGAGGGTGTTAAATAAGATGTACAATGTTCATACATTTTAAATCCAAGTTGGCAGTACTTTTTTACATAGCAACACTAAGTTACTAATAGCAAAGATTATTGTCTATTTTTTTCTCTCTGGTCACATTGATATATGCTTGTAATAACTTGTAACAGTGCAATGTTCCGCTATAATAAAACAGCTTGAGTTAGAACAAATCTCTGCATTTCATTTAAAATAACTTCAAATAGTCTTGTCAGTGATGATGGATCGATCCCAGTACAATGTGACATTGCCATTTTCAAGAACTGGATCGGGCACATACCTGTAGTATGGTACTTCTGATTCCACGAGGTTGTAATTCATAGCAAGTTGCTGATGTTATTATTATTGTAACAATAGATAAAAAAAGCCTTAAAATATTTCGCCTCAATACAAAGAAATGCCCAGAAATAAGTAAAGAAAATAAGAGTGCATTAAAGAGCAAAAGAGTAAGAGTTAGCTCCTTGTTCGTGCACTATTGTTAATGTTAGCATTAAGTACATAATTTGTGTAGAGAAAATAAACGTTTTATATTATTATTATTTATTAAAACTGATTCTACCTTTGTTCCAATGGACTTCATACATATAGTCGATGGAAAAGAAAATTTTACTAAGCGATAATTTAGAATATTTTTCAATTATTTAGACATTTTACCATTCTCAGATTCTGTAAAGATTTGTCTTTTGATATTTTTTTCCTATTTGTTATTTTGATTAAAATATTACTGAGCGACACTGACGTAACGGGGATCTACCGAAAACAGTCGATCAACATACTAAACAGCTTTTAATTGAAGTAAGAATCGTGCTCATAGATTCGATAAATAGTTAATTTTATAAGCTTTTTTTTCTATTTTTATTTTGACCCTCGTGTAATGTTACCTATGTAAATGCCGCTATGCCATATGCCTATTACGTCATCAATTACCTTGTCACTGCCACATGCTATAAAATACATATTCACAAAAGGATCACATAGGCATTTAACAAAAACTTTTACGACCACGTGTGCAAAAACGATTTTATACGATTATATACCGCTTGGCCGCTTGGTGACAGCACTACGTCTGTGCACTGCGAATGTTTCGCGCTGCACGCCCAAAATAATTACACTTTCGAGGTCACTGCCTACGTTCGCATTTTATTTTCTTCTGTGCATCGTTCAATAGGTAAATCTACAGTATATGTAGGTATATATGTTTTCAGACGCAATAATGGTTTTGTTATTTTTGTTTTGCAGTATAATAATATGCAATGATTTGGTAGAGGTCAGTTTTAGTGACGTGAAAAATAGTGTTTTCTGTTTTTGCTTATCAAGCCAAGATTGTCAATAATTAGTGTTATTCAATAGTATTCAGTTTTTGAAATGGGATGCGTTCTTTCACAGTTCTGGCTGCTTTAGTAGTATTTAATGAGTTGCTTGCGCATTTATCTTCATTCTCGCAAGCATTCATTTCATAAAGGTGAACCTTAATACATTTTTAACTTATTATTTGAGTAGTAATTTTCTCGGCACTTTGCCATGTTCTACAGTGACACGAACTCGCAGATACATTGTAATAAGAGTCATTAGAACAACAGAACGTACCTACCATGAAGGTGAATAACCTCTTCCGGAAGGAAAATATCTTAGGTGTTTAATTTGGTTGAGTATTTAGCATAACCATACTGAAGCAGTGATGAATCATAATGAAATTCATCATTTATCTGGAAAAGGAGTATATTTGGAATGAAATTCAATTCTGAACACTTCATTAAAATACAATCAGAAGGTCAATTTTATTTTATTAATTAAATACGTTCTCATGTCATCATCATTAGTCGGAAGACGTCCACAGTTGGACAAAAGCCTCCAAACGTTTTAGGCAGGCGTCTTGGAGATTGCAGTGAAATTGTTAAGTACACGGAAGCCGCTGCTGCCCGACTTCCGGATTTGCTCTTAGTCGGTTTCTTCAAGACCTTCGAGATGAAATGGGTGGGTGCTATTCTGGCCCGGACACCCCACGGGTAGGTCATCTCCTTGACAATCAATGACAAAATCAGGTCAAAAGAAAGGCATTTTTGGCAGATTGAGAATGGCATTAGAGTACGACCGTTCCTAAAAGGTATAATATTGCCTTTAAATATGCGATTTTTATAAAGAAAATATACACAATATTGAATGAATATTGTCTGCGTCAAAGAGTTAATAGTTGACTGGAGACCATGCCAAAAGTTCTCAAAACATAATTACAAAATTCAGGCCAGCCTTTAACTGTAGAAAGGTATTTCAAGTTGATACAAAGTTCGAATTGGATTAAACTATTTCGTTGTCATTTAGTAAATTATTATAAATTAGCATTGAAGAAGACTGTCTAGGCGTGCTGTGAGGATATAAGAAAATGAAATGATTATGAAATGAAAAAAGGTTTATTGGAATCAACAAGTCATCATACATTAGTGGTGATTGGAGCCTCCTTTTCATGCATTCATAGTATTTATAAAGTACTTGTTCATTGATATTTTACAATTTTTTAAACAAATAAAATAACTTAAAACTATAATGGTTTACATTTAAAAGTTATGCAGAAAGTGCTTGACTGGAATTGCGTGTACGGGTGAGTATGTATGTGTGGTGTGTATGTGAATATAATGTAGGATGTGGACGGGTGAAAAAAGACCAAAATATCATGAAAGTTAAACATAGGTAATTACTCCATCAATCAAAATATCATACCCAATTGAAGCCATTAGATACTGCATCGAGGACATTGATGCATGAAACCAGTTTGTATAACGGTGGTCAAAAGAATAGTCAGCAGCAGTGATAATCTGAAGAAGTGAGCTTAAGGCGACGATATACGACTTTTACAGATTTTAAACTGACAATCACGTCAAAATGTGCAGTGTTAATGATTTGAAAAAAATATATGTTAAATTAGAACATTCTCTTAATCACTTAGTAAGTGAATATTTTTAATTATATTCATATTATATAGTTTAATTAATACGTGAAGTTGTGTCTGACGCGGACAAAACATTGACAATCACACAAAATCTACCAGGTATAATTAAACGAAACTTACACCATCTTACAGACAATTTTATTATCTATCTTTTAGTATACGCCTTTTTTTTTATTTTGAAAGAATACTACTTTTATTTAATTTTTTCGACTAAACTTTGAGAGTTTTGGACGCAAAACTGATGCAGAAAGGACGCAGTCTGCGTCCAAAACTTTCGTTTAATTATACCTGGTAGATTTTGTGTGATTGTCAATGTTTTGTCCGCGTCAGACACAACTTCACGTATTAATTAAACTATATAATATGAATATAATTAAAAATATTCACTTACTAAGTGATTAAGAGAATGTTCTAGTTTAACATATATTTTTTTCAAATCATTAACACTGCACATTTGGACGTGATTGTCAGTTTAAAATCTGTAAAAGTCGTATATCGTCGCCTTAAGATAACCTATTAATCCCTGGGATGATATCGCATTTCATCTAAAATCATCAAGATAGATTCTTACAGACAGTCACTTTGCATAATTTTAATACCATTTAATGGCACACAACGCAAAACTTGAACCGTGGGCCTGGTCTTCAAATTCAAGGTTGCTCAGCTTGCATTGGAGAAAGTGATGCACGGGGTTTTTCTGGTGGATAGAATTCGTAATGAAGTCATTCGCCAGAGAACTAAAGTCACCAGTAAGCCAGAAGAAGTGGGCCGGCCACGTGTTCAGACACACTTTAGAGGGTATACCGCGTTTGGGAAAGCGTAGTGTGGGACGCCGTGCTGCACGATGGACTGACAATTTGAAGAAGGTGGCTAGTAGCTGATGGATGCGGGCTGCCTAAGACCGGGGTGCTTGGCGATCTCTGGGGGAGGCCTACGTTCAGCAGCGGACGGCAATAGGCTGATACGATGATGATAATAATAGCACACAATGTGATGGCTTATCTAATGTCCAGTGGGCTACCGCTGCTGATATACATCTGTAATACCAAAGACCTGGGAGTTACCATCTTAGAGGCTAAGCTAAAGTTTGGCGTTACTGAAAGCGAGGTTTCAAGGGTATGGTGTTTGGGAGATTGGTTACCGATCTTTTACGTTGCTTGAGGAAGATTCTTTCTATAATACGAAAAGCATAATGGTCATAATTAGGTTACAACTCTCAAAACTTGGGTAATAATGTACAGAGAAGAAAACCTATTGCATAAGATTCGGTTTACCGAATTTTAAGAGTAGTGAATTTAACGTTGTATTGAATAAGGACATACTTGAATTCGTCGAAAGTGTTTTCCTAGGGATTACGTTTGATTCTAAGCTAGTGGGGTTCTCACTTAACATCTCTTGCAGGGCGGTTAAGTTCAGCCGCTTACGCTGTCAGAAAAAATCGGTATATGACAGACGTGGATACCGCTAGGCTAGTATATTTTAGCTATTTTTATAGCATCATGTCTTTCGGTATTTTGCTATGGGGACGGGCTGCAGATATGGATTCTATCTTTATTCTGCAAAAGCGGGCTGTCAGAGCAATCTATAATCTTCGCAGACGCGAATCTCTGTAACAACCACGGGTTTTCATCTTAAGTAGTAGCATAGGCCACCATGCGTTATCGAAAGCCCCTGAGATATCCAGAAAGATCCCAATGACGTATTTATGTTCGGACGAATTAACAATTTTCCTAACAGATAGTGCCGCGTCGACGGTAGATTTCCCTTTGGTGAAACCGAATTGATTATTATGAAATTTTGGTCCATCCGGTAGCAAACGTGGAACGATAAGGCGCTCCAGGAGTTTTCCCAAAGATGGTAGAAGTGTTATGGGCCGGTACGACTTCGGGTCATCCGGGGGCTTGTCGCCACTCTTTGGGATAATCCGTATAAAGCCACGTCGCCATATACGAGGAAAAACACCTTCCGCAATGCACCGGTTATAAACAGTTAAGATCGCGTCACCCGCTGTTTTACACGCTTCTATAATCATTCTATTAGATATTTTATCTTCACCTGATGATTTGTTGACTGGTAGTCTCTTGACAACGTCTATGAACTCGTCAGTGGATGGTAGATCTGACGCTGGTGATTCAGGTGGCACCGAAGCCCACGCTCTGATCTGTTGGTGGTATTCGTTGTCGTTCATAGGTGAATCATCGGGTATCAGAGTATTAAGTAGAACTTCCGTTGTTTCTTCGATACCGGTGGTATGTTTATTATTTACTTTAATGTTTTGGACATACGCAAGGTCGACTGATCTATTAGCCTTAAACTCGTGATATATCGATACTCTTGTTTACTCGTACTTTTTAAACGGCTCCGTGAAGCTCAAACTTGGACATCATTCTATGTCGAAGGCTCTAACCATGGGATGTCCTCAAGGTTCAGTTATCAGTCCATATTTATGGAATGTAGGTTTTGATGATTTGCTTGCGATTCCACTTCCTTGCGGTTGTTCATTAACTGGTTACGCGGACGATGGCCTTCTGCTTATTCAGGCAAGTACCCGGGCTGAGCTTGAGAATTTGGCTGACACTTGCCTTCGCTTAATATCTCAGTGGGGCGACCGAAACCGTCTAACCTTTGCACCTCACAAAACCTATCAACTTATTTTAAAAGGTAATCTTAAATCATGGCCTAGTATTAAATTTAATAACGTTCCCGTTAAAAGAAAACAATCAGTGTGCTACCTTGGTCTGGTCTTAGAGAAAAAGTTTTCATTTATTGACCACATAAAAACAGTTGGTGAAAAAGCTAAAAAGAACTTTTATGCCTTGACGAGTATATCTAAAGCCACTTGGGGTCTATCATTTTTAACTTTAAAAACTATTTATGGGGCTACCTATTTGGGATGTATGTGCTACGGGGCACCTGTTTGGGCTGATAGGGCCACCATAGGGGCGGTACGACGTAAATTGCTTCAAAGTCAACGTTTGGCTTTAATATTTTTATGTAAAGCATATAGGACCGTTAGTACTGAAGCCCTTCCGGTTCTAGCAGGCATGCTTCCAGTCGATCTTGAGGTGCAACGACGTGCTGCAATGTACTATTCCGCGCGAGAGACCATGGACGCAAACTTTTTAACTCAACGTGACCGCGCTAAGATCTCTAGATTATTTAAACCACAGACTGACGTCTGGGAGGAACTTTTATCCGAGTGGCAGTGTAGGTGGGATGATTCTAGCAAGGGCCGTCACCTTCATCAGTTCTTTCCATCCGTTCGTGAGCGGCTGGCCAGGACATGGCTGGAGGTGGACCACTGTGTTGCCCAATTTCTAACAGGACATGGCAACTTTAAAAGTAAATTATTTTCTTTCAAGCTTGTTGCTTCGCCTTTGTGTCAATGTTCTACATCTGACTGTGAATACGAACAATCTGCACATCATATCTTATGGGAGTATTCTTTGGCAGAAAGAACGCAATATTATGTTGGATAGTGTACAGGCTACATCCGGTGCAGTTTATTATGCGGACCTTGTGGAAACTAGAACTAATTTCCGTGCGTTCAAGCGTTTTTGCCATACCTATTATTGGAATCAAATTTAATGTAACAGCTCACTTTTTTAGGACCCATTAATTATGTCAATTATAATCCGTGGTGCTTAGCAACTGGGTTTCTCCCAGTTGTAAACGTCCCTTTGTGCCTATTGGCCTAGTTCTGTTCTGTCTCCTGCTTGATTTGAAGGGAAGTGGAAAATATGATTTTCTTACTACTCCGCTGTTCTTTTCTGATTAATTTCGTTGCGGGATCCAAGACAGTTGAATCGTTTCTCTGGGACTTGTCGAGCTTCATTGCTCTGGCGCTTTTCTGGTGGTCGCCACTGTTGATTCTGGCTTACAGGAGTTACAGTGGTTAGGGAATAGTGTGGCGGGCTTGTCCCATAAAAAATAAAAGACGCGAATCTCTAAGAGAATTATTTAAATAGATTAACATCATGACGGTACCTTGTCAAAACATTATGCATGTTCGAAAAAATCTTCATATTTAAAAAAAAAGTAGGTGACAGACAATAATGTTTATACTAGAAATAGGAACAAATTAGATCAGCCAAGTTAGTTTAAGTTATATTGACATGAGTAATGAGTATCGTTATTATTATACATAGACATTTTTATTTATTTACTTATCACACTTCATCTGACAAAATAATATTCATTAGAAACCTTAGTTTTGTAAAATTTAGCAGCATTACATCAATTTTGTAAATGTGAATACCATGGAGCCATTTACTAAGTAAATTATATGTTTGACAAAAATGAGCATGGCGGTTGGGAGCAAAGTCATGCTCGCTCAAATGTTTCGCTGATGGTAGCGCGTGTATTGGATCATTTGGCTCCCTTCAAAATGGTTGAGCTGAATGTTGTTGATTCACGCGCCATGTTCGTGAACGCGGTCGCTGTCAGTAGAGATTGGTCAGCTCTTATCTGCTATGGACTTTATCTTGCTTCTTCTTTATGTTTTGTGTTGCTAGATTACCTTCCTAGTTTTTACATATAGAAGCAACAAGAATTTTGTTTTGTAACTAGTATTTTGTAAAAAAACTTGATTTAAAAGAGTGTCCGTGGAGTTTCTTGCTCGGTCTTCTTCATAGAGACCTAGCTACGTTTTGGAACGAACAACTAGCTTCAACTCTCTGACTAACTGACCGACTCCTTGACAATTCAAAAGTAAATAAATGCTTTGACTTTGACTTTGACTTTATTATGTTTGAATGAAACGTGCTCAATTGTGGGACATCAAGATACATTGAACTTTTGAGTCACAAATACCAATCGGCATTATACATTCAGCATACATATACAAAGTTTTAAAATCCGCAGGATTACGAATTTGGTACACAGCCAACAATGCGGTCACTTTGCTGAATTGTTTTAATTAAAATTAAATGCATCTCAACTAATTTCAGTTTTTGTTACAAATTGCTGTCTTGAAGTCTTGAAATGATCATACATTCAATATTTTATAAAGAAAACGATTGGGCAGGTGCTTTTGAGTCTCATTGTTTTCAATGCGACCGCAACTACTGACTTAAACCCGTCACAGACGTAGCTATAATATATAATAATAATATATAATTCATAGCAAGGCATATTACGATATATTTCAGACGCAGCTATAATTATATATTTTTACTACGTCACCAAAATATTATGTGGACAGATATAGCAAGGCATAATAATATACATTTCAAAAATGTGAAACAAACAACGATCGCAGACGTAATGAGGGCAAAAATATATTATTATATTATAGCTACGTATATGACGGGCTTTAGTCGAATTTTAAAGTACGATTTTACGCACACATTACTATGTACAGATAATAGATTTTTACGAAAGTTACATTTATAAAAAAGAAAATTGGTAATAAATAAGATTCATACTTAAATCAAAGTAAGTAGTTAAAGGGTTAACTAATTAAAAATAAAATCTCATATTTAAAATGTCTTTTTCATTGACTGGAAATCACTTCAAATACTGTAGACTTGATATTGTGTATGTAATCGCGATTAGTACGTACCCCTTATCAAAAATTATTTATCAATATGCTATATACCATACCAATAATTTGATATAACATAATAACTAACGATCAAGGAATAAAGATAAAGATAGACGGACTCGACAGAAATGCGTTGACCTATGCGACGGGCGACGATAACCCTCGGGTCGGTTGGTCCGTTCTTATGAAGTGTGCACAATATTGCTGTTTTGCATATTTGCATATTTTTTATATACTTTTCTGCTCATGGCTAAGTAAAAGTTATATGGATTGATCGGTTAAGGTAAAGCTTTGCTTACTGCGGTTGGTCCGTGATTGGGTGAACATCCATTTCATACCGAGACCCGTTCGTACGGAATGCACGTAAAGCGGATGATCCCGGCTGTCATTCGTAGACCTTTCACATTCGATATAGGTAGTCAAAAGCCAGAAAGTCTGATGACAAGTATTACTAAGAAGTATCGAGATACCCAGTAACTTGATATAGAGGGAAGTGAAAATTGTGTTTTTTTCTACTCCCCCGCTGTTATTTTCTGTTTAAAATTTCGTTGTGGTATCCAAGACAGTTGAAACGTTTCTCTAGGACTCGCCGACCTTTACGACTCCTGCCCACGAGACGGATTTTCGCCAGAGCTAAGCCCGGCGTCAAACCGGGTCTACGTCCGGTCGTCAGTATTGTATGGGACACTATGAAGCTTTTCGCCAGAGCTAAGCCCGGTGTCAAACCGGGTCTACGTCCGGTCGTCAGTATTGTATGGCACACTATGAAGCTTTTCGCCAGAGCTAAGCCCGGCGTCAGACCGGGTCTACGTCCGATCGTCAGTATTGTATGGGACACTAAACCGGGCCATGTTAAAACCGTCTATGGTCGCCCTTATTGCTTTGGCAGTTTTCTGGTGGTCACCACTGTTAGTTCTGTCTTTCAGGAGTTGCAGTGTTTGGGAACGGAGTGGTGAGCTTGTACCCGAAAAAAACGGCCGAGAGAGGCACAAATAAAACTCAGCATGATGACTTGAAAACCTTCCTTACTGATTGGTAAGCATCACACAGGGATGTTCCCTAAAAAAATATTGTGCTTGAGTAGGTGC
Organism: Charanyca ferruginea; assembly: GCA_947361185.1. Classification (NCBI taxonomy): domain Eukaryota; kingdom Metazoa; phylum Arthropoda; class Insecta; order Lepidoptera; family Noctuidae; genus Charanyca; species Charanyca ferruginea. The sequence continues at coordinate 6,039,745 of OX376062.1, forward strand.
CCTGAAACTATGACATCAGACCGCGGTAGACCATGACGAAGCCTTGATAAGACGACTTGGATTTTTGCTCAGGAATTGACAAAACGTTGCGTAGAGTCCTGATCAGTGGAAAAAATTATATATATTAGGTCTTTGCCCAGCAGTGTTTTAAATCTTGAAATAATAACACTGCTGCATTTGGTTTTTGGTACAATTTTTGCTTAATTCTGACTCTTAAGCAAAACGTCCCCCTTTTATTCACTTGACAAGACACGAAATCTTGAAATTTCTTCACCCTACGATGCTGGGTAACTGGGTTTTTTAAGTTCTATACGGACGAAGCTGCAGGTAAAAGCTTGTACTTTTATATAAAGCTGCTTGTTTATGCATTTCTGAGAATATTGTAACGATAGTAGTCACAGGAATCCGCCATCAAATGTCTAGGCATATTGGACAGTCAATAATTTTGCTCGTAACTTTGCCTTCGTCGCGGCGACAGTTTTTTCCTACATTATTTTATACCTACAGGCGTAGAAATTTTCCCAAAATGATATTTGCACTTTTGAAACAAACAATTCAGTCATCAACATATAAATAGGAAGTGAATGACGCAGTTTTCTTTGCAAAAGTCAATAAAATCTGGGTCTTAAGACGAAAAGCACTCTGTGTTAATGGCCGATGGTTTAAATTGTTGATTAATCGAATTTGACGACAATTATTCAATGTGTAATTTTATCAACTTTCTAACAACTAAATTCGGTTAAAATCTGTTTTATACAACTATAGGGAAGAGGATTTCGCGTTGGAAGTATTTTATCTGACTGTACAGTTCGAATCATAGTCAAAAACATATCGTTTCTGACACTGTCATATATTCGGACACTGTGTCTTATATTCGGACACAGTGTCCGAAACGATATTTGCCCGAATCCGCCGCATGTTGTCCGCTCCGATGTGGTCCGGGTTTTAGTAAGCAATAATTATACACACATCAAAGTTGTTTTCGGTGTAGTACAATTATTGTATCAAATACTCAACAGTTTATTTTCACAGGGGCACCGTCAGCTGTCGCCTTTCCCGCATAGGTAACTAGCAAACGTAAGGACCGAAGTAGAGTAATACTCGACTTGGCATAGACGAAGGTATAATTATTTTCTGATATTAATTTCAATTATTAATAACACTAATTTACTAAACTTCTAGTACAGTCAAATACTTTGTTAAATGTTGTTTCTTTTGAATTTTTAAATATACTTAATAAATTGGTTTATTTCAATCTATTAAATTCCCAGGTGACGGCCATGTGGAGTAATTTTTTGATGCCTTATTATTTTCGTTTTTTTTTTGTTTACTAATTGTAGGTTATCTTTTTTATTATTTTCGTAAATATTGTAAGTATATTAAATTTGATTGAAATAAAATAATCTAATAAACAAAGCGACTCTTGAAATCAACCTTGACTTCTGTGCTTAATAATAATACCACCCTATTATTGTCACACTGCAGGGCAAAGGGCTCTTCTCATACAGAGAAGGCACGACCATTGAGGGATCACCACGCTTGTGTATTTATGTTATTGAATATGTAATATCTTCTTGGTTAACTGGTAAAGCATTTTCACCCTTGGATCTTTAAGGTCTATCCACACATAATTATCAGGGCCGTGCCCGGAACGTGATAGGACCGTGGTCGTGCTAAGACCGTGCGTCCGGGTCCCGTCAGGGCTGCTTCAGGGACTTTTTGTTCACACACGTCAGGGATGTGACCGCACCGTGGACAGGCCGCGACCTTCCATCTGTACCCCTCAGTCACCATATTGTTATATGTTTATTATACAACATGTAACATAATTAACGCACATCCTGAAAGTAGTTTGTCCAGAATTATTTACTGAAACGATTTGTATAATTTTTAATATACGTATTATTTTACCCCAATAATAATTAAAACTACGTAAATAACAGTCACACTACCGCTGTACAGTCAAATCAAACTGAAATGGACCGTAAATCAAGGCAATTATCTTTTTGACTTGTACCTACATATGTGACTGTGTGTGTGCGTAGCTTTGTACCGTAACCACAACGTTCTTCCAGAATTAGTATAACTAATTTAATAAATAAACAACGCCTATAAATTTTAAACAAAAAAATCAGTATATGTACTATGATTATAAAATCATAATTATTATACTAATTGGGGTGTCTGAGGGTGTGCGTTAATTACGTTACATGTTGTATATATAACATTATATGCGTACCGCTTCTATGAAAAACTCGTCATTCATTTTTTTTTATTTGTGCAACGTGCTTGAAAAATATCGTCAGTGCCCGGACTAACTCCGTGACTTGCACGGGTACGTCACGGTGTTGGTCGGCCCGGGCACTGAAGCTGCGTTGCCGGCCCCGACAAGGACGTGTGTGAACGAGTTCATATAAAATGTTCACAACGAAATTTTTTTAAGCATGGACACGGTCCGTCCACGTCCCTGGCACGGCCCTGATATGTGTGAATAGAGCTTTATTGTTGCATAAAGTTTAAGCAACTAAATAGGTAATAGAATTATGATTATCAACGGTTTACCTTGGTCTATTCTGTAAAAAGCTGTCAGTGTATTTAGATGATTGTGGAAATATAATTTTGGATGGATGCAGAAAAGATGGATGAATTGTGTGAAGAATGATGATGGTTGATTGGAAGGAATGGAAGAAGAAAACGTGTTGAGCCGATCCCAAGTAACATGGGACAAAGGCAAAAAAATGATGAGCTTGAGGTCTGACTGCCTGGTCTGGTTCAGGAATGGAGTGTTCAGCTAAATTGGTCACAGGAGATTTTGAAGAACAGTAGACGGAAAAACTCTTAAACCTATATTAATAAACAAAACATGCCACGTGCTTTTCAAATATGTTGCTGTCTCTATCTTGAACATGTAGTTTGACAGTCGAGCGACAGTGACAACAGTTATAACGCTTATGTCAAAGCACGTGCTTAGAAACGTTTATTTATGTTGACCTTAGATATGAGTGTTAACGCCATCTAGCGGAGGAGGACGCTAAATTACGTGTGGCCCTCTACCGTCAAGTGGACCGAGGCTTGGCGGTCGCGAATAACAGCGAATGGGAGCGGAGCAACGACAGTGCGCGGAGCGCTGATTGGTCGGCGCTGAGGAACTCGCGCCGAGAAGCTTCTATTCGTTCGTTCCACGGCGCGTCTGTCTTCAGACACAGAAGAAAAAACATGGTAGTCGGTTCACCATCGAAATCTTTTTTATTCATATATAAATACACATGTAAATTCGTTAATAAACGTCTTAACAGTATAAAAATAAATCGAATCATTGAAGAAGTCTGACCCGCAAACCCACAAACATATTGGACCTTCGAACTGGATCGGAGCGGCTTCAAGAAAACGTACAGGTGGAAGTCGGCAACCAGCAGGAAATTAAAACGGTCAGGCCATTCAGTGTTCCTATCCAAACCCATCCTCAAGGATCATTTGTGTTAATATCGTGTATCTTGTGCAAAATTCCAGTTACATAGACGTGCCGCGAGCCCGCGCTTGAAATACGAGTACCTAACTACCGCCATATTGTTGAGCGGCGTTGCTTCGAGTTCGATCGAGCAAGTTAAAATCTGTAAGTACTTTCTTCTTTCTCTTGCAATCTCCCAGAATGCCACTCGACGATTATAAAGATTTGGTTAAGAAAAGAGGTGTAGTGAAAGGAAAGTTTACTGTGTTCGTTAAATATGTGCAATCGTTACAAGATCTAGAAATAACAGAATCTCAAAAGATAGCTCTAGAAGATCGTTGTAATAACATTATGTCACTATTAGAACAGTTTACAAACATTCAGGATGATATAGAATTTCACTTACAGGATTCTGAACTAGAGTTAGAAAAACAATTAATTGAAAGAGAAACCTTTGAAAGTCTATTCTATGAGATCACATCTAAGGCGAAATGCACGCTTAAGAGTAAAGAAATTATTGATAACGATGTTGAAGGTTCCAACAAGACCTTTAGCATCAAATTACCCACTATTTCATTGCCTTCCTTTGACGGTTCATTTGAACAGTGGTTAGAATTCAGAGATACCTACTTATCCTTGATTCATAATTCTAAAACTATAGACGATATTCAAAAATTCCATTACTTGCGTTCCGCGCTCACTGGCACTGCTAGTCAAATAATAAAATCGTTACAGTTTACTGCTGAAAATTACACAATAGCCTGGAGTTTATTGGAGAACAGATTTAATAATAATAGATTACTCGTTCAAAATCACGTTAAAGCTCTGTTCTCATTGCAGTCTTTACACAAAGAATCTGCATCTCATATTCGTAAGTTGATAGATAACGTACTAAAAAATATTCGTGCTCTTAAAGGTCTAAATGAGCCCACAGATCATTGGGATACGTTAATCATATTCCTTATTGTTACTAAGATGGATTCAACTACCGAAAAAGAATGGGAAAACCATAAAAGTGCACTTTCTAAATTACCAAGTCACGCTAATAAAAAAATAACTCTAAACGATATGATTACATTCCTTACTGACAGGGCGGACATGTTAGAATCTATTAAAGGTACACATGATTCTGGTAAGCAAACCTCCGATGGTTCCGTAAAGAAATCATCATCATCATCCAATCCATCAAAGCATGCTAACTCACATAGTTACGTCGCAACACGTAATAATAATAATTCGTCTAAATCATCACAAAAACCTATTTCGAACAATGATTCAAAACGTTACCAAAGGTGTATTATGTGCAAAGAGAATCATCCGCTTTATTCGTGCAGCAAGTTCAATGACCTTTCTATGAAGGACAAATTATTATTTGTAGACGAGAACAAATTATGTAAAAATTGCTTGCGTGCTGGACATACAGTGTCTCATTGCTGGTTCGGCGCCTGCAAATTATGCAATCGTAAACACCATTCGCTTCTTCATGGTGAGTGCTGTGATAACGGCAACATGTCAAAACCTGTAGGGCCGCACGACGCGCAAGCGCCGGCGTCCACAACGTGTCGCGAGTCCGAAGCTACGGGCAGCGCACATAGTACAGCGCTACACAGTGCGTCAACTTCAACGCGTCAACAAGTTGACAACGAGTATTCATTTCAAGAACCCGTTATTCTTTCAACTGCATTATTAGAAGTATTAGATCGTGATAATAAGTATCACACTATTCGTGCTATTCTAGATAATGGCAGTCAACATTCATTTATCACAAAATCGTTATGCGAAAAATTAAAAATTCCTTTGATACAGTCCACAGTACAAGTCGCAGGGGTAGGTAATTCGGTAACCCAATCTACACAATCATGCAAAGTGCAATTGCGATCTAAAAATAGTGAATTTAACACACACTTAAATTGTCTCGTCCTACCTTGCATTACTGCAACGTTACCTTCTGTTACTCATAATATCGCAAAGTTTATGATTCCGAGTCATGTATCACTCGCCGATCCTAAATTTTTTATGTCCAACAGAATCGATTTATTAATCGGCGCAGATAAGTTTTGGGAACTTTTAAGTGAAGGATTAATTCGACTAACAAACGGCCCATACTTACAAAATACTAAGTTAGGTTGGGTTGTATCTGGTGTCATACATAATATAAAAGGTTCATCCGTTAATCGAGTCCAATGCAACTTTACGCACGCGCACGACAACTTAGACATTCAATTAACTAAATTTTGGGAATTAGAGGAGATAAGTTCAAAAACCGGTTATATGTCTAAAGAAGAACATGATTGTGAAAATTTATTTATAAAAACAACTACGCGTGATAGTGACTGTCGTTTCTCTGTGCGCATTCCACTACGCGAATCAGCTGATCAACTAGGTGACTCATACTTACAAGCCGAGAGTCGGTTCCTCGCGCTCGAACGCAAGTTGGGTCGATGCACACCGAGTTATAAAAAATTATACTTTGATTTTATGCGTGAATATTTGGAACTCGGTCATATGACAAAAATAGATACTTATACATCTCCACATTACTTCTTACCGCATCACGGTGTATTTAGAGAACATAGTACAACTACGAAATTACGAGTAGTATTTGACGCTAGTGCTAAAACTACTTCCGGTCAATCGCTAAATGACATACAATTGATTGGCCCGTCTTTACAAAATGATATTGTTGCCATTCTCTTAAGATTTCGTCAGTACACATATATTGCCTGTGCAGACATCGAAAAAATGTACAGACAAATACTAATTCAACCCGATCAACAATGCTTGCAATTAATTTTATGGAGAGAAAACCCGTTAGATGCGCTCGGTGTGTACCGGCTTAACACAGTAACTTACGGTACGGCGTCCGCGCCATACCTAAGTATGCGATGTTTACAACAGCTGGCGTCGGAATGCACTGATAACGACATCGCTCATATCATAAACAAAGATTTCTACGTTGACGATCTGATATCGGGTTGTGACGATAAAATGGAATTATTAGACATTTGTAATAAAGTTTCTACGGTATTACAATCGGGTTGTTTCTGTTTACGAAAATGGTTATTTAATTTCGATTTGTCAACTTTAAACGCGTCAAAGAATTTATCTCTAGGCGAAAGCTGTCAAAGTAAAACTTTAGGTTTAGGTTGGTTCGCAAATACAGACGAGTTACATTATACAACTAAACTTAAATTAAACGGGAGTCACGTTACTAAGCGCATTATGTTATCGGCAATCTCGCAAGTTTACGATCCGTTAGGTCTATTAGCGCCTATTGTAATACTTGCAAAAATATTACTACAGAAATTATGGATGTATAAAATCGGATGGGACGATCCGGTACCTCATGATATTTTAATTAATTGGCAAAAATTCGTTGACACTCTTGACTATTTGGGTAAATTACGTATACCACGTCAGGTTATAAACAGTAAAATACAATATATAGAATTACATATATTTACTGACGCCTCTCAATGTGCTTACGGCGCTTGTGCTTACGTGCGTATGTACTCGGATAGCAATACTAATGTATCCGTAGCTTTGTTATGCGCTAAGTCGAAGGTCGCGCCTGTCAAACCGATAACCATACCGCGTTTGGAATTATGTGGGGCACTATTAGGTGCAAAGTTGTACACGAAAATTATAAGTTCACTTCGTTCGAAATTCACTAATGTTTATTTCTGGTCCGATTCCACAATTGTGCTGGGATGGCTACGAATGCCACCTAACACTCTTAAAACGTTCGTACAGAACAGGGTGGCTCAAATTAATGAACTTACGGGTAGTTTACCATGGTTACACGTAGGAAGTAAATCCAACCCAGCTGACTTGGTGTCACGCGGGGTCACGCTGGACGCGCTGCGCACAGCTGATATTTGGTGGCACGGCCCAACATTTTTGCACGAACGGCTGTGTGATTTTAGTTATGATCACAGCTGTCATAATGTCAACTTTAACGAACTGCCAGATATTAAAGTAACCACTACACTGTTAGTACATCATACTAATGAGAATACTTTTCCGTTCGAGAGATTCTCTTCTTTTACTCGCATGAAGCGTGTATGTGCTTATATTTTGCGTTTCATTGATAACGTCCGTAATAAAATAAAGGTAAATCGTCAATACGGCCCGCTTCAAGTAGATGAGTTAAATAAATCTATTATTAAATTAACTCAAATGTCACAGAGTCAATCGTTTCCTGATCTTGATATTTCATCAAAAGGGAATGTAACCTTAAAGGCTAACCGTAGTATTTCTGGTCTTAACATATTTGTTGATGATAATAACATTATTAGAGTTGGGGGTAGATTAGATAATTCTTTAAACTTTTCATACAATAAAAAACACCCCATCCTGTTGTGTAGCAAACATACTTTTACACGCCTGTTATTTCAATATGAGCATAAGCGCCAGCTTCATGCCGGTCCTCAATTATTGTTAGCTAGCATACGAGAAAATTGGTGGCCCCTCAGAGGCCGCAATCTGGCTAGAAACGCTGTACATACATGTGTGACATGTACACGTATTAAGGGTAAAACTGTTTCAGTTCAAATGGGAAACTTACCTGTAGAGCGGTTAGAACCAGGTTATCCCTTTATAAGGTGCGGTGTAGACTATGCAGGACCCATGTTTATTTTGAACCGTAAAGGGAGGGGCGCTAAATTGGAGAAATGTTACATTTGTTTATTTGTTTGTTTCTCAACGCGTGCAGTTCACTTAGAATTAGATACTAATTTAACAACTGATGCTTACATATTAGCTCTAAAACGGTTTATGTCTCGACGGGGTAAACCTGCAGAAATATTTTCTGACAATGGTAAGAATTTTGTTGGAGCAATGAAGGAACTTACACAATTTCTTAAGAATAATCGTGATAATATTACGGAGATCTTAGCTGAGGATAATATAAAATTTAATTTCATACCACCGTATACACCGCATTTCGGGGGATTGTGGGAGGCAGGAGTAAAGTCTTGCAAATATCACATCCGTCGTGTTATTGGCAACGCGAACTTAACGTACGAGGAGTTTAGCACGATCTTAACACAAATAGAGGCCGTCTTAAACTCTCGACCCATGTATCCACTGTCCACAGACCCAACTGACCTTCTTCCCCTCAGCCCTTCTCTGTTTCTGATTGGCCGACCGCTCACCGCACATGCCAGCCCAGACCTGACAGCTACAGCTTCACATCGCCTATCCCGTTACGACCGTGTGGAACAGATGCGCCAGCAGTTCTGGCAGAGATGGTCAAAGGAGTACATAGCGGAGCTACAGACCAGAACGAAGTGGAAGACAAGTAAGGAAGAATTGATACCTAACACTCTTGTACTCATCAAGGAGGATAATCTTCCCCCTCTCAAGTGGCGCTTGGGAAGAATTCTCCATACCTGTCCTGGGAAAGATGGCCTGTCAAGAGTCGCTGACATCAAAACGGCGACCGGGACGGTGCGAAGGGCATTCTCAAAAATATGTCCTTTGTTACCGCCAGAAGAGAAGAAGACGGATACACAATAAACATCCATTATCCATTCGAAGCTGTCAACGTCATCGGTACTTCGTTGGAAGGCAGGAACTTCCAAGGCTGGGGGCATATGTTAACGCCATCTAGCGGAGGAGGACGCTAAATTACGTGTGGCCCTCTACCGTCAAGTGGACCGAGGCTTGGCGGTCGCGAATAACAGCGAATGGGAGCGGAGCAACGACAGTGCGCGGAGCGCTGATTGGTCGGCGCTGAGGAACTCGCGCCGAGAAGCTTCTATTCGTTCGTTCCACGGCGCGTCTGTCTTCAGACACAGAAGAAAAAACATGGTAGTCGGTTCACCATCGAAATCTTTTTTATTCATATATAAATACACATGTAAATTCGTTAATAAACGTCTTAACAGTATAAAAATAAATCGAATCATTGAAGAAGTCTGACCCGCAAACCCACAAACAATGAGGTTGGCTGGTAGATGAAACATGACGTTTGATATAATATTGAGAAGTCTCGTATGGTCTAACTTAGTAGGGCAATTGTTAGCAAATTTGGTAATAACTACATAGATACTAGTTATGTTATGTATAGCAAAGGAAGTCGATATTATGAATACAGTAGTACTATAGTAGTAAATAATAGATAATAGTAGTATAGTAGGTAAGTAGCTTAATAAAAAAAAAAGTAGGGGCGATGTTGCCAACGATTTTAGTTAGGGCTAATTCTCGTAATTTTATGACGCACCGATGAAGTTGTAGTAAAGGTGCAGTTAAGTTTAAGTTTGAGTGATAAACGGTATTCTTGTAATCTTTGAACTGCGCGTAAGCTGCGCGTGAACTGCACGTCAACTGTACGACAACCAAACTTACTTATGGTGTAGCCACATGAGAGAAAAAATATATAATATTAAAATAATACCCCCGTATATACCCGATTTTAGTGTTATTAACTGTCATTTTGAGACGTCAAACGGATAGTAGAATACCGATCATGTTGCGTTCCGAAACTCGCACCAAAGACGCGCAACAGTAGAATGCCGTTATTGCGCTCGCGTGATGCGAACTTGACGCGAGCGTGTCTGAAAGCGTCTCTAAATAGCATACGAAAAGCGTTGTTTTGATCAAAACTTAACTGCAACTGCACTGCAACAGCACTTCTTTGTTAGTTACGTGAATTAGCCCACAGGTCATAATAAAAAGATTACATACATTTTTCTAAATACATTTTTTTTTATATATTTTTCTGAATAAATATGCAAGAAGTATGTATACTCCTTTATAACTGTGTAAGTATGCATTAGATACGCTGTTTTAATTTTTAAAGGTCGATAGAGGGTCATTTATTAATTAACGATTTTAATTAAACATAACAATTCTGTTATTACTAAGAAGATGTGGTGTTGGTGTGTTCGTAATTTTCCAAACTACAGCTTTTTTACAAAGCCAAACAATTTAATATTTGCGTAAGTAAATAAATACTGATTAAATTCAATAGAATAGTAATTATTTCAACGTAAATACGTGACCTTAGAACTTATGTACTTACCTAATAACTTTGTCCTAAAGCAGTAAAGCTACAAACATCTCAATGTAATAAAATTCTCATAACCATTTCGTAAAAAAGTCAAGTAAAAGTTACATCAGTTTTCGTATCACAAGAACGTTTCAAAGTTATGCGATTCTCTATCAAAACTTACTAACTCAGATAACTATTTAACGAGAACCCGAGACTCATACCCGAAACTGTCAAGAATGTTGATCCAATTTTTTATGTAACACTAACATCACAATTTCTCAAAGTTAAATTGGACAACATCGGCAATAAAACTGAAATAAAAACTAAACATCGTACCGAAATGAGACATTACGTCAATAACGCTCATAAAAATACGTAATACAGTGAAAGCAGTGTAATAAACAATTAAAAACAATAATCTAAATTAGCATAATTCACTCACCGGTTGAAACTGATAGACATCAAACATACACACACCACAAATTGAACCACACACTGCACGTAATTAGGACGGCAAACCCGTCGAGAACTTTTGCTAATCAAGCGGATTGTTAGCAAACTTTCACACCGTAGTCCACGTGTTGCTTTCACACTTTCGTACTCAGGGAAAACAAATTTTATTTCATGAGCGCCGGACGCCCCACTCGGCCTTCTTTCCCGCTACTAACTGACAACTGACTGACCGTATTTTCTTATACATATACATATAAACAATTTATTTTCATAGCGCATCGATGCGACTAATGTAAGGAATGGCGTGTCGGATTTTTGATTTTAGAAATGATGATGCTATTTTGGTTTTGCCAACATTGTCGCGACTGTATCGGTTCGGAGTTTGCGCGGATGGATTTAAGACTTTAATAAGTAGGTTATTAGCGTTCAAAGGTGAGTGTGACGTATTTTTATTTTTACTTTTTAAAATACTTCTTTTTGTAAGTTTTACTGTTAATATATTTTGATCAGTGTTCGCATCATTTAGTAAAATATATCTTAATATAATTTTTATTTGGTTGTTAATATGAATAACTCTGTAATAAACAAATTAAAAGCTTAGGAGAAGATCGGTTTTATTCGAGCGTTTTCGTGAGTATTCGCCAGTAATAAAATAGTGTGTATAAAATGCGTGAGAGTGAGACTGGCCTATATCTTTTATTCAAAATTTAAAGAAGTTGCTAAATACCGATCTGTAGGTTTTAATAATAAGTCTCTATCTGTTGTTTGTTTTATTGATCATTGATTTTGTGAGGGGATGTGGCTAAGTAAAGGCCCCTACTGGTCGATCGGTCATAGTTAAGCTACGCTTGCCGCGGTCGCTCTGTGGATGAGTGACCATCCATTTCCTACAATTCCCTGTCTCGGAACACATACTCGTATATCTTTAATAGCCGTTATGAGTCAGAAGCCAGAAAGTCAGACAACCAGTCTTACCAAAAGCCATCCCAAACACTCTATGTCTGGGTTGTGGTCATAGAGGCAGTTGCTTTATGTAAACCACTGGTATTCAGCTGCATCCAGTTAGACTGGTATTAACCCCATCATAGTTAGGAAAAGGCTAAGCGATGATGATTAATGGATGATGAATGGATATTGTGAACAATAATAAAAATAATTGTCACATACATCAGAAAAGGGGGTCTTTTTCAAAAGCTTTTGTCGAAAATAAAGGGACATATAGACACGCGAACAGCGCATTATCTGTACAACAACAAATATTACAATAGAGAACATTATTATCTAATATCGGGTTAACAATGAGTTGCTTGTTGATTGTAAATGACAAAAAAATATTTTAAACTAGCACTTGACTCGCGATTTCGCCCGCGTGAATTGCTTTTGAATCCCGAATCTTTTGAAATTAGAATATAGCCTATAGCAGTCGGGGATAACGGTGCTTCCTAGTGGAATAATTTTTAAAATCGGTTAAGATTTTTTCGAGTTTATTCATTAAAAAAAAAAACAAATAAATTCTACCCCTTTATAATATTAGTTTATAAGATATAATATCATAGTAGAGACAATACAAATGGACTGAGACAATACAAATGAAATTGAGCTCACTTATTTTTTTATTTAATATTTGGTAACTTATGGAAAATTAAATCAAAAAAGAAATAAAAAAATAAGTTAGTTTTTTTTAAAATTGGAATTGAACCCTGAGTTAAGTTTTTGATGCAAGTGACCCTTACCCTTATACAACGGTGTCAAAGGTCCACGTCATAATTGTATATTGTGATCACAGAAATAATACTTTGGTCGGAAAAGGTAACTGACCTTAAGTTCTTCCAATATAAATTACTAGCTTTTGCCCGCGAGTTCGTCGTCATGAATGTCGATTACCGCGAATGCAAACGAACGCCGCGGATTAGTAAGTAGCCTGTATCTTTTCTAGGGTATCTTTTCAAGTTTAATCTGTATCAGATTTCATAAAAATCAACTCCGTACTTTAGCTGTGAACGCGTGACAAACAATCAAAACAAAAATCAATTAAACAATCTTTTTTTTTATCAATTACATAAAAAAAGTGATGAAGCATTTAAAACAGGGCATCAATTATTGAGATTTTGTTATTAAAAATAATTGTCTGATAATATTATTTCTAGCTAAAGATCACTTAAATCAATAATACTTTGTTAACTTAAACTGGCTTCTACCCGCAAATTCGTCCGCATGGAAGTGAACTATGTGGTGGAGGTGGGGGTGTGTGGTGTGTGGTGGTGTGGTGGTGTGGTGTGCTGTGTGGTATGGTGTGTGGTGATATGTGGTGTGTGTGTGTGGTTGAATATAGTGTAACTAACAAATTGTATAACACCTAACGTACATCCTATAATGCACCAAATAAAGGTATCATTCATTCATTACAACATACTCTATGTTACTCACTGATAATGTAGCTTTCTATAGGTGAAAGATTTTTTAAAATCTGTTTACTAATAATCAAATATTTTCTCTTTACAATATTAGTTTAGACTACACAAAACTTTGGCTAAACTTTACCTACTATACAATAGAATTGATTAAATCTACAAAACTACAGTATAGTATTAATGTACAAGTATGTCTAGAGTAGTAAATGTTTTGTTGTGATTTCTCCTGGCAGCCCTGAATCAATATTAACTAAACGGATTGATGTACACCGAGCGTATAATTATCCAGTGAAAAAGAAAAAGTTTCAAGTTTTTTAAATTTAGTTTTTGTCATGCTCGACTGTTAATTAAGATACTGATTCTGGCGTTTAGCGACGTGATACTAGCATAGCCTTACTGTTTCTTCCCTAGCCTAGATTTTTACTAATATTCATTGTTGGAGTCAGCTTTCAGTCTAAACAGATGCAACTGAATACCAGAATTTTATTTAATTATAAAGCAACTGCCTACCTGACCTCCTCAACCCATAGTCACTGGCAACATGATACTCCATGATAAAACTGGAAGTAAGACATTTACTTTGGGTAATACGATGCCCTTTAGTAAGACAGGTTTTCTGACTTTCTGGCTTATGACTATCCGTAACTATGATTGTCAAAGATCTACAAATGACAGCCGGGACTACCTGCAGTAACCCAAATAAAGTTTTTTGAAGGTGCACTCAAAATGTAGAAGAGAGCCTTCTCTTCCACATTTGTTGCTTAGTATATAATGGGTAGCCTTACAATTAGTAAAGCCAACGGGCAGCTGTAGTACTTTCCTAAAAACATAATCAAGACACAATTGTACTGAAAAAATACCACACACACAATAAACCATAAGGTAGACTAATCCAGGTTCACCCATCCAATTTTTCACCCCCACAAACAATACAAAACCTGTCAACGTAATTATCTCCAGGCGGTGTACCCCAGCCGTTACAAAGGTAAGGCTAGCTAAAAGCAAATGGCCGAATCGATACAGAGCCTTTAATAATTGATACCACTGTGGACGTTGGATTCGGAATTTACTTTTACATGTCTTATCGATCCGAGTTAGGTTCGTTGTAATTGTGGTGGTAAGGGAACCGTGGGGTAATTATGGATAATTTGGTGTATTTCTTTTTACTTTGTAACTTTACGGCACTTATAGGTTCGACCCCGATGTTAAAAGTTTTCCCATTGGTTTCTTTGTGTGTTTATGTGTGACAATGTTGTTGTCTTATTTCTTTGCCTAATTAAAGGAACCTTAATCAAGATATTGTATTAAAAATATGATCATATTGGCCTTTTTTAATGTTTAATATATATGTCGGATCGTCACGGAGCGATCGAGGAGGAGTGCCGAGCGGTATAGTACATCGTCAGGACTATAGAATAGAATAGAATAGAATAGAATAGAATAGTTTTATTTTGCAAATATGGGTAATACACAATAGTTGTTTTATCACATTAAAGCTCTGCCATATTTTACCATTCGGCATGCAAACATTTATACATTATATACGAAACATTATTATTATTATGAACTTACATTTTAAAACCAGATTAATTCAGATATTATTATTACAATTATTAATCATTCAAAATTATTAATAAATTATTACATTATTATTCAAACAAAAATCATTACAACTAATAAATTATCATTAGAAATATCATTCAATATGTCAGTAAGTAAGTATGTAAGTAAGTCATTTATTTTGCAAATACGGGTATAGTACATGGTGATGAACAGATAAAAGTTGGGACCAGCCATATTTTGCCTATAGGCATGCAAACAATTATAATTTAACTCTAAGACAATAAAGGCAACAACACAACTTGTCTAGATCACTGTAATGTAACACAATTAATATTACAAAGATAGACAATGCTTATTCAAAATGATTTCTCAGTAAGGAATTCGCTGACAGTATAGTATGCTTTATGGGTTAAAAAGCTTCGAAGTCTGATTTTAAATAATGATAGAGGCATTTCTCTCCGCAGCTTAGGCAGTTTATTATAAATGACTGAAGCCATGCAGTATACACTCTTGCGCATTAGTGCTGTTTTGGCGGGGTAGGAACATAGTAAGTTGTTGTCACGTCTATTACGTGGAACTACGTCAGCCAGACGCTTAAAACGATTTGGGTTCGACTTCACAAACACAGCTACTTCCATTATGTACAGACTAGGTAGTGTTAATATTTTGTGCTGTTTAAAGTATGGCATGCAACTATCAGTGGATTTAAGCTTAAACATCGCGCGTAGACATCTTTTCTGGCATTTAAAAACTGTTTCTCTTTCGGTTGAGTTTCCCCAGAATATTATACCGTAACGTAAATGGGATTCTACAATGCCATTATAAGCCGTAAAAAGTGCATCCATATCTATTATTGGGGATAGCGAATGAAGAGCGTATGCGGATTTACTAATTCTCTTACATAAAGTGTCAGTATGTGCTTTCCAATTAAGACTTTTATCTATTATAAGTCCCAGAAATTTTGTATTTTCCACTTCTTCTACAGCTTCATTGTTGTAATGTATATTAGGGCTAATTCTAGGAATCCGCTGACTAAAATGTACAGCTTTTGTCTTTTTTAAGTTTATTTTTAAATTATTTGCCTCTAACCAATTAACAACATTTTTTAAACAATTATTAATGTCCCTTTCATATGTCTCCACATTTTTACATGATATTGTTACAGTACTATCATCCGCAAACAGCGCTATTGGTTGTTCAATACATTCAGGTAAATCGTTTATGTACAATATGAATATAAAAGGACCCAATACGCTCCCTTGTGGTACTCCAAACATAACTTTACGCTCTGAGGATCGATATACCTCTTCGCGCTTGCTATCTGGATTAATTTGACAAATTTCAGTTATTTCAGTTATAGGCGTTCCCATTATCCCATTAGGGATAAACAACATACCTGTGAAAACAATTACACACTATTAGTAAAGAAAACAATACAAATGGTAATCAGTAACAAGAATAAAGTAAGTTCAAGGTACAGCAACAATACAGTTAATCGAACAGACCATTAAGGTCCCACAGTTCGTACAGTGGCGAAGCCACCCAATAATAAACGAACAAACCCTTAAGGTTTATAGTTCGTACAGCAGCCTAAGCCACCCAATGATAAACGAACAAACCCTTAAGGTTCATAGTTCGTACAGTAGCATAAGCCACCCAAATACAAAGTGTATCGCTCGCTAGCAGCAAGCCTATACAGCTATGTGAATATACAGCAGCGCTGTACCAGGTAAACCGACAGTATTGTCGGGAGCAGGAACTCTTTACTGAGCCGAATCCGAGGATCGACTGCCATACTTACGGAGTGCACGCTCTTTTATAAGGCGATTCCCCCCACCTTGCAACCTCTCCGTACAAGTCTATCCAATGCCGCACGGAAGTGCGTCACGCGTTTACTTGATACAAAACACTACAATGTACTAAATCTAATAAGATTTAATTATAAAGCAATCAAATACCACACTAATAATTGTCATGAATAAACAATAGTGATTTCATAAAGTAATTCGTTTTACATTCAAAGTAACGTGTCAACAATTGTTTTGAATAAAACCATCGATAACAATTATCGAAATAAAGTAACCACAAATCAGTGTGCACACACAATTAATCATGTTTCGAATTAATAGACAATAATTGATACTAAAATCACTTAAATTGATAATAAGAGAAACAAATCATAACAAATTTAGTTAACTCCCACTATTGTGATTAATAAACCGTCTCCGACATATATATATATATTTTAGTTAAGTTATATATACATACACACTAACACACCACACATGACATGACATTAATAGATCTTTGACAGTCGTTATAGGAAATCAGAAGCAAGAAACACTGATAACCAGTCTTACCAACAAAGGGGTATCGTGTTACCCAGCTAACCCAGTAGCTGAGTAACAGGTGCAGGTCAGATAGGCAGTCATTCCATGTAAAACACTGGTATTCAGCTGCATCCGGTTAGACTGGAAGTCGACCCAACATAATTGGAAAAACGCTAATCTGATGATGATTTCAAAAGCTGTATCAACCGGTCTGTTCTGAAAAAGTCTTTAGATGAAGTGAGTTTGAGGTGATCTCGCGTTGGTACTAGAGATTTACAGCTCAGTATGTCTATTCTGGTGCAATCTCCCTCGGTGAACACCTACGTGAAGTGAGCTGTCATCTGTCCCGATGCTAGGGATTTACAAAGCACTACAATCAGATGACAGCTCACTTCACCTAAGTGTTCACCGAGGGAGATTGTAACAGAATAGCACTGCAGTTCACCTTAATTACACGAGGTTGATTTTTATACAATACCATTGCTGTTGAATTTATATACGTGTAGGTATAGACGTTGTCCTAGCTGCCCTTAGCATAAACAAAATCCTAGATCCCATCTGCGGCGTCACCTACTGGGCCCAGTTCTGCATATAAACCATCTAGCGACTCACTCAAACTTACACAAACAATCGAATTAGGGAACATACCCACAGCAGCGTCACCTACCGGGTCCAATTATGTTTTCAAACCATCCAGGAACGCATTGGACCCATTTAAATATGCACTTAAAATTTCATACAAATCGGTCCAATCGTTAAGGAGGAGTTAGGTGACAAACACGTAGAGAAGAATTATATAATATACAATAAAGATAAGTGAAATGTCATTTATTCGTTCTGACTATACACGAAATCTCGAAAACTACGTGACCTATGAACATTTAAATAGGTTGGTTGCCACCTCACCTAAGATATTGCGACAGGGCTGAGCGGGACTGGGGGTCTATCTGGGGGTCTGGGGGGGCCTTTAAGCGAACAAAGACGCGGGTGAAAGCTAGTTTATTAAATTAAAGCATCACAACAAAATATAGAAAAAAACATTCAAGCTTTAATTGTCTAGCGAGGTAATTCCCTCCTCCCCTCATTTCTTCATCAAAGCAATCTTCAACACGCCAGTCATAATAATATCGACCGACTGTTGACTATGGCCACTAGAAACAAAGGGTTGTTCGCGTACCACTGTATCGATAATTCTATAAATAGGACCGCGAGTTGCATTCTGCGGGTTTCTAACAATGAACACGATAACTTAGACGCCTCGTATGTTTGTAGGGCATGCGATGACACAGAAAATGAATAGAATTGTCTATTATGAAGACAGTTGTGGGTAGTTACTTGGGTATCTGGATGGCTAATGAAATACTAAGGGCGGGTTGTTTCAAACAGTCTGTTAACGTTACATAAGGACAGTTAAAAAGTTGCTATGATGTGCGATGTTTAACGTACGTTAAATGTAACGGGTTTTTTCATGCCATAAAAATCGCTCAGTTAAAGTTATTCAAAAAGAGATTTCATAGTATTTTGATGTTTGAAGTAGCTGTTTGACAATACAAAATTACGATGACTGTTGAGCTATTCTGTTACGATCTCCCTCGGTGAACACCTAGGTGAAGTGAGCTATCACCCGTCCGTCTGCTTTGTCAATCCCTAGCAACGGGACGGATGATAGTTCACTTCATCTAGGTGTTCACCGAGGGAGATTGTAACAGAATAGCTCTACTGGTCGGTTATTGTAATAGTAACTTTTTGACGTATGATTTTGTGAAACAACCCATTTTTTTTTTTGACTGTAGTTAGCGCCATTTTTGTCTAGGTCAGTAATGGTTCTTCCAGTCTAACCGGATGCAGCTAAACACCTAGTCTTTTACACTGTACTGCCTAGCTGACCTCTACAACCCAGTTACTGGGTAATTGCTCGGTAAGACTGGTTGTCAAACTTTCAGGCTTCTGACCTTCTTCTGACTACCCGTTACAGTTGTTAAAGATCTACGAATGATAGCCGCGACCAAATGTTTTGTGTGCTTTCCGAAACATGGAATTTGGTTTTATTACCTACAAACACAACTACTAGTAGTACTATTAGTGCTAGTGTCAATAAGTCTAGTGCTCATGTCAATGAGCATTGTGTGTACTAGACTTTTTGCTAGTAAGGAGAAGGAGAAGGGTATACTTCAGTAAAAAGACGAAGATGAATTTTCATTTTTATTTAATCTACTTTTTTAATACCTAATGAAAATTGATAGAACATACTTTCATTACATTACGACCCAACATAAACCTACTTACAACCGAAATGAATATTTTTCTGTTAACCTGACCTTTACAAAGATATTCAGAAAATTGAGAAAGCCCCAATATGTAAAGGTCAAGAAAGTATTGAATGGATTCAACTAAAAAGGTCCAGAAACTAAAGGCTCTGTCAGACTCTTACTGACTAAAAACCACCCCGGTGTTCCATCTCACACCTACGTCGGGGGTTGCGGGAACTGGAGATACTTCCGCAACCCCCGTATGGTGCCTGCTATGGCGGGCCACTTCTCTGGTCAGGGGGGGGGAGTGAGGTGTTAGACTCCCCCCGGACGTCTAAGAGGGACGCGCGTGGAACACTACGCGCCGCCACCTCGGGTCCTGATGTATGTGGGGAGTGACAGACGTCCCCGAGTCTGCCGTCCCTGGACCCATTTAGGGGAGCCGGAAGAGGGCGTTTTCTGTCCTCCGCCGATGCCCGGTGCGCCTGCTGCGGGCAGGGTAAGAGGTTGTCATCTCCCTCTCCCTTTCCGCAGCGTCCTTCTGCGACATGACACTTTCGCAGAAGGAAACCACCGCGTCGCAGGACTCTGCGCTGTCGACCATCGACTCGACCACAGCCGACAGCAACAGGTCACTGCCTACTTCTGAGACGACGGCACGGCGCGGCTCTTCCCAAGCAGCACACTCTGCCAGCGTATGCCGCGCTGTGTCCTCCCGGCAGTCGACGCAGTGGTGACACCGGGCGTCCGGCTCCCTGTTTATGCAACACAGATACTTCCCGTAGCAACCTTGCCCCAAAGAGCACCTGCGACACCCGAAACAACAGGGAGCTGTGCCTCCTCCCGAGTCAGCGCTCGAGCACTGGCCGGACCGCCTCGATGATGGCGAGGCGGCGGTAGGGCGCGACAGCCTATCCCGCCATTCCGCCACCAGGACCTCGCGAAGCTGAGACCGACGCAGCTCCATGTGTCGCTGCATCGTTCGCTCGCGACGCGCCTGCGCTTCGTCGCGCCACCGGAACAGTGACGCGAGTACCTTCGCCTCCAGGTCCCAGGGCGGGGATCCGGCCAGTGCACAGCCGCCTCGTAGGAGAGCGTGCGATATCCCCTGATGACTCTGACGGCCATTGCTCGCTGCAGCACGGCGATGATTCCGGCCGTCAGGTCTGCCGCCCAGATCGGCGCCCCATACAGTTCCATCGATCGCACGATCCCCACGTAGAGCCGCCTACAGACGGTGCTCGGGCCCCCCAGATTGGTCGCCCAACAACTTGGGCGCCAGCCGCTGGAAGTGGGGGCCGAAACCCCACCGGCTGTCGAGCACCAGTCCAAGGTATAAATAGTTGCGTTCTTCGATCAACTGACAATGTATGTATGTACCCCTTACGCCACTGCAATTTGATTGCGGTCTCTCATATCAACGTTATGTATATTGTGATCCATAGAATTTTAAGGGCCAATGCATCGTAAAGCTTTGAATATAAAACTGCATGAACCAATGTAAATGAAGTATTAGATCCGAATTTGACCTCTAGACTTTTGAAAATTTGAATTCAATAAACACGAAATTTTAGGTGCCTATTGCTTTTTTTCGTCGTAATAGTATTGGTCAACTGTATACTACGTCGTAGTTTTTTTCTAGGTTATTATTCAAAAACAGGCAGAAGGTAAAAACGTCTACCAAACATAAGGTCCCTTAGTGCACGAGTGAACTATTTTACAGGTAAAAATCATCATCACCTCACCAAAAACACACGTTCCAATACTGTACCCTACTTATAATTGGTGTATGTGGCGATTAATTGAATAAACCAATGGGACAGTGCAGTATCCTCATCATCTGCCTAGCCTTTTCCAAACTCTGTTAGGGTCGGCTTTAAATCTAACCGGATGCAGCTGAATACTAATGTTTTTCATGGAGCGACTGCCTGTTTGACCTTACAATCCACGGTAACACGATACCCCTTGATAAGACTGGTTGTCTGACTTTTTGGCTTCTGACTACCCATAGCGACTATCGAAGATCTACGTATTGCAGCCGAGACCAAAGGTTTCGGGCTTTTCGCGGCAAGAAAGAGTCTTTGGTATAAAATGGATACTGAGACTCCAGACAGACAGTGTAGAATCCTGATGTTGTTTTTTTTTAAACCGAAAGTCCATCTATGTCGTTCGTTGCCTTGTTGATTCTTACAACACGCATTTTATGGAACTGGATATATTTTCATTATCAAAGCAATTATTTAAGAGAATGGCTCTGGACATTATGCCTGGCGAGTGATTTATGTGTATTTTAAGTTAAGTGAAATTAAGTTAAGCTAAGCATAGCATAAGCATGGCATTATTGAAGCAGCGACTTTCGTTTTAATTTTCTTTTTTAACTGACTTCAAAAAGGAGGAGGTTATCAATTGGAATGTTTGTATTTTTTTTTTATGTATGTGCGGGCATAACTCTGTCGTATATAGACGGATTTGCAAAATTCTTTTTATTCCGAAACGGTCCCATATAAATTTTACCAAAATTGATCAAACCCTTTTTGAGAAAATCAACAAATTCCCAAAAAAAATATTTGGCGGTGGCAATATAAAACAACAAACTCAAAGCCACCGCCACCGACTTCCGAAAGTAAAGTAATGTGTGTTTTGTGCTAAAGTTATTTATCACTTCTTAGTTTTCGAAGGCGGTTTTCTTTTATTTTTTTTAAATTATCACTTGTCTTGCTCTTCTTTTTTAACCTTTACTTAAATCGAGGACAATGGTGTGGATTACATATTTGTTAATTCTTAGTTAAGTATTTCTTTATATTTTTCTGCATGTTAATGGTTTTACCTTAAGTTATTATGTACGGAGTTCTTTTTTAACGTGTTTACGTTAGCGTAAAGCTAACGTGTTTACGTAAGCGTTAGGTGCATTCATTTTACTAATTTTCTAATCTTTGTGCTTGTTGCTAGTGATCCTTATAATCTCTATAAATATTATAATTATTATTTCGTAAGACCCTGTAATTGGATTAATGTAATTTAATATGCACAGAGCATAATTATATGAGCAGAGTCGTCTCATAAACCTCTTTTCTTTAAATAATATAATAATACAATTATGAGTAGGTATGTATATATTTATTTCGGTGTATATATATTTCATAATATAATTATGTATGTGTAGTTTATATATATATATAAATATATCTTTTTTCACTTTTTAAATATTACTTTTTGTAATGCACCTGCCTTGTTATCTCTTCACTACCCTTGGTTGACTGGTAGAGAATGCCTAAGGCATTAAGTCCGCCTTTGTACGTTTGTGCATGAAGTATAAATAAATAAATAATAATATTTTTTTATTATTCACTTTAAAATATACAGAACTTTTACATTTACAAATATTACATAATATTATATGCAATGAAGGGTTCACAAGGCATTAACAAATTCGTCTGCATCGCAACTAATGGGACAAGTGCCTCAAAAAGCTAGCAGCATTACCACGTTGTTATGGCAATATTAATTATTTTGCCCAAGAAAAGGCCAGCCCTCTGGTCACGTCAAGAATCGACCAGCCGGTTAGCAATGTTCGTAAAACAATGTGAACACTTGGGCCCCATGGCCCTGACGTTTCAACTCCAACTCGAAGCTTGGAAATTTCTTTTTCATTTAACAAATAAATTAATAACAATAGGTATGTGGAATGTTTGCTACTATTTATCAACAAACTAATATTGGCCGGTCATTGCAGAGGTGATGGCATGTATTCAGAAAAATGACAACTGTTTTTTCTTTCTACATTATCACTTTGCTCTACGAGATGTATAATTGTCAAGACAAACTATTACAGCGCTCATTCCAGAGCCAATCAACAATATTAAAACCTGTACGTATGAATGTGCAATTAATTAAAAATACACTCAAAACTAGGTCATTTGCTAATGTCGTTACGGCCTATTACTCCGTAAATAATTCATTCATATTTAGCCTATATTGCGTGAATATTTTGTTCTGCAGTACCTGGCTATGTGCCAACAGTGTGTCGGTGCATGGTCACTTTATAACTGGCATCTAAGAAACTATCATGAGCTGGAAATAAAAAAATAACCTTGATTTTATCTTTGATATTATCATCGTTGCGAACGGTCAGTGTTGATGTTTGTTTTTTGCAATTGTGTATGTGTGAGTGTATTATGCGTATGTAGATGACACTTGGAGGTTGGGTGTGTGATCATTTCTATTTTATACTAGAGATTGCATCAAGCTAATGGAAACTGCGTCATTTTCACCTTCTCAACTTTCCCTTTGCGCACCCAGGTAGGCCGCTGAAAACACAATCTAGCAAAACGGGGGATAATAGATACCACCGACACCCAGTGTGAGTGCCGTGATCCTGACCTGACAATGGGCCCACTTACTACAGTGCCCAAAGTGCCTCTACGCCTGCACCATAGAGGACATTAAACACGCCACTAATGCTGCGATAAATGTGGCTACCTACTGGGCCCAAGTACTCTAACATAAAGGAAAACCATCGATTCGAAAAGAAGAAGAACTTTCCCTTTGTCTAAAACACACTTCATTGACTTTTCATCATCATGTCAACCTTCCGACGCCCTCTGTTGGGCATAGGTCTCCCCTAAAGACTCCACCCGTGTCGGTCCCGCGCCGCGTTCATACAGCTACTTCCTGTGGCTTGGACCAGGTCGTCGGTCCACTTTGTGGGGGCCTACCGACTCTGCGTCTGCCGGTGCGCGGCCACCACTCCAGGGCCTTTGTATTCCATCGGTCATCTTTGACTTTCAAAATCGTAATATACTCCCAATCGAATTTCGGTTACAGCGGCCAATTACAATGGGCTACACAAGTACCTAGGAGATATTATAGTGCACAAGTGTGTGAGTAAACATAGGTGTAATCCCTCTTCGTTCACTCTCATAGTCCAAGGGACAGGGACAGCCAGAATTCAGGCGCAGAACTAACAGCTTTTCGGGGCACGGGGTTACACCGGGCCGCTGTTGATAAATTTCTTATGGAAAATCCAAAACAATCGGGAATTGAGCCCATGACACCACGCTACACAACGGTACCACGGATACCGTGTAATATGTCTGTGAAATATACTTAAACCTTCGCAGTTTCTCTTATTTTCCTTTTATCTCTTTTTCCTACAGCCATGCTATTCTGTAAGAACTAACTTCAGAGCTCAATTCTATTTCCTTAGTGAAAACTATAGGTATTCTGTAAATCTATGGAAACTACGCTAGCACCACTAAGTGAGAACATAGGTGAAGCAAACTATTTTCAACCGAATTCAAAAAGAAGGAGGTTCTCAGAAACTTAAAACATATTTTTTTGTTTTCTGTCGATTGTTTCAAAAAGTACTGAATCAATTTCGATAAAATTTATATGGGACCACCCCTGAGGCCCATCCTACGAAATAAAAAACAATATTCAACAATTTTTTTTTGTATGGTTTATAGTGTCGATGATAACCGCAGAGGTTCCTAAGCAGTGGAAACTTGACCTTCAACATTTTTCGGCCAATAGTCGATGGGTATAAACGAACACCAATCAGCTTTCATTTATATTATGTAGTGAAGTGATAGTGATGATGATGTAAACAAACAACCAGACCAGGAACAACTACTTGTAGGTCGATTCTGTAAAATTCAAACAACAACTCGCATCTCACATCGCTATTCACTCTCACTTCGCATAAGGTTCAAAATTACCTTGATATATCTGACACTGAATCGGGTTCGAGTGCGAAGTGAGCGTCGAAGTGACGGAGAAATTACCTTACAGAATGCCACTTCTTACGTCATCTCATACTTTATCTGTCAAAATCTCCCTGTCAATTTAGATCAACTCGCTGACACGCTCGCAAGGATGGCGCTAGTGTAAATTCGGATTATCAACCGAGTTTTTAGAATGCCAATCAAGAAACTCAAAGCAGATTCAGATTCGAAGTTTAGAATGAGGTCTTACAGAATCACACCCCTGTATGCCATATTCTTAAAGCTCATAACAGAATTTTATCGCAGCAATATTGAATATTATGCAATTGACATTTGCATAAACGTTCAGTATCAACTTAAAATAAAGCTGGTGCTATCTGTATTTGCTTTGCTGAAATTGGAAAACAAAATATCCCTTTGACTGCATATTTGCGTAGTGGTGTGTCTACGTTGTTGGTAATATAGGGATTAAGTAAATAACTAATACATTCAGCCGGTGGATTCTGTAATACAGGCTTGAAGACATTTACAGCATCGTACAGGATAGTAGATAATATCTGTCTCTAGGTATACCTGACTTAAATCGTCATGATAAATTCGAATATTACTACGAGTTACCTAACATAGTCTTAAGGCGTCCCGCAAACGAAGCAACTTTGAGCAGATGCGAAACTGTGCAGATGTGACAGTTACCTTAACAGTCACATCTGCGCAGTTACTTAAGATGATATGAAGAGTTGGTGTCAGTTGCGCTACCTCGTCGCAACATTTTGCTACAACGTTTGTTATAAACGCTCCCACACTGGTTCAACTCGTTGTATAACATCGTATAACATATTGTAACCATCACTTTGGGTCTGCCTCTTGAGGAACCTGGCTGGAGCAAGTCCCGCTGTCGCTTGGATGATGTTAAACAACAAACTATATTATAATTAACTATAATTTTTAATATCATGACATGTTGTAATCAGTCGTATAACATTTTGTTACAAGAAGTTATATATAACATCACTAACAATTTATACATTTTGTTACATTTTATTATAAAAAGTTAGACTTCAAATGCCAATGTTTAACTACTGTATGGGACCTTACTGCAACTAGCAACGGTCAGTAAAAACTTTCAAAAAGTTGACTGTTGCGTCAATTAAAGTTGCTCTGTCTGCGGACTGCCCAAAGGAAAAATATCACAACACTATATCAAGTAATCACTTTCCGCACACTGAGCGAAACAAAAAATTCCAAGGCAAAAAATTCCATCTAATATTTTTTCCGTAACACATTCTTTCAGAGGAAACATGGAGTGGTTGAAAAACGATTGGGAGACGGGACACAACGATCAGGAGGAACAACATCCTGTTGGCAGAAGGCCAGCAATCTCGATTGATAAATACTTCAGTTAGAATTGTAAAATACCTAGAGCACGTACGAGTTTTGCCTGGAAATGAAGTTATTTTTACACACTGGGCGTTATTTTGGGTTCATTGATTTGAATTGGATTAGATAATGAACTCGTTAATTATTTCTAAGTGTTTGCTTGCTTAGGTATTTAATTTATAAAAAATCATTAATGTAGGTACTGTAGAGACTCGGGCTGGTCTCATCATCATTATCAGCCGGCAGACTACCACTGTTAAATAAAAGTCTCTACTATAATAACGCGCGTTCGTTTCCAATACAATATCGCTTTCAGGCTGTTGTTGGGGTTGCCCCGATACTGCAGTGCTTCAGGGATGTTCACTGAAGCTCGTGTGGATTGTTTTTATTCGGTGACGCGGAAGCGGTGCGCATCCTTGGTCCGCAGGGTGCGGGGCAGCGCCAACAGCATCATGTGTATGATAACGAGTAGGCTTGATTGTGTGTTCATGAATCACTGCTGCAGGGTTTCGACTGGGGCTGTCACCTTGCAGCAGTGATGTCATAAATTGCTTCTGATTCTGTTTTTGTGTGAGTGTTACTAACGCAGTTTGTTAGTAGGTAAATTGTTACTAACACTGTAAGACTCGTTGCTAGAGATTAATGATTATTATTATGAATGGGGGTTGCGATAATCCCCACGTTTGACAGGCGTCTTGGGGATGGCAGTGAAATTGTTAAGTAAGTACACGGAAGCAGCTGCTGCTCGTCTTCCGGATTTTTCCTGCTGCTGGCTGGTTTAGTCATGTCCGATCTAATTGTTTTAGTTTACATCTGTGAGATAAAATTATTGACTTAAAATCTGTCACGAGGGTTTTAAGACGGTTTCGAATCAATACAACAAAATAAAATTGATAATCTTCATCATCATCAGGCGGAAGACGTCGACTGTTGAACAAAGGTCTTCCCCATAAGTGTAGGGGGTCGCCATAATCTCCATGCTTGGCAGGCGTCTTGGGTATCGCAGTGAGGTTGCTAAGTAGGTACACGGAAGGCGCTGCTGCCCGATTTCTGGATTTTCCCTTAGTCGCCTTCTACGACATCCTGTCCTCCTGTCCTGTCCATTAATTTTGTCAGGTTGAATTATAATTCAACCTGACAAAATTAATAATACCTAATTGCGATTTCTAGAGTTAAATTCCTGAAAGAGCCCGACGGTACCCTATTACTACAACTCTGGTGTCTGTCCGTATTTCTGACAGTAGGCTGTATCTTTTGAAACGTAATAGATCGACACTTGTCAGAGATTTTTTATTGTCTTGAAATTTTTATTTACTATGGCCGGCAAGAAACATTTTTTTCGGCATTTTTTGTTCGATCTTTTGTAACTTATATTGTACATTGGTACGGAGCCAATCATGTACGAGTCCGGCTTGCACTTGGCCGGGTTTTTATTTCCGTCTAGATTCTAGATCGTTAAAGTTCAGTCTAGTTTATATACCTACGATAGGTACATTTTTGTTAACGTGCGTACAGATTTGTAACAGTGGGCCGTTTTGGAGGGATGCCAAACGACACTCAATAATTGCGAATGAGTGACGTAGGTACACTCCTCTGGTTAGATTATCATTATCTGTGATCATAGAAATTAGGGAAATGTGTCATAAAAATGTGAGAGACGTCCCATGGAAGTGTGTTGTCATAATGCCGTGATGACGGTTGCTAGAGATGAAGATAAAAGACCCTAAATACACTCCCGGACTCCTAAACCGAGCGTCCCTGCATATTTTTGAATAAAGAACTGTAATGTTTTAAAACGTTGTGAATTCAAATTTAGAAAAAGGTAACACCATCATGACGGCCAGTATGTCTACATTAAGGTTTTTCCAGTTGCAAGATTATTTATTAAAACTTCATTATAACTTTTTCTTTCAAAGGAAAAGTTTTTAAAACACAGATGTTTAATAATATTTATCTACCAATCATAATACCTTAATATACCTATCATAGAAACGATGAATCGATATAGGAGTTATAGAGTAATTTGCATTGAGGACAGAAAGAAGCTCATGATAAAGGGACTAATTACACTTATCCAGCTCAAATCAGCTTTTGTCTCTAGAGAATACCAATTTTGTATCGCATCCGTTCAGATGCGAAAAGCTGAACGGATGCGTACGCATCTCCATACCGAACCGGTGATTTCTATGGACAAAAGTTGAATTTAGCTGAATAAGTGCGGTTAGTCCTTAAGAGCGCCCATTCCGTCATATTTCCCATACAAACGCACGTGATTACGGCGTTATAACAAATTGTTCTCCAAATATTTTTAACACACAGGTATCTCGTGGGTTAAATCTAGGTTTGTATGAAGCCAAAAACAAACTTTTTTGAGAAACAAATTTTGTAACCACATCTGAAAATCAGCTTTTTTGCACAGTTTTTATCTGAACTTTGGCCGTTCATAATGCCTACATTAAAAAAGTAAAAAAAAAAAACAGCTACATAGAAACCATGCACATGTTATGGAGATTCTTAATTACAAACATTATTACCAAAAACTTGTAAGGCTTTTTCAAAAACACGTATTTCTTGGAACAAGTTTTGTGAACTCTCCGCGCGCCAATTTTCCTGCAATGTTATCGCGTTCTCGCTCACTCGTTTGTTTTCGAGCTTTGGGTTGGTTGAAACAAAAAAGAATTCAATCTCGCTCGCGTTGAAGTTCGCTCGACGGGGTGGCCCACGAAATTCAAATATTCTAACGTTTTTTGCTATGGTAATAAAACACTTAGATGCAATAGCAACGAATATGTGTTTAGACAATTATACAACATAACATACTCGTACTCGGCGATAGTGTAGTTTTCTTTTTTTCATAATGGGTTCCCTATGTGGTTTCGAAAGTTGATGATTCAAAAAAAAAACGTAGAGTTCTCCAGTTGCATTCTTTTCCGTGAATATCGAAATAGACACGATTGAGGAATGACAGTTTTGGCTTTTGAGGGTATCCGGGGGGAGGGGGTTACCGGTTGCTAGCCAATCGCCTGGCAACTAATATTGTCTACGTTATCTCTGGCCCATGCCACAGCTAAACGTGGTGAATTGGTTACCTGTCTTCCCCATTTTAGGTAAATAGAAGTGGAGATATGTGTGGTATTTAATGTATTTCCCTAAGTAATGCAAAATAAAATTATTCATTAAATGTCACGGCCAACAGTAGGTGTTTCGAACCGACATACTATCAAACTAATAAATTACCAAAATAATGAGCAATCGCTGTATGGATTTTTCGCACAAACGTTACGTGGCACCAATAAAGCGTTTATGGAATAAAACATCGTACAACTGAATTATTGACACACCGTGTTCGATATAATAAAAATCGAATCATCAACTATCGAAACCACGTAGGCAACCCTTCATAATATGATTAGAGATTATCTCTTACACACAAACAATTTTGCCTATATTATATTAGATTACATAACAGTCTCATTCAATGGCGTAATACTTATAATCCACTAAAGCATCCAAATGTGGCACCTTAGATTATTGATTAATCCAAGGGTGACACTTATAAACTCAACAAAACTGCCTTACCTCTTTTGTTGAAATTTTGAAAACGCGAGAATCGTTCTTATTTCAAAAGATGTTTCAAATCCGATTTTTTTTTACTCTGTGGCCATTCTGTCTGTGGATAGATTATCATCATGAAGACATATTATTTGTGACACAGATCTTTTGTTATCTTGACTTTCGTAGTTACTTTGAATATCCCAGAAATAGATTGTAATCTATTAATTGTTAAACTTATTGAAGATTTTCATCTCTTTTTAACCGATTTCAAAAAGGAGGAGGTTGTCAATTCGAATGTTTATATTTTAATTATTTTTTATTTTTTTATGTACCGGGCATAACTCTATCATATGTAAACGGATTTGCAAAATTCTTTTTTTGTTCGAAAGGGGGTTATTCCGAAAAGGTACCATATAAATTTTATCAAAATTGGTACAGCCCTTTTTGAGAAAATCAACAAATTCCCAAAAAAAATTACTTAGACGACGTTTTAGTTTCTTCAATCACTGGAGGACTTACAATCTTTTTTAGGTGTGTTGCCATTTCTTAATGGATTTGGATGTTAAGGATATACTAAAAAGCGAAAAATATAAAGTTTTTTCAAAAATAGGAAAACCGCCTTCAAAATCTAAAAAGTGATAAATAACTTTAGCACAGAACACACATTACTTTACTTTCGGAAGTCGGTGGCAATACAAAATAACAAACACAAAGCCACCGCCACCGACTTCCGAAAGTAAAGTAATGTGTGTTCTGTGCTAAAGTTATTTTATCACTTTTTAGTTTTTGAAGTCGGTTTTCTTTCTTTTAGCTGTTATTTTTTTTAATACCTAAGTTAACAATTAACTGCTAAACATGTACGTGTTACTATAGTTATTAAAATCTTTAATATAGATAATAATTACGATAGACTCATTTTCTTTTTACTTACAACCATGTCATTGTTAACGCTCACTGACTTCTTATCAAAATACTGTGATATGAAAATAAATTAAATATTATTGGAATTCTGTGTTACAGAAAATGTTTACATTTTAATAAATAATCTTTTAGAAATATAAATAATTTATTTACTTCTAAAGTAGGTAAGTACAAATAACGTTAAATTAAAAATAAATACATATTATTTTAGTTTATCATCTTTATTTTTGGCTATAGTCAGTACAATTGTTAGCAGTTAATTACGAAATTACTGTCCATAAATTAACTGCTTGTACCTACCTAGTGTTGTCATAGAAGTATCTATGTGAATAAATAAAGTGAAACGCTGAAACTAAACATGTCAGATTTATTTTAATACGAAGCAGCGTCTTGTAAGAATAGGAATATTACGGAGTAAGATCAAAATTCCTAGTTATTTTAGTGCACAAAACAAAGGAGCAACTAGAAATTTTACTGCGGTAAAATAAATTCTCAGGAGAAAGCTAAAATTATTCTTGTGTAGTTTCTTAACGCACGCGTTTTGTATTTAATATTCTGTGTTTCAGGGAATTTTCAGACAGAGAATCAGAAAGTGTTTCAAAATTGAAAATTATTTATTAAATACTAAGAAAATGTTACCTACGTAAATTATAATCTGCTTTGAGCAGGGTCTAGAAGGTCTATTGAGGAGGTGAGTATCTCTATATTTCAACACCAAGATGTCTGTGTTATATCAAATTTAAACATCAATGTATTTAATACCCTACTAACTATACAATATAATAAAACGACGTGGTTAGTTCAACGAGTTTAATGGAATGACCGACATTTTATCACATCACAAATGTATGGTTTTACTCTCTGCTTATTAGTCTATGGTCTTAATCTACTAAATTATTTTTATATAATACTAACACCCCCACTATATAAAAATAATTAACTACTCATTAATTAACCCAACAGCCTTTACAAATGCTTGATGCTTAATTGAACTTAGACTTTTAGTTAATAAATCAGCGGGCATATCAGCTGTGCATAGGTATTGAACATTAACAATCTTTCGGTTAATAATTTCTTTACAAAAATGAAACCTTATATCAATATGTTTTGATTTATTATGAAAAACAGGGTTAAGTAACAACTTTTGTGCACTTTGGTTATCATTGTAAAGTACAATAGTGTACATACTGCCTGTAATTCAAGTTCAGTCATATTGCAAGTTTCGTAAATAAACAGCTTCTTTGCAACATTCTGAGATTCCTATGTATTCAGCTTCAGTGCTGGAAAGTGCAACAACCCTTTGCTTTCTGCTTTCCCAAGAAATTGCAGCCCCTGATAAGTTAAAAACATAACCTGTATATGACCTTCTACTAATAATATCACTGCCCCAGTCAGCATCAACATAACCAATTATTTCTGAATTTTGTTTTGAATCATATTTTAAAACATAATGTTTTGTCTTCTTTAAATATTTTAAAATTCTTTTAGCATGACACCAATGTTCTTTTGTATAACATTTATTAAATTGGCTCATATAACTAACTGAATATGATATATCAGGTCGACTTAATACAGACAAATACATCAAACTGCCTATCAGTCTCTGATATGGTAATCTGTCATCACTTTGGTTACATTCATTGAGATTTAATTTACATTCCATAGGTGTATCAGATGTATGACAATCTAACATATTAAATTTACTCAGCAATTGGTCTATATAGCTTTCCTGGTCTAATGTAACATAACTTTCATTACACTTAACTCGCATACCAAACCAAACATTGCCTAATAGCACCTAAATCTTTTATTTTAAAATTACTTCCCAAAACCATTTTTAAGTTATTTACTTCTTTACAGTCATTTGAAAAAATGAAAAAATCATCGACATACAATGCGACTATAGTTTTACATCCCTTGTTGTCTTTTATAAACAGACATGGTTCATATTTAGACTTAACATAACCATTACTACATAAACAGTCATCAACCTTTTTATACCACATTCTTGAAGATTGCTTTAACCCATAAATGGCCTTGTTTAACTTTAAGACTTTACCATCATTTAAGTCACCAAAACAATCTGGTTTTTGCATAAAAATATCTTCTTCAAGATGTCCATTTAAAAAGGCTGTTTTAACATCTAAATGTGTTGTCTTAAAACCTAATTTCACAGTCAAAGCAAACAATAATCTTAAAGTTGAGTACCTGACCACTGGTGAAAATGTTTCAGTATAATCAACACCTTGTCTCTGAGTAAAACCCTTCGCAACTAAACGGGCACGATACAAAACTTTACCATTCACATCACACTTTTTCTTCAAGACCCATTTACACTGAACAACACAACCACTTGATGGTGCATCAACCAGCTCCCAAGCCTGGTTGTCCTCAAAGCACTGAAGTTCATCCCGTACAGCCTTTAGCCAGAACTCTTTTTCAGGTCCAGTAAGTGCTTCTTTCAATGTCATATCTCCAGTTTGCTGAAACTCAGCATGTGTATTTTGTATGCTACTAAAACCAAACCTGTCAGGACGTTTTCTTTCTCTTATTGGTCTTGTATCTGACACGGTTTCTACACTTTCTTCCACATCCTCATACTCACTGGGTACATAAGATGAGTCAGAGTCAGAATTGTGTATGGATTCTTCATGGGATGATAAGGATTCAGACACTTTTTCTTCTGTGTCCCCCACTGATAGTGTACCTGGTGTAGTTTCAATTTCATTTTTATCCTCTGTTATCAGTATGGAAGTGTTTTCTTTTTCAACAACTATCACATCGCGACTAGTGGTTATCACTTTCTTTTCTGGGTCATACACTCTATAGCCCTTACTTCCATCAGCATAACCAACTAAAATACACTCTTGAGCCTTCTTATCCCATTTGCGTCTTTTTTCTTTGGCTATGTGTACCATTACTGCACTACCAAACACTCTTAAGTGACTTATATCTGGCTTGGTACCATGCCATAATTCATAGGGAGTTTTTCCTTGTAATACCGATAAACCAGTGCGATTGTGTAAATATACAGCAGTGTTAGTGGCTTCTGCCCAGAACATCTTACTTAGTTGTGCGTCAAAAAGCATGCACCTTGCTTTCTCCACTAATGTTCTGTTCATCCTTTCACACAATCCGTTCTGTTCCGGAGTATATGGGCATGTGGTTTGATGAATAATGCCCATTTCCTTTAAATAATCACTAAACTCAGCATTGCAAAACTCTCTTCCATTATCACTCCTGACTTTTTTAATATTTTTATTTGTTTGATTTTCAGCCATTGCTTTATATTGTTTAAAACACTTCAAAGATTCACATTTGTTTTTCAAAAAATAAATAGCTGTCATTCTGCTATAATCGTCTACAAATAAAATAAAATATCTGGAACCTCCAATAGAGTTACACTCCATCGGGCCACAGATGTCTGTGTGAACAGTATTCAACACTTCTGTGTTTCTGGTACCTACATGAGTCAATGGTGATCGAGATTGTTTACCCTTACAACATACAATGCATTTAGATTTTGTAATGTCAACTTTCTTTTTTAAGGTAAGTCCATCTACTGTACCTTTCATTTTGTTTAAGGAATCACTGTTCACATGACCCAGCCTACGATGCCAAAGCTCGCCTGTTACAATTGCTGCTGCAGACATATTCTCTTGAATTTGTAACTTGTATACTCCATTAGCTAATGATGCGTAAGCAACCAGTGTACCATTCTGGTTATATATTTCGCAGGCATTTGTGGTAAACACAACTTTCCACAGAGGGAATCTCTACGAATTAATTGACTCACTGACAATAGGTTAGTTGTCAATTTAGGTACACAAAATACATCTTTTATGTCTACATCATAACTACAATCACCAACTAAGGTACAAATCTTTACATCGCCCGAACACAAAACTGGCACTTTTGTCTTGTCGGCGACCACTATAGACTGATCCTTCTTTTCAAAGGAGGCATTCATAATCCATTGTTTATTTGGGGTCAGATGAACGCTCGCTCCGGAGTCTACGTACCAGTCGTGATTATTAAAATTACCACTTAGAAAGACAGCGCTGAACGCATTCGTCTGTTTACGCTCATTTCCTTTGTTGTTCGACACATCAACCGTACATTGAGATTTATAGTGCCCTATTTGCTTGCATCGATAACATTTCACTTCTTTCTTTGGCTTTGTTGACAAAGATGATCCACTTTGGCCGCCATGATTGTTATTTTTTGC
Source organism: Charanyca ferruginea (assembly GCA_947361185.1). Classification (NCBI taxonomy): domain Eukaryota; kingdom Metazoa; phylum Arthropoda; class Insecta; order Lepidoptera; family Noctuidae; genus Charanyca; species Charanyca ferruginea. The sequence goes on from OX376062.1 coordinate 6,075,000, forward strand.
AACCATAGACTTTCTTGCCGCTGAGGAGTGTTGCCAACCTTTATAGTCACTGGCCAATGCACTATTCCGTTCGTCATTCGTTCCGTTTCCTGCTTCCATATCAAGCAACTTACTTTTAATGGCGTCGGTTGTTATCTGAATGCCCGAATGCTCGATGGCCATTATCATGGGGGCATATTTTTCTGGTAGCCCTGCCAATAATAATGAACCAATCCACTGATCATTAATATCAAAACCAGTTCCACATAATTTTTGTCCTGTCTCTATTATCTGTGTAACATATACAAGCATGGAACTGCAATTTTCGAGTCTTATTGATATTAGATGTCGAAGTAAATTTATTTTTCTTGAGAAACCCGAATCGTCGAACAGTGCCTTAAGTTTGTTCCATAATTCCTTAGTAGTAGTAACATTTCTTATGTGCACGTACAATGACGAGTCAATCGTGAGAATCAACTTTGCTTTGGTTCTTGCATCATCCTCGGCAAACTTGCTTACATCTTCCGTTGGTTTGATGCATTTCATCATCCCTTCTAGGATTAAGAAGTTTTCCGCAGCAAAAACCCATTCGCTGTAATTTTCTCTTCCTTTGAGCTTCGGCATGTTTTGCAATGTAGTTTGCCGCCATTGTTATCTTGCTGCACAAATCAAAGAATATCTAGTCTACTAAGTACCTAACTCTAGCCCTTTTTATTAACTTACTGCGAATAAAAACCACTGTATTTATACTTCCGCGAGCTAATTTTCCTAAAAAGAAACCTAATCGCGCGTCTGGGCCCATAACCTAATAAAACGACGTGGTTAGTTCAACGAGTTTAATGGAATGACCGACATTTTATCACATCACAAATGTATGGTTTTACTCTCTGCTTATTAGTCTATGGTCTTAATCTACTAAATTATTTTTATATAATACTAACACAATAGATAGTAAAAACCGCGTCAAAATTCTTCGTCATCATCTGCATAGCCTTTTGCCATCTATATTGGGGTTCCATTACGACTGGTTGACAGACTTCCTGGCTTCTGACTACCCATAACGACTGCCAACGATCTCCAAATGACAGCCGGGACCAACGGCTTTACGTGCTTTCCTAGGCACGGATGGAACTCGGTATAAAAGGGATGGTCACCCATCCACAGACCGACCGCGGCTAGCGTAGCTTAACCTTTGACCGATCGATCTGTACTGCTTTAACTTAGCCACGAGCTCCTCCGCGTCAAAATTCTTCGTATTAAGCGAAAACAGATATACACAAAAACGACTTTGTTTCATACTAATTTGAAGTAAATTTAAATTTGAAATAAGTTATTTTATCTAGACTAATTATTTTTTCCCCACACTAGGAATTTCTCCTGGGTCGTGGGTGCATTTACAAACATACAAAACTAACATACACAAACATCGAGACTCGGAACAACCATTGGTAGGCCATACAAATATTTATTCCGTGCAGGAATTGAATCCGCAACTCGCAGCGCAGGCAGTCAATAGCTCAATTTTATAGTAGCTATATATAGTCGTCAATATTATAAAGAGGTAAAAATTGTTACTTGTTTTTTTTTCTCTGGTGTACGATTACAAAACTTATTTCTCTATAGATACAGTATAAATATTAGTACTGCTGTACAGAAGCGACACGACCCGCCTCCCTCCGAAACACTGTTCCTCGCCACTTCCCGCGTCGAACGTGCTCTCGAAACAGCTTTCAGTTCTTGTGGCACGTAGATACGCACACACACGCACGTATTTGTACAGTCTGTTATTGTGGTAGTAGTAGGTAATTAAATCGTTTCGTTTGTATCGTTGGTTGTGTATAGGTACTCGCACTTGAATTCGACGCAGGTGAAGTCTCGGGTACAAACTAGTTTTTAAATATTTTTCTGGGATCCGGTCCGACAGCTAAAACTAAATAGTCTTCAATCCGTGACTTGATACGCTTTTAACGAGCAAGCGTACTTCGGAATGCTAACCGCATCGTAATTAAATAACAGCGTCTATCTTAGTAAATTTTTTTCTAGAAAATCCGAAGCCCGGTTTCTGAAACGAAAAATAAATGGGTATTAAATACCTACCACTAACCAATAATTCCAAAACAACTTCTCTAAATAAAGAAACACCCGAATTATAATATTAACCCGATCAATTTTCAATTAACAATTAAATTCGATTTTAAAGTGATTTGAAATTCATATATAGAATGTCAATTTTTATTTCAATCATAACAAATATTAAATTACAATTTGAGTTATATACAAATCTTAAAAATCTAATAATATTAAGAACAATTCCAAAAAAAAGACAGGGGAGCTCAAAGGGCACCAAAAAACTCGTCCACATTGCTGTCAACGGGACACGTGCCCAACAGGCTGGCAGCATTGCCACGTTGTATGGCAATGCTGATTCTTTGACCCAAGAATAGACCAGCCTTCGGGTCACGTGAAGAGTCGACCAGCCGCTTGGCGATGTCACGAAAAACAATATGGGCACTCGGACCCCATGGCCCTAGAGTTTCCACCCCAAACGGCTCAAATATATAGCTTCCAAGAAGGCTATTGTATTTGCGCCGTTTGAGGTTTTCGGCACCTGCAGCAGCCGCCCCAGCACAACATGTTGTGCTAGGAAGATGAGATGGCGCAAGGGTGTCGATACATGTTGCGTCCTACACCAAAGGCCTACCCAACTTCCAAGGCATTATGGTCATCCCATCTGGTCTCTTCCCATCGTCGCGTGCCAAGCCATTGGGTTCTAAAATAGCAGGCACCCCAGCGGTGGCAAGAGCACGACGGAAGATGTCATTGATGCTGGCATGCCGTGCCATTCGGCCTGCGCTCCTACTGCAGGATAGGCCATGATGTCCGAGGCAGTCGACAGCTTCACCACATTGACAGCGAGCCCCGCATGGAGCGCCCAGACGCAGGCATGTAGCGAGTCGGAAGGTATTATCACACAGCACAGCATAGTACCGATGTTGTGTGACGGAAGTGCCTGAAGCCAGAGGCCCGACTCCCACTCACCCACAGCCAGTAGGCGGGCACACTCAGCAGAATTGGTGGACGTATTAATTTGATTATTCCGTACCAACCTGCAGAGCGGCTCATCCCACTGTCTCTGGGAAGATGAGTTCACGGGCCGATCTGTATCTGGGCAAGCCACTTTCCAGGCGTTCACCGCATCAGTCAAGCACGGCACTTCAAAGTCAACCAGTGATGGGGATAAAATTTCTTTGGTTAACTTTTCGGTGCTATGGACGGAGGACAGGAAAGCCGGTAAACTGACACTGGAAATTTTGCGGACGCCGAGACCACCAAAACGAATGGGTAGTGTGGCTTGTAGCCACGCTCGGTCGTCCAGGGCCACATTCAAAATTGATGTTAAAGTGTTTTTAATGATTTGATCAATTTTGTCCAAGAGGTGTGGCTGCTTCCACAAAGGTGAAGAGCGGAGGTAGTACATACAATTTGGGCCAAAATAACAAATAAATGACGTCACAGTTTACTACTCTCATAGATTTTGTATGACAAATTGGCATACAAAATCTATGAGAGAATCTAATCTATACACAATACGATAAGACATTTACAAAAACCTTTTTTACAGTCCGTTCAACCGATTTTGACTTATATTGCGTTGGTAGCTTGACAAATGGCAACTGCAGTAAACAGTTATTATTGTAACCACTTTTTTGCCTCTAATGTCATCCTTAAGCCTACGGAATAGAAGTCAAAATCGGTTGAAGGGACTGTAAAAAAGGTTTGTGTTTATGTCTAATCTTATTGTGAACAGGGTATAGGTTACAGTATAAATACTAGTACTACCGTACAGTAGCGACACGCCCCGCCTCCCTCCGAAACAGTTTTCCTCACCTCTTCCCACGTCACGTAGTGTAGGTAGGAAAATTTTCTATCGAAAAAAAAGCCACCATCGTACAAGTAAGAGTCAGTGCCAGCCACCAATCACTTTTTAAATATCAATGTAATAGGAAAAACATCACGAAGATTTGTTTAGGAATCGTCTTATTGTACCTATCATGTGTCGTAGGTGTCTAGGTACTGCATCGGAATGTATGTGTGTAGATATTATTTTTTAGTGGGTGATAACATTAATGAATACAAACAAGTTTTAGGACCACAAAAAAAAGTTAAAATAAAATGATCTACAACACGATGACAAAAATCTTGTTTCAAGTTGGTTTTATTCATATGTGTAGGGTGCAACAGGTTGATTTATGATCACCATGGCTACTTTAAAGGTGCGTACGGATTAGAGGCAGGCTCGGGGTGCGTAGACTCGCCATGCACGGCTCATGTGTGGGCTGCCTCGGTACAAAATTAAAACAACACGAGGCAGCAGGCCGAGGCAACTTGCCTCGCGTCGAACCACGAAGGCGCGCCATTCAAAATGGCGCCGGATCGTCTTTACAGCGTCGAACGAAACTGCTGCTGCATTTATCTTTTTATATAAAAATCGTCTGTACGGAAAGTGAACTCTGGCTGAACCGATTTTGATGAAATTCTTTGTGTGTGTTCCAGTGGATTCAAGAACGGTTTAGATTCACATTATTGGACCCGGTAGGTGTCGCTGCAGTCGAGTTGAGGTAGGTAGTAAGGTAGACAGGTAGGTAGGGTAGGTAGGGTAGGTAGGGTAGGTAGGGTAGGTAGGGTAGGTAGGGTAGGTAGGGTAGGTAGGGTAGGTAGGGTAGGCAGGGTAGATAGGGTAGGTAGGGTAGGTAGGGTAGGTAGGGTAGGTAGGGTAGGTAGGGTAGGTAGGGTAGGTAGGGTAGGTAGGGTAGGTAGGGTAGGTAGGGTAGGTAGGGTAGGTAGGGTAGGTAGGGTAGGTAGGGTAGGTAGGGTAGGTAGGGTAGGTAGGGTAGGTAGGGTAGGTAGGGTAGGTAGGGTAGGTAGGGTAGGTAGGGTAGGTAGGGTAGGTAGGGTAGGTAGGGTAGGTAGGGTAGGTAGGGTAGGTAGGGTAGGTAGGGTAGGTAGGGTAGGTAGGGTAGGTAGGGTAGGTAGGGTAGGTAGGGTAGGTAGGGTAGGTAGGGTAGGTAGGGTAGGTAGGGTAGGTAGGGTAGGTAGGGTAGGTAGGGTAGGTAGGGTAGGTAGGGTAGGTAGGGTAGGTAGGGTAGGTAGGGTAGGTAGGGTAGGTAGGGTAGGTAGGGTAGGTAGGGTAGGTAGGGTAGGTAGGGTAGGTAGGGTAGGTAGGGTAGGTAGGGTAGGTAGGGTAGGTAGGGTAGGTAGGGTAGGTAGGGTAGGTAGGGTAGGTAGGGTAGGTAGGGTAGGTAGGGTAGGTAGGGTAGGTAGGGTAGGTAGGGTAGGTAGGGTAGGTAGGGTAGGTAGGGTAGGTAGGGTAGGTAGGGTAGGTAGGGTAGGTAGGGTAGGTAGGGTAGGTAGGGTAGGTAGGGTAGGTAGGGTAGGTAGGGTAGGTAGGGTAGGTAGGGTAGGTAGGGTAGGTAGGGTAGGTAGGGTAGGTAGGGTAGGTAGGGTAGGTAGGGTAGGTACGGGTAGGTAGGGTAGGTACGGGTAGGTAGGGTAGGTAGGGTAGGTAGGGTAGGTAGGGTAGGTAGGGTAGGTAGGGTCGGTAGGGTAGGTAGGGTAGGTAGGGTAGGTAGGGTAGGTAGGGTAGGTAGGGTAGGTAGGGTAGGTAGGGTAGGTAGGGTAGGTAGGGTAGGTAGGGTAGGTAGGGTAGGTAGGGTAGGTAGGGTAGGTAGGGTAGGTAGGGTAGGTAGGGTAGGTAGGGTAGGTAGGGTAGGTAGGGTAGGTAGGGTAGGTAGGGTAGGTAGGGTAGGTAGGGTAGGTAGGGTAGGTAGGGTAGGTAGGGTAGGTAGGGTAGGTAGGGTAGGTAGGGTAGGTAGGGTAGGTAGGGTAGGTAGGGTAGGTAGGGTAGGTAGGGTAGGTAGGGTAGGTAGGGTAGGTAGGGTAGGTAGGGTAGGTAGGGTAGGTAGGGTAGGTAGGGTAGGTAGGGTAGGTATGGTAGGTAGGGTGGGTAGGGTAGGTAGGGTGGGTAGGGTAGGTAGGGTGGGTAGAGTAGGTAGGGTGGGTAGGGTAGGTAGGGTAGGTAGGGTAGGTAGTGTAGGTAGGGTAGGTAGGGTAGGTAGGGTAGGTAGGGTAGGTAGGGTAGGTAGGGTAGGTAGGGTAGGTAGGGTAGGTAGGGTAGGTAGCGTAGGTAGGGTAGGTAGCGTAGGTAGGGTAGGTAGGGTAGGTAGGGTAGGTAGAGTAGGTAGAGTAGGTAGGGTAGGTAGGGTGGGTAGGGTAGGTTGGGAAATAGTTATGCAGGAACATTGTTTCATGAAATTATTGTCTTTTCGCCATTGTGCGCGCCTCGTTAAAACCCTACTCAAATCACGTCCACACTTGCGAGGCACGTACGCCGAGGCGCCTTTGAGCATAGTCAAAAAACCGACAAATAATGGCTCGCGCCGAGGCTGCCTCGCGCGAGGCATGCCTCCGGCTGAGGCGCGTATTCACTTGAGGCAACAGGGCGACCCGTGCGTGCCTCGGGCGAGGCTGCCTCTAATCCATACGCACCTTACATTGCCATTATTCAGAAATGGCATGCTTTTGTTAAAAGTTCTATAGAAAAAAATAACATCGTAGGTATATATCGTACGGAACTACAGTGATGCTTTTAGATGCCCGTTTTCTGTAATTTTAATTTCAAATTTCTATTTGTTACATTTTACAATGAGCGGTAACCTACATTTTTAATGGAGATAAAATAACAAGACTTTCAAATTAGGGGTTATTAATGCCCAATTTTAGAACGTTCAAATAATTTTCTTGTACTTATACTCAAGAATATAATTATTAGTATTATAACGATCCCATTCACAATAAGTAAAGCAATATTCAACATTTTCCTTGAAGATGGAAATTGCCGTAAATAACCATTGAGTGGCGACGAGAGGGCATGAGTACCCCGCCATTTTATAAAGTCCTCCCAGTGTAGAGGATAATCGCTCTTGTGGTTCCGTGAATTGAATGTTTAGTGTAAAACAATAATGTAAGTGTACGAGGGCTTGCTTTCTAATACATGTGATCAGTTTACAAGGAAGAAAAACTAATCTTGCAGACTTTTTGACCGACTTCAAAAAAAGAACAGGGTTCGGCATTTCGAACATACTTTTTTAATGTAGGTATATGCCTCCAGGGTGGTATGCCTCCGAGGTGGTAAAATGTTTTACATTTTGTGAAGATTGATGTTGACCTTCTGATAGAGACAATGGAACTCCTAAATAACGAACAGTTATTTTGTTATGTAAAGACCAAAGATAATTGCTGGTTTACCTAACCATGGATTTTGAAGATACCACATGGAATTCCTCATCGACAAACAGTATAATAGAAAAGGGATGATGCGGAGATGAAACGCATTTGCTGGTTAGGTTTTTCAGTGTAAGCGTTTGTTAAAGGATTTGAATGAAGTAGAAGGTACAAAAAATTGAAAAGTATAAAATGTTTTACAAAAAAGATAACCGCCTTCAAAAACTAAAAAGTGATAAATTGCTTTAGCACAGATCACATACGACTTTAGTTTTGAAAGTCGGTGACAATACAAAACAACAAACAGAAGAAAAGCCGCTGATTTCCAAAACTAAAGTCATTATAAATATGTAATAATCACTTTCTAGCTATTTTTAATTTGCGGCAAACGTGTTTACAATATGAAGACGGGCAAAAGTGTACACAGTAATTTTAATTACATTTTTATATTAAAGATTATTTTAATTTAAGATAAAAGAAAAATTAGACCTGAAAAATGTGATTTTTAGTAGCTAGAGATATTTCCATAAATTAAACAAAGCAAAGTTGTATTTTTTAATTATCTTGGTAAAAGTTTAGCTTTATTACGCATTGCCTTACATCAAGGTCGCTCTGCGAACTTTATGTTTAAGACACATATTTAAATTAAACACAGATTTTTTAAACAAGCTTGATTCTATTTAATTTTATGTCCAAACCGTTGTTAAAACAAAAAAACAAGATTGAAAGATTTTATTTTGTTGTTTAAGGAATTTGGTCTTTTGATCCTACTTAGGTAAGTTTTATTGTAACCATGCACATTTTTCTCAGCAGACGTTATACATTTCAGAAATATATACCTATAAGAATCTGCAATTACAACTCCTAAGTTTAATACTTAATAACTTGTACCAACAAACTCCAATACATAACAGGCCAATTTAAACAAAACAATATGTCTTCAAAATCGAAACATTTGTTCATTTGAAACGCAGAGGTCGTTATGGTCTACCTAAAGCATAAATTCATTGTAACACAAATCGTTTTCGCTCGGTGCGCCTTCGAAAATGGTCTTTAACGTCTACGGGGCTTTGTGTAAATAATGTTCTTTAAAATTTATCGCCATAATAAATGTTGGGTACCCCTTTTTCTATGAAAATAAGTTTAAATTTACTGGACGCTGTAGGTCAAATGCTTGTTCTCATTTTGTTTGTAATTTTTATTATGATTTCAATTATTGTCAACGGTTGGAGAGAAGTTTGGGTGGTTGAGGTGTAGTATTTATTAAAAAATAATTTCAAGTCTAACAAGTATAACTAAAATTAAAAGCTTGTAAAATTGGGCAATACTTTTAGGGCATGCCATGAGAACAACGTTGGAATAAACATAAGATTACAACTTGCTAAACACAAATGCTAAATATTGAAGACAATTTATTTGAAAAAAAAATGTATCTAACTATTTTTATATTTTCTGAATCACAAACTATCGTTCTGATACAAAATATAATTCAAACAAGTCATTTTTCTGTTAGATGGTAGGTTGTGAAACTCTGTAATAGAGTGTAGCATGATTATTATACACATAGCTACTATATTATGTTTAATATACTTCCCTTAATATACCCTCCCAATCTGCCATAAGGATGGGACACGATATTCGAAAATAAGGGACATTATTATTTATATATATATATTGTTTGTATGTATGTATATATGTATTTATTATTATATTTTATTCTTAAAAATTTCTGCGCCTTTGCACCTATCATGTTTTGTCTCTGCATCACCCTAAGGTAGACTGGTAGAAAATGCCCAAGGCATTAAGTCCGCCTTTGTACAGTGTTTTTTTTACATTTTGTGCATAAAGTTTTAATAAATAAATAAATTATCCAGGGTTACACATGTGTTTGTAACAATTATTTAATCAAATATAATATTGTGAGAGAATTTCAAATATTGAAAATAATGTGGTTTTTCTATTTAGTGTCCCTAATCCACATGGAATAGGAATATAATATATATGTGGAATAGGGATTTAACATTTTGGTATATGTTTTTTGAATTTTTGATCTAGTATCTTGTAAAAGGAATACACGATTTAATGATTTTTTCTCGATACAAAAAAATTGCAAAGTTATATCAATTTTTTTACTTTTTTCGGTATTACGGCATAACGCTTAAGAGGTAGTCAATGGAATTTACTTTAAAACATAAAGAATTATCATATGAAAGTTTACTCAAAGTAGTTTTAAATTTAATTCATTTATTTTGTTAAAAAGGAGTAAATTCGTTATGGCACGTACGTCGTTTTATTCCGAGCGCACGCACATTATAGCCATCTCTGTTTTTGCGTTTAAAAAGTAATTGCATCACTTTCGCTCGCTTAGTGTATTAGTCGCCGACGATATATTTTCGAGGTATCGCCTTAAATGAAAGTAACCTTTATCATAATTTGGTTATCTACTCAGGTACGAATTTTTGGTCATTAGGACCAAAATCTATGACCTATCTATCTGAACCACATCTTGCAAAACAGTAACGTATTAAATGGTTAGACCACGAAGTAATTATATCTTCGGAGGTAAGACTTTGATTCCCTTCTTGGCCAAGTCAATCTTGTCCCATCCCTATAAGGTGCCTGTGTAACATATTCGTAGATAATTTAGATAATAAACCTTATTAAACCCAGTAGGGTTGGGTTTTGTTATAGATGTTATCACGCCCTAATCATTGTCAACCCTCTTTTAGGGATGTTTTGATGTCAATATCAGTGTCGGAGCTAAAACTTGCTTCAATGAAATTGTTTGCAAATTTTCTGTTGCGTAAATTTTAATATCATTCGTGATAATATGGAAATAAGGACCAAATATCGTCCATACTTGGTCCTTCGGGATGATTAGGACATGTTATCTGTATTTTGGGTCTCGGTTAATCCTGAATAAAACAATACACTAGTAGTACTTCTAAATTATAATATCATTACAACTGATGTGTGCCGTGGTGGCCTAGTAGTTAATGCGCCTGCTTCTCATGCATGTGCTTGCAGGTTCGGTACTGGACAAATACGAGTAGGGCATTTTCAATTCGTATGTATTTTCTAAGTATGGAGCTAGGAGCTCGTGGCTAAGTTAAAGCCGTACAGATCGATCGGTCAAAGGTTAAGCTACGCTAGCCGCTCGGTTGGTCGGTCGGTGGATGGGTGACCATCCCTTGCATCCAAAGCACGTAAAAGCGGTTGGTCCCGGCTGTCATTTGTAGATCTTTGGCAGTCGTAATGGGTAGTCAGAAGCCAGAAACTCTGACAACCAGTTTTATCAAGGGGTATCGTGTTAGCCAGTAACTGGGTTGTGGAGGTCGGATAGGCAGTCGCTCCATGTAAAACACTGGTATTCAGCTGCATCCGCTTAGACCGGAAGCCGACCCAAATATAGTTGGGAAAAGGCTAGGCAGATGATGATGATGTATTTTCTAAGTATATCTTGGACATCGCTGATATTGGTGAAGGAAACATTCTGAGCAAACTTAGACATATAATTTATTTCTGTCTGAAAACGCCAATCCAACATGACCAAGCGTGTGGATCTTTGCTCGTGACGTCTCTACATGAGAAGATGCCTTTTCCCAGCAGTGGGACAGTAAAATGCTGATGTTATAATCATTGTGTTAACCACGCAGCGTAACACGACGCCGTCTCTTCGTGTGCAGTAGTTTTTAAGTTTATTGTTCTAAAATATGTATTAGTTTATAATTATTGTTTTTATGCTTATGTATGTATTGTGTTTTATGGGCTTGAGTTGCCTGAAATAAAGGATTAATAATAATACTAATAATTACTAACTAAGATTAAGATTGCTGAAAAAGCAGCTTGCGGTTTTATAAAAACTAAAAAATCTACAGTTTGTTTTTGAACAAAAGTCTCTTGTTTTCTTTCTTCTAATAAGCAGTCTTTTGTTCTCAAACACAGACCATCTTTCGCCTTTAATTTAAACTTTACCATACTTTAAATCCGAGCTCCACACAGCCACAAAAAATAAATCAAACAAAGTACAAATTTCGCAAGCATAATCTTCAATAACAAAAAAATGTCCAAATAAAGTCGGCAGGCCACCCCAAGCCCGTTTTTATCTGTTCAGTTGAGACCATCTAGCCGTCGCGAACCCGGTCCTCTGCAAAATTTAATCCCAGGATAAAGAGTATCGCTAGCCGGTATTCGTTGGTACGTTTTTGGGTATATTCCCCGGGTTATATCCCGTCGAGTGGTCACATGGGGGATTTGCTAGCGGTACCCCCCTCGCTCTGCAAATTTTCTTTTCGCAATTGCCATTTTTATTTTGTCGGAGTGAACTTAATCTACATATTTGTGCAACTGTACGGGCTTTTGACTGGTTTATTTTTGATTTTTAGTATAATTTTCTCTCCTTTGGCCGAGTGTGATATGAATTGAGTTGTCGGCTATGCTATGGCTTAATTGCAAAATAAAATAAAAACGTGAGAATTATGTTGTTTATTATACGCAAAGGAAAATTGTGGGCGGATTGGAAAGCATGTGGGTGAAAATTCAAGTTTGTATTACTGTTTTATATACCAGCGCAACGCGTTTCCTAATATTATTTCAAAGTTAAGGTTTATGTAGGAAAGTTACCTACAAACTCAAAACTAACATAAATCCATAATTTTCACGATCAAAGCGAGTAAATAAAGACGTCAATGTGAATGAAAACAAAATTTTAATTACTTCAAATTCAAAACCTTGATGTGGATTAAAATCATACAAGGCCAAGTTCTATTTACTCAAAATCCGAAATCTGCCAAATACGACTCGAAAGACCAAATTGCTTAAATTTCCGAACACCGCCGAAGTTTGTCGAGATGACTCGAAGTTAACTGTGTCTTGTTTGAACATAATTATGAAAAGCTATCACTTAACGTGGTTTGTTCAATGTTTTTTTTTGTATTATCTGTTTAATATACTATTTTATTACCTAATAAACCTACTCAGATAATTAAGTTTGCCTGTTTGTACATACATAAAGTGTGTTAATTTGTTGAAATAGTGAAATCATTTGTGTTATAAAATTAATTTCCTTTGTTGTAAGTACTAAAATGTAATCTATTTGTCTGTGTGTACTATTAATCAGTTCTCAGTTTTCAGATTCTGAATGTTTATTATATTTACGCATTAAATAATCTTTGTGCTCTATTAATTAATTAATTTAAAAGACCCTTATTATTATGCCTTATTTATCTTTTTTATAGTCCTGCATCATAAGACCGTATATCTAGTCTTATATTTAATCGCCAACTGGTAATATTTTCTCACTACAATTAATTCGAAAATATTTAAATTTGATTTTATACTTTTCTACCAGTTCTATTATTTGCCCTAGGCCTATCACTATTGGCCTACGCCTACTAAAAATACGTTGTGCAGTAGGAACATTTTAATTAGGTGCGGTGTGATCACATAAAATAAAATAATTAAGCAATATGAAATAATTATAGCAATTTCCCTTCAAAATCGTTCATTACAGCCACAACAGCTTCTATCTAACTTCAACTCCTAAATCTGGCTCCAAACGAAAATTTTAATTTTAGCACTAATTATTGGGACTCTAAACATAAAGTTGCAAAACAAGCTTACTTGTCCGTAAACAAAGTTAGTTCACAACTGAGGCCAGATTTTAGTAACAGGCAACACTGAATTTAGCTAATACCTACTAGCAGCTAAACTTGAAGCAATATGTAAAACTTTTCTGTGAACCGAGCTAAAACTTTAGTCATGTAAGCACAAAGTCTACGTTGTTGATATTTTAAAGTTAAAGTTACAGTAAAGACAACTTTAAATTCCAGTTATTAGATTAACCATACTAATTCATACTAATCCTTACTTCCTTACTAATATTATAAATGCGAAAGTAACTCTGTCTGTTACGTTTTCAAGACGAAACGGCTGAACCGATTTTCCTGAAATTTGGTATGAAAATAGCTTGAACTCTGGGGAAGGACATAGGCTACTTTTTAATGCACGACTTTGTCTGCATCCGCGATAACCGACATCCACGCGGATGAAGTCGCGGGCAAAAGCTAGTATTATATATTATCCATACTTCCATACGCGAAAGTAACTCTGTCTGTTACGCTTTCACGATGAAACGGCTGAACCGATTTTAACGAAATTTTGTATGAAAATAGCTTGAGCTTGGGAAGAACATAGGCTACTTTTTAATCCGTGATTTTGTCTGCATCCACGATAAACGACATTCACGCGGACGAAGTCGCGGGCAAAAGCTAGTTACCTATAAATGCGAATGTAACTCAGTCTGTTACGTTTTAACGACCAAACGACTGAATTGATTTTGATGAAATTTGGCATGAAGGTAGCTTAAACCCACGTGAAGGATATACGCTACAGTACGGCCGACGTATCTTGGCAGTCCTGAAGTTAGCCGATTAGCAGGCTGCGCAGTAGACAATTTCGTTTCTAAAACATCCATTGCGCAGCTAATCGGCTTACTTCAGGACCCCCAAGATACGTCGGCCGTAGGTACTGTACTATTTATTCCACGACTCTGTCTGCATCCGCGAAAGCCTGTGTCTATGTGGTCAAAGCCGCGAGCGAAAGCTAGTTATTCTCAAAGTCCAAGATCTTTGTTGTGAGACAGTGGTTACAGAGTTGGTATTGATTCGCTACTGCGCTACGTCTTGCACGGTTGATTCTCGTACCGAACATCTGTAAGGCTTACAGGTAATTGCTCCGGGTCTGGTTAAATCTTCTGTACGTGTGTATGAAAGTGAACTCCTCCTAAACGGCTGGACCGATTTTGATGAAATCATTTGTGTGTGTTCCAGTGGATTCGAGAATGGTTTAGATTAACAATTGGACCCGGTAGGTGGTGTTTCAGTCGAGTTATAGCACTTTTTTATTATAAGGGCAGGACAACGTCTGCCAGGCCCACTAGTGTGTAGGTATGTAAGTATATAGATTTGTAACCGCACCCATTATAGGAGAAGTTCATAATGAGGTGCTATGTCTTTTTTTTTAAATGAGTGGCTTGGTTATGATCTTTTATCTATGAACATGAAGTGTATGAAACATTGAATCTCAATATAAAATATTATAAAGCTGAAGAGTTTCTTTGTTTGGTTGAACGCGCTAATCTCAGGATCTACTGGACCGAATTGAAAAATTCTTTTTGTGTTGGATAGTCCAATTATCGAGGAAGGCTATAGGCCATGCGAAGCCGGGTCGGGTTGCTAGTCTCAATATAAAACGATAGTGGAACACTGTATAATAGAATCGTTTATTCAAACTTGACGAAACACGTTGCATTTATTTAAAAGATAATAAATTATGTCGGAATAACGATTCTGAACCCTGGACTTGACCGTAATCTTGAACTACAAAAACTTTTTCTTAAAAGTATGACAACAATATCAAAAGCTAGCTTTTTCCCGCGACTTCCTCAGAGTGTTTTTTTTTAAATCACTCAGGGATAATGTATCGATCCAACCAGAATAAAACCAATCGTTCCGGAGAATAGAACGCTCAAACAAACTCATCAGTTCTATAGTACTAGGATAGATGCCGTTCCAATGACATAACGTAGATCCAATTCTTCAAAATGAAGGTAGGTACAGTTCCATTCACTAACAAAAACGACAGCTGCAACTCGTATCCAATGTTCTTAATCTCACACAAACCTTCCCTATGAAGTGCAGTCTTAATATTTAGGCAGAAAATGGAAGCCTATCTAGTTGGACTGATGCCGAGTAGAATGATGTTGTCTGAATTCTGGCTAGCACAACAGTCAGGTAAATAAGTCTGCCAGTAAGTGAGCCCACACAATAGCGTCAGGCTAATTTATTAGACAGCGCTTAAGGACAGTCAGGCTTTGAAAACAGCGGACGTTGTGGAGGCAGCGATTTGATTCTAACAGCCTGTTCACGACTTCGGTCTAAGCGGCGAGCGGGGCGGCGGGTGGCGGGAACAAATGTACTAGCAACTGAGTACGACAAACTCAAACTCAAACTCGAATCATTTATTTCAATTTAACAATTTACAGGTACTTTGAATTGTCACAGTCAATCAGTCAGAAAGTTGAAGCTAGTTGCTCGTTCCAAACAGTAGGTTTCTGTGGAGAAGAACGAGCAAGAAACTCTTTTAAAATCAATAGAATAATACAAATTTAGGTTATATCATTCATGTTTCATCTAGGGGTACAATGTGAGAACAATGTAACAAGTTGTGCACGTTAAAAGAGGTCTAGTGACAATCAAATTAGACAATTCAAAATAAATTTAAAATATCTGAGATGACCAGTGTAAACTGACGGCGCCCGTACACGAACATGAATCATTTTGAAGGGAACCAAATGATCCAACACATGCGCCACCATCAGCGAGACATTGAAGTGAGCATGACTCTCCCATCCACCATGGCATATTCAAGTCAACGACGTGAAAAACGTGCGTGTTTTCGCTGAGCGGCGACTCGTGGCGGGCTTCATACATTTTTGATCTTACCGCTCGCCGCCCCGCACTAAGCTGCCGCTCTTAGCGGCATGGTCATGAACCAGCCTTAAGGGGGGCTACTCCGGCATCTTTTAACAAGTGCCGGCATTGTTCTAGGTAATTGAAACGTTCATGATCTAGTTACAACTCGCTATCTCAGCTCAGCCATAATAAATGTCAAACAAAATCTGATTAAGACTGAAAATAGAATAATAAGCCCGCCATACTATTCCCAAACCACTGCAACTGCTGAAAGCCGGAGTCAATAGAGAAGATTATTAGAAAAGCGTCGAGGCAATGAAGCTTGACAAGTCCCAGAGAAACGTTACAACTGTCTTGAATCCCGCAACGAAATAATTTAGAAACGAGCAGCGGAGTAGTAAGAAAAATAAAAATGTTCACTTCCCTCCAAATCACTAGAATAAAATTGGTCCCCTGATTTATTCATAATAATAATACCTACAAATAGTGTTCCAAACCCCATAAAAAATACCCCTTTGTTTTCATCGGGGGTCAAAAATGGAACAGAATTTGTTACAAGTTTAACGCGTGTATCTGTGTACAGATCTGTGTTTGTCTGTGGCATCGTAGCGACTTAAACCGATTTCGATTTAGTTTAGTGCCTTTGGTAACATCTAATTTACTTAAGAAACGGTAACATCTAAAATTAAGTCATCTCTTGTTTTGCCGCCCTAAAAAGCGGAATATTTTCATGAAAATATTTACGACTTTGAGGTATACACTATCTTATATTAAACAAGTCAGTTAAAAACAGCATTCATGGGAACTGCCGTCAGAAGTGAAAACTGGAAACGGCGGAATAACTGTGTGTTTTTGCCATTACTATTCGTCCTCCTCCAGGAAAAGTTCAATGAGAAAGTTCCACTACCTGCCGCTACATGTCGCTATAAAAAATGCATTAAATTTAAAGCTGTATTTTTGTTTAAAATACATTGATATTTCCATAACGAGGTCATACAATGCCACTGACGTGAACTCATTTAGCCCCTAGCAAAAATCGCCAAAGAAGTTTTCACTTCAAAAAATATTATTCGTAGTTCTAACTTCGTGGCCCGTCAAGATAGGGTAGTTGGTGAAATTTACACCCTCTAGCTTGTGGCGCGCTCTCTTAACAAGGTTTCTAACAAACACTGAGTAGAAATTATATGAATTCACCGCCTCGGTTATTACTTCCCGCCCTGTTACCTATAGGCAGCTCGCATCCTCTGCTATGAGGTTTTAATCAATTTTATTGCTATTGTTTGTTAATAGATTTTTGACGATTCTCTTTTGAAGATTATTAATGTCTGTCTTTATGGTTCTTTTTTTTACCTTTAAGCAAAAAACTGGGGATGGACTTTAAGTGACAAGTTTAAATGATAGTTAACCAACTTGGAAATGGTTAAACTTTTTGTTTATGTTAACCTATTATACACTTTTCAGTGTAGGGGTCGAACCTGCATCTCATTTCTTTTTTAAATAATTACTTTCTATGTTAGTTTATTTATTTAATGTATTGTGTTACCTACTGCAGGTAGTATAATAATTATACCTTTTGTTTTGAGATAGAAACAAAAATATAATTCCCTTCTTTTATTAAGTAAAAAAAAGATATTTGAAAAATAGAACAGTACCTAAAAGTAAAAAGTTAACACACAATAAAATAATCAATTCTACAACTCAAGCACACAAATAAAATACAAAGCGAAAATAATTTCTAAGGATTCCCATTAATTAGTGAGGATACCGAAAATGGGAGAGCACTCGAATCCCTGAATGAGTTCCCCTTGCTCATCATTATATCACCCCTTTTAGAGGGTAGTTTTAGAATCAATAAATAAGAGGCTTATATCGAACTGGTTGCAATTAGGGAAATATAGAAATCTACTTTAAGTGTGGGTGGCACAGTTATGTTTACACTGTCTGGTCAGTTTGAATTTTATATGATGTTTTAAGCTGAGGTGCGGTGTGATTGCTTACCTAGTGGTTAAGGCGTACACTTCTAATGCTTGAGGTTGCGGGATCGACCCCGGGAAAGTACCAATTTGACTTAGAGTTTATCTTAGACATCACTGAAATAGATGAAGGTAAACAACGTGAGGAAACCTACATTTATAATAAGGTATTTTACTCTATACGAGAAAAAATCTATAAATATGTCATTGAGACAGTTTAGGCATAAAGCAGTCGGAAAATGTAAGTTTTAGTTCATAACATAACAAAACAAATGTTTAAATTAAATTCAAAGTTTTCAGTATTTTTAATCTGTTATAAAACACCGTGAAATAGTAGCGGCCATGTTATTACGCCTTACAGCTGTGTAAACGAAAAATTGTCAACTGTCAGTCAACCGATTGGCGTAATATAGGCTTTGTACTTTTATTATTTTCGTAACCAACGTAACTTTTTCATTATTACACCTATTACACAATATGCTTTTAATTATTTTTAAATGATATACAATTATCATAATTAAAATAAGTTCATTTGATACAAAACGAACTGACGTCATTTACGCTGAGCAATAAGGCGTCCAGTAAGAGGCGTCTTCGACAAAAAGCGCGCGAAATTTGAAAATTTAAAATTTAGATGCATTTTTATGGCACATATCGATTGAATAAAAATTTTGTGTTTTTTTGGTGCATATTAGCACTACATAATTTCATTGAGACACTTTTCAAACATTGATGTAATACCCTATTGGTGTTAAATGCTCGTCAAATGAGAAAAAGCTAAAGGCTCATACATACACCTCGTTCCAGTTAATTTCTGCTTTCCTGGTAGTTTACTAAGATATGTCATCAACAAAATTAAAATGATAAAGCTGTGGAATAAAATGTCAAAAACATAACAATGTAGGTTATCCATAATCTATAAAGCAGCTATAAGTCCTACGCACACAGTTTTTCTAAACAGACTTAAATTAAACATGCCGTTGTCCATAATAATAATAATAATAAGCTGGCAACACTATGTGTCACTTATCTAATATTTTATTTGTTCAACAAAAATATAAATTAAATACCATATACACATTATTAATAGATACTGATACAATTTTTTATAAATAACGAGCATATATTCAATTAATTTTACTACTTCTGTGAGCCATACCCATAAAATCATCGCAAATAGTTTTTGGAAAATAATTTCTCATCATGACATCTGTCATAGTTGGAAATTGTATATAATCATCGATACATATGGACTATATAATCAAAAACGAAGGTACAAGATAAAGAAAATATATAGATAAGAATGATAACGAGAGCAGCAGTACGTCGAGCACGCCTACAACCTCCGGACCCGTCGCTCAGCTCCGCCTCACCGCCGCCGGAACCCAGTCCAACCGTGAGTGTTGTGATACCGGCCTCGGCAGTTGCGTCGAGCTCGAGCGACGAGTATTTCTCTCCGCCTACGACGCCACCACCTGCTCGTCGACGGGGAGGACGCCGGCCGCCGGATTGTTTAGGACCGCGAGACCCATCGGTCTCTGATAGGGTCCCAGCTCCCGGCGGAAGTGTGCAGCGCATGAGATGGACACAAACTATCAACGAAAATGTCATGCGCGCATACTATGGGGCTACAGAGGGGGGAAGTAATCTGACCGCGTACCGTGTTCGGATGCTCTCTCTGTTTCAGGTGCTTGAGCCAGCTGTCAACGTTTCAGCACAACGACTATCGGATCAGGTGCGGGTCATCCAGCGTAACCGTATGTTGGATGACACTGTACTTGATCGCCTCCGAACTGAAATGCAGAGAAGCCATATCACTGCTCCCCTGCCGCAGATTGTGGAAGTGGCACAACCACAGCCGACTGCAACATCTAGTCAAGTGACTGATGGGAGTGATGACATGGCTACACATGTAAGTACCCAGTGCAATGAAGAATTGAGGAGCGCTTTGGAGGGTGCGATTCGAGAGTATCGATTCATGCCGCCTGAGCTTAGACCACGCTTACCTCGTTTGCCCATGCATAAAAAAAACAAGGTGCTGGTGTGTGCTCTGGATTCGCAACTATCAAATTATTTTGATAGTTGCGAAGTCAGCGTCAAATTTGCTAATGATGACAGAGCTACACGACCAAAACCTGCCGTACCGGCGTGGCAGTGCAGAATTGAGCGCCGCATTAGTGAGGCCAGAGTGCTCATCGGCAAATTAAGCTGCTTTAGGGAGGGCAATACTCGCCCAAGAGTGATGCGCTTTGTGAGGCGGGCATTCTCGGGGACTGATATCAGTCCTCGAGACTATATGTCCTGGGTCACAGAGCGCATCGACTTCCTGAAGCAGAAGGTGTATGCATGGGCAAGCCGTATTCGAAGGTATAAGCGACGGGCGGAACGATACTTTCAGAATCGCACATTCCAGAGCGATGAAAGGTGGGTTTATAGAACTTGGGAGCGACCGATTCAAAGTGTGACTGATACGCGCCCGCCGGATGACGACGCCATGAATTTGTTCTGGCGCAACATCTGGTCGGTGCCTGTCGGTCACACTGAGGGTGATTGGACTCAGGAAGTCGAACGAGCGTGCGACGCAATACCAGAAATGGGGGCAATCACTATCAGCCCCCAAGATGTAGCTTGTGCAGTCCGTCCATTGCCTAATTGGAAGTCTCCAGGGCCGGACGGGCTGCACAACTTCTGGATCAAATGGTTCAGAAGGTCGCACGTTTGTTTGGCGTCGTGGTTCCAGTCATGCTTGGAATCAGGATCGTTGCCCCAGTTTTTGACGACAGGAATAACCCACCTGCTCCATAAATCGGGTAGTACTGCGGAACCCAAAAATTATAGACCGATCACATGTTTGCCGACGGTCTATAAAGTTTTTACATCCATTTTGAGAGCTAAAATTAACCACCACGTAGACAGTAACGATATCATGTCTCCCTCTCAAAATGGATGTAGGAATGGGTCTCGCGGTACTAAGGAGCTGCTCCTGATTGACATGGCCATCAGTCAACAGGTTCGCCGATCCCGTAAGGATCTGTCGACATGTTGGATAGATTACAAGAAGGCTTATGACTCTGTGCCGCATACATGGCTCATGAGGGTGCTGGAGTTGTATAAGATCGATGCCACTCTGCGCACCTTCCTGATGTCGTGTATGGGGCAGTGGAGGACCGTCCTTCGCTATCCAGGATGTCGACAAATCCAGAGGAATAGTGAACCGATAAGGATTGAGCGGGGTATATTTCAGGGCGACAGTTTGAGTCCGCTTTGGTTCTGCTTAGCCTTGAATCCTCTAAGCACACTGCTGGAGAATTCAAGTCTAGGCTATCGGTTGAAGAGAGGAGGTCAGGTAATATCTCACCTTCTTTACATGGATGACTTAAAACTCTTTGCCCCCAACAGTTCACAGCTGATGGAGCTACTGAAAGTAACAGAAACTTTCAGTAGCGCCATCAGGATGGAATTTGGTGTGGACAAATGTGCAGTCATGCATGTCAAGCGAGGGGAGATTGTGGAATCCGAGGGAATTCAGCTCTCGGATTCCATAAACCTTAGATCCCTCTCTTCAATTGAGACCTATAAATATTTGGGTATGGCGGAAGCGTTGGGCATCAATGCTTCTGACATGAATCAATCGTTGAAGGAGCGCTTCTTTGGCCGCCTGAAGAAAGTATTTAATAGTGTTTTGTCAGGCGGAAACAAGGTGCGCGCCTTCAACGGATGGGTCATGCCAGTTCTGATGTACTCTTTCGGCATACTCAAATGGACACAAACGGAACTCGATGCCCTGGATAGGAGAGTCCGTACATTGTTGACAGCATATCGGATGCATCACCCACGGTCATCGGTGATGAGACTGTATATCCCGCGGAAGTGTGGCGGTCGTGGCTTCTTAAATGCTAAGACCCTGCACAATCGTGAGATATGCAGTCTCAGGGAATATTTCCTAGAAGCCGACGTGGGGATGCATCGAGATGTAGTTGCAGTGGACAAGGGCCTCACCCCGCTCTCCTTGGCTAAAGAGAACTGGTGCATACCTGTAGTGCTCAAGACTAATGATCGCGAGGAGGTTTGGAAGAGTAAGGAGCTTCACGGACGCTTTTTCCGGGCCCTACACGGGCCCGATGTCGATTTCTTAGCGTCCGTATCCTGGCTACGATTCGGTGATCTATTTGGAGAAACCGAAGGTTTTGTCTGTGCAATTATGGACGAAGTTATTATGACGAATAACTACCGGAGATTTATTGTGAAGGATGGCACTGTTGACATTTGTCGGGCATGTCACCGACCGGGAGAATCAATCCGTCACATTATCTCTGGATGTTCTCGTCTCGCTAACGAAGAGTACTTGCATAGACACAACCTTGTGGCCAGGATTATCCATCAGCAACTTGCTCTGAAATACAACCTCGTGGAATCAGAAGTACCATACTACAGGTATGTGCCCGATCCAGTTCTTGAAAATGGCAATGTCACATTGTACTGGGATCGATCCATCATCACTGACAGGACTATTGTAGCCAATAAACCTGATGTAGTGGTGGTGGATCGATTGGAGAAGCGCGCAATGATTATTGACATAGCAGTTCCGCATGACGTGAACCTCGTGAAGGTCGAGAAAGACAAGCAAATAAAGTATCTTGACTTGGCCCGCGAGGTTGTCGACATGTGGGATGTGGACTCAGCGATCATTGTGCCGATAGTTGTTACTGCCAATGGCTTAATTGCCAAGAGCCTCGACCAACATCTAAGGAGGCTCTCGTTAGGCGGCTGGATCAAGGGCTTGATTCAGAAGGCAGTACTTCTGGACACGGCCCGCATTATCAGGAGGTTTCTCTCTCTGGAGCCCTGACCGCCGGTAGCTTGGACCCTGTTCCCGATACCGATGGGCTACTATTTTTTATATTTTTAAATGTTTTTATTTTTTATTAATATTTAAAAATGTATTTTATAGGTAAATATAATTAATAAATGGTGATAATAATAATAATAATAATATGTGGGGACATTTTCACACACGGCCATCTGACCCCAAACTAGGGAGACCCTGTACTATGGGTGTCAGACAGCTGATATACATACACAAATACATTTTTTTTTTGTAAATACATACATATATAGATAAATGTATGCATTTTTCTGTCTAACTATACCTTTTATGGTAAAATTTCCAAAGAAATGTCCCAAGGGGCGAATCACTACACCAAAATAATAAAAAACGGGGTGAGTGGAACATTTTAATCGAAAGGGGCAATATCCAAGGGGCGAACGGAGCGTAAACCAATGCTTTCCATAGATATATTTTCTATCAAACTGGTAGTGGTAGAGTGTTGACTGTGTGATAGTAATGTTGGTAGTATCACATTTTATCTATTCTACTTCCGTAAAATCAGATTAACCAAAGAATTTATGATCCTGACTTGATCCAACTTATTAAAAACTAGCTTTTGCCTTCGACTTTGTCCGAATGGAAGTCAAATATAGGTACTTTAAAAAATATCTTATGGCTATTGGCAATAGTGTATCTTTCTATCAGCGAAAGAATTTTTCATAATCGGACCAGAAAGGACAGTGCCAGAAACTCTATAGAACTTTGCCCCACTCAATAAAAGTCATGTGCAATATGTAGCATCTTACTGTTTATTTATTGCTGATAACTAAACATTAGTCTTAGTGACTGTAGAACTTGCGGTTTCCGTTTAAATCTAAAAACAATAATGACATTGATTAGGTTAAATTGTATTTTAGGTAAAATGAGTTTGTATTTTGTGGGTAGGTATTTCGTAATCCGCAAGTTCTAAAGAAAAAACAATTTACTATAGAAAGGTTCTATATTCATTACAATTTATTTTCATTAATTTACTTTTCTGTACATGGGTGGGGCAGGATCTGGCATTGTCATTTCAGAGATTCTCATTTAGAAACAAAATCTATTTGTAGAAAAACGTACGTACGTTTAGTAACGCATTTAATGATGGATCGATGACCTGAACAAGGTAGCCGGTGGTGGCTAAATGCGGAAGGTAGAGGACCGGGGAAACTGATGCGTCATGGAGCAGGTTTATGTCCAACAGCGGACTTCAAGTGAGCTAAAGCACAGTAAAGATATCTAACAGTATTGTCACTCGTTTAAGGTCACGCGCTTAAGTACCTACGGCTCGCTTTCGTTCGAACGTCCAAAATCCAGTCGGGTTGCCACGCGCTCGCTAAGTGTACGTATACCATAGAGATTTTTTTTCTGATACAGTTTAATTAATAGTTCCGTACGATACGCTTTAATAATGGGTAGTCGTGCAAATTGCAGTGTAGACGACTGTCGAAATAAAATAACCATCAAAACTTTATCCTTTTTTACATTACCTAAGGAGGAGGAAAGGTAATTATTTTGTATTTATTTTTTCTTTGTTGATTCTTTTTTTTTATAATAGAGAGTTTTTTGTGTAATGTTAAGAAGAAAGTTTTATAATAGTACGTAATTATAAGTAGTTACCTATTGATTTGGTTAGATATTTTACTTAGGTACTTATTATTTTTCAAAATATACACACAATAACTAGCCAACTGTAAAAAACAAAAATGTAAAAACTGTTTTTTATTCACTTATTCTTTTGTGTAATCATTTCATAACATAGACAGCCCTAGCGTTGCGTTGCGGTATCTATCTTTTTCAATGGAGTGAACTATCTGTTCCAAAGGAACTATTAGTTAATCTGTGGCTAAAGTGATGAAAAAATAAATTAATACGATAAATGACGTAAGTTTCAGCGACACTGGGATCTCAGTTAACAATAATTGACGCCAGTTCGTGAAATGTTACAACTCTACGACCTACGTAACGTGAAAGAACCTTTTTAATTATAGACGCTTGACATTTACGACTCATAGTTCATATTGACCATTGTTATTGTAACGTCTATGAAATAAAGGCAATATAGCTACTATTAGCACCATTTGATAAATAAATATTTATGAAACAATATCTACTTATTTTGATGTTCGCAAATAAGAGAACACCCGCACTAAGAATTTCTCCTGTACCTATCGTGGATGCGTTTACAAACATGTATAGTCACATAATCTAAACAACCAGAGTCGGAACATCTACCACCGGGTAGGCATATCTGTTCCGTGCGGGAATCGAACACATAACACATGACACGTAGCGCAGCAGCCAATCGCTCATGCATTGCTCTATTTACTTAAAGACTCTGTAAGCTTATATCATCTTCTGCCTAACTTTTTAACCGACTTCAAAAAAAAAAAAAATATAATGCGGTTTTCAGTAAAGTGTTTGCCACATTCTGGAGAAGGTTTTAGTATGTAACAAACAGAAATTTATTCAGCGCTTTTTGAAAAAAAACAACAAAAACCGAGAAGACGTTTTCGTTTCTTCCATCTTTCCATCTTTGGAGGACTTTCAATCTCTGTTTTAACTGTGTTGCCGATCTTTAATGGATTTGGGTGATAAGGAGGCACTAAAAAGTGTGAAATAAAAACCTTTTTGAAAAAAGAGAACCGACTTCAAATACTCGTAAGAAACTAAAAAAAGTTTTTTCGAAAAAAAGAATGGCGGATTTCTTTTTTTTGAAAAAACTTTGGCGGTGTCTTTGTGTTTGTGGCTTGTATTGCCACCGACTTCCGAAAGTAAAGTAATGTGTGTTCTGTGCTAAAGTTATTTATCACTTTTTAGTTATTGAAGGCGTTTTTCTTTTTTTTGTAAAAACTTTTTATTTTTCGCTTTTTAGTGTTGTCTTAACATTCAAATCCATTAAGAAACGGCAACACACTTAAAAGAGATTGTAAGTCCTCCAGTGATTGAAGAAACTAAAACGTCGCCTAAGTAAGTTTTTTGGGAATTTGTTGATTTTCTCAAAAAGGGCTGTACCAATTTTGATAAAATTTATATGGGACCTTTTCGGAATAAACCCCTTTCGAACAAAAATTTTGCAAATCCGTCTATATATGACAGAGTTATGCCCGAAAATACATTAAAAAAATATATATATAAACATTCGAATTGATAACCTCCTCCTTTTTGAAGTCGGTTAAAAAGTGAAAAATAAGTTTAGCACAGAGTACACATGACTTTAGTTTCGGAAGTCGGTGGCAGTAAAAAACAACAAACAGAACAAAGCCACTGACTTCCGAAACTAAAGTCATGTGTGTTCTGTGCTAAACTTATTTATCACTTTTTAGTTTTTATTTGAAGGCGGTTCTCTTTTTTCAAAAAGGTTTTTCCCAACTATGTTGTTGTCGGCTTTAAGTCTTAATGGATACACCTCCACAACCTTGTTACTTGGTAACACGTGATACTCCTTGATAAGACTCGTTGTCAGACTTTCTTGCTTCTGACCCCATAAGGACTGTCAAAGACAAACGAATGACAACTGGAATCAACAGCTTTACGTGCCTACCATGGCTTGGAGGAGTCTCGTTATGAAATTTATTTATTTACCAGCGACCCGCTACTGCTTCGCACGTATGCAAATGTGGTTCAAAGTATACGTATAAACCTTCCTCTTAAAACACTCTATCTTTTGATAAAACCGTATTAAAATCCGTTGCGCAGTTTAAAAGATCTAAGCGCAAAAGGGCAACGCAAAAAGCGACTTTGTTATATACTACCTATGTATAGATTTTGAAAATTATGGCACTACAACGACTTATTCATTAATAAATTTGGTATGGTACTGCAACAATTAAACTTCAAATCTAGAATAAATTTGAATGGTTTAACATGAGTTTAACGGACCGCGATAAGCGTTGCTTATCCATGGCCAAGCGATCTCAGTAGAAGTGTCCTCCGTTAATCTGTACAATTATTTATCAATAAATACACCATATTTTAACTATAGAACTAGAATATAAATCACAAGTGCTAATACAGCTTTAGTAAAATATTTATCTTGTACACATAGGGAGTAATTACAAACTTTGCACCCCCACTTGAAAGTTCATGCGTTATGAAGTGGCGTATTTAAGCTTAGATTAATTAGGCGAAATTTACCCCTTCGACTAAAAACGATTGTCATTGATGTTAAGGATCTAGAAGTAGCTAAGACTGTCTATGACTCAATTTTATTCTGTTATGTTTGTTTATGTATGTTAATCTATTTGTAAACACACCTACGTTACAGGAGAAATTCGTAGTATGAGGCAACGTTTTCAAAAAAACAATGTGTTACTATTTAAAGTGGCAAAATGAACAGTTGCCGGCACGTAAGTTGGCCAGAGATTTTGTAGTGGGGGAAGTTCGCGCATGTAAAAATGTATGAAATTGTGCGTGCGCGAACTTCCCCCACTACAAAATCTCTGGCCAAATTACGTGCCGGCAACTGTATTTGTTTGTGATTTAGTAGATACGAGTACTAGAAACATGTTTAAATGAATGTTTATAATTATGGCTATTTGGTAAAACTAGACTCTCCATTTTGAATTTTGTATTCCTCGAATTTAAGAATGATAATATAGAAATTATCGTTTGAAAGCAATGTTTAAGTTTTTATTTGACATTTGAAGGTTTAATTTGACAGATAGGTTGTTTGTTTAGAAGAGACATCAGCGAAGAACGGTTTTTAAAACAGGGTTGATTTAGGGAGTTCTTTTTTAGGACTAGTTTGTTAGACTATTCCTAAACTTCTGAAAGCCAGAAAAGCATACTAAGGGGTTCTTTGTAATTCACGCAAAAGCTAGCATACTATATTTTTATCCCAAATATTAACTACTCAGTGTCTAGTAACGGGTTAGTCAACAGCACTTGACATGAGAATTGAATTCAAAATCACACGCTCTACAACCGTTTGCAACAATATTGACAACGGAATCGAAGTGCGCGGTGTTTTTTCAATGCCACTTCCAGTACAGGGTTGTTAAAACACTGAGTGCGAATGTTCGCGTAAGATAAGACACACACGCGACTGTTTTTGTCTCTTAATCCAGTCTTAACGTGTGAACCTTTGTATAAAATCGTTAGCTTGTGTAGGATTAGCTTGACTCTGTATGGATCCATGTTTAAATAATGAGAATTCGTTAAAGTTCGTCTTAAGTTTCCTGCTTCATTTGTCTTGACATGCCTATGTAACAAGATAGCAATCATTCTATTTACTTTACAATAGGAACTTAGTTTCCAGAACCTTATTGTTTCCTAACAATAAAGATTAAATTCCTGATTGATTTTGTCAAAGAGAATTGAGTAAATGTCCCTACATTTACTCTAGATATTTGTGTTAAAGATTTCGTTAATTACTAGCTACTGCCTGCGACCATCATTTAGGTCCGAGACAAACTTAGAACGTACACTTGTACAGTTAGTAAAAACGTTAACGTAAACGTTAGCAAAAAGTTTAGTATCAAAGGTTGTCGAATATAAGTGACGTTAATTTAGAAACCGCTGCATGTTAAAAAAAAAACAAATAATATAATGAATAGAAAATTAACTATTCAGTCATTATTTTAAACTTTTTCGATAATATTCAGCGGTTTCTTATGTAACCTTGAACTATATCCCACGACCCTGGTTTATCTCTAAAATTGAAAAAGTCACATTTTTACCTACCCGATTGAACCCACAACATCATGCCTTAACCACTAGGCCGTCACGATGATGCCAGTTATGCCATATTTAATATACCATAATATTGGCAGTGTATATAGGGTGACTGGTAATTAGTGTACGATACTTAAACACGTGATTGTGTTCATGATAACAAACAACTTTCCGGAAGAAAAATTTTTTTTTGTACTGGTTCACTTTTATCACAATAACACAACAGCCGTATGAAATGTACGCGCGCGCACGCCTGTGACCTAAAGTGAACCAGTTCAAAATACATTTTTTTCTTCGGAAAAGTTGTTTGTTATCATGAACACAATCACGTGTTTAAGTATCGTACACTAATTACCAGTCACCCTATATAGAATATTAACTATTTTTACGTACACACCAATTACCGTGTTCAACTGTACATATACAATATAGAATGATATGCATTCCACAATGTATGACCATCCCCGACATCTGCAATTACACTTTACATAGGTACATAATTACATTCACACAAATCTGTCGACAGTACAACATAATACAGCACATTGCAACTAATTAGAACTAGACTAGACCACAACAATGTGATGGACATAATAACGTGACAATACGGTGCGTATGTGCATACGTCATTGGTGACGTCATCACTCCCAGGAAGAGCGATCAATCAGTATTAAGTATACGTTACGTTGTACAAACAGATAGCAGTGATGACAGATTTACAGTACGTGTTGAAATCATCATTTCATTATTATGAATGAGTATTAAGGAGCAACTTCTAAGACAGTTTAAAAAAACACCTTACTTTCTCCTTTAGGTGTTATTGTTCTATGTCACCCCATTTCTACCCGTGGGTGTCGTAGAAGGCGACAGAGGGATATTGACCAGAAGATAGGTAGCAACGTTCTTCTGTGTACCATAATACCTATTGCGATCGCCAACATGCGTCGGTCAAGCATAGCGATTACGGCTGAACCCCTGGGGGAGACCTATACACAGTAGTGTAGGCGTCTGAAGGTTAATATGATGATGATGAGATTTCCATCGTCACTCCACTTTCTTGCACTTGTATAAAGCCATAATTAGGCCACAATTAGAATACGCAGTACCGATCTGGAATCCTTACTATGCAAAATATACCGAAATTATAGAATTAGTCCAACGCAAATATCTTCGTGCTATGCAATATAGATGTTCTCGAAAAAAAACATCATACCAATCGCTTCTTAAAGAATATGACTTGCTTACGTTACAATCTAGACGCGTCTTCCTTGAGACTATGACTTTATTCAACGTATGCCGAAACAAGTTTGATTGCCCTGACTTGGTGTCTGGTTTGTGTTACCTGGTTCCTCGAACAGTACATGGGCGGGAGGTACGCACCAGGCGCCTGTTTGCTACCAGCTTTTGGCAGCAGCAGCAGCTGGTGTACGCTCACCGCTGTATCGCTTAGTTGACACATACAATACGCACTTTGGTGCAGTAGACATATTATTCTTAAGCAAAAATAAATTTAAAAATGATATAATTAAAATTCTAAAGGATCGGCAGGAGGCTCCATAGATTTTATACAGTATAGGCACCATTATTAGTTAGCTAAGGACCTTTATGATATATCACGCATGATATTTTTATTTTATTTTGTTTTTTTCTTTTTGTTTAAATTTTATATTTGATATTTTATAAAATATTGCTTATTCTTCCTTTAAATTTATTATTTTTCATTAAGTTAGCCCTGCTACAGTTAAACGTTTGCTAACAGTTTGTTGTTTTTATTATAGTAATCTGTGGAAAATGTTGTGGGTAGTATATTTGTTAAGTTTAATTTTAAGACAACGTGTTTATTCTTAATATACTACTGTTTGTTTTCCCAAATGTAATAAATAAATAAATAAATAAATGATGATGATAATTCTATACCAGATTTTTTACCAGATGAACTACTGCATTCTAACGTCAATGAAATGTGTAACGTCGTGTGAAATGAGTGTAGGCGCTGTTCATCAACAAACTTAAAAGTTCAAACATAAGGCGAACATATTATGTCTCTTACAAAGGATAAAAGTTCCAAAATATACCATATCGCAGACAAATTGTTTTTTTCTGTGTAACTCTATAGATTCACAAAATTAAGATTTGTTTATAATGACACCCTTTTTATGTTAACAGCTTCATATTTTACTTAGTCAGAAATATGAGTCAATAATATGACATGAATAGTTGCATGCCGAATGGTAGAATGTACCTGGAATAATACACTCTGTTGCATCTCACCAGTATACCAACATTCAAAATAAATACATTTAATCTATTCTATTATATTTTATTCTGTAATTTATTACTACCTTATTGATGTAGGAGTCTCAAGCCACTGAGCATAAAACCCTGAGTTTGATAGCTAAGTTGGCCATCAACAACAATCAATCAAAGGATTGAGAAATCAAGTTATAAGTAGAATCGAATACGAGCTTTTAAAGTTTTACAAGCTAATTTAAAAACCGGCCAAATAACGTAGTTATTAGGGTATATTATAGAAATACGTATATTTCAGTGATATTTTTTTGACACAAATTATCCGATTAGGAAACAAAAGGCAGATAGACCATGCGGAACACTGAGAGTGAAGCCAAAAAAGCAAATACAAATTCTAAAGCGAATACCTACAATCTCGTGATTATATTTGCTTTTTAATTTGTACTTGTATTTTTATTTGTTTTAGTTAACGATGCGGCGTTTCGTGCTATTATAGTGACTCGTGTCAGTACAGCACGAAGCGCCTTGCCGCCTTGCCTTTGTTTCCTAATCTGATGCCATTACGATATTTGGGTAATGTCATAATAAATGGAGAAAAGATAAATAATAAAAACCAGCCTATAATTTTATTGTCCACAAAGGCGTCATCTCATACAGAGAAGGCACGAGAATTAATCTTCACGTTTGCTGAAGGCGGATTGGCGATTTTAGACTTATATTAATTATAAATTCTGGTTTCCTGTGTCCAATATAAACTTAGGATGTGCAGTCAGCAAAAGAGATAGGTATGCAGGTCTTTAGAAATGGTTGAGGTTTACTTAGAAACCGATAGATTTTTTCGAATGAAATTTTAATTAAATCATTGAAATCTTTATTCTCTATTAATTTTATTTTATTTTATTCAAAAACATCCATCGGTTTCTAAGTAAACTTTGACAATATGTGACGACCCTGCATACCTATCTCTTTTGCTGACTGTACATATAAAATTGAAAACGTCACTTTGGTACTTGTACGCGTCCGGTTGCAAATCCACAACTTCGTGCATTAGAGCATTCCTTTATCAAGACTCGAAAGCAGCACATTAGAATGTTCATAAAAACAAATGAATCAACAAAAACTAAACCAACAAACAAAATAGTAGTACAAACCTCAAAAGTTGAAACTCCATTATAAGGGTTAACTTGAGTAGAAGAATTTCCCTCGTCTCTATTTGATCGAGGTTGGAGCTATTAGCCGATTGGATCCCGAAGAACATCAATCAATGTTCAGTATTGACCGAGACCTGGTGAATGGTGATTTATTGAGTGAATGCATTGTTTTTTGAACGGTTAAGCCGGTAATGACAGGTTGGGGGCATATGGTTTTGAAGAGCGGGATTACCTTGGATTCAGTTGAGTGGTACTCATTCTATCGTAATGACTTTTTATTACAGACTTCGTTTTCGGAATTTATTTGTTGGTGGATAAAATTCACTGGTAAAGATTTAATAATAATAATAAAACCATTTATTTTCAGGTAACAAAGACCCATAGAAAAATACCTTAACTTAAGTATACATATAACAATATAACAATTGTGTTAGTAAATAAAACTTAAAACTATGTTAGTATCACTTAGTGCACTAAGTCTTTGCACGTTCCGGTGGCACTTGGCCGCGAAAGCGGCGGAATACCACATTCTGTGGCCAAAAGCTTTCATCCAACACCTGATGCAGGTAGCATGTTGGTATGCGCACCACAAACGCCTTAAAGTTGACGTTGCGATGCGACTCCAGCAACTGCACTCTCGGCGCGTACTTCAGCCTTTGGCGTACGTACTTCACGATGTCTTTCGCGTCAGTGGTGTAGTGGAGACGGGAAATATACACCGGCCACCTACAGGCCAAGGTTAGGTTCCAGGTTGTAACACTTCTACTGCTTTTATGAAATAAAAGGCTAAGTAGACTTGTACGTTAAAATTTAATAGCTCTCACAAGAATGCGATGAGTATAAAAACAGAGATATAAAAAACACTAACCTAGACGCACTAAGTAGTGGCAGAGCTTTCCAGGCTCCACAGCCTGGCCGGGAAACAAGATCGGCCGAAGATAAGACTGCCGCGGTCGGCTCCTAGCTTTGGGACGGAGGTCCTCGGGGGATCTTAACAGTAAGACCCGCCCTGGGAGCAGCAGGCACGCGACAGCTCGATGGCACGACTCAGGACTGTTACCGACTTTTGGTTGGGGACCGGTAGACTTTTAAGTAATTCAGCGTGTTACTTAATGGACAGCGAGATCTAGACTCCCTCATTTGACAGGTTTCTTTCCTGTCGGCTCTTCCGAAATTCATATTATTTTCCAAGTATGAATTTTATTTCTGGAACGCCCGTATCGTCATATAGCGGGTTATTATAGTACCGGCCAGACTCAGTTATTGTAGTTTGTGAATGCTGAAATACTTTAACCTTCTCAAAATTTTTGTTCTAGGCCAAAAAAATTTCTCGGGTCGTTGGGGATAATATAGTATATGTTTACATACGCTATATTGACATTTTCTTATGCATGAAATCATTTTTCTCAATTGCTGTTTCTATTTTGTAATACTTGTTTTTATAGATTTTTGGAATCTTTTATAACAAAAAATAGACTAAAAGTACTTACATTATATTCCATCGAGCATAAAGACTGTGTGTCTGTTAATTAAATATATTATAGTTTCTTTTTATAAATCTGGAAAATAAATAATGTTTTGTTGTGACATGTTTGCCAATGACAGTTGTCAACCTTGACAATTGTCAGTAATTCTTTTTAATTAGTTTTTGGCATGGTAACTTAAAACCTACAAACTGTTAAAAAACACAACCACGGCATAGGAAAATAATTTCTAATGAAATTTAGTTAATAAAGACTAGTATTTAGCCTTCGAGTTAGTCAATTTTCGGTCAAATTATGTCACAATGATAAGTACAAGACTTGTTATAAAAAATAGGATTTTTTTAACTACCATTTGATTGGTAATTGGTGACCGATATTTAAACCAGATATTAAATTAATTGCTTGGATGATTCTTTTATTCTAGGACATACCTGGGAATCTACTGTTCTGTATATACTAAAGGTCAAAGTAGCAATTTTTTTTTAGTTTTGAACATTAAATACGTATTCCAAGTGTCACTACTATTTTTTTTCTAAACAAATATTTTTTTTTTTATATTACACTTTGATTTTACAAAAACGCAATGAATATCAAAGGCAACACCTATTAGCTGAGCGTATTATGTTTGTTTGGAAAAATGTTTAGTAATGGTACTTGGAATTCGTATTAGTACAAAACTAAAGAAATTAATTGATATTTTGACCTTCAATATCTCCAAATCCAAATCATAATTAAGTTACTTATTTAAACAAAGTCAACTCACAGTCAAGATATTGGATTAGTGTCCTAGATATTAGTCATCATCCTTTGCCTAGTCTTTTCCCAAGTATATTAGGGTCGGATTCCAGTCCAACCGGATGCAGCTGAATACCAATGTTTTACATGGAGTGACTGCCTATCGGACCTCCACAACCCAGTTACTGGGTAACACAATACCCCTTGGTAAGACTGGTTGTCAGACCTTCTGACTTCTTACTATACCCATAACGACTGCCAAAGATTTACAAATGACAGCCGGGACCAACGGCTTTACGTGCTTTCCGAGGCACGGAGGGAACACGGTATGAAAGGGATGGTCACCCACCCACAGACCGACCGCGGTTAGCGTAGCTTAACCTTTGACCAATCAATCTGTAGGGCTTTAACTTAGCCACGAGCTCCACTAGATACTAGTGATCTTATCTACAACATTTCATTAAGTTTAGTACTCATTGACCAAAATACATTTCTATGGAGCCCGCGGTTAGGCGCTGTCGAAAATATACCCTTAAACGGTCTCTATTTTTGGAAAGATACATTGTGCTATCCTAACTCTTACTACGTTACAATATTGGCCTACAAAAACCTCATAAATAGAAGCAATTGCCACAAACTAAGAAACTATCAACAACAATATAATCAATTGTCGATCCCGAAACAAACCGCTATCACATGATACCATCACACGTAGAGACGTATTGTCTCAAACTCCATTGTGCGGTAACTTGGAGATTGTTCTAAGGAGAATTAATAGAAGTTTCCACGTTCAGCCCGTGCCTGGAGCCCTATTGTATCCCTGATTTATCGGCCAAGAACAATGATAAATCAAATCGGAATTGCCCCAGCGTTCTTCGAATTACCTTCGGTTTGGCTCAGAACGTACTTGTAGGTGGGATTTGCGGGTAGGTTTTGAACTTCATTTTCTTTATGAAGGGGTTTAATTAAAACAGAATGTGGAGCCTGTTTTATTTAGAAATTATGTGCTTAAGGCGCTAACAAGCGACTTTTGCAGACTTTAAACTGACAATTACGTCAAAATGTGTAGTATAAATGATATGAAAAAAATATATGTATATTAAACTAGAATATTCTCTTAATGATTTAGTATGTGAATATTTTTGATTAAGTTCATATTAAATAGTATAATTAAATCGTGTAGTTGTGTCTGACGCGGACAAAACATTGATAATCACACAAAACTTTGAGAGTTTTGGACGCAGCGCATATGATTCTCTGGTCGCTCAAGGTCGCCGGCGTATATCGTAGCCTTAAGGGGGAATGCGCCAGGGTAGCTCGAGAAATTCATATATTCTTACGTTTTATACAATTTACAGCTCAGCATCAGGTTGTATTGTACTTAATTTTAAAAAAATCTTGGGAGTAACAAACATGCATTTACAGAATTTTAATAATTAAAATCATCAGCATTGCTCTCTAAGTTAAAAAAGATCGTAAACGTCATATTTTCATTAAATAGGCACATTTAGGAGCTTTTCTAACTTGGAGAGTTATATTTATGATTTTAATTATTATAAGTCTGTAAATGCATATATGTTAAACTCAAACTCAAAATCATTTATTTCAATTTAACAATTAACAGGTACTTTGAATTGTCACGGTCAGTCAGTCAAAAAGTTGAAGCTAGTTGCTCGTTCCAAACAGTAGGTTTCTATGGAGAAGAACGAGCAAAAAAGTCCGTTCAAAGCATGAACACTCTTTTAAAATCAGTAATATTTTACAAATTAAGGTTACATCATTCATGTTGAATCTAAGGGTACAATGTGAGAACAATGTAACAAGTCTTGCATGTTAAAAGAGGTCTAGAGAAATATATAGTTATAATAACAATTCAAACCAAAATTTAAAATAACCGAGGCAGCTAAGAGATGACCAGTCCCTGATGATGGCGTCCGTTGATCGGCACCTTTTAGCTCAACCATTTTGAAGGGAACCGAATGATCCAACACATGCGCCACCGTCAGCGAGACATTCAAGTGAGCATGACTCTCCCAACCACCAGGGCATATTCAAGTCAATGAGAGGTATACCTCGTAAATGGTAGCTTTAAAGAACAAAGTGCTCACATGTATGTGCTATGAAAAATTAAGTTACTCCCGCAAATATATTTTTTATTGGCATACACCAAGGTACTGGGCTGAAAATTGCAAAAAACTTAAGAATATTTGAATTTCGCAGGCTACTTTAGCGCTTTCAACTTAACTAGTGTTACCTGTAACTCTGACTGTTCGATTTTCCAATTTTCCAAAAGGTTCCAAATTGAAAAACTGACAAAATGACTTTCAAATTTAGAACGTCCCTAAACGTGGGGTGCATGCACACGTACGATATTTATGTAGAATGAAATGAATGCTCCTGCGCTCCTAAAAGCTCGCAAGGGAAGGATGTTTCATTTTAGGGGGACAATTTCTACTGACTTTTCTAGGAAAGTTCACATTCAAATCCGAGAAAATCGCCTCTACTTACCCTCTCTTTGCTTTATTTATTGTTGACAAAGTTTTCTGAGGAACTCGTGGCTCAGTAAAAACCGTTTGGATTGACTGGTTATGGTGGTTAAGCTACGTTGCGGTCACTCCGTGGATGGCTGACCACAAAAACCCCTCCGGGCCTCGGAAAGCACCTAAAGCCGATGATCCCGGATGATGTCATTCATACATATTACATACATACCTAGGTACATATACACATTTGACAGTCGTTACAAGTAGGTAGTAGTAGAAGCTAGAAAATTCTTCACTTTTTAATCAGTCTTTGTTAAAATAAAATGTTACAATGTTAAAATGTTGAAATGTTAAAATATTTAATGGTATAATGTTACAATGTTAATATGTTAAAATTTTAAAATGTTAAATGTTAAAATGTTAAATTTTGTCTGCGACACACAAACCTGCGCTAGCAGAACACGACAAATGTACCTATACTAAGTTGTTTTGTAATTGGGTCACCAAGATACAGGCTGTGCCTAGTTTGGGACCCGCTGATACACCTGCTGAATTTTCTTGTATCAGTTAAATCTCATTGCGTGTTCGTTGCAAAGGTATAACTTTGTGTAAGTCAAATAAAGAAATTATTCATTTATTTTCACTTATTAAATCTGACAACCGGTCTTACCAAGGGGTATCGTGTATTCATATTACTCAGCAACTGGGGGCCAAGTCTGCTATTTTTATAATTTCGTCATTCTAACACGATTCCATTGTCATTTTGCTAAAAGTTCGTAATCTGCTAAATCCATAATGGTCGATCATTGATCGGTCAATGGTCTCATTATAGAATTGTGTTATAATGACATTGTGAACAAATTTGAACATTTATTCATGCCAGATTTCATTTATATATATTTTTACATATTATTTATAAGTGTTATAAGCAATCTGAAGTAGTACGAAGTTCTTAAACTAAGTCAGTCATTAATTTGTGATTATGTACGAGATTACCATTTTATATAATTTCTTTCAATGGACTGTCATTGGTTGACCAGAAAGTCATAATGACGCCATTATATTAGTAGATTACCAAACTTGACAAAATCAACAATTATGAAATCAATGACAGACCATTCTGACACTATTGTAATAGCAGACTTGAGGCCCTGGGTTATGGAGGTCAGATAGGCAGTCGCTACTTTGCTACACTGGTATTCTCAACTGTATCCAGATAAACTGAAAGCCGACCCCAACACAGCTAGGAAAAGGCTAGGCAGATGATGAAGATTTTGACATTTAATTGATTTGAGATTTTTAACAGTTCTAATTAATAGAAATGAGCCTTCAGAAATAGGAGCGTTATGTGAGCCTTCATGTAACTATCGTGAAATACCTACCTGAATATAAATAATGTAATACAAGTTTTAAAATAAATAGAGATGGAACAGACATTATGGTCGAACAACCCGAAACCGGACGTCCGGTTGAAACTAAAATCCGGAGAGCTTTATCCATTTTACACAAATAGTACTTCCTGTGTGGTGGATTGTAAATAAGGTAATGTATTTCAGCATTGTTATTTCTGCCCTTGAAAAAGGGATCTCTATAATATTAATCCGATGCAAGCCCCGAATAAGATTATTTTTTGCCCATATTAATAAATTTAGGATAGCAATATTTTAACTGAATTTTTTAACTGCCTATAAATTTTGACATTTTACCACATTACAATTTTTTTTTACATTTTATTTCAATATGAATGTTAAACAAATGAAAATTGTCATCAAATGTATTAAAACTTATTTATTTTTATTTTATTAATGATCATATTGACATTTCATTTAAAATATTGTATTGTATGTACTAAGAAATAGTGGGCACCCATCGAAGAAATGAATGTGACAAAAGCGGCTTAACGAAATTGACTTTCTGGTTGGTAATTACAACCAATTTTAATTACACGAACTACTAAAGACTTCTAAAACTAAAAACAGTTTATGTATAATTAAACTCCACTCAAGCTGTAGATTTTTATAAAAAAGGTAAATAAACTGTCGATAGGTGCCCTCCAGCGTCCACGTTTGGCTTCCAACCCCCAACATTCCGGTCACGTCCCATACTTCTTTCTGAACGGAATTGCTTCCAATAATCTCGTAAACCAATTGAATTGAAACCTTTTTGGGTTCGTAACACGCCACATTTTGGCACGAGCCATGTCGACGCAGTGATTCTCCAAGAAAATCTGAAAATCTTTCTGTGCTGTACACTTTGTATGGATCGTGGGCTGTCGTGTTCAGAAACGGTGCGGCTAAGGCTTTTACATCAATTTTCGTATTACCAATGGATTAAATTCAAGGGTTATCCCCCTAAGGAAAGTTTCCGATTGGATTGGGAGGTTGTCGTGAATCAACGTTATAAAATTTGTATTCAGGTGTAGTACCATACTTTCTCTGGACGTTAGTTGGGGCGATTTTTTAAAACGGTGCGCTATGTTTGAGAGTATTGGCGTATGAAGGATTTATGGTGTGTGCAGAGAATCGGTAATGAGTGTTTCTTTCGACGTTTGCTGCACAAGAGTGTAAAGAAGTGTTGGTGCATTGAATTTCAAGGCTTGTTTTATTTCAAGTCAGGTTGGCTGTTGCTGTATTGGAACCATTTGAGTTTCAGCAGATTTTTATTTTTTAAGTAGGAGTAAGTTGTTTTTTCAGTTCATATCAAATGTTTTCTTTTTTTTTAGTGCTACCGTTTATTAATAGGTTTGGACGATAAGTAATAGGCACTGAATCTTTTTTTTTTTTAATATAGCGTTACCCCCACTAGGAAGTTCCTGTATCGTGGGTACACGTACAAACATTTATGAACAAACACATAAACGAACTGACCTGGGACAGCTACCTGTAGGCCATACAAATATTTGTTCAGTGCGGGAATCGAATCCACGACACACAGCAGAGCAGTCAATCGCTCAGACACTGCGCCAAATGTGTCGGCAATTTTGATGGGATGGGTGATAAAGAGATTTATTATTTTAGACTGGTTTAGAAGTCTAGCCGCTCTAGGTTTTGTTTTGTTTGAGATACAAACGTGTTGCTTCTAAAGTGTTTTTTAAGTAAACAAATGAAAATCTTTCAATGGAAATCTTTTTGGTCTCTTACATCCATGACGTGGAATCCTATGTGATAGTAGATTTTTGAAAGTACAGAAGTACAAGCTATTTGATATACAGGCAACTTGCAACTACTTGTTAAACAAAGTTGTAAGTGTGCTGAGTAGCCAATACTTTTATATCACTTTCTCAAGTTAGCCAGGAACTTAAAATGTTGTACGCAAACGACAAATATTAGTAGTGTAGTAGAACGCGCAAACGCATGTGGCCCCATATACAAGGACTAACGAAATTAACGTAAGACCTCACAGACCCCCATTAGAATATTAATAATAATAAAATAATAAAATAATTTGACGACACGGTTGGCGCAGTGGCTGAGCGATCAACTGCTGCGCAGCGTGTTGCGGGTTCGATTCCCGCCCAGGGTAAACATTTGTGTGATGAGCACTTGTGTTTGCCTTGTGTCTGGGTGTTGTTTATCTATATATGTATGTATTTACAAAAAAAAAATGTATTTGTCAGCTGTCTGATACCCATAGTACAGGGTCTCCCTAGTTTGGGGTCAGATGGCCGTGTGTGAAAATGTCCCCACATATATTATATTATATTATATTAATAGCGCACCGCACACTCGTGTACCAACCAGCTAGTGCTCTCGTCAGTCCAGATGATGTTTCGTTGCCAGTTCTCCAACAATCATCTGCTAAAGTCCAGACGTGGCAAATAATCGTTCGGCGTTAGATCCTGACAACGTCGTAAGTAGGTGGAACGTGCATTCACCATCAGAAGCAGGGCTATCCCTGCTTCTCTCGTGCTGCTCTTTGGGTGTTCCTCAAATGTATATTCGCTTGTATGTTCGCTTGTAAGCGCATTCGCCCCTCTATCTATTGTCATGTTAGGACGAAATGTCCGACCGAAGTCCCTCAGATGTTGAGTTGCAGTTAATCTGGTTCTGGCGCTCACTCTGGTACCATATCTTTCGTTGAACTCTCGACATGCTAACTCGATATTATCGTCGCAACTAGCCAATGTCCTCACCGTCTCCGTGTATGTATTGAATATTGGTATACTGGAATGTTATCGTGCACGTTAACAAATAAATGTGTCAATTATGAGTAATATTGAAATATTAATAATGTCTTATACTTCTTGTGAAAAGTCAGAATGACAGCAGGCAGTAACGACGGTGTCCCCTTGTTTCGCAGACAGAAATTTCATAGAATTTCGTTTCCCAGAAAATGTTTCACATAATATTTGGTTCTCGTATTTTTATTTCCACTATTATTGTTTCAAAGACTATTTACTTCAATGAAAAATATTTCACAGAAACACGATTCAATGAATTTTTAATTACATTTTTTTGTTTAACAAACTTATCAAACAGTAGAATTATTTTTTAACGAATATTGTTTGTTTGTTGTATTTTTCCATGGAATTTATTTCAACGAAAATGTATCTAGATATTAATAGACAATAACAAAAATGTTGTCTTAAAAAGTCAATATATTGTGCTACCAAAGTTAATGACTGAAACGAATTGCTGTGAAACCGACTCCACGTAGTCTTGTCTGCCCTACACATGAGTGTAATTTAAATTTGCGTAGGCGTGGAGGGGCGAGGCGGCCCGCGAGCTGAGGAGCAGGTGGTTTTAACGCCTGCCACCGCGGCTGAGGCTGGCCGGCTATGACCGGCCAGTAAGCCGAAGCTGCGGTGGTGAGCGTGAATACCATCTGCGACGATAAGCTCGCGTGGGACCGCCGGAGCCCCGCAACGCCGGAGCCCCGCAACGCCGGAGCCGTGACAGAAACTATGAGTGCTGCATGTTGCATGCTCGCTTGCATGATGCATGCTTGCTTGCACGCTGCATGCTTGCTTGCACGCTGCATGCTTGCTTGCACGCTGCATGCTTGCTTGCAAGCTGCATACTTGCTTGAACGCTGCATGGTTGCTTGCACGCACGCGCAGTAGGTTTGGTTAGAACTGAGACTCCCATTCTTGGGAATAAGTTTTGTATTAAATAAAAACTATAAGGATAAAGAATATTTGATTCGTTATTCTATGATATGATTATTCTAACAATAAACTTTATGTGAAATAAAATTCAATGATTTAAAAATCTTGAAAGTAAGTATTCTGCGTATTGATTATTCGATGAAACGAAATTATTAGAAAAATTTTATATGAAACGAAATTCTATAAAACTATTAGCTATGAAACAACGTACAACCATAGCTATGAGGGAATTGCAAATTCGGTCGTGCATTTGAATAGGCTGTATTCCTTTGAGTTAAGGCATAAATTTCCTTAAATTTAATATTTTATTACCTTGTGATGAAGAGGCGATCCTAATTTCAGTTAAATAAAGTTTTTTTTTTTTTAATTAACGTATGCAAATAATGACGGAAATAGATTCAGAAGCCGATTCTGAGCAAACTACTTTAAGGTCTTGCGTTTAATCTGTTACAAAGTGTATAGTTTAGTATTAATGTCCACAAATCCATGTCTCAGCGGGTATTTTGCGTAGATAGGAAGTAAATTATTCGATCCACCCCAGCTCCTCGTAGAAAGGCTAACAGCGCACTGACGTTGCTGGCTATGTCCCTAGGTTACCTGTAGGTCGATTCTGTAAAATTCAAACAACAACTCACAACTCGCATCTCACATCACTATTCACTCTCACTTCGCATAAGGTTCAAAATGACCTTGAAATATTTGACACTTTGAATCGGGTTCGAGTGCGAAGTGAGCGTCGAAGTGACAGGGAAATTACCTTACAGAATGCCACTTCTTACCTCATCTCATACTTTATCTGTAAAATCTCTTTTGTCAATAGAGTTCAACTCGCTGACACACTGGCACGGGTGGCGCTAGTGTAAATTCGAATTATCAACCGAGTTTTTAGAATGCCAATCAAGAAACTCACTGCGGATTCTGATTCGAAGTTCTTACAGAAGAAGGTCAGAAGGAGGTCTTACAGAATCACACCCCTGGGTTATCGAAGTGCTTTGCATTGTAGTAGAAATATACTTATTTTTGCCCCAATACGAAACAACTTTGTCGACTGTACCTGGAGTACTTGGAGTTTTTAGTGCGTCAAAACCAGTAAAACGAAAAGTAATTTTATGCCAAATTGACATTGAATATTTCGGTAAAAAGGCGTGTAATATCTTATAGCCACACCTAATATCCAGAAAGGGGAAGTCGGTTCAATGGTCACGCGTAATGTCACGGGAGATTCCAAGGTCAAAGACTGTGCTCGACCGTGACGAGGTCATGGAGGTCACGCAGTTAATGATATTGTTGAGTATTCTGTTTGGTATTTGGTTAAACCAGTTTTTTTTTTCGCTTTGTAGTGTCTACTACTTATCATCCAAAGTAATTAAGAAACTGTAACACAAAAAAAATAAGTCATCCGTTAATTTTCCATCTTTAGAAGTGGAGTATTTTCATGCAATTTATATGGGACAAGGTTTAAGGAAACAGTATGCATTAAAAATAGGGTATAAATATAATGATCACCAAAAAATACTTTAGGATCTTAAGCTCCCTTACCAAAAAATATACTAAATTATACCAAATGTACTAAATGGTCACCAAATCTTAGTGTGCAAAATAACCAAAATCTTTTTGACCCCCCTGGGGCGGATCCGACATGGTTAGGTTAGGTTAGAACTGTGATCCCCTACGCACGAGGCGAGCGAGCGGAGCGAACGTGCCGCGGCAGCGGCCGCCGAGTGCCAGAATCAAATCGCTTTTTACAGCCAGACTCATACATTTCTACAATACTTTAGGAAACACCATTTTGGTGACCATTTATTCTATTTTTGGTTTTATTTTATTTACTATTATTGGTGATCATTTAGTAGATCGGGAGGTTCGTTAAACATAAGCCTTAAAAAAAGATAAAAATTATGGAAATCGGACTACACTGCAAAAAGGTAT
The DNA here is from genome assembly GCA_947361185.1 of Charanyca ferruginea. NCBI lineage: Eukaryota > Metazoa > Arthropoda > Insecta > Lepidoptera > Noctuidae > Charanyca > Charanyca ferruginea. Next base: position 6,118,389 of record OX376062.1, read on the forward strand.
GCATGGTCAAACATAATAAAATATACCTATGTGTCGAATTGAGAACCTCCTCCTTTTTTAAAGTCAGTAAAGTTATAAATAGGCAGCCGGTAGAAGCGAAAACTTAAAAGTTTAAAATTACTGTTTTTTTTTAATTATTATTCGTCATCCTCCAGGAACAGTTTTATGTGCGAGTACCACGACCCGCCGCTAGATGTCGCTCTGCTAAATGCATTCAATTTAAAGCTTTATTTGGTTTTTACTCATAAGTTTTGCCCCTACCAAAATTGCTTAACGCAAGTAAAGAAGTTTCCACTTCCGGACATCATATTTTGCTATTATGATGTTTTAGGAATGACATGTTTTGTGAATGTCATATTTTGCAAGTATGATGTTTACAAATATTATTATTTTTTTTAGTCCCATTTACGGGGATTTTTTCTGAACAGAAAATGCTAGACAAATATTATGTTTTGATCAAAGCGTGATCGAAGTCTGAGCAGCGTCATAAAATTAGGTGAATTAACCCTATGTAGTTTCCTTTTATCGTTTTCAACGATGGAGTGCTTAAACTGCTGTGTACTAAAGTACCATAGTGTATACTAGTTATTGGCTGCGTAGACTTCAGAATAAAGCCGAAACTGTAAATTATCCACAGTCAACACAAAAACGGAATAAAAAGCTTTGTGTTAAGCTTTCCCACAATTTTGCCTATCATTATTAATTGCAAAATAGTATCCCTCGTGTCTTAAGATATGATTGAACTGAAGCAACTTTTGATGCTCTGCATTAACTTGCGGTCCGAACTCTGAAACTACTATCCGATTTCAAAAAATATTTATTCAATTAGAAGCTACGTTACGTTGCTAGTATGTTATGAAAAAAAATATTAAAGGAAATTCAAGCGGGCTAAGACGTGGGTATTAAGTAGTATTTTATAAAGTGCAATTTTAATATTAATCTTCTAATAGCGTTATAAAAATACAACAATATCGCGTTACAATGAAAGTATCGCGTGTACATTACCTACCTTTGTCGATAATAAGTTAGAATAAGCACTAACCTTCTTATACTTGGTGCTAGGATTGAACTTTTAGCTTTATAAGTTAGTGTCATGCAAGGGAGTCGGCTTGATTGAACCATTTTTACTCTTATCAAAGTCTACCAATGAAGGTTAAGTATTTTGATATGCTGTGGTAACCAAAGCAAATAATATATTTATTTATTTATAGGTACTTCATGCACAAAGGACTTAATTTGCATGCTTTGTGCGCTTGTATAGTAAGTTCTTACCTATTATTAAGAATTATAGCAGGCAGGTGTATACTGATGACTTATGGCACAGAAATGTGGTCCTTAACTGCTGGCCTCCTAGAGACTAGATAAGCTCAGAGTCAGGTAGCAAGCCATGGAGAGCTATGCTCGGAGTTTCTTTGCACGATAAAATCGGAGGAAATTCGCCTAATTACTAAGGTCACCGACATAGCTATTAGAGTATGCAAGTTGAAGTGAAAATGGGTAGGCCACATTGCTCGAAGAATCGATAACCGATGGGGAAGAAAGGTGCTCCTGTATCGACCACGAACCCGAAGGCGCAGCGTTGGTAGGTAGGCATTCCACCAGATGAACCGCCGATATCTTCAAGGTCACGGGTAACCGGTGGATGAAGCGCAACAATCATCTGGGCAAATGCCTGATAAGTCCGGATGAATTAATGGAGATTGCCCCAAAGCAGATCCTGCAGTTCATCACAACTGCAGGGTTTGGTGGCGATCTCTAACCAAAACAAGCGGCGATCACAATAGACCAGCTCTGGGCGCGGTGATACCACAGCCGCACAAAGAAAAAATACCGGTGGATGTGAGGTCATAGGTAATTGCGGTTATTGCAGGCCAGACAATAGTCTTTTTCTCCATAATATTATTTGCATTTACACTACACGAATGGATACACTCGCCACCTTTTTCATAGACTACAAACTTTACGCTTCGTCGCTCACCCTGTTGCCGCATAACTCAGCTGATATGCTGACGTCATTGTTTCTGTTATGTCATCGGGAGTGTCATTATCCATAAAGTTTGTAATGTACTAAACTACCTCGTTGGTGTCGTGGTCGCAAGCGCGACCGCTGAGCGTGTGGTCCTGGGTTCGATTCCCAGGTCGGGAAAAGTGTTATTGGGTTTTTTATATCTATGGGTTTTTCTATTAAGAATTTCTCAGTTACAGCCCGGAGTTTGGAAGTTGGCAGTGTAACACCCCCGTGCCTCGCAAAGCACGTAAAGCCGTTGGTTCTGCGCCTGATGTCTCTCCGGTTGTGTCGAAATGCCGGACCGGATTATGAGATGGAGGGAAGAGGGAGTGCACCTGTGTTTATTTAATATCTTTTGCGTACTTGGCTGATTTCCATTGAGATTGGCTGCCGTGATCGAAATTCGGTCGGAAGACTACAATGTACTGAGATTCCACAGTCATTAGACCAACATAATTTCGAGAATGACGACTTCAAAGCATGACAGTAATATTTTAAAAAAAGAGAAGGGTACCTATGAAGTTAGAATGGGTTGTACGTTGTTTGATAGCTAATAGTTTTATAGAATTTCGTTTCACATATTTTTATTTCTCATAATTTCGTTTCTATTCTATCAATACCCAGAAAACTTACTTTCAAGATTTTTATATGATTGATTTTTGTATCACATAAAGTTTAATGTTAGAATAATCATATCATAGAATAACAAATCAAATATTCTTTATACTTATATTTTTCATTTAATATAAAACTTATTCCCGAGAATGGGAGTCTCAGTTCTAACCAAACCTACTGCGCGTGCGTGCAAGCAACCATGCGGCATGCAAGCAAGCATGCAGCGTGCAAGCAAGTATGCAGCATGCAAGCAAGCATGCAGCGTGCAAGCAAGCATGCAGCATGTAAGCAAGCATGCATCATGCAAGCAAGCATGCATCATGCAAGCGAACATGCAACATGCAGCAGGCAAAGTTTCTGTCACGGCTCTGGCGTGGCGGGGCTCCGGCGGTCCCACACGAGCTTATCGTCGCAGGTGGTTTTAACGCCCACCGCCGCGGCTGAGGCATCGCCGGCCAGTAAGCCGAAGCTGCGGTGCTCCTCAGCTCGCGGGCCGCTTCGCCCCTCCACGCCTACGCAGATTTAAATAACACTCTAGGTGTAGAGCAGACAAGACTACATGGAGTCTGTTTCGCAGCGATTAGTTTCTGTCATTAACTTTTGTAGCACAACATTTTGACTTTTTAAAACAACATTTTTGTTATTGTCTAACTAAATATTATATGAAACATTTTCTGGGAAACGAAATTCTATAAAATTTCTGTCTGCGAAACAAGGGGACACCAGTTAGAATTTTATGTGTAACCGGGATCACAATATGCGTTAAATTTGACGCAATAGACTGTTAATATTCTATATTGGAGATAAAATAAGAGTATAGAGAAAATAGGTACAAGATCACTCCACACGAAGGGTCTGACAGAATCTTGACGGTTACATTCTAGTAGTAATTGCTCTATGAATAATCTATAGATAAACACTTTGCATTCTATAGTGCGTATCTATAGATTATTCATAGAGCAATTCGTTATTGGCCTACATAAAGCCTCTCTACAGTACTTACTAGCTTCAGGGCAATGCCCCTTTTCAGGTACCAGGCATGAACGGTAGGTACTTTAGTCCCTTAAGATCAAGTATGAAAATAATTATTAAGCTTAAATATTATGTTTTACAGGATTTTTTTTAACTTTGGAACTTTAGGTTTTTCTTCTCGAATAGTAAACTCAAATTCATGTAGCTGGTGATTTTAATTGTAAAAAATTAATTTGAAATCCTTCTCTGTGTAAGAAGAAACCTTTTCCCTGCAGTGAGACTATAAATACAGGCTGGTATTGTTTCCATTTATTGATTCTATTTACACATAAATTACATTTTTAATAATTAATATTATAAAAGTGAAAACATTTTAAAATATATAAAAAGACAACCGCCCCACTTTTTAATACCATCATATCATCCAAATCCATTAAGAACCGGTAACACAGTCAAAACAGGGGTAGGTATTCCAAAGATTGAAGAAACTAAAACGTCGTCTATGTAGATTTTTTTTGGGATTTTATTGATTTTTCAAAAATCAATTCATCAATTTCGATAAAATTTATATTGGACCCAGAGGCATACCCTATCCATAAGAAAAATAATTTTCAAAATCGATTCACATTCGCCGGAGAAATCGCGTAACAAATATACAAAAAAAAAACATACAGTTGAATTTAGAACCTCCTTCTTTATGAAGTCGGTTGAAAATAGTAGCCCACCAGTATCGGGAAAACTACCGTGTCCAGAAGTACTGCCTATAGAAGTTCTGAAGCAAGCCCTTGATCCAGCTCCCTAACGATAGCCTTCTTAGATGTTGGTCGAAGATCTTGGCTACTTACAGCCAATGGCTAACATTGGCTGTAACAACCGATGTAATTATTATTAAAAAACTTGAATAATCAAATGTACCTCTTTCTTGACATTTTATAAACAACCTTTTTACGAACGATATGCGGAAGCACTATGCCCTGTTCACAATAAGATAAGACATTTACAAAAACCTTTTTTACAGTCCGTTCAACCGATTTTGACTCATATTGCGTTGGTAGCATGACAAATGGCAACTGCAGTAAACAGTTGTTATTGTAACCACTTTTTTTGCCTCTAATGTCATCCTTAAGCCTACGGAATAGAAGTCACAATCGGTTGAAGGGACTGTAAAAAAGGTTTGTGTTTATGTCTAATCTTATTGTGAACAGGGTATAGCTCTATAGCGGAACAGTAGTTTGTTCGTCATCATATTTACAATTAGAAATATAATAGTTGACGATTCAATTGTTCACGAATTACAAAAGCCAAACTAAATATTATCATAACAAATACAACTTGTCTAACATTGGTTAGGTATTTGTTTATAATACATACATACGGTAGCAACGTCGTTTGTATCCTCTGCTTACCTTCTTCTATTTTGAAATTGAGTAGCCTTTGGTTATTGTGGAGGTGTTTTTCTTTGGACAGTAGAAAAGTGAATATAAATATAATATGACATTTATTAAGAAAATTCCAGTATTTCAGGTAATTTTTATATCTATTCACATATTTCCTAACAATATTGAGATAGATTTATGGTATTTAAATTGATTTTATTTTCAAAGAAACCTACTCTGCAATAACATGTGATATTTAAAAAAAACATCGGTTTCATTGCATTGTGTAGAATGTATACGTAGTAGTTTTACTTAACACTATTTCTTGAAATTTATTTTTCCTTTATTTATCCAGAATGTATTTCTTATAACTATAAGAACTATGGAACGGAGTATTCTGGGTATAAAACTGCAAGACCGGGTTAGGAATACCACCATCCGTTCCATTACAAAAATAACTGACGTCACTCGGAAAGCTGTCATGCTGAAATGGAATTGGGCTGGACACATCTGCCGCATGTCAGACGATCATTGGGCCAAACGTACAACCCAATGGGTTCCTCTACATGGCAAGCGACATCGCGGCAGGCCCAGGCGGAGATGGCGGGATGATCTAGATTCCTTCGACAAAGACTGGCCCCAATTAGCCCTTAACAGAGAGAGTTGGAAGGAGAGTGGAGAGGCCTTTGCCCAGCAGTGGGAAAATCCAGGCTGAAATATATATATAAGAAAAAAATAAAAACATTGAAAAGTAAAGAAAATAGAAAATAAGAAAATAGTCAGAAAATAGTGGTAGGTTACTATGACCTACCACTATTTTTAGTCAACGATTTTATCAAATATGTAAGTAGATTTTTATACCCGGAATGAATTCTTATCTACCACCGTTAAATAAAGAAAACTGAGAATTAATTCTTATTTACCTTTTATCATGCTAAATACATAAATAATAGATGGAATTTCTCACCGAAAATCTGGATAGGCTAAAGAAATAAAACCATGCTTGTTGTTCTGTAGATCTAGGGCAGAGACGAACTCCAGCCAATTATATTATTCAAATAGGCTTGTTCCATTTGTGATCTCTTGCTCTACAGTCACTATTGTGTTCACTAGGTCAACCAGATATTATGACTGTGGATATGAAAACAAATTCAACAACGGATGTCTATGGGTACCTTTATTCAAAGATTTAAATAATATCTTAATATAATAATATGATTTTAATTATTAATAAAAAATCTAATATAATTGATATTTTCATGACAAAATAAATGAAGCAGAATATTACTATCATTATATCAGGTATCTAGCACAGCGGTGTGAATCTGTAAGACCTCATTCTAAACTTCGAATCTGTATCCGCTGTGAGTTTCTTGATTGGCATTCTAAAAACTCGGTTGATAATTCGAATTTACACTAGCGCCACCCTTGTGAGCGTGTCAGCGAGTTGAACTAAATTGACAGGGAGATTTTGACAGATAAAGTATGAGATGACGTAAGAAGTAGCATTCTGTAAGGTAATTTCCCCGTCACTTCGACGCTCACTTCGCACTCGAGCCCGATTCAAAGTGTCAAATATATCAAGGTCATTTTGAACCTTATGCGAAGTGAGAGTGAATAGCGATGTGAGATACGAGTTGTTGTTTGAATTTTACAGAATCGACCTACAGGTACCTACTTTAATTTAATTTTTTGCCTTTACAGAATGTAGCACACATGATAAGCTCTTAGTTTGGACCTTCAACATTCAGCATTAAAATCTCTTGTGAAGAAGTTATTATAATATTCTTGTAGTAAATAAAATCCTCATACAGGCTACATACAAAACTTTATACTTGCACAAGGATGCACTAACGTGTGTGGGATAATTTCCAGCTAAAAAACCGGACAAGTGCGAGTCGGACTCGCCCACCGAGGGTTCCGTACATATTTGTAGGTACATATCCATTCTTTTATACTAATCCATACCTACTACCCATACTTTAATCTACTTAGTATTATAACGGCCGTATCTTTTTTTCACGTTAACATAGAGGGTTGATTTTTTTACAGCATCAAGGGACTGTAGACTTGAGTACACGATTTAGTTTTAACTCGATACCTCAACGCATTCCCGAGATAAAGGGTCTTGACAGACAGATACCCTAAAACAACAACAAGAAACCGTCGGCAGAAAGCCAATTGAAAGCCTTCGAGACTAAACAGAGGAAAAAGCTGGGCAGATGATGATGCTTTTCCTAAGTTGGGGTTTCCTCCCAGTCAAAACGGATGCAGCTGAATACCAGTGTTTTACATGGAGCGACTGACTTTCCACTGTGCTGTCCGTGTGCTGGCGGACGTAAAGAATAGCACCATCCCATATATCTTCCTGTGGGTGTCGTAAGAAGCGACTAAGGGACTTACCAGAGAATGGGCAGCAGCGTTCTCTGTGCCTTTGTAACAACCATACTGCGATCGCTAATCCGCCTGCCAAGCGTGGCGATTATGGCAAAACCCCCCCTTGGGGAGGCTTATGTCCAGCAGTGGACGTCTTTTGGCTGAAATGAGATGAGACGATGAGGTGACTGACTATCTGACCTCCACACCCCAGTTACTGCATAACACGATACCCCTTGGTAAGACGGGTTGACAGACTTTCTGGCTTCTGACAACCCAGAATGACACGCAGCTGATGCTGATATGTGCTGATGTGAGCATAATAGTACATTATGGTACAAGTGTGTAATGTTGGTGATTATCGCTGAGGCGCCATTGAGACCCGAGCCGACAGGTGAGGGTCTTAAGAGAGCCGAGGACGGTAATCATCAATACACACGTGTATCAAACGACGTTTTTCAACACACTTGTGAAGAAAATAACACTAAAAAAACATTTTCAACAGTGAAAACGAGTTGTGAAAACTTTTTCGCAATGGCGGGAAAAATTAATCAGTTTTCCTATGCGCGCGCATCAAATAATGGAGATCGGCCATAGACTAAAAGCGTGAGGTTTCTTTTTTTTTTGTCTTCTCGCGGATAGCGTTCTAGCCACGTACAAAATGGGGAATTCAAAGTTTTATTTATTACAGAGAAAACAAAAGTTATATTTGAGTGAAAGTTTTATTTATTTAAAACGTACAAGTTGAAATTATCTATTTAAATACGAAGTTGCAAAAAATGAGCAAGCAATAGGTATATTAATTTATTTGTACTATTGAACACGATCTTTTTTGTATCGAAACTTTTTTAAGAACAAAGCAACTCAACCAATAAAATAAAAAAAAACCCTATAACTCACTTGTGAATAATAGCAATGAAAAAGTCACAGTTTGATTACAGGTGTCATTCATTATGTGCCTAATTGCGGTGAAATTAGAGCCATTTTATGAGCAAGTGTGTTGAAAAATATATTATCATAGTTAAAAGGTTACTACTTAGGTAAACATTTGGATTACAATGAAATAAGAAAAAAATAAAATAAATTGAAAACATAATTAGGTACAACTTGCGCAAGTATATCGTAACGTGTTCGGTGACCATAAGTCTACCTTATAAATATACCGTAGTCGGTTTATCTAGGGTTTCTTAAACTTTTTGTAGCCACGGACCACTTCCACAATTCAAACTATTTCACGGACCCCTGTCAAATAATATAAAACAAGTCTAATTTCGAGTTCGTAGCTTGGCCGAGAAATGCAGAGTTTAATAATAATAATAATTACAACCTCGTGGAATCAGAAGTACCATACTTTAAGTATGTGCCCGATCCAGTTCTTGAAAATGGCAATGTCTCATTGTACTGGGATCTATCCATCATCACTGACAAGACTATTGTAGCCAATAAGCCATAATATATATAACAAGATTAGAGAGGCGCGCAATGATTATTGACATAGCAGTTCCGCATGACGTGAACCTCGTGAAGGTCGAGAAAGACAAGCAGATAAAGTATCTTGACTTGGCCCGCGAGGTTGTCGACTTGTAGGATGTGGACTAAGCGATCATTGTGCCGATAGTTGTTACAGCCAATGGCTTAATTGCCAAGAGCCTCGACCAACATCTAAGGAGACTCTCGTTAGGAGGCTGGATCAAGGGCTTGATTCAGAAGGCAGTACTTCTAGACACGGGCCGCATTGTCAGGAGGTTTCTCTCTCTGGAGCCCTGACCACCGGTAGCTTGGACCCTGTTCCAGATACGGGTGGGCTACTATTTTTTATATTTTTTAATGTTTTTATTAATATTTAAGAATGTAAATTATGTGTATATACGACGAATAAATGTGAATAATAATAATTCATTTATTTCAGGCTGCATAGGCCCATAAATAAATAAATACCTTAACCTAAACATACATATTTTATAATTTCTAACTTGTGTTAATAGGGACGACTTGAGACTATGTTAGTAACACTTCACTAAATTGCACTAAGTTGTCTGTGTGCTGTCCTGTGGCACTTGTCCATGGAAGCGGCCAAAAGTCTTATTTCCATTCGGTACTCGCACCACGAACGCCTTCAAGTTGACGTTGCGGCGCGACTCCAATAACTGCACCCAGTAACTGTGTAATACACCATTTCTTTATAAATATGTTGTGGGTTAACTGATCTACTGCGGACCCCTAATACACATGCTACGAACCCCTAAGGAGTCCGTACACCCCTAAGGGGTTTGTGGACCCCACTTTAAGAAACGCTGGTTTATAGGAACAAAACCTTTTCAGCATTACACTATATGACACAAATATTTGCACAGATGATTAACAAAGCATTACGTACATCGTGTTATATTTTATTTGTGACTCACGCAGTAGCTTTGTAGATTCTATTGTATCATCTACGCATACAAAACAAAATGTTCAAACGCGCTCGTTCGTCGTCTGAAAATCTTGACAGTAAATATTTATTGTGTTTACGCTTTTGTTTTGAACAGTAAATGTTCTTGTAACGTTGTATGTGAATATTTTGAATAGTTCATAATAGTAATTGTATGTTAAAAAACTCGGCATATTTTTTCTGCTGTCAACAATTGTTAAAACCACACAACATCTTCACTCAATAACTCTTTGCATTTATCTTAATGTATGTATTTTTACATGTATACTTTTACAACAGCTGTTTTTAGCCATATTATCCGGCTTCGTAGCCTAGGTGATAGTGTATCTGCCTCCGACGCACATGGTCGCGGGTTCGAATCCCGCCCAGGGCAAACATTTGTGTGATGAGCATTTGTGTATCTATTTTTATATTTGTGTATGTATATCAGCTGTTTGACACCCATGGTACAGGGTCTGCCTAGCTTGGGGTCAGATGGCCGTGTGTGTAATGTCCTCAATTATTTATTTATTTACCGACCTTGTGAACACATCAAGGCATTACCATATTATTATAGTTATATTCGATCACGGCAGCTTAAGTTAATTGAAACTTGCCTTGTAGAAAATACTATAGTGATAGCCTAATGGTTAACGCACCTGCTTCTCATGCATGAGGTTGTGAGTACGAAATCGGGCAAGTACCAATGTAACTTTTTCAATTCATATTTACTTTCTAATTTTATCTTGGACATCATTGACATCGGTGAAAGAAAACATCGTGAGGCAACCTGAACTTATAAATTTATATAAGTTTGAATTCGCCAATCCGATTTGAGCAAGCGTGGTGATCAATGATCGTACCTTCTCTGTATGAGAAGAGGATTTTGCCCAGCAGTGGGACAATTTTGCCCAAGTGTGTACGCAAACATTGGTGAACACCCTCTTCCCTCACTCTCAGAATCCGATAGGACGAAACTCAACCCAACGTCTTTTTTACATGCTCTTTGAGGCATGTAAGTATCACACCATCAACTTCTAAACTCTGAGCAGCTTCTGAGAAATAGGGTAGTCAATAATTACCAAGCTTGGTATGACAAGAACATCGTTATGCTGGCACTTCTCATGGCGTATTTGTATGAAATTCGCCTTATTTAGATAATACAAAATTTACCCTACATTCATTAAGATAAAGTCAATTTTGTATTATTAATTAGGCGAATATTTGCAGAAATACGCCATGTGTAGTGCAAGCATTAAACAATAATAACAAGATTACATCATTAATAACATAATGTTTTCATAACATAATAGTATCTACCTATTTACTTACTTAATAGATCATGGTTGTAAACTTGTAATCTACCGTAAACAAATCGTAAAACATTATGTGTGTAAATAAGATTGTACGGACGTCAGCACATCAAGCCACAACAATCTGTCAATTTTTTTTTTTTTTTCTCTTTATTTTTATTTAGAGCCATTTAATCTTAATAGACTATGCCAGGCTCATCGTAACCTAATATGAGAGAAATACTACGCTCTACTTAAATTATGAACAAAATCATAAATTTTGATAGCATTATCGCTGTAAGGTTTCGCAAGAATGGTGTGAAAGGCACCTAACTCTAAACTATTAATATGTAACTCAGACATTAGTATTTCTCTCTCTCTTTTGTACCGGACGCATTCCACCAACAAGTAGTGGACATCTTCAACAAGCCCGCATAGGTACCTCACAATTAGGACTATTTATTTTTTTCATTAAAAACCCAAACTTGTTGAAAGGTATGTGTCCAGACCTTAACCTATGTGCAGTAACAATATTTTTTCTACTAATTTTAATTTTGGCAAACCAGGGAATTCGAGGAGGTTCACACTGCATTGTCCGATACCAGATCCCATTTTCTAATGAATTTTTGTCAAAATACTCTTTTCACATCTTAAAACAATTAATTTTGAATTTTGGTAAAATTTCAAAAACGCAGGGTTTTATATTACGTACTGACCCGTTGATTGCTGCGTTTTTTGCTAATGTATCAACCTGCTCGTTCCCCTGTAAGCCAATGTGTGACGGAACCCACTGTAACTTTATAATAGTATTATTGCATTGGTAATCTGTCAAATTTCTTTGATAGGTTTTCAACTTTATAACGTAAGAATAAGGTTGATATTCCATTGGGAAATTTTGTCAGTTTGGTATGACTTGATATGCTGGCGTCTGTACATTATTGATTACTAGCATCGTCCGCGTGAAATCAATCTTTTAATTTTTTTTCAACCTGTACTGTCCCACTGTTGGGCAAAGGTCTTCCTTCATAGTCTGCCACCATTCCCTTTGTGTTATAAATAAGGCAAGCCCGCCACACTATTCCCAAACCACTACATTTCCTGTAAGCCAGAATCAATAGTGACCACCATAAAAGCGCCGAAGGAATAAAGATTCATATGTCTTGAGTCGCTTTGTGTTGCCTTTTCTTGTCAGTCTTCCATAAACATTTCTAAATTATCACGTCAGCGTTTTCTAGGTCCACCTTGGTGATGACGCCCGTCTCCGGGCACCTACTGTGTGACGACTCGGTCCATCAGTCGTGATATTTTCTGCGTAGATGTCCCGCCCAATTCAACTTTAGCCTAACAGACTTGCGTATTCGCAATTCCAATTTGAATAGAATTCACTGTTGGATCGTTAGCTGATAGCGCTTAGGAAAAATGTAGCTTTCTATCATAGAAAAAATGTACAAAATCAGACCAGAAGTTTTGGAGATACGCGCGTTCAAACAAGAACAAAATCTAATCTGTTTTATTATATTAGCATAAGTAGACGCCGACCTAATATTTTCATTAACTTGTTATCTTAGTGATAAAGACTATTCAAGGTCTTGCTCTTAAAAGCGATTAAAAGATTTATCTAAACTTACTGGATGAATGAATCAACTCATACTATTCTGCTGCACTAGATCCAGCGACTTTTGCGTGGAGGTCAAACATAATAATATCCTATGATAATCGGCAGAGTGTAGTTTTCTATCAAAGTAAGATTTTTTGTAATCGTACCAGTTCTTTTAGAGATGGTATAGCTACGCTTGCCTTGGTCGTTCCCTAAACCCCTCCGTCCCTCGAAAAGCATGGAAAGCCGTTATGTGTATTCCAAATGGTTAGGCAGATGATGACTTGACTATTTTCCATTGGGACCGGTAGTCGTTACAAAAAAGTAATTAGTAGGCATCGATTTAAAAACACGCTTCTCAACATCTAATTCTGTAACAAACAATTGAATTGTGTACGAACCAAGCAGTGGAGAGGAGTGTATCGTCCGTTTCAATAGTGGTCTATTTAAAACATCTATTTGTAGCTCTGCTACATCATCATCTGCCTTGCATTTTCCTAACTATGTTGGGATCGGCTTCCAGTCTAACAGGATGCCGCTGAATACCAATGTTTTACATGGAGCGACTGCCTATCTGACCTCCACAACCTGGTTGCTGGGTAACACGATATCCCTTGGTAAGACTGGTTGTCAAATTTTCTAGCTTCTGACAACTATACCTACTGTCAAAGACCTACGAACCGGGACCAACAGCTTCGGCAACACCCATCTATGTACTGACTGCGCTAAGCCTAGCTTAATCCTCATGACCGGTCGAGCCGTACTGCTTTTAAGTTAGCCACGACCTCCTCATTTGTGGCTCCGCTATACTTCACTTAAACATGAGTTAGATAAACCATGAGTAAATAGTAATCAAAAGGATATTAAATGTAATAACTAGTTATAAACTAACTTCCAACTAGTAATGAGTTGTCGCGTGTTAGTCTTAGATAATAATGTATACTCGTAATTATAAGTTATATCTAGGACGAGATACACGTCACTAAACCTGTTAAAGAATAATGGGTTATTTTATACAATGTCGATGTCTTTACGTACATTATCGATTTATTTCCTTTACGTTGAGTCACACCACGTCGAGTCGCCTCTACGTCGAATCGCCACTACGTCGAGTAGCCGCCATTTCGAGTCGCCGACACGTCTACTAGTTCTTTTGATATTACTTTAAGCTTTTTTTTTTTTTTTTAATCTGCCTGGTGCCACCGTGTCGACGTGGCGGCACCAGGAAGTTTTTTTTTTTTTTTTTTTTTTTTTTATTTTTTTTTTTTTTTTTTTTTTTTTTTTAAAGATCAAGTAGACATGACGGCGACTCGACATGGTGGCGACTCGACGTAGTGGCGATTCGACGTAGTGGCGACTCGACGTGGCGGCGACTCGACGTGGTGCGACTCGACGTAAAGGGAATAAATCCATGATCTCTCTTCTTCTTCTTCTTCGTGACACTCTTGTCAGAGCGGTCGTGGTCATCATGAGCTATTTGTAGAGGCTGATGTTATGCGCCTCACGATTTCTCGCCATTTGTCGCGACATTTGGTTTTTCTGGACCATTCATGCAATGGATCTATCTATCTTCTACAATAATATCCTAACTATCCATAGCATTCATACTATACTTACTTACTAATATTATCTATAAATGCGAAACTAACTCTATCTGTTACGCTTTCACGATGAAACAACTGAACTGATTTTGTTGAAATATGGTATGAAGATAGCTTACACGCTGGGGAAGGTCATAGGCTACATTTTAATCCGCGATTTTGTCTGCATCCGCGATAATCGATATTCACGCGGACCGAAGTTTGTTTGTTTTATACCTTTTCACGCCTAAATAACCGATCATCCTGAAATTTGAAACAAAATGGTACCTTTCAAAACAACAATAACGTTCTTAAGATAATAGATGGCGCCACGTGTCTTTCGAATCATGGTTGTATATTATTACAAGCAAAGTACCTACCATCCCGAATTTCTTGTCAAATTACATACTAACGCAGGCGAAACCGTAAGCAAAAGCTAGTAATATTATAAAGCCGAAGAGTTTCTTTGTTTGAAAACGTTTACGCGATTAGGTAAGGTAAAACACGTATGTCCTGGAACAAGTTTAGTGAAATTTCCGCGCGCCAATTTTCCTGTGATGTTATCGCGTTCTCACTCACTCGTTTGTTTACGAGATTTGCGTTGGTTAAAACAAAAAAAAATTAAATCACGCTCACGTTGAAGTTCGTTCGATGGGGATGGGTGCTCTTAATCTTCGGAATTGCTTGTCTGCTTCTGAAAATGATTTGACTAATAGAAAGCTGCTTAATATCGGAGTATTCTAAGCTATAACTTTAATGAAAATGTTAAGGATCAATAAGAAAAATTATGCGGACGATATCGCGGGAAAAAGCTAGTATGCTTATAATAATGATGATAGTCTGTAATTGACCTGCTGCTACAGAGCAAAGACCTTTTTCGTACAGAGAATGCACGAACAGTGACCATGACACTTGCGCATTGCTTCTTGACGTGAACGGATCGTACCCACCTATGATAATTTAGGAATCATTTGAAAATTAAGGTATCTACTCGATTTTTTAATGAAGAATTATATCAGATCTGATTCTAAAAAAACATGACTTCTACCCGCGACTTCTTAGATGTCAGAGTCTGGCATTGTGTAGCATTGTAGTAAGAACAAAAAATAGACAATCTTTACCACTTTATAATATTAGGTAGTATAAAAAGACAGATAGCGGGTCCATAAGACATTTCAAAAGGTCACATTAATTCCTTCATTGTACGCCACCACCACCACCAACAGGTACCATCATCATCATATGAATCTATTGCCGTCCACTGCTGAATGTAGGCCTCCCCCCAGATATCGTCAACCAACACGGTCATGGGGAGCCCGCATCCATCCGCTGCCAGCCACCTTTTTCAAATCGTCGGTCCATCGTGCTGCAGGACACCTAACGTAACGCTTACCCAAACGCGGTCTCTACTCTAAAGCATGCAACATTTTTTATTGTGTACAATAGTACCTAGTAGTACACACAAAACTGCCGATTATTGCAGTTTGGTATACATCTGTGATGGTCCTTTGTCAACCTATACCTCTATTTTCTGTTTAAATAAAAAAAAACTTGAGAGGTGTCAAGGGACACCCGGATGGAACGAAGTTCCTTTCGATTAATTAGTGAAGGAATTGTAATAATTTTATTTTTTTTAAGTTATAATAATATTTTTTTTTATTATTAACAAATATAATGTAATTAAAAGACAATTTAATTAAACGTGCCCGTTTATGTATCGAGCCAAATGGACTCCATACTGAGCAGTTGCTTCGATACAGGGAAGTGTAAATTTTATACCTAATAGGTAAGTTTTTTAATTAAGCCAAAGTTGATTAAAGCTGTGTTTGTGAATAGCTCTAATTTATTTAAATAGGTTACCTATAGCACCTATAGGTACCTACGCCTGCCTGCCTTTCTTTTTCTAGCAAAAGAGTACCTACTCAGTTACCTACTTACAACTACAAATAATTTGCCAATGATAAAAGTAAGTACCACTACCTACCTAGGTACCCACCTAAGCTCCCACTGGCTTAATTTAAACCAAAACATTTTAATCAAATAAAAAAAAATATTATTGTCGCTAGTAAAACCTAGAGAAAAGTACAAAAATTTAAATTTTACCAAACTAGGTATGATAAAATTATTCTGAGAAACGTATAGGCTGGTGCCCGACCGGACAATAGGAGCTATGTGCAACCGAATTTCACGGTTAATGTGTAAAAATAAGGTTTTAATTCGCTCCAATATTTTCATAGAAAAGCGAATTAAAACCTTATTTTTACACATTAACCGTGAAATTCGGTTGCACATAGCTCCTATTGTCCGGTCGGCCGCCATTCAACTAATAATGAACTCTATTTGACAATTCCAACGATTCAATTTTTCTGTTCGAATTGTCTGCGTTTGTGAAGTAATAAAAATAGCAAAAATAAGGTTTTAATTCGCTCCAATATTTTCATAGAAAAGCCGCCATTCAACTAATAATGAACTCTATTTGACAGTTCCAACGATTCAATTCAGCTTATTATAGCATGTCGTGACAACTTTTCGTAAGAATTTTTTCCGTCTAGCCCCCTTTCACAACGCGCGATAAGGAACTTCGTTCCAAAATATCTTTTACATTTGTTCATTCAGTATATTAATTAAGTGTAAAATTAAATTAACTCTCCAAGCGTTCATTAAGACGACTCTGTTTTTGCGTCGGTCAATGTTCCCACAAATTAAAATGACTACGTCAACCACTGCAAAAATGATATGCAAAAAACATTAGAAAAACTGGACAAAAACCTGTGAATAAGAATTTTATTTATATATACCTGTTATCTGACTATTCTAATGGTTTTTTTACACTTTAGCCACTTTAGCTTAGCGCTTTGAATAATTTTGCTAAGGCAATAACGTTTTTAGAAACGTTTGAAATGAAACACGTAAGTAGGCACTGTAAAGGTTGTATGCCAATGCAACCTGGCGAAAAATTTTATCCAAAAACCCAGGTATTCCAGAAGGAATTGTCTGCTGAGGCTCATGTAGTAAGTAGGTACTATTTTTAAAATATAGTTCCATTCTCAAACTTAAACCCATAAATAAACCATTTACAGGTAGACCGTACC
This sequence comes from Charanyca ferruginea, assembly GCA_947361185.1. NCBI lineage: Eukaryota > Metazoa > Arthropoda > Insecta > Lepidoptera > Noctuidae > Charanyca > Charanyca ferruginea. Next base: position 6,135,710 of record OX376062.1, read on the forward strand.
TACTTTTGAATTGTCAAAGAGTCAGTCAGTCAGAAAGTTGAAACTACTTAGTTGCTCGTTCCAAAAAGTAGGCTTCTATGGAGAAGAAGAAGCAAAAAACTCCATGAGCACTCATTTTGAGCAAAGACTACCTTTCATTCCTACTAATATAAATAAATAAATAAATGCGAAAGTTTGTGAGGATAGATGAATGTTTGCTTTCTTTTAGAATTTGCTGATATTATTGACCTAACTTTACCGAATTTTATCTTTTGTATTCCCCTGGGGTATCGTCGTTTGAAGTCTATGCAAACGACGTTGCGAAGAATAGTTAGGTATAATTTGGAGCCGTATACACACACATACTTACCGTGATCACAGCCAATGGGCTGCACTGGATCAGTGGAACACAGTACCCAATTTAATACTTTTGGAACCATAATAGAAATACATAATTTTAATAAACTAAAACGTCGTCTAAGTATTTTTTTTCGGAATTTGTTGATTTTCTCAAAAAGGGCTAGATTATTTTTGGTAAAATTTGTATACGACCATTTCGGAATAAACCCCTTTCGAACAAAAAAAGAATTTTGCAAATCCGATTATATATGACAGAGTTATGCCCGAACATACATAAAAAAAAGCAACTCATTGGGGAACATTTCTAGCTACGGATAGATTCCAGAAAATAGAATCACCTATGAAATATATCTATGCGCAGACGCACCGTATTTAAGTGCGGAAATCCTGTCACAAATGGCTGGTTTCCGTCATTTTGCAAAAGGAAGTTGAGACATGCTCACAATGTTGAAAATTATAAGTTACTTGTATTTATAAGGCTTAGAGGAATTAAAGGCAGCCATTCAAGTAACTTTTAGAAACATACGCATTCTAATCTCAGAAAAGATCTTATTTATATGTTAATAGACTTGCGTTTGTCTGCAACTCACCTGTAGGTCGATTCTGTAAAATTCATACAACAACTCGCATCTCACATCGCTATTCACTCTCACTTCGTATAAGGTTCAAAATTACCTTGATATATTTGACACTTCGAATCAAGTTCAAATGCTTTTGTGTCGAAGTGACGGGGAAATTACCTAAATAGGTTTAAATGCATATAGAGTTTGATTTTCTTTGATCAATATAATATCAGGAACTAATCAGTTAACAGACTTCCTCCTGATTTGATTACTTAGATTGAGATCCAGGAACACAACTTTTCGTCAAAGGTTTCTCTACTCAAATATTAATATTTTAATATTTTGATATTTTAATTGATATTTTGCCTCATATTTTGTCTGATATTTTCACTGATATTTTGACTGATATTTTGACTGATATTTGGACTGATATTTTGACTGATATTTTGACTGATATTTTGCCTAATATTTTGTCTGATATTTTGTCTGATATTTTCACTGATATTTTGATTGATATTTTGACTGATATTTGGACTGATATTTCGACTGATATTTTGATTGATATTTTGACTGATATTTGGACTGATATTTTGACTGATATTTGAACTGATATTTTGATTTTGGCAGTGATGACATTGCTACTAAATTCTGAACGATTTTTCACCGACTTCAAAAAAGAGGAGGTCCTCAATTCGATTGGTATTTTTTTTAATGTATGTATACCAATTACGCTGAGATTTATGATCCGATTTACGTGATTCTTCTTTTGTTTGATGCGGAATAGTTGTCATTTGGTCCCATAAAAATGTAATGTAGTTTGGCCTAGTAGTTTTCATTTTATGAACATTTTTTTTTTATGTTTGATAAGAAGTAGGTACTAAAAAGAGAGAAAAACATAACAAATAAGACAACCGCCTTCAAAAACTAAGGAATAACTTTCAATTCGCAAGTCGGTGGCAATACAAAACAACAAGCAAAACCAAAGCAGACTTGCGAATTGAAAGTTATTTTTTACTTTTTGAGGGCGGTTGTCTTTTTTGTTATAATAAGTTGAATAGACCTAAGGTACTCTTCATACCAAAGACCTTCTGATTACCAGCTAAACAATACAATATTAATGGATGCGTGCTGCCTTAATAGCAAGAGGAATTCAGTGCATCATTGATATAACACAAAAATCGTGCATTCATGCAATAGAATAAAACAATTCACGAACGATTCTTGTGAAACATAACATAACAATTCAAAATATGTAAATATTAGGTACTATTAAAAGCTATTCGGGTAGTACTCAAAAATTCAGAATTGCAAAAATTTATCGATTGTTTAAATAAAAACAAAACTACAATAGTTAGTACGAAATAACAGAACCTATGCGGATTCTTGAGGTCGTCGGAAACTGCCATACGTAATTGAAGAAGACAATAAACGAATGATTATAGTGCTAAACGGTGTGTTTCCAAGGTCGCAAATAGATATCACACTTCGGTTGAGCTAGGAGTGTGGGGGTAAGTCACTGAAACGCGGACACTCACCGTGGGTTTGGTCCACAAATTCAAGGTTTTGCAGAATAATTATTTTTATATAGGTGCTTAACTTTTTCCTTTTATTTGTTTAGTGTGCGTGTAAGTAGAGACTGTAATAGGTAGGTGCCTCTGCTTATCCCTTTGGTGAGAACACGACATATTTTATTTGGATATTTATGCAAAGCAGTAAAAATTTCCTCGCAAAATTAATTTCATTTTGCGTATAAACCTCTCTTTGCAGATTTATTAAATCTTTATAGGTTGGTTATTCCAGTTTTAATATTGAGTATTTCTAATTGTTCAAGATTCAAAAATCATTTAAGTATATTTAAATAATACACAACGAAAGAGACTTTTTAATGTCATTTACAAGGACTTTGAATCTAGTTGCCTCTTTCAAGAGGTAGTTTTGTATGGAAAAGAAATGGACAAGACTTACTCGTTAAAAACATTTTTTTACAGTATTTATTTATTTATACTTCATGCACAGGCGTACAAAGGCGGATTTAATGCCTTAGGCATTCTCTACCAGTCAACCAAGGGTGGTGAAGAGATAACATGGCAGGTGCATTAGAAAATGTTATATTTAAAAAGTGAAAAAAGATATATTTATACATGACAGTACATACAGTATGATGTTTGGTACCTCTATATTAATTAAATAACTCTATTATGAATGTGAAGACTATAAAATTCAATATTTTATTAAAATTACAGCTTTTGTTCTTGTAAAAAATTGCCCACCAACGTCGGTCTATAATAACGAAGTAGGTACCACCCACAAAGTAAATATAACTTTGTGAATGAAATCGACCTTTCAATTTCATTTATGAAATGAGTTCAGAAGTTCCTGATTAATTTGCAGATAAAATGAAATGAAACCCACAAAACTAGGTCGATGGTTAAAAAAAAATGATTATGTATGAAGGATATAATATTTTAATTTAATTTAAAAATTAAAATGAATTTTCAAGTGGAAAAATGTGACTTTCAAAAAGTTTCGTGTTTCTAATTAACCATACAGTTTCTCCTAATTATGTTAAATAATATTTAATAATAAATAATAATAAAATTAAATCATAAATATCTTTATTTCAGATCCAACATCCATATACAATTTTAAAAAAATTGGCAGTGGTGACCCGGCCGTGTGGTGATTTCCATTGTGCTAGAAGCAAATCAGGCATAGGAAGGTCTTCTAAAACTGGCTGGGTAATATTTAAATCCAAGTATCTATCTATAGATAATAAAAGACCAGTCTAGATTTTTTTAAGTACGGATGTAGACAGAAAGTTTTTCAACATTGCTAATTTAACAATATGAAGACCCTTTTAAGATATAGTGATGGTCAGTGACCATATCGATGGTAATTACTCCGTGTTTTTATTTTTACCAGTCCGAAGTTAATTTCCATAACTGAGTAGTGTTGTGCGCGGTGTACCGTGGCATGCTCTGACGCCGCTAGTGATGGAGATTGTCGATATTTATAATTGACTGTAATGGTTTTTATTAAACTGTCTTATTATATAATTGTAATTGTTTATAAAGTTATATTTGAAACTTAAATATTCACATATTTAGGTACATTATTAAGAGTACTTGGGAACTTCTAGCCTCTAGGGTCTTTTGAAAACATAATTGGTAAATGGTTAAAATATTTACAAAACAAAAACAAAACAAGACTGAACTACCTATTTAAATAACCATACAAACTAAACAATATTGACTACTACCGGGTTTTACAATTACGATATTACTACAAACCGTGACGCATTAATATTAACAGCACAATAAAAACAAACATTACCTACTCACGAAACACTTTACTATAAAAATAATATCGATGTAATCGCGCATCACTCGAGCGCACCTTCCGAGTCAGTTCAGTGTTACGTGCAAGGCGCATGCGCGCGATTGTGTTCTAAATTAAATTTAAAAATTAATTTTTATATGGCAGTGGTGACCCGACCGTGTGGTGATTTCCATTGTGCTAGAAGCAAATCATGCATAGGAAGGACTTCTAAAACTGGCTGGGTAATATTTAGTTTAATTCTATTGACCTTGTTTAATGTTTACCAAGTGAATCTGTAATGGAAGACTCAGGTTTACGAGAGGTAGTAAAAAAAGTTTCAAGAAAAAAGTTATTAGTGAATTGATCATTTTTTCTTTGAAAAACATCGTTTGTAGGACGAGGTCTTTGTCACAGCGCGTTAGTAATTTCCAAGCTGATTATACGTTTCTGCTGTACATAGTGATGCAAATTCTGTATTTATAGCTATCTGCCTATGTACTTAACTTTTGGTGACCATCGTGTAATGAAAAGTGGTACAAGATGAGATCTAGGTACCTACTTAATTACTAACGTTACCAAAACGTGATAGGGTTCGTGGTTACAAGTGCGGTTAGTTAATTTGAGGTTCTAGGTTGGATAACTATGTCTGTTTATTTTATTCTGGAGTTGGAACTACATAACATGTTTATTGTTCTTCTCTTTTACACACTTTTTCACATTTTTAGATTTGCATAGCAATTATGTACAGTACGCAAAAGAGATAAGTATCCATGTCGTCGGGAATAGTTGAAGATTTCTTAGAAACCAATGGGGGCTTTCAAATGAAATTTTATTAAATCACTGAACTGTTTATTCTCTATAAATTGTAATTTATTTTATTCATAAAAACCTATCGGTTTCTAAGTAAACTTCAACTGTTTCCGGCGCCATGGATACTTATCTCCTTTGGTGACCGTACCTTTTACCTATAAATAACATTATATCAAATGCCTGTTTCACCACCGCTGAATAGACACTGTTTTCCTACTAGATATGTTAAAAAATGGAATATAATTTGTATGAAATGTTCTGCCAAGACATTTAACCAGCAGTTATTTGAAGGTGGTGAGACTTACCCTAAATATCGTTATTGCCTTGTCCAAAACCTATCCATATTTATCCATATTATTTTTATTTAGTATCATAAATACGAAAGTAACTCTGTCTGTTACGCTTTCACGATGAAACGGCTCAACCGATTTTGATAAACTTTAGTATGAAAATAGCTTGAAGCCTGGAGAAGGACATAGCCTACTTTATAATCCACGGCCTCGTCTGCATCCATGAAAACCGACATTCACGCGGACGATGTCACGGGCTTTTGTAATACTAGCTTTTGCTAGAATCTAATATATAAAATTCTCGTGTCACAGTTTTCGTTCCCGTACTCCTCCGAAACGGCTTGACCGATTCTGATGAAATTTTTTAGGCATATTGGGTAGATCTGAGAATAGGCCAACATCTATTTTTCATCCCCCTTTTTCCCCCCCTTTTCATCCCCCATCCAAATGTTCGGTAGATCGGGACAGGACAACGTCTGTCGGGTCAGCTAGTATTATATAAAAGCGAAATATCACTCACTGTTTAATCAAGAAATCTCAAAATCTACTTGAGCTAATAAATTGAAATTTTGGCGTTTTGTAGTTGAAAGTTAGGACTAGAGATTGTTGCCTTCTAATTTAATTTCATAGTGTAACTATGTGGAAGTCAAAGAACCTTTAATTCAGCCCTGTCACAAAATTCCATCTTAGTTGATGGACCTATATTCTATGCACATTGCGACTTCCACAAAGACAGTTACATTATGAAATTAAATTGTAAATCGAATCTCTAGTCAATAATTGAATGAATATCCTAATTACTTATTTTTACAGAGATGTAGGATATTTAGGCAAAAGTAGGTACTTATATAATATTTTTCTTAGATTGTCAATGACACATATTCTTGTTAGATTTTATATTTAAATACTGGTCGTCGTTCAGCGTCATCCGCTGACTCGGTCATTAGGCCCTAAGGTGTGTAGGTAACAGAAAAATCTTCTCTAAATTATCTCGCAAGACGCATTGTGACATTGAAATAAATCATTTAGAATAAACAAAAGAACCGATTTTTCGCCAAAAGAGCGTAATTTATAATGACTGCCTACTAGATTACGTGTTTCATCTTATCTTGTAAATATCATAAGCGCAGATTACTTTAGAATGTAAGTCATTGCTCACAGTTAGTAAACATGTTAGCTCATAAAGAGGCTCTTTTGGCTTCCGGTAGACTATTCCTTTTCGGATGAAGACTACTGCAATTATCTAATAATGTATACATTTTACTAAAAAACTATGTTGTAGTCCAAGCTACCGAGTGCGCTAGGCTTACGTATTTTTAAAATGACTGACATTTTAAGGGTAGTCAAAGTCAAAGCATTTATTTCAGTTAAACCTTGTACATGCACTTTTATTTATTTTATTTATTTATTTTATTAAAACTTTATGCACAAAATGTAAAAAACACTGTACAAAGGCGGACTTAATGCCTTGGGCATTTTCTACCAGTCTACTTTAGGGTGATGCAGAGACAAAACATGGTAGGTGCAAAGGCGCAGAAATTTTAAAGAATAAAATATAATAATAAATACATATATACATACATACAAACAATATATATATATATATAAATATATAAAAGAGTAGAGGGAGCTGAAAATACCTGATGGAGAAACACAACGAATCAACTGTGAGATGAGTCTGCCAACTTCTTATGCAAGTGCTCGCGAGCCTTAACCTTGAATGTAAACCGACTGGTGGCCGTCCTGATATTTTGAGGAAGCGCATTCCAAAGGAATGACTTTGACTTTTCAATTGTCAAAGAGTCAGTCAGATAGTCTGAAAGTTAAAGCTAATGGCTCGTTCCAAATCTGGTATCCGTACGGATACCAGATTTGGTCTCTATAGAGAAGAACGAGCAAGAAACTCCACGGGCATTCTTTTTAATATTTTTTTTAAATTAATCCGGGTTACGTTATTCTTGTTGTTTCTCTCTCGCTTGAAGTGAAAAGAAATACAAAACATTCACAAATTAATATAAAAGCCGAGAGAGCTGATGAACAAACTCAACTGACAGTGCCCGTTCACAAACATGACGCGCGGATCAGCACCACTTAGGTCAAGATTATAAAGAGTTACTAGCCTCTGCCCGAGACTTCGTTGTATAGACGCCAGACCCCTTATTCACAATCATTCGATTCGATTCCGTACCGAATCGAAAGTCAAAAGATATCGAAGATGTCCTTCATACGCAATTCACAAATCCGAAACCGAATAATTTTGACAGTTCAACGAACATACGAAGACTGAAGTCGGAAATGACATTGTCGAATACGGTTCCTTACCGACACGGAAACGTATCGAATGGTTGTGAATAAGGGGACAGGATCCTCTATGTTTCCATGGGAACACAAAAACGGAATATCTATGCGTTAAGCATAGCTATCCGTGGTGTTAAGTTACATCAATATTCTAAATGTGTACCAAATTTCAGCTTATTTCCATAAGCGGTTTGGAACAGTAAAGACGACGCTATTTTGGACATACTGTCAGTTCTATTATACGTGTAGTCTGTGGACTAGCTACACGCAGCAAACCGTTTGTGCCCTGCGGGTCCAATATAATAATGCATTCAGGTTTCTGATGGGATTGCTTCGATAATGCAGTGCGTCAGCGATGCTTGCTGAGGCTCAGGTGGACGGCTTTCACGCCATTATACGGAAAAGAACAGCATCGCTGACGCGAACGGTGAGGGGCAGTCCCAACGGCTACCTGAGTGGAGTTGCGGAGTACATCCATAGTCCTATTTGGAGGCATTAGATAAGGGTGCATATTTTGTAGGCTTGTGTGTAAGATACTAACATAGTTTTAAGTCATTTCGATGTATTACTAACACCATATGGACCTAAAGTCTGAATTAAATGTTTTGAATTTGAATTTGAATAAGCCATTTAAACGCAAAAGAGGAACAAATATTCATGCGTCCATACTCACAAAATGTGGAATTTTAATAGTAGTAGAATAGTAGGATGTCATAAGTGTGCAATGTCCTAAGGACTCAGGGGTTACGGCGCATGGGTTCGATAACAAGGAAGTACCGGAAATTGTCAATGCACAGTCATATATTTACTAAGATTATCTTGGACCTCACTGTAATCGAAGATGGAATCTATACTTCTTTATTTTAATATTATAAAGCTGAAGAGTTTGTTTGTTTGTTTGTTTGGTTGAACGCGCTAATCTCAGGATCTACAGGTTCGAATTGAAAAATTCTTTTTGTGTTGTATACTCCATAAATCGAGGAAGGCTATAGGCCCATGCGAAGCCGGGTCGGTTGTCTAGTAATATATAAATACAAATCTAACATATAAAAATCTTGTGTCTAACATATAATTATTTTTTTTGGTATTATTACAGTGAAACGAACAACGTTCCGGGTATTTTCCATGCCTGCTTCTGTTAGGTTTTTAGCATTGACACTGTAATTTTAAATTGGAATTAAATATACAACTAAATGAAAGCCACATAATTTTAGAAGATAAATTATTAGAACAGTTACAAATACGTGTGACAGCTAATGTAAAAATAGATTATAATAAATTCGGTGTCTATCGTAACTTTAGCATGTTTATTAGATAGATAGATAGATAGATTTATTTATTTGCATAGAATGTAGGTGATTACATTTAGGTGCTAAAATATTTTGAGTTCATATACATTCTGCCTTATGGCATGTAAAATTTTATTAAAAACTTAGGCGTCAACAACATTATTCTATTTACTAAAAACAACAACAAACTAAATAGACTTGTCATTTAAAAAATTTGATACAGAGTAGTAGCATTTTAGAACTAGCAATTTTTTAAGGTACTTTTTAAATCTTCCCATTGGTTGCTCTTTAATATTTATTGGCACATGGTTATAAATAAGAGGAGCCATACATATAACACTATTTCTCAATAGTGCAGTTTTAAATCCACCAGTGCATAATTTGTCTTCGTATTGACTTCTTAAGCTAGCTGTCCTGTTTCTAGTATCTTTCAAAGTTGGAAATAAGTGATCATTTGTTTTAATGAAAATGGCTATTTCTAATATATATAGACATGCAAAAGATAAAAGATTATATTTTTTAAACATAGGTAAGCAGCTGTCTGTCACTTTAAGATTAAAAATGGATCAAAGATAGCGTGTTTGCGCCTTAAAAATATTTTCTCTCTCGCTACAGTTGCCCCAAAATTTTATACCAAACCTCAATACAGAAACAACTGTACTGTAACTGTACAGAAACAACAATTGTACTTTTGTTACAAAGTGTGCATTAAAAAGAACCTTTTTTAACTTCTGTCTAATGCTATTGTAAATGGAGTATATGCTCATGCTATCAATGTTGGTAAACCTACTAACTACAATGTTGGTAAATTCTGTTATTATAACGCTGGTATTTATGTGTCATGATCACGTTATGATTCATGACTAATAAAATCTACATTAAAAAAACTGACTATTTTATTGATTGCACTGAAAGGTAAAGACTTGTTTTTCTGTAGAGAAGGCATGCGTATCACCACGCTTGCAATTGAGGAGGCTGTCGGCGCGGAAGTGGTGTGTCTTTTCCAGGCACAATTGAAAACCAATTGTTCTTGGAAGGGTTACGCCGCTTTTGCGCTGATAGCCTCAATTATGATACCTACCCTAAAGGTATCGCGTTGTTCTGGGTGTCGCACCTACTGGTAGATATTTTTTTTTGGTTTGTGGATTCCTACATCCGAAAACGGAATGCAATCTTTTTCTCTTGTTTTTCGTTTAAGAATTTCGGCTTTGTGTTTTTGCTTGGGACAGCGCTGCCTTTATGGTGCCATCTAATTGTTAAGTTTAATGTAACATGAGTTCTTTTTTATTATTTAAATTTCTTTTAGTAGTAAGTATAGCATGAGAATAAACTGTATGTGCCACGCACAAACTCCACAAGTTTATGTGACACTATAATTATAACAAACTGTAATATAACCACTGTTTGATAAAAAAAAAAAAAAAAAAAATGTTTTTAAATAGTACAAAAACACTTTGGCTGGGTATGGACTGTATACACTAGTTTGCTATATCATGCTATTAAAATTATTCATCACCAAAGGTCTAAACCTAAAAAGTGTCACTAGATTCTTACCGCGATATCGTTCACGTAAGAGTCGCGTATTACAGCCTTATTTACAAGATGAAATCTTCACGCCTGTAGTATCATTATCATCATGTCAACCTTTAGACGCCAACTGCTGAGCATAGGTGTCCCTCAAAGGAGGGTTGGGCCGTAATCGCCATGCATGTTGACGATCGCAATAGGTGTTATGGTACTCAGAAGGACGCTACTGCTCATCCACTGATCAATATCCCTCTGTCGCTTCCTATGACACCCACGGGTAGAAATGGGGTGGTGCTATTCGCGGCCGGCACTAAACGGCACACGGTGCGCATATAGCAATACAATGAAATTGAAGCAATCAATTACTTGAATCTGAATCTCCTAAATACTGTTCAGACTATGCAAGTTACATTATTGCTTCAATTTATGCAACTTAATTACACCGTGTAAATGGCAGTTTAAAAACAGCACATGTCGATACCTAGATCCGAAGTAACCTTTTTATCAAATTCCATTACAATCACTTCAGTAACGTGGTTCGGCCGTTATGAGATAACAGACAGACATACAGAATTCGGTTTCTCTAACTTCCCTAACTTTATAATGTTAACGTGAATCTATTTTTTGTCATACCTCTATTGCGTGTCATTCCTTTCCTTAATTACAATAATAGTCATACAGGAATATAACTTAGTATGTTGTATAGGAGATTATTGTGTTGGATGTGTCATGCTCGTGGACTGGCAAGGTTGTTGACTAAAGACAAAGAAAGCCAAGGTTTCCTTAGTGATTACATTTTCATTTCAGTGTCATCAAAACTTCATTACCTACATTAAGTTTTGTTTTCCTGTCAATATCTTAATATTGACCTCGCGATAATATAAGGTTGTGGTCTAGGCTTCCATTTATGGTTAGAGTAGTTCCTCTTAATTTACAACCTCTTTTGCTATATCCTATTCATGAAAACTTCTTGATATTCTTATCAATCTCAATATTTAGTGTTTTTTTTTTTTTTTTTGGTATCCTGTTCTGTCCCACTCCTGGGCAAAGGCCTCCCTCCATGTCTTCCATCTTTCCCGATTCTTTGCTTCCTCCCACCAGTTTTCGAGAAATCCGTCCAGTTCATCCCGCCATCTCCTTCGCGGCCTGCCGCGACGCCGTCTTACTGTCTCAGGACTCCAGTTCTGTGGATATTTAGTTAATCCTAAAAATATTTTGACAAACGAATATTTAATCATATCTGACAATAAGTTTAATACACAAGTATTCACAATTTATTCGTAATAAAACATGGTTTTATACAACTATGGAAGTAGAACTGTTCCATCTGAACCTTTGTGTGACATACGTACGTTATATCGTCCAAAATTACATAAATAATTTTACTAGCTTCTGCCCGCGACATCATCCGCGTGAATATCGGTTAATGCGGATGCGAAGTCGCGGATTCTTTCGTCAATATCGGTTCAGCCGTTTCATCGTAAAAGCGTAACAGAGTTACTTTCGCATTTGTAATATTAAGTATGGGATTTAAAATAGGCCGTGTTAAAAAACTAAAACGTGTGAAAACGTGCACTGACCCTAAGTAACATGGGACAGGGGCAGGAAGATGATGATTTTACTGAATTTCAAACTGTCAACTTCAAAATCCGTGGGTCCGTATGGTGTCGGACGTAAATAATAGTACCATCCCATATCTTCCCGTGGGTGTCGTAAGAGGCGACGAAGGGACTCACCAGAGAATGGGCAGCAGCGTTCTCTGTGCCTTTTAAAACCCCCATTTTGGGGGAGGCTTATGTCCAGCAGTGGACGTCTTCCGGCTGAAAAGATGATGATGACATTTTTTTTTTTAATAATATAATGATAAGTATATTTCGAACCAACAACACAAGACTAAGTACATACAACAAGTAAAACGACGATTGCTGCAAAAGTATAAACTGTAGCGCATCTAGCAACACCCTTCTCCAGATACAGAATGGAATGATGTTCCATGTAAAATGTGATTGTGGGTAATTTTGATTTAGTTAATTGACAACAAAAAACAAAAAAAAAAATAAAGAAAATAGTACAGGACATATTAATTGGGATGTATTTTGACGTTGAGTTAATGTGGTGAGTGTAGGGTGAATGGGTGAGTGTAGGGTGAATGGGTGTGTGGATGAGTGTTTAAGGTGTGTGCAAGGGGTGTTGGTGGTGTATGTCGCATGTGTGTTGTGTATGAATGAATGAGTATTTTACACTTCCAAGAGTTTCTCTGTTTGATCATAGTTTTGTGATTTTAACCAAGGATCAAGTTTTAATTTGCATTTGCTCTTAGTAGTGTGTAGATTATGACCTTGTAAATACAACTTGAAGTACTTTTTTTGCATGCAGTTGTGAAAAATTAATGTTAGTACCTATATGAGACAGTAAGTATTTATATTTCCTGTTCACGATTTTTTACAATGCCAGACGGATAATTTGCAACGGTGCATTATTTAGTAGCTTTTTACACCTACAACTTGTCTGAATCATATACCGTCCCTATGATCTTATCAAGTACTAAATGTGACTTTTTCAATTCATATGACATAATTTCTTTCTAAGTATAATATATCTTATACAGCACTGACATCGGTGAACTGAAACATCGTGAGGAAACCTAGACTTATAATTAATCACCAATTCGCCTTGAGCCAAGTGCGGTGAAGTTCTCTGTACTAAAAGAGATCTTTGCCTCGCAGTTGGACAACATCATTATTATATCAACGTTTAATAATAATTATATATATGTTTATTCACCAATATTACAGATGTTTACAGAGCACAGCACAATTATATACAGTGAACTTTAGACGCCCACTGACAGACAGGCAGACGGTGTGTAGTAATACTACACACCGTCTATGATCATCGTCTAATGAGTGCATAGATTTATTTTGATTTATGGGTTATTCGTGGGATCTCGTAACCCGATAACGATGGTTTTATGTATAAAAAATAAATAAAAATTTAAACCTGACGGACCTTAAGTATCCCATTTAGGAGACTCTCTTCACAGTCCTTAAATATTCCTTCTAGTACACGCTGTATAATGGACGCATTTTTTAATAGTGCATCCGACAATGTAGGGGTCGTTAAAAGCTTAGTTCATCATCATCATCATCAGCCTGAAGACGTCCCCTGTTGAACAAAGGCCTCCCCGATGGGGGGGGGGGGTTGCCGTAATCCCCACCGCTTGACAGGCGTCTTAGGGATCGCAGTGAAGTGAGCCTAAAAAAGCTAAAAGTTTAGTTAGAACATTTAAAACTCGTCCATTGGACCGTTGACAAGAACTTTCTCAATTACAGTTCAGAATAAATGAATTGTCTGCAACGATTTGAAGACCATGTATAACTTTGAACTTCCTAAGTGCTTACATAGATAATTAATTTATATACAAGTCGTAGGCACTATCTGCCGCCACTGTTAATTTTCTTACATAAGAAAATATGCGTGAAAACGTTACTTGTAACAGAAAGCAGTCAATCATCAGCAGTCTATACTACTAATGAGTTATTGTCGAAAGAAGATCGCGTGCGCCGTCAATTCACTCTCTAACCATTAGACCATTACTTTTATTTCCTAACTATTCCAAATGACTAAGTAATGCACGTATAATTAATGCTAGGAAAATAGCGGTTAATGTAATAAAATGTTATAATGTAACATAGTTTTATAATGATTGCATTTGAAGATAAATTAGAGTCATATTTTTTGTTCGCATTTGTGGGTGTTGAATGGATTCAATGTGGATGTAATTGTAACTTATAGTAATGATGGCGGTCTATTACTATCCCACTGCAGGACAATGGCCTGGAGATCTATCACCAGCTCTTAACGGGACCCATTTTAGGACCTAAATTGACAGAAACAAATTACAAAAGGTCCTAAAATAACTCTTAACGCGATCCATTAGGGCCTAATTTGACAGAAACAAAATACAAAAGGTCTTAAAATAACTCTTAACGCGATCCATTTTAGGACCTAAATTGACAGAAACAAAATACAAAAGGTCTTAAAATAACTCTTAACGCGATCCATTTTAGGACCTAAATTGACAGAAACAACATACAGAAGGTCCTACAATAGCTCTTAACGCGATCCATTTTAGGACCTAAATTGACAGAAACAAAATACAGAAGGTCCTAAAATAGCTCTTAACCTAATCCATTTTAGGGCCTGAATTGACAGAAACAAAATACAGAAGGTCCTAAAATGGATCACGTTTGGATGCGTTAAAAGCTTGTGGTACCGGTACACCGATGTCCAAGAGATTGATAGAGATAGAGATATAGATGCGACGGCGACGTGTAGTGTGTGGGTGTGTATGTGAGATAGTTGTTCCCGGTTTGACTGTTTGTGAATGTGAATTTATATGTTTGTAAACGCACCTACATACAGGGGAAATTTCTTGTGTGGAACAACGCTTTTTTATTCAATAGAAAAATAAAATAAACTTAGAAAGTAGGTACATTTGAATTGAAAATGCCTAAGTCTAAGTGTGTAATGTCCAAATACTCAAACGCTTCTCGATTTTTTTTTTAAATGTGGTGTCATTTCACGCTTGGTGATGTGACCCTAAACTAGGCAGACCCTGTACTATGGGAGTCAGACACCTGATATACATACACAAATACATTTTAAATACATACCACCCAGACACAAGGCAAACACAAGTGCTCATCACACAAATATTTACCCTGGGCGGGAATCGAATCCGCAACACATTGCACTGCGCCAACCGTGTCGTCACTAACATTGAGTAGCCTTTGAGTATTTGGCCACAAGCCTAATAAATAAATTGAGCACTTCTTTCAAAAGACTGTTTATGTTTATGTTTATTAATTAATAATTATTAAAAATTACATGTCATGTTTTGAACAAAAAGCAAAAAGAAAATAATTGAGAATACACAAAATTATCGAAACAAATAAATACTATAGTTATGTATGTCAAATTACCTACAACCATTCCTTTAGGTCATATAATACCTGACACACACACACCCTGCACCCTGCACACTTACCCTTCCCAAAACTTAACACAGTCATCTAGAAAAGCATTTCTTATAGTCGCTTATTCAAACAAAGTCAATAACCCAGCATTACAAAGATGATTGTTGCATATTGTTTAGATTCCAAAGTAACGGATATTTTTGTTGACATTCTCCTTTGTGACATTCTTGAGAATTTTGAACGACAACAATGACAAACGTTTAAAGCCGTCAAGTTATTCGGTTTATACGACAACGTCATAATTGGTCGGAACCAAGCGGAACGTAAATATGGAACCGAATTCAAAAACACTACTTAGGGTGGGTTGCTACAACTATACTTTACTGACGGGTAATAGTCAAAAATGGAGCTAACTGTCGCTAAAATAAAAAAAAAGGTTTTTCCACAAAATCGTACGTCAAAAAGTTACTATTACTATAATCGACCAGTCAACGTAATTTTGTGTTGTCAAACAGCTACGTCAAACATAAAAATATTATGGAACCTCTTTTAAAAAAACTTTGACTGACGGATTTTTATGTCATGAAACAACCCGTTACATTTAACGTACGTTAAACATCTCACGTCATAGTAAATTTTAACCGTCCGTATGTAACGTTAACTGACTGTTTGAAACAACCCGCCCTTAAGGTAATAGAACTCACTGTAAAGGGAGCTTGTTCGGGAAAAAATAACCATCACGATCGCCAACATGCATCGGCTAAGCATGGCGATTACGGCTGAACCCCCCTTGGGGGAGAACCTGTGCCCAGCAGTGGGCGTGTAAAGGTTGACATGATGATGATGATGGTGACGTATTTTTAAGATAGCAATGCATCTGCAAGGCATCTGGTTTTCAGATGGTAGCGGTTATCACATCACATAAGGTACGCCGATCGACTTGTTTGCAATCCAATGAAATAGAATAAAAACACAATAATAATTCTATCGACAAGGTTTTAGTCAAACGGAGCAGGGCAAATATTTGTGTGATGAGCACTTGTGTTTGCCTTGTGTCTGGGTGTTGTTTATCTATATATGTATGTATTTAAAATAATATATTTGTGTATGTATATCAGCTGTCTGACACCCATAGTACAGGGTCTCCCTAGTTTGGGGTCAGATGGCCGTGTGTGAAATGTCCCCACATATTATATTATATATATTATAATGTTCTGGACAGGTAGAGATTTGTCGTAAATAAGGTATTACTTGCCAAAATTATTTACCAATACCGAGCCCATAATGAGGTATCAGGTCCAAAAGGTATTGAAGATCAAGTGCACTGGGCAGGCACAAAAAATGAAAACAAAATAATAATTCTATCGACAACGTTGAGGTCAAATGGATCATCTCTACTAATGACTTAAGGCAATGGACTGATATCCGAGAGTCACCAGATCAATGTCATTTTTACCCGACTACGGCAAAGCCAAAGGAGGGTTATGAGTTTGACAGGCTATGTATGTATGTATGTATGTATGTATGTATGTATGTATGTATGTATGTATGTATGTATGTATGTATGTATGTATGTATGTATGTATGTATGTATGTATGTATGTATGTATGTATGTATGTATGTATGTTCATCTGTACGCTCATAGCTCCTAAACTACTTATCAGAACTGAACAAATGAGGTATCGTTAGAAGCGTCTTGATCGTCCGCTGGTTATAGGCTATATGACGTATCACCGAATCCAATGTGGCGCCCTCTGGCGGACAAAAAAACCAATATTAAAAAAAAAAATGAAGACAAGCATACCGTGTTTGGTATCATTGGAAAGGGGTTCACTAGTACATTTCAAATTTATATAATATTTGGTGGTAATTTGTCACAAATTATTGTAAAAAAAGGAAAGATCACCAAATAAAGTAAGATACGCATACCGTGTTTAGTATCATTGGAAAGGGGTTCACTAGTACCTATTAAATATATAATACTTAGCTGTGACTCCAAAATGGTTTAAATAAAAATATAAAGTTTAAAAACTAAAACCCGACCACAACAAAAAGTGATCTAAAAAGTACAAAACAAGAAAATATTTCACACAGAAATCTAGACATAGGTACAAAATGGTCAAGGTAAGCCGTGGTTGCATGCCATTATATTCATGTTCATCGCACTCATATGGGATACAGGCATGCAACCACGGCTTACCTTGACCATTTTGTACCTATTTCTTGATTTCTGTGTGAAATATTTTCTTGTTTTGTACTTTTTAGATCACTTTTTGTTGTGGTCGGGTTTTAGTTTTTAAACTTTTAGCATGGTTATTTTTTTAGAGTGGATAAAGGTTTGATAATTCAAAAGTACCTGTCATCATCTGCCTAGGCTTTCCCAACTATGTTGGGGTCGGCTTCCAGTCTAACTGGATGCAGCTGAATACCAGTGTTTTACATGGAGCGACTGCCTATCGGACCTCCTCAACCCAGTTACTCGGTAACATGATCCCCCTTGGTAAGACTGGTTGTCAGACTTTCTGGCTTCTACCCATAACGACTGCGAAAGATCTACAAATTAAAACCAGGACCAACGGCTTTACGTGCTTTCCGAGGCACGGAGGGAACTCGGTATGAAAGGGATGGTCACCCATCTACAGATCGACCGCGGCTAGAGTAGCTTAACCTTTGACCTATCGATCTGTACGGCTTTAACTTAGCCACGAACTCCTCAATTTAAAAGTGCCTGTAATTCAAAAGTGCTTGTAAATGGTTTATAATTATAATTATAATACCAGCCTATAATTGTCCCACTGCAGGGCACAGGTCTCTTCTCATACAGAGAAGGCACGAGCATTGATCACCACGTGCGCTCAAGGTAGATTGGCGATTTCAGACTTATATTAATTATAAGTCCAGGTTTCCTCACGATGTTTCCCGTCACCGATGTCAATGATGTCCAAGATAAATTTAGAAAGTACATAAAATAAATTGAAAAAGTCACATTGGTACTTGCTCGGTTTCGAAGCCACAACCTCATGCATGCGAGTTGGGCGTCTTTACTAATGAGCCATCACGTTTATAATAATAATATAATAATAATAATAGCCTTTATTCAGACAGAAAATATTTACAAAAAGAAAACAATCTTAAGTTAACGACTCTACCGAGTCGATGACATCGACAATTCCGTCTAATTCCAGAGATTACCTCTACCAAACAAACAAAAAGCTTTATTACAAAAAAAGACAACCGGCTTCAAAATCTAAAAAGTGATAAATAACTTTAGCACAGTACACACATGACTTAAGATTTAAAAGTTGGTGGCTTTGTTCTGTTTGTTGTCTTCAATTGCCACCGACTTCCAAATCTAAAATCATGTGTGCACCTACTGTGCTAAAGTTATTTATCACTTTTTAGATTTTGAAGGCGGTTGTCTTTATTGTAAAAATGCTTTTTAACCCCCGACGAAAAAGAGGGGTGTTATAAGTTTGACGTGTCTGTGTGTCTGTGTGTCTGTGTGTCTGTCTGTGGCACTGTAGCTCATTAACGGGTGAACCGATTTGAATGCGGTTTTTTTTATTTGAAGCAGATTCTCTAGCGATGGTTCTTAGACATGTTTCATCAAAATCGGTTCAGCAGTTTTAAAGTTATCAGGTCTTTTGTTAGCTGCGGTAGGGATCTTAGACGCATACCGGATGTTTACTTTGCTTTCGAACATATTATTATAGGTGACCACACTGACCACCCATTGAAACACCCATGTTGGCTATAAAACTATGCAAGATTATAGAATTCTTGGTCTTATGCTGCAGCCAGATTATACAGCACACTAGTACCTAGTAGCAGATATATCGTATTTGAATTCGTTTTAATCAGTATTTTATTAACCCCCGACGCAGAAACGACGGGGTTTTATAAGTTTGACGTATTTGTGTGTGTGTGTGTGTGTGTGTCTGTGGCATCGTAGCTCCCGAACGGATAAAACCGATTTTGATTTTGTTTTTTTTTATTTGAAAGGTGAATTAGTCGGAAATGTTCTTAGCTATGTTTAATGAAAATCGGTTCAAGATGGCCGCCGCCAAAAAATGGCGGATCACATATTTTTTCACAACTCCCTCAATATGGGTATCAAATGAAAGGGCTTGACTAGTAGAATACTATACACTATGACAAATTTTAAATCCAAGATGGCCGCAACCACAAAATGGTGAATTACATTCTATTTTCACAACTCCCTCAATATATGGGTATCAAATGAAACGAAACGAAACGAAATGAAAACTAATAACTTGTAAATTATTTTTGTACACTCTTATACAAAACCAAACTAAATTACGTTTAAAAAATTTAAAATAAAAATTAAATTAAAAATTTAAAAAAAACCCCAACGCTAAACCATGTTGAGCCATCAAATGTTTGTTCGTTGAAATGGCGCTATAATGTCGCGGCGGGGTACCGCTAAGTTTAAAGCAATAACTAAATAGCTAAAATAGCGAACTGATGGTAACTAGATTTGCAACAAGATTAACAACTAGATTAGCAACAAAAATTTGATAATATCGAAGCATATAAGATAAGGTCGGAAATGCTGGTAAATTAATAGACAGTGAATGAAATTAAGGGACTGACTTACTTAAGCGGTACCCCGCCGCGACATTATAGCGCCATTTCAACGAACAAACATTTGATGGCTCAACAAAAGGTATTATTTTTGACTTTTTACATAGGTAATCGCTTTTATGTTTTGCGTTGGGGGTTTTTTTTTAATTTTTAATTTTTGTTTATCACTTTCTAGTACCTTCTTATGATCCAAATCCATTAAGAACCGGCAACACAGTTAAAACTGAGGTACTCCAAAGATTGTAGAAACAAAAAGGCCTTCTATGTAGATTTTTTTGGGGTTATGTTGATATTTCAAAAAGTGCTGAATCAATTTCGATAAAATTTATATGAGACCACCCTTGAGGAATACCCTATCCATAAAAATTTTCATAATCGATTCACATTTGCCGGAGAAATCGTGTACCTAATTAATATACAAAAAATAACAACATACAGACGAATTGAGAACATCCTTCTTTTTGAAAAAAAACTTAGCCTCTTTTTTATTAGTATAGACAACAGACCTTGCAGTAAGCAACCACGACCAACTGGCGGTCGCATTCGTGGTCGCGGTCAAGAGTTAATGAACTTTACTTACATTTATTGAGTAATACGAACTGAACATAGTTACTCGCAATAATTTGCTTTTCCGTAAGAACCAACTGATTTATTGAATGAATACGTGAGACATAGTTTACCTTACCGTGTCTGAATAGTTATATTAGACTCATCATAGATTATCGATATTCGTGAGTAGATTTAACACGATCATCGGCCTGAGAAAAAATAATGTTTGTGTGTTTCCGCCATCATTTTTATTATTAGTTTAAAGACCAAATTCATTTATATTCGACACGGTAGGCGCAGTGGCTGAGCGATCAACTCCTGCGCAGCGTGTTGCGGGTTCGAATCCCACCCAGGGTAAACATTTGTGTGATGAGCACTTGTGTTTGCCTTGTGTCTGGTTGTTGTTTATCTATATACGTATGTATTTAAATGTATTTGTGTATGTATATCAGCTGTGTGAGACCCATAGCACAGGGTCTCCCTAGTTTGGGGTCAGATGGCCGTTTGTGAAATGTCCTTTCATAATTATTATTATTATTATCTGAAACCAAAATTCTATAGGAAAGTTGGATATTCGATTCTACATTTGATTACAATACTTATAGTGTTGGCCACAAGCGCGCTGCCATAAGTGTTCGATTTTTGAATTGTTGTTTTTGTGTTTCCAGCATTTTGGAATGTAGTACAATTATTATTACCCAAATATGATTATAGAGTCTTCAAACAAAATATTCCAAGTTTAAAAATGATCAACTATACGTCACGTTAACTACCCCCCTCCCCCTTCCTGATAGGCGGCTCTCAGGTATATGACCGTAACTGAACTATTCACGAAACAATACATTGTTATTGTTCGCGACACGTGTTCGTTACTATTTTTTCTTTTGTCCTATTCTTTTACATTTAGTAGAAATGTAAGCATTATAAAACATTGTCTTTGTGAGTCAGAAAAGTGACATAATATCAAGCCTCGTTATGCGGTTCTGGCTGTTATTAGTAGGTCTTTGACAGTCATTACGGGTAGTCAGAAGCCTGAAAGTCTAACAACCAGTCACACTTGTTAATATTGTTCCCGAATTTATATCCCGTTTTTGTTTTCACATAGAATATAATTAAAGAGTTTGCCTTAGTTCTGAAATCAACGCAGATGAAGTCACAAGTAAAACTTAGTTAAATAAACGCAATTTTACTGGCAATTTTAGTGGCGTCAACGGGAATCGCAATTGTGGATACTAATATAGCAAAATAAATTCATTTATTTCAGCTAAATTGACCCATTGCCAACAATAAATTTATTAATAGAAATTGAATAAAATCAGCTAAAATCAAATAAAAACAAATTAAATCACATCACATTTAATAGGTGCAATTAAAGGCAAATGAATAAATAAAATTAGATAACATCAATTGACCATAGGATGGGCAGCAGCGTCCTTCTACTGCGATCGCCAACATGCATCGGTCAAGCATGGCGACTACGGCTGAACCCTCCTTGACGACGCCCACTGCTGAGCATAGGTCTCCCCGACCTATGCTCAGCAGTGGGCGTCTTAAGGTTGACAATGATGATGATGATGAAAATAACATTAAATAAATCGAACAAAATCAAATCAAATTGAGTAAAAATAATAAAATTAATACCTTCTATTCGACACTAACACTTTTAGTCTGCCAAGACCGTCAACGTCATAAAAAATCAATAAAAACCTTTTCAAGAGTCGACAAAAACCAAACTTGAACTACAAACGAAATAAATTACGCAACTATACTCTTGTTTGATCAATCACTTGTCATCGGAACTATGACGAAACGGTAGGATCATTACAATGTTACAAAGAAACAAGAAACCGTCAGATTTGAACCACTGATCTGGAGAACCGGGTCTGTGACGTAATGGCTGTGAAGATAAAAGGTTCTGAATGTTACAGAAGGTTAGGTAATAGACGTGCTATAGAAGACGAATGCTTTGAAATCTGATATCGATAGATGGAACGTTGTTCACAAGGCAAGACCCAGAAGAGGTACACAAAAAGGAACTTTTCCGGAAAACAATATTTTGGCTACCCGATAGTGCGATGGTAATGATGTTACTACATTTCTTACTCTATAATCCATGTTAATATTGTAGATGCGAAAGTAAGTTTGTTTGTTTGCTAAACTATTCATACATTTTCACGGCTAAACTAGTTTGAATTGTACAGATCGATCGTTCAAAGGTTACGCAACGCTTGCCGCGGTCGGTCTGTGGATGGGTGACCATCCATTTTCATACCGAGTTCCCTCCGTGCCTTAGAAAGCACGTAAAGCTGTTGGACCTGGCTGTCATTCGTAGATTTCTGGCAGTCGTTAGGGGTAGTCAGAAGCCGATAGGCAGTCGCTCCATGTAAAACACGGATATTCAGCTGCATCTGGTTAGACTGGAAGCCGACCCTAATATATTTGGGAAATGGCTTGACAGATGTTGATGATGACTACGAATTTCTCTTGTATCGTGGGTTCGTTTACGAACACATAAACTTAATACACAAACTACTAGACGCGGAATAACTATAGGTAGACCAAACAAATATTTGTTCAGTAAGAGAATCAGAATCCAACCCGAAACACGCATCCAAACAGCCACTTAGTCAACCACTTTTTTTTTTTGTCCGGGGTGGAAAATCCTCATCGATGTCCTCCGACCTGGGACGGGCGGAGGAGTCTGTCAGACTCTTACTGACTAAAAACCACCCCGGTGTTCCATCTCACCATCTCACACCTACGTCGGGAGTCGCGGGAACTGGAGATACTTCCGCAACCCCCGACTGGTGCCGCTGGTGCGGGCCTTTTCTCGGGTCACGTCCCCGAGTCTATCATCCCTGGACCTATTTAGAGGGGCTGGAAGAGGGCGTTATCCGGCCTCCGTCGACGCCCGGTGAGCCTGCGGCGGGCAGGGTGGGAGGTTGTGATCTCCCTCTGCCTTTCCGCAACCTCCTTCTGCGACACGACATTTTCGCATAAGGAGACCACCGCGTCCCAGGACTCTGCGCTGTTGACCATGGACTCGACTACGGCCGACAGCGACAGGTCACTGCCTACTTCTGATCGGTCAACCACTGCGCTTACCTAGTCCTCCAATTGAATCCCAAAAAACGATATAGTTAGGCTTTACTTCTCAATCCGAGACTTCACGACATTCACACGGACAAACCCACGGGCGAAAGCGAGTCGTCTATCACCTGACACACGTATCATTAGCGCCGGCATTGGGTACATTTTATTCCATCATCTTTGAACAATATGAGACTTGTAAAAACTTTTGAACTAAGGATGGACAGAAGAGTGTGTACCTGAAACCTGAAAAATTACTCAATAATCAATTCCCCCTACTCCATTTCATCATCGGACGAGCAAAGATATGTCGAAGCGTCACCGTTGTATGGTTGAAGTTCTACGGTTGCGAAACAAGCGCTTTGCTTTTACATTTATTGTGCGAACTGCCAGACTGGAATTCACTGCCTGCCTCATTTCTCGATAAGCATAATCTGGGTATCTTCAAGGAACGAGCGATACAGTTTATCCAAGGCAAGCGTACTCCACCTCATATGCATCATAAGCATATTACTAGCATACAAATATAAAAACAATTAATAGCAAGTACCTTCTTGACAACATATACTTTGACTTTCAAAAGTTCAGTCATGATTATGCGACATACATCTAGCGAATTTGGGTCCTTCTCAACTTTTCTCAAGAAATCAACTATTGTGCACTGACAGACAGTGGTGATACATAGGCAACTTTGACCGAAATAGGCCGGTGTAGCATCGTAATATTAAAGCCTTATACAAAATGTCGTGAAAACGATGTGATGGCCTATAGTGGTTAAGGGTTCTCATGCACGAGATTGCGGGTTTGCAACCGGGCACAAGCAATTACCAAAGTGACTTTTTAAATTTTAATTGTACGTTTTAAATTTATCTTAGACGTCACTAACATTGGTGAAGGAAAACATCGTGAGGAAACCGTCCTGGACTTATATCAAGTGTAGTGATAAATGCTTGTGTCTTTTTTCTGTATGAGAAGAGGTTTTCTGTTTGAAGTATACGTATTATTTTACAACAAATACAAACCAATTGAAACTATTTTACACTTGAATAACAAAATAGAGATGAGTTTTCGGAGAATTCGAATCGGCATTTCTTCTTCGTATAATTAGGAAACTGTGAACATTACACAAACAAAAATAAAATTAAAAAACCAAACAATTTGTAGGTACATATCCATACTAATATTATAATTAATGAGAAAGTAACTTTATCTGTTTTGATTACCTTGAGGTCGAAATGTACATTTTTTGCGACATAAACGGCCGTATCTTTTTTCCACGTTAACTCAGAAGTATGATTTTTTCACGGCTTTAAGGGACCGTTGACCTAAGTATATATGGTTAATTTCAACTCGATACCTTTACGCGTTCTCGAGATAAAAGGTCTTGACAGACAAACTGAAAGACAGACAGACATGGATGGACAACAAAGTGATCCTATAAGGGTTCCGTTTTTTCCTTTTGAGGTACGGAACCCTAAAAACACAAATATGAAGTATTTCAAAAATAAAATATAGTAATTTAATGGTTTTGTCTAAATAATAATAATAATGCCACCCTTTTATTGTCCAACTGTACGGCAAAGGCCTCTTCTCATACAGAGACGGTTGATAGGCATACGTTTGACCACTATCTCACCTGATGGGAAGCGATGATATAATTCTGAGTTAGTGCTGAAGTAACGATATATGTCAAACATTATAATGCATGTTAATAAGCGTACTTAGATAATGATATAATTCTTCAAAACCGTAAGGAAGGCACGCTTATGGATCGTAAAAGTACAACCAGCAATAAGTAAATTATTTAAAAACCACGTAGGTACTTGTCTGAGCTATTTCTATTACAATGGCATTTGACTAATTAAAAAGATATGCCTGCTAAAGATGTCAAAGAGATTTGTTCTGCTCTAATTAGAGGCCCGTGCTACGAAGTAGGAAGTTCAATTTATTATTTCAATGCTAAGAACTCGACACAAACATGTTAACATTACGTAATAAATGCGACATTATTTGCTGAATTAATTATTTTTTTATCACGAGCACCTTCTAATAAGAAGGGCAAATTCGGGGCAATGTGATTACAGATTTTCTTGAAAGCAATAATGATTAGATAAAAATTGCCTCTTTGATGAGTTGATAATACTGCATTAAAGAATCTCTCTATATTTTCCAACCAACTTTACACCCTTTTTACGTTTTTTTCTGTGGGGAAATCCTCTTGGATGTTGTACCCTCCATCTGGGAAGATCAAAGTGTTTTGTCAACTAAATACCCATACGGTTCCCACGATCACTATGACAAAGGATATTGACATCCGCACCAATTGCAGCTTGTCTTATAACATAATCCTGTCTCTCAATAAACGTCTAAACTGACCAAAATATCCTCTTTCTTCTTACAGACACTAAAGGCAACATGCGCGTTTTTAAAAACACAGCTATGCACCATAGCAATATCTCTAACGCTGTTCAACTCAGTCCGTCTTCCGAAGGAGGCCTTCAGATATGGAACAGTTCCTTACCTGGTGATCTACTCCTTCTGGCTGCTGGCATTAGGACTACCGATGACGTTGTTGCAGCTTGCCATGGGGCAGTTGAGCCAGCAGGATCCTGTTGGGGTCTGGAGAGCTGTGCCTATTTTGAGAGGTGAGAGAATTTTGGATATTCTGTGTACTAACAAATTTAAGGTTGCTTAGCGTGCTATGCAGAGTTTGATGCTCGAGGTTTCTCTGGTAGATAGAATTCGTAATGAAGTCATTCGACAGTGAACTAAAGTCACCGACATTGCGCGTCCAACCAGCACGCTGAAGTGGAAGTGGGCTGGCCACGTCTGCAGACGGACAGATGGTAGATGGAGCAGAAACGTTTTAGAGGGGAAACCGCATTTGGGCAAGCGTAGTGTGGAACGCCCTGCGGCATGATGGATCAACGATTTGAGGAGTGGCTGGCAGCGGATAGGTGCGTGCTGCCCAGGATTGGATTGGTTGACGGTCTCTGGGGGAAGCCTACGTTCATCAGAGGACGGCAATAGGCTAATATGATGATGATGAGCTGTAAAGGTTGTAACCTGACCGAAATGTTTTGAAAGTTTTATCTAAACACTCAGGTGAATTTCAGAAGGAATTCAAATTAAAATAATAGGCTATAACTTGTTTGCAGCAATTATAGTTCTTTGTACCCGAATAAAAACGGTAGCATTCTAATTACAATAATTCAAGACAATAACATAAATTATAACCAATTTTAACTTTAGTCTGAAGGTTGTTGCTCAAGATCTCTGTTGAGCAGAATCATGGTCTTGTGATAATGAGCATGAAAATTATAATAATTATATTAATGAAGCGATGTCAAATGACACCAATGACATCGCTTCATTTACATTTCTTAAGCTAAAACAGCGCTGTGACGCTGCAAATTGCAAAAATAAACGTATTTTTTTAAATTATGGTCTACATTGATGAAATCACCTTGTCATGGTATATCCAGACTAGAACCGCTGTACTTCAGGTACGATGACCACAGGCATGTGATTATGGCACCAGGATGGTGCAATCTACTTGAAGCATCTTTTATATATTTTCCATATCATTTCGTTAATTGATCTAATTATTATATTTAAAGATAAATCGCCTTGTCAGCCCTTATTGTGGACTGACAATTCCTAAAATTTAGAAAAGAGTTTTATTTCATTACGCATTAAACTATTAAAATAAGGATGGATATGACTAAATCAGCTAGTCTTTACAGAACACAACCTTACGACGTTATAATACTCGTAATGTATGCTGTGTAAATATATTATTATGTAGACAGTGTACAAGTATCAAGTTAAGCCTACAGGTGGATAAAACTCAGCTACCTTGTGTGTATAGTGTGGAATCCGATTATAATGTTCACATAGCTGCAGTAGTATTTCTTATGTTGGCACTTGGTGCGAATTTTAGCCCTCTATTTTTCTTGGTCCTTTCAGGCGAATAAAATCTTAAATTGGGAATCTTTTTTTAAATTATCGTGGTAAATTTAAATTACTTCCTACCATAACCTGTAAACATAGAATTATTTTGTGTGCGGGCCCACTATATCACTGGCTATACCTACTCCTGGTGGTATAGTGGGTCTAAAACTGTACCACTGAGAAAATCGTTTGGGTTTTAATTGGTTAGGTAGACCGTAGCGAGCGGTGCCGTGGCAGCGGCCGCTGAGCGCCAGATTCCCTCTATTGTTGGTAAATCATGTGGGTTAGGTTAGGTGAGTGGTATAGTTTGTTTTAGACCCACCTTACCACCAGTATGGCCATAGTGGTTTGATGGGTCTGCATTGATAACTTTAAGTAGTTTTATAATACCTACCTTATTTAATGTTACACAGATTTCTAACAAAACTACACATTCATTCATTACACGTATTGTTTCTAGTTACAATGCTATTAACGGTTGTACTCACACTCTCATACAACATAAAAATAAATCATTTTAATTTTCCTCATAAATCTGCAACATATATTTTCCAGGTGTCGGCCATTTAAAAGTGCTGACGTCATATGTTTGCTGTGTCTACTACATGCTGTATGTAGCTCTATCGTCTGCCTACCTCGTATGGATAGGCAAAGGGTCCTTCCCTTTGAAGGATTGCACTAAACTGCACATAACGCCGGTAAGCTGCTTTGTATTTCGTTATTCTGTAAAATGGGGAATATTTTAATAACAGCAAAGATTATTTTGTTTGTTTTGCTCTGCGTTTCATGGCCTTAACAATAATATTTTTTGATGTTGAAATTATGACCAACTTAACGTCAATATTTTTTTAATGGTGATAAATATATTCTAATGACATGATGGATTGTGAAGCCTGGTTATTAGCCATGCAATAGGACCATTATTCAATTGTGGACATGAATATTATTGTTTTTGTGACAATGCCGTTTTGTTTTGTTTTTATGTTTGTCGGCATGGTTGGCGCAGTAGCTGAGTGATTGGCGCTGCGTGTCGCGGGTTCAATTCCCGCACGGAACAAATATTTGATTGACCTACAGAATGCTAGTTGTTCCAGGTCTGGCTGTTTGTGTATGTGAGTTTTATATGTTTGTAAACGCGCCCACGGTAGAGGAGAAATTTATAGTTCGAGACAACGTTAAAAAAAAAAGCAATATGAATGTCTTAGATGAGGAGTTCGTGGATAAGTAAAAGCCGGACAGATCGATCGGTCAAAGGTTAAGCTACGCTAGCCGCGGTCAGTCTGTGGATGGGTGACCATCCATTTCATACCTACCTCGTAACCCCATAACATTTCAATCAATAGTTTAGAAGAAAATCAATTTAGAATGAATGCCAACTGTTTACATGTTTTTGCTCGAAACTGTACATAATAAACATAATAATAGGGTATTTTACTCTATACGAGAAAAAAACTATAAATATGTTATTGAGACAGTTTAGGCATAAAGCAGTCGGAAAATGTAAGTTTTAGTTCATAAAATAACAAAACAAATTTTTAAATTCAATTCAAAGTTTTCAGTATTTTTAATCTGTTATAAAACACCGTGAAATAGTAGCGGCCATGTTATTACGCCGTACGGCTGTGTAAACAAAAAATTGTCAACTGTCAGTCAGCCGATTGGCGTAATATAGGCTTTGTACTTTTATTATTTTCGTAACCAACGTAATTTTTTCAATATTACACCTATTACAAAATATGCTTTTAATTATTTTTAAATGATATACAATGATCATATTTAATATGAGAATCATTTGATACAAAACGAACTGACGTCATTTACGCTGAGCATTATGGCGTCCAGTAAGAGGCGTTTTCGTCAAACTACGCGCGAAGTTTGAAAATTTAAAATTTAGATGCATTTTTATGGCACTTATCGATTGAATAAAATTTTTGTGTTTTTTTGGTGGCATAATAGCACTACAGAATTTGATTGAGACACTTTTTAAAAATGGGTGTAATACCCTATTATGGATAAACCTACTTATTTTTTAAAATTTTATGTTTCAGCACGGATATGAAAATAAAATGAACGCAACCGAGTGTTTCAAGTAAGTATGTCAATAAATCATAAAAATACCCCTAAAAATATACCTACTTATCTCTATTCAATTTAGTTTTATTACAGATTTTACGGTAAACAGTGTCAATTAAATTGGCTTTCAAGATAAAGATAATAATAATAAAAATAATAATAATAATATGTGGGGACATTTTCACACACGGCCATCTGACCCCAAACTAGGGAGACCCTGTACTATGGGTGTCAGACAGCTGATATACATACACAAATACATTTTTTTTTTTTTTGTAAATACATACATAAATATAGATAAACAACACCCAGACACAAGGCAAACACAAGTGCTCATCACACAAATGTTTACCCTGGGCGGGAATCGAACCCGCAACACGCTGCGCAGCAGTCGATCGCTCAGCGACTGCGCCAACCGTGTCGTCAGATAAAAAGTTACTGATACATAATAATATATTGACGATTTCGAAGCTCTAAAATTAAGTGTATTTTAGGGGCTCAAACTCGTAGCCTTGCCCTCTTGGTGCTATTGAACTATTCCAAAAAGACCAGGGGGCAATTCTGGCACTTTTTATTTTTTCTGTCAAAAATGCCATTTTATTAATACTTTTGAAAAGATTTTGACATTGAATATTCCTGAGATGCGATTGTAAATATATTTTAAACGATTTTTAATTAGTGAAGGGCAAAACTCTCTTCTCATAGAAAGAAGGTACCAGGAATACAGCATTATGTATCAGCAGCCAGCACCACAGCAGCGGCGGCAGCCCAACCCTAACCCCCCCCCCCCCCCACAAAAGATTGCCCCAAAGCAGTTCCTGCAGTTCACCACAGCTGCAGGGTTTAGTGGCGATCTCTAACTCCAGCATTGATCATCACGGTTGACATTAATTATTTAATTTATTTATTTATACTTCATGCACAAAGGTACAAAGGCGGACTTAATGCCTTAGGCATTCTCTACCAGCCATGTTTTCCTTCACTAACGTCAGTGACGTTGAAGATAAACTTGGAAGTATGTACGTAGGTACAATTCAAATCAAACTTAATGGCGGCTGTGAAGTGCGCAGTACCCCGCCCCTCAACCCCGCTGACACGTGAAATTGTTACTGCGCAGCCACTCGACTCGTGTTCAGAGCCGCCATAAAGTTTGAATCGTACTGTACAGACAGCGTCATCAACTGCTTACCTCCCACGCATTAAAATTTCTTTGGATAGACCGCAATTCACCTGATCGTAAGTGATAATGCGGCCTAAGTTGGAATACGCTTGCCTAAGATGAACCGGTTTACTCGTGCCTTGAAGATACCCAGATTATACTTATCAGGGAACAGAGAGGCGGGCAAGGAATTCCACAGTCTGGCAGTTCGCACAATAAAAATGGAGACAAAGCGCTTGGTTCGAGACCGTGGAACTTCAACCATATTATAGCGGTGACGTTTTGCCGTATCTCTGCTCGTCCGATGATGGAACGGGGATGGGGGAATTAAATTGTGCAATTCCAAAGCACACTCTCCGAAATGAACGTACTAATGAATGTACTTCCAAGTTTGTCCATATTACATACATATTAATTATTACATACATAATTATTATTTTCATATGTAGGTATGAACTGGTAAAGTCACATTAGTACTTTCCCGTAAGTGAACCTTGTGGGTTCAATACCAGGCATGCATAAGAGGCAGCGTCCCAATTACTGGGCCATCACGACTCTACTATAATACATTTCTAATTATTGTAATTTCTAACAGCTGTAAAACTTTAATCTTTTTCTTTTACTATCCATAATTCTAATAGATATTGTTATAACTTTCAGTTCAACGTTTTTGGCGCCATTCACGGAATACCCCCAGTATCTTGGCATAATGGCGATTTTAATATTTCTTCTATGGTTCTTCGTGCCCATTCTGTGAGTAATAATACTCTTATTACATGTAATATTTCGTTCTTCTGTAATAAGCCATTTGTAAGAAATATCTTAAGGTTTCGTTTTATAATTTTGTGGAAAAAAATTGGCTTTTATTCTTAAAGAATACTTAAAGATTCAATAGTTAAGTTTTAATGAGTTGCTTACATTAAGGTCTTTCTCTGATACTCATAAAGCGTTTTTCTAAAGTACAAAAAAAATCTTAGAAAGTAGTTTTTTATGCAAATTGAATTCATTATTTTCAAGGCCTGTTTCAAGTGCCTTTGGATAAGTTCCAATTAAATTACATTGTAATTATCAGCTGTTATATATGTACTGATTATCCAAATGTGGAAAAGCTCTTAATCTAAACCACGAAGTAAGTATATTACTTCGTGATCTAAACTAATATTATAAACAAGAAAAGATTTATTTTTGTATGTTTGTTTGTAATAAATAAACTCAAAAAATGCTTAACCGATTTGTAAATTCTTTCACAAAAAGGAAGCTATGCTTAGCTATATTTTACAATAGAAAAGTAAGGAGACGTAATCAAATTCACGCAGACGAACTCACAGGAATAGTGTTAGTCAGTTGTAAAAAGTTTGCTACTACTACACACAGTATACACTATCACTCCTATTAATAAACACGGAATAAAGTTACACCAAGCGTATTCCCCGAAAAATGTATGTTAATCCGACGATGAACGGTGGTGTAACTTTACTCCGCGTTTAAGTATTAATAGGAGGGCTAAAGTTTATAACTAAGTGAATATAAAGTAGGTACCTTAACACAGTTCTTTATTTGATTAAAACATCTTATTTCAAAACGTCACAATATAAAAATGGTGTCACAAATTGAATTTATTTATAAAGGCAGACAACTGTTCTTATTTACTCCAAGTACTTAGTAGACATAAAACATTAGTAATTATTTTTAAAAGCACACCAATTACATTTAATTCTACAATGAATATAAATTCGTCTGACTAAATTAGTTTTACACTTGAGTAACAAACACTGAAGTAACACAATAATTTAGCACAATTAGAGTAATTTGGTACAAAATAGTAGAATGTAAATTTGCTAAAATATTCAGCTATTTAACATAGAAGTATTTAGAAAAACTGGGGCGTGTTTTCCGGTATTTCACAACTCTTTTCGTTAATTGATGTGAAATACTTAGATACTTAAAAATAGTGGAGATTAGTCATCATTCTAGTTACTCTTTTAAATTAATTTCGTCATCTTATTTATTTGGCCAATTGTGGAAAAGTGATTCAGACTTTCAGTACTATATGTATTATTTTCAACCGACTTTTTTTTTTAATGTTTGTTACCTGATTTCTTGGGACTGGGTGAACCGATTTTGATAATTCTTTTTTTATTTGAAAGCTAGTGCTTCCCGTGTGGTCCCATTTTAATTTGGTTCAGTTCTGACAATGGCATCCATGAGAAAACCGTATTAGTCTTAAATTTGCATTAAGTATGTGCGCGATTTGTTACGCGATTTCTCCGGCAAACGTAAACCGATTTTGAAAATTCTTTTTTTTTATGAATAGGGTATGCTTCAGGGGTGGTCCCATATAAATTTTATCGAAATTGTTCAGCACTTTTTGAAAAATTAACAAATACCCAAAAATTTTACATATACGACGTTTTAGTTTCATCAATCTTTGTAGTAGTTAACTTTCAATCTCTTCTTAATAGATTTGGATGAGAAGGAGGTACTAAAAAGCGGAAAATAAAAAGCTTTTTACAAAAAAGAGGACCGCCTTCAAAAACTAAAAAGTGAAAAATAACTTTAGTTTCGGAAGTCGGTGGCAATACAAAACAACAAACAGAACAAAGCCACTGAATTTCGAAACTAAAGTCAATGTGTGTTCTGTGCTAAAGTTATTTTTCACTTTTTAGTTTTTGAAGGCGGTTCTCTTTTTTTGTAGTCTTATCTACTGTAAATATTCAGGCCGTTTATTTGGTTACTTTAAAACCATAAAAAAATATTTTTTTTGTGTCTCATTAGATAGAACATAAAGTCAAAAGACTTGTCTTGACATTGAACCTCTGTTAAGTACATAGCTTCTGCTTTATCAATAGATTTGTGTAACAAACATGCCTTATTTAGGAACTCGTAAATTATGGAAAAAAAAAACGAATTACGTGTTAGATTCTAAATCATGGAGTAGGTATCATACCAGCCGAGTCTAACTTTTTAATTTAAATATAACAATAAATCTGGTCTTTTGATCCGAAGAATTTTTATGACAACAATCATAATAAAACGCAAATATTTTCTTTTTCAGCTTATACCGCCTCCACAAAACCTTGAAAACGACACTCGTCTTCTTGACCATAATCGTCGTTAGTTTCGCCATATTACTATCTTCATTTCTGGCTAAGGGTACAGTTCTCGATTCTATGTTTGAATCGTGCGTGCAATGGACGCCGCTCTCGCAACCTTACATTTGGCACAGTACGTTGGTACAGGCGCTAATGTCAACGCAAATGGTTAGCGGATACCTGACCAGCGCCGGTGGATCTGTTTACAGACATTCTGACGTTCGGTGGTAAGATATTACATTACTTTGACTTTGATATTTATTTACTTGTATTATTTACCGTTGATACTTGTTCTAAACATAGAACATTAAAGTGTAATTTAATGAATTTAAAACCCGGAAGAGAAAGGTCACTGAACTCGTCATTATGAATAACTTTTTACAATGGTTTTTACAAACAATAAAACCTAAAAATTGCAAAAATAAAAACAGCCATTCGATACATTTATGCTCACATGACTCGATAAAATTAATAGATTACTGACTTTATTTTTGCAATTTCAGAGTTGGTAAATGATGTTCATACTCGTAATGACGAGATCAATGACCTCTTTTCGGGTTTTCAATTAAGTAAATTGGGTCCTTGTAATCAGAAAAGTTGAATGAACCGACCACTCCAGTACTATAGATCCGTAGGTAGTGCTTTTCTGTCCAATTTCCCTCGGTGAACAATAATTATTGTATTCTTTGGTATGGTTTTAATTTTTATATTCTAATTGGCTTGCGTTTGACCGAAACTCACCTGATCTTAAGAGCGTTCATCTGTTAGAACCATGCTGGAATCAAAATTGATGATTTCCGACGGACAATAAAACGATAATGTGTTTAATTGGTAGATAAGATATTAACGTCAAATTATTGAGAATTTCATAATTTTGTGGATGGCTGAAAAATATTTTCAAATGTTCGTATAGTTTTGTCATAAGAACAGTTTTTATTTAAGCTTCTTTTTGAACTAGCGCTCGATGGTCTACGCGGATGCTAGATAATAGTAAAACCATATACGACAAACTTATAACAATATTACTGTTAAAAAAGCAATAACATTTACTATTGCATAGCTAAAAAAAAACAATATAACTGTAAGTTTTCATACAAGAAAAGTATACTCAAAAGTGCCAATTTCAGCCACTTTTCGAGTTATTAAACGTGTTAGTTTGGGATGAAATCAGTGTTACTACTATATTCGGCGCGGAATCGCGCCTCGATGAGGCCTCGGCCGACACTGAGCGGTGGTGCGATTCCGCGCCGATTAAAGTAGTACTAAATAATTCATAGTAAAATAAATATATAAGTTATAAAAAAATATATATCTATACTAATATTATAAAGCTAAAGAGTTTGTTTGTTTGGTTGAACGCGCTTGAAATCTACTGGTCTGAATTGAAAAAATATTTTTGTGTTGGATAGTCCATTTATCGAGGAAAGCTATAGGCGCATGCGAAGCAGGGTCGGGTCGCTAGTATACCATATTTTAGAACGTAAATGTTTTCATTTACTAGGCCTAAAAAAACATTAAATATCACTGATTTCATCCAAAACTAACACGTTTAATATCCGAAAAGTGGCTAAAAATGGCACTTTTGAGTATACTTTTCTTGTATGAAAACTTACAGTAATATTGGTTTTTTTTTTAGCCATACACTAGTGAATGTTATTGCTTTTTTAACAGTAATATTGTTATAAGTTTGTCGTATATGGTTTTACTATTATCTAACATCCACGTAGACCATCGAGCGCTAGTTTAAGAAAAGGCTTAGATAAAAACTGTTCTTATGACAAAACTGTACGAACATTTGAAAATATTTTTGACGTCAATATCTTATCTACAAATTAAACACATTTTCGTTTGATTATACGTCGAAAATCATCAATTTTGACCCCAGCATGGTTCTAACGGATAAACGCTCTTAAGTAATAAGATGCAGCCCACCCAAGGTAGAGCACGCTTGCCTAGGATGAACCGGTTTACTCATGCCTTGAAGATACCCAGATTATACTTATTGGGGACTCTCTAGTCCCCAATAAGTATAATCTGGGTATCTCGAAAGTCGACCATTGAATTCCAGTATGTCAGCTGGCACAATAAATGTAGAAGCAAAGCGCTTGGTTCGAGATCGTGGAACTTCAACCGTATAGCGTTGTCAATCGCTACCTGGTAGCTGTTGTAATCCTATCCTGGCAGGTGGAATGAACTGTCATACCTTCCTTTAGTCACCTCAACTCACCTCAAGCTCACTTCACCTAAATTCACTGAGGGAGATTTTGATATATTTTTTAATGTTCTTATCTTGAATGTAAAATAACAGATCATAATTTGTTTTGAAACCATCACACTAAAATCACTTCAAGAAAAATATTTCGTCTAAACTGTAGACCAATTGACTATTTAGAGTGCCAATAATAAAATTAAACATTTATTTTTTAAACCAACCAGCTTTTGGGTTATTTTGTAGAAAAGGAACATAAAGATGGCGTCATTATTTAAATTAAAATGTTTAATACAATTAAAATGTTCATGTTTTTTCACTTCTCTTGCTCAAAAAGGCCGTCATTGTAGCATACCAGGGCGGGGATAAAATAGCATTTCATCCTCTAGGGGAAAAAGTTTTTTTTTTAATTTTTGTTTTTAAAAACGAAAAAGTCTTTAGTCATAAGTAGAATAATCATGAATAAAGACTCGACTTATTACTGTTTCATAAAAAAAGATCCTCAGTTTTGAAAATGGAACTAAAATCGGCGATCTCTGGTAGAATGCATGCAATGTGTTGCGTACAGTTACAGAAGAAACAAAAAAAAAGACATTGGCGCGAAATCTTTATAATTTTTCTCTAATTGCAAATTGAATTGGTAGTGACCGTAATTAATTTCATATTGTATTGGATTGTTTTATTTTCTCGCAATCGTAGTGAAAAGTATAGTGTAACACACGGCGCTAAAACCCATTAAAACTCGGTTTCTATTTACTCCCTCGGGAGTAAAACTACCTCGTACATAATGGGTCATTTTAGCTCCTTGTTTAACAATCTACTATTATTTGTTTGCATTTTCAGGACGTCAGCCCTAGTGATAATGGCAAACATATTTGCTGGTTGGCTCTGGGTGTTACTCTGGGAATCCATTGGCGGAGGCAACAGAAAGGACACAAGCTTCATATCAACCCTAGTCTTAATATACCAATCATCTGTATCAGAGAGGAGGAGCAAAGAGTGGCCTCTACTGGCCTTCGGAGTCGTGTTTTTTTCTGGTATTATTAGTGTGGTATGTACTACTCGTCATTTTAAGTATGTGTCTTCAATCGTCAATTGACTTTAATTTGAAGTATAAGTTGATTTCTTTGTACTATAAGATTTTCTAATGAAAAGCTAAATTCTTCGGATAATAGTTATCCCACCAAAACATCTTCATGTAAAATGTTGCCAAGACGAGACCATATGGCTCGCACTGTCAAAAAGTTATCAGATCTCATGTAGACCCAAGCCTCTAACTCTACACGCCCTAACTCTACAAACCCTAACTTCACAAACTTCACCTTAGTCAAAATATGTGTGGTTGCAAGCACGACTGCTGAGCTTGGGATCCTGGGTTCGCGTCTCATGTTGGCCAAAGTGATATTGATTTTTTTTCGTAAGGAATTGCACTGCTTTATAGATAGACCGCTGTGAGGTTAATATTAACCTTTCGAATGTCTTATGATACACAGTCCGACATAAACAGCGGAGGTTTGACCTTCAACACTTTCGCCCGACAGTCGTTAAATTAAATAAGAAACAGATAAATCTTCTCGTAAATTCAAAAAGATTACTCAACTTCTTTCCTTTTTTGCTTTCCAGTTGATTCTCCTATACCCCGTGTACGATAAGCTCCATCGAACGACTGGGGACCACTGGCGGGTGTTCGCCTGTGCCACCTCAGCAGTGGGCACTGCCCTTACTGTGGCAGTTCTGGCCCGAGGATTGGAAGTAGCCACCATATTGGATGAACTGGTGATACCAATACTGGCTGTGTTTACTTCTGCTACTGAAGTGGTCGGATTTGTGTTTATTTATGGTAAGTGTATACTGACTCCTTGATAAGTGATAAGAGTCGAAATAAAGAGTGGAAAAATATGTATTTCTTACTCTTTTGATGTTCTTTTCTGATTAATTTCGTTGCGGAATGCAAGACAGTTGCAACGTTTCTCCTGGACTCGTCGAGCCACGCGTTTGTTACCT
The DNA here is from genome assembly GCA_947361185.1 of Charanyca ferruginea. Classification (NCBI taxonomy): domain Eukaryota; kingdom Metazoa; phylum Arthropoda; class Insecta; order Lepidoptera; family Noctuidae; genus Charanyca; species Charanyca ferruginea. Next base: position 6,173,859 of record OX376062.1, read on the forward strand.
CGGCGCTTTTCTGGTGGTCACAACTGTTAATTCTGACTTTCAAAAGTTAAAGAGCTTTGGGAATAGTGTGGCGGGCTTGTCTAAAAAAATAAGTGCCTGTAAATGGTTTAATAAAAGTTCTTGGAAAGACTTGGGGGAGACCTTTGCCCAGCAGTGGGACAGAATAGGCTACTAAAAAACAAATGGTTTAATTGAAAATAAAGCTGGGACTTTGACTTTGTGATCTATTGACGATATATTTGGTTCATCTTATGTTTGCTGATATAGATAATCCTGTCTTTGACATACAAAATAATATAGGTACCTAGCTATTTGGTGGCTACTGCAAGACCTCCATAGCTATCTTAGAAATCTGTTTCCATATTATTTTGTTGCCCATAAATCAATAATAATCTGAATGGTTAAGCGGGTGTTCTATATTTGACATGTTTTTAGATTTTAATTCACCTATACCTCTCTCATTCATTTACTGAACAGTTACTAAACATGATCATGTTTTCCATTCCAGGCTGGTATAACCTCACAGTAGACATAGAATTCCTCACTGGTGTGAAGCTCCCATTCTTCTGGGTTGGCACCTGGTGGATAACCCCTGGACTTTTCATCGGAATATCGGGCTGGTGGCTTCGATCCGTGCTGAGGGCATCCTGGGGCAATGGCCTTACGCTATGGTCCTTGTTGGCAGTATTTGTAGTAATATTAGTAATTATGGTCATATTAGCAGCAGTGGCTGTTGCGAAGGAGGAGCAGTTTAATTTAGTTACAGTGAGTATGTTTTTATGATACAGCATTTTTCTTAACCTATAGCCTTTTAATTCATTGAAAGATATAATTTAAATCTATTGTCCCGACGTTGACGTCGTTGACTCGTTCCGTCAGACGTTGCAACAAATATTAGCCATAGCTAATATGATCAAATTACCCTTGTTGCAACGTCTGACGGAACGAGTTTATATGATAGTATTGTTTGTATTTGATCTGGCCTACAGATACAATATTATTTAATAAACATTTACAGTTTAGCTATGGTAGTAGTCGAAGTGGTGACGTTTTCATTATTCAGCACTCGAAAGTCAACACGAAATTAAAAAAAGAAACATTTTCGTTACAGAAGTTAACTTCAGCATTCCGCCCATCCCGATTATGGGGCCCCGAAGAACCCATGGCGAGATACGTGTGGATGTCACAACGATATATCAACGAAACGTTAAGCACAGACAACGATTCAAATTCCGAACCAAACAACTACTCAACAATAATGTTCAAAGAAAAGGATAAAAAATACCAAGACGAAGTGTATCGGAACGATCTATACCAAATGACCAATAAAATTTATGATAAAGGCGACGTAAAAAATAGTAAAGATTATCACGTACATGGAGGTATAAGGTCGATATATAGTACTCACACAATACCCAGAGGTAAGAAAACGAGTACAAATATAGAATATCGATCACCAAACATTTGTATTGCCAAAGGTAAATTAGGAGGTCCCATGGACTGTAGCTGTAATAGACATTTTACACTTAACGTTCCAGATTTGAGGAGCAATGAAGTAACTACCAGTCTTTAAATACGTACAACGAAAGTAACCTAGTCGAATTATTTATTTTATAATTATGTGAACACTTGAACAAATAATTGTACAGGTAGGTTGTTATAGCAACCGTACCGTGAGTAGCACTTGGCATTATGACAATAATAAATTATAAAATATTTTTGTGTTGTTATCTTTTAAACCTAAATACAAAAAAACATATGAATCCACTACACTAAATTCTAACAGTAAATTACGGAGACCCTAAGGATTGTGGAGGCAGCTACTTAAATGCCTCCACTAAAATAAAGGGAGAAAGTGATCAATTCTTAGGGAAGGACCACACAATACAACTAGACTACAAAGACCATAAATTCAAATTAAGGACCAGGAAAAAAAATCAAACACTTTTGAAATAAGAACACAAATTTAAATAAACATAACATCAAAATGTAGAACGGTTTCATTGTTCATATTTTGAAAAGGACCACGCGGGTGTAACTGACAAAAGAAACTTTTTTTCGGCTAAGAAAAAAGAGAATGATAATCGTTCACACAGTGAGAGACGGGTATGGGGGGGAAAAATGAGAAATGGACGAACTTTTTAACATAAATCTCGGATAAAAAGTACGAAAAGTATTACTTGTGAGAATCCTGCCCCTCAGTTCGAGTGTACCTACTTCTTTAGGTATATGTTGTGATATCAGATAACAAGAACAACTTATATTAACGTTTTTGGTGATACTTTTTACTGATGAAGGGTAATAAGATATTCCGATGTTTATACCTTATTGAAAATTGAAATTCAACTGGGTAAATTATGATTTTCTGGTCATTTTACTAGGTTTATCTAAGTATATTTTTGGTGTAATACCAATTGGGCATATTTCTACCACAACGAGTTAACAAACAATATCTTTAAACCAAATGTAATATTACTTAAACTTTAGAGTTTAAAATTATTTAGAGCAACCTACAACATCATATAACACGCAAATAACCCAAATTCAAGTTTTGTGATAACTAATCCGCAAATTAATTGATAATTGTGTAACTAGAACTACAAAAGTGTTATAAATGAAGTGAATTAATTTCTTCAGATAACAAAATAGAAAGTGACTTTACAGCAAAAATAAATGAAGGCAGTATACACCCGCCTTAGTTAGCAATTTTAATGATAAGGCACGCGTGGCGCATCGTTTTGAGCTCTAATTTAATTGAATCACCTGCCCTTAATGAAAATAATAAAGTTTATCACGGTATAGCTTTAAGGTGTGGTTCTCTCGCTGCGCCGTACCGACAAGTTGTTAAAGGTGACATTTTTTTTGGGTCTTGTGGTATTTTGGTTTTAAGCAAGAGTTTAGTAACAATTTAAATACAAATACAAGCATTATATTTATTGATCATAGGTAGGTTAGGTGCTGGTGTTATTATTAATAATGAGCGTTATGTCTAGCCGTCATGGGCGTACAAATATTATTATTGATTAAAACAGGCTAATTATAAATTGATTAACAAACAATAAAAACAAATGAAAATATAACACAATAATAAATACTTCAAATTGTCGACACAACAAAACATTGCAATAAAATTTAAAAATGTAATATAATAATAATAATAATAATATGTGGGGACATTTTCACACACGGCCATCTGACCCCAAACTAGGGAGACCCTGTACTATGGGTGTCAGACAGCTGATATACATACACAAATACATTTTTTTTTTGTAAATACATACATATATAGATAAATAACACCCAGACACAAGGCAAACACAAATGCTCATCACACAAATGTTTACCCTGGGCGGGAATCGAACCCGCAACACGCTGCGCAGCAGTCGATCGCTCAGCCACTGCGCCAACCGTGTCGTGTGTATATGAATTGATTTAAACTGTAAGAAATAATAAAATTCTAAAACAACCCCTCAAAAGACCAGAATTTGTTAGTAGGCAGAATTGCAATGGACGAGATCTGAGCAACAATAAGATTGATGTCGCAGTTAAAACTTAATCAACAAATCAGCGATAATAATTAAGTTTAATATTCGCACAATTGAATATCACAACAAATTAAACTTTAAAGTAACAGCATTTAGATAAAACGCTAAGGGTTAAGCAGAGGATAACAAACTTCACACAATAAACCAAATACTAATTTGTCGCATTTACAAAACAAACCCTTAAACAGATAATATAAAATTAAGGGTCGCGCTACCAGATGCCTGAATTTTTCAATATCTTGCTCGCAGTAAATGAGAATTTATTTGATAACCGCACTTGAGCACAGCTGGTGACGAATTATGGTTACTTAATCATATTCTTCATCATTTTGGGACAGGTTCTAATGGAAATTGATACAATTATTATTGTGGCTTTAGGAAAAACAGACGGGGCAAGAGTGCTCTGTGAATATTCTGCTTGGCTTAGATCTCCGTCATGGATGAATTATTTAAACAATGGTAAGACCAGTGAGTTGTAATGCCACTAATTTTTTGATGTACTTATAGTAGGAAATATTTTATTAAATAAGTATATATATAAATAAGTAACATATTTAATAGTCAATTTTTTTTTAAATAAGATTGTTGCATATCGAAGTAAAAATAGTGAAATAATTAGGTATGTGTTTCATGGAATAATAAAAGATTTTTATTTATATTATAATACCAGTGAGTAAGAAAAAAAAACTATTGGTTAGATGGTTAAATTAAGAAGAAAAGGAATATCGTAAGGAAAAGTTGTGGTTCGTCATTGATCATGCTCAATAGGTATTCAATTAGATCAACTCTTTAGTATTGCATGTTGTTTTACTTCAATAAGTGTAATTAATAATAATTATAACCGTTATTGGTGTAGGCACCTATAATAAATTAATGAATAATTAGGTAGGTTTAAATAACAATAGTTATTTAAGTTTCAATGTGTACAAAAAAAACTATGGAAGTTTAGAAATCTGAGAGCATTTCTACAACTCTTAGGAAAGATCGTATTACAAGTCTCATCTATCTCAAGCTGTCTCTGTCATTTTTTGACGTCATCTTAAAATTGAGTAGGCCTTAAGTAGGTATTTGGCCCTACTGCCGCCCTACAGGCGGTGCTGGGACTGCCACTCCTAAAAAGAGGAAGCGACCCTAGCGGCTTTCAGGCTCGATATATCCGGCACTCTAAGCAAAGACTCCAGAATCAAACATACACGGATAAAAGAGGAAGCAATCAAACGACAGCCCATGATGGCATCACCTAACGACAAAACCCTGAAAATACACTGTTTCCAGAAACACTATAACGTAGAGCTCACAACGGAGCTGTGTAAGTACTCAGGCCCAAATGAGCTAAGGATCTACACCGATGGATCAAAAACCGACCACGGTACCGGAGTCGGGGTCTTCTCTGAAGACCTAAACATTAAAATATCTAGGCCCTTAGGAATGCTCAACACTGTCTACCAAGCAGAATGCGTAGGCATCATTCAGGCAGCACACGCCATTGAGGCCAGGGAAGTCACGGATGCGCATATCCGTATACTCTCCGATAGTGCCTCAGTCCTTCAATCCTTAGAGAAAAACCAGATCACGTCGAGACTAATACTAGAATGTCATAATGCACTGGAACGCATTACAGTACCAAACCGCAATACAGTGACACTACAATGGATCATGGGACACAGTAGTTCACTAGGTAACGATGCGGCTGACGAACTCGCCAGAAGGGGTTCCAGCACAAAAGCATTCGGACCCGAACCCATTGTGCCCATTCCGTTCAATCAGTTAAGAAGTAGGTTAAAAGATTACACACAAACACAAGCGGAGAAATGGTGGACCTCGACACCAAGGTGCAGGCAGCCCAAGGAGGCTATGCTATCCCTGGATACGAAGCTGACCAGCTGACCAAGCGCCTTTTGCACCTGGACAGAGATAGCCTGCGACTGGTGGCGGGGACCATCACCGGATACTGCTCATTGAACAAGCACTTTCACACACTAGGTATCACTGATAGTCCTCTGTGCAGGGCCAGCATGGAGGCGGAAGAAATGGTGGCGCATGTACTCCTTGAGTGCACTGGCGTCACCCAGATCCGCAGGGAGACCCTTGGAACGCCAAACTCCCTTGCGGACGCACTGAGAAGACTGGGAAGATTGATCTGCTTCTGGAGGGAGGTGGGCTGGTTGGAGTAATCAGCCGCCATGGCTCACATACAATGGTCGATTTTAAGGACTAAGTGCGGAAACCAAACCCCCCTAATATAGAACATAAAACATAGATAGGTATTTGGCCATTAAACCACAAAATATAGAGGGTACAGAAGGACCGCTTCCGCCATCTTCAAAAATAATTACCTGAACTTCCCAGACTCACTAGGGCTGCTACTGTTTTGACTCTGTAGGTTTAATTTGTGACAATATGAAATTTTATTGACACTGGTTGGAACTCTTTGCATTTTTTTATAACACAATTTTCTTCGACAGACATTGACATTTTCTGAAATGTCAATGTCTCTCATTTATTAATTTAGACAACACGTGATAGTCGAGTCGTATTGTCTGCTTGAAACTGCTTGAGAATGCCTATAAACGTAATGTCAAAGTGTGCGTGATAAAAATGGCGGTTTGTTCTGAGTGGTCTCTCTGCTCGGGCGCGACCATGAAGATATAGGTATAAGCTTATATATATAAGCTTCTTGGGCGCGACGCAGCTTTACGTACTTTGTGATTAATCTGTTAAAAATATCTCTAATTTTCCACATTATCGCTGAGATGTAATAACGACACAGATGATATAATACTAAAGTACAGATACCCAATCCCATACAAAGAAATGAGACCTCCCTAACTCTGGCAATTGCTCTGGCTATTTTCTTTCCCTCATTGCTTCAACAGATGGCAGCATCAGCGACTCACTAATTGCCAGAGACTGTATTTTTACAACGCCATCTTTCGAGTCAGCCTAGATACTAGGCGGCATCGATACTACTAGATGGCGTTTAATTATGGTAGATACTCTACAACGCACTGTGTGTTCAAGGACAAGTAATAACAATAGGTACAACAAAAGTTATCTCGAGTTGGCGAAATAGTTTTTGAAACGAAAACTTCTTTAGCCGTTGTCTGTCGAAGTGTGCGTGAGTTGAATGCCGACGTCAATCGAAAATAGACCGTATGACTCGATTTTCAAGACTTTATTTTGAATGTTATGCAAAATACTTATCGAGTATTTCGAAGTTTCGACGTCGCAGCCCGCTTGAATGATGAAAGATTAAATGATTTTTAAAGTTAAATACGCTAGTTTCTATTAATAATTGTGTTTTGTCTTGAACAATGATATTATTGAAAAAATGATTTTGCAAAAGCTGACAGTCCTGCCTGTAAGTAAAAGTATGAAGGAAAGTTTTTATTGCTGTCATAATGACCATTACATATTAGGAAACTAGCTGATGTCCTTCATAACGCGTGTATGTCAGTTAATATCGGGCTTTTAATATTTTTGCGTGAAACCCATTTTTTTTTGTAAAAATAAAATGTACCTACCTACCTTTTATTACTCCATAAAACATCAGGTGTCTGCCACTGAAAGTCCCGTCAAAATCGGTGCAGCCGTTTCAGAGATTAGCCGGATCAAACAGACAAACAAAAAAATTAAAAATGATTTTTTTTAATATGTAAGTACCCGTATACTTTTTGCGTTTAGTAAAAGCTTTTATTTTGACATCATAAACAGACAGTTCAATTTTATTTATTTGTATAGATGTATACTAAATCTAAACAAATGAATTAAATTGAGTGTCTGTTTGTAATGTCAAAGTAATAGCTTTTTAGTAAATGCATGATATCAAAAACACAATTTATAAAATATTTGTCTGCCTGTCAGTCGATTTCTGTCTGTCGGTTTGTTCCGGCTAATCTCTGAAACGGCTGGACCGATTTTGATGTGACTTTCACTGGCAGTTAGCTGATGTTATGAAGAGTAACTTTTATGTTAGAAAAACGCGCTAAACAAATTAAAACTTAGCTGATAACCGACAATCACGCGGACAAAGTCACGGGCATCAGCTAGTCTGGTAATATTAATATTATTAAGTAAATGCACAAAGTAGTATGTAGTTATTAGTAAATGCACAAAGTTTTACTAACTTGACTCAATCAGTACTAGAAAAAAAATCTAATACCAAGATTAGCTGTTAAGAAGCGTATAAAAATCAAGTGGACAATGGTTTCAATGTGTGCGTGCGTATAACGGTATAACGTTGTAGTGTGTGTGACGACTCAGATACATATACTCCGTTTACAATAAGATTAGACATATTCACAAACCTTTTTTACAGTCCATTCAACCGATTTTGACTTCTATTGCGTTGGTGGCATGACAAATGGCAGCTGCAGTAAACAGTTGTTATTGTAACCACTTTTCAACCGACTTCAAAAAAGGAGGAGGTTTTCTTTTTTTTGAAAAAACTATTTTTTCCGCGGTTCGGTGGCTTTGTTCTGTTTGTTGTTTTGTATTGCCACCGACTTCCGAAAGTAAAGTAATGTGTGTGCTGTGCTAAAGTTATTTATCACTTTTTAGTTTTTGAAGGCGGTTTTCTTTTTTTGAAAAAACTTTTTATTTTTCGCTTTTTAGTGTTGCCTTAACATCCAAATCCATTAAAAAACGGCAACACACTTAAAAGAGATTGTAAGTCCTCCAGTGATTGAAGAAACTAAAACGTCGTCTAAGTAAGTTTTTTTGGGAATTTGTTGATTTTCTCAAAAAGGGCTGTACCAATTTTGATAAAATTTATATGGGACCTTTTCGGAATAAACCCCTTTCGAACAAAAAAAGAATAAATTTGCAAATCCATCTAGGATATATGCCAGAGTTATGCCCGAACATACATAAAAAAAAACAAATATATAGGTATATAATCATTCGAATTGATAACCTCCTCCTTTTTGAAGTCGGTTAAAAAAATACAGACGAATTGATAACCTCCTCCTTTTTTGAAGTCGGTTGAAAAGTGGTTACAATAACAACTGTTTACTGCAGCTGCCATTTGTCATGCCACCAACGCAATAGAAATCAAAATCGGTTGAACGGACTGTAAAAATGGCTTGTGAATATGTCTAATCTTATTGTAAACGGAGTATAATTTTGAGCGCGAAGAAAATGTAGTTGGTAGCGTCCTTAATGTAGGTAGTTACTGCGGATGAAATAGGTACATTTATATTTAGGTACGATAGCTTAGTACTTTTTGTTAGATTGGTGAGAATGGGAGACCCTAACTCATAAAAATGAATGGTTTTGCTAGATTCTTAATATTATGACAGCCTTATAGTACAGACGCCAGAACATCAAACCATAAGTACCTACCAACTGTCTAAAAATTGCCGAATTGGATATGAACCTTAACATTTTGCAATAAAGTTAAAAAATTATCAATGAAATTTCACAGATTGATATAAGTAGGTACCTACCTACTTTGATGTGGTCTCTGTACTCATTGTTCGATTGGTGCTTTGCTTAGAATAAAGCATAATTATTTTGTAGGTATTAAAGGATGAATTCTTAGCTTGGCGCCGAACGGCACGCTTTTGCTTTTTTACGGTTCCGTGCCGAAAGGGTAAAACGGGGCCCTATTAGGTAGGTACTAATTAGGGTTTCATACCCAAAGGGTAAAAACGGAACCCTATTACTAAAACTCCACTGTCCGTTTGACTGCCTGTCACCAGGCTGTATCTCATGAACCGTGATAGCTGGACTGTTGAAATTTTCACAGATGATGTATTTCTATTGCCGCTATAATAACAAAGTTACAACAACAAACAACAAAAACAGAATTAAATACATATTTAAGGGGGTATCCCGTACAACAAAATAAATGTTTTAATCTAGGTAGTGTCTAAAGTTTTTATAAACAATAGTACGGAACCCTTGCGCGAGTCCGACTCGCACTTGGCCAGTTTGGCACGTGGCGTATAAAAGGTTAAAAAAAATCCTTGAAACCACTAAACGTAAATTAGTACCTACCGATTGTGGAGGGACTACGGGACTAATTGAGTAAAACGCCATCTATTGCAAACAGTTCTAAACAAAGTTACTATCAGATGGGTACTGTTATCTACTTTCATCATTCTGTAAGATCGAATTGAGGTAAAATGTTTCATTTATCTTTTTTGTTGAAAATACGTGTTTTCTGTGTGTAAATAGATAAACCAACATTAAACAATGATGTTTTGATTTTTACTTATTCTTACTTCAGCTAAAATCTGCCATTAAACACTTTTTAGTGATTGTTAATATCAGACTGGTTACCTATGCTGCCATCTATGATTTTTTTTTCATGACTAATTATAATTTGTTCGAGTTGAGACCCCATGATAACGACTAGTTTTTAAATGTTTTTAATAAGTTAATTGGTCTTCTGAAATAGAGTGATGTATTATTATTAAAAGATAAGAATTGCTTTCAGACTATATTTGATCCTTACATGATTCAAAACATGTTCAAAATACAAAAAGAACGACCTCTTTGTACAGTCGACTACAAAGAGATGTATATAACTTTAGGGAAGTTACAAATACATGTACCCATTTAAATAAGTGTACATACTTTTTTACAAATTATTGTACACATGAAACATAACGCATATATGTATTCACTGAATGTGCCTAATTAATGTATACAGCAAGATGGACACTGTAATGTGTACGCTCTGAAACAAATTAATGTATTCACACTTAGTTACAAAAATATGTATACAAGATACGTTCTAATTTTAAATTTCAGAAATTCTGTCAAAACCATTGAAATCTCTTTGGATGGTATAATTATGTGTAATAGTTTTTTTCTGTTATGATGACACTTATAAATCAATATTCATATTATAACGAGGTAAAATTTGTTTGTATGTAGGGGCCAATCTCTGGAACTAATTCCTCTTTGGACAGAAAATACTAAGGTTAATTTAGGTCGACGTCAAACCCTGCAGATAAAAATAGGAGCCCCGCGCAAGATTTATAATTTTTTGCCCAAATGTGAAGTAGATCTAATATTATTATAAGTGAAAGTATATTATAAATAAGTTATATTATTGAAAGCAAGACATCGATTTAAGTTTCAGTAAATTTGTTTTATGATTCAATAGTTTAAATTTTATCTATGTTCAAATAATGTTACTTGAGTTTAGTTTCTGTACGGAAAAAAAAACAGGTTGAATAGAAAACACCTTCTTTTTATGAGTGGAGTGAGAGAAAAATAATGTAAATAAGTGGTGAAAATAATTTGTAACTTTGTAAGTCAACTTCGATAAACAAATGACACGCCAATAACGTCATGCACGAAATGAAAGAGAAAACAAGTATTCCCGCACTATTCTAAAATGTAAAAATAGAATATCAGACCTGTATACATATTATTGTAACCATATATGAACACATTGATTCGTTTCAGAGCAGTGTAATTTTAGCTGTGTACATAAAATTGGCACATTTGATAGGAACATAAATCTGGCATACATCATGTTTACTAATATTTGTAACAAACAATGACGACATCATGAATGGATACATATTTTTATAACTTTCAAATGTATACATCTTTTTGTAGTCGACTGTATTATGAATCATGAAATTCTTAGTTTATTATTGATTTGATATCGAATCCGCAATCTTCTTAACAGTTTCATAAGGAAAACGAAAAGAAAACCTAGTTTCATTCGATCTTACCACACACAACCTACTACTTACCCATAATAGACATACTTATTTTTCCCAAAATAATAATAGAACGAGATGCCATATAAAAAAGAAAAAATAAACCGGACAAGTGCGAGTCGGACTCGCCCACCGAGGGTTCCGTACGAGGGTTCAGTATGAGACAATATTTGTTGCCAAATTTCATAGTTCTAGGTCAAGGGAAAGTACCCTGTAAATTTTAATTCCCTTGAGAGTGTTGAAATATACGTTTTTTGCGCCATAAACGACCGTATCTTTTTTTAACGTTAACTTAGATATTTGATTTTTTCGCAGTTTTAAGGGATTCTAGACCTAAGTATATGATTTAAATTTAATTTAGATATCTCCTCGCGTTCTTGAGCTAAAGGGTCTTGACAGACAGACGGATAGACTGACGGACAGACAGGCAGACAAACGGACAACAAAGTGATTCTATAAGGGTTCCGTTTTTTCCTTTTACGGAACCCTAAAAAAAACGAATAACGGCACATCAAACATTCACCAGAAAATTTTCTTATTAACGTCGGGAATGGGACCGATAAAAGACCGACTGATATAAATTGAATGATAATTTGTTCCATGTCGGAGGCATAGGGAAAAATCGCTTCCCAAAGTCTCGAACAAGATAGATGCCCTTAGATAACGACCGGGCTATTCCTTACATCGAGCTTTTCAATTGGAAATATTGATTTCCACAATCGATATGGAAAGTGTGTGGTTTAAGACGTAATAAGTATATTTTTTTCGTCGTCAGCTCCTGGTTGGGAAATGATTAATGAATAAATTGAATGAACTCTAATGCAAATGCATTATTACGGAACGTTAAGAACATATTTGGCCGTGTGGTGCTGGCCGCGAATAACACCATCCCATTTCTACCCGTGGGTGTCGTAAGAGGTGACAGAGGGATATTTACCAGAGGATGGGCAGCAGCATTTTTTGAGTACCATAACACCTACTGCGATCACCATCATGCATCGGCCAAGCATGACGATTACGGCTGAACCCCTCCTTGGGGGAGACCTATGCCCAGCAGTGGGCGACTAAGGGTTGACATGATGATGATGATGAAGAACGTATTAGGGACTAGTCAAGTCGCGATGGTCCAGTGGTTAGGGCACCCCGCCTCTGTCTGGCAGCATTGCCAGCATTTTGAGGCACTGGTTTCATTGACAGCGATACGAACGTGTTTTTGATGAGTCATGAGCTCCCTTCCTTTTTGTACGTTATCATTGTATTATTATTATAAGCTTTATTTACTAAATGTAAAATAGGTTAAAACATAACATATAGCTATATTAAATACGTAAGTAATAAGAATAAACTTTCAAATTGTTAAAGACCTCACATTTCGCCGACCGAGTTTAATAAAGAACTTCAGTAAACAAGCCACAACATACGCTAAATAATTACTTTAATATCGCAGATAAAAATGTTAAAGGAAGCCCGGCCATACAGGATACGGTGGAAGGAAGGTAATGTCCGTAATAACCAGTGTATAAGAAATCTCGGGAGGCTGTGGTGAGTTACCGCCACATTTGTCGCTGTCGTGTGACCTACCTATCTGATTGTGGGGTCGCTAAAATGACGCTTTTGTGTAGGTTATGAGAAGCTTAAAGCTTTTAGGGCCTACAAAGAAAAGGTAAATGTTAGTTAAGCTTTGTTTAGTTAGTTCTTCGTCGTTTATGAAAGTTTTGTATTTAGAAACAGTTTTACAAGATGTTTAATAGCAGTTTGATACCAGTAACTGCTGTAGTGCTATCTTCTTTATATATAAAAATGAATCGCTAAATGTGTTGGTAAGCGCATAACTTGCGGACCAAATTGGATAATTCTTTTTTTATAATATTCCTTGAAGTACGAGGATTGTTCTTACGGAGAGAAAAATTAAAAAAAAACTTTTGTAGGGTAGGTGTAGGGTAGGTGTAGGGTAGGTGTAGGGTAGGTGTAGTGTAGGGTAGGTGTAGGGTAGGTGTAGGGTAGGTGTAGGGTAGGTGTAGGGTAGGTGTAGGGTAGGTGTAGGGTAGGTGTAGGGTAGGTGTAGGGTAGGTGTAGGGTAGGTGTAGGGTAGGTGTAGGGTAGGTGTAGGGTAGGTGTAGGGTAGGTGTAGGGTAGGTGTAGGGTAGGTGTAGGGTAGGTGTGGGGTAGGTGTAGGGTAGGTGTAGGGTAGGTGTAGGGTAGGTGTAGGGTAGGTGTAGGGTAGGTGTAGGGTAGGTGTAGGGTAGGTGTAGGGTAGGTGCAGGGTAGGTGTAAATAGGCAGGTAAGTAGGTAGATAGGGACAGGACAACGTCTGTCGGGTCAGCTAGTTCTGTATAAATCTGTCTAGGTAAATTTACGTACACTTAGCATGAGGTGAGCTGTATCTATATAATGTATGTATACATAATTCTACATAAAGCTATGGATTGACAGCATACATGCACACAACTAACTTCACCTTAATTTTTTGTTTCAGATTTTTTCAGGATATACTGGCTGGTAGGGAAAGACGCAGTCTTATGTTTCCCTACCAGCGACATCGCGACAGTTTTGTTTAGTAGGCATGATAATCTAAGAAGGTAATTATTATTGTTACCAGTGATAGTGCTACTATCTATTTGATGTAGTCATTAAATAAAAGTCATTTTACAAAACTTACGGATCGAATGTTTACATCGTCACTACTGGTAGGTAACAATTATTACTATTATGACTAAATAAAATAAACTACTGTGTCACATTAAAAGCGTCATCTTACCGCTCCGCCAGATAAAGTCATTATTAGTCGCTATTAATTCCCTACAACCTCTCTTTTCTTGCTCGTTTTTATCATATCGGGCAGAACTCAACTCATTTTTTTTACACAGTCGGGTAAATGTCATAATGTTAGCAAAAATAGGCTTTCTACGTTAAATGTGTGTAAGAAATTGTGATAAATTACGTTGGATTACATTGCTGAGAAAGTGGAGTGACAATAGACTTAATGCTTTTGTGTTGGACTTGAGCACATAAGTTATAAAATAAATCCCATTTGTGATGTGGAAGAAATTGTAATGGGCATACTCATTGAGTCATCAATTTCATGGTTCTAGAAGTGGTTAGTTGACACCACCCAGTCAATTGACATACTTTTATGTGCTATAAAAATGTGATTCCGCCATAGATATATTACGGCAATAGCAAAAGCTGTGACGTCACATATTTGCCAATTCATTCTTATAAGTTTTTATTAATTTCAAAGTAGCTAAAAATCAAATTGTGCAGTGATTTGAAAATTAATTGTTTTTTTGGGATTCAGTCTTAATCGCCACGCTTGGCCGATGCATGTTGGCGATCGCAGTAGGTGTTATGGTGCTCAGAAGGACGCTGCTGCCCTACCTCTGGTCAATATCCCGCTGTCGCTTTCTACGACACTATAATATTAAATATACTACTTACTTATATCATTCATGAATTCATAATTCTCTAATAGTTTTTCTTACAATTACATTAAAAAAAAAACTATTTATAACACACACACCACACACCACAAACACACACAATACACACACACACACCACAAATACGCACACACACACACTCAACACACATATAACAACACAAACACACACACACACACACACACACACACACACATCATAATATACTTAATTACCCATCTTTTTAAATTTATAAAATTTTACATGTGCAAGTCTACTTAGCTTGTTATTTTATAGAATTAAGTAGATTTGTTACATTTTAAAATTTAATAAATTTAAATAGATGGGTAATTAAGTATGTTGCTCTTTCGAAGCCAAATCTCGACTGCCTGAACATCTGTCAGCACGCCTTCATCTCGTCCGCTCCTTTCAAATTTTCATATTATTTTCTAAATATGATTTTTCTTCTAGAATTTCTGTATCGTCATATAGAGGAGTATATGAAAACCAGCCAGGCTTAAATGTAGTCTGCCAGTTATTTCAGACCTTCATAAAATCACGAGTGCGTATAGAATTTTATAATTATGGATTAATAAATACGATTAAGTATTAAAGAAAATAATTTAAGTTATATAAGCCAAAATAATAGTAGCCGAGTCAAGAAAATAACTAACCATTGACAATGTTGACAACTGACATAGAAGTCATAACAAAATAATAATCTATTAATAATTTGAATGTAGCAAATCAACTTAATTCTATAAAATAAATGTAAAATTTAATAAATTTAAAAAGATGGGTCGGGTAAAAACACAGAATAATATAAAAATCTAGCCTAAAACGCACTAATAAAGAATACTCTAGGGCAGGAAGGTAGGTAGCGTTGCCTAGGCTCCACAGCCTGGCCGGCAATCTGGCTCCGTCCGAAGATGGACTGGCACGCCGCAGTCAGCTCCAAAGCTCTGGAACGGAGGTCCCAGGCGGACCTAGCAGTAGGATCCGCCCTGGGAGCTGCAGGCACGCGTTAAGTAGATTTGTTACAACACCCACGGGTAGAAATGGGCACACGGCTCATTTGCGGCCACAGGGCACATTAGCACACCATCTTCTACAATAGGCTATTAGAAACATAAAACACCTGTATTATTAGGTATATGTTTTGCTACATATTTAATTAATAAATTAAATAATAAATTATTTAAGGGGGTTTGGTATTTATTATTACCTAGCCAAATTACCCAAATTGACAATCTACAATCGATGACGCTAATAGAAAACTAATCAAATGTGAATGACGTCATCACTCAACGATATGTCTCGTGATCGAAAATCAAAAATGGATTACAAAGAGGCGCGCGTTAATTATTGTATTGTATTGTTATTTTGTAACTTGGTTAAGGGGGCAGGGGGCAATTCTACATAGTTACTTTTAGGAACGCACGCGTTCTAAATTCTTCTGTCTCAATCTGTCATAAATGCTTCTAATAAACCATTTTTTTTAAATTAACGTTTCAATTAGCAGAATTGGCCCTCTGTTATATTACGAAAATTGAAGAAACTGCGTCATCCATGTGAAATCAACCCAAGCAATTAACTCCCTAATCAAAGTGCAAAGCGTTTAACATAAGAACTAAGTTCGCACAAACTTATATATTGCAGGTAAAATGGTGAACAGCAATTAAGAGGGAAACCGAGCTAGGCAGACAGGTGGCTTCTTATTAAAGTTGGTCCGGCAACCGGCGAAATTTATGTAACTATCAACTTACTCGTGTTATGAACGTAACTGGATGTTGGTGTTTTGTATTAATTCTCTATGAGAAGTGAACGTGGAATATCTTCGGTTGGTGGGTATGTAATGTTGCATGCATTCGGCATGCTGGTCGAAACCATAAACGCCTAAACACTCGCCACTGACACACACACACACACACACACACACACACACACACACACACACTCGCTCGACACTGGTTTCGTCTAAACACTCTGCATTATTTTTAACCCTTTAACCGCCCGACTTTATATCAGTTGGCGTGCCCAGCGCCCGGCACAGGGAATATTATTAGTAATTAATCTAGCTTCGGACATTATTTTAAGGACTTCTAATTAAGGGACTAAAGTGTTTTAAATTGTAAATAATGACTAAATTAACTATTTATCTAATATAAATATCTTCTTGATAGAATACAGCGTAATTAAATTAAAAAACAGACTTAACGCGCTGTGGTATTTGGTCGAAAATATACGACGTTGGCGCAATGGACACAAAAATATTTGTCGGATTAATCTGACGTAGGCGGTTAAAGGGTTAATTAAGTAAGAAAGACATTCATTTTGCAAATATGGGTACAGTACAAGGTAATAAACAGATAAAAGGTAGTTTCAGCCATATTTTATCAATAGGCATGCAAAAATTATAATTTGACTCTGAAACAATAAAGGCAACAACCAACTTATCTAGATCACTAAACACAATTTATATTATACAGAAAGACAATACTTGTTCAAAAATCTTTCTCAGTAAGGTTATTTTAGAAGTAATTTAGATTTAGAACGATAGTCTTGTTATTATAAGCCAGGCAGAGATTGTCTAGCCTGCCGCCGTTACAGGCACACGTTTAGTTCTATTACAGAGGATCTATAAAGAAAAGTCCCTCTTTTATTGAAATTTACCAGCGACATCCTTCCATAGTATACTTTACTCCCGATACCGGTAAGGCTCATCAGTAGTGAGCTCTAACTGTACCTAGTTGCTTTACGGAATTGGTACGTATAACTGACAAGTTAGTACCTACATAAATTATGAATCGTTATTATATAATTTTGTGGTCGAGAAACTCCACTGCCCACACTGTATACAGTCCCAATGACAAATAGGAAAATACAGTCGCCCCTATTTAAAATTAAATCACGATCTGTCATGATGGATGAAAGTATGAATAGGACAAATGGATGAATGGATTAATACTGTCTAATGTCTATCGGTGGTTGTCATTAGAAAGTCTTCGTCTAGCTGTAGCTAGGAACAGGAATCACAGCTGGACAAATCGTCTTTTTTGGACAATAGGGTATTTTACCAGAATAATCTAACTGTTCCGTCAGATAGATTTCCAAAAAATATTGGACACGTGTTTTTTCTTTTTTCACATAAACAAAAATTGAAGACGATACAGTGCGTTGAAAACTCGTGTGACATCACTATGTCAGTACACTTTTACTGGCGAAGTAACGTCACAAACCCCTACTCATGATCTTTGATGCGTTTTATCTTCATCAGCTTTTATTGATTTTATAAAACAAAAAATACGTATCCAATATGTTTTCGATAATCTAACTGACGGACTAATTAGTTTATGTTTGGTGAAATACCTTATTTGTCTTGAAACATCAAAACCTGTCTTCGATCAGTTGTCAAAGAATTGAGATTACGTCAAAAAACAACTGCGCTCATTTAAATTTAAATCACTATTCGTCATGATGGTTAAACGTATGAAGAGATGGTAAGGGATAAGAATAGAAAAACCATTTCTATCTGTGGTTGTCCTTGAAAAATAGCTGTAAGTTAATTATGGTTTAAGAATATTCGTCTTATTAATGAACATAAATAATAACGAAACTAAATAAATGAAGCATTAGGTATTAGAAAAACATAATGTCAATCATCATTACAAAAGTTATTAGGAGAATCAAAGAACAAATAGCTTGAATAAATTATTATATTTTCCATTTACAAGTAATAAAGATTGACATAAATAAAACTAAGGCAAACTTACAAATAACAAAAATTGTCTATACTATTCTTCAAAGTATTTAAAAGTTGTCCTTGGCAACAAAAACTTCGACGAAAAAGTCAAGTGAGTAATTTGAATTTAGAATAACAACTACACACAAACTTACGGAACACCTGAAACTATTCTCAATAACTAATAAATATTAAAAGTATAATCATTAAACCAGTCTAAACGCAGCTCCGCCATGACCGTCCTATCCGCTATGGCAATGAATAATTCGTTCGAAGTTCCACCGTACAACTTTATACAAATGGCAGGGTGGGTGCCGTATTACAAACGGAACAAGTTATAAGTGACAGTATTAATTGGCGGAGTCACTCTAGAAAACTAATTTTCCGCTTTTAATGTTGGGAGAAAACAGAGAAGAATTGAGGATTAAAAAAACAAGTGAATGTCTGGAAAGGCTGCTGCACGTTGTGGTGGTCAATTATATCATGGAGCATTACCGTATCCAGTTCTAGAGTATAAGTAGATAAGGGAAAGAATAAGAATAAGAATAAGAATTATTTATTGCGTAACTGTGTACAATGAGATCTTATAATAATACATAACAGTTTTTAGATCAACAGTTTACCCATGTCGGATATGCAATATTTAACAGTGAAAAACAATTTAATTACTTAGTGTTAACTACATACGTCATTTTTACATTTGTGATTTTTTGTCAAAGAATTCATTCAAATTAACACACACACACACATTATTAATTAACATTTTTTTAATTTAGTGTTAAACAAATTTCCAATTAATTTCTTAATAGCTACTGGTTAATTATTGTAAACTCGAATAGCAGTTATGTGAGTACTTTTATAATACATCATATTTTTAACAGGCGGTAAAATTATTTCATATTTATATTTCTTGCGAATGTTTCTCTTTGAGTCCGATTTTAGACTAAAATATTGCATATTATTCTTGACAAATAAACATAGTTCCAGGTTCCATTAAGGTTTTTACATTAGGATTTTCTCAGTAACAGACCGCAGTTTGGAAGTTGTTAGTATGACATTCTCATGCCTCGAAAGCTCGTAAAGCTATATATTCTTCGCCTGGCGCCTGTCTCTCACCGGTCATATCGTGTTACCATCCCGTCTGCTATACATACTTGCGTATTATAATATCTACGCGGTGTTCCATCTCACACTTACGTCGGGGGTCGTGGGAACTGGAGATACTTCCGCAACCCCCGACTAGAGATTGACGGCCGTGAGTCAACTTCGGTTGGAAGAATATTATTTTGGGTTGACTATGGCTAATCAGCAAGTTACTACAGAGTCGTAATTCATGGAAACCTTAAATAGCAAAATTATTCTTCTGTTGAGGCTTATCCATTGTACAGTATAAGGTATCCGTCATTCACTAAAAATCATGCATGTGGATGACTTAACAACGATTTAGTGATAGCACCAGTAATATTATTAGTAGTACTGTTTTGTTTGCTGATAACAACAAACCACCTTACACAATTTGGTTGTTCCCTATATAATTGAGTTGGCCCATAACTTAGTCATGAGTTTGGCGCTATCAGTAACATCCATCAATTCCTGAAAGCAAGCACTTCGGTGCATGCAGAACGAAGTGCATGCAGATCACGTTACGAAAATTATGTTCCACTGTTTGAGGAACAGCACCATATTTGCACTCTATGCGGAAATCCTGCGAGTTTGTTTATTGATTTATCTGTTACATTTTCATGGCTAAATTAATTAAGCGATTTTACCATTAATTAATTAATAATAACATTCGTTTTTGAAATTACGGACGGACTCAGCTTGAACCCCACGAAAGAACTCCTCTGCATTCGCGATAACCGACATTTACACAGACGAAATTGCAGGCAAAAGCTACTCGTCTAATAAATCCCATAGAGAATCCCTCATATTCAGGACCGAACAAAGCTTACAAAAAAAAGTACAAACTACAAAATCGCCAGTCGCTTATGTCCTCAGCTTGTTCACTTTGACAAAATTTACTGCGTTTTGCACGATTGTTGCAATCCAACATTTTGGGTTATTCCCCTGCACCCATTCGTGGTTCGTTAACTTTGTTATACGAGTATTCGGTGCTTAGTTCATGATGCTGGAAGCGGTCAGTGTGGTACAAAAACTAGCTATAAAAGGTCGGATTTGTGTGGCGTAGCTTTTTTGGCCGCTTCTGGTTTACTGTTTGCGGTTCTGCGCTTTGTTTTCCTGGTTGAGAATTATAAGTGTTAATAATGTAGGTACTTGTAACATAAGCTCGTATTTGTTTTTAGGATAAATGTATTCTGTCTGACACATTATACTGGTTTTCTAACCTCTCCTAAATGCAATTTTTATTTATTAAAGATATTCGCAATTTGCCTTCTTCTTTTTCTAATAGTGCCTTTCCAACTAGTAAAGGTGATTAGGCAATTTGCCTATCAACATTACAATTCATATAAGGATCAAATCATTTATGATCGTGGTTTTTGAGGCAACCTAGTACAGCCTATTAAAATATTTCTTGGTATTTAGTTATCCTGTAAAACTACCAAAATGCTTATAACAAAAAACTTTATTAATAATTAATATTTTACGAGCTCTACTGAAATGAAATGAGATACTAGTTAATTCGTATAAAACGTCAGCAATATATTATACAGAGATCCGTAAAATATAACTGTCTGAGTGTGATATATCCCTGAGGGATTCTTCATAGGTTTATGTAAAGACAAACTAATTGTATAACAATATGAAATGAATTGAGTGAATGAGTTTGAGATAAATGCAGCTGAATATTATAGCGAGAAACATAAAGAAAAACAATTAACGATTGTATTTATTGTAACGATTGTATTTGTTGTGTGATAGTATTTTTTGTTTGAGATCGACGTAACAAAGATGAAGATAATGTTTTGTAATACTATCGTCTAATGATAGAGATGATTATTAAACACAAAACAAAGCACAAATCTATACATATAATAAAACAGTAACAAAACTGTGTCTGTACATTGAATATATTAAAAAAATAATAATTGAGGGGGGTTTAGGAACAGTAATAGAGCACGAATCCAAAAAAAAAAATCTGTCTGTTTGTCTGTTTGTCTGTTTGTCTGTTTGTCTGTTTGTTTGTTTGTCTGTTTGTCTGTTTGTCTGTTTGTTTGTACACGCTAATCTTCGGAACTACTGGGCGGATTTGAATGATTTTTCTTTTGTTGTATAGGTATTAAGTCTGGGCAACATATAGGCTATAATTTATCTTGAAAACTTGAACACCTGATGCAGAACCGCAACAGACCAGCTAAACTATAAGAGATACAAAAATGGTACCATAGCAAAAATTGTTCCATGTGACGAGCATTCTCTGCTGAGAGAATAAATTTGAAGATCTGGAACACCTGATGTGGAACTCCAAGAGCCCAGCTACACCATGACACATATAGGAATGACGTCTTAGCAAAAGTTGTTCGGTCTGATGGGCATTTCCTGTTGACTTATAAAAATCGAAGATCAGAAACATCTGATGTGAAAATCAAAGCTAATAACTAAAATAAAAGCTATCACTGATTTCACTTCAATTTCAGTGAAGGCGGTAACAGTTTAGGACTGATTTGTGATGACGATGGTATATCATTGAAAATTTGACTCTACTGGCCAAAATTGAACCGAATCCGACATCAGACGTTTCAGATCTTCGATTTTGCCGACCCCGTTGTCGCTGGCATAAGCAACAGGATCCGCGTACGAAGTCGCGGGCAGAAGCTAGTCTGAAATAAAATAAAATCAATCCCTACTAATATAACACATGCGAAAGTAACTCTGTCTGTAACGTTTTCACGACGAAACGACTGAACCGATTTTGATGAAATTTGGCAAGGAAATGGTTACTTTTTAATCGGCATCCCTGTCTGCATTCGCGATAATCGACATTCACGCTTACGAAGTCGCGGGCAATAGTTAGTAAGTACTCTATTATATTACAAAAGCTATGGTACTGAAATATTGATAACAAGACATGCCTTCTAAGCACCGGAGTGTCCCAGCACCAACTTCCAAACTTCGGACTGCTATTGGGAAAGCTTTATTAAACGGAGATCTTATAGCCTCATCGATGTACAAACCCTGGAGAAGTTCCGGTAATTAACGTTCTCTTTGTCTAACGATGTTCAGTTAAATTCTCTTTTTTCACATTTATATCCTCTTAGAAACGCTCAAAGGATTTAAATTATTACTCGTCGGTTGGTTCTATTTTTCCGTTTGCTGGAAGGGTAACATTATGTGGTAGGTTGTAGATAGGTATTTTGGGGATAAGTAGGTTTTTGGTTCTTTGAACTGGTATTATTACCTCTTAGTTCATCATCTTTCTAGCCTTTTCCCAACTATATTGGGGTCGGCTTCCAGTATTATCGGATGCAGATGAATACCGTGTTTTACATGGAGCGACTGTTTATCTGACCTCCACAACCCAGTTACTGCGTAACACGATACTGCTTGGCAAGTCTTAAAGGACCATTGGGTACGACTGTCAAAGATCTACAAACGACAGCCAAGACCAGCCATGCTTTCCAAGGCATGAAGGGTTTGGTACGAAATACGAGTGGTAACCCGTCGACGGACCGACCACGACACGCGTAGCTAAACCAAGACCGATTGATACACGAGTCACTGACTCACAAAGAATTATCACCTACTTCGTGTTTTTTGTTATCATCATTGATTTAACCTGAAAACACTCACTGCTAGATAGACAGTGGAATCTTTTACCATGGATTCAGTACCTACATAAGCCGCCACCAGAGACAACAATTTCTATGGTTAATAAAAAAAATCAACTCTTCCATACAAAAGGTGTAGGTGTTGCGATTTTGTACGAAACTACAGTTTTTTTTAAATAACCAAGAAATTAAATCCCTTGATTAAATTAAATCTGATTACAATTATGAAAAAAGCAAAATGACGATAAACGTCTGTGTCACGATCGGTGAAACGTCTGTTCCATCCTGTAAATATTTTTCAGAAAAAAAATGTCACACATTTATGACCAAAGTTTCTATAAGCTCATGCCAAGAATCATCGAATCTACTTAATAAGTTTGACCTGAAAAAATATCATTCTCATTACGTTACTTTCGCAAAAGCCGAAACACGTGTATCGAGAATAGTCAGACTTGCACACGAGGGGTTCTGTACTATCGTACAATATTTAACACTATATGATATAAAAAACATAAAGCTAGTGAAACATGGTTTTTTTCCGCATATTTTTTTTTACAGATTCCTATTTTTCTTGATAATCCATACTTAATATTATAAATGCAAAAGTAACCTCTGTCTGTTACGCTTTCACGATAAAACGGCAGAACCGATTTTGATTAAATTTGGTATGAAAATAGCTTGAACCCTGGGGAAGGACATAAGGTACTTTTTATTCCGAGACTTCGCCTGCATTCACGATAACCGACATTCACGCGGACGAAGTCGCGGCCAAAAGCTAGTAACATATTATGTCGCATCCGGTCAATAGTACGAACGTGAAATGAATCGTAAGCCCACCATTAGCGACAACACGTGATCTACCACCACTACTTTTAGCGCGCTTCTACAAAGTCGTGATGTTTACAGCCCACAATGAGCAGGACATTCAGAATTCAGTGTCTGATCGCATCGGAGCTAAGACGTCCAGGAACTGTATTCGATTCGTTGTGTTTAAGTGTTACTACCTCTATTTTAATTTGAGTCTGTGTTTATTTTAAATTGAGATAGTGTTAAATTGTGGTTTTAAATACCCAATATGTTTGCATTGCACGAAACCGAACTTTTGCACACATGGTGACCGATCGGAGTAAATCCTGACGATCCGACATATAGCTTATAGCACTTAGGGGTAATGTAGCTTTTGATTAGCAAAGCTAAGCGATTTTGTAAAAACAAAATCGGACCAGTCGTTCCGGAGATTGGCCCGAACAAACACAAACGTAGCCTGATTGGGGACTTTCATCCGTACTAATCCATACTTAATATTACAAATGTGAAAGTAACTCTGTCTGTTACGCTATTATGATGAAACCTACCGATATTGATGAAATTTGGTAAGAAGATAGCTTCAACTCTGGGGACGGCATACATAGGCTTCTTTAGAATTGTGAAGTTAAGCTAGTTTACAATATTAGGTAGTAATGATATTCTTAAGGTCCGTACCTCAAAAGGAAAAAACGGAACCCTTATAGGATCACTTCATTGTCCTATCTGTCTGTCAAGACCCTTTATCTCGGGCACGCGTGGAGGTATCGAGTTTAAATTAAAACCATACATTCAAGTCTACGGTCCCTTGATGCTGTAAAAAAATCAATCCTCTATGTTAACGTGAAAAAGAGATACGGCCGTTTATGTCGCAAAAAACGCATTTATAATATTAAGTAGATTAAAGTATGTATAGTAGGTATGGATATTATGTACCTACAAATATGTACGGAACACTCGGTGGGCGAGTCCGACTCGCACTTGTTTTCTTTTTTTTGTTCGCTCATTACTTACACGTTCTCTGAAAATTTCAAATGGGTACCTACCGTTTGAAATATTACGTTTCAAAAGATATAGAAGTTAGACAGCTCAGAGTTGTCATGGCTCGGAGAATATGGTCTTGTTGAGCTTTGTGTACAGGTTCCTAAAAAAACATAAATTCTTAGTGACACCCATAATTGAATTCCTCTCCAAAAAGCGTTCTTATTTTAACTTTTACTTGAAATCCTGTACACAAACATAAGCGCTGTTGGCACGGCGGATATCAGGAATTTGTACATCATATCCTGTGTGTACCGGCAGCTTCCGGCGGCGTGTGCGCTACATCCGGCGTAAAGCGCTAAGGCGCGACGTGAATGACGTAAGCAAAGGTTGTGTTTATTTTTGTTACCTCATTTTGGTGGTGGAAGTAAATTATTTTCTTGGTTGTTTTTTTGGTATTTTAAACCTTATTGAAAGGGGAGTAGAGAGGCCTTGCAATGAGAAAATACAATCTGAAAAAAAAAAGAAAGCCTTTGCTATAGATAGGAGAAACATAACCTTTTGTTATACATAGATCACTTTTTTTTAACCGACTTCAAAAAAAAGGAGGTTATCAGTTCGACCCGTATGTTTGTATGTATGTATGTTTGTCCGCAATTATCTCCCGTTTCTCGTATCTCACGGTTAGGTTAGGGGGGTTTGGTTAGGGGGGTTCGGGGGGGGTTGATTAGGGGGGGTTGATTAGGGGAGGGGGAGAGGGGGTGGGGGTTAGGTTAGAGGTTTGGTTAGGGGGCGTTAGGGGGGGATTGGTTACGGGGGGTCAGGTAAGGGGGGTGTGGTTAGGGGGTTTTTCTTTTTTCGTCTTTATAGTCTTTAGTCTTTATAGGTCAAGTTAAGTTATATACAATAGATATATTTAACTTATAAAAAAAAAATATATTACAATTCCTTCACTAATAAAATTAATCGAAAGGAACTTCGTTCCATCCGGGTGTCCCTTGACACCTCTCAATTTTTTTTTTTATACACTAGGTATTTCCAAGATCGTGAGTGCATTTCAAAACATTTAAACTTACATACACAAACAGCCGGACCCGGAACAATTTTATCATCTGTGGGTCATACAAATATTTGTGCCGCGCGGAAATCGAACTTGTGACGCAGCGCAGCAGCCAATCGCTCAACCACTGTGCCATCCGTCTCATCGTTGCTCATTCAGTCTCTTTTAGGTAGTAGTTGAAAAGTTCGTTTCTTGTTAGGACATTCATTAAAAATACTGACATCAGTCACGATCCTTCAGTCACAGAGGTGGACTTTATGAGAGGCACTTAGCTGCGTTAAAACTTTATTTTAATAACAAAAGAAAAACTCTCAATAATCCTTTGACTCCAAAATTTGCCAACGAGCAATGGAGCGTAGCCTAATAGGTGTCAAGCGAATGGATCGCGTGAGAAACACCACCCTGCGCTCCATAACTCAAGTGGCAAATGCTGGAGAAAAACAGCCAGGCTGAAGTGGGAGTGGACTGGCCACGTTGCACGAATGCACCCGGAGAGATGGGCAAAGATGGTCACTTACTGTCGCCGCCAAGGTCGACCGAAACGAAGGTGGTGTGACGATCTGACCATATTTGCGGGGCTAACGTGGGCAGAGATCGCACAAGATCGGGAAGTTTAGAAGGAGAAAGGGGAGGTCTTTTCCCAGCAGTGGGATACAAAAACAGGCTAATGAAAAAAAATGCTTTGACAGTTTGGGTGCCAATGTCCTCTATTTATGCTACATCCGTTTCTATACCAAGCTGATATTATTGTAAGAGGCTATTTTTAGAGATAAACATATAAAAGTAACGATTCTACCTAGATAGGTATGTACTTATTTCGTATTTACGTCAACGGTTTTTTTTGACATGTAAAGATATTGTTAGAGTACATACAACGCACGCCAAACGTCGATGCGTTTATAGCAAAGCCTTCAAAAGGTTAAAAGCTGTAACTAACCTACACAACTAAACATCATTCTGTATACAGACCCTAAAAAAAAACTACCAACAAGTCACGCTTGAATCCATTTATTAGATTACTAAGTCCAAAAACTTTGATTCTTAATTCTCCTCCGGCGTCGGACGGGCGCAAATTGTGTTAACGTCGTGAGATCACAAGCTTTATCCGGATTTCATTTAGATAATTGAATGAGAATCTATTCTGACTGAGAAAAGGTCCGAAGCGAGTGAGTGGCGGTGGGGCTATAAAAACGACGGAAAGTAGTAATCGGCCCTAAGTGGAAGTGAGACGACAAGTCACTTTACTTCTCCCTGTCTTTCTCTTTCTCGTGGCTAATATTAAAATTTACTTAAGGTCAGCCTTCCTAGTACTTCTGCGTCAGACGGTACGGTTGTGGGTTGTCTGTTTGGTTATACCACGCGCTATCATGTCGGTTTTTATGATTTGTAGCAAGGTTATTCGTGGTCGTTAGCTTCTTTTAGCCATATGGTGAGATCATTTAGTTATAAACCAAGTCAACTCATTCACAAGTGAAGTAAGAATAGAAGTTACCTCACTTGAATTATACAGACACCCACACACCCGCACGTTCCCCTCTCTCGGCACTCGCGCGAGTACTTTCGTCGGCGTGTATGCACCCAATATTTCCTTTTACTTTTCTTCTGCTTTCTATTTAACTACCACATTACAATCAAAACGACGTCGTCGTCCATCGTATACAAAAGCCAACTCACAACAGCTTTATGACGGCTCGCCTCGGCTGACGCTGAAAACCAGCGCCGTGACTTCGCGCCTTCGTCGACCACGGCATTTATGCTGAGCGTCAGCCGTTTCTCGTGGTCACTGCACACATATTTCTGGTCACACATATTTCTGTCTCGTACGTTTTTATAGTTTATTTTTATTTTATTTGTATTTGTTTTCTACAACATGTATCCACTTGTTTTAGTTTAAGTCTTGTTGTGTAATGTGCGTCACTTTCTCGTGAATAAATGGTTTTTCTTTCTTTCTTTCTTTCTTTCTTTTCTTTCTTATGACGACCGGACAGTGGTTAAACGACGGCGATGTTCACATTAGGTTGAATCGGCAGCTTCTAATGTGAACAGTTACACCCGACAGTTGGTTAATGGTAAAACTGTCGGTCTGACCTATTGTGAACCACCTCTAACACTGTCAACCATTTCCGAACATTTGATCATTAGTATCTGAAGGTATTTCAACGATCTTGCAGTTATTCGTAATCTAAATAATTTTATTTTCCGTACCGCCACCCGCTTCGCTTCGTCATCCGCCATTTTACCAGCCACACATAACCAAACGCTGACTACAGCGCTATCACACGGCGTCCGTGTGATTAATTCTATACGTTTACCTGATCCGGTTCCGCAGTTAACCGCGATCACTAACAAGACCCTTTTTCTTGGAGATTGGGTAAGCGGTAATGTCTGATAGCTTCACGCTCGCTCTATTTTATGGGTGGGCAGATTGCTAATAAGTGTTCCTACATTAAACGGGAAAGTGCGAGGAAGGAGTTTCGGCTTTTTGCTTACTAAAGTTCTGCCTGAAAATTTTCTTTTGAAGGTTCCGTACTGAAAAGGTACCAAGAGGCACCCTATTACTAAGACTAAACTGTCTATCTATCTGTCTGTCCGTCTGTCCGTCCATCTGTCACAAGGCTATAATAATATCATAAGAACCGTAATAGGTAGACATTTGAAATTTTCGAAGACTGTGACTGACAGGCTGCTATTGTCGGTATAACAACAAATAGTTCAGGTATTATACATTCATTTTCGTTAGAACATATGCCCGTGGGGTGCCCGGACTAGAATAGCACACCCCATTTCATCCCGAGGGTGTCGTCGAAGGCGACTAAGGGAAAATCTGGAAGTCGGGCAGCAGTGGCTTCCGTGTACTTAACAACCTCACTGCGATCCTGAAGACGCCTGCCAAGCAT
Source organism: Charanyca ferruginea (assembly GCA_947361185.1). NCBI lineage: Eukaryota > Metazoa > Arthropoda > Insecta > Lepidoptera > Noctuidae > Charanyca > Charanyca ferruginea. Next base: position 6,202,720 of record OX376062.1, read on the forward strand.
GGGGATTGTAATGTTGTCTCCCTTACGGGGGAGGCCTGTGTTCAACAGTGGACGTCTTCCGGCTGATGATGATGAATAAGCAAGTTCACGAAATGACATTTCTGTCAGAGATTTTGTCATAATTAAAAGCGCCTGATGATTTTTTATCACTTGAAGGTTTTACGCACAACAGTGTTATCTGAAGTTTTCTGGTAAATGAGTACATTTACGGGAGGAATAAAAAATCAAAAAAGCATATTACTGATGATATTATTATATTTATAATCAATCATGTTTGCTTATCTTGTTTAATGACGTGTAATGTATTTCAAAATAAATCAAAACATTGTATAAACACCAAGTTAAATATACTCCAATAATGTAATCAGCTTAAGTGCTACGTCCAAACTAGCTATAAGCCTAATGTCTGTCTTAATTAGCAACAATGTTACACGAACAGTGGACCATGTAGGTCCAGTTGGCTCCACTGGGCCATAAATGATTGAGAAATGTCCTAATTGAACAATTACGTTGATTATCTTATTGTTTTATTGTAATTAATTAATTTGTTTGATTGTTGATTGTTGATTGTTGCTTTTGGTGCAAAATTATATACTCTAAGATGAATTATAGTAATATATATACGCTATAGACGCTAACGATAAAGCTCTTTTCCTCAAATATTGTAGCTTAAAATAAATATATCCTACTAGGAAGTTTGTGAGGATGTATGAATGGACGGATGTATGTTTGTTACTATTGCACGCTTAATCGACTGAACTGAATTATATGAAATATGGCACACAAATGGATCTAGTTAAACACCTACGACATTTGTTATCCCGTTTCTGTAGAATACTGGACTTTGGCTGTTAAGTTTGCAATCTTTGCAGACGAAAGCACGGGTTACTGCCCGTGATGCTAGTGTGAAATACAATAATTAATTGTTTCAACTCGAGATTGGTTGATTACCTTCCCAACCAGCAATTCAGTCCTATTATTTCAGCTCATAACTCTAAAAAGCTCTATAAACGATTTATTAAGGTTTTAGCGGTGCCAGAGTGTTGTATAAAAGCGTTCGACAGTACATTATTGCTCTAAATGCTTATAGAGCTAAAAATACCTATAAACAAAGGATGTAAACGTTTACTACGCCATTTTATACAATCGTTATAGTCAAGTACTATAGCAAGTTCTAATATAACTAGTACATAATAATATTGCTCTATAAAATTGTTAACAGGTGCCTTTATTTATCTGATTAGCGTAATAAGGGTTCTAAACGAACTGCAATAGTAGTCACGTTATAGCAGCGATGAACACTCAACTACAGGGCGATATTGTGATATTGTGGATATTCAGATCGCTGCTATAGTACGTGTGCGTTAGTAGGCACAAAGACTTTACAATAGAGTGTTTTTGTGCTGTAGTCTAATTTCAGATCACGCTAATAGGACGTAAGTGTACTATAATAGTTTTTAGATGCATATTATAATTTTATCGACAAGCATATCACACATACACTATAATAGAGCTGAATTATTGTATAACAACTTTTTTGGTGCCTAGCAATGCGCTTGTTAGTATTATCTATCACTATAATGACGCAAAAGTGGCACATACATGTAGATAAATGTTTCTATTAAATGACAGTTAAGTCCTAAAAAGGATTATTGGCTCGCTTTTACAACAATACTGAGACATTTTGATACGAAATTAATGCGACGTACATTCTGCCCCAAAAACATAAAAAAATGGATTTTAAGAATTGGAAATGTTATAAACGCAGTGGAACTTATAGAAGAGAAGTGAATAGACGTTTTGAAAAGCAGCTTCGTCATCATCAAACAATCAAAGCAGTAATAGTAGCCAAAATCAAGTTGGAATCACAATTACGGGAAACGGTTCCGTACAAAATGTGTCTTACAAAGATCTTATTTCTGAAGGGAGAACCTTACTCCAGCGATTTTTCTGAATCTTCAAGCCCGAATGCACGAAATTGTTGGTATTTTTCGAATGTGTGAACATTCTAAAAATACCAACAATTTCGTGATGGCGTCAAAAACTGGGCCATTAATTATAATATTTCGCATGAAGCAACAAAAAGTTTAGAACGATTAATTAACAATAGAATACTTAATACATTACCTTACCAAACTTATTTTATGCCATTATTACATACTGTATATTAAAGACATTTTACTAATTTCTAAGGTTATTTACGCAGATGGTTTATAATTAAAAATCTTTATTAATTAAATGGTTCTTTATTTTGAACTAAAAAAGAAAAACCTATTATTAAAAAATAGTAAAAATAAACACTTTGTATTATATATTCAGCCATGCTCACACAGAACCCCAATTTCAGGTTGAATCCACGATGACTGACAGTGAAAACATTATCACGGCAAGTACTATAATGGCTCTTAGAATATCGAAATCACTTTATATGATAAATATTTTAGTAAAAACTCAACAATTCGAGGGGGGCACTTTAAATTCATGGTAAACCTATCCCTAGTTTATCAGTAAAGCTGCGGTCGCACATCATTTTCACCGTAATAGACTAATATTATAATAACAAAATAAAATCTTGCTCAAGTCAGATTGCTTGTGTCCTTTTGTAAAATTATTTTAATTATTTTTTGCACCCTACACTATCACGAATGTAAAATAATGAATGGTGAATGAAAAATGTGAGGTAAAGGAAACTAAACTCTTGTATAGTATGAAAAAGTACTATAAAAGGTCCTAAGTAGCCAGTACATCATTATTTTGAGACCTGCATCACTGTTACATAGATTTTATTGGACTGTTTCGTCATTTGGAACACTGCAATAAAATTATTTTGTCACTGAACAGAGATCTAAATGCGCCACTTCCGAATAAAAGATACGTTCTTTGGGGCTTTATAGGACCAAGGATAGTTTTTTACAAAACGTTCTATGGTCTTTTATAGTACTAGTTTTTGCTGCTTGGGTTTTTTATTATCAAATTACCTACTGCTAGATCTTCATTATTGGTTTGCCGTTGCTCCGGAACGGAACAATGGGAAGTATTTGCCAAACAAATTGATTAATAGTACACTAATATTATAATTGCTGGCAAGGCAAACCAATTTATGTTAAATATTGACGTACCGGAGACATTCGATACCAACTCCACCATGTTGATTCTACCTAGGCATCCTTAGTTTTGCCTTTGAACTCATGTTACCGAAATTAACAAATAATTGACTATTCTTAACATAACATAATATTGCAAAGCGGCTGGTCGACTCTTCACGTGACCAAAGGGCTGGCCTTTTCTTGGGCCAAAGAATTAGCATTGCCATTCAACGTGGTAATGCTGCTAGCCTTTTGGGCACTTGTCCCATTGAGAGCGATGCGGACGAGTTTTTTGATGCCCTGTGAGCATTGTACATATTATGTGTTTATATTTATTTCTAAGCTTTGTATATAATAAACCTAGTTATATTTATTTGAATAAACTAACTCTCTCACATAATATTAATTTTAATTAATGTATTTCTTAACTAACAAGGCTGTTGACGTAAAGGATTTACCTAGGATTTATCTTCGGCCCCAATTTATTTTGAGATCGTTTTGATATTGATCATGGTAGGTTCAATATTACTACTACTACTACTATCAGTTTGCATCATCCCACTGCTGGGCAAAATCATCCCTCATGACTTTCACCTATTTCAGTCCAGCTGGAAATCAATTGAGTAGAACTAGTGCCTATTAATATTGTCGAGCTCATCCCAACGTTTTATGTCTGGTCTCCCGCGATGTTTTCGGTTCCAACCAAAGGTAACAAACATTAAATTTAAAATTATGGATATGCGAAAGTTTAGTGAACAAAAATGTAATCTGATGCAATTTGAAATGTTACCTTCGTAGGCTTAATACATGGACCATGATTTTCCAGGATCATTCGCTGCCACCTTAGTTCCGTTTATTCCGGCTAGGTGCACCGTTTGTTCCGCCGTTCGACTCTAATTAACTAGCAGTCAATTGCAGGACGCCTTCAGACATAACCCAGCCGGGCGGGGCCAATTATACGCCAATTAATTTTGCAATAACAACAGGGTTGGTAACCTTATATTTGTGTGGGGTGACTGAATTAGATTGTGTTAAATTGATAGAAAAACGTGTTATTAAAAATGCAGAAGTGAGGGATTGTTATTCCAAACAACCGGTCTATTTGGGTGAGTTTGAGGTGAGCTGTCATTCCAATGCACGATGCTAGAGACTGACAGTTAATTTCACTCTTATTTCATTTAAATTCACTAAGGTAGATTTTTATAGAATACTACTTATTGTTTGGTTTTAATAGATTTTAATTTTCTAATTTCAAGTCAATTCGTATTATTTTATTCACTTTTGTACGTTATTTAAATGAAAAATAGAATCTTGTTTAGTCACATTTAAAATATATTTTTTAAAAGGAAAAAAGATAGTAGCCCACCGGTATTAGGAATAGGGTCCAAGCTACCGGTGGTCAGGGCTCCTGAGAGAGGAATCTCCTAACAATACGCGCCGTGTCCTACTAGAGTACTGCTTTCTGAATCAAGCCCTTGATCCAGCTGCCCAACGAGAGCCTCCTGAGATGTTGGTCGAGGCTTTTGGAAACTATACCATTGGCCGTAACGACTATCGGCATAATGATTGCTGTATTGACATTCCACATGTCGACCACCTCGTGAGCCAAGTCAAGATACTTTATTTGTTTTTCACATTTAACATTCCGTTTATAGTATTGCTATGTGGGAATTCATGAATTAGAATCTGATGTTATCAATGATTTTAAACCTGGTGTTCCGTACTGATGTAGGTACCATTCCAGACATATACCTAAATAAGTAGGAACATTTAGATAGTGAATTTCTTGACATAATAAAATGTTCACTAGTTTTTCCACTGTTCCTTATTTTAGTGGGCAAACGGAATCAAACTATTGATTGCCATAGTCTTCGTTAGGCACTAGTGTCTGTTCAATTATCTGGTCTATTTCTCAAAATAATTCAATATAAAGCATATATACACATACTGCACTTGCGTCCTTATTAAAAAAATCATCACCAAGTCTGTTCAATCAAACATACAACTACATAAGAAAAACATAACATACAACTTAAGGAATTAAAACAAAATCCAGTTGAAACCGGCGCAAGCGCGCACTAATTGTGGCAAAAAAACGATTTTGGTTGAAGGAGTACGGCTGTTCAATAGTTTGCCGGAAGATATAAAAAAGTGACAATATAAACACATTTAAACATAGATTAAGGCAATACATCACAACACTTGAAATAACATAAAACAGAATAAGTACTTATGCTAATACAATGTTTCCAACACCCTAAAGTAACTAATATTATTAAATATAAACACATATGTATCTCATTTTAAGCGAACTGTTATTTAAGTTCTTATGAGAAATAAAGTTCTTTAAACCCAAAAAGAAGTATGGACAGTTTTACTTCTGTCTAAATTATTTATCGACTTATAGATTAGATTGAGCACCGCAAGTCGTTGCAAACTCACTCAAAACTTCTGATTTCAAAAACTCTCACCACTACTCGCAAGACCTAAGTCATTAATCTTTTACAACATTTCAAAGAAGCCTTCTAACTTGCGACACTTTTATGTTTACTACTCAACACTCTGAAAACAAAGTTTAAAACCTTAAGAGGAAACTTCTAAATGGAAAACCACGTCAAAATCAAGTTATTTACGAGGTAAGTACATCTGTCTATAGCTTTATGTTGCTTTTACTTTTAGGGAAAGCTAAAATCGCCATAATTTCAACACGTCATAACAATATTATATCTGTACGCAAAACACGCGCTGAGAAGTAGAGTTGCGGTAACCAGCCCGTTATACCATACCAATAATATTCTGTTACAGTCAAAACTCTTAACCAGTCAAAACTACTTTTGACTGGCTTCAGTCAAAACCCTTATTAAGATAAAACACGTTTGCGTTACAAAAACAAAAATACGGAACGCCTTAGTAATAAGAATCACTACAAACCCAGTTTTAAAAGGGTCACAAAAAAAACTTACCAACCTAATGGGTTTCTAAATATTAAGGATTTTAAACCGTTCAAAAGTAGTTTTGACTGACTTTTGCAATCAAAAGTAGTTTTGACTGGTTTAGAGTTTTGAGTGTGACATCATCATTCAGCCGAAAGACGTCCACTGCGCTGGACATAGGCCTGTGACATATATAACCTTTATCACACACAAAAAAAATCTTATTAGGTTTTCAGATAGATGCAGCTGGAGTTGAACTAGGAGGAACTTCTATTTTGGCTGTCAAACCATTATTTCTAAATTACAACTATAACACGCGTCTCTAACTCAAAACGCGCTTCGGTGCGCGGTCGCAGTACTAGCCAGCTACCTACCGGCCGCCCGGCCGGGCGCCGCGCATGCGCCCCAAACTCTCGCGCCGCCGCCGCCGGTGGCGTCCCGCGCGCTCCCGCCCGAACCAGTCGTGCGCGCCCGCTTCAACGCGAACACATATTTCAGTCCCTTCCGCGGATCTCGTTCGCTCCCGCCAAATCTTGTAAAGTAATAAGTTCTACAATTAGATTAAATTATATAAGTTGTTGTGTCATTGTGTGCCGAGATTAAACTGTTTTCGTGCCATATCTTTCTCGTTTTACTGAATAGGTAGTTGCCCACGCCATCATCATCATCTCATGACATCATTATACAACTAAGTTTATCTCATACGCATAAACTAATAAAATAAGCTTGAATATTACCCATATTCAAGCTTATTTTGGCATTATTATTTGACATCGCATCTAGAATATCGATAGTATCTAGAATATGAACACAAAGTTCTCCACGTACAACAACAATAATATACCCAACTAAAACATAACAATGTTTCACCGCAAGCTCAAACCAAATTAGAATGTTTCCGCAAACAATTCCGCTGCTAATGAATTTTTGACAGAAACCACGAACAAACCCTATTAATTAAGAAACGCTTACAATTTACTAATTAAGTGATCTATGTTAATAGTGTGGAAATATTTGATACAATACTTGAAGTGTAAACAACAAATATTTGCTTCAACGTTCATTCGTTAATATTCGTGAACTATGCGGGAGATAATAATTCAATTAGCTTTTCAATATTAATTGAGTACGGTTTTGATACTACGCGGTTTTATAGACGAACGTAATATTACGTATTTTGTATATTTGCATAGGTTTAGTTATTAATGTAGGGTAGGTTGGTGTAAGATTGCGCGGGCGATATGACTGCTACTATCAAAGCCCTGGCTTAAGGTTAGTAACCAACTTCAGTTGGGTTATATTTCTTACACAGGTCGCTACGTACTCCAAAAACGATATTGGGATTCCTTTAAAAATGCAGCAGCAGAAACTTTATACCTTTTGTTTTATTTTTTAACAAATTGAATGCATTCTTTCTACAAAATGTATAGAAATATATTACATTTCTTTAAACAAATATATAATTGCATATTCAATGTAATAAAGGGTAAATAAATATACCAACAAACCTCAGACTATCGAAAACTGCAGACGTTACTTTTATTGGTTTTCAAAAATGACCCCTGATACATCTACGGACATACATTCGTAGCAAGTAACGATTCGTAGCTGCGGTTCGTAGCAACCACTTCCCTAATGCATTTGTTGTGTTAATTCCGTATTGCTTATTAAGAATTCATGGCAATTTACTTTGACATTATTCTGAAACTCGAAACCTTAGGTGAGGAGACGGTTGAGTTGGGCCTTTAAGACAGCGTTTGTTGAAGAATATAGAATAAATTCGAAAGGAGTAAGGAGTTAGCGGCATTGCAATCTATCGTGACAATGATGCCAGTCTCTTGCGCACATTACCAGATGACGGCGATGTTGAGGAATTGTTTGATGCCGTATTGTATTAATTTAATAGTTATAGGTTTTCCTTTTATTATTCATGTAAATATTGTAGATTAATAAGTTACAATAAACATAATATATATTAATCTTAGGTAGGATTAAATTTATCTTGTTACTGTAACAATATCCATTATTTTTATACTAGCTGACCCGACAGACGTCGTCCTGTCAATTGATTTTCCAATTTTCTTACCGTTTAAACCTTCCCTGGACTTCCACAAATATTTCAAGACCAAAATTTGCCAAATCGGTCCAGCTGTTCCCGAGTTTTTATTATATATAATAAAAATTGTTCGTTAGTCTCGCTAAAACTCGGAAAAAAAAAATAAAAAAAAAATAATAAATAATAAAAATAATAATAATACAAAAGATGCTATATATAGAAGTAGATAGATTACAAAGAGGTAAATATTTTTGTTTTATTTTTGTTTGTTTAAAGTAATAATATATTATGTGTATTAAGTGTTTTGATTTTAAAAATTGTCACTCATATAAAAGCTGCACTAATGCTGACTTTACGGTTGCGGGTTTGTTTTATGGATGTTTTATGATATATGGTACCTACAAACTTGACTCACTCAAACGATATCGAGGACAAAAGCAACTCTAAGGCTGTCGCGGCAGCCAGTAAGATCTCAAATCAAATCAAATTATTTATTTGGAACAAAAAAAATGTTTACAGATTTATGTGTTCGTTAACAGCTACATTAGTTTAGAACTGTGTCGTAGCTATTAGCGCCCACCTCCGAGAGGGGAGACGTCGGCGTTCCAATATTACCTATGTATAATTGAGTTATTAATTTATTATAAATATAATAATAAAGACTCAATTGTATGATATAATTAAAAAATTAAAATAAAATTTATGTATAAAAATTAAATTAATTAAATTAAATTAAAAATTAAAAAAAAGAAAGAGATTTAATTATCGTGTAAATAAATTAAAATGGTGTTTCAGTTATATCTACTTGTAATGTGTGCGTGTGTTTATATAAATGTGGTGTGTATCTAGCTATTTGTTCATAACTTTAAATACCGCGTGCATTTAGCAACAAGCGGCTAATACGCAAATAGCTAGATCTCACTGGCCGCCGCGACCTGGTCGCCAAGTGCGCTCGTAGCCTGAGATAAAGTTACTCCAGACGAGTAATACTGTAAAAATCTTTTGGAGGGTTAGTGGGTCTTTTGAATGTCGATTCTAAGACCAATCACTAGTTAGCCCAAGTTTGTTGCAAAAAAAGAAGTCAATCATGAACTATCAACCGAACGTACAGGGAAACAACTTGATTTAGACGTTGCCTTTATTTCGTAGCAATAAGGGACACTTTCAGCACATCAGCATCGCGTTCCTTGTGGCCTAAACGCAAGACATGTTATACATATTATATTAAAGCAAGGCGCGCACTCAAGGACGTCGACACTGCAGTGTGGAAAGCTTTGAGCCTTCCTTTTAAGTGTTCTGCGAATTTCATGCCAAGGGTTGCTTATAGACGAATATAGAAACATTGATGAAGATAACCCTGAATTTCTATATTCAAGGTTTCTATTAGCCGCGTATAGAAGGACCAATTTTCCAAAGATACCAAAGGACCCAATAGAAAAAGATTTATAGACGTTTTGAGTGACCTGGTAGCTCGTAGCATATTTAAATAGAGTACATGTTGTCACTTGACTACAGGTATGAAATTTTCTCCCACCTAATCGATAAAACAAGCTTGCGTGTAAGCTTGTTTTATCGATTAGGTGGGAGAAAATTTGTTACTCTGAAAAACAAAAGGTATTATTATTTCCACTCGGGAAAATTCTAACTATCCAAACGTCTATTATGATTATTACTCTTTTTAGAGCAAACAATACCTAGAAACTAAAGATTTTCTAGTTTAAAAAAAGATAAGTCACGATTGCTTTTACGGCGTGGAAAACAACTTTGATCTTAACGTCTTGAAACTTAGGAGAAGTTGGACACAACTGTAATATTGGCAAATCTTACAATATTTCATTGGAAATATCGGTCTTTTCAATCCAAATATTATTTTATGTTCTTTTTGTGATCGTAGATAACGTTTTATATGTTGTCGACTAAACAGTTCATGTCAAGTCTATTGTTTTATAGTGTGTACTGAGCAAAAGATAAGCTCCTAACAGAAGGTTCTTAGTCATTCCCTCTCTCGATTGTTGTCACCATTAGTTACAACATCCTGCAACAGTAAAAATCTCTTTTGGTGAGTTAAATGAGCTTGAGGTGAACTAGGTATCAGCCAACCTGATGTTAGGGATTTAATAACAGAACAAGTGGCCTTTTTCCACTTCTCTCAGGGCGTAGTTAAGTATGTACTTTTCACATAATTATCCTTTCGTTCATACTCGTTATTTCTTTTTATCGGAACCTACCAAAACATCACTTTAAAAAATAAAACATTTTCTGTGAAATCGCGCACTTTTCCATCTCACCAATCCCCCATAATCCTATGGAAATTACAACACCCAACAAAACCTGACGAAAATCAATATCCTGCTGCTATTTCCTTAACCTCCCAACGCGTGCAAGCTGACAAAGCGGTATATAAAAGTGCAAAGCCATTGAAGGCTAGGTAATCGCCCTGACAAGGGTCCCACGTTCGGACACCTGGGTACTTGAAATATTATGCGGAGATCTGAAAGGATTGGACACAGGATTTTTTCAAAAGATATGAAGTTTTGTATCGAGTTGGGTAGATTCAGAATTTGAAAATGTTTGACTGTCTATTTTGGTCGCATTCAAACTCTTTTGTTATTAATTGGAAGGCAGGCCTTCAGCTCCACTTTGGATGGAGATTAATTGTAGTAGCTTGTTTCACTCAGAGATTTGGCCACATGCTGCATTCAAAATGTGTGTAATTCTTAGTTGATCTGGTGAACAAACACAAATGTATTATTGTGAAAGAGTTAGCCTAAAAAATTAATAGCAATTAATTAATTAATAGGATACAATAAACTTTTGTTTAGAAGCGCTTTTTTTCGAATATCGAAACATGTTTCTTTTATCTGCAGAAGTCGATCGATTTAATATGGAGGAAAGCATATTTTTTTCGTAAATGTATATCCACTGTGTTCTGCGTTTGTCATCTTAGAATTACGTCCAACAAAATTCAAAGACATACGACATTATTCCACAGAGTTAAGGGTCTGTTTACAACACCCACTAAAACGCAGTGCCCTATAAACATCTATTGGGTGCCAACAACCTGACAGGTGAAAAACAAACGGCACTCCTTTATCGCATTACGTCAAATCCACCGGCACTTTAACTGGCAAATGGGCCATTATGTCAAGTGTAGGTAAACCGGACGATTTTGTTTGACGAATAAAAACACCCCTTTGTTTGGTAGCTGACAGATAAGACGGGTGGTTGCGGGTTTTTGAGTATGTGGCAGTTTATATACATACATACTTACGTAGAGGATCACTGTTGAATGATGGACTTCACCAATTGTAAAAGACTACCGTGAATCACTTTTGGGCACCTTCTTAATATTGCAATCCAAAACTTATAACAAATTGGAGATTTAGGCTGTCATATTTGATGAGCACTTGATTGTCTTGTGTATGGTTGTCGTTTATCTATATTAGTATTTTTTTCTATATTTGTGTATGTATATCAGCTGTCTAACACCCATAGTAATGGGTCTGCCTAGTTTGGGGTTAGGTGGCCGTGTGTGTGTGATGTCTATATTATTAGTATTATTTTGAAGTTTCATAAAATCTTTTAAACAGTTTTAGATGACATTTCAGAAAATTCCGGTTATTAAACACAGTAACTTACATAATTGTAAGCACTTAAGAAAGTACCTTAACGATGTAAGTAATTAGAGAAAACCAAATTGTATTTAATATCACCATCGACTTCATACAGATTAAGCCTAGAACTTTCAAAATATAGCCAAGGACACAAACAAACTATAAAAATCACTCCAAAACCTCAGATGTGCACACACCCCAACCTGAGCTTATTTAAACTAATAAAATCCGCGGCGAGTTTCTCGGCGGCCATTCCTACGATGTCCTGTAAGGCTGTAACCCGACCCTGAAGCCTGTTGCTTTTATTTTCATTTACCCAACCTAACCTAATAAAGTGGTATTCTGTGACCACAAAGAGTTGTGCCATTTTCATTAAAAAATCATATTTACTAAAAGCTTTTGTTGTTTAGAAAACGTAATATAATTAGACGTTTTAGAGGTTTTCTTTTTTGTGCGGTTTGTTTTTTAAATACTTTTCTTGGGTTTTAATTTGAGATTAGGTAACATGTAATGTAGCTACTTATACTGAAACCTGAGCCTCAAGTCTGCTATTACAATAGTGTCAGAATGGTCTATCATTGATTTCATAATTGTTGATTTTGACAAGTTTGGTAATCTACTAATATAATGGCGTCATTGTGACTTTCCATTGGTCAACTACTGACACGCCATTGTAAGAAATGATATAGAATGGTAATCTCGTACAAAATGACAACTGAATGACTGACTTATGCAGTAATCTGCTAAAATTTTGACAGTTACTTTGATCAGTGACCTACTATTAAAACGTCATTGTGCAGTCATTGCTTTTAATTCGACCGACCAATTATCGACCATTATGAATTTAGCAGATTACGAACTTTTAGCAAAATGACAATGGGATCGTGTTGGAATGACGAAATTATAAAATTAGCAGACTTGGCCGCCTATAAGTTAGTGCTTTGTTGAAAATACTCTCTATTCGACAACCAATTGGACACGTACTGCAAAATCTGGTCCTAGGTGGCATAATACTTACGGAAAGCTTTTACCCAGTAGTGGGACAGTAGGCATAAAAAAAAACAATCCCAAATCCCGAATTGAATTCGAAAGCATAGTTGAGGTTCATGTAAAAGAAAAAGATAATATAAATCCTATTACATATTAATCTTTACTACGCGTTAAAAGTTAATGGTTTAGAGTAACCTACTATAGTATTTAAACGTGACTTTCATTATTTTGCGAAATGTAGAGGTAGATTGCAGAAACCTCACAACAAAGATGTAACAGCAAAGAATCCATACTTTTACTAAAGTGAGTTTGTTTGTCTGTTACACGATTAAACTACATAACAGAATTGAATGAGATTTGTTACAAACTACACTTGAACCTGAAGAAAAGATATAGGTTTCTTTTTAATCCGCAACTTCTCGTCTACATCCGCGGTTATTGGCATAAACGCCATCGAAGTCGCGTCCAAAAGCTAGTTTTACGTGATAACGTTATAAAGTAATATAATGGCTAACAAATATATAACATATGCAAATAATGTTTTCCGTCGAGGTGGGCGGAGCTTATTGCTTGGGCCGATTGTGCCTCTGTATCGCTTGTTTCGCGCTCTCGCTTGCACGCTCAGGCTCAGGCGGAACGTGACACTTTTTCGTGCGAGCAGCCGGTGTTCATCGATTTATAAACGTTATCACGTGAAAACCATTTTCGCTTATTAATATATTACATTAGATATACATCTATGTATGTAATAACATTTCTTTTTAATTCATTGTTTAACTTATTTATCTAAACAACTAAAATAATAGAGCATCAATAAATTCAAAATTATTATTATTAATTTCGCCATTTAAACAAGTAACAGTGCAATGTGAACATGCTTATAACTGAATAACTATCTTTACCAATAAAGAAAATGACTAGTATACACACGTTACTATTACGACAGATTTATAAATGACATTCCTTGTTGGTCTTGTTGTCACAAGCGCGACTGCTGAGCGTGGCGTTCTGGATTCTAATTCCAGATCAGGCATAGTGTTATTGATGGGGTTTATTCATCAAACATTTTTTAGTAGCAACCCAGAGTTTGGAAGTTGAGGTGTGCTGACGCGCCTTACTTCAAACAGTCATACATTTGTTCGGAGTGAAACTTCTTATTCTGTTCTGTCGTACGATTATTTCACAAGAGTTACATCATAAAACTTACATTTACGCATAAAGTTGACGCGAGGACGCGGAGACAATGAACATTTTATGACAAGACTTCGCTGAATTATAAATAGAGATTTTTGTTTTTACGGCTATTCTTTTCGTATAGTATGAATAAATTGAATGATATTTTGATAGCGTTATCAATTTTGTATAAGTTTTATTAACGAAAAACATTGTCTAGTCAGCTATTCATGAAAGTTGTTGTTTTATTATTTTTAAGGTTTCCATATTTATTTAAAAAATGTTAATGTAGTATTCTATGTGTACAGAGGCTAGCACATCGAGCAACCGCAATCTGTCAAACTTTGATAGATTTTCAACTTTATCACAAAATAATAAGATTCACACAGACGCCAATGTGACCGCCTGTGCCATCCGTTGGTACAGACGCCAGCACATGGAGCCATACCTTCGTCTGTACCAGCTGCTACCCACGAGTTAGTTGAGAGCATTGTCATGCTCGCTCAAATGTCTCACTGATGGTGGCGTGCGGGTTAGATCATTCGGTTCCCTTCAAAATGTTTGAGCTAAGTGGTGCTGATCCGCGCGTCATGTTCGTGAACGGGTGCTGTCAGTTGAGATTGGTCATCTCTTAACTGCCATGGCTTTTATATTAATTTATTTTTAATTAGAATGTTTTGGATTTCTCTTCACTTACATTGTTTTCACATATAGAAGCAACAAGAATAATGTAGCCTGGATTTTGTAAAAGCTTGATTGAAAAGAGTGTCCGTGGAGTTTCTTGCTCGTTCTTCTTCATAGAGACCTACCCTACGTTTTGGAAAGAGCAACTAGCTTCAATTTTTTTTTTTTTGACTATTCAAAAGTGCCTGCAAATGGTTTAATTGAAATAAATGCTTTGACTTTGACTTTGTTATCACGTGGAAGTCAAGTAGGTATACCACAAAACCGAATCTATGAGACTCTGTAATAGAGTAGCTCAATCTATCTAAAAGAAATAGTGTAATCAGATCAGCACTTCCAGGTGAGTCCCAGGGAACACTTTATATTTTCAAACAAAGAAACAATTTCACCTCCTCATAATATTAGTACCTACCAATAGATTTCCGACCACGATCTATTTTATCTCTTACGGGTAAGTACCTCGTTTTTAGGGTTTCGTACCTCAAAAGGAAAATCGGAACCCTTATAGGATCACTTTGTTGTCCGTCTGTCTGTCTGTCTGTCAAAACTCTTTATCTCCAGAACGCGTGGAGTTATCGAGTTGAAAATAAAATCATATACTCAAGTCTACGGTCCCTTGAAGCTGTAAAAAAACCAACCTTCTATGTTAACGTGAAAAAAAGATACTGCCGTTTATACCGCAAAAAACGTATATTTCGACACTATGAAAGGAGTCAAAATTTATAGCGTTCTTCTCGTTGACCTATGAAATTTGGCTAGTAATATCGTTTTATACCACAAGGACAGGGAAAAGTCTGAAAACTTTACATTTGTGATTAAATTATATAAAAATACTAGCGACCCGGCCCGGCTTCGCATGGGCCTATAGCCTTCCTCGATGAATGGACTATCCAACACAAAAAGAATTTTTCTATTCGAACCGGTAGATCCTGAGATTAGCGCGTTCAACCAAACAAACAAACAAACAAACTCTTCAGCTTTATAATATTAGTATATATACCTAGTCTTTATTTAGAACTAGGTTTTGCCCGCGATAACGTGCGCGTGAATGTCGGTTATCGCGGATGCAAACGAAATCGCGAATTAAAAAGTAGAGCTATATTTTTCCAAAGGGTATTTTCTACTATTTTCAAAATCAGTTCAGCTGTTTTATCGTTAAAGCGTAACAGACAGAGTTAGTTTCACATTTATAATATTAAAGTATGGATAGTAGGTATGACTTAGTATGGATATGGACAGTCACCAAAAGAGATAAGTATCCATGTCGCCGGGAATAGTTGAAGTTTTACTTAGAAGCCAATGGAGGCTTTCAAATGAAATTTAATTAATTTATTGAACTGTTTATTCTTTATTAATTGTATTTTATTTTATTCATAAACACCCATCGGTTTCTAAATAAACTTCAACTGTTCCCGGCGACATGGATACTTATCTCTTTTGGTGACCGTACCTACAAATTTGTACGGAACCCTCGGTGGGCGAGTCCGACTCGCACTTGTCCGATTTTTATACATGGAACAAAATCTGGGTCAT
The DNA here is from genome assembly GCA_947361185.1 of Charanyca ferruginea. Lineage (NCBI taxonomy): Eukaryota > Metazoa > Arthropoda > Insecta > Lepidoptera > Noctuidae > Charanyca > Charanyca ferruginea. The sequence goes on from OX376062.1 coordinate 6,218,789, forward strand.
CATTTGTCTTCCAGTTTAAACGGATGTTTTACATGGAGCGAATGCCTTGCTGACCTTAACAGGCCAGTTATTGGGAAACCCCTTGGTAAGACTGGTTGTCAGACTTTCTGGATTCTAATTACCCTTAACGACTGATAAAGATCTACGGATCACAGCCGAGACCAACGGTTATGTGTACTTTCCGAAAAGCAAAGGAGTCGCAGTAGAAAATGGATGGTCAGCTACCATCAATCGGTACGGCTCTTACTTAAAACCTCAAAGTTCCAAATTCAAAACAAAACAAACGAAAAACGCATGGTACCTATTTACACGTGCCTAGTCTATTTTAAAACCCCCGTTTTCTTATCATCATTGTACAAACTACACGATCGGGTGGGACGTCACCTCCTATATAAAAGTTTTATGGTGTGGAAGAAAAGGGGTTCCTATCAAGAATGTTAGTCCAACTTTTTGCATCAACTTATATTTTTTACGCGAACATTTTGTTTGCGGACCCTCCGAAGTTGAACGACCGGCCGAGATCAATTATACGGGGTGTAAAACTTTTACGAAGTTGTTACCTCATTTTTTTTTATCTATAGGGGTGCAAGTACCCCTGTGACATTGCATTGGGGAAGTGTTGAGGCACTTAAAGAAAATACTTATAAAAAAGAGTCGAATTGCGTGAAATTCTAGGTATTTAGTCTCTTTGTCATTAAGATTTTAACTGTGAACTGGGAAAAAGGAAATTATTAACTGACTTAGTAATTTACTTGACAATTCAAAAAATTTTAACTATGAATTAATCTTTTAAATTTAATAAGAAATGTTTTAAAACATTTATTGATATTCCTTGCCAAAATGGAGTATAACCACGTCAAGTTGCAAAAGTCACCTGTCAGCTGTCATTAATTTGACAGCTGTCATTCAACAGCTACAGGTACAGTCGACTACAAAGAAATGTATGCCCCCTAAAGTTACAAATACATGTACCCATTTAAATAAGTGTACATACTTTGTTATAAATTATTGTACACATGAAACATGACGCATCACTTAATGTGCCTAATCCTAATCCTAACTAATATTATAAATGCGAAAGTAACTCTGTCTGTCTGTCTGTCTGTCTTTTCTTCACGCCTAAACTACTGAACCGATTTGTGTGAAATTTGGTACAGGGTAAGTGTGAACCCCAACAAAGGACATAGGCTACTTTTTATTCGACTTCGACTTCGTCTGCGTCCGCGATAACCGACATATACGCGGACGAAGTCGCGGGCAAAAGCTAGTTAATGTATACAGCAAGATGGACACTGTAATGTGTACGCTCTGAAACAAATTAATGTATTCACACTTCGTTACAAAAATATGAGTACAAGATAAGTTCTAATTTTAAATTTCTGAAATTCTGTCAAAACCATTGAAAACTCTTTGGATGGTATAATATGTGTAATTGTTTTTTTTCTGTTATGATGACACTTATAAACAAATATTCATATTATAACGAGGTAAAATTTATTTGTATGTATGGGGTAATCTCTGGAACTAATTTCACTTTGAACAGAAAAAACTTAGGTCAGTTTAGGTCGACGTCCAAACCATGCAGACAGAAATAGGAGCTCCGCGCAAGATTTATAATTTCTTGCCAAAATGTGAAGTAGATCTACTATTGTTATAAATAGAAGAGAAATAAAGATAAGTTATATTATTAAAAGCAAGACATCGATTTAAGTTTCAATAAATTTGTTTTATGATTCAATAGTTTAAATTTTATCTATGTCCAAATAATGCTACTTATGTTTAGTTTCTGAATGAAAAAAAAACAGGATAAATAGAAAACATCTTCTTTATTTTTCGAGATGAGACGAGTGAGAGAAAAATAATGTAATTAAGTGGCCAAAATAATTTGTAATTTTGTAAGTCTACTTCGATAAACAAATGACACGCCAATGACGTCATGCATGAAATGAAAGAGAAAACAAGTATTGCCGCACTATTCTAAAATTTAAAAATAGAATATTAGACCTGTATACATATTATTGTAACCCAATATGAACACATTAATTTGTTTCAGAGCGTACACATTACAGTGTAATTTTAGCTGTGTACATAAAATTGACACATTTGATAGGAACTTAAATCTGGCATACATCATGTCTACTCACTAGTATTTGTAACAAACAATGACGACATCATGAATGGATACATATTTTTATAACTTTCAAATGTATACATATTTTAGTAGTCGACTGTACGTCATTATAGTTTCTTAGTAATTATTCGATTTATTAAATATTATTTATTGAAAGTACAGGATTGATATGTAATCACTATATCCACATTACTTTTTGTAACAACCTCAACACAAGTGCGAGATTAGAATAAACTGCAAAATAGACTTATATTTAAAGCAATAAAGTAGCTTTTTTAAATTCTATAAAAGTTTCGAATGCCTGCAATACTCTAAAATTATAAAAATAGGCACGTCCCCACCATAGTGGCAGAGTTTCCTTCAAACAAACGTGGCGTGAAGTTAGTGTACGCTTTTAAATTTATTTCTAAACTTGACAGTGGGTTCGACAAAATGTTATCCTCCTGAGTTTTTCTATGGGGTACACAAATTGTGTAGTTTCATTGTCTGTGTACATATTGTTGAAAATAATATTCATAATAAAATAGCTTGTGTGATAGGTACTAGCTGCATTGTGGACCTAAAAAATAAAGGATCAAACTTGTAAACGGTTTAAGTTGTCATACACATTATAATGATAAACCACCATTTCCATACGCAGAAGGTATTTAATGGTATCCGCTAATTTGCAAATTAGTGTTTCTAAAAAAACAACATACACACAACCTCCAACTTCTGTACCGAGTAACAGTTCGAACAGACTACAATATACAGTATGTTTGACTGCAATGAAAATCCCAGAGCATAGTGTACGTGGTTGTCATGCATTTTTGTAGCAATGAATTTGATATTTTAACTTTAAATGTTAGTACCTAAGTACATCAAACATTTCACGTTGATTTTGGAGTGAAAAAGTTTGTATGATTGCTCAATGTTCACGAAGTACCTAAAATTAGAGATTTGACATCTCATAGTGACATACAGCTAAAGTAAAGGGCAGCGACAGATACAAACTATGATATTATGTTAAATTGGTTAATCCTTGCACTTCACCGTGATTTAAATAAACACGTTTTCTCAATCGAAGTTTCAGATCAACCAAATAATGAAAGTTTCAGATCAACTAAAATACACAGTTATTATTTATATCCGTCCTTTTTTCTGTTATTAGAGACAAAAACGTAAAAATTGCCTAAATTAAGTTAATCTGGTGCAAAACAGAAACTGCTCTAATTTACTGCTCAACAAGGAATACTTCTTATAAACTGACATTAAACTTCTTCGTAAAAATATTGCGCTGGCCACCATACTACAAACATGGCTTAGAAAAGGAAGGCTGTAGAATAATTTTACTAGAGAAAGATTTTAATGGTGCTTGTTTTTTAATAATGAGTTATTTTTCACTAACCCATTTGGGATTTTCGAAGGCTGACGAGGAACTGAAAGAAACTGGCGATTCTAAAACTAGGACAGCAAATTTTACCTCAAAAACACAAGTGCAGAGTTCAAATTCAATATTTCAGGCCATCTGTCAACGTTTTACGGAAAAAAGCGTAAAATTATACCTTTATAGTACTGCTAACGGTTTTATTATTTCAATATATCGAAACAGACAGGTTTACGGTCGTTTTATAGGCGATCAAACTTAACCATTGCGAATTTAAGTTTTTTCTTGATCCATAAAAATATTGGGTACTGAATTTTGATTCCGGATTTTAGTACTTACTGTTGGCTTCCAAAACCGAGTTATTATATTTTTAGCTAGATATGACAATAATGACTACTATAATAACAGACCTAATATTACATTCAGCAGTATTATTTACGGATCCAATATTATACGTTCTTGTGGTAACTAAATTCATCATTATATTATAGTTTTCTATTGGACCTAGATCTCTAAAAAATTGCAACACGAATGTCTTTCCGTTGACTTCTACAACAAATCAATCACCTTATTTAAAAAGGAAGTAAATTGTAAAATATTATGTAGGTACTTCAAATTGGCTTGCTCTACAAAGCGATGGATTGGGCTAGATAAACGTAAAGCCTGGACTCCACCGAAGCGGAGAGGAGAGTGGAGAGAACAAATGGGATACTGTATTGCGTTGAAACCAAGCGGTGAGATGTTAAAGTGTTGTTCGAGACATCTCCTCTCCTCTCCGCTCTGGTGGAGTCCAGGCCTTATACGGGGGTTACGGAAGTATCTCCAGTTCCCACGACCCCCAACGTAGGTGTGAGAGGGAACACCAAGGTAGTTTTTAGTCAGCAGAAGTCTGACAGACCCCTTCGCCCGCCCCAGAGCGGAGGATAACCAATGAGGATTTTCTGCCCCGGAATACAAAAAATAAAATAAAAAAGGTAACCGTAATACTATCATCAGTTAAAATGGAGCATTGCTTAGGAACGATGACTATAGATTAAGTTATCATAGGTGTAAAATCATTAATACAAAAAGTACAGGTTGTACTTAGATAATAGGTAGGGTTAGCGGGAATCGTTTAACAAACAAGGAGTGTAATTTTGTAAGACCTCATTCTAAACTTCGTATCTGAATCCGCTGTGAGTTTCTTGATTGGCATTCTAAAAACTCGGTTCATAATTCGAATTTGTTGAACTAAATTGACAGGGAGATTTTGACAGATAAGTATGAGATGACGTAAGAAGTGGCATTAAAAAAAAATATCAATGTCATTTTGAACCTTATGCGAAGTGAGAGTGAATAGCAATGTGAGATGCGAGTTATTGTTTGAATTTTACAGAATCGACCTACTGGTTTTATATTCCTTATTATTGAACTAATTTTTATTACACTTCATCATCTGCCTAGCCTTTTCCCAACGATGTTGGGGTCGGCTTCCAGCCTAACCAGATACAGCTGAATACTAGGGTTTTACATAGAACAACTGCTTGTCTTCCCTCCACAACTCAGTAGCTGGTTAACACAATATTTGTTGGTACTACTGGTGGCCAGATTAACGATTTTGGGGTCGGCTTCCAGCCTAACCAGATACAGCTGAATACTAGGGTTTTACATAGAACAATTGCTTGTCTTCCCTCCACAACTCAGTAGCTGGGTAACACAATATTTGTTGGTACGACTGGTGGTCAGATTTTATAGCTTCTGAATACTTATAACGACTGTCAAAGATGATCTACGGAAGACAGCAGGAACCAACGACTTTACATGCTTTCCGACGGACGGAGGAGTTTCGATATAAAATGGATGGTCACCCAATAACAGAGCTCTTCCGAGATTTATTATTAATAATAATAATATATATATATATTTTGTTTATTTATGGCAACTAGGCCCAATTGTTAGCAACAATGCTCTTAAAACTATTGTTAGTAAACAAACAAATCAGAAAAGAGAATTGCACGGTTAGCCGTGGGGTTTTCTGATCAGCACATCCACAGCATGCGACAACCAAGTCAACCAACTATGCTAAAAAAAAGTAGGTACTATCGTGGACACACCCGCCGACCACCACTAAGTTCATTTTTGCTCGCACTCAAAAGATGGAAGCGCTCTCTACCCCGCCCCGTTGACTTCGCAGGCGCCAAGGGATTTTTTTTTAACTGAGCAGGCGGAAAAGTCCGCGGTAGTACATCGTAATTTCTTGTCAATTTAAAAGTTATGTAATAGTAACAGTAGTAATAAAGTTTTGTTTCCGACCGCTCTTAGAACCCTTTCTTGATTACACTCAAACACTCCAACCAATTTATCCTTTTCCCTACTAATCGGATATTCGATTAAAGAAAATAAAGGAGTCACTCCACCTTACTTGTAGTATCTACTAGTTAGGAATACAAACGGTAGTGAGAGTCTAAAAATATTTGCACGGTAGGTGGGCCACTGTCCCCAGTCCCAAAAGGGTCGTTGGACGAAAGCCTCTTTGAGGGGCAGCCGTATTCTGATGTTCACTACGGAGGTTATTATATAGGTATTTTTGAAGATATTTTTTTTTACCTACTATACTAGACGTGTATGGAAGGCATGTTTATTAAATTTTCTCTTGGGCACATTTCGAAGATGGCGACGATGTAGAAAAAAAAATGTTCCATTATTATATTAGTTTTTAGTTAAGTAGTTATAAGTTTTCCTCTTTTATCATTCGTATAAATATGTACATAAATAACCTATAGTGTGAAATAAATAAAAATACACCATTCAAAAAAGCAAAAACATCAATGTACTTTACACTTTTTGTTCACCTAGGATAGAGCATCCTAGCACCAAGTAGAGAGAGGAGAGCCGATTCCAAATAATGGAAAGAGGCAAATAAAAAGAAGAGAAAAGACACTTTTTATTCAATATACTCAAAAAAAATAAGTGTTTTTTTTAAAACCTACTTATAGGTAATTACTTATTTGAAAAGTTAAAGGTGTACCAACGTGCACTCTGTCAACAGACAGACCGGACAGCAGACCGGACATGACGCAACTATCGTTCAACAAAACTATTTACTGGTCAGTTTAAACTACGAACTCGGATCATGGCCTTGAAACATAAAATCCGGCGGAAGAAGCAAAACAAGTTTAACTATTTTTTCTTATCGCTATTTGGTCAAAAGAGACCATTTCATTGAGTTTAACAGCTAGGTCACGGTTACAAAACTAACTACTGATCGATGTCTCATCGCATGAATCAGATTGAGTAGATATAATTATCATATAACTGACAAAAATTTTAGAAAGTGTCGTGTATCTTAAGTTATAATAAATTTAAATTTGCAAGTCGCTGGCAATACAAAACAAGAAACAAAACTTAAGCCGCCGACACGCGTTTTGGTTTTTGAAGGCGGTTGACACCAAAAATAATCAGCCGTCTCTTAATTTTCCACCCTTAGGGGTGCAATATTTTCAAGAAATTTGTACAGGAAAAACTTGGAGGTATATACCTACTATCAATTAAAGAAAGAATCATCGAAATCGGACTACACTGAAAAAAGACATGCGTGGTCAAATATAAAAAAATATGTATATTCCCTTTAGTGACGAAAAAAAGTGCCGATAAAAGATTAAATGATAGTAGTAGTAGTAGTAGTATGACGGGCCGGTGTCCGCAACTCCACGACTAAGCGCGTATTTTGCGTACAGGTGGGAAGTAGGTCATTCGATCCACCCGAGCTCCCCAAGAAAGGCCAGCAGCGCCTGGACGTCGCTGGCGATCTCCCGCAGGTTACCTGGGTTTCCGAAGTACTTTGCCCTGTATGAAGCGACCTCAGGGCAGTTCAGAAGCACATGGGCTGCTGTCTCGTCCGCCCCCATGCAGGCTCTGCACAAAGGGCTGTCTGTGACTCCTATGACAAAAAGATGTTTATTGAAAGACCCATGACCAGTTATGGCGGCTGTGACCGTGCGCAGCTGTTACTTGGACAGTCGGAGGGCTTGCCTCGTGAAGCGGCCCTCAATTGCAGGAAGAGCCTCCTTGGCTTGCCTGCACTCGCCATGTTCGGTCCACAGTCTTTGGTGTAGATCCTTGGTACGTTTTCTTACCATGGTGCGTAGGTGCGCGAAGGGGAGAGGCACTATGGGTTCCGGACCCACCGCGCTCATGCTCGATCCCCTTCTGGCAAGCTCGTCCGCTGCATCGTTACCGCGCGAACCGCTGTGTCCTTTTATCCATTGAATGGTTGTATCATTAAGAATACCCACCTCGTTCAGTCTCTGATGGCATTCGTGTATCAGCCCGGAGTTGACCGTGTTGCTGTTTAGAGCTTGTAGTACAGCCATGCTATCCGACAGTATGCGAATTGGTTTAAATGATAATCACGTCGATGACCTGTTGAATATTCAAACAGTACTTAGTTACACATTTTACTGGATTCCCCTAATTTATAGTGTTGTTTTAACTGCTTTTTCCCACATCGGTACGTTAAAACTGTAGTCGTTTACGCTCAAACGCAGTAGTAAAAGTTGAAATCATTACCTAGTCTAATTTCTAATTTATTTTAAGCTCTTTCAATAAAGTTACTCTCTTATGAGTATCCTTTTTTCCTGTTTAGTTTCGTGTTTGATTTTAAGGTCGTGACACTGAAATAACTTCGTGGCTTAATATATGAAGTGTGCTAGAGTATACTCAAAAGAATAAAACAGTCAATATAATATGAAAAATATTCCATTTCATTTTAGATAAGATGAAGTAGAATATTTGTTTGTTCATCATATTGCTCACATGTAAAATGTTACCAATAACAGATAATATACATCAAAAAATCTGAGAAGTAGGTACCTAATTTACAACCTATATCTTTTATCTGAATTGTTATTAAAGGAATAAAACAAACCAGCAGAACATGCCTCACTTTTATTTAAGCGACATAATCATTTTCAATATTTTTATAAAAATATATAGGTTTTCACAAATAAATATAATTTTCATATTTCTACCTCAATCGTGTATATTTTTAATTTAGATGATTTCAAACCCGTACCAAAGGACCACGGACTCAATAAAACCAATCCTCTTTACAACTATTCTAGTTTACAGAATAACCCTCAGAATGGGTACCGACTGCGGACAATCCGTATTGCTGTTTTGATTAAATTTTGACAGAGAAATGCAGATTGTTCTTTTTATGCAGCACCGGAAAAATTGAACTCGACTGGGTCAGAAATATTTTTATTGACAATGACTTTTGACTGCAGAGCACCGTTCAATACAGATAGCTTTCTGAAAATCTTTTATATTTTATAGGCATTTGCCTGTGTGAGCTTTTATATGACACGATATATTTTTATAAAATAAGATAAATCAAATTCAACTGTATACGAAAGATACAGCCAAATGACTAGATTAAAGCAAGTGCAAACAATATTATAAAGTGACTCAAACTATAAATTTTGTTTACGTTGTAGTGCATTTTGATAGGGAATGGCTGATCAGTTGACCTCTGAGTCGGTCCCGTAATAAAACTTGTTCGTATTCATCAAAACTTTCACCTTCTAAAAGCTGCGCAGTGAACAAAAAGTCAGCTTAAAAACAAGAGTCATACGATGACTTTCAAATTACTCCAAGAATGTTCTATGTTACAGAGATTTTAATCAATTTATAAATACAATCAGATAAAAATGAAGCAAATTCCTGAAGAATGTGAACTGGGTCTGGTTATTTGCGTATAGGAGTTTATATGTTTGTACGCACCCATAATACCAGAGAAATTCCTGGTGTTATATGTAGTGTATGAGATTTCTAGTATTCATAACGGGCAACGCTTTACAATAAAACCAAAAAGTGATTATTAATTTTTTGATGCCTTATTGTCTTAGTTTTATTTTTAGTTTAATAGTAATAGGTTTTCCTTTTTTATTTTTTCGTGTAACTATTGCACATTGGTGATAATAAAAATGTATGAGAAAAAAAATCTCTCTAGATCCATCATGGATCTAGCCAATGGTTTTATTGAGAATGACCCTTTCATGACATTTAAATCCTAAATTTAGGAAATTATTGCACCGAATTTCACTATATAATGACAATATTAAGGTATTGAATGTAAATAGGCGATCAAGACATCTTAACTCCGTTAAACTAAGCATAACATTGACAAAAAGAAAATTGCGGCTACGCCTTAACGGTTCATTGATTTCTCTCACATCCAATATCCACAACAAAAAAATAAAACCGGCTGACAAAAGACAACCTTGCTTAAATAATCATCTTCTTTGTATGGACGTTTTGTCCATACAAAGAAGATGATTATTTAAGCAGTCGAATATGCAGACGATGGGAGCAATCATTTTACAAGTAGTTCAGTTTTCAGATTTCATTCCACTGAATGCATTCAGGCTGTGGAAACTAAGATAAGAGTTAGAATAGAACAAACTCAAAACTATATGCTCATTGTGTGACGTAGGTAAATACTTGTCACTAGACTACTATTTTTCATTTCAACATATACGTAAAGGATCATATATCAATGTAAAACGGACCGAACTATATGACAGGCAATAAAAAGAATAAATAGTACAAAATGATGTTATTAACGAAATACTCTGGAATATTACACAAATATGCATGATGGCTATATTTTAAAAACCAAAAATGTAAACTCGTGAAAAAATGTTACAGTACAGTGTTTTTTAACAGTAGAAGTAAAAAAGTGTACATTTTTAAGACGTGCTTGTTTAAAGCAGGAGCCAAAAAGGGATCGTCTGGATTCTTTCAATCAACAATGAAATCACAAATCGATGTTAACAACCTCATTTTTTGTTTACCAGAAACCTCAAAAGGAGTCATTGTACTCATAATTCTAAACCAAATTGGTTTACTATGTACTGTGACTCCAACCATGAAACCGCGAAAGTCAATGTCAAATAGGGAGGCAGTCATATGTACACTTAATTCTAATTTCTAATTCAATTGCAATAAGTGTACACAACTGTGGCAAATCACAATGAAATGTAATTTGTACTGTCCCAGCAATCGGTGTAACGCTCCACCGGCTGTCTCGATCTTGTCCCTGAAGTGTTGCGGTGCTTGCCCAACGCTTTCCTCATCAAACAAACAAACTAAGAATAAACTATAAATAACTTCGACAACAGCAGATCAGCACAGTCAACCAACAAACATGAAGTTGTTAGTAGCAGTGGCACTTCTGTGCCTAGCTTCGGCTTACAGTCGGGAGCTGGGTGAAGAGGAAAAGGATCTCGTGGCGGCAGCCAGTGGGAAGAGCCATCACCATGAGGAAGGAGGCGGCAAGGAGCACCACGCCGACCACCATCATGAACATGGTGAGAAAGGACACAAAGGCCACAAAGGGCATCACCACCACCATAAGGGTGACCACGGTCACCATGGCAAGCACCACAAAGAAGGTCATCACCATGAACATGGTGGTCATCACAAGAAGCACTGGGATGAACATGACCATCATGGGCATCATCACGAACACGGACACCACCACAAGGGAGGCAAACACGGCCATCATAAGCATCACGACAAGGGTGAAAAGACCGACGGTTACCACAAGAAGTACCATAAGGACGAGTTCCACAAGGACCATCACTTCTACGATGACCACCATAAGGAAGGCAAACATCATAAGCATGGCAAGCATCACGGTCACCATGAAGATAAGGGAGGACACCACAAAAAGGGCGGACATCACGAACATGGACATCATGAACATCATCATGGTAAACACGGACACCATGACAAGCACCATCACGACGAAGACCACAAGGGGCATAAGGGTCACCACGGCCATGAAGAACATCATCATCATCATCATGATCATGGCAAAAAGGGAGGTCATCACGACCACAAGGATTGGGGTTTCCATCATGGAAAGCACTGAGTTGCCAAAAATATGCTGTGATATTATTTTATATTTTTGTTACGGGTTTTTGTTAGTTTTTTATAAATTATTGAATAAGCATCGTTACAAAAATGTGCGAATAAAGTTGTTATAATTTTATTAATTTCTATTTTTTACCTTCATACGATTTCGGCCAAGAAAACTTTAAAGAGAAAGGTACCTATTCTTAATAATAATCATACTTGATGTGAGAGTTCCTTCTAAACTTCAAAACATAAGAAACCTACCCTACTTAATAGAGGAAAACAAAATGTGTTTTGACAAAATAAATTAATTTTAAAGAATTTGAATGGCGCTACACAATTTGTTGCAAAATGAAAGTTAACAGATTGTAAATAGAAAACTATTTACAATCTGTTAACTTTCATATTTATAAATTTAGGTTCTACGATATTATTGTTTTCCATTCTGAAATGACCTGCTACAATTGTTTCGTACCTGTAAGTACTTACAATAATATAATCCAATTAATTAGGACGCGAATATAAATGACATTGTTCATCGTGCTTCCAACAGCTTGGCACGCGCAGAGACCGGGCGGCATATAATTATCTCTATTTCCTTGAAAGATCGGTAGGCCTTTAGTATAGGACCCTACGTGCGTCGATACTCTTGCGCCATCCCATCTTCCTAGGGTCGTGGGGTCCAAGTGCTCATTCTTTATAAGAAAACGTCTAATCGGTTGGTTGACACTTCCCGTAATCCAAAAGCATGGTTTTTACCTTGGTTAGCGATTAAGTATTGCCATCCAACATGGCAATGACGCCAGTCTTGGGTCGTTTCACATTTCTATACGACAGTGATGTGGAGGAATTTTTTGATGCCTTACTCGTATTGTAAACTTTTTTTTATTTGAATAGTTATAGGTTTTCTATTAATGAAGTATTGATTTTCTACCAATATTAAATAGTGGATACACACATCAAAAGAAATTAAAAGGTAATCATAAGCTGATATAATTTTCAACCGACTTCAAAAAAGGAGGAGGTTATCAATTCGTCTGTATTTTTTTTTTTTTTATGTTTGTTAACTGATTTCTTTGGACTGGGTGAACCGATTTTGATGATTCTTTTTATTTGAAAGCTAGTGCTTCCCGTGTGGTCCCATTTTAATTTGGTCCAGTTCTGACAATGGCATCTATGAGAAAACCGTATAAGTCTTAAATTTGCATTAAGTATGTGCGCGATTTGATACGCGATTTCTCCGGCAAACGTAAACCGTCTTTGAAAATTCTTTATGGATCGGGTATGCTTCAGGGGTGGTCCTATATAAATTTTATCGAAATTGATTCAGCAGTTTTTGAAAAATCAACAAATACCCAAAAATTTAACATAGACGACGTTTTAGTTTCCTCAATTTTTCTAATAGTTAACTTTCAATCTCTTCTTAATAGATTTGAATGAGAAGGAGGTACTAAAAAGCGGAAAATAAAAAGCTTTTTACAAAAAAGACAACCGCCTTTAAAAACTAAAAAGTGAAAAATAACTTTAGCACAGAACACACATTGACTTTAGTTTCGGAAGTCGGTGGCAATACAAAACAACAAACAGAACAAAGCCACTGAAGTTATTTTTCACTTTTTAGTTTTTGAAGGCGGATGTCTTTTTTGTAAAAAGCTTTTTTGAATTGAACTTTATGAAGGAAAATTATTTGTTGTGTTTTCTTTAAATAAAAATACCCTGTTTGAAATAAAAAAATAAAACTATATAATATATTTTTTTTATTGAGTATAATGTAATTGTAACAGGATAGAAAGAAAAATACTTTTTTACCAAACTTTATCAACAATTTATTGATAAAAGGTTTATATTCAATATAATATAACTCCTCCCCTGTCTCGATCACATGCGAAGATCCTCTTGGGCATGCTGAGAATCAAGTTAACCAGCATTTCTTGGGGTAACCTGACCCATTCTTAAATAGCGGTTTCCCTGAGCTCTGGCACTGTCTGGGGACGTGGCTGACGGTTCCAAACAGCTCGCTCAAGAGCATCCCACGCGTGCTCTATTCGGTTTAAGCCAGGCGAGCCGGCGGGCCAGTCTAACCTTGTGATGTCGTATTCTCGGAGAGCAGCATTGACTCGTTGAGCTCGATGAGCGGGCGTATTATCATCGACCGGGCGTATTAAACGCACACTATGCAGCCGAGCATATTATAAATTGGATGATTACATCACTGATAAAAATGCTTGGCTGGATGCTGGTCTAGCTCCACAGCCATAAGGGTTCATAGATTTATTGATTAGCATTGGTGACTATTTTTTGGAGCTGCTGAAGATGTAGAACTACATTATCTTTGCATTGTATAAACTCAAACTATTAGTATTATATAATTTTGCATAGCACATACATGTGAGCACTATGTACTTTAAAGCCACCATTTACGAGATGTCTTTCGTTGACTTGAATATGCCCTGGCGGTTGAGTGTTTGTCATGCTCACTTGAATGTCTCGCTGATGGTGGCGCATGTGTTGGATCATTTGGTTCACTTCAAAATGGTTGAACTAAATGGTGCCGATCAGTGCGTCATGTTCGTGAACGGGCGCCGTCAGTTGAGACTGGTCATCTCTTAGCTGCCTCGGTTATTTTAAATTTATTTTGAATTGTCTAATTTCATTGCCACTAGACCTCTTTTAACGTGCACAATTTGTTACATTGTTCTCACATTGTACCTCTAGATTCAACATGAATGATGTAACCTAAATTTGTAATATTCTATTGATTTTAAAAGAGTGTTCATGGAGTTTCTTGCTCGTTCTTCTCCATAGAAACCTACTGTTTGGAACGAGCAACTAGCTGCAACTTTTTGACTGACTGACTCCTTGACAATTCAAAAGTGCCTGTAAATGGTTTATTTGAAATAAATGATTTGAGTTTGAGTTTGAGTTTGAGTTTGACCACTACAAATTAGTGCCCATGGTTAACTCGGAATGGTCTGACAAATCCATCAATAGCAACTGCACTATACATGTCTGCTGTCATGAAACCATAATACCACCCCAAAAGGACATCGATTTCCCGCCTTGATGAACTGTTCCAGTGGCACGTTCACGGTCTCCCGGTCTTCTCCAGACACGGACACGTCGGTTATCTGGATGGCACTGATTCGCGATTCGTCAACGAAGAGACAGTTTTGCCAAATATTTTCTTCTTCATTTTGCCGAAACCTAGCCCACTGCAATCTCCGTCGTTAACGTTGCCGGGAATTCAGAGGAGCTTGCCAAGATCTCCGTGCTCGTAATCCAGCCTGGTGCAAGCAATTCCAAATGGTCTGAGTGCTAACTTCAAGCCCAGAAGCAGCCCAAACTTTTGTTTTTAATTTAGTAGCGTTGATTGTTGGGTCACGGGCTGCCAGCAATCTAATATAGCGCTTTTGGGTAGCCTGCAGTCAAAACAGTTGGACAACCACTGCGGGGTCGGTCAGCTAAATTACCCATGCCGTGGTACCTCTGCAACGTGGTCACGGCACAGGATTGGAATATAGCAACTCTGCGTGCTATTTCTCTCGTGGTGTATCCTTCATCCCTCAAAGTTACTATTCTTGCTCGTAAAACTTCTGATAATCCTCTTGGCATTTTTTCAATCACAACTTACCGCGAAAAAGTTAAATCCGTTAAAATTTACTAAATCAG
Organism: Charanyca ferruginea; assembly: GCA_947361185.1. Classification (NCBI taxonomy): domain Eukaryota; kingdom Metazoa; phylum Arthropoda; class Insecta; order Lepidoptera; family Noctuidae; genus Charanyca; species Charanyca ferruginea. The sequence continues at coordinate 6,233,857 of OX376062.1, forward strand.
ATTTCTGAATGAGCGTAAGCTAGGAGTAAAAGCCTTTTTATATGGAAAAACAATTGAATTGTTGTATTGTTTTACTTGCTAAATCAATATTTTTAAATTAAGAATCAAAAAAGAAGAAGATATCATTATGTAATCTACCGTAACAAAATAGATTTTGATTTTTCAAAGTGATCGCAAACTTTTTTTGATGTGTAGTATATGTATTGAAGAATATCTAGAAAGTAAAAAAAATATGTTTGTTGGCACTTTTGTATTAATTAAGCTAGTAAATAGGTAGTAAAATTATGATCCAAGCGTTGTTGCATCAGTGGACCCAAGAGGTTTATGAACTATACCCATCAACAATACTGAAAATAATTATTTTGCGGTCCCCCATCCTTCTGTTTTCGAAGGAGAAAAAAATAACAATAACGCCTAATAAACCACTTATCGAAACTACTTTTTTTCGCTTTAATTTTTTTTTTTTTTGTTGTATTTTATTAAATTTTCTATTTACACTTTTTATTAACATAAACTTACACAAATTTGAATTCCACTTCCACCACACGAGTAAATAATAATATTACATTAAAACAGAACTACTTCAAATGAAGAAAGTAAATAATTTACAAGAAATCAAGGGATATGAGTTTTGAGTATGATTATGGATGAAACATTACTAAGCACAGAAGAAGATTTTAAAATAAACTATAGATGGACAGCATGAAAAATAATATGTTCAATTGCTAGGTGAGGGGTGAATACGTGACAGCTGATTGAAAAGTATGCAAGTATACGGTATTGTATGATGACCTTACCCGGTCTATGGCATAAATGGAGTTTATTGTAGTCGTAGGACGACTTCCATTTTACCTCGAATAAATTGGTAAGACAATTGGTACTTCTTTCTTTTTGGTTGGTTTTTGCCAAGAGATTTGGACTACGTAGTACCTACCTATATTAATTTGAGCTGTTCTCTTCTGTATAAAATGACACATTACATAGTCGTGAACCACACATAGATAACACCGATCAAACAAAGTAGCATTGAACAAAAACGTTGTTCTAAATCATTGTTTCTGGTAACGCATAAGGAAACCCACGAAAAATATTATGTATGCAGGTAGGTACTTACAGGGTTTTTAAAGTTTGGTCTTACCATTTCATTATCGTCTATCACCAAAATCTGCAATACCATCTGGACTACTGGAAGATGGCCCAGGGACTGGATAGAGTCGGTGTTTATACCGTTGCATAAGAAAGGCTCCTCAAAAGACTGCGGAAATTACAGGACAGTTGCGTTAATATCTCATGCAAGTAAGATCCTTCTTAATATTATTAATTGGCGCCTAAGTTACTTTTTAAGCCAACAGATACCCGAAGAGCAGGCAGTTTTCGTAAAGGGCAAGAGAATGCGGGAACAAATACTGAACGCCCGCCATCGAGAAGAGCAGGGAATTCAACTGTCCTGTCGTCCTATGCTTTATTGACTACACAAAGGCCTTTGACTGCGTACGATGGGGCAAACTGTGGAGTGTGCTACTCGAAATGGGAGCTCCTAAACACCTCGTTGCTTTGATTCAGAATTTGTACACTGAAAACCGTTCGTTCATCAGAATAGGCACTGAATGCTCCAATATGTTCCAAACAAAAAAAGGAGTGAGTCATTGTTGCATCTTGGCCCCTGCAGTTTTTAACATATATGGAGAGTACATTATTCGGAAGACCATAGAAAACTGGGAGAAGGGCTTCCCTATAGGTGGAAAGAGACTATCAAATCTCCGGTATGCCGACGACACCATTCTTATAGCAACATCTATAGAAGAGATGAGTGAGCTTTTCCAACGACTGTAGTCAGAAAGTGGCAACATCGGTCTAGCAGTGAACAGAGAAAAAACTAAAGTGAAAGATGGACCGACCAAATTAAACACTCGTCACCCAAATTCCAAACAATCCACGATTCTCATACATGAGGGACCGACCAGAGAGAGAGAGAGAGAGAGAGGCCATTTCAAACTAGTCTTCGTAAAACAACTAAAAAAAACTAGTATAGAAAATAATTTTCTAGTTATCATAGAATGGAAGAGGTAACTTTTGGTACCGTAAAGTATCTCTTTACATCCTTTATAAGGACCTGTTTTACCACCTCTAATCTCTCAATAGTGGTACTAAAACTATTGATCAGACATAATCATAAAATGGAACAGAGTTTTGTGAGAAAGCCCAGTAATTGGAACTCGTCATTTGAAGGCCGTACAACAAATCTTAAAAACCTGTAAAAGAACGTGTAAATCGAAGAAAAACATTACTATTTCAACACTTAAATACTTACGCATTTGAATCGAATTCAGAAATAATAAATAGGACTACTTTTTTTCAATAAGATTTGTCTTCTTTAACAATACCTAGATTTTTTTACATTATACTGCTAAATTAGAACATCATTTAGTGTTTTGATGACGAACAACGTGTAAATCCTATATTTAACTAATGCAAAATAAATTGGCTACGTATGTCAGCGATGATATACCTACATAAAGTAATTATTTTCTACACACTTTTTGACAATAGGACAGGTATATACACGTAATTATTAAACATAAAATTTTAAACAGTTCCCGAAAAGATACAATGTTTCAAATACAAGGAAATTCCAAATCTTGGTTCACACGTTGATTATACGTCACATAATTATTACTACACACCAATGAATTTTCGAAAATGATACTAATTAACTCTGGTAAAACCTAAAAAACACACGATAGTTTTGCATTAATGCTTAATTTTCTATACAGTCCTGATGCAATGCAAATGGAAAAAGATTCCTTGTTTTTTCCAGATAAAAATATTACAATTCTAGTCTACATTTTGAACCCAGTCATCAGCGAATTGGAAAAGCACACGAAATACTGAAGACTGCCAAATTAATTCCAGCGCGCGGAAGCCATTTACTCTTGACCCTGAAATATCGCGACGCTTACACAACGCTTTCCTCATCATTTAAACTAAATTAAAACTATAAATAGCTTCCACAAAAGGAGATCAGCACAGTCAAACTACAATCATGAAACTGTTAGTAGCAGTGGCACTTCTGTGCCTAGCAGTGGCCTATGCTCGGGAGTTGGGCGAGGAGGAGAAGGATCTCGTGGCAGCAGCCACTGGCAAGGGAAAAGGAGGTGGCGGTGGCGGTGGCGGTCATCACGAGGAAGGCGGTGGTCATCACCACCACGCCGACCACCATCACGAGCACGGACACAAGGGACATAAAGGCCACAAAGGTCATCATCATCACCACAAAGGTGACCACGGTGACCATGGCAAGCACCACAAAGGAGAACACCACCACGAAGATGGCGGCCATCACAAGAAGCACTGGGACGAACATGATCATCATGGACATCATCACGAGCATGGACACCACCACAAGGGAGATAAACACGGTCATCATGAACATCACGATAAGGGTGAAAAGACCGACGGCTACCACAAGAAGTACCACAAGGACGAGTTCCACAAGGACCACCACTTCTACGATGGCGATCACAACGAGGGCAAGCACCATAAACATGGCCATCATCATGGACATCACGAACATAAGGGAGAACACCACAAGAAGGGCGGCCATGGCGAACATGGGCATCATGAACATCATCATGATAAGCACGGGCACCATGACAAGCACCATCACGGCGATGACCACCATGGACATAAAGGTCATCACGGTCATGATGAACATCATCATCATCATGATGATCACGGCAAGAAGGGAGGTCATGGCGGCCACAAGGACTGGGGCTTCCACCACGGAAAACATTGAGTCGCTAAAACTAGACTGTGATATTTTTTTATATTTTTGTTACGTGTTTTTGTTGGTTTTTTATAAATTATTGAATAAGCATCGTTACAAAAATGTGCGAATAAAGTTGTTATCTCATTATTTCATTGTTTTCATTTAATTTTTTTTTTTTAATTTCAAAATTCATATCGTCTTATCCTTAACTGCTTGACTGACATGACTCTTGACGTCTTACTGTCATTGACTTTTGTGTCTCCTAATTGGACAGTTGAGCTCTCAATTCTGATGCAGATAGGATAATTTTTATTGGAAAAATCGATTTAGTTGCGGACGTTTTTACCAACCCTTATAATGTTAAAAAACCGTTACTTGTATCAGATAGCAATCATAATGTCCTAAACTAGTATATTGTATTGTCATAATCAAATCAAATCAAATCATCATTTATTTTCTTAATACAGGTAGGTATAACACATGTTTTAGATAAATGTATAGTACTCCGTATCATTACCTAATACGGTGTGCAAATATAAATCTTACTTGCCAACATTATTTTAATAACAAAATTTGTAACTTGAGTGATGTGAAATAATCAATTTTATTTATTTTCAGAGCTTTTTATACATAGTAGGTTCCATTCAGTATTCATTTAAAAAACCCTTTATAGCTAGCTAACTTTACAAAACAATCTTGCTTGATAATGGAAGAATTTGGAAGACTAATAATAACAAAAATCGTTATTATTACTCTTCCAAATTCTTCCATCTCAAGTTAAAACATAATTAGCATGGAAATTAAACTGGCGTCACATAATTACGTACGAAGCACGCTGACCGTAATCAATCTTGCCAAAAAGATCACCTGTCCCTTTGGATTATTAAGGGGAATTCGTATGTGGCTAATTTCAAATCCTGGGTAATAGATGACTTTGTACCATGGTCAGTTGTTGGCTTAGCTGAATTTAGGGATATTTTTTTTATGGGAAAAAACTTAATTTATCAGGTTAAAGTAGGTTTGAGTTAAAATTATCACGCCGTATTAGAATCTGATATCATAGATCTTCCTATAAACAATGCATTGATATATCAAGTAAAAAATGGTACCTATTTAAGATACCTACACAAGATTCGAGCTTCAAAAATTGCACACATACGCACAAATAGATAACGTAACTTTGTAATGTCATACTTTATTACATGATGCATTATAAAATATTTGACGACACGGTTGGCGCAGTGGCTGAGCGATCGACTGCTGCGCAGCGTGGTGCGGGTTCGATTCCCGCCTAGGGTAAACATTGGTGTGATGACCACTTGTGTTTGCCTTGTGTCTGGGTGTTGTTTATCTATATATGTATGTATTTACAAAAAAAAAGTATTTGTGTATGTATATCAGCTGTCTGACACCCATAGTACAGGGTCTCCCTAGTTTGGGGTCAGATGGCCGTGTGTGAAAATGTCCCCACGTATTATTATAAATATGACACGGTGAATATAAATTTCGGAAAACAGCATTTTTGGTTGTTTTGGAACCTTTATTCTGACCCAACATATTTTCTTTAACGCTGACACGGCTCTGAGTTAAAGTTAGCTACAAAGCAAAGTGTCAGACTTTGTTTTTTAGCTTTACCTCAGACTTTAACTCAGAGCCGTGTTAACAACTTATATAGACCTTTTTACTAATTTTTCCTTACTTATAATCATTGTATTATTCGTGTTTCGAAATATAGCATTAGATTTATCCACTGAGATATTTTGTAAAACCATTCTACGTGCAGTGCCACTTGCAACATTATTTATATTTCACTAGATCAATATTATTCATCTAAAACTTTGTTATCTCCTCCTCTCAATATTCACTAAGTAACTAACAAGTAATTGCCTTAAGAGTCGATCCAATAATTCGCTCTTTATCCAATTACTCGATGTCTACTAACAAGATCCTAACAAAATAGATTGGAGCTAAATTGACAGTCCCAAGTAAGGGCTCTGAGCTAAAATAACGTTGTAGACAAACCGTAGATTACAATACAATACGTTTAAATACATATTAGATTATTCTGGACCTGCCCCTATTTGGGTTGTAGTATCAATTACAACGGGTGGATATACAGTTGTTAGATTTTTATGGTACAAGCTATATTTATAATTCAGTATAAGTGCGGGGTACCTCAAGGCTTAGTATTCGGCCCTTTATTTTGATGCGACAAGCTTGGCGTAGTGACCGAACGGTTGGCTGTGCTGTGTGTTGCGGGATTAGTTCCCGTAAGGACCAAAAATTAATACGGCCTACAATTATGTGTTATGTGTCTGGTTGATTGTGTATGTGAGTATTATGTTTGTAAAAAGCATCCAGGATACAGAAGAATGAAGGACATTTATTAAAAAATAAGAAATGATAACTAAGACCCACTAATTTAACTCAAAATGACTTACTAACACAATGTTAAATTGCAAAATTGAATGCAATCCTCCCGTGAATGAAAATATTAGGTATATACTATAGACTAGCTTCTGCCCGCGACTTCGTACGCGGATCCTGTTGCTTATGCCAGTGACAACGGGGTCGGCAAAATCGAAGATCTGAAACGTCTGATGTCGAATTCTAAGAGTCCAGGGACGGGAAACCAACGGGATGCGCGAGTTGATTCGAGACGTTCTAAAAGTACAATTTTGAATCATACCACCGATGGCGGAATATGTGGCGTAGTCAATCTTAGGAGTATACGTAAATGCACTCCGTTCCTTATCAACCCAAGGAAGGTCGCCATGCCCTACGGCTATATCTGAGACACATCCGATTCTTCAGATGATATCGACATTCTGTTCAGAGAATGTCGAAGTCGATCAGAATTCAAACGTTCGTTGCGCTCTTCTTCTGTCTCTTCATGCCGAACTCCAGCAATTCTTTCTCTCTCACTTTCTAACTGATTATGAATATTTTGTTGTGTGCGTGTTCGGGACAATGTATGATAATCTCGATCAGCAGTTAGTCGTGCATCACGTTCATCACTCGTTTGTGTAGTAGATGTGCGAATACGCTGAGAACTCAAGCGTGATTCTGTATCGGTAAACGTTTCCGATTCGCGAGACAATGCATGTCGCTCACGATCAGCGGACAGTCGCGCATCACGTTCCGCACTTGTCTCTAGAAACCTAGAAGCATATGCGTAGATACGCTGAGAACTCAAACGCAATTCTCTATCCGTGAACGTCTCCGACTCGCGAGACAATGTGTGACGTCCACGATCAGCGGTCAGTCACGCATCACGTTCCCCACTTGTCTCTAGAGACCTCGAAGTCGATGCATATCTACGCTGAGAACGCAGACGTGCTTCGCGATCAGAAGAGGTTTCCACGGAGCGATTTGTAGCCTGATGTTCTCGAACAGCATCAAGTCTCTCCTGACGCTCTTCGGTAGATTCTTGGGATCTTATGATCCTCAATCTTTTATCTCCTTTGGAACATTGGGAAAGATTTGACCTCTTTCTAGGCATGGTTATTGTGAAGAGATACCTGATCAATTAAAATCTAAGTGACTGCTCCCCTGCGTTACCGGGTAGGCTACCGTGTAAAGGAAATTAAACACTCAAATAACATAAGCAGGAAGTCATATTTATTCGATAAAATAAAAAAAAAATGCGAGTTTTGACCAGTAGAGTCAAATTTTCAATGATATACCCGCGTCATCAAAAATCTGTCCTAAACTGTTACCGCCTTCACCGCGTGGAGGTACTCCCAGCTTATGTTATTTTATAATATACAGTGAAGTTAGTGATAGCTTTACAGTAAAATTAGTGATAGCTTTGATTTCCACATCAGATGTTTCTGATCTTCGATTTTTATAAGTCAACAGGAAATGGTCATCAGACCGAACAACTTTTGCTAAGACGTCATTCCTATATGTGTTATGGTGTAGCTGAGCTCTTGGAGTTCCACATCAGGTGTTCCAGATCTTCAAATTTATTCTCTCAGAAGAAAATGCTCATCACGTGGAACAATTTTTGCTAAGGTACCATTTTAGTATCTCTTATAGTTTAGCTGGTCTGTTGCGGTTCTGCATCAGGTGTTCAAGTTTCCAATATAAAATATAGCCTATATGTTGCCCAGACTTAATACCTATACAACAAAAAAAGAATCATTCAAATCCGTCCAGCAGTTTCCAAAGATTAGCGTGTACAAACAAACAGACAAACAGACAAACAGATAAACAGACAAACAGACAAACAGATATAATTTTTTTTTTGGATTCGAGCTCTATTACTGTTTCTAAACCCCCCTCAACTATTATTTTTTTAATATATTCAACTAGCTTTTGCCCGCGACTTCGTCCGCGTATATGTCGGTTATCGCGGACGCAGACGAAGTCGAAGTCGAAGTCGAATAAAAAGTAGCCTATGTCCTTTGTTGGGGTTCACACTTTCCCTGTACCAAATTTCACACAAATCGGTTCAGTAGTTTAGGCGTGAAGAAAAGACAGACAGACAGACAGACAGAGTTACTTTCGCATTTATAATATTAGTTAGGAATTAGGATGTACAGACACAGTTTTTTTACTGTTTTATTATATGTATAGATAGATATATTGTAAAATCCTTGTACACGGGTTAGCAACCAATTCGAAAAAAAAAATCTCTCCTAGCGCAAGTGGGCCTTTGCCTTTGTCTATGGTGTCAAAAAACCACAATGCATGGATTAAACTTAATTTAAAACCAACTAAGCGTGGTTTGCGGACTCATGTCACATGAGTGACATGAGTTCTAAACCTATTTCTAAATCTACTATTTTTCCCAAATCAAACCTCGCTGCAACTCAAAACCGACCTCCAAACTAATATAGCGAAGTCTGCCGCCAAGTTCACCCATTTGCTGGCAGTAACTCCTAAAGTTTGACCCTAACTCTAGTGACTAGTGCAAACTTCAAGAATGTAGTAAGTACCTACGTATAATTGCACAGAAATCACAGCACAAATCAAGATATAAAGTTAGAAATAAGGTTACTGTTTTATCCAGGTTTATTCTGAGAATAGGAAGATAAGGTAGATAGCTTAAACATAATAAACGATGAAGGGGACATCATCACAAACACTTTTACACAAAATTTACCGCGTAGATGTTACATTTGCGCTTGGTTTCATGCTGATTGAATTCATGGTAACCGTATAAATTAGGCTCTTCCACATAGGCGTGTTATTATCGGTCGATAATATCGGATGCGTTATTGCGCTATCTGTTATTAGGACGGCTACGAAGTACACACTGCTGCGATAATAACGACACAATAGAAGCAGGACGCTTGCGTTCCTCCGTAATGCGATATTCCGAAATGAGTTCTTAGAACATTTGTATTAGGACGCATGCGATCTCACACAGAGCTGCAAGATCGTTAGAGCATCGAGGACGACATTTGGTAGTACCGACGGTTACGAGTGTTTTAAAACTCTATAATATAGATTTTGATTTATCATCAGACAAATAATTTTTATCACTAACAGTAGCTACTGTACAGTGTGGAAAACCTTCCAAAACACGAATACGAATTAGAATTATCGTACGATGAAAATGCAGACTTCATGGGCAAAGAATCGGGACGCATTATCGCAATAACGCATTCATCAACTGATAATAACGCGCCTATGTGGAAGAGCCATAACCCTAATCGCACTGTGTTGATTAAGTTAAAAGTACCCTAGGCACACTGTTTATAAACTAGTTCTCGATGCCTCGATAGATGGTGTTGTACTACCTACTCCTAGATCGCGGTGTTAATAATAATTATTAGGGTTGATTCTCCGTCGACTAATATAAGGTATAAGGACCCTATGGACTCAGAATATACTTTCGGAGAGCACATAAAGACGGTGCGTTCGCGCGCCGCTTTCGCTCTCGGTAGGCTCTACTTCATGTTGAATAAATAAATAAATAAATAAATAAATAAATATCTTGGGACAACTCACACACGGTCATCTGGTCCCAAGCTAAGCAGAGCTTGTGTTATGGTAACCAGACAACTGATATACATACTTATATAATTTATAAATGCAAGCAGCAAATTGTCACTCAAGTGCAAATTGAATGCAAGCAGCAAATTGTCACTCAAGTGCAAATTGCGCATTTACACGGCGTGCATTCGTCCTATCATGACGTACGCCTGTGCTGTATTCGCACACGTGAAACCATACCGTCTCTTGCGAAGAATCACAGGAGCCCCTTTTTACCTTCGCAACGAGAACCTCCATCTCGATTTAAAAATACCCACCATCCAGCAGTTCATGAAACGCTCCGCAAAACGCTTCTTCGACACTGCTGAGAAGCACTCTAACCCGTTAATCGTATCGGCCGCCCGGTACACTCCCTCCCGTATTAGTAAGACTCGACGACCGAGACATACTCTGACCGACCCTGACGATGCTATTACACTCCTCCAGGAGAGGCCACCAGTACAGTTAAGAAACACAGACACAGACCGCCGTCATTCCGTCCTCGCCGCCGAGGCCCGCCGCGACGACCCCGTACGTCCCCTCCCCGACCCTTGCTCGTGCCAGCCCCCGCCGCTGAGCCTGTAGTTTTAAATTCGTCCCTAAATAATGGAAATCCGATCCAGCCTGTCCCTTTGCTGTCCTCTCCCAGCGACGCCCTAAGCCGAGGCTCGTACCCCACAGGGGGTGCCCTTAGCGAGTAGTCGCTTAGTTTATAAGCTATTTTGCCCTGGCTGGAGGCCCTAAAAATAATATTTTTTAAGGCACCACAGGAAAGTCCGGTTAAGCAGCCGACAACCACCTAGGTTGACCTGAGAGATGCCAATCCGAAAAAAAAAAAAAAAAAACTCAGAATAATTATCTTTTGCGAAATAAACATAATGGAACAGGGTTGCTGCGTTTTATTCATTGGCTCACTGGTTTCAACCTAAACCCTGGGACCCTGGCTGGACATCATTAGGTAGTACAATAACAGTTTTCATCACAATATCCCTTCCACCGTCTATATGATAGGTTTTTTTTAATATAAGGAGGATTAAGCCCGTCACAGACGTAGCTATAATATATATTAATATACGTCAGACGTAAGGCAAATTACGATCAGCTATAATATATATTTTTACTACGTCACCAAAATATGTGGACAGATATAGCAAGGCATATTAATATAAATTCCAAAAATGTGAAACAAACAACGATCGCAGACGTAATAAGGGCGAAAATATATTATTATATTATAGCTACCGTGTGTGGTGTGGTGGCTAGCTATAATATATATTATAGCTACGTATGTGACGGGCTTTAAACAGCATGACTTGCTTAGACTAAGTCTGTTGCATCACCTCTGACTCTAGATAATAAAAAAAATAGAACAAAATTTGTTTAAAAAGATCTACCAAGTGAACTTATTGAATAGTAGTAAAACAGACCTCTACAGCCATTTACAAAAAACAAAGAAGTATATTGTGCCTAGATTTTTATAGACAGGGAACAAAAACTATTTGTAATTCCCAAATCAGCATACTTCACAAACAGTCTAGAGGTGGCTGCTGCTTACTTCAATGCAAATTGCAAATACAGTACAACTAATAATATTAAATCCAACAAAATGGAATTCTCTAATAGACACTCGGACACAGTAAATTCTTGTGACATACGCAAATTGGCAGCACGTGAATTGCTGAAGACTGTCACGTTACACTCGACTCGCGCACCCATTTACTCGTTACGCAATATAAGTTATAAGCGTAAGCGATACTAATCGGTCCGGATAATATTTTTATTATTTCTGTGATGTTTTTTTACCTACCCTTGCCTATGTAACTTACATCTTCTTTTTTCATTAATTTTCACTCACTTTTTCTGTATAATTACCACTCAGAGTTTATTTGCCTTTCCTTTTGTGTCCCTACATACATCTAAATCAATATTCGTCTCGTGCATTTTCCAGGTCTATTCTATAAAAACCCCCTTGGTGGATCTAAAGTGAGCTTGAGGTGAGTTGACATCCCATATTAAGAACATTAGGGATTGACAGCTTATCTTATGATAAGTCATCCCTCACTGCTCTGAGATTTCTTTTCACAAAATAGGACTGTTAAACTTAATTTAGTTTTGCATATATATTATAAACCTAATTTCAAACTTCGAAACAAATTAAGAATCACAGCGGCTCACTATTTAAAAAAAACTTAAGTAATCTCCAAAAATTTAAAAGATCTTTTCTCTAAGTTAAAGATACTTCAAAAAAAAAAGTAAAATAAAACTCAAGTATCGCACGACGCTTAGAAATTGGACCGTTGTAATCCATGGTACGGTGTCATAGTAACATGAATCACGGTTCAAGCGTATCCTTTGAGTGCGTTCACTTAGCTCATTGGTACGTCACTTCAACGTGAACTGCCACTACAAATATGTATGTGTTCTGTCGTGCAATTTCTGTGAATGTTCGCTATGTTTAATGCATGATGTCGTACGTTTGATCAGTTGAATGGAAACTGAAGGGCTTTCTTTGATATTTTGGGTCAAGGCTCTGATACATAGGAAGGAGAGGGAGAGGAAGGTAAAAAAAAATATGAACAAACTGTGTGAAAAATGACATTGGACATAGAAAAGGGAGTCAATGACAACTGCTGACAGGATGGAATGGAAAAAGAAAAAGTGTTTCGCTGACTCCAAATAACATGAGACAGGGCCAGGAAGATGATAAGTTTATATTATATTTTTAAATGTTGCAACAATACAAGAGAAATTCCTAATGTGAGGCAACGCTTATAAAGAAAACAAAAAACAAAGAAAATATTTTTCCTTAAAATTATTGTATCTACATTTTTCGCTACCACCTTGAACCTTGCCTAGAGCACACTCCTTTTTTCTGAACTATTAATTAACACTTTTTTATCAACTAGTGGCTATAATAACAAACCTCTAAAAATTAGATCGAACAAAGAACATTAATGTTCTAACAATAATGAAATCGGTATAAGTTACAGACAGTTGTCTGAAACCAATAGAGTTAAGTGCCCAGAACTGCATCACTAGTTAACTACTTTTCCGATATTTGTTCCTATTGCTGTTCTACGGGTATTAGTCGAAACACTTTCCAAGTATTCGCGTTGAGTACACGGAATTAGATCCTGTTGAATTTCCGATTATTGTTAACTGTAATTTTGTGAACCTGAGTTTCAATCATTACCTATCTACAGCAAGCCGAGTAGAAGAAGTGAAGGAGAACCTTTGTAAAGGCCGTAGCACACATATAAACTCGGAAAGGGATCGTCACCGTATCGCCTTTCGCCTCGCCGTCAAACAGGCGTCAACCTAACGTAATCACGTAATCAAAGCGGATCAGCAGCTTCGATACGTCGACTCGGCTACGGTTAGGTGACGCCACGCTTATGGCTCGCAGACCGGCAAATGACCAGGCGGGCACAAAGAGACGCAAGCGCAGCGACACAGAAGCGTAAGCGCGTGGACGACGAGCCGTAAGCGCGGCGACCGCTGGTTGACCACGCGCCGCGGTGGAGGCACCGCGGTTCGTGAGCTTGTCCCGAGGCGAGTCGTTTACTTTACGATTCCGATTAGTGTGGTTTGCGGTAGGAAGTTTCATACAAAGAATACTGAACGGCTCGAGTTGATACGGTTACGATCCGTTTCCGAGTTGATAGGTCTTTAAGGATCTCGTTCGGGGACGTGCTACCACCATACCTATGTCTGCTGCAAAGCAACATTTCTGTGTTCTGGTTTCAAGAGTATGGGTGTAGTTTTTATTACAGGTATATAAGACAAGCTCTCCCTAAAGCCTCCGGTATTGCAAATGTCTATAAGCAACGGTGACGATAGATGGGTGGTCAGTTTGCTAGCCAACAAGTCTTTGATTTGATTATTTCAGAACAGATCGGTCTATTTTGAGATATCTAAGGGTGTTACTACACCAATCGATCGATCGTCGATCGATGCCATCAATCGACATCGATCGACGTTGATCGATTGGTGTGGTAGCTTTGGCTGATCGACGGATACCGTTCCACTAACCAATCGATCGATTGCCCGTCGATGGCATCAGTCGACGTTGATCGAGTAACCCCAGCTATAATCCATCTGTAATAATAATCAAGCAGCTCGATCGACGTCGACTGATAAATTCTACCATCAATCGATGTCGTCGATCGACGATCGATCGATTGGTCTGGTAGAAACTATCGATCGACGTCGACTAACCCATTCTACCATCGATCGATGCCGTTGATCGACAATCGATCGATTGGTTTGGTAACACCCTAATACGTTGAACCATGATGACTGTAATTATTCTGTGAATTAGAAGTGCCATCTCAGTCTACAGGGTTACTATATACAAAGTTGGTTTTCCATTGTCAGCCAGTCGAGTTTACGTTTTAAAAGCCACCAGAATGCTATTACTTATAAGTAATTTAAATGCTTTTATCTTCAGTATGAAATCTAACATCATCAATAGGAATACGTCCATGTCTAGATAGTTTTATTACAGCAAGCCTAGGGAGGTGGACACTATGTATAAAGTTGGTTTTCTATTATCAATCAATCGAGTTCACGTTTTAAAAACCACCAGAATATTATTATAAGTAATTTAATTGATTTTATCTTTAGTATCAAATCTAACATCATCAATAGGAATATATCCATGTCTAGATAGTTGTATTACAGCAAGCCCAGGGAGTTGGAATACAAATGGCTGGCAAATGGTTGGCTTTTGTTATAAAACTGTAAGTCTTATGCACATTCAGGAGTCTCCAATGAACTGTTTAACGAACTGAGTCGGTAATCGCGTTGATAAGTTTAGTTTTTTTATATAATTCATTGTTTTGGTGTTTTTAAACTAAATTGGACACACAATCATAACGTGAATATAATTTAGTTAACGGGATACATCTTGATTTAGATTTTGATCTCGTTCACTATTATTGATCCTTTTCCTATATTATTAAGTTGATCCAACATGGTCGTTTTGGTTGTTGTGGCATCCTTTAAGAACGGTTAATTAAGAAACTGTATGAAAAGAGTCCTGTGCCCTGCAGTGGGACAATAGTATAGGCTGGTATTATAATATTATTACTATAAATAAGAAAGAGTTTGTATCAAAGCTTAAATGTCTAGGGTTTCCTGAAAAAAAGGTTCCCTGTCTCATTTTCCTGACAAAATACATATTTGTTTTTGCATTTTAATTTCAATGAAAGAGATTGAATTGTGTGATTGCCGAAACTGTGTTATAGTACTGCCAATTTAAATTAGCCCAAAAAATATTACGAATATTTTCTTCAAATGACTAGACAGAAGTGTAGATAATGTTATGAGTGATCTATTCTGACAAATAGATCACTTATTTTACTTAAATACATTTAACTTTACACTAGTATTCTCTAAAAGGGCATTTCATTAATAATGATAAAAAATGATTCTAGTAGCATTTTGTCATAAAATTAAAATTCTCATTCCAAATTCTCAACATTTTCTATAGCGTATACCTAATATGAATAACGTAATCAATGTAACACTTAACGCTTCCCACGAATAAGAGCAGTTGTTTTGTGGGTTAACTGTGGGCAGCCACACTTAAACCACTGATAACGAAGACCGAGTTACAATTATTTTTAACCGTTGCGTTTAGATACAAAAGGTTATTGGAAATAGGGCGCTTATATCAACGTTTACGTTCTAATGGTTAGCTACGATTAAGGTGTTAAAACTTGCTATTACATGTTGTTAGGTAACGAGTCAATGACTTTCTGATCAATGGTGTGTTAATGTAACAATATTTACGTCAATAGCAATGTTGAGAAAATCCCCCTTTGTGCCTTTTGGTCTAGTTCTGTTATGTATTCGGCTTGATATTGAAGGAATTATAAAATTATGTTTTTTCTTACTCCTATGCTGTCCTTTTTTGATCAATTTCGTTGCAAGATCCAAGACAGTTGAATCGTTTCTCGGGGACTCGGAGCTTCTTTGCTTTGACGCTTTTCTAGTGGTTGCTACTGTTGATTCTGGCATACAGGAATTGCAGTGGTTTGGTAAAAATGTGGGGGATTGTCCCATTAAAAAAAATGTACTGGTGCGTGATTCAGTTATATTCCTCTCTCGTTTTTTCAACCATTTATCGTTCTAACCTGTTCATTGATGTCAGTAGGTGCTCAAAAGGCTGGCAGCACTTCACCTGTGGGCCAAGTCTGCTATTTTTATAATTTCGTCATTCCAACGCAATCCCATTGTCATTTTGTAAAAAGTTTATAATCTGCTAAATTCATAATGGTCGATCATTGACTGCACAATGACGTTATAATGGTAGGTCACTAGGATCAAAGGAACTGTCAAAGTCATTCATTCAGTTGTCATTTTGTACGAGATTACCAGTATATCATTTTTTTCAATGGCGTGTCAGTGGTTGACCATTGGAAAGTCATAATTACGTCTAATACTAGTAGATTACCAAACTTGTCAAAATCAACAATTATGAAATTGACTATTCTGACACTATTGTAATAGCAGACTTGAGGCCCTGGTATGGCGATGCTGTTTCTATGTCTAAACATTTTTCCAGTCCTCCAGTTATGAAGTGTCTACCAACCACTTGGTAATTTCTAAACTAGGTGAGTCCATGCGCCTAGTTATTTAAACCCGCAAGCTATTTTAAGTCTGTGTTAGTTTTAAGGTCAATAGCTTCTTTCTGTGACTTCGGCAGCGTGAAAGTCAAGTATAACATAAAATATAATCTTCTAATATATAAAATTCTCGTGTCACAGTTTTCGTTCCCGTACTCCTCCGAAACGGCTTGACCGATTCTGATGAAATTTTTTGTGCATATTGGGTAGGTCTGAGAATAGGCCAACATCTATTTTTCATCCCCTTTTTTCACCCCTTTTTCATCCCCCGTAGATCGGGACAGGACAACGTCTGTCGGGTCAGCTAGTTATCCTATAACATTGAACAATAGTGTTACGTAGGTCTCTATCACTGAAAGATTTTTTTGCAAACAAACAATTTTAGCTTATTATAATATTTACTATAGACTATTTTGTAGAATATTATGACTACTATATATGAATGTAATAAATAACTATCTAAGATGAATGTAATCATATAATAATATACTATATATGAATGTAGCAAATACTATAGACGACACGGTTAGCGCAGTGGTTGAGCGATCAACTGCTGCGCTGCGTGTTGCGGGTTCGATTCCCGTACGGAACAAATATTTGTATGGCCTACAGACGGTTGTTCCGGGTCTGGCTGTTTGTGTATGTGAGTTTATATGTTTGTAAACGCACCCACGACACAGGAGTAATTCCTAGTGAGGGGCAAAGTTAAAAAAAAAAACTATACTTGACTTGATTGATTTTACATACGAAAAGATGATCAAATTACAGACCTATTTCAGATTACCAAACAATTTTCCTCACGTCTCCAAAAACTAAGCTTACAATGACAAAGTGAATCATGGGAGACAGTCTCAAAAATGCCTTATCAAGCTGCAGTCATAAATCGCCCGGTATGCGGAGAGCACCATCTAAGTTTAGCCAACTTAACCCTCGAGGGCATTGTATAAGTTAATGGAAGTAACTTAGAAGATAAAGGTATATAATAGTGGGAAGGGGTGTTATTAATAGGATAAACTGCATGGAAATGCAGAGAAAACAAGCATGGAATGAATTGCAATGTAGACAAAAATGAATAGAACGACGTGCTCTACAAAGTCGAACTTTAACCTGATATTAAGTTTTTCACTTTCGGCTACACTCGACAGCTTAGGTAGCTTTATAGGTGAAATAATTTAATAAATGTAATATTATTAAAAAAATATTATTAAATTATTTTTTTTTTCAAATATTTAAATTTATCATTTTAATTAAAAAAACAAATAAATAATAATAATTAAAATATTATATTATAATTATAAATATTATATTAAGTTATTAAAAAAGTAATATTATTAGTAAAGATATCTGAGCAGTCCGGGGCAGTGGTCCAACTGCTCTGTCCAACTAGTTGGACCATGGGTCTTTACTAGGGGCAGTTGTCCAACTTTAAAAATAGTTGGACCACAGCACCTTTTGAGAGTTCCGTGGTCCAATTCATTTAAAAAATAACTTGCCATCTCTAAAAACCTCAACTGCATCTTTGTGTGTATGATGCCTACTGGTTTACGGTTAAATTGAACCTCTTTGCAGTAAATAGGTAGGTACTGACTGGTTGTTATCAATTATAGTACAATATATTGGTTGAGAATAAACGTTACTCGCCACGTCTTTTAGCTTATTTATAATGACATCTTTATTTTGACAATAACCCAAACGGCAGCGACAGCGACGGTAGCGACAGCAATAATACATATCGCTATCACTGTCAAACAATGAGTACAGAATAAAAGAATAGGAATAATAGAATAGGCATAGAACTAACTTAGCACATACTTTGGGTACCCAAAGCATGTGCTAAGTTAGTTCTATGCCTTTCGATACTGAAATACTCAATCTGATTTTTTTCACATTGAAGCCTATCTTGTATCATCATCTGCCTAGCTTTTTTTCAGCTATATTGAGGTCGGCTTCCAGCCCAACCGTATGCAGCTGAATACCAGTGTTTTACATGGAGCGTCTGCCTATCTGACCGCCACAATCCAGTTGCTTGGTAACATGATACCCCTTGGTAAGACTGGTAGTCAGAATATCTATACTCCGTTTATAATAAGATTAGACATTTACACAAACCATTTTTACAGTCCCTTCAACCGATTTTGACTTCTATTCCGTAGGCTTAAGCATGACATTAGAGGCAACAAAGTGGTTACAATAACAACTGTTTTTGCTGCTGCCATTTGTCATGCCACCAACGCAATATTAGTCAAAATCGGTTGAACGGACTATTATAGCTTCTGACTGACTATAACGACTATCAAAGACCTAAGAATGACAGCCAGGACCAACCACTTTTACGTGCTTTCCGAAGCACGAAGGGGTCTTAATATGAAATGGATGGTCACCCATCCATGGGCCGACTGCGGCAAGTGTTGCTTAACCATCATGAACGGTCGATCCGTACAGTTTTCACTTTGCCACGAGATCCTTGCGAAGGCGATCTTGTTTATATTTAGATAATTATTATCATAAGTTACATTTTTTACAGACTTCAAACAAAAAGAAGGTTCTCAGTTCGACCCGTATGTGTGTACGTATGTATGTATGTATGTTTGTCTGCGATTATCTCCCGTTTGTCAGAACCGATTTTAATGCGGTTTTCTGAAAACTGTTTGTTACATTCTGGAGAAGGTTTTAGTATACAACAAATATAAATTTATTCAGAGCTTTTTGAAAGAAACAACAAAAACCGTTTTCGTTTCTTCCATCTTTCCATCTTTGGATGACTTTCAATCTCTGTTTTAACTCTGTTGCCGTTTCCTAATGAATTTGGGTGATAAGGAGGCATTAAAAAGTAGAAAATAAAAACTTTTTTGAAAAATGAGAACCGCCTTCAAAAACTAAAAAGTGATAGCCACCGACTTCCGGAACTAAAGTCATGTGTGTTCTGTGCTAATGTTATTTATCACTTTTTAGTTTATGAAGGCGGTTCTCGTTTTTCAAGAAAGTTTTTTAAGATACTTATACCTTGTAGTCGAACCTAGACGTGTACCTATATTTTAAAATCCAAACCTTTGCCTACAAATTAGGTAATTTAGTCAAAATCAAAGTAATATAAATACAGTTGTTTTTATTTCTGTTTTTTTTAGACAATTTAACATTGTTTACATCTGTATATTTTTAAGACATAATTAAATTAATTGTACCTTTATTCTGAATTTATAAATAGCAACGTAAAAAGTTTATGCGATTTTTTTTGTTGAAATTGTTTAGGTGTAGAGCCAGTAATTTACATTACCTACTTTATCTATGGGTAAAAATGTTAGTATGATACACAGAGGAAAAGTTTGTTTATCTTATTTATATAAATCATCTGTGAACGTGAAAGTGAACTCCTCCTAAACGACTGGACCGATTATGATGAAATATTTTGTGTGTATTCCAGTGGATTCGAGAATGGTTTAGATTCACAATTAGACCCGCTAGGTGGCGCTGCAGTCGAGTTGTAGGACCTTTTTAGTTTGAGGGCAGGACAATGTCTGCCAGGCCCGCTAGTTTTCTTATGAATTGATAAAGTTACATTGGTGCTTACTCAATATCGCACCTGCAAAACCTGCGTCTTAACCACTGTGTCATCTCATTGTTAATTAAAATCTGGCCAAGTGCGGTCTGGCGGTGCAGTCGCGCATTAGACATCGAGCAAAAAAGGACAAAAAAATCGCGTTTGTTGTATGGGAGCCCCCTTAAGTATTTATTTTATTTTGTTTTTAGTATTCGTTGTTAAAGCGGCAACAGAAATACATAATTTGTGAAAATTTTAACTGTCTAGCTATCGTGGCTCTTGAGATACAGCCTGGTGACAGACAGACGAATGGACAGACAGCAAAGTCTTAGTTATAGGGTCCCGTATTTACCCTATGGGTACGGAACCCTAAAAAGTACCTAATTTTAATACCTTATGACCCACCCCCAACACGCAGGAAGGTACTACTATTCGTCAAATACCTGGGCCTCAAGTCTGCTATTACAATAGTGTCAGAATGGTCTATCATTGATTTCATAATTGTCGATTTTGACAAGTTTGGTTATCTACTAATATAATGTCGTCATTATGACTTTCCAATGGACAACCAATGACACGCCATTGAAAGAAATGATATGGAATGGTTATCTAATCTCGTACAAAATGACAACTGAATGACTGACTTAGGCGGTAATCTGCTATTTTGACAGTTCCTTTGATCAGTGGCCTACCATTAGAACGTCATTGTGCAGTCATTGCTTTTAATTCGACCGACCAAAGATCGACCATTATGAATTTAGCAGATTACGAACTTTAAGCAAAATGACAATAGGATCGTGTTGGAATGACGAAATTATAAACATAGCAGACTTGGCCCCCTGGTTACAAGTAATCAATAAAACAAAGCGCACTTTACTGAATACGTGCCACCTGTGGAGAGCGAGGGATATCGCGCGTGTACACAACGCCGCGTTTTATCCCCCGTGTGTGCTAAGCTTTATTTAAACTTTTTCGTTTTATTCGACAGTGCGTTCGCACCTTTTGTTTTTCGTACAATGTTTGTTGTGTGATGCGGGTGCTACCGTGTGGGTGATTGTATAAATAGCGGTCTATCTTCTCTGGTTATGGGTGTTAGTTTCCGTAGCATGAGGCGAGAGATGATAATATTGTTTACGCGAATTATTCAATGTTTAATGATTTGTATCCTCCTCTTCGAGTCGTAAGCTCACTGCTGAGCATCGCGATGCTCCCGTTTACCAGACTCTCCACGACAGAGCTGCTTCCATTTTCCTCGGTCTATGGCGTGGTTTAGAGCATCTGTAATCGTCGTTTTTAGGTTTTTGCTTATTTGGTGTGGGTTGGACCATCTAGTTGGGCTGCGTCCCCTAGTTCGCTTTCCTTCTAACTTCTCCGTGACAATAAGTTTCTCCAAATTGTCGGAGGGCTTCGGGCTATGTGGCCGAAGTATTGCAGCACTTTCCTAAGGCAGATCCTCGAGAGCCTTTGCGTTATTATCAGGTCGTTCAGGATCGCGCTGTTCATCTTATGGGCTGTCCACGGCATGCGTAACATTCGCCTCCAGCACCACATCTCAAAAGCATCGATACGTCATCGGTCTGCCATTTTGACGGCCCATGACTCTGCTCCATACAAGAGATGGGAAAGGCCAAGGTTCAAACGATGTAGATTTAGATTATGTTTTTGTAGATGATTTGTATACAGCGCGTAAAATAAACATCACGAGTATCACGACGCACTAATTGGGTTGATTGCTTGGGTATCATAATTATGAAGACTTTATTCACGTTAAAGTTAAAAACGGGACAATATTATATTCTATGTGTTAAGTAGGTACTATAATATATCAATGTGTTCTGTTCAGCCCTAAAAGCGTGAAAAACTAACAAACATCCATCCATCCACCCAATCTTTCACGTTTATAGCAGTAATAAGACTGTATTTTTTGTCATACTGCTAGCAGATAATAATACCTTAGTTTAATAATAATAATATGTGGGGACATTTTCACACGTGGCCATCTGCCCCAAACTAGGGAGACCCTGTACTATGGGTGTCAGACAGCTGATGTACATACACAAATACATTTTAAATACATACAATAGATATAAACAACACCAAGACACAAGGCAAACACAAGTGCTCATCACACAAATATTTACCCTGGGCGGAAATTGAACCCGTAACACGCTGCGCAGCAGTCGATCGTTCAGCCACTGCGTCAACCGTGTCGTTGATTTATATTTTACGATTACCCTGAGATAATATTTCTCAATTTCTCCAAATCTCTTTTTTGTTAGCCTATATCATCCCACTCCTGGGCAAAGGAGTCGGATGAAATAGGCTAAGAAAAAACTGAAGAGATGGAAAGCATGGTGGGAAGCCACCATGCCATCCATCTCTTCAGTTTTGGAGGAAGCCATTCTGTTTATCCCACTATCTCCTTCGTGGCCTGCTGCAACCCCGTCTTACTGTCTCAGGGCACCAGTTCTGGGTTACCTGAGCCCACAGTATGCCCGCATGCCGCAGACATGTTCTGCCCAATCCAGTTTATGTTAGGTAACCTTAAGCCACGTGGCCTTCGATGTTTTGGAGCGCAGTAGAATCTATACGATTCTAATCACAGATATAGATAGACCTAGATAACGCAAGTATCACGATATGTATAAAAACCAAGCGTGCCATTTTTTGGACGTCACAATGTAATACGAATGTTTTGTTTTTCTTTATTATTCCTTATTTCCCTATTACCAGGTATTACTGAGGGTATTAGATTAAAGATAATTGTTTTTTAAATTAATGACGCATAATAATAATCATAAAATGACTTACCGATGGAAGGAAACGTTTATTTTTTTTTTTTTACTTACGGTCTTTTATCGTAAGTTAGGCACAAAAATAGGCACGCGAAGTAGTCGCTCTTGCGTTATCTAGGTCTATCTATATATTCTGTGATTCTAATATTAGCTTGAAAACAGTAAAACCCCTATATAACTCAATAGATACCTGCGTATATTTTCGAATCGTTCAAAATAAGCAATCAAGGATTTTACGAATCATTTCGACGAAATTACGAGCAATCGAAGATCAAAATTTTATTTTGCCATTTTTATTACACGCTCCTTAATATATATATTTCCGAAGAATTCAATTCTGTTTTATCGTTTACCTGTGTATTAAAGTATGTTTCCTTGTAATTGGTAATCAGGATATTAGATTGGTGAGGGTAGACAGCCTATGAGCTGGACCAACGACCTGGGCCTCAAGTCTGCTATTACAATAGTGTCAGAATGGTCTATCATTGATTTCATAATTGTTGATATTGACAAGTTTGGTAATTTACTAATATAATGGCGTCATTATGACTTTCCAATGGTCAAACCACTGGCCACTGACACGCCATTGAAAGAAATGATATAGAATGGTAATCTCGTACAAAATGACAACAACAATTTAGGCGGTAATCTGCTAAAATTTTGACAGTTCCTTTGGTCAGTGACCTACCATTAGAACCATTATGCAGTCATTGCTTTTAATTCGACCGACCAATGATCGACCATTATGAATTTTAGCAGATTACGAACTTTTAGCAAAATGACAATGGGATCGTGTTGGAATGACGAAATTATAAAAATAGCAGACTTGGCCCCCTGGGCAAGAGTCTCAATTTTTTTTAACCTAATCTAAGAATAAATTCTGGATGTGCATTTAATTGTTATTACTAAATGGAATGTAACACATTGGCATATTAAATTAATTTGACGTAATTTATTGAGAGACCAGCTGATGCCCGCGACTTTGTCCGCGTAATTGTCGGTGGTCAGCGAGGTTATGTCTTTACGCGTGGAACCATATTTTTTTCTAAAGTATAAGTAGCCTAATAATTTAATAATTCCTTATAACATCCGCTATCTCTGTTCCAGAAATAAGCCGGAACAAAAAGACGAATAGATAATAATTTTAAAATTTGTATTTTTTGATATAAGTACCGTTTATAGGTACTTTCGTATACATTTAGTAAAATAGCTGTTATTTCGACAGTACAAACAGACACTTCATTTTTTTTTATTTGTATGTATAGATTATAGGTCGACACGTTTCGACAGAATTAAGTGCAAATTCTCGTCATTGTAAAGGTTAAAATATGATCCAGCCAGCCAGAGACGGACAGCAAAGGGACAACTTTGCTGTCCTCCCCTAGTGACGCCCTAGCCGAGGCTTGTACCCCACAGGTGCCCTTATCGTGTAGTCACTTAATTTATAAGTTTTTTGATCGTGCTTTAAATTCACTTTTAAGGCACCACAGGAAAGTCCGGTTAAGTAGCCGACAACAACCCTAGATTGCCCTACGAGATACCATTCCGAAAATAAAATAGAAAAATTGTAAAGGTGTAAAATCAGCAATGAATCTTTGCTGACTCATAAGAAGTGCGCTTTTAAACATCCCGCCCGTTCTTTCGTTTACTTTCCTTTTTTCTAAAATAAACTCTTCATATCATCATAGCTACCTACTTCATAAATTACGTTTGCATTACACTAAATAATGCAGCAGATGAGCGTGCGGCTGATAAATGTTGCAGACTAGCGGATTGCGAGTGTAGGGAGCCGGCTAATCAAATATTTTTATGATCGACGCCATTTTTATGGCTGAAGAGGTGGGTGGTGTGAAAAGTAAGAAAACAGCGGATTTATTGATGCAGGGAAAGCTAGAAACAACCGGGATCATTTTCCTGTTATATAACACTTCAAAATTCGATTTTGAGCATTTAGTCACAATAGGTACCGCCTCATTTACGGGCAAGCATTTGCCTGTAATGTAATAACCCGAGATCCGATTTTAAGCTCGAATCTGAACTGTTATATTACAGACGAACATTCCGATGAGGTAACTCCTTAATGTTACAAGTTCAAGTGTTGTGTTGGCCGTCGTGAGCGATGTGCGCTCGGTAACGGACGCATTTACGCTACTCAGCACGAATATTTTATTTACGCTTTGCGTAGTAGTAACCATTTTGTACGCAAAGGCTACAAAGCAGCTCATTGCCAACGAGCTTTTGGCATTCGTCAGGCATGCTATCGACTACATGGACGAGGTCAGCATCATCAGATCTACAAGTCTTCCTTCAAAGAGGAAGAGGTATGCAGTGCTAAGTCGCTGTAATTTTAATCACTCGACCAAGTCGAACAGATGCCATCTCGCCGTAGGGATGGTGGTCAGAAGAGTGTGCAGGATTTCATCGACCTGTTGAAGAGGACCGATCCGGATGACGTGCCAGATATTATGGCGAAGGAGCTGCACAATCTGCCTCTTGTCACTTTCGACCACGTCGACGTCACCAGGCTGCTGAAGGACATCAGGTCTCTGAAGGTGAGCCTGGCTGAGATAAAGTCTAAATTGGAGTCATCGGATGTCACCATTGGTGTTTTGCAAACCGAAGTAGCGTTGTTGCACAACACTATTTCGGTAGTTAGGTCATCGAAAGACACCAATGTAAACACACGTCGTGGGGCACAAAGTGTTTCTGTCTGCAGTTTGCAGTCGGCGAGTGAATTTGCGTCATCGGTTGTCAAGAATGCAA
Source organism: Charanyca ferruginea (assembly GCA_947361185.1). Classification (NCBI taxonomy): domain Eukaryota; kingdom Metazoa; phylum Arthropoda; class Insecta; order Lepidoptera; family Noctuidae; genus Charanyca; species Charanyca ferruginea. The sequence goes on from OX376062.1 coordinate 6,259,339, forward strand.
ATATTGCATCGTGTTCTGTTGATCGCGTCGTACCTGCCGGGGAAGCGACGCGTGTAATAGGTACATCGACCCCCAAACGTACCTATTCTGCAACTGTCGCCAACACGAAACCTGCTGTGTCGCAAACGAAACGACAAACATAAAAACGAAAAGGAGGAAAGCAGAGTCGCTCAGCTTCGAGCGCACTAAAACAGACGAACAGCAGGTACCACCGAAAAACACATGCGTAGAGGACGGCTTCATCAAGGCTTAGAGAAAGAACAAGAAGCCTACTTATTGCAACCAGTGTGGGATAGCGCCCGCTATCACATGCTGCTACGTCCTACAGTACCGACGACGCAGCTGTACGTGTCCCGTTTGCACTACTCCACGAAGACTGAGGACATCGTAGAGTACCTACGGGTTATGACCAACTACCCCGAAAGGATGGAGAAGTTGCAGGCGCGCCATAACACCAATTTGAAGTCGTTCGTAGTGCGCGTTCCGACTCAACATTTGGTGACCATCCTCAAAGAAGAGTTTTGGCCGAAAGGTGTTCTGTATCGGCGTTTTCGTGATCAGCTACGCGACACCTCACAGCGTAACACGAGACCGTCATTTCGTGTGGAGTAGTTTTTAAATTATCGTTTAAAATATGTATTAGTTTATAGTTATTGTTTTTATACGTTTATATGTTCGGTGTTTTATGGACCTTAGTTGCCTGAAATAAAGGATATCGCCTTTATATCTCAATGGACAAAAGTTTTTATAGCTTAGACCATACCCATGTACACAAGTGTTCTTCACAACGATTGCTCATTTGTGTACATAATTTTTGTTTAAGGGAAAAAATGTAAATAATTCAAGAGACGCTAGAAGACGGCTTTATGTCGAGATTTTAATTTTGGGTAGTACAATTTGATCTTACTTATGTTACCTTATGTTTTTATAGTCCCAAATGTAGGTAATTATAGCGGGAGTTAGGGAAGTTATTTATTTTTGGTTTTATATCAACAAAACGTAGGTAAGTATATCGATTTGATAGATACTTACCTTACATGCACACACAAAAAATATGTTTGATTTTTACCCATATCGATAAAGTAGAAAGTACACTTACTACAGATAACTTACTTGTCATTGACAGATTTAAAAAAGTTCTAATTGACTTGAAAATGCCATTTAAGACAACTTTATTCACCTATCCAAACGAGTCGATTAACGCTTCTGGCGTTCACACTTTAGTTTTTTCATGGATAGACTCAATATTTGACAATTAAAGTAGTTTGTTAACATGCAGTTAGGTGACCTTATTGGCTATCAAATTTTTTAAAACAAAAGACAGTCGCGACCACACTTTAAATACTGCAACTATTTGTTTTCTTATTCTTATCTAGCATCTAAATAGTGTTCTATGTAATGCTTGTGTTTTTCTGTGTGTATTTAATTGCAAATAAATATATTATTATTTATTATTATTTATTTATTGTTATTCAACGGTGGTATTCTGTAAAAATCTCCGGCGGTGATTAGGTAAAGTGAGTTTGTGGTGCCCTGTCAAGATTTAGTATTAACTCACTTCATGTTCAGTTTCCTATTTCAAATGAGTTGAACTTTGGCCCAAATATTGGTGCCTGAAAATGGTCGGCGTCGCCGAGGCCGGCCCAAACGGCAATTTGCCCCGAGAGGCTCTGGCGAGATGACCTATGTAAATGCACACTGCGAGGGCTGGTTACAAACATTAAGGTAAAAAGAATACCCGAAGAGACTTGGGGGAGGCCTTTGCCCATCGGTGGAACATCACAGGCTAACCAGAAAAAAAAATATTGATCTACCTTAACACAGGATAATTTTTATCCCGTTTTTTGTTCCCGTAGGATAATCACGCAGACGAAGTAGCCGACCGAATCTAGTAATTTACAAGATTTTGTTCAAACGAATTACGAGTAACAGCACTGAAACTCGCAATAATCTATCAGACTTTATTTCAGCCAACAGCTGATCTGTAGCTAATTTATCCAAGGACTTTTCTAGGCACCCAAACTAAAATTTCCTTTTTATAATTACAAAGATTGCACATACAAATCAACTGTAAACGTTTGGAATCGGTTTTTGTTCGGACACGAATCTGCGCGACCCTGGTTGTTAAGACCGTTCACGTGTTCCTTTGTCAATGTTGATGTAGTAAGACCATTGACCCACAAAGTTGCACATAAAAACGTTGTATTGCGAATTTTGTTAGTCTGTGACGGTTTTCAAGAGCAGGTGGGCATGGCTTGTCTGGAAAAGTTCGTCGATAAAATCGGCGCTTACTTTTTAGGGACCCTTGTTTAAGAGCGCGTATTCGATTCGTGACGAAAACTTCATGTTTTTGCGTTTTGCCCAGAGCAATATCGTAATTATGTGAGCAGATTATTTAAAGACAATTTACAGTTTTAGAATGATTAAGTCTTGATTTAGACAGCTACAGAGTAAAAGTATAATTTTTAATTATGGTTTTTAAAGCGGAGACAATTCTTTCATATCGTTTTACGAAAATAGACGTTAGAGTTAACTTTCAGGACCAATACAACCATTACAATATGCCAAAATATATTGTTTTATGTGTTTTTCCAACAGTGTATACAGTCATAAAGACAGCTACAGAGCCAAAATTACGAAAATATTACTATTATGTATTAAAAAACAATGTTGAAAAAGTAGAAAATCGGTTCACTTTGTCAATTTTTTTCACCACTATTTGAATAAAAACATAACTGATATATTTATTTTATGAAAGTAAAAGTTATGCTTAATATACAGAATATTTTTCAGTCCGTTATACGAGCTCATTTATTTTAGACAATTATTTTAAAAAGCACTGTAAAACATCGCGCGCTGTCGTTTGCCGATCAATTTCAATGATTCGTGCTTATTTCGTGCATATTTTTTGTTCTGATGTACACAAACAGACCATTGTATTGTACTAGTGTGTGTCAATGCTGCTATGCCGTTCTAGCAATCGTTTTGATTTTGAGTTGCACTAAATCGAATACGCGCCCTTAATCACGAATGCCGATGGGACTGTTTATTAATTTCTATAACAGAAGTGGTTTTTTATTTGTGTGTCTGTCGGTCATAAACAGCATCTCAGCATAATAATAAGGATTGTATCTTCATAAAAACATGACCTTAAGCATAAAAATATAACAAAATTCATCAGCCTTTTTCTGCGGGTGTCGGGTAAAAAGTACAAATGTATCAAGAAATGACCATTGTACGCTTAACGTGTACCTAATGGCATTTCTTAAAATTGCTGAAACTACTCAGTGGTAGAAAAATAACTGCCCAAGAGCGAGTCCGTAACATTATCTAGACAACACTAGACACTATATTATAGGTAATATTCTTTAAAAATCGAGCATAGAAACGCCAAAAAATCTCGTTCGTGTATGGGAGCCCCCCTTAAATATTTATTTTATTCTGTTTTTAGTATTTTTTGTTATAGCGGCACCAGAAATATACATCATCTGATAAAATTTCAACTATCTAGCTATCAGGGTTCATGAGATACAGCCTGGTGACAGACAGCAAGACGGACAGTGGAGTCTTAATAGGGTCCCATTTTTACCCTTTGGGTACGGAACCCAAAAAAAATAACAATTTTTTTTTCAAAGGTGTGTACATTTTAAATTCGGTTAGCATTTATATAAATTATTTTTTTAACCCTTTATTTAAATTCGTTTTTCTTATCAAAAAGGATGAATACTCACCAAATCTTTTCATCATCATTCATCATCATTTCAGCCGAAAGACGTCCACTGCAGGACATAGGCCTCCCCCAAGGGGGGGGGGGGGTCCATAATCGCCACGCTTGGCAGGCGGGTTGGCGATCGCAGTATGGTTGTTACAAATGCACAGAGAACGCTGCTGCCCATTCTCTGGCACGTCCCTTAGTCGCCTCTAACGAAACCCACGGGAAGATGTGAGATGGTGCTATTCTTTACGTCCGACACCATACGGACAACCGACACCATACGAACATCCGACACCATACGGACCAAATATTGTGTGAGCTCGGTACTTGGGGCACCCCGTCTCGGACATTCTAAATTAGAAGGCGATGGCGGGGTCTGAAAACGCTGCCATCCCCATTTTTTTTTAAACCACCCAATCATAGATAACGACAACTGAAATCAAATAACTATATAATAACTTTTTTTACTACGGAACCACTAAGATTATATCAACACCATCACTCATTGATCCATAGCATTATGTAGGAAGTGGGACATATACCTACCATGAGCACGCTATAAATCAGGACATGTTTGCATGCGTTCCCCATAAAATATGAGATTACTGAGGATAATCCCGGCTGGGGATTTTTATGGTATATTTAGAGCCTGTTTTCTAATTTGTATTTATGATTATGTTCCGTGAAGGTATATAATCCCTGGAAGTGGGTGCGTATTCTTGTTTACCAAACTCTTTTGCAGTTATTGCTTTTTAAGCTGTTATCATTACTCCCGTGTGGTTTCGGGTTATAGAATAGGCCACCCCATCCCCTCCTGTGGGTGTCGCAGAAGGCGACAAGATCTTCCTCATCCGTTTGGCTCCAGCAACCGATATATGGCGGTATAACTATGAATTATGCTGGAATGCTCCCAAATGCATAACCTGACGGAAAGCACTATCAGCGAAAGCAAGACTGCGGTAACCATCCCGCCTGCCAAGCGTGATGACTATGGAAAATCCCTCTAATAACAGCACAGATTCCCGCCCCCAAGTTCCTGGTAGCTGCACTATTCTTGGTCGTGGTACCGGCCATGGTAATGGTGTGGCGGAAGGTGCTAAGGCTCCCCGCGCGACGGTAGGATGTTGCCCAATCCTGGATTGGCGATCTCTGGGGGAGGCTTACGTTCAGCATGGGCTGATATGATAATGATAATGAAAATTCTAGATCAAACATGAATCCCCCTGAATCCAGAAACGTGTTGGTGACAAGACAGCTGTAGTTGTGGTATTTGTTTCTTATTTTTCTAATGTCCAATTAAAAAGACATTAATATTACTATCCAACTAGGTAGGTACCAATAAAAACAACCGTACTAAAATAAAAGTATAATCATCATTATTATTTTGGATAAACCTGACCTGTATACAGTTTTTATTTCTTAATGGCCAACTTAAACTGCTACTCATTTTCATACCTGTACCGTTGTTATAAAGCCCAAATTAAAATAGTAACGAATAACAATGAGAGTTACAAATTGATACACACTTGGCCGCTTTTTCTAAACAAATTTTCAATAGCCATCTAACGAGGTCCAAGATTTTGACCAACTTAATTCTGACCTCCATATAAGAGAAAGCAACTGGTTCCAGCATTCAATTATATCTTACTAATGTTAAAACAGACTGACAGTAGGCACCTTTCTCTATTAACAATTGATAATTGCTTCTTCCATTTACTCGAAAACAACACTTATGTGTGAAAAATGACGGGTTTAACTATTTGGCGTGTAATAAACACAGTGAACGGTACCTTGTCTACTAAGTATTCATGGTATTTGAACGAACACTGTACTTACAAACGTTAATCATAATTTCATAAATAAAAAAGTGGATCAGCACTGTGCACTTTTATTTTTGGTTAAAACTTCCAGTGATTAGAAGTAAGAAAAACATAGAGAAATCCCACTAATTTGTTTACCATAATAACAACAAAGAATTACAAAAACACCCCGTCAATTCATCGTCCCTCAAAAAGCAGCAATAGGCCTGGCAGTGCCGTGATTAGCATAGCTTAGCCCAGAGAATAATACCCACACACACAAAACGTGTACTCATAGACCGGTGTTCATGTAGTAGTAGACATTTATTGGAGTTATCATGTGCAGCAATAAGTCTAACAAAAAATCCTTAAAAGCAATATCCACAATAACCCTCTATTCATAGTCACAGCCTACCTCTCTATGACAGACTCCATTATCAGGCAACGCCGATGGGCTACGGGAAATATTTCCCTTTCACTCCTCTGGACGCCGGCCGTTTTTAGAAACCCCTTTGTCATTGTCAATAGTATTGATTTTCACAAGCCGCTCTTGAGCGATTAAAAAAATGACCGAAAATTCAATCGTGTTGTGTTCGACTGTGAAACCTGGAAGTATCAAAACTGTGTGTTCGCAGTAGATATTGGAATAAAGTTGTATATTTAATTTAGGCTGGATTTAGCTAGTATGGACTAACAATGGAATGACTTTAAAAATATAACGATTTACTTTTACCCCAGTTACTGTAGCATTACAAAAAATGCAGCCAAGTAACGAGAGTAGAAATAACTGTTTTGTATAACATAAATGGCAAATAGTTTACATGGTTTTGTATTTATCGTAAAATTGCGAATCTTAGAACAGGCTAAAATTTAAACTATTTTGTCTAAAGTGTATGAATGGAGTAGTAATAGTTTTTGTGCAATATGTAGAGGTAGGTATTTAACTTAATGTATGAAGAAAAATAGTGAATATGTCAATGTGGGATTAAAATCATATCAACATTTATTACAGTCCACTACCGAACGAAATCGTCAACTAACCGGGTCTTGGGCAGTCCGCATCCACCCAATGGCAGCCACGTCTCTAAATGGTCGGTCCATCGTGCCGCATTACGCTTGCCCAAACGCTGTCTCTGCTCTGAAGCGTGTCTGCTCCATCTACCGTCTGTCCATCTGCAGACCTGGGGTGTGATTCTGTAAGACCTCATTCTAAACTTCGAATCTGAATGCGCTGTGAGTTTCTTGATTGGCATTCTAAAGATTCGGTTGATAATATTTGAATTTACACTAGCGCCACCCTTGCGAGCGTGTCAGCGAGTTGAACTAAATTTTTACAGATAAAGCATGAGATGACGTAAGAAGTGGCATTCTGTAAGGTAATTTCCCTGTCACTTCGACGCTCACTTCGCACTCGAACCCAATTCAAAGTATCAAATATATCAAGGTCATTTTGAACACTATGAGAAGTGAGAGTGAATAGCGATGTGAGATGCGAGTTGTTGTTTGAATTTTACAGAATCGACCTACTGGCCGGCCCACTTCCACTTCAGCGTGCTGATTCAACGCGCAATGTCGGTGACTTTAGTTCTCTGGCGATGCCAACGTGATGTTTTTTTTTTGTTGAATGGCAGATGGTTTCTTTGTCTACATAAATCATAGGTCTAGAATAAACGGTAAAGATGAGATGGAGACAAGATGTAACTTTCTGTAGACTCTGAATAAACTAGCTAAAATCATCATATTGTCCAAAGCTGCCAATTTAAAGGCTTAATACGATAAAGGAGCAAATAAAACGAATGACAAGTATTTATTTTGTATTTAATCTAATACTAGTTTTTTAAATATAAATTCCGTATAAAAGATTATTAAAATTAAATAAATAAATAGTCAATCTTACAACACTAACACCTAAAACTTACTTGAGCTTGAAATTTTAAAACCATAATTTTATCGATAATATTAAAAACTAAAATTAATCTGGACACCATTAATATAATTTATAACAATATATTAAATTGTATTGGGCATTCTAATCCACCGAGAGTGACGAGGCGAACGAAGTGAGCCGATGGAACGGAAGGTGGATTAGTATCTTGTAGACAAAATAACGATCGAAATGTTAATAGTCCGTTTGTCGAAGATACACCTTCATCTCTAAATTTACTTACAAGATGAATTCATTTACAATAATTATTATTAGTAGTACCTACCTGACAGTTACTATTCAATACTAGCAGCTAAAGACACTTTTATATCATACATAATACATACTGTTTAAACTTTTCATTACGTTTTAAATGTGTTTATCAAAGTTGTATTCCACGCCTACTGTACCATTGGTTGCACCCGTAAGCACAATGTTTTGCGTGCGCGACACTGATGGCGCAGTGGCTGAGCAATTGGCCGCTGTGCTGGAAGACGCGGGTTCTATTCCCGCACGGAAGTGCATGCAATTGCAAGTAGTTATTGGTTACAATAATAAACACAGTAGAAGTTTATTTGTATTCGTTTTGCTTTTTATTAGCTTCACATGTTTGTAGTTCAATGTAAGAAAATCTTTGAACGTTAATTTCACCTACTTGAAAAGTTTAAAGTTTATGATTGTATATTTTTGTAGGTTATATTTCTTAGTTTTTGCTCTCAGTGTGATGTACAATATGCGTAGGTAATGGCTACCACGTGATTAACCTATAACAACTCGTATTAGGTACATATTTATGGTAAGTAGGTGTGTATTCCCATTCACTCCTGCAGTTAAACTCGTGCCTTAAACTTGAGCCAGATATCCCGGTCCACAACTCTTCCAAAGTTATGGTCAACCATGGTGAGCTTCGACGGTGTTTTAGCACACGGTTCGATTTCATATTTCTTCAATAAGGCCTTGCTTACATTCCTTATTATTTTCAACGCCAGCTGTTCCCCTGAAACAAGAAAAGTAGATTTTTAGAATTGATCTGTCACATTGTTGCCATTCCTTCATAGAGCAGAGTTGAGTGTAGTTAATTACGAAATCATTATGCACCAACAGGATTTTCTTATTGATTTAGGTTGATTAATTATAAAGAAAGAAAGATAAGATTATAATTAACATAAACACTTTTATCGAAAGCACGTGGTGGCCCAGTTTTTGACCCATGCCTATAATGTCTATTCATAAAAATTTTCAATGATCGTACGTGAAGCTTAGTGATGAATGAACATGATATTAGGTCATCCATTGAACGTACAAAATATCCGACTAAAGATCTGTTCCGTCTCTGTTGCGGCAGGTAAAAAAAATATTATTATTATTCAAACTCAAACTCAAACTCAAAATCATTTATTTCAATTAAACCATTTACAGGTACTTTTGAATTGTCAGAGTCAGTCAGTCAGAAAGTTGAAGCTATTTGCTCGTTCCAAACAGTAGGTTTCTATGGAGAAGAACGAGCAAGAAACTCCATGAACACTCTTTAAAATCAGTTAAATTTTACAAATTTAGGTTACATCATTCATGTTGAATCTAAGGGTACAATGTGAGAACAATGTAACACGTCTTGCATGTTAAAAGAGGTCTAGAGAAAAATATAGTTATAATAACAATTCAAACCAAAATTTAATATAACCGAGGCAGCTAAGAGATGACCAGTCCCAACCGACGGCGTCCGTTCACAAACATGACGCATGGATCGGCACCATTTAGCTCAACCATTTTGAAGGGAACCGAATGATCCAACACATGCGCCACCGGCAGCGAGACATTCAAGTGAGCATGACTCTCCCAACCGCCAGGGCATATTCAAGTCAATGAGAGGTATACCTCGTAAATGGTAGCTTTAAAGAACATAGTGCTCACATGTATGTGCTACGAAAAATTATATAATACTAACACATTGAGTTTATACAATGCAAAGATAATATAGATCTACATCTTCAGCAGCTCCAAAAATTGTTACAAATGCTAATCAATTAATCTTATGGCTGTGGAGCTAGACCAGCATCCAGCCAAGCCTTTTTTATCAGTGATGTAATCACTCAATTTATAATATGCTCGGTTGCATAGTGTGCGTTTATTACAAGACTTAAATTTTGTCTCATTTAGTTGAACAATGTGGGGAGGTATTTTATTGTAACACTTTAAACAGTACCCCATGAAAGGCGAATCTACTTTAACCAGTCTGAAACCTGGTTGAACTAGTTGGTCCCTATTTCTAGTATTATAATTTTGTCTGTCACCTCTTTTATCAGAAAGATGCAGATTTTTTCTAGCGTACATGATGTTTTCATAGATGTATTGACAAGGCACCGTCATTATATTAATTTCCTTAAACAGTTCCCTTAGAGAATCGCGCATACGCAGATTGTAAATGGCTCTGATGGCTCTTTTCTGCAGAATAAAAATAGAATCGATGTCTGCAGCTCGACCCCACAATAAAATACCGTAAGACATTATACTATGAAAGTAACTAAAATAGACCAGTCTCGCGGTATCCACATCAGTAAATTGCCGGATCTTTCTGACAGCATATGCTGCCGAACTTAGCCGTCCTGCGAGAGATGTTAAATGAGGACCCCATTGTAGCCTTGAGTCGAGCATCATTCCCAGAAAAACGGTTTTATCGACGAATTCCAGTTTCTCTTTATTCAATACTATTATTTAGCCTGTTACTGTCCCACTGCAAAGCTAAAGGTGCGTACGGATTAGAGGCAGCCTCGCCTAGGGCACGCACGGCTCGCCCTGTTGCCTCAAGTGCGTACGCGCTTCACGAGCCGTGCGTGGCGAGGCTGCACACCCCGAGGCTGCCTCTAGTCCGTGCGCACCTAAAAGCCTCCCTTCATTCCTTACATCGGTCTCTAATCCAAGTCGGGGTCACGTCATCTCTTACGTGACCCCGTCTCACTATTTCAAAAAATAAGTTACGTTAAAAGTTCTTAATACTGATTAACGTAATGCATACTTATGTATTTACGCAATTTATTTAAATATCGATGCACACATAATCTTCTTCTAAACGAAATTAATTTAGAACAAATAGGACGTCAGAACGAACGTCTCGGTTCGAGGCGGCACAAGAAAAGAATAGCTGGCAAGACTCGGGGAAGACCTTCACCCAGCAGTGGGACACAACAGGCTATTAAAGAAAAACAAAACAAAGAACTTCAATGATAGCAAGCGGGCAACATAATTGAATTGAAGCAGAAAACGTTTTGCGCCGACCAAACATCAATTAAGCGCGGGAAGATGATGAAAACGAAATTATTTTTATTTACCTAATTGCAACACTACATGGTACACTTTTACTATGACTCATAATAATTGTTTTTTTATGTTTTTAAGCCACTATACCTACATATCCATCAAATGTTGTCTCGATATAGGAGTCCGGGAGTAGAATACCAACAAGTTTTAAAAGCTACAGTCAACAATTTAAACTTTCTAAATCATTCACAACTTCAAGTGAAGTTGAGATGGAAACACTTGCAATATCATTGTGCTATTCATCATAATCATTTCTGTGACCTCGATGTCTATGTAAGTGGAGAAAGCCCACTAAGGTGAAAATGTATTTATAATGGTGTCAAATAGCACTTTTGTAGCACCGTTATTGGATAAAATCAGAAAACTACATAGAAATCAGTAAAACGATTTGTGTTTTGATAGATTTTCTCAGTACCTGTTGTGATTGTTTTTCTTGGTAGAACTTAGTAGGTTTTCGGTGTCGTGACTTTATTCGATATTGAATACACCATCAACGAGTCTGTTTCTGCGAAATGATGGCCGATGGCTCTTCAGTAAAGACTGGGCCCGTATTATGAATTACTAACTTCTGCGTAGAAGTGAAGTATATCATTAAACACGTTCTAAGGCACCCGTGAATATTACTTGCTTTCTATAAGTGACATATTATTTTTTGTAATCATTTCAACACGTTCTTCCAGAGATTAACTCTTGCAAACAAACCATTTTACTTCATTATTTATATTATTAGTTTTAATTAATGCCATCATTTTACTAGTTCGAGAAAGATAGAGCTATTACGAATGATTTATTCGACTACCCACTTATACTTCAGCTATTGCCCATGACATGACTTCGTCCGAGAGAATTTACTTCAGGATTCATCTTTTTATTCATGATAATAAAATTAGCTTATAGCACCTTTAGGAATAACGCAGTAGCTTCTCATATCGAAATAATTTTCGAAATCGGACCAGAAATGAATAAAAAGAAATAAACAAACAAGGTATTCAGCTTTACAAGATCTGTGTAGATAGATATAAGTAGATGATCATCTAGTCAGATGAGGCGATTACAGTTATAATGGTCTAATTAAACCTTAAGAATAAGATTACAGTAATCAACAGTACATGTATGACTATGAAAACAATTAAGAAATATATTACCGACATTGTTTGCACCTTTGCAGTATTTTTACTGTTATTACTACATTATATATTCATCCTCATTTTAGCAATACGGTATCTACACTAATTACTTTACGGCACATAGCAGTGAATGTGTTGCTAAATATGACTGAGTACGCAAGCATTTGTACTGGTTACGATGCCATTCTTCTTATCCAGAAACGGCATGATAGCTGACAAAAAATTCGAGCATCAAGTACCAAGGAGAGGGGAAACTGTTCTGAATGTACCGTGCGTGCCTATACTATAACCTGTTCACATTAAGATTAGACATAAACACAAACCTTTTTTACAGTCCGTTCAACCGATTTTGACTTCTATTCCGTAGGCTTAAGGATGACATTAGAGGCAAAAAAGTGGTTACAATAACAACTGTTTACTGCAGTTGCCATTTGTCATGCTACCAACGCAACATATGTCAAAAATTGTGAAAATTGTGAACAGGGTATAGTCGATTATTGTTTTACTGCAGAGCAAAAACTTTTTCTCATACAGAGAATGCCCGTGGCATTGATCACCACGCATGCTTAACGTGGATTTGCGATTTCAGTTTTTTTATTAAAGTTAAAGTCAAAGAATACTATTTCAAATAAACCATTTATTAATACCATTTTTTTTTATTTTTTTCTTTCAAGCTTGTTGCTTCGCCTTTGTGTCAATGTTCTACATCTGACTGTGAATACGAACAATCTGCACATCATATCTTATGGGAGTGTATTCTTTGGCAGAAATAACGTAATATTATGTTAGATAGGTGTACAGATACAGTACTACATCCGGAGCAGTTTATTATGCGGACCTTGTGAAAACTAGAACTAATTTCCGTGCGTTCAAGCGATTTAGCCATACCTATTATTGGAATCTAATTTAATGTAACAGCTCACTTTTTACGGCCCATTATTTGTGTCAATTATAATCCGTGGTGCTTAGCAACTGGGCTTCTCTGAGTTGTAAACGTCCCTTTTTGCCTATTGGCCTAGTTCTGTTCTGTCTCCTGCTTGATTTGGAGGGAAGTGGAAAATATGTTGTTCTTACTCCTCCGCTGTTCTTTTCTGATTAATTTCGTTGCGGGATCCAAGACAGTTGAATCGTTTCTCTGGGACTCGTCGAGCTTCATTGCTTTGGCGCTTTTCTGGTGGTCGCCACTGTTGATTCTGGCTTACAGGAGTTACAGTGGATTTTAACCGACTTAAAAAAAGGAGGTTCTCAGTTCGAGCCGTATGTTTGTATGTATGTATGTATGTTTGTCCGCGATTATTTCCCGTTTAGCTGAACCGATTTTGATGCGGTTTTCAGAAAAGTGTTTGTTACATTCTGGAGAAGATTTCAGTATACAACAAACAGAAATTTATTCAGCGCTTTTTGAAAAATAACAAAAGCCGAGAAGACATTTTCGTTTCTTCCATCTTTCCATCTTTGGAGGACTTACAATCTCTGTTTTAACTGTGTTGCCGTTCCTTAATGGATTTGGGTGATAAGGAGGCACTAAAAAGTGGAAAATAAAAACTTTTTTTAAAAAAGAGCCGCCTTCAAGAAAAAGTTCTGTGTTCTGTTTTTGTCACTTTTTAGTTTTTAATTTTAGTAGGTGGTTCTCTTTTTTCAAAAAAGTTTTTTTTTTTAAGTTTTTTTAAATAGTGTGGCGGGCTTGTCCCAAAAAACGATTTACGGCATTTTTGAATTATCATGGAGTCGGTTAGTTGGTTAGGAAGTTGAAGCTAGTTGCTTGTCCCAAAACGTAGGTAGGTCGCTATGGAGATTATCGAACAAGAAACTCCACGGACACTCTTTTTAACCGACTTCAAAAAGGAGGAGGTTATCAATTCGAATGTTTGTATTTTTATTCTTTTTTTCTTTAATATTTTTTTTATAAAATACTGGTTACATTATTCTTGTTGCTTCTATTTGTGAAAACAATGTAGGGAAAGAACGATACAAAAGATTTACAAAAAATTAACAAGACTTAAGCTATGGCAGTTATAGCCTGGCCGTTTAACTGAGACCGTTTCAAAAGTAGCTGCGTAGTAGTAGTGAGGAAGGGGTGTGGTGCCGTGAGCCAAATGCTCACTGATACGTCAACTTGTGACATCTGTCACTGTCACTGTCCAACACCATGCACCTACCTCAGAACAGTTACGAGGTCAGATAAAAGATGACCAATCTCTACTGATAGCGCCCGTTCACGAACACGACATGTGGATCAGGACCATTCACCTCAACCATTTTGAAGGGTATAATAAAAACTTTTTACAAAAAAGAGAAACGTCTTAAAAGACTAAAAAGTGATTAATAACTTTAGCACACAACACACTGTGACGTGTTTTGTTTCGTAGTCGGTGGCTTTGTCCTATTTGTTGTTTTGTATTGCCACCGACTCCCGAAACTAAAGTCACGTGTGTTCTGTTCTAAAGTTATATTCACACTCACTTTTTAGTTTAAGAAGGCGGGTCTGTTTTTTGTAAAAAGTTTTTATTTTCCACTTTTTAGTGCCACATTATCACTCAAATCCATTAAGAAACGGCAACGCAGTTAAAACAGAGACTGAAAGCCCTTCAAAGATGGAAGAAACGAAAATGTCTTCTATGTATATTTTTTGGTTTTTGTTGTTTTTTTCTAAAATCGCTTAATTAATTTCTATTTATTGTATAGGTACTGAAACCTTCTCAAGAAAGTAACATACACTTTTCTGAAAACCGCATCAAAATCGGTTCCGTCTAACGGGAGATAATCGCGGACAAACATACATACATACAAACATACGGGTTGAACTGAGAACTGACACTTTTCTAAGCCGAAAGTTTATGTTGTTATATGAGTGTACTTTGGAATTGCACAACGTAATTCCCTCATCCCCAGTCCATCATCGGACGAGCAGAGATACGGCTAAGCATTATCGCTTATGGTTGAAGTTCCAAGGTCTCGAAACAAGCGCTTTGCTTCCACATTTATTGTGCGAACTGCCAGACTGTGGATTTTATCTGTCCAACTCTCTGCTCTCCGATAAAATATAATTTGGTTATCTTCAAGGCATGAGTGAATCGGTTCATCCTTGGTAAGCGTTCTCCACCTTAGGCCGCAAGGCCTGTAGACAAAATCCCTTTTCTATTAGCGTTAACGTCAACGGAAAAATCATGAAGGGTCCTGGAGCAGCAAGTAACATAATATAAAAGTTCTTGTAGTTCGTTGTAACTTTGATCGATGTTTTAATAATAGTGTATTTTTTTAAATTGCGGTTTACGATTTATGACGTATTAAAAAAAAAACTACTTACTAGATCTCGTTCAAACCAATTTTTGGTAGAAGTTTATATGGTAATGTACATCATATATTTTTTTAGTATTATCATTCTCTTACTTTAGAAGTTACAGGGGGGGGGGGGGGGAATACACATTTTACCACTTTGGAAGTGTCTCTCGCGCAAACTATTCAGTTAAGAAAAAAATTAGATTAGAAACCTCAATATCTTTTGAAGACCTATCCATAGATACCGCACACGTATGGGTTTGATGAAAAAAAAATTGAGTTTCAGTTCTAAGTATGGGGAACCCCCAAAATTTATTGTTTTTTTTTTTCTATTTTTATCTAAAATCTTAATACGAACTGTACTTACCAAGTTTCAACAGTATTGTTCTTATAATTTCGGAAAAAGTGGCTGTGACATACGGACGGACAGACAGACAGACAGACATGACGAAACCATAAGGGTTCCGTTTTTTGCCATTTGGCTACGGAACCCTAAAAATGGTCTCTTCAAGATTACATTATTTTTAATGGACCATACCTGGTTACTAAATTATTAAAGATCAAAGTCCTAACTTTCTTTAAGTTTCTTTACGAAGATAAATTTTAAATGTTAGAACTAAATTTGAAATACTCCGTTGACCCTTGTACTGCTTTTACTGTTATACACTCATAAGCACAATATTTTGCGCGCCAGATAATTTCATACCAACAATAAAAGTCGCTTTCCAGCAACAAGTTTGCTCAATGAAATAAAATGTGTTGTTAACGGTTATGTTATGTGTCTTTTTATTCCCCGTACATTACCAGTATTTTTGTGTTATCCCCTAAATCAGGAGTCGGAAACCTTTTGAGGCGGAAGAGCCAATATTAACAATTTACAAAATTTCCCAGTTTTAGAGAGCCACAAAAAGGTTTATTTATTCAATATTATTATCGAACCGTCTAATGTGAGCTGGCATAAAACTTGAACGCGATGAATCATACCTTGCGCGCTGTTTAATTGAACGTCATGAGCCTTCATTCGCCATCTTTGGCTGTCATTCGATAGTTGCCGAATATAAAAAACTAGCGACCGGCTTCGCATTCCTCGATAAATGGACTATCCAACACAAAAAGATTTTTTTAATTTGAACAAGTAGATCCTGAGATTAGCGCGTTCAACCAAACAAACGAACTAATTATTCAGTTTTATAATATAAGTATAGATAGATGATCGATTGCACGATTTTCGCATATGGAACTGAGAGCTGCAACTTCACATTGAAGCGAGCCGCAGGTTGCCGATCCCTGCCCTAAATCATTAATCTCTAACCTTTTATTAAATAAAAAAACACAAAACTTGAGACTCGTTCATTGTCTGATCATATTTATTTAGAGCTCGAGTTTCTAGTGCGAGTTTTTCTACCTATGTATTTGAAGGTGTAACGATTCAAGTAAGAAATAATTATGATGTTTCTTATTATTATTATTACGGTGCAATTTTCATACCAGTTGCAAATGATGACCGAACGCGATTCGTACTCGTGCTAGGCGCTTAGAAGTCAAAACTTACTTGATTATATTTTTTGAAGTAAAGGTATTTTGAAGGTTCCTTACGTTGGAATGAAAACCAGAACCCCTATAGGATCACTCCGTGTGTCTGTCTGTCACAGCCAATATACTCCGAAACTACAGAACTGATTATTCATTATCATCATCATTAAATCAATTTATGTGAGTACGGATACATAACGTAAATGAATTTGAACATTTGGTCATTTGGGGGGGCGGGTCAATTAGGAAAATGAATTGAATCTTGTACTGTGGGATGCATTGAATGAAATAGATTATTATACGGGTCTAAATTATTTAAAAACATAACGATTTTAAGTTATTTAAGGAAATAGATGAAAATTTTCAAAATTGTAGGCTCACTTCTTAGTTTCAGAGATATGGACGGGACATTTTTCCAAAACTGAGAATGGAGTCTTAAATTTTAACAAAAAATTACAGTAAATAATTATGTATTTCTATAAATAAATATTTTCTGTATTTCTTTCAAAATTGAAGGCTCTATCTATTCTCAGTTCAAGTCGAAAACTTCTTTACTTATAAATTACTGGAAAACCAACAAGAAGTCTTATGATCTTAAAGATACATATTTTGCAGGTTTAGTGTATGTTAGAACATGTTTTTCAACTGCAATGTTTAGTTTGTGCTTGGGTTATTTTGAATGTTGTGTTAAATTTGTACGGTGCGGAACCTTTCGTGTGCGATTCCGACTCGTACTTGACCGGTTTTCAAATAAGTAATGTGATAATAATGCCTATCAAAGAGACAAACGTCACGTTTTTAATAATGAGTGCCTATATCAAAAATCTGCAAATATGTAGCATTTAGAAGTACCTACGTGCCGTAATTATGACTTACGTATTACAATTAAATAGGTTTTCTAAAGAACTAAGCAGTTTCCGAGAATGCCAACATTATTATTATACTCAATGTAATTGCATTGATATTATATACCTGCTATTACATTTTGTAGGTACAATCAACCACACAAACAAACTGCCAAGCCTTTTCAAAGTTATGTTGGGGCCAGCTTACAGTCCAACCGGATGCAGCTGAAAACCAGTGTTTTTAAATAAAGCGACTGTCTGTCTGACCTCCACAGCCCAGTAACTGGGTAACACGATACCTCTTGGTAAGACTGGTTGTCAGACTTTTTGGCTTCGTACTACCCATACATAATGACTGTCAAAGGTCTGCAAATGACAGCCAGTGGGACCAACCACGGAACAGATATGTTCCGTGGGATAAGTACTCTACGTGTTTTCCGAGACACGAAGGGGTCTCGGTAAGAAATGAATGGTCACCCTTCTTCGGACTAACCGTGGTAAGCGTAGCTTAACCATAACCGATCAATACGTACGGCTCTTACTTAGCCACGAGCCACAAACCAATGGCAAAATTGTTAACTACAAATCACGACCTCACTGCAACGACATAAATACACTGTCATTATCAAATTAAATAGAATTGTGTGGTTTGGTGTAGGTACGGTCACCAAAAGAGATAAGTATCCATGTCGCCGAAAATGGTTAAAGTTTACTTAGAAACCGATGGGTATTTATGAATAAAATAAAATACAATTAATACAGAATAAACAGTTCAATGATTTAATAAAATTTCATTTGAAAGCCTCCATTGGTTTCTAAGAAATCTTCAACTATTCCCGACGACATGGATACTTATCTCTTTTGGTGACTGTACATCACTTTACCTACAGACAAGGGTTAAAAGGTCGTGTGAGTATAATTACAATGACGACAGTAGCTATGATATAATATCAAACTATGTGATATATATTCAGGAAGCGACGACATACCTTTTTGGCGATATAATGTAAATTGATATAAAACTTTAAGTAAATGAAACAAAATCCTCACCTATGCACTTCCTAGGTCCGGCTCCAAACGGCAAATAAGCATAACAATGCTTTGAAGCTCCTTCGTCATCCAAAAATCTATCAGGATTGAAAGAATCTGCTTTCAGGTAATGGTCCTCATCCCTATGCAAAGCCAAAACAGGAACATTAATTGTTATTTTTCTATCAATCAACAAGCCACCTTCAGGGTGATAAGTCTTCGTACATTGTCTTGCAATAATTGAATACGGAGGATGCAATCTCAATGCTTCTTTTATAGCAACGTCCAAATATTCATCTCTATTGTGCATCGAAACTGAATTCCTGGATTTCTCTTGCACTTCCGGATTCAATGCTAGCTCATAGATCAATGCAGTTAACGCATTGAGACACGGAATATAGCCCTCAGTTATGAACGACGATATTATTGAATAGGCAAATTCTACATCCGAAGTACGGTTTCTGTTCTTCTCTTTAATTCCAAGTTGATAAACGTTACCCAAATTCTTTATTTGCGACAACAGTTTTGATTTTTCCATTTCGATCTTTGTCTTTGTAGAGGGCTCTCCAAAAATTGTTGCCAGTCCAAACATAATGTACAAAGACGGGAAAATATCCTTCAAGTAACTCTTAAATCTCTCTATCAATGAACGCTTTTGTATTGCTGATCTCACTTCCTTTACAACTGACCCTCCGTTACTGCCGAGAAGCAAATCTTCGAAGACTTTGTCCAATACCTTCGACAAAATCTCTTGAACGTTAGCATCACCATTTGTTCCCTGCAAACAGTCACTCAAACTCTCCAATTCACAGTCCATGTTACTCAATAAAGACTCGTACCCTTCGCGCAATAGGGTCCACTTTTCTCCGTCGGCGTAAAACAAATTGTGTCGTAAACAAACATCCTGAGATTTGTCCAAGCAGAGACCTCGACTATGGAAATTTGCGAAATCCGTTGACAACATCCTCTTTACCGTGTCGGGATCTTTCACTATCAGGTCGGGCATCCTGCATTTCACGCGACCTACAAACTTGTCTTTGGGATATTGGTTGTAAAGTGTGTTGACATCTTCGGTGCTGCTCCTGATTCCAAGGACTCTGTGGTAGTCGCCTCCAAAGAAGGGAACAGATGACTTGTAGGGCACATGGCGTACGTACCAGTAGCTGAAGAATTTGGTCACATAGTCGATGGTTAGAGCGATTATAAGCACGATGATTACGGCGAGATTTATCAGGAAACTTTCGAAAAACATGTTGCGTTCGGCCGCGGTGAGCTGTCGTTGGAGACTGTAAGCTTGTTGCAAGAACGTCCCAAAGTGGGTCGCCTACGGTACTATGAGTGATCTAAGAAGCAGTTGCGTTCATCTTCGTGGCATTGAACTTAACACTGATGCCGTAAATAATGCTGTTGTATTCTATGGCAGTTAATTAAAATAATTATTTTATACTTATGCATGCACGCACTGTTTTAAAACAACTATATTTTAGGTTTAATAAATAAATAAATTTTTAACAAATTTGATTTCTAATTGTAGATTCATTACTTTTAACATTCATCAAATTTCTGCTTACATTGTGGCCATAGATATCCGTGATTGTGGCAGTATATACTACATAGTATGTCAGTCAAGGATTTGAAGTATAATGGATTAGATATATCTAATTATGTATTCAAACGAAATCAGTCGGATTAATGTTTAAATATCTATTTCGGTGAATTTATGTTAAGTGACCTTGAGATAGAGCTGATGATATCAGCTCTATCTCAAGATACCGTAATGCTAGGATCAAAATCATCTCAAGCTTACTCCACTTAACATAAAGCTAATTCCAACAAAATAATGCTTAAAGACATTGAGTACTGAGTACGTTCACGTAGATAAAGTTACCATTCATTAAGTTTATGAGCTGTTATCAATGTGTCACTAAACGCAAGCCGCTGCCCATCAATTACATTAGATTAGTATCTCTATTAATAAGTAATGGGCCCTGCATCATAAAACACAATCTCAATTTATAAGTAGGTAATGATTTTGCATGATAAAACATAATTTCTACTAAAAACTAGTATCTACTTGGGTAGCTATAGATCTTGCTGTTTTAGTAGTTATTATACAAAGTTTCAAGTTTTATTCTTCCTTTCAGTTTTGCTCTAAAACACAATTAGGTAAAAATATTTACATTTTACGCATTATGCATTACTTTACTCAACAAATGAGACAATTTATGTAAAGAGCGAACATTGCCGTTAAAATAACCTAAAATTGAAATAATCAATAGAATAAAATAAGCAATTTACAGTTTACTGCTACCAAATTACCGGCATAAAGAATTTTAACAACTCCATCAGTAGAAACTGTAATTTAACGCCATCTAGTTTTTGTACTCTGTACTTTTACGTAATCAGAAACACTTTCACCATCTTTCGTAACAGCGCCATCTATGATACATGCATTGAAGTAGTTTTAAATTTAACACTGAGCTCTCATTGGAAGATGATAGTAATTACTTCTTTATAATACCTAACTGGTACATGACCCGTTCACCAGATGGCACTACAAGTATGTTTATCGATTTCAACTTTTCTTTTGTTGAATTCGAAATATTTTAACTATGGCTGCTACGTATTTTTAAAGCACAACTTGTCTTTTAATATTTTTGAATGAGCTCACCCAGGGGAATCCTACAACCATACACAGTTCGGCCGCGGAGCAACGTTACTGTGCTTCAGTTTGAAGGGTGCCGTCCGTCGGTACCTAATTACAGACAATGAAACATTCCAGCTTTGTCTCTGAAATGAGAGCGCATCTACAAGGTTTCTGGTATTACAGAGTCTATAACATATTTAATTGCCATTCAACAATATATTTATTTGAAATTCCATCTCAAAGACAAGTGAGACATGGGCAGGCTATAAAAATAATATAATAATAATAATGCCTTTTTATGCCTATATCTTAATCTACTTTTATACCATGAAATCATATTTACCAAGTCTCTGTAGATAAAACACAATTTCCATCTATTACATCGTAAATTTGACCCATCTATCATCAATATATCTAGCTGCCTATGTTTGTTGCTAGATAGCTACGAAGTCATTATTCATAGGGCAGTCCCACACAGTAGTTACTTCGGTACAGGTAGGACATATTAATCCGAGACAAAATGTAGGGACACCCTAAGGGGATAACTCGGTACAGGTATTGTGGCGGTTGGTCTTTTGAGACGAATATTACTGGTACGTGTTTTTTGTCCTTTCTGTCTCCAAATTAACCAGATAAAAAAAAAACAATTGATATGAATGTGTTTGGTGATTTTAGGCATAGCAGAGGAAAAACTGAATGTGCTATTGAGTTATTTCACCTCAATGAATAACTCAATTAACGAATGCATTTTGCTAAATCGGATAGAGTGACAATGATTTAGCTTAGTACGGTCGAATAAGCTATTTGGTTTACAGGCAAAAATATTCATCTTTTTACTACACTTAATATTTTTTTTATCACGTAGGTATCAGGGATACATAAGTGCTCGAGTTAAAAAAAAAACAATAATAAGTATACAATTTTGTGAGTGTAATAGAAATATGAATATTTTTGCCTGTAATCCAAATAACTTGTTCGACCGTACTTATTGCAATTTAAGTACCTACCAAGTATTATAGGCTGCGGTCATTAACCCACCAGTAAAATAAACCCAATGTGACACCTACCATTTTTTTTCCTTGCGCGTCCTACTCTACGAGTCTGGTTGCACTGACATATTAATTAGTTCAATACGCGAGGCTCGGAGCAACGCTAAACAGTAATCATAAGGAGCGAAGCAGTACACATTGCTATGCATACCTATCTGTCGCCTCTAGCCCCAAGGGATACACACAGATGCAGAGAAATCGTTCCAACTACCTTTAGTCATATAGGGGGTCATAAAATTGTTCATTCGGAATTGCTTCAATAAATAGTGAAGGTAGGAATAAAGCAGCAATTTACCGTTGGCTAAGGCTCATGATTCTAAAGATCAAGAAGTTCTAATTTTGAACTTGGACCGTTGTAAGTATGGACATGAACCTTTTTGTAAACCTTTTCCTAACCTTAGCTTTGAGTGACTGGAATAGTTGTGACAACCACAATGCTTTATGTTTTTAAAATATAATAATAATATGGATGCTGGATCATTTAAATAACTAGTTTTACAGCTGTTACTCCACTGTATTTTACCTAGATTCAGTAATCTTCTTTGTAATAAGGTCAAGTCACATCTCTAAATATATCTAGACCTCTCTTAACCATAGTCGCAACCACAAAGATCCAAGTCTGCTATACATTTGGATAATACAAACCTATGATTTTTCAATTAACTGTAAAGTTAGATATTGCTTTATTATTTTACTTAGAAGTAAAAAAAAATGTTGTTAAAATTGAATTTTTATTTATTTTGTCCCTTGCCTGTTGACATGACCGTTGAAATCATGTGGTCATTGTTTAAATGTTGTGTCTGCTAATTGGACATATAAGTGATGTCACAGTACCCTATTGCTAACACAACATTTAAGGGGGCATTGTTTTTATACCGCTTCTAAAAATGATGCCAATGGATTGGTGGAGTTTACACTCATATTATCTCAAAATGGTTGACCATTGACGTCATTATTGTTGATTATGACAGTTCCCGCGCTATTTGTTTTTCCAATCTAGAACCTAGAAGAAATCCTAATAGGGTATTTTACTCTATACGAGAAAAAATCTATAAATATGTTATTGAGACAGTTTAGGCATAAAGAAGTCGGACAATGTAAGTTTCAGTTCATAAAATAACAAAACAAATTTTTAAATTCAATTCAAAGTTTTCAATATTTTTAATCTGTTATAAAACACCGTGAAATAGTAGCGGCCATGTTATTACGCCATACGGCTGTGTAAACAAAAAATTGACAACTGTCAGTCAACCGATTTTCGTAATATAGGCTTTGAACTTTTATTATTTTCGTAACCAACGTAATTTTTTCATTATTACACCTATTACAAAATATGCTTTTAATTATTTTTAAATGATATACAATTATCATATTTAATATGAGCTCATTTGATACAAAACGAATTGACGTCATTTACGCTCAGCAATATTGACGTCATTTACGCTCAGCAATATCGCTTCCAGTAAGAGGCGTTTTCGTCAAACTACGCGCGAAATTTGAAAATTTAAAATTTAGATGCATTTTTATGTCACTTATCGATTGAATAAAAATTTTGTGTTTTTTTTGGTGGCATATTAGCACTACAGAATTTCATTGAGACACTTTTCAAAAATGGGTGTAATACCCTATTCAGGAGATCGACGTTCAGAAGTTCAATTAGCCCCGTAAAATGATTTAACTGTTTTGGTTACTGTAAAAAATAAATCAGACAAGAATAACGAAGGAGTAAGAATAACAGCAGCAGTAGAAGTGTAGCAGTATAGGTGACGATGTATGTTCAACTCAGGAGGCTACTAGTGTCGTACAATAAGTTAAAAGATACAAGTTTCAAATCGCTAAATGCACCTGAGGTAGCCACAATACGTATGTATGCAACTGTCCCAATGCAACGGCCATATGCAATTTATTTCCTACTAAATGAAGATGTAGTACCGCGTATCTAAAAATAGATCACATGCTACCTACAAATAGAGTAGCACGCAATAGTCGGCTGTCCCTTGAGGCTGTCATTTGGATGGGAGATATTACTCTATAGATTACCGTCTATCTTATATCGATATTTTTATCATCTGTGATGATTTGCGGTGATAGTAGATTTTTTCATTGTCATATTTGTTATGTTACTTGTTCTGTAAAACTACTACCAACTCTACTTTCACGTTTGTAGGTTATCTATCTGATTTAAACTTCCTACGTTAAGCTACTCTGAATTCTGAGTTAATAAATCTGACTTATTCTGAATTCTTCTGTATTTGGGATTTTGAAACTCTTAAAGCTAAATTAAAACAGACACAAGTTACACATATTAATCTATCAATTCTATCATCGATCTATGCGCGTGCGCATGATTCATCGTCCTGCAGGGTTGTCACAGAAATTATCTAAAATCTACATCCAGCGTTAGTACCAATGAAATAAAGTTGATTTTTTATTTAATAGATTGCGATTGCGATTGATATTGCGATTTATATTTTCTAATTCAGGATTTTTTTTGTATTTTTTGGTTTTAGCATAGACTGAACAATAATTGATGACGTTATGGCCAAATTCTGAAACGCTTCTCTATTTTAAGATGCCGTTAAGTCTCGTGCTATTACTGTTAAAATTGAGTAGCGTTTAAGAGTTTGGCCATTTGTGTTTTAAACTAAGTACCTATGTCACATACTGTGAAGTAAATCCAAACTTTAAATATTTACATATTTACAATGATACGTGTCTACGTATCTGTACACCACAAACTTGACAAACGAAAACCAAATACCTACTAAATCTATAAAATCATAAATAACAGCAAGCTTATACTAGTGAGTCAAACCAAGTCAAGTCTCGTGGTCGTAAGCGTGACTATTGAGCGTTAGGGTTCAATTACTATATCGGGCCAAGTGATATTGGGTTCGTTCATTAGAAATTTCTCATTAGCAGCCCTAAGTTTGAAAATTAGTGGCGTGACTCTCCCGTACCTCGGAAAAGCGTAAAGAAGCGGAAAGCTTAAAAAGCCGCAAGTCTTGGTGTCTGATCTTCCCGGTTGTGTGGAGTTACCGTTCCATTGGACTTTGATAGCAAAAGAAAAGAGAGTACACCTGTGCGCACACACTTCTACACTTAAATATCTCCTGAGTACTTGTAATGTCTAGTCCCCATTTCAACCCGTCGCCGTGGGAATCGTAGAAGGCGACAGAGAAATATTAACCGGAGTATGGGCAGCAGCGTCCTTCTGAGTAGGTACTGTAGAGGCTGCATGAGTTTATGATGCAATAGCCATTCAATAGTAAACTCTATGAGAGAATACTCAACAATCTTCTAGAATGAGTTCAAATCGTAGATTTGTATTGTTTTAGATATGACATAAGTCACTTCTTTGCCTGACCCTGTCACGGGCACACGTTAAAGTATCTTGATTACAAAGCAGTTCTAAATAACAGTGGTTTGACTCTAAGTATATATAGAATAAACCTCTTACACCACGCTACAACCCGGTACCAGTAAGAAACCCCGCAGTTGGACTTCTTACAAATTTTTGGAGGCGCCGGGTAGCGGGTACCTACCATAACGCCTACTGCACTCGCCAACGTGCGTTAGCCAACCATGGCGATTACGGCTTAAACCCCGCTTGGGGAAGACCTATGCCCAGCCTATGTTAAAGGTTGACATGATGACGATGACCTTGTCTATATACAGTCCGGCCGTCGTGACCAAAATTCGATCGGTAGAATATTGTTATTATCTTCAGCCCAACCCTGATACCACATGACATCAACCACAAATCTTGATAAACCACGCTTGCAAGGTCGATCATTACTCACTCCATTGTATTATCAAACAAATGTTCTATGACAACTTTAATTATTAGACTTTATTAATTGTTGTTGGCTTTATCTGTCTGTGGATCTAATGAATCACTTGGGATTCTTGCGCTTACATTAGTGCTTGAGATTTTTGATAAAGTTACTGTGGAATGTGGTACCTTATCATTTAGTTATGGCTCAAGTCTCTAGAGACATACATATTTTCTTAGATATACTGCCTAACCGTTTCTAGAATTACCTAACTCTCATCAATGTCATGTAAACTTTGAAAAAATGTATGGTATGTTAAAACCGTTATAATCTTTCAATGTCGGCCTAACTATCAGTCCTGGGAGCCACATGGTGTCGGAACAAAGCCTCAATCACATTGACAAAATTCCAAAAAACATAATAGGATCCATTGATGGACCTCTGGATTCCAAAAAGTCTGGATTCCAAAAAAATCCAATCAGAGACTCAGTGACCCCTAGCACAACAAAAAAAAAAGAAACACATCTACTCGTATAGTCGTGGTGACCGTTTCATTTGCGACGTAATCAAAAATCGAGATCGATTCCATTCAACAAAAGATCTATAGATCACTGATCGATCTCTCACTGTGCTCTGGAAAGTGATCTATTTGAGTGTATTATTGATTTTAAATCGGCCGTGGAGGTTCTATCACAAAGGGTTTTTGATGGGACATGGAGCTTAATAGATTTTTTTTGCAATTTCGTGATGTTTCAAAACATGCTTTTTTTTTTAACCTTTTCCGTAAATTTTTATGTCCTATCGTAGAATCAATAAAATAAAGTTGTTCTGATAGCGTTGAAAAAGCTTGCCTGCAACCTCACAAAACTAAACGGGGACAAAATCCGTAAAATACTAAATAAACACTTTTGTGCCATACAAGAAGGTGTGACAAACTGCTCTCTATGCAGAGGCTTCATGGAGGCGGAAGAAACGTCACAGCACGTGTTCATGGAGTGCAAGAGAGTGGCGGATCAACGGGCACAGATTCTCCAGTCTCCAGGATCTTTAGCGGAAGTCTGCAGCAACCTGAACAGGTTGCTCGCCTTCTGGGATGAACTGGGATGGCTGAAGTAAAAGAAGAAAACATTACAACGTACAATGATCCAATCAAGTGTGTGAAAAATATCCAACTAAACAATGTCCAATCACGAATAGATTCAAATAATTTTGTATCGATCTGTTCGGTTGTTTATAAAAAGTATCCTCAGAAAGAACCACAGAAATCAGAGGCTATCGTTTATCGCTTTTCATTGGTTGCCATGTTATCTCTTTATCTCCCTTGGTGACTAGTAGAGAATACCTAAGGCATTAAGCCTACCTTTCTACATTTGTGCATGAAGTGTAAATAAATCCATACTTTCCATACTTAATATTATAAATGCGAAAGTAACTCTGTCTGTTTCATTCTCACGTCATAACGGCTGAACCAATTTTGATGAAACTGGTATGAAGACAGTTTGAACCCTAAGATTATGTCCTTTCTTGGAGTTCAAGCAGTCTTCATTTTCATCAACTACTTTTTAATCAACGACTTCGTATGAATTCGCGATATCCGATATTCACGCAGACGATTAAAATATCAAGCTTCAACTTCAACAGCAACTTGAATTTTTGGTAAACAAACTACAATTTATTATCATCACAGCACTTTTTTTTTGCCATATCGCTCCGTCTACAAAATTACAGTCTTCAAATTGATTAATAAAAGAAGAACGCAAGGCGACACAATGTCGGTGATCCTGCGCATTACCCTAATGACCACAGCACTATAGGACCTGACCATACCCTCGTTTATTACCCTTAATAAAGGTAACGAGTTTTTTATAAGCTCATATTAGCTGTTTTTGGGTATAAGTGTGGTACAAATTATATGTCTAGGACTAGGGTTTTCGACTGGTATGGTATGGTCAATGATCCTAATAATATTATAATCGGTTGGCAATAGATGGTTATGGTTTTCACGCATGAGTAATTCTTTGTTAAACATTTTTGGATTAATATTACTTTAGACAGTGTCTTAATTTGCATACTAGTGGAAGGTAATTCATACTAGTGGAAGGTAACAAAATCTGGGTATACAAATTAGTGTTGTTGCTACATATTAGGTTAGGTTATTATCTGCCGTCTATAGCCAAAAATTAATAACACCACTCGATAGCTATCATAAGCAATTTGAAAAGTCCCACACCAAAACTGTACGTGCAGTTCTGTACATTGAATGATTTCCTGCGTCGGCAAATTGAAGGGATCCTAGTGGTCGGAGTTCAGTGTTCTGTTCTCTCCTCCACCGCTCAAAGAGAATATTACCCGTGAAGTAGGTACATGTATTCACGTAAATCAGGGCCGTGTTCACGACACACAGCCGCACTCCGATTTTTTGCCAATTTCTTGTATGAAAATATTGGCGCTTGTCTGTACATAGGTACTTGCTAGTGTAAACTCGTAGGTCAATGACGTAACTAGATAACATGACTTTTAATTTCCCTCCGATCTGAAATAGTGACACCTACACACTCATTTTAACAACAACTTTTATTCCGAATTATTTCTGAAATATTAAAAAAATACAGCTATTCCCTACACAAAAGCACTACAACACGATAAAATATTTATAACAGCTCATCATTTTTAACCGATTTCAAAAAGGAGGAGGTTCTCAATTCGGTTGGTTTTTTTTTTTATGTATGTACATCGATTACTCCGAGATTTATGATCCGATTTAGGTGATTCTTCTTTAGTTTGATGCGGAATTGTTGCCATTTGGTCCGATATAAAATTAACATTATATAGCCCAGTAGTTTTCATTTAATGACAATTTTTTTTATTTTTTATATATTTATTTTTATGTTTGACCATGCATAACTTTTTTCAGTGCAGTCCGATTTCGATGATTCTTTTTTTAATTGATAGAATTTACATCAAATTGGTCCCATAAAAATTTCAAGAAAATATTCCACCCCTAAGGGTTGAAAATTAAGGGATGACAGATTTTCTTAGTGTCGCCGTTTCGTAATTAATTTCTTTGATGAGAAGTAGGCACTAAAAAACGAAAAAAAAATTTTTTAACAAAAAGACAACCGTCTTCAAAAAGTATAAAATAACTTTCAATTCGCAAGTCGGTGGCAATACAAAATAACAAGCAAAACCAAAGCCGCCGACTTGCGAATTGAAAGTTATTTTATACTTTTTGTGTCATAAAAAAGTTGTTTGTGTTTTATTATCGGTAGTGAATTAAAAGTCAGCCTGTATCAGAATCTATTTACTTTCGATGAGTCAAATTCTGTTCCATATTTGAAATATCTGATGAATGAATATTCAGCAGATATTTCAAAAATGGAACATTCTAAGTGATGAAATAGGCTCCTACTGCCACACTCAGAGACGTCACTTAATAATAATGAATAATTAACTTTAATTGACCAACAAATCTTGTAACGCTGGCAAAAAGCGTCAAAAATATGTCGGATTGAGAAAATTTTAATGTTGTTGACATGTGCCAAGTTATGTTGGTCAAATAAAGTTAATGATTCATTATTATTAAATGACGTCTGTGAGTGCGGCAGTAAGTGTCTTAAAACTTAATACGATCAATTCGACAAACATTGGACACCATTTTCACCCTTTTAATTGCCTTAAAGGAATTTAATAGAACACCACTACCTATGTCCAAAGCCAAACTCCGAACAAGTTGACTTTCTGGAAATTGAACTAAGATAATGACGAAAATGACACTCAACAAGGTCCAAAATCACTTTACCAAAATCAATGAAGCGGTACCAGGGTACCAGTTACAAAAAGAGATCAAATGAACATGCGATAGATACGTCACAGGCGATAGCGTTAGATTGACGGCGCCAGTAATTTCGTAAGCTGTGTGGCGATGCGCACGAGATCACCGCGCATGCACCGAGTAGTAGATTGAATGAAGACTGGATCTTATTTATATGGAAGGTGTTTGGGATTGCGTTTACAGTTGCACTGTAAGTGGTGTTAAAATTAAATGAATAAAAAATAGGTAGTTAATTTTTTTTGTCATTTACATTCGGGTAGACGAAAATTCTATTACAGAACTTCTCGAACAATATAACCTGCTCTTAGCCCTGAAAACCCGATTAATTCTTAATCTATACTTCCATATTAATATTATAAATGCGAAAGTAACTATGTTTGTTACGCTTTCACGATGAAACGGCTGAACCGATTTTGATGAAATTTGGTATGAATATAGCTTGAACCCCAGGGAAGGACATAGGCTACTTTTTAATACGCGACTTAGTCTGCATTCACTATAACCGATATTCACGCGGACGAAGTCGCGGGCAAAAGCTAGTTAACTATTAAATTGGATATTTAGTTGCTTTGAAAACCATAAAATATAGTGTGTATTAAGTTGGCAAATAACAACGACTGCTACTACAAGGGACGTGATAGGTATAAATTGCTGTACAAAATGTTTACGGGAATCATTTTGACAGCTAAAAATATGTTAATTGATTGATGAAAATAAGTTATGACTACACAAAAAACTTTTCATACCCATCATATTAATTACTAAAACGAACACCTTACATAAAATACAACTCTTCCAAAATAAAGTAATCTAATAAAGCCCAACTATTTATTGCTATATTACCGACGCGAACGCCGAAGGACCAAATAAAAATGCAAAAATAGTTAGAAGTTGACCTTGCGGTCTTTTGGACCGTTATAGTGATCCCTTTTTTTGCCGCAAAACCATGGGGCGCAGCTATTCCTCTGATCTTTTTAAACGCAAAAGGAGCGAATGATATAAACATTATAATGGAGCTAACACACTGGGGTAAAAGGTATATACAAGTTATAATAAAATAAAAAGTCAAAAATTATTAATGAATGTTACAAATGAATATAAAAGGCTTTTTGGTTAAAGTTATGATTCAATAGCAAGTAGATTATTTTGATTTGAACTAACAAGGTAAAGGTTTTGATTTTAATGAAATTATCGCACAAATTGTCTTTTTTACACCATGTAGGTACTGAATTCAGATTCAGTAGCAATATTGTTATGTTGCTTGAATGTTACTTTTTTTTTAATTACAACATGTATCTACCTGTTGTAGCAAAATAGTAACAGTTCGTAGGAGAGCCGAGGAAAAAGAAAAAAATATTTCCGTTTTCCACCACTTAGTTTACGTATTGCCTTGTGTAAGTAGTTTTCTATAACTGAAGTATATAGTCATGTGTTACATTAATATCTCGAATACCATTATCATACATCTGCCTAGCTTTTTCCTAAGTCGGTTTTCAGTCCAACCGAATGCAGCTGAGTTACCAGTATTTTTCATGAAATAGGCTGCCTATCTGACCTCTCCACAACCCATTTCAGCTCGAATACTATAGGCGACAACAAATAAAATACACCAACTTTTTATTTATTTATGTCGAGCAAAAATTTACTCTTCAAGTAGTCTAGTGTACAGTGACCCCAACAGGTTTCTCCGGGACGCTATGGCGAAGACAGTTTTGACTATAAATAAGTGTTGTATTGTATTCAATGTAGCTACTGTTTGCCTGGGCGGCAGACCACAAAAGAATTTGGAATCTTTTTACAATAACTAGCCATGCCAGCCGGTTTGGTTCGCATAATCGAATAGGTGAATGGTTTTTAGTAGATTTCTTCTTGTTTCGTATTGAAATTATTATTGTTGGCTACATTGTTGTTGTAATTTAATTTGTATATTTTATTTAAATGATGGTCTCTATTTTTGCGTTCATAGTTATGTAAAAAGTTTGAATACGTTCAGGCAGCTGCATTGCTATTATTTCAGACTTCAATCGTACTTTTAAAATAACGGGTGGTTGGCTATTGGTAAAAAGTTGCTTTTACCAAAACCGTCGTTTATGTTTTTCAACATTTCACACATTTAATTTTCTTAATCAAAAAATTATCATCAAAAACACATACACACATACCTACACACATTTCTTTCACCAACTTAATATAACTGTGGGACCGAGGGCCGACATTTTTTTGCTTAGAAGCTGCTACAGTTATCGTGCCACAAGATTTGGGCCGTATTAGCGACGCACACGCATCGGTGCGTCATTATCAAGGTGATATGTGCGTGATTTGTGATGTAAAAAAAGATTTAAGAAGTCAGGTGTAAGATGGTTGCATGGTATATTTATTATTCATACTGCCGAACCGACTACTGTGTAGTGGTAAATGGAAATGTACTTTGCATATTTCAGTAACAGTGGCAAAGGGTTAAACTTTTTTTTTGTTTCTTCACCGTTGTAGGTACTTTTCTGATTAATCCAATCTAAGACAAATTAAACGTTTCTCCAGAACTGAATAAAATCAAATCAAATCAAATCAATGTATTTATTGCTGAACATAGTTTAAATATATTTGACGATGTTGAGTACCTAAATGCGCAGTTCATTATGTCCTACCAATTAAGGCATGCAAAATATTATTTTTTGATCAGGTATTCATTTCAACAAGAAGAGATAAATATTTTGAACAATAAAGACAACCGCCTTCAAAAAGTATAAAATAACTTTCAATTCGCAAGTCGGCGGCTTTGATTTTGCTTGTTGTTTTGTATTGCCACCGACTTGCGAATTGAAAGTTATTATAAACTTTTTGAAGGCGGTTGTCTTTTTGTTAAAATTTTTTTTTTTCGCTTTTTATTGCCTACTTCTCATCATAGATATTAATTACGAAAAAGCGACACTAAAAAAAATCAGTCATCCCTTAATTTTCAACCCTTAGGGGTGGAATATTTACTTAAATTTTATGGGACTAAATCTGAGGTATACACTATCAATTAAAAAAGAATCATGTAAATCGGACTACACTAAAAAAAGCTATGCATGGTCAAACATAAAAATAAATATATAAAAAATTAAATAATGTTCATAAAATGAAAACTACTGGGCTAAAAAATCTTAAATTTTTATGGGACCAAATGGCAACAATTTCGCATCAAACTAAAAAAGAATCACCTAAATCGGATCATAAATCTCTGAGTAATCGATGTACATACATAAAAAAAAACAACCGAATTGAGAACCTCCTCCTGTTTGAAGTCGGTTAAAAATTAAATTAATTTTAAAATCATTCAAAATATCAGTGATGTCAAAAAATAAATCTCTGTGCCTCTGCGCTTTTTGTGGTCGCCACTGTTGATTCTGACTCACTGGAGTTGCAGTTTGGGAGTAGTGTAGAGGGTTTGTCAAAAAAAAGCGGAAAAGTGCGAGTCGGACTCGCCCATTAAGGGTTCCATAGCAGCAAGTAACATAATATAAAAGATTTTTTATTTTTATATTTGAGTTAATTGAATGTAAGGTAAATTGCGGTTTACGATTTATGACGTATTCAAAAAAAACTACTTATTAGATCTCGTTCAAACCAATTTTTGGTAAAAGTTTACATAGAGTACAGACGCCAGCACATCAAGCCATACTTAACTGTCAAATTTTCCCAATTAAATATGAACCTTATACTTTTGTAATAAAGTTGAAAATATATCAAAGAAATTTGACAGATTGTAGTAGCTTGATGTGCTGGCCTCTCTACATCATATATTTTTTTTAGTTTTATCATTCTCTTATTTTAGAAGTAACAGGAGGAGGGGGACATATTTTACCACTTTGGAAGTGTCTCTCGCGCAAACTGTTCAGTTTAGAAAAAAATGGTATTAGAAACCTCAATATCATTTTTGAAGACCTATCCATAGATACCCCACAAGTATAAGTTTGATGAAAAAAAAAATTGAGTTTCAGGTCTATGTATGGGGAACCCCCAAAATTTATTGTTTTTTTCTATTTTTGTGTGAAAATGTTATTGCGGTTCACAGAATACATCTACTTACCAAGTTTCATTAAACAGCATTGTTCTTATTGTTTCGGAAAAAAGTGGCTGTGACATACGGACGTACAGACAGACATTTTTGACGAATCTATAAGGGTTCCGTTTTTTTGTCATTTGGCTACGGAACCCTAAAAAGGGTTGAATATAGCCGTGAGAGGAAAGCCTTCCTTTGTTGAACCAGTCAAAGTGGACAAACCAGACTGACGTAGGAGGGCAATCTTGCAACTTTAAAAATGATCACTCATCGCCTAAAAGATAAACCTTTACACCAATAATTTAATACCAGCCTGATATTGTCCAGGGCAAAGGCCTCTTGTGATACAAAGAAGGCATGAGCATTAATCACCATGCTTGCTCAAAGCGGATTGGCGATTTCAGACATTTATTTGTCGGATCGTAAGGATTTAGTCCGTTAGATACGGTCAACGTGTAGGCAGAAGATGGATTTCGTGCAATGCAAGCACACTGGGTATTGGGTACCTTATACACGGCGTTTATTAAAACCACAATTTAATACAAACTCAAATTAAATAAACTTAGACTCAAATTAAAATAGACATAGAAACACTTTAATACAACGAATCGAGTACAGTTCCGGGACGTCTTAGCTCCGATGCGATCAGACACTGGATTCTGAATGTCCTGCTCGCTGTGTGCTGGAAACATCACGACTCTGTAGAAGCGCGCCAAAATGGTGGTGGTAGATCACGTGTTGTCGCTAATGGCGGGCTTGCGATTTGTTTCATGTCTGTACTAATGACCGAATACGACATATTTATTAAAAGTCCAGGTTTTCTCACGATGTTTTCCATCTCCAAAATACAAAAACCAATGCCTACTAGTTGGAATTAATAAAACCGTTAAACTTCCAAGCACGTCAATACCAATCATCTGTTTCAGTATGATAGTTAAAATCTTATTAAACCAATCCAAATTTGGTCACTTCCAATATAGTCTGTCCATAAATCTAGCCCCCATCAGACATATGAATGGGGTTGGCTACTAAAGTTAATAAATTAATCGCTCGTGATACAATTATTATTGTAATGATCGGCTCCCGTCTGCCAGACTAAAATAAAATAGATAGTATCGTAATTGAATCTCTCGTGGTACACGTTACGAAAGAACTGCCCAACTGATGAACTGCTATTTTTCACTGTTATTTTTGATAGCTGCTAATTATAACGTTGGCAGAGTTAAATACATTAAAAATTTCGTAAATAACACCTTTTAAGTTTACCTGTACTCAAAGCTGTTTGAAATTAAAGATTATTAGTATTATTATTATAACAAAAGAAAATATGTTACAAATCTTCATTGTACTTCAGTGCCAATTCCGTGTACTTCAGCAACCTACAGTGAAAAAGATCTAACTCAAAGAAGTAACATTAAGTAATTCAAAAGTTAAGGACCCTCAAGATACAAGCTTTGCTTAGTTTTGGGATCAACGGTTAAACCAAAAATTTGTGGATTCCTAATCAATGTCAGGACTATGCCTTAACTCTTTAGTGATCTACCGAAAAAGTCCCGTCTCTAAAAAGACTACCACATCCATTAAATTATGCAAATGGAGTTACTGGTGTTCAATTAACAAGCCTGAATTATGTTCCGACTAAGCAATAAGGTATCCGCCGTAAAATTGACTTCGACGTTAACAGTAAATTTAGTAATTAACATTTTTAGTTAATTTAGGGTTAAATTCATCTCCGCATGTCGTATTTTGTTTCCGTCGGTCATCGATAATTTTATAATTAACTAATTTTATGTACTTTCTCGTAAACACTTTCACTGACATCATAGTAATTAAGGCAAGCTTCGATAAGTGTTAAAAAAAAAACCTATTTAGGTTAATTTTGTCATGAGTTGTTGGAAAAATAAGTCACATTATTTGTAATAGAGTATTGTGGAACAGTAACAGCATCTGTTCCTCAATTCTTGCCCATCACTAGAGAATACCCTCAGTCTTCTAGAGCTGTACCACATCGTCGCTAGCAAGTTTATGGTTTTTTGATCTAAATCTAAAATTGCTTTAGCGTCTCGATATTGCTTCTTCAATTACTTACATCAAAAATTCTATAGCCTCGTGTTACATGTACCGTTTTATAGTGTTTAATAATAGTTTTAAAGATTGTTTTTCGTTAGTTTTATAATGTTTTTTCATCAGGTCAACCTTTAGACGCGCACTGCTGAGCATAGGTCCCTCCAAGGAGGGTTCAGCCGTAATCGCCGGTTGGCAGATGCATGTTGGCAATCGCAGTAGGTGTTATGGAACTCAGAAGGACGCTGCTGCCCATCCTCTGGTCAATATCCCACTGTCGTCTTATACGACACCCACGGGTAGACATGGGGTGGTGCTATTCGCGACCGGCACCACACGGACAAATGTTCTTTATGTATGTGAATATATTGTACAAGGTTATGTACGGGCACGAGCAAGTACCAATTTGTCTTTTCAATTTCATAAGTATGTACTTTCTAAGTCATAATGAAATTTAAATAAAAGAGGTAGTTCGGGATCTGGAAACAGACATAGGTATATAGGTTTCGTTGTAATCCGGCTTTTGATTTGTGTCTTCGAAAACCGACATTCGTGCAGAGATTCTAATAAAACTTTATTTGTATCCACACAGATCGGTATAAAAAAGAGAGATCAGACTTTAAAAATCTTCTGATTTACTTTATCAAAAACTGTGATACATACCAAAATACAATCGTGTCAATCATGTATAGTAAACGTAAAAAAGAACACTAAAAAATCAACGTAAACCAAGCAAAAACCCAAAGCCTAAGCAAATACTTATTATTTTTAATTAAAATTCAAAAATCAAGTCCAATCGGCTCCTAAAATAATACCAATCTAAAACATAAAGTGACAAAACCATATAATCAGGCGGCTAGTAAACTCAAAATTGATCTCAAGCAGACGGTAGCTGGTTCAAGTCGCATCCCTGATTATAGTAATTTCTACCACGTTCCGAGTAGCCATTTGCTTGATATTGCGTTGGTATCGATTTCATTAGATAGGCTCAGATTTTTATAATAAAACGTGCCGGATGGTATATGTAAACTTTTTGTAACTGGAGTAGTAATTACAATGAGTAGGTGGTGGTATCGGTATTTGGTGTGGCCTTAGAAGTAGCGAGTGATATGGGGTCATGATGTCTTGTACATAAATGTACCTCTTGACTTCCTTTTCTACTCTATAGATAAGTATTACGGTTATAAATCCGTTGTTTTTGTTATTAAAAACAACGGATTTTCGATTCCATTTTCTTTTATTTAAATAATCGTGTCTTTATTTTGTTTCGAAGAAAAAGGACGACTTGGTTTCAACAAAATAAATATTGCTTGGCTTTTCTTATGTTTTTTTTCGCAATGATGGAAACATGTGAATGTTCAAAATTCAGCAACTCTTCTTATAGTTTGGACGAAAGATGAGACTAGAGCGTCTCTTATTTCTGCGACCGCAGATAAAATTTGCGCCTCTTATTTCTGAGACCAAAAATAAATTACCGTCTCTTCTTATTTCAGCGACCAAGAATAAAACCAGTGTCTCTTCCTATTTCTGCGACCAAAGATAAAACCAGCATCTCTTCTTATTTCTGCGACCAAAGATAAGTTACCGTCTCTTCTTATTTCAGCGACCAAGAATAAAACCAGTGTCTCTTCCTATTTCTGCGACCAAAGATAAAACCAGCATCTCTTCTTATTTCTGCGACCGGAGATAAAGCCAAATTATCAGCTCGTGAGAGTGAACTTATAAAGCTTTAGACCAGCCAGTATCCTTTAGCTAAAAAAATAAACACAGTTCACTTTCACCGCCAACTTCGTAGCCTAATCCAATAGCCGAAGTACTAGCAACATTAATGATCGCATGCGCAGACAGCGATTGATTGATTGAGCGTTTTATTGGCGTCAGGCGAAGCGTCTCTATGTGATTATCAGAAGTCGACTTTATTAGGGCACTGTGTTCATGCGATGTAAAATGATCACCAATATCGAGTACGTGCTTACGTATAAGATAGCTATAGCCAGCGGCTCTGATTGTATATTAATTAAAAATGGAGTTGATGGAATGATTTTAGAGGTACCTAGTTGATTTTGTATTAGATGGAGGGAGGTTTAAGATACATTTCCTGTTCTTGTTAAGGTTTCGTACCTCAAAAGGAAAAAACCGAAACCTTATAGCATCACTTTGTTGTCCGTCTGTCTGACTGTCTGTCTGTCCGTCTGTTTGTCAAGACCCTTTATCTCGGGAACGTGTAGAGGTAGCGAGTTAAATTAAAACCATATACTTAGGTCCACGATCCATTGAAGCTGTAAAAAAATTAAACTTCTAAGTTAGCGTGAAAAAAAGATTTGTATATGTCGCAAAAACGTACATTTTGACACTCTCAAGGGAATCAAAACTTATAGGATACTTTCCGTTGACCTAGAACTATGAAATTTGGCAAGTAATTTCGTCTTATACTATAAATACAGGGAAAAGTCTGAAAATTATACATTTGTAATTAAAACAAAAAAAAAATCTTTATTTATAACGAGCTTTTGTCCGCGATTTGGTCCGTGTGAATGTCGGTTATCGCGGATGCAGACAAAATCCCGGATTGAAAAGACCTTATGTGCTTTCCCAGGGTTCAAACTATTTTCATACCAAATTTCATCAAAATGATTTAGCCGTTTCATGGTAGAAGCGTAACAGAGTTACTTTTTCATTTATAATATTAAAGTATGGATATGTACTACTTTGTACGGAACCCTCAGTGAGCGAGTCCTCCGAGTCCGAAAAAGCTATATTCGCTATATTGCTTATTTTTAGTTGACGACCTATTATTTATAGGGTAGCAATAAAACGAGTGACTGTAAATTACAATTTTAAGTGTCAAAATTAATTAATTTGGGTTATATAATTACTAAGTGAGCGACTGACTGTAAGTGACGAAAAATCAACAGAATAGTATCTTACAAACATTAATTTGAGTTACTTAAAATACAAAATGAGCAGCTTCATAATATTTGAGCGACTTAATATTTGTTTGAGTGTCAACGTTACGTAGCAATAAAACGAGTGACTGTAAATTACAATTTTAAGTGTCAAAATTAATTAATTTGGGTTATATAATTACTAAGTGAGCGACTGACTGTAAGTGACGAAAAATCAACAGAATAGTATCTTACAAACATTAATTTGAGTTACTTAAAATACAAAATGAGCAGCTTCATAATATTTGAGCGACTTAATATTTGTTTGAGTGTCAACGTTACGTCCTGCATTTTTTTCAATATTTGGCAAATGTATTTTTTATACTGAGCGGCATTTTATCTTAAATTAAGTGTTTCGAATACAAAAACCACTTTGAAAAATACACTAATGAGCAATTTAGCGATAAGACATTCACGAGAGTTGAATGTTCAATACAAACTTCAATACAATAGAGGGGATCTGGCGCTCGGCGGCCGCTGCCGCGGCACCGCTCGCTGCGCTCGCTCGCCTTCGCGCTTTGATGGTCACAGTTCTAACCTAACCTAACCCAAACGACCCACCATACCACCAGGGGTATGGCCTGTGGTACGGTGGGCCACAGGAAATCGATTCTATCTTAATATTGAAGTTGCCCTCTCTGTATTTCCAGTCGCTCACTTAGTAATGTAGTCGCTCGGATAAAATTTTAATATATGAAATGGATTTATCACAATCCACTTTTTGTAAGCTTGTTCTGGATTTTATTATTAATCAATATTCGTCGTTAGTTTAGTTAATTTTTCGCTTACTCAAATTCATACCGCTCAAGTTGTCAGTACAGTGTGTGACAGTATGTCATCATCAGTCGCAAAGCTTTTTTTTTATCGCTCGTTTTATAATTCCCCTTATTTATAGTACTACTAATGACACCAGCCTATCTATGGCCACAAAATATAGAGGGTACAGAAGGACCGCTCCCGCCATCTTCAAAATGATTACCTAAACTTGCCATACTCACTAGGGCAGCTACTGAAGTGACTCTGTAGGTTTTATTTGTGACAATATGAAATTTTATTGACACTGGTTGGAACTCTTTGCAATTTTTTAAAACCAAATTTACTCGATTGTCTTGAACAATGTCTCTTATTTATTCATTTAGACAACACATGACAGTCGAGTCTGAAATCTGCTTGAAACTGCTTGAGAATGCCTATAAACGTAATGTCAATGTGTGCGTGGTAAAAATGGCGGTTTGTTCTGAGCGGTCTCTTTGCTCGGGCGCGACACAGTCTTACGTACATTGTGCTATGGCCCCCCACAGGGCACAGGCCTCTTCTTATACGGAGAAGGCACGAGCATTGCTCAAGACGGCTCAGAGATTTCAGACTTATATTCGTCAAGTCCAGGTTTCACGATGTTTTCCTTCACCAATGTCAGTGATGACCAAGATAAACTTAGAAAGTACATATTAAATTGAAAAAGTGACATTGGTCTCGTGCTCGGTTGCAAATCCGCAACCTCGTGCATGAGAGGCAAACGCCTCAACCACTGGGTAGCTCATGACATCTAATTATACTACCAAAACGGCACTGATGCGCAAGAGTGTTTACTGCATGACTTCAGTCTTCTATACTAATATTATAAAGCTGAAGAGTTTGTTTGTTTGTTTGTTTGGTTGAACGCGCTAATCTCAGGATCTACTGGTTCGAATTGAAAAATTATTTTTGTTTTTGATTGTCCATTTATCGAGGAAGGCTATAGGTCCATGCGAAGCAGGGTCGGGTCGCTAGTTTATGATAAACTGCCTAAGCTTTGGAGAGAAATGCCGCTATCATTATTTAAAAACAGGCTCCGAAGCTTTTTAACCAATAAAGCATACTATACTGTCAGCGAATTCCTAACTTACTGAGAAAGAATTTTGAACAAGCCTTGTCTATCTTTATAACTAATATAAATTTGTGTTACAGTGATCTAGATAAGTTGTGCAAGGCAACAAACGTTTATTATTTTAGAGTCAAATTATAATATTTTTTACATGCTTATCAGCAAAATATGGCTGAACCTACCTTTTATCTGTTTATCACCATGTACAGTCAACAGCAAAAGTTGATGATCAAAATCAGACATTCAATACTAATTTACTAACACTAATTTGTATAATTTATGACTAGTTTATTTGTTAAAAGTATGTGATTGTCACACACATACTTTTGAATCACTTCGACGCTACACAGTTCTGACGCGAACTCCGTTCATTAGTACTGAATTTCTGATTTTGATCATCTACTTTTGCTGTTGACTGTACTGTACCCGTATTTGCAAAATAAATGACTTACATGCTACTGTAGTTTAAATTGTTTCAGTCCATTCTAGACCGAATTTTAGAAATCTAGGCTGTCATTAGAAGCTCCTTGACATTCGATAAGGGTAGTCAGGTTTTACAACTGGTTTTACAAAAGTGTAACGTATAACCTTATAGCAACTAGGTTGAGGAGGTCAGATAGGCAAGAAGAGCAAAGGACTGTAAACCGACCCCAACATAGTTAGCTAAGACCTAGGCTTAGACTAAGACCTAGTTGATGATGATGATATATTTTGTCGTCATTCTTATAACAAATTACAACGGAATGTTATAAATAAATTACAATATACAGAACGGAAAATGTGGCAACATTGTTCAAGATTTTGAAGACGTAAATAATTTGCAACAATGTTTTACTTAATTACCTTTAATCGCAGCAATTAGCGTTATCTTAAGCGAAATAAAATGTCATGAAAACGTTTGATAATAATTTAGTATGTACTTAGGTACTCATGCACATTCCTTAAACAAGTTCTATGGTCCTAATGATAAACCGATGTTAGTAAATATTGTTTTAATTGCTCTATTAAGCAGTAAGTGGGAGGAATCATACTTACATTGGATAATTAAGCTATTCAATAATTACACTCATTAGCATTTTATGCAAACCAATGTGGTTCTCTCTTTAGACTAAGTATCTAGGTAATAGAAATGTATCGTCTTCTTTTACATATTTCAAGTTTTAAATTGAAAAGAAGCTGATTTTTCATTGAAATCGAATCCAATTTTTACCTAAGTACATGGATGGGGGTAATTAATGTCTACCATTGACGTATAATTATTTGTTAATATTGTAACAAATAAATCAATAATACGCGCCGATATTTAAAATATCTTGCTGCATTTGGTAGAAAATAACATAAATCGGAATACCCAGCGGTCGTAATTACACCAATGCACCTAACTAGAGAATTACAATGAAGATTTGACGAAAACGACGAAAATGGATAAGAACGATGATGTTGGTGCAGTAAGGTGTATAAAATGTCTATCTAGAAAATTCAATTCTCTGCAATCCAGTTTACTGTCAAGATTTTGAGTCTTTCAAGTCCATTTTAGGGTTCCGTACAACGAACACACACTTGGACACAATGGGAGCCAACAACAGGTCCTTTTACTAAAGCTCCGCTCCCTGTTCATCCATCTGCCACAGGGCTACATCTTTTAAACCAAATTATGTAGAC
Source organism: Charanyca ferruginea (assembly GCA_947361185.1). NCBI lineage: Eukaryota > Metazoa > Arthropoda > Insecta > Lepidoptera > Noctuidae > Charanyca > Charanyca ferruginea. The sequence continues at coordinate 6,301,786 of OX376062.1, forward strand.
ACTTGATTTTATCACCGACTTAGATATTTCATGGCCTTTTCTACATTTTTTTTTTCAAAAATATTAAAAGGAATTTATAGGTAGTGTTAAATATAATATTGGACGTTAGTTTTTTGTCTGTCACAAAAAACTAACGTTGTGGTGTGTGTGTATGTGGTGCCGGCCACGAATATAGCATCACCCCATTTCTACCGGTAGGTATCGTAGAAGGCGAGATTGGCCAAGCATGGCGATTACAGCTGAACCCCCCTTGGGAGAAACCTATGGCCGACCAGCGGGCGTCTAAAGGTTGACATGATGATGGTGATGTTGATAGGTTGATAGGTTCTATCGGTAATCCAGAGTCTATTGTAGTTTACCGACACTCACTAAACTAATTTTGGAACGAAATTCCCTAACGCGGCTTACAGGCAGTGCGAATTAATAGAAATCGTCACGTAATGAAATGCGTGTGTGTATGTGTGCGTGTATCGAGCCTACTACAAACAAATGAGCACATATTATTATTTATATAATAGCTAGGTGCCTAAGTATAAATTATTATTATTATTATATTATTATATTTAGCCTGTACTGTCCCACTGCAGGGCAAAGGCCTCCCTCCATTCCTTCCATCGGTCTCGACTTTTAGCCATTTCTTGCCAATTCTTAAGGAAGATATCCAAGTCATCCCACCATCTCTTACGTGGTCTATCGCGGCCCCGTGTCGTCATTTCAGGGCACCAATTTTGGGATTTGCGGGCCCATAGGTCGTTCGGCATGCGGCAGACATGTCTAGCCCAGTCCCATTTAAGCTGGGCAGCCTTTTGAGCTACGTCAACGATATGTGTTTTGGAGCGCAGTGTGGTATTACGAATGCGATCGGTTAGTTTAACACCAAGTATACTGCGCTCCATAGCACGTTGGCAAACCTTAAGTTTGGACTTTTGGATGTTAGTCAAAGACCAAGTCTGTGCTCTCTATAAATTATTATTTTTGTTTATTTTCTTGTACACCCACGTACGTAAGGAACTTCATTCCTTACGGGGGCCCCCGATCGCACATACCAAACTACACATTGATTCACCCATCTCACTAATCAAATACTTATCTTCGTAAAGCACATTCCAGCGTTCAACTAGAAGCGAGACAAAAATATAGGTTGCATCAGGAAACTCTTCCCGTACAACATGTTGGAGTTAATTGAAGTAGAACAGGTTCCAACCTGCTGCTAATAGGCCATAGGCTAAACCTGTCACTATGGGTATATACCAGCAGTTTTAGATATTAATTTACTAGCGTGTGTGGTTTGTACGGTATTAGAAGTCATTTTATGTAACGTTTCTTATTGGTTTCATTGTTCTATTAGAAGTTCCTAGGTTAATACTCGTTATCAAAAAAAATATTGGTTGTCTGTAAAGTCGGTTTACTGACGATAGTTGAACGTGACAACGCGAAAGAATCATTACCTTTATCGCTGTAATTATCGTTGCTATAAACAATTGACACCACATTCACTTTTCACTTGGAACGCATCAGAGCGAGGTAACGCCACAGAGCGAGGTAACGCCGCATGACGTCATGTAACGCCGTAACGCCGCACGACGTCATATTTTTTCGTGCATGCAGCCGGCTATCGAATTATAAGACGTTGTCACGTCAAAACGTTTCAAATCAGCCAAAATTAAGGTAAATTCGAGGCATTTTTGGCGCATTCAGACTGAGATGAGATGAGATGAGATACCTACCTAAAACTTATGAGAATTGCCCTCCAGTATTGCCTCTTATTTCAAAAATGATAAGCAAACGCTCAAAGCATCAGCATTGTTAGCCAAAAAACTAGAAGCATATGTATAAATGCTTCTAGTTTTTTGGCTAATTGCCCCACTGACAGCATGTAGCCGAATTTTCTAATGCCCTATGAGCTTCCTCCTATTTCATGATTTGTATGTACTTACATGATAGATATAAGTTAATAATAATAATAATAATAATAAGTATCTTGACTTGGCTCGCGAGGTTGTCGACATGTGGGATGTGAATACAGCAGTCATTGTGCCGATAGTCGTTACGGCCAATGGACTCATTTCCAAGAGCCTCGACCAACACCTAAGGAGGCTCTCGTTAGGCAGCTGGATCAAGGGGTTGATACAGAAAGCGGTACTCCTGGACACGGCGCGTATAGTCAGGAGATTCCTCTCTCAGGAGCCCTGACCACCGGTAGCTTGGACCCTATTCCCGATACCGGTGGGATACTATTTTTTATATTTTTAAATGTTTTTATTTATTTTTTTACTAATATTTAAAAATATAATGAAATATGTAAATAAATAAATAAATGCTAATAATAATAATATGTGGGGACGATTCACACACGGCCATCTGATCCCAAACTAGGGAGACCCTGTACTATGGGTGTCAGACAGCTGATATACATACACAAATATATTTTAAATACATACATATATAGATAAACAACACCCAGACACAAGGCAAACACAAGTGCTCATCACACAAATATTTACCCTGGGCGGGAATCGAACCCGCAACACGCTGCGCAGCAGTCGATCGCTCAGCCACTGCGCCAACCGTGTCGTCTATATATTCATCAATATAAGAAAAAAAAATAACGAGCAGACTTTAATTTATAAGATTAACTGTATTGCTCTTCTTTCTATTTGTTTTTAAATGAATGAAAAGTAATGAAAAATAAAAATATTTACGAGAGATTGCATAGGTACTAACCCAAATCATTGCCTATTTCTTCTGAAAAGGCAGGTACCTAAAAACAGTTTGTTGGCAGACAGAACTACGAGTAACAAGGTACAGTCAGCAAAAGAGATAGGTATGCAGGTGGAAATGTTTGAAGTTTACTTAGAAACCAATCGAGAATTTCAAATGATTTGGGATATGCCCGTTTGTTAAAGAAGTTTTGGCCAAGTGATGCCCATAGAAGGAACAAATGATAGGCATTAGGATTCACATCATAGATAAAGAAACAAGTGCAATTTTTTACATAGAACTCAGTGGGACTGAGTAAATCATTAATCAAAGGTAAAAAAACATACATAGTTTTCTGAGTTTTTATTCATTTTCATTTAGGTACAAGCACAAACATGTCAATCTCTCCAATCACAGGTCTAAAATAACTCTTTGAAAGGTTAACTTAAAATGCTATTAGCACTTTCCAGCCGCGGTATAATCCATTCTGCAAATATATTTCTTATTAGTATTTCTCCTGTGCCTGCGTTACTTAGATTTGGTTGATGAAAGCGCCGACTTAATACTGATTGGTCACAATGAACACATATTTGACCATGCCCAATGCTTCGTTCTTGTACTCCTGTTGTGCATTCCTTGCCAATATCCAACAACGCTGACACACCAGATATCAGGGGCCCAAGTCTGCTATTTTTATAATTTCGTCATTCCAACACGATCCCCATTGTCATTTTGCTAAAAGTTCGTAATCTGCTAAATTCATAATGGTCGATCATTGGTCGGTCGAATTAAAAGCAAGCTGCACAATGACGATCTAATGGTAGGTCACTGATCAAAGGAACTGTCAAAATTTTAGCAGATTACCGCCTAAGTTAGTCATTTAGTTGCCATTTTGTACGAGATTACCATTCTATAATACCATTCAATGGCGTGTTGACCATTGGAAAGTCATAATAACGCCATTCTATTAGTAGATTACCAAACTTGTCAAAATTAACAATTATGAAATCAATGATAGACCATTCTGACACTATCGTAATAGCAGACTTGAGGCCCTGAAACCTATTAGCAGTCATAAAAATAATTCATTTTAACTTAATTACAGAGTTTTTAGTAAATATGAAAAATTATTTAATTTAAACCGAATTATTCAATTTAAACATGTTACATAGCACAACATACAACATACATACCTATTACATTAAAAGTTGGTAAGTATGTAACTTTTATGATCTTACAGTAAGTACCTAAAAAAATAGGCAAGTAACTTACTTGCAGGTGGTGTAATCCATTGCATCCAATGAATTATAGATCGCACCTTCACATTGGTTAGGGTCAATTTCTTAAGTCTCCGTGTATTTACGCCACAGTTAATACAGAGATCGCTCCGTGGTAAGCGTTCATGTAAATCAGGTTCCATGCTCGTGTCAGGTCTTTCATGAAAAACAGGTACGGTATCCATTGGCAAGCCGGTGTCGTCGTGCGAAGCGGATACTGAATCCAATGTAAAGCCAAGGCGTCATCGGAAGCAGTTACAGGGTCCACCATCGTAATCAAAGTTGTCGAAAAATTCAATGTGACACACAAGTCACACTTAAACGATCGGTGATTTTCCAATGTCATGCAGTGGCGTTGTCATATTTGTCATGTAAATTGTCAATCAAATATTGGCATTTAGGGATGGGACTATGACATCGATTTATCGAAAAATTTATATTTGCAATAAACCGGAAACACGGAAGGGCTTCAATGAATCGTATAAGTCATATTAGAAGTCCATAAATTAGAAAAAAAAAATTTTACTCGTACAAAAATAAAATGACTGTAACAAGCAATAAAAAAAATATATACTAAGCACAGATCGATTTTCGGTATCCGGTTTTTAGTGAAACGGTTTTTTTTTTAAGGATTGCCATCCCTACTTTCACAGGACTGACTACCGAGCGGAAGTGTTCGACAATACAATAAACGATTGAGTGTCTTATAGAAATCGGGTTTTGATTGCGGTGTGCTCATTAAAAATTGGTAATAGCAATATTTAAGTTACTAAATTAGTATCTTTTTAGTATTTAATACATAGGTGGGCAACCAATGGGCAACACATGGCCAAGAACGGGAATTAAATCATTGAAATGTTTATTCTCTATTAATTTTATTTTATTCAAATACATTCATCGGTTTCTAAGTAAACTTTAACTATATCTGACGACCCTGCATACCTATCTCTTTTGCTGACTGTACCTTTTTTAACCCCCGACGAAAAAGAGGGGTGTTATAAGTTTTAAACTTATCTGCATAGTTAATATACTATTTTCCCCAAAGTAGTTTTTTTTTGTTTTTAACGTTGAACCACACTTGGAGTTTCTCCTGTATCGTAGGTGTAGTTACATACATATTACCTCATAATACACTAACAACCAGACCCGGAGCATCTCTCTGTAGTTCATACAAATATTTGCTCCGTGCGGGAATTGAACCCGCGATGCCCAGCACAGCAACCAATTGCTCAGACTTTGCCCCAACCGTGAAACGTTATTTTTTTATCTATCCATGCTGTTATACTTACATCCGGATTATACACCACAAACATTATTGAATTTAATTATTTTAGTATTTAAGGGACATCCTTAGGTTATGAGAAGTCAAAGTCAAAGCATTTATTTCAATTAAACCATTTGCAGGCACTTTTGAATAGTCAAAGAGTCAGTTAGTTAGACATAAAGTTGAAGCTAGTTGCTCGTTCCAAAACGTAGGGTAGATCGTCCAATATAACCATAGGATAACAGATCTCATCCATTTTTTGGACTTCAATTATAGATTTACGTCACCAAAGACTCCATACTTAAAATATATTTAATAGTAATGCCAATTAAAAGATATTATCTTAGCTAATCTTCACAAATACCCAACAATCATCATTGTAAAACAATTACAAATAAACTACACGATTTAATAAAACCAAAATGCTATTATGATTTCATCAAAGTAAACCATACCTACACACGCTTGGCTTATAAAGGTGAAGTGATCTTTAAATTAGACGGTAACACAGGAAGTGGCTTCTTAGGCCGTCAGTGTAGCGGTGATTAGCGATTGCCGATCACCGATCGCCTATCACATCTAGTGAGCAGTTGATCACTGACGGTTGAGTGCACGTAAAAAGTTTTGCAGAGATTAAGAGCTTGGTTTGTAGATGTGACACGATTTTAAATGAGCAATAATTTTAATTATGATTTCTAACCTCTTAAAAGTTAGTGTTTTGGAAAGCACTTTGCAACAACGTTACTTTTTGTGCGTTTGTAAAAACATTTAAAAGCCTTGCTTTTTAAGTCGATCAATAACGTGATAGTTTTTCCTTCAATTAATCATAAACCCATCTCAATAGACGTATACTTACTACTTTTTAAAGTGTGAATTAACAACATAAAAAAAGCTTTTTCAAAAAAAAACACACCCGCCTTCAAGATCTAAAAAGTGATAAATAACTTCAGCACAGAACACACATGACTTTAGATTTGGAAGTCGGTGGCTTTGTTCTGTTTGTTGCCTTTAATTACCACCGACTTCCAAATCTAAAGTCATGTGTGTTCTGTGCTAAAGTTATTTATCACTATTTAGATTTTGAAGGCGGTTGTCTTATTTGTAAAAAAAGATTTTTAATATTTATCACTTTTTAATACCATCTTATCATTCAAATAGAAACTAAAACTGCGGATTTTGTTGATTTTTCAAAAAGTGCTAATTCGATTTCGATGCAATTTATATTGGACCCCTGAGGCATACCCTATTCATAAGAAAAAGAATTTTAAAATCGATTCTGATTTGACGGAGAAATCGCGTAACAAATATAAGAACAATAACTATAAACTAATATATCTTTTAAACAATAAATTTAAAAAATACAGCCCACGAAGTGACGGTACAGAAAAAAGCAACATACGTCGAATTGAGAACCTCCTTCTTTTCTGGAGTCGGTTAATAACAATAACAACAAACGACAACATTACAAATATAGAAAACTGCTTTGCAAGATATCTTACTGCCCAACAACTACTATAAGTGTGAATGTTTTTCTGGAGAGATGGATGGATGTTTCCACTCTTTCACGCTTAAATGGCTGAACGGAATTAGCTGAATTTTGACACACATACCTAAATATTGTTTCAGTTTAACACACAGGATATTTTTATCCCGTTATTGTGTTTCTGTGGGATTATTGACCTTGGCGTCGTCGTTTTTCGTCCGTGGAGTGTCCGGGTGAGAATAGTACGCACCCATTTCATCCCGAGGGTCAAACCGGAAGTCGGGCAGCAACAACCTCACAGACGCCTGCTAAGCGAGGGGATTATGGCAAACCCCCACCCCCCAGCTTAGGGGAGGCCTTTGACCAACAGAGGACATCTTCTGGCTATTGATGATGATGATGATTGACTTTGGCTAATCTTAAAGTATACGCAGACGACGTCACGGGTAGAAACTAGCTATATCTACCTAAATACTAATGAACCTGTAAATAATTCTCATCACTCAATAAGGCAACATGCCAATAATTGTGCCTACACGCAAAATATCACCCTCTGCAACCAATATACTCTATGTAAAACCAGTAAGCTCGCGGTGTATTTAAGTATGGCACGATAATTGAAGATATGCTTGTATCATACAGCGGAGCTACATCCAAAGACCTGACGCCTGATTACTTTGTACTCTAGTGAATGAGATTACCGTTTTGGTCATAAAGTAAGTGGCTGAAATTATTACTCTGTACGTATTGATTGTATTGGCTGGTGTTAATGGACAGGCCTATTTATTGGCCCTCGTTTTCATTATTCATTAAAAGTTTCACATTTAAGACGGTTTTATTCAACAGGGATGTGTGTGTATTGTATGTACGATTGTCATTTTAATTAATGCTAATTGTAATGAATGACAAGAGTAGCCAAATGTCACTAAATAATAAAATTGGAACGAATTTTATTAGTTACATTGTTTTGTCTAAAATTAAGTACCTACTTAATATTAATATTTGCTTGACTAACGTAATAATGCTTAATTTTTCCTCTTAGGATGTTTTTTATTTTACACTCCGGTTTAATGACCATAAATTATGCTCATATTTATCCTATTGCAAGTAATTATCAAGCTTTTCTCAAATTTTATGCTTTTGAAAGGAAGGTCATTCAAAACCCTTAATTCAAAGTACGTTAGGGATATGGCTTTTCAGTACCACTTTTTAGTTAATACCTTCTTTACTTCATCAGCATCATCACTTTATTTAATTAACTTCAATTATATTGCTTTTACCACCATAGCACCATCCATCATAGAAAATCCAGGCTGAAATATATAATATACCATAGCACCATACCTTATCTTCCCGTGGGTGTCGTAAGAGGCGACTAAGGGACTCACCAGAGAATGGACAGCAGCGTTCTCTGTGCCTTTGTAACAACCATACTGCGATCGCCAACCCGCCTGCCAAGCGTGGCGATTACGGCAAAATCCCCCGCTTATGGAGAAGGCCTTCGTTCAATGTTGGACGTCTTTCGGATGATGATGATGACTTATAACAGTCTACATCACCCCAATGCTAGGCAATGGTCTAATGTGAAACATTGGCTATTAATTTTTATTCCGCTATCTTCTTTTTATTTTTCCTTGCTTTTTTTTAATAGCTGTGATGAACGCACATGCGTAAAAAGGCTTTTAAATAAAACGAGGATCGCGATTAACGAACATATCGAATGGAATTAACAATATCATCCTGCGCCTGAGTTGTGAAGTAATCAAAGAAACAACATTCATTTTTTTACTCCCAGTTCCCAGTATAATCATAATGTACGCTCTTTGTGTTGACCAAGATTTTGTGGTAACCAGGATATTATTTTTTTTAAAAGGAAGGAAAATATGATTATTTTATGATTCTTTAATTTCTTTTTATAAGGAAATTAGTAGGAAATATATTTTTCAGTCAAACATACTACTACTGCACACACGCACACAAACACATACTAGTACTGGTGATAGGTAAGGTTGTACCTTACATTAAAATACTGTCTTAATTTTTCTGAGGGTTCTAAATTTTCAAAGTTGTCTGGGGTTTAAAGTAATGAATTACTTAGTGAAACAGACACTTCGCAGAATCGAGTGATGTATCGAATGGGTACTTAAGTTTTATTGAAGGCCAGGGTCCACTTTAGTAGTAGTATGACGGGCTGGTGTCCGCAACTCCACGACTCAGCGCGTATTTTGCGTACAGCAGGGTCCACCTTTCTTATTAGCAATGTTCTACATTTTAAAATATTATTCTACTAAAGTACAGTAATAAACCCAGAAGATTTTTGCAAAAATTTGCAAAGTACCTTCTGTGTATTAAAAAAAGAAAATATAATTAATGAACTCATTTAATGTCGGACCACTATAAGTTCCTTATTTTTTAAGTAACATGTTTGAATTTAGAATACTACAGTAATAATATTGTTAGTCATACACATCATACGAAGACGTACATGAAACGACACTAATTTAATACTAGTACCAAACGAAATAATGATGTACGTTAGAAATAAATTAATATTAAATACTTCATTGTCAAACCTGTGTGTTTTAATTTTCTCAATTTTATACAAATAACTGTGCCTTACAGGGCCCACGATTGTGCCGGTTTTTAAGCTCTACTTAGTATAAGAACACCACAAACATTATGGAATACATTACATAAAATAAGTATGAGTAAAAATGCAATCCTGCAGGATCACAAACCCATGGTCACATTGTCACCGTGATTGTAATAACTGGGAGCGAGATGGGGCGCGCTAATGTCGCGCCCCGGGCTCACTCGCTATCAGTAGCCATCTGATGCTTCAAGCGACGTGCCATTACACGGAACGGACGTTCTAACTTCGTAGCTGTTAGTAAGAACAAGCTTTCTTAATCCTGGACTGTTTCAGGCCTTCGAAGTTGGTACAGAGTTTGAGGTTGAGATGTATTCGAATGTAATCCATTCTTTCGCGAGCTCTCGCTTGGTAAGTATTTTCTTGTCTCTGTCATTTGTTTTCAATTTAACAGAGAATCATGGCGAGATGCATACATTCAATTGTATGAAAAAAAAAATTAGAGGATAAAATATTTTTCAATGTAAAGAATGCATTACTAGGAGTAATAATAATAATATGTGGGGACAATTCACACACGGCCATCTGACCCCAAACTAGGGAGACCCTGTACTATGGGTGTCAGACAGCTGATATACATACACAAATACATTATAAATACATACTTAAATAGATAAACAACACCCAGACACAAGGCAAACACAAATGCTCATTACACAAATATTTACCCTGGGTGGGAATCGAACCCGCAACACGCTGCGCAGCAGTCGATCGCTCAGCCACTGCGCCAACCGTGTCGTCAAAGTAGATTGATATATTTACCATATTTTTAAACCCCCGCATAATTAATATATTATTATTACGAAATGATAATAATAATAATAATAATAATAATATGTGGGGACATTTTCACACACGGCCAACCGACCCCAAACTAGGGAGACCCTGTACTATGATAATAACACTTTTTCGTTTCATCTCGATGCTCATTTCGTATTTATAAAAAAAAGAAAGTGATAATTCGACGTTTAACGGATCTATCAAATTGGCAGACAAATAATAGGACAAGTGCGTGGAAAAAAATAACCATTATTTGTGACATTAAAACGTTGCAATTTCAGTGTAAGATTTGCGAAACGGCGACTGTCAGTGTCACTGTTACTGTCAGTCGCTGTTTCGTTCTTGGGCTTTTCGTTAAACTATTCACTTTTTTTGCGGGGTTTTAAAAATATTTTATATGCCCGAAGATATTCTTTAGGTACCCAAGAATTAGAATTTCAACTTCTCTAAACATCTTTATTTTTTTTGTACAAATCCTGCCATGATTCTTTATTGATGATGTTTTTATACTTACCAACTTAGAAAAAGTTTGTCAAATATTTTATTATGCGACTAGCACTTTGCCCGCGACTTTGCCCCGTGAATTTTCTCAAAGATCCCCAAGTTTTACAATAATTATAGCCTATAGCAGTCAGGGATGTAGTCCTTTTCTTTTGGTGAAATATTGTTTTAAATCGGATGAGTAGTTTTGAAACCAAAAACTCAGTTTAAAGAAACTCTGTGTTTGATAACAACTGCATTAGTATAAATACTGTGTCGCAGTCATTGTCGCTCACCTCCAGAAGGTCGAGACAAAAACAGAATTTGGACTTAAAAATAAACGAAAAAAAGAGAAGAGAAAATTAAAAATAAAAATTTAAAATTAGAACTAACATTATAACTAAGCAATATTTTCACAGTGTATTAAACGAGTCTGTGCGTTTTCATTAAATGATTGTGTAGGTTTTGTGCGTGGAGTGTATATGTGTATATATGTGTGTGTGTGTGTGTGTGTAAGCGTGTGTGTATGTGTGTGAGAAAGAGCCGTCCATTTGTGCAAGGGGTGTGTGTTTGCGCATGTTATACATATAAGGCTATCAGAAAGTGAGTTTAAGTTTTTACATAAGTTTCTAATCTATACTTAATATTATAAACCTGAAGAGTTTGTTTGTTTGGTTGAACGCGCTAATCTCAGGATCTAATGGTTCGAATTGAAAAAATCTTTTTGTGTTGGATAGTCCATTTATCGAGGCTATAGGTCCAGGCGAAGCCGGGTCGGGTCGCTAGTTCTTCATATTATGTAAGTGTATAAAGCCATTCGTCCGTGATCCTACGGCAAATGACAAACCAATTTTACCTCGTTATAATATTAGTACTTATAGATATAGATAAGATCGACGAACACGCTTCAGGGAACACTCACAATTTGAAGGTTGAAAGCATGAAGTCAAACTAGAATAGATAGATACTAAAGTTCGCGTCGTGGGGTCCGAGTTTTAAGATCGATCTTTTAAGGAAATGACCTAGCGGTTGGTTGACACTTCCCGTGACCAAAAGGTTGGGCTCTACCTTGGCCAGAAACTAATAATAATAATTATTAATTTATTTCAGGCTGCATAGACCCATTGGTAAATACCTTAACCTAGACATACATATTTTATATTTTATAACTTGTGTTAATACGTTGACTGCCAGGCCAAAAATGTTGAAGGTAATTTAGAAACTCCACTAGCGTCGGTCACCCGGTGACCTACATGACCTACATGGGAAGACTTAAGTCTATCTAAGTAGCACTTCACTTTGCACTAAATTGCCATTCATCGTGGCAATGTTTACTTAACACACATTATTTTATTTTTTGATACGGAGAAATTTTGATGCTATACGTTAAAATGTAATTGTTATAGGTGGTCTTCTTATTACTATTTGTTACTGTTTGAATGGATACTATAGCAATATTGATAAATCCATAGAATTACTAGAATATAATATTACATATCTTCCCGTGGGTGTCGTAAGAGGCGACTAAGGGACTCACCAGAGAATGGGCAGCAGCGTTCTCTGTGCCTTTGTAACAACCATACTGCAATGGCAAAACCTCCGCCCCCCCCCCCCCCAATATTGGGGGGGGCTATGTCTAAGGGGGCTATGGCTAAGCAGTGGATGTCTTTCGGTTGAAATGATAATGATGATGATGAATATTACACTTTTCATTGCAGCACAACAAGTCGCGAAACGATGAGTGTATGAAATGTAAGCAAGTCAATACCTACTTTAAACGTTGAAGCAATGATTTACATCAATTACTTGGTCGTTTTCACACTACCGCCATAATGTATCTGTATTAAAGTAAGTAAATGGACACTAAGTCGACTCATTGACTTAATAGCTGGCTTGAGATCGCTCACACTTACGAGATCTCATACTTAGTACTCCATGGATCGTGTGTTTTAAGTGTGATTAGATTTTCTATTAAATTAAAATATTAATAAATTAGTTTAAAATGTAGGTTTGCGCAATTATGATAGATTACAATTTAGATTTTTGTTCAAAAACAAAAAACCCAAAAACTTTTTTGAAAAAAGAGAACCGCCTTTATAAAAAAGACTAAAAAGCGATATTTTTTTTTCCAAAAAAGTTTTTATTTTACCCCTTTTAGTGCCTCGTTATCACCCAAATCCATTAAAGAACGGTTGCTTTTTTCAAAAAGCGCTGAATAAATTTATGTTTGTTGTATACTAAAACCTTCTCCAGAATATAACAAACACTTTTCTGAAAACCGCATCAAAATCGGTTCAGCCAAACGGGAGATAATCGCGGACAAATATACATACATACATACACATACAGTTAAGACTTTTTGTAAACTGTTTAAAATAAAAAAAAAAAAAAAAAAATAAATAAAAATAAATAATAATAATAATAAACACACGGATCGAACTGAGAAACTCTTTTTTTTTTGAAGTTGGTTAAAAATGTTTTCATCAATTTATTTTACGTTTTTATTTCCAAAAACATTTTGATTTAATTTATTTTAGAATTGTATTAATCAGCGGATCTTAGGCAGTAGGTACGTTACTACCGAAATCTGCCACTATAAAGTTGCTAGATAATATAATAAAATAAATAAAAATAAAAAAAGAACCCTTATGACTTCCATCCCAAGTCCTATCTAAAATTTCGCGTCTTTGTAACTCGTCAGTATCAAGAATCTTTTTTTTACTAACTACTTCTAATTTCAACATAATTATTTTGGTTGCCATATTGTTTCGTAACAAAAATAGACTGCCTTTGCGCAATTAAGCTAAAAAATCGAGAATCCCTTCTGGCCATGTGTTTAGGTGCGTTGTAACAAAATAATAATATGACAGTCGATTTGAAGACAATGTATAAGAGTAAAAAAAGCTATTATTCCATACAGTAGCCCTTGCGTTCGCCCTGCGGAGGAGAATACTGCAGTATCGTACAGGCAAAGAGAAAAGTGTTTCAAATTATTTGTTGAGGCATAGTACAATTTTGTTGATTATTTTATTGTGTATCATTTTATTGTATGTTTTAATTTTATTGGTAATTTTATTCTATACATTATTATTTCAATGAATGAATGGATGAATTAATGAATTAGTGAATGTCAATTTTAATATTATTTAAATTTTATGTTTTTATGTTAATGATTTTGTGTATTTTATGGATTATTATTATCTCTGAAATAAATGAATTAATAATAATAGTGATGAAATTGGCAACAAGTACATTTTCAAACAAGACCCTTTATGAAGGCTGATCCTAGCAGTCATTTGAAGATCTTTGACAGTCGCTATGAGTAGTTAGAAGCCAGAAAGTCACAACCAGTCTTACCAAGGGGTATCTTGTTACCCAGTAGGTAACTGGGTTGTGGAGGTCAGATAGGCAGTCGCTCCATGTAAAACACTTGTATTCAGCTGCATCCGGTTAGACTGGAAGTCGACCCCAACATAGTTAGGAAAAAGCTAGGCAGATGGTGACCCGTTAATGCAGGCTGAATCGGTTGTCTTATATAAGAGGTAAACAAAAATAATTGTTGATTGTTAATATTTATCCCAATATTATTTAATTTCACGTAAGGCGATTTTTGCAGTATAGCATTGCAGATGGGTTGTAGGTAGTTAAGAGACTTATTAGCCGGGATGTTACTTATAAGGAATCACATGACGCCACGACACTTCAATTATAAGACACCTAGCTGATCTATGCTAATAAAAAAATAAAAAAACATTTATTTTCAGGAAACAAAGACCCATAGAAAAATGCCTTAACTTAAGTATACATAACAATATAACATGCTGTTTTTTTCTATCCATACTTCATCATCATCATCATCAATATTATAAATGCGAAAGTAACTCTGTCTGTTACGCTTTTACGATGAAAAACGCGGAACCGATTTAGATGAAATTTGGTATGAAAATAGCTTGAACCCTGAGAAAGGTCATAGGCTTTTAAATCCGCGACTTGGTCTGCATCCGCAACAACCGACATTCACGCGGACGAAGTCGCGGGCAAAAGCTAGTCAATTAATAAAACTATTTCTTAGTTAGTAAGTTTGACTGGGCCCTTTTCCGCACTTAGCCACTTGATTGGGCCATTGTACGTGAAAAACTGTCTCTTCTCTTATTCCAGCCATCCCAGCTCATCCCAGAAGGCGAGCAGCCTTTTCAGGTCGCTGCAGACTTCCGATAGTGATGCTGGAGACCGGAGAATCTATTCTTATTGGCAACAGTTTCAATAACAAGCCCATAAAGCTTCCAATACTTTAATATACCCACAACCGGATTAATCCGACGGTTACCATAATAATTTCCCCACCTTTTTTAATCTTTTTAACTAGTCAAAAACATGTTAATAGCAGACGCTTCAAATTGCAAAGCCTGTAACTGGAGCACATTATTAAAATCTATTAGACTCAATAACACTTTAGTGCGCGCCTGTACCGCGGTACTGTGATTATTACCAGTTTTTGTGGAGTCCACAGACACGTGGGGCGATGAAATTATGGTAATCACAGTTGGTACCAATGCAAGCCACTGGTTTTTAGGGTACCTTTGGTGTAAATTCTGTAGGAAATTGTTATTGGTACGTGATCGTGCGCAGTAAGATTCCAGACGTTTTCTCAATGTGGACATGGAGATAATTTTGACAGAACTTACTTGCCATCTTTAATTATAGAAGATCTACGAAAAAAAAAATCGATATGGGTCTAGAATGATCTCAGATCAAAATTTCTCTAATTTTTCTTAGTACTTGTAATTTCCAATATTTAACGTTGATCAATTTTAAATCTATTCTAAGCTAAAATTAAGAGATAATTGGCTGTTAGTAGTAAGCTCAGTACAGTAGACCGTTTCAAGTTTGAAAAGTTCCGCGGTATTTTTAAAGGTTGCTCAACACAAGAAAGAATCATGGCGAGATCCATACATACATTTGTATAAAAAAAAAATTAAGGGTTAAAATATTTTCCAATGTGAAGAATACATTACCAGGAGTAGATTAATATACTTATTTTTAAATCCCGCATTATTAAAATATTACGAAATGAAAATAACCCTTCTTCGTTTCATCTCCATACCCATATTGAATTATAAAAAAAAGAAAGTGACAAGCGACATTAACGGATCTATAAAATTGGCAGACAAGCGATGTGACAAGTGTGTGGAAAAAATAATCATTACTTGTGATATTATTTCCCATAAAACGATGCAATTTCAGTGTAAGAACTGCGAAACGGCTTCTAACAGTCTCATTGTTACTGTCAGTCGCCGTTTCGTTCTGAAATAATGAGCTTTTCGTTAAAATATTCACTCTTTATTTGCGGGATTTTAAAAATATTGTAAATGCCTGAAAATACTCTTTAGGTAGGTACCCAAGAATATAAGAGCTAGAGTTTCAACTTCTCTAAACATCTTAATTTTTTTTTGTACAAATCCTTCCGCGATTATTTCTCCTGTATTATTGTAGTTACGTTAACAAACATAAACTCATATACACAAATAGCCAGACCCGGAACAACTATCAGTAGGTTATACAAATATTTGTTCCTTGCGGGAATCTAACCCGCGACACTCGCCAAACACTAAACCACTGCGCTAACCGTGTCGATAAACAATTACCTATCAAAGTTAAACATTATAGCATTGAGTTCTGAAATATCAACGTAAAAAAGATAGTGACACTAAGGATTTCTATCAAAATATTATTCTTTACAATTAGTCCTTACGGAACCCAACCACAAGAAACAAAACAGTGGCACAAGGTAATAGTAGTTTTTCCAAAACAATAATTGTCGCCGACATTCATCAACATCTGGTCTATTTAGACCATCAACATCACGCATGCATTTCAGTATCACCAGCATACAATGTAAGAAAGGAGAGACCTTGGTGAGGTTAGAAATGCGATCACAAGTTGAAACCAAAATAATGCTATCGGAAATAGAAAAAAGAAAAAAAATGTATATATGGTGAGTGAGCGATTGACTCCTTCGCTGCGTGTCCCGTATTCGATTACCATACGGAACAAACATTTATAAGGCCGATAGGTATTTGTTACGTTTGTGATTGTTTGTGTAAATAAGTTTAAAATCAATTAAACAACGTTTCGAGAGAAATTCACTGTGTGGGGCAACGTTTTATCCATATCCGTACTTACTTTAATATTATAAATGCGAAAGTAACTCTGTCTGTTACGCTTTCAAGATGAAACGGGTGAACCTAATTTAATGAAATTTGGTATGAAAATAGAATTAAACCCCGGGGAAGGACGTAGGCTACTGTTTAATCCGCGAATTTGTTTGCATCCGCGATAACCGACATTCACGCGTACGACGTCTCAGCCAAAAGCTAATCAAATAATAAATTAATAATTTGACTTAACAATCAATCAATCAATCAACTTTATTTTCTCACCACAATATACATCAATTAAAATTGTTCAGATAATTACACACAGTTCAGGTACGTATATATTCTGGGAGACTGGTGCCTAAACTAGGCTCGTGGACTGTGTTTCAGGACACCAGGATTCCACCCCTTTACATTTCAATTTGTATTTTAAGGTGACAGAATGTAGTAAGGAATCTTAAGATATTTTATAGCTTTAATTTATTTTCATTTAAATCTAGGTTAAGTATGCGTAGGTAACAACATAAAAACTAGAAAGATTTTTTTGCGGTAATTGCTAATAAAGTCGTATTAGCACAAAATCTATTTTGCACCTTTATTTCATTTTAATTTGTTCTCTTTAATAACTTTGTTATACGGAAAATTGAGACTGCAAAACTTTTATGGTAATTATTCCATTAAAATTGAGTGATAAAATCACCAATTTCAAGATTGATTTTATGCGCTTGACCACCCAATCTATTTTGCACCTTTATTTGATTTTAATTTGTTCTCTTTAATAACTTTGTTTTACGGAAAATTGAGACTGCAAAACTTTTATGGTAATCATTGATTAAAATCAAGTGATAAAATCACCAATTTCAAGATGGATTTTATGTTCTCAACTGAATGAAGTATTACAAAATAGGAAGAGTTTTTGGCTAAGTGAAAGTCGTGAGGATCGATTGGTCATGGCTACGCTTGCCGCGGTCCACCCGTGGATGGGCGATCATTCATTTCATACCGAGTTCCCTCCGTGCCTTGGAAAGCACGTAAAGCCGTTGGCCCCGGCTGTCACTCGAAGATCTTTGACCGTCGTTATGGGTAGTCAGAAGCCAGAAAGTGTCAACCAATCTTACCAAGAGGTATCGTGTTATCCAGAAACTGGGTTGTGGAGGTCAGTAGCAAGTCAGATGTTTCACCAGATAAGCAGTTGCTCCATGTGAAACACTAGTATTAAGCTGCATCTGATTAGACTGGAAGCTGACGGCTGAAGGCTAGGAAGATAATGAAATATGTATTTCAACAATCGACTAATGGCACTAATAATTGGATGACACGGTTGGCGCAGTGGTTGAGCGATTGGCTGCCGCGCTGCGTGTCGCGGGTTCGGTTCCCGCACAGGACAAATATTTGTATGCCCTACAGATAGTTGTTCCAGGCCTGGTCTGGATCTGTTTGTGTAAGTATGTGACTTTATATGTTTGTAATGCACCCACAGCACAGGAGTAGTTCCTAGTGTGGGGCAACGTTTTTATAAATAAAAAATAACTAAAATAAAAATTATATTACCTACCAATGACTGCATGACTTCCGTAAATTTAATATTTTTAAGAATCTTTCGCTTTTATCATTGCTCACTTATATTATCGCTCGCTTATGATTGTGACCACACCATTACTTTAAAAGCAACGATACTAAATCGCTACCATACACGTATGTATAATTAAGAAAGAAATGCTCTATTCGTGTTTTTAACTCAAAACAAAATGTTTTGTCGCGAGAATTATTAGTGCGACACAAAGGTGGGAAAGAATATTGCAATTTCATATGATTTTTAGAATAAAAGTCATTTTTGTAATGACTTACCCACTTGTGTTATGTTGTTTAATATCTCATAGTAACGGTTTTTAATAAGATGTCATAAATTTTGGGCAATTTGTATTTTTGTTGATCTGGAAAATGGTAAATTACCAATTATTTTCTTTTTTTCTTTCTAATTGCAGTACCATTTTTGACAAAAGGAGTTGTATATTTAGATGATGTTAAACTTAACGCACGACTCGACTTACGGTGGTGGCTCATTATCTGCCTAGCCTATTCCTAACTATACTTTGGGGTCAGCTTCCAGTCTTATCGAATGCTGCAGCTGAATGTCAGTTTTTTACATGGAGCGATCTGACCTCCACAATCACAATGGATTGACCACAATGGATTGTAGAGGTCAGATAGGCAGTCGCAAAAAGGCGTATCGTGTTATCCAGGAACTGTATTGGTTAACACGATACCCCTTAGTAAAACTGGTTGTCAGTCTTTCGAGATTTTGGCTGTCACGACTGTCAAAATCTACGAATGTCACCCGGTACCAACGGATTTACGTGCTTTTCGAGGCTCGAGCACTTACGACTGTAGTAATAAATTTAAATAATTCATTTAATATTGAGTCAAGGACCTTAGAAGTGCAAGCGGTCGTCTTAAGAGACTAATGAGGCAATCTATCAGATTCAGTTATTCCCATAAAAATAAAAAAATCAATTCAACATTGTCGCTCAACTTAAAAGGCGGACTATCTCAGGATTATCTTAAAGTAATTAAAAATTATTGGAACATAAAATCGGAAAGCTTTTTAAGTTTTAATAGAACAAGTCAAAATGCTACTGTTTGTCCACCATCAATCATTATGCTTTCAATAAACTAGCTTTGAGCCCGTGATTTTGACTGGTTTTGATTTGGAAGAGGTTCACAGCGGACATAATTAAATATACAATTATTAAAAGTTTCAAATTTACAATCACGTTCTGTCAATCGACCAAGCTTATTCAGTCATTTTTGACAAAGCAGATACTTATACCAATGTTATTAATGAAGTTGTCCGTTACGGGTGTAAAATATTTTTAAATTATTTGTTAAACTATTGTATTGTGATATGCAAAATCAAAATCATTAATAGTGGATCATAGGTACAGCAATTCTGTAAGAATTCACCCGCGAGTTCGAATCTTATCTCATTTCCGATTTCACTTACCCGAAGTAAAAAGTATTTGGTGTTCGCTAAAATAGTAACGTAATAATAGTTCGCTTCACTTATGTGAAGCTACTCAGTGGCGCTAGTGTAGTTTTTATCGAGATACAGAATACCTAAAACAGTTTTCACTGCGGAATCAGAAGTGAAAACTGGAGTGAGTTCGTACAGCTGGTAATTCTGCTGGGTCCCGCCACACATACAATACAATTTTCTCATACAATACAAATTATGATTGTAGAAAAGTATTATAATAAACTATGATTAAATGACAAAAAATAGAACATGTTTAATGACAAAAACTCAGGGCTTAATCGAATAGAAATAGGAGGTAATTCTAATAACTTACATGTACTTTCGCATTGGCATAGATCAGTCTCATTTTGTCAAAAACGCCTCTAATTACCCAAATTTTTGACAAGATTCTGACAATGTCGCTGATATTGAATTGCGACATTCGGAACGTACAGACGCACAACAGTCATACCAAACTGTCAATTTTTTTCAATTGAAAATGAACCTTAATGTTTTGCAATAAAGTTCAAAATCTATCAAAGAAATTTGAAACATTGTTGTAGCTGGCTTCTGTACATTAAGACCGATTTTTCATGTAAAAGATGGCCTTCAGAATTATAACTTTTTTTAAAACTACAAAGCAATGGTAAGTTATTTATGAACAATTTGTATACTCATCTTGGATTTGCGAAGAACAACACACCAATACTGACAATTATAAATTGACATAGTGCAACTAATCCAAGTAATTGTAGGATATAGGAAATACCCACAATTTCCTGGCCCTAATATCGCCCACAGCACAATCAAGCCATTTATATATTTACTTAGCTAATTGGTTGTAAATCCGAGTCGGATTGTTCAAAATGGTCGGCAACGATTTTGTGTAGTAAACCTCATAAACCTCCCTACGCGTCCGTTGTCGGTTAATGGGTCCGTGATAAGGCCTTTATGGTCTAATTGGGGATTCAAATGTAGTTCTCGGAACATTTTTTGTCTCAATCATTATTAATTTGAACGCCAATTAGTCAGATGAGATTCTGTTTTTTGTTTGTTGTTTTGTTATTGATTGTAGTGAGATTTGGATAGTGCAATTGAAGAGCATTAGAAATAAAGTTCCGCATGGAGCTATAGCGTCAAACCGATGTGTGTTTGCAGTGATTGGTACACACCTAACTAATAGTCCATATCAAGAAAACTACTAAATCGAATTGATTTTTTTAAAGTCGTTTCATAAATTAGGATATAAACATATTATTACCAAAAATTAAATTAGCTTAAAAAATAGGGGTTAGCTTACATTAATTGGCATAAAGCTGAAAATTGGGACGAATGGTTGAAACACCATTACAAATAAATTGTCAAAAGTCTCCATCGATCCGAGGTGTGTTTTGTCTTACCTAGTTTTATGATAAAACTTAACGTTTAGCTAAATAATGCAAAAAACTGATTTTTGACTCATTTGAACTTGAATTTTTTTTTTGCACACCTCGGATCGATGGGGCCTTTTAACAATTTATTAGTAATGGTATTACGAACATTCGTACCAATTTTCAGCTTTATGAGAATTAATGTAAACTTGAATGTCTATTTTGACCGGGCTACAGCCCGACTGCGGTTATCGCCCTGGATGGAATATTTTCATGGTAAAAGTTTAAGTTCTAGCGTTGTAGTTTCAGAATTCCAAAGCAACATCTACAAGGTTAAATGGTTTAGAACTGCAATTTTTTTTTTACAACTATGGTCTAGAATCAACTGAATCCGAGATATAAGTTACTGCGTGTGATGATATCCTTCCACCGTGTATAATACTAGCCTATAATTGTCCCACTGCAGGGCAAAGACCTCTTCTCATACAGAGAAGGCATGAGCATTGATCACCACGTGCGCTCAAGGCAGATTGGCGATTTCAGACTTATATTAAATATAAGTCCAGGTTTACCTTACGATGTTTTCTTTCACCAATGTCAGTGATATCCAAGATTATCAACTTAGAAAGTACATATGAAATTGAAAAAGTCACATTGTTCAATGGGTTTCCAGTGGGCCATCACGACATTAAGCCCTGTATATTTATTCTTTATTAGTTTTACTCCCACTCTAAGATCAAGGACCTCAATAAGCTTCAACACCGTATACAGCAATGTGTTATTATTTTGGTAGAATCAATCACCAGTAAACAGGATCCTTACTCGTCCCAAAACATAATTTTTCATAACCTAAAGCATTTTGGTTACAAATTTATGGGCCACGGGACCAATTTACCATTGGACAAGGGTATAGTAAATCGTCAGCGCATTATTACGTCATTACCATAATGCAACCGAATTTTGGATGTATGGTATGAATAATATGACCATTTGTATGTATGAGTTTGTTACAACCTAACTTAAAACTTTAAAAATTCTGCGCACGATTAGGTTCTGATGTTTTTTTTGGTAATAATTTGGTGGTATATGTTATGTAGTGGTGTGGTGTGGAATTGACAATGATTTTGAATTTCATTGTAAAGTGAATAAATTGACAGACACTTAATCAGAAAATGTTACTCTTAAATACAGATCTGTCAGATTTTTTGACCAAAATGAGAAGAGGCAAGGATCATCTACAAAAAATTGTGTTTCTAGAAATGAAACCCTGTTCTTATACGAACCGTATAAAATAACAAATCAGTGAGTTGCGGTCAAATGCAAGCCTATAAAAACATGAAATATAAAAAATGTTGGTACGGTTAGCAACAAAAGTCAATTAAAACTGTTACATTTGCATATCATCTAAATAGACACAAAACAACACGATGCAGGCTTTAGTGTTTTGATTAATCTTGATTTTGCATCCTTTCCCTATTTCCTCAAATATTATGCTCAATAATTATAATGTAAAACTACGAAGTTTCGACTTTTGTTACTGACTGTATCAATTGATTTGAAAGCAATGTAAATTAAGCGAAAAAAATAAAAACAATTGAAATTACGTGACAGGTAAGCTACCGCTGAAAAATAAAACTCTCGAACGAGTATACTAAGTACAACTACGGAACTATTTCGAAGGTTTGTATGATATTTTCTAGTACAAAGGCAATCATGAATAGATTTCATCGATAGTGGCTATTCAATAAGCGAGAACGTTATCAGTCTTATATCAATGAATAGCAATATGACTGAACAGGTTCCGTCCGAGTTGACAGGGACGAATCTGCAGAAATTAACAATATCTGGTACGGATCGGATACAATGCAAAGGATACCTACTAAATAATCCACCTATAATTAAAAACATTAATAACCAACAACTTATTTCATGAAAATATTAGTATTTGGGTTTCTGGTATTATACTTTAATTATAACGGTAAGAAGGTACATTATAAAGTCAAAATAAAATCATTTATATTCCATCATAATCATCACAGAGAACGCTGCTGCCCATTCTCTGCGGTGCGGTGCGGTGTCGGAAGTAAAGAATAGCACCATCCCATATCTTCCCGTGGGTGTCGTAAGAGGCGACTAAGAGACTTACCAGAGAATGGACAGCAGCGTGCTCTGTGCCTTTGTTTATATTCCAATCAAATTTTGCATTTACAGAAATCATAATATTATTAATTAGTACCTTGCATAAAATCGGTATGTACAATTTTTTTAAATGATTCAAGTAAAAATTTTAAGTACAATAACCAATCTAGTGCAAGGAGTGGCATTACATAAAATTAACACGTGTTATGTCAAAATTCTTTAAATATAATTTAGTAAATTGATGGACCTCGGACCTAGACGTTAAGTCGCCACACAAGTAAAACAGATAACTACCTAACATGGTATATTAATCTTATATTATTTAGTTGACTGGTAGAGAATGCCTAAGGCATTAAGTCCACCTATGTACCTTTGTGCATGAAGGATAAATAAATAAATAAAACATAATATATCTCAATATTAATCTCTAGTCCGTCCCTGTACAGGATATTACCCGAGTGTAATTATTGGGAGGGATTCATTATGACGTTACGTGACAGCCACTGAGGTTCATTTCATCATCGTATGCAATTTGCTGGGAACATTAAATTATAAGATAGGTAGCCCGAAGACCATATGACTCTCGGCTTTGATCGGAGGCAATACAGTCGATATTGACAATCAAATTTGAGGAATCCTGTCATTACAGTCCTCCGGCTTCTGTAGACTGTTGCTGTAATGAAATGTTTGTTGTGGCAATGATAGAGATAATGATGATTTTGAATTATATATTTTTGTACTGTTTTAGTTTTGTATGTATGTGAAGGAATGTAATGTTCTGTCTCTGACAAGATTAAGAAAGGCAGCATTTTTCTTACTGTAGTTTTTTTTATATTTTTTTCTTTCTTTCTTTTTTACAACTATTAATACAGCCCAAAGCAATCAATATCACCTAATATACCTACTTAATTCTAATACTTATAGTTATCTACTAATTAATTAAAAACCACAATAAAACTCAACTTAAAAATTAAAATATTTACCCAATCAGTCTAAAATAACAAATATATCACCCAATGTCTCGATGACTTCAATCACTACTTGGTAATTTTTGTTTAGTTACTCGTTCACTACTTGTTTCAATAGGTGAGGTATAAATCAAACATTTAGGTGTATAATATATAAAAATCCAATCGAATTTCGGTCACGGCGGCCAATCTTAATGGAAATCAGTCAAGTACGCAGAAGGTAATAATATAGTGCACAAGTGTGTTCGTAAACACAGGAGCAATCCCTCTTTCCTCAATCTCATAGTTCGGTGGGACGGCAACCCGACACGACCCGGAAGAGGTCAGGCTCAGGACCAACGTCTTTGCGAGCTTTCCGAGGCAGGGGGTGTTACACCGCTGACTTCCCAACTCCAGGCTGTTACTAAAAAGGAGGCATGGAAATCGTTCTTTAATGAATTGATATAGATATGGCTATCCACTGAAACAAATATCAAATCCCACACTTTGACACATATCATTTAGGTACTTTGTATTGTCAAATAATGAAAAAGGTTATCAACATCCTTACAAAGTTGGAACCTTATGATCCCACTAACAATGGGCTCAACGATAAAGAAGACGAGACCTTTTCGATTTGGCTTTATTGCGTGGTACAAATTTGAGCCAAGGTTCAAAATTGTACCACGGGAACACAAATACGGGTTAACAAATTTATATCCTATGTCTAAACTTAGAACAATGTCTATTGTACCTTGGTAATTATGTTTAGCCGTTTAAGCATGTAAGAGTAACATCCATCCATCCATCCTCACAAACTTTCGCGTTTATGATAGTAGTAGGATTGTACTGTTTTTAAATGGTACATGTACCAAATGAAAGTAGCCATCCTTTTACCCCGACAATGCAAAAAAAAGCAAAAGAGAACCACCAAGTTATAATAACACTAATTCTACATACCAAAACAATTATACAGAGCGAAATAGAATCCAATCCAACAGAACAGGTCCAGTTAATCACGCGAATAAATAATTCGCGGCAATCTTAAACAGCGTCTAACGATGTCAAAACATTTAACAGCTAATGCAGTTATGTTCGGTACTAGTCTAACCATAAAAAACATATATAAAATACAGAGAGGAAGTATCTAATAATGACCAAGACGCAGTAAGCTCGAGGCAAAATTGTTATAGCTCTTATTAATCGGAAACTGCCTTAATTTTGGTCAATGATTTTGAGAATGCAAATGCTACTGGTAGTCGCAATCAAACTTCTATCTTATCTGAAGGTTAAGAAAGTTCATTTTCAGTTGATTTGGGGTTTTAAGGTACGTTATCCGGTCACTGAGTTTCGCTAGAGGCAGTAATTTATAAATGTTCGTATGGCTGCTTTGATGGCATAAATTAGACAAAGGTATATGGAAGCATCACTACAGTCTTCATTTCTTTACTGAATTATGACGGTATTGAGATGTGGCTGGCTTTTGATGGTAACTGAAAATTTATGATTAATAGTTTGTAATAAAATGTAAACATTATGATTAAGGAAGTTTTTGAAATATTGCTTTCCGTTAGTTTTCGGTAAAGTTAATAAAAATCTGTCTAGGGTATTAGCGAGTTTTTGTGTTTGCAGTAGATAAATCTAATAATAAAGATTCAAAATTGTATTTTTCCTTTAGCAATATACTATTTAATTATAATATTTATGGAAGTTTTAAACCTCCTAATCTCTTTATTTGCTAATTGAAGAATATTTGTAAAGACGTTTTTCTTTCTTACTGTAAAATGTTTATGTTATTTTTTATTAAGTAAGTCAAGAATTTACTTTCGTAAATAATTTTATAAAAAAAGGTTCCTTTCAAACCTTTTTCTTAGAATCCGAATTGAATTATTTACGAAAGTAAATTCTTGACAGTCAATCTTTTATAAAATTTGGGTTGTTTTTTTATGTTGAATCATTTTATTATTGTTTTCCATTGAAATATTCTCAGTAACAACCCGGTGTCCGGTTAAGAGAAATAGACTCATCCCTATGACATGGGACAACATAACTGATAAAATGTCGATGTACTAAACACCTTTACCTACCCTCTTCAAAGACTATCAACGTGAGATACCATCTCAATCTTAATAAACAGGATAAAACTCTTTAAACAGAAAGACCAACACTTAACCGCCTACGTACATCGAAAGCGACCATATGGTCAAAGCTATAGTTACGAAAAAAAGAAAACTAATAAATAGACACCGAAATCAGCTCCCAGCTATTACGGTAAATCCGTAATGTGGAGATATACGAATTTTTTTATGAACCACAATGAGTAGTTATTACTGTGAGATGAAAGCCGATACTTGCGCACGCGCCGAGAGTTAGAATTATTTCGGAATGTACGCACACCAGATGTTATCGCGTACGGTCTTTAAAATTATCGTTTTTGTTTTTAATGTAGGTACTGTATTGGGGAGTTGGGAAGGAGTGGGTTAAATTTTGGATGAAGTTTTTGGTGGAATATGTAAAGTAGAAGTTAAAGTTGATGTTTGATTTATTTTATTTCTTCTTAGTTTACTGAAGAAAGTTTAAAATGGTTATGAAGACTTTTTAGGTTTACAAGAAATCAAAGGACCCCCCTTCAGGGAATCATGAAGAGTCAAAAGGGGACAGCCGACCCACGAGTGGTTTAATTGCGACATGTAATTAGCGCATTTATTTATTTAACATCATCCAGAGTAAAAAAAAATCTCTTATCTCTATATACAATCCTTGAGACAGCGACTTAAATAATGCAATAAATCGTCATCGGTTAATTAAGGTAAAATAAGAAGAGTGTCCGTGGAGTTTCTTGCGCATTTTTCTTCAAAGAGACCTATGTTTTGGAATTTTCAACTAGCTTCAAATTTCTAACCGACTCCTTGACTATTAAAAAATAAAATGGTTAATGGTTATTAAATGGTTTATCTATACTAATATTATAAAGCTGGAGAGTTTGTTTGTTTGTTTGGTTGAACGTGCTAATCTCAGGATCTACTGGTTCGAATTAAACAAATCTTTTTGTGTTGGAAAGTCCATTTACCGAGAAAGGCTATAGGCCCATGCGAAGCTGGGTCGGGTCGCTAGTTTGTAATAAATATTTTGACTTTGAAGGTAATAAGTAAAAAGTACTTTTAATTCTCTCCACAATAAACGTTGCAGACATTGTTACAATTTCAGTACATGTTATAGTTTAGTGTACTGTGGGAGCCTGGAGCCTAAGCTAGGCTTTAAGGGCCTGTGGTTTAGGTCACCAGGTCTCCACCCTCTAGTAGCTAGATATATTTCGGTAAGGTAAGCAATCAATCTCTAAAAACACGAAGGATGGCGGCTCCCTTCACACAAATTCAAGAAGATTCATCTTGCTCCTTATAAATCTGTCGGGTTCGGATATGATTGCTTAAAAATAGAATTCTAAATTACTTTTAATCGGACTCCTAAAAACATCAACATTTTTTATAAAAAGATCCTCAAGAAACCACCATGATGATGTACAGTCACCAAAAGAGACAAGTATCCATGTCGTCGGCAATAGTTGAAGTTTACTTAAAACCAATGGAGGCTTTCAAATGAAATGAAATTAAATCATTGAACTGTTCTAACTGGGTTTTATTTTATTCATAAACACCCATCGGTTTCTAAGTTAAGTTCAACTATTACCGAAGACATGGATACTTATCTCTCTTGGTGACCGTACATAATTTATCATCAATCTGTTTAGAAACTTGCAACAACTTTACTAAACTTATGGCCTCAGATTATGAAACAAAAAGCAGATGGACCGCGCGGAACACTGAGAGTGAAGCCACCAAAGCAAATACAAATTCAAAAGCGAATACCTTCAATTCGTGCTGTACTGACACGAGTTAGTACAGAAAGTTATTAAAAAAAAACAAATACTATGTAAAAGCGAATACACTCACGAGATTGTAGGTATTCGCTTTAGATTTGTATTTGCTTTGGTGGCTTCACTCTCAGTGTTTTACGCGGTCTATCTGCCTTTTGCTTCATAATCTGAGATGCCAACAATCACATTTGCTCATATCTTGCGTGTCTTGCCCGCAGTACTTTACATTTCCACAGCATTGCGTAATAAAAAATGTCAATAGGAATGGCATATAAACAATGTTTGTAGTACAAGTATTATTTAAACTAAAACACTATTGCAAGTAACAATTTGGCCCGCAGTACCGTTGTGGCTATAGATCAGCTCAGGTGTTGTCGGCCTGCGGGCTTTTTGCATGGTGCAAGTTAGAAGATTCTGGAAGGCAAGACGTGTTACTCGACAATGGCACCGATTCTGTTATGCACTAGCTAAACTTAATTAGATCTACTTATTTATTTTTCTCTGTAAAAAAGGAAGGGATGAACATAAAATATGAGCGGTTATTTGTTATTTTATTTTATTTTGATTTGATATAATTTAATTTTTGCATTTTTCGTTTTAATAACGATGTATGTACAATATTTACAAGAATAAAAAAAAAGAAAAACATATAACTATTAAACTCAAAAAAACGATTCAAAGAATTCCCCGCATCGCTTTCAACGGGAATGTGCCCAAGAGACTGGCGGCATTGCCACGTTGGATGGCAATACTTAACGTCTGTCTGGATCACAGGAAGTGTCAACCAGTTAGCAGTTATTTTTAGTTTATCTAAAAGTTACAAATT
This sequence comes from Charanyca ferruginea, assembly GCA_947361185.1. NCBI lineage: Eukaryota > Metazoa > Arthropoda > Insecta > Lepidoptera > Noctuidae > Charanyca > Charanyca ferruginea. The sequence goes on from OX376062.1 coordinate 6,330,747, forward strand.
ATATTTGACATGTCAGAACGTATTAATTAAAAACAAGGTGAAGTTTTTTAACAGGATTGAAATCGGCACCAGCGTATGAGGTGCTATAAGTCGTAACGCGAAATTGTGCATCGCATCTGTTGACCACATTATCATTCTGTTGCCAAATCACTTAAGAGGACCTTGGTACCATTATCAAAAGTATGGTTGTTATTTTACATAATGGTCAATAGTTAGTTATATTTTATGTTTTAACCACGTTACGATTAATTTACAAAAAGATGTGAGACGATTTCATATAGCTGATATAGGCTAATCATGATATTGTACTTACACAAATGGAACAAGTAGTCTGTTTTACCCAAAAGTACATTGGATGCATATCAGTATGTCAATTGAGCAGAGTTATTATTCTGGCAGATGTAGCTGAAGCTTTTCTAGCATCTGTCAAAAAACTTTCACTAATGTGGTCTACTATGAAATACGAACGGATGATTAGCGATTTCAAGTAGTGGCCGCGCATCGAAAGACGCAGATTGGCAACTTTGGCAAGCCCTTTACTGGGTGAACCATAAATGGAAGACGGACCGGAAAGTTGCTAAACGTGAACGGCGTAGTATCAGTTCGTTTGGAAAAACTTGCGGGAAATCTTTGCCCAACAGGGGGCGTCTTCGGTTTGGTTTATTGATGATGATGATGAAATAATATGTACAGACGTCAGCACATCAAGCCATACCAAACCGACAAATTTTGCCAATTGAATATGAACCTTATTATTGTGGCGTTCGCGGGTAAATAATAGAAACCAAACAAAGTAGAATAATGTGGACTGTATTAAAACTTATGCACAAGGTACAAAAAAATACATACAGTTACACTGGCAGGTTGTGAATGATGACTGACTTAGGGTCATTCATCAGAACGGAACGAGTGAAAATTATTATGTGTTTCATACAATTATTTTACATTAAAGTTGAAAATCTATCAAAGAAATTTTACAGATTGTTGCATTGTTGCTTGATGAGCTGGCCTCTTTACTTTAAGGTATAATCAACGATGGTACTGTAAAGGTTGCATTCATTTGGCATACTGGTAAAAACCATTGACTATTATGGCTTCGTCGAAACACTGCATTCTTATTAAATAGTTTTTTAAATAGAACGTCAGTCTTATTTTTATATGTCAGGCAGATCGACTAGCCTGCAGCCGTCACAGGTACAAGTATTATTTTAGTACAGAGCAATTATAAAGAGAAGTTCCTCTTTCATTACCGCTTCTGATTCTGTTGTTGTGTAAGTGTTATTAACGTAGTTTGTGAGTATATTGTTACTAACACTATCAGTCTTGTTGCTCGAAATAAATTATTATTATTATTAACGTAAACCTGCCCTTAAGTTCCGTTACCGTGAGGGTTCAGCTAGTGAGCTATTTCAGTACCTAACGGCGTCTATTAACTAACTTTACTTGCTTCCTAAGTCTCTTTCCCGATTAGTCGGGTAAACCGCTTTTCTTTTACATCTTGGACCATTTCCTAACCAAATGGCAGGTGAGATCCTACCTTATAGTAACCACCACGCCCGTCCATATGGAAGAATAAATTTGTAGTTGTTGGCTAAAATATTAGTAGTTACGGTTTACGATGCCCACACTGTCAACGGATTTATAGGTATATACCTATAACTCTTCATAAATAACAATCCATATAGATACTTAGTTATTTTTTAAGAGTACGTCTGTATAGGTGTAACTGCTCTAACCTTAAAATCGAGTTCCCAAATCGAAATCTAAACTGTACGAGTAATAATTTTATTCCGTACACATTTTGATCGTGTTCATTTTGCATTTTTGTACAAAACAGCTGTTTTTATTTTTCATATTGCATATTTGGTCCCATTGTAAAATTGGTTCATTTTCATTAGTAAGTTTTTTTTTTTTATCATTATTCATTACCTGTCATAATGTATGGTAAAGCATAGTTCATGATATACTAAATAAAATTATTAGCCATTTAGCAAGGAAACATTCTGACTGTAAATACACAGTGCACCAGAAATATGTACTTACCTATTGGTCTAAGATCCGAATGTCACAAAATCTACGCAATTTTAGCATGGTTGAAGTTTTGAGATTGAAAAGAAGAATATGCAGTTAAGAAGGACCATACTAGTATTAATACTGGTCCTTGGGTTCAGGTATCAGGTACAAAAGGTATCTCATTTCTCACTTACGTTCAATTAAAAAGGTATATCTTGTAAAATATATAAAAACCAACCGTCACACATGACTGCACGTGACTAAGGTAAACCTTAAGTACTTTATATCTTAACTCAATTACATGTTTCTCAATCAGTTTTCAAAACAGCCATGCTAAAATTCCAGAGATCTGACGACTTCGTGATTTTAGTCCATGCTCACATGTTTGGCCTCTAGTGCAATAGACTCAACTAGAGCTAATTCATGTCCAAAACCCTATATTTATTTATTTTACTATTTATGTACACACAGTAGACAACACAGGAAAATAATATTATAAAATATGAGTACATACCTACTGCTTATTTCTTAAGAAAAGAAATAAAGCAGCAGTCAGTCGCAACGGCAGTCTTTCATTTCTTCTTATATATTATAATAGTTGACTTGAAAATTTGACTTGTAATTTTTCTTACCAATAAATGTGTTTATCTGTTTAGTTAGTACTCAATGCTCGTACCTATTCTTTAAAAAAATTGGAATTCGCCTTGCAGTTATTGACAATGAACGAAAGATTTAGTTTTATTAGCAGAACACAAGATAAAAAATTTAAATAGCCTTTTATTTACTAACGTTTTTTTCAAAACGGACCTAATTACAACCTAACTAGATATAACTATTAATATTGGTTGTGCACGATCCTCATTAAAAATTTTAATTACTTGTAAAGTTGATTTTATTTCAATAATGATTTTGATTTTTAAACTAAAGATGGCATTGCAATTTGAAACTGAATAGCGTCAGTCCGGACGGACAACATCCGTTCACGATTTTGATGCATGACTCATATTGGGTTTACAACGCTAATAATGTCCGATGCATTTTTGTCTTTTAGGAGCATTCTGTGTTTTGGTCTTTGATTCGGTCAATTTTTGTTGATCAATGTTAAATGAATGCGCTACCGGCAATGTGACTCAAAGGACCAATTTTTAAAACGTCAGATTCATGAAAAATCATTCAGATAACGTTTACACCGTAACAACCCCTTTATCCTCATGGGCTGCTAGGTTTGGGGTCCCTGGTCGATTTCCAGGTCAGGCAGGATTTTTGGATTTATCGCTTAGAAATTTCTGAGACACCCCCGTGCCTCCGAAAGTACGCGAAGCAGCTGGCGACGTTATTGCTAATCTTGCGTCTGATCTCTCCCCTCTCATATTGATTTATTTATTATTTCAATTACTCTCTGCACTTACAGTTGACACCAACACATGCAGAGAGTCAATAATATGGGATTTTATGGGATTCCCATTCCAACGAACTGAGTTAGCAAGAAGAGGTGAAACTATGATTGTGTGCATTAAATACCTTCCTGGTACCTACTTAACTATTTCCATTGAGATTGGCCGCCATTACAGAAATACGGTCGGGAGAGTATTTTTTTTAAATTTTTATTTGTGCTGCGAAATATTTATATGACGTCTTCAGCACGAGCGCCTTGTAGATTAACAAAATGATACCATCATAAAAATTACCCCAAGTTGTTTATAAATTAATAGGCCCCAATATTAATTAATAGACCTGTAAGTTACGATCAAACATTCAAATAATTGAACAAAAAATAGCTTTAATTGATTCAATATCGGCGCCCATCTTTGATGATCAACATTAGAAATCAATAAATTGAATAAAATAATTCGCGTAAAATCATTATTACTGATCGTTTCAATTAAAACGAGAGTGAATCAACGCAACATGAAAATGGATTCCACTTTCGTTTATTTATTGAAAAGGTTTTTGATGCTCATATTGATCGAAATTCTTGGTTGTATACCTATAGATGCCAAGAATCGAGTGGCCACCTATGAAGGATTTAATCGTTCATGGATAATTCGAATTTATTAAAGCTATTATCAAGCCATCTCGCAGTACCGTTTTTCATATAATTTGTTACAGTACTGGCAAGATGCTAAGCTCTGATTTTATAACAGTAATTTGCAGTATAATTATTCTATAAAAATCTGCCTTGGTGAAATTAGGTGAAATGAGCGTAAGCTACCCGTGGGGGTGTCTAGGTAAGAATAGCACCCACCCATTTTATCCCGAAGGTGTCGTAGAAGGCGACTAAGGAAAAATTCGGAAAGTCGGGTAACAGCGGCTTTCGTGAACTCAACAACTACACTGCGATCCCAAAGACGGCTTTCAAGCTTAGGGATTATGGCACAAACATCCCCCGAATGGGGGAGGCTTTTGTTCAACTGTGAACGTCTTCTGACTGATTATGATGATGATGATGATGAGTGTGAGCTGAGCTGCCAATCCCTATCATTGGTGGCTACTTACCTAAAAGCTTTTAAATTAACATAATAGACCGGTTTTACATTTTAGTTCATGATCTTTAGTCTAGGATATGGCAAAACTTTAAGTTTATTGCACCTATCACTCGAAGACTGTGTTTTCTTACTCCTCTGCTGTTCCTTTTTGAATAATTTTGTTGCGGGATCCAAGATAGTTGAATCGTATCTTCGGGACTGGTCAAGCTTTCTTGCCTCGGCACTGGTGGTCACCACTGTTGATTCTGGCTTGTTGTAGTAATTGATAATAGTGTGACAAACTTGTCCTAATAAAAAAAAATATCCGAAGACAAACTTCAACTGCCTGAAACTTCGGTAAGCAAACAAAGTGTACTCTATAGTAATCATGAATCCGTGTATAGATCACACACAGAATTATCGTATCCTGAAATTACTTAAACGAAAGCATACACACTTAGCCGCTAACGTTTTTATTATACCTCTTTTTAATGCAAAGTAATAAATCAATAATTCTAGTGAGATAATCAGAGCGGTAAAATTCCGGTTGTGTTGCGTAGGCAGACCGTAATTATGGAAAACGTTATATGAAATCGATCACGGTGACGTGAGCTTGTTTCGTGTTTACTTTTATTATCATTTCTTTGACGGTGATTAGGAAGTGTATACACGTTCAAGTACCTACATCTACAGGGTGCCGACAAAGATCGGCCGCTTTAAGTCTTGCGTAAGAGTAATAAAAGTGAATAGAATATACATTTTTGTTCGACTTAAATTCGTAATGAAATTGGTATCTGTTACAGTCAAAACCTTTAGCCAGTCAAAACTACTTTTGACTACAAACTTAGTCAATAGACCATGACCAGTTTAAATTTACCCCAACTATTTAGAAACACATTAGGTTGGTTGGTTTTCTAATAACTAGGTCACACGGTTGGCGCAGTGGCTGAGCGATCGACTGCTGCGCAGCGTGTTGCGGGTTCGATTCCCGCCCAGGGTAAACATTTGTGTGATGAGCACTTGTGTTTGCCTTGTGTCTGGGTGTTGTTTATCTATATAAATAAGTATTTACAAAAAAAAAAAAATGTATTTGTGTATGTATATCAGTTGTCTGACGCTCATAGTACAGGGTCTCCCTAGTTTGGGGTCAGATGGCCGTGTGTGAAAATGTCCCCACATATTATTATTATTATTATTTATTATTATCCGATTTTTTTTAAATTGTGCACACGTTTTTTATCTTAGAAGCTTTTAACTAAAACTAGTCAAAAAAAGTTTTGACGGGTTAAGAGTTTTGACTGTAACATATACAAAAGAAAAATAAAAAAGGGTTATGTGGAATTAGTATTTCTGCTATTCCAACCCCATAGAGGTGTACTTTTAAATGAATTTATAGACCAAAATGTTTTCTTGATATTTTCATCACTGTAAAGTTTTATTAAAATCTGTTTTAGTAGTGCTCATATGGCATTAAAAATGTATAAAGGGACTAATATCCAAAAGGTTTAGCGACATTGCATGGCAGTGTCGATTCTTAAGCTCATGAATAAGCTAGCCCTCAGATCACGTACCTAATGCGTCGACCAGTGGTATAGCGATGTCCTGAAAAAGTCAGAAATGTTTTTAATTTTATGTCTATCACCAGGTTTAATTATCTTATATGACGATTTTTAAGTTTTTTTTTTATATTAACTATCTAAAATTTCATAACATTATTATGTATGTGTAGTTTTTATATATATATAAATATATCTTTTTTCACTTTTTAAATATTACTTTTTGTAATGCACCTGCCTTGTTATCTCTTCACCACCCTTGGTTGACTGGTAGAGAATGCCTAAGGCATTAAGTCCGCCTTTGTACGTTTGTGCATGAAGTATAAATTAATTAATAAAAACATAATTACAAACCTACTATTGAGGTTTTTTAAACCTGAGGTTTGTGAAAAATAAAGTTGTTTTTTAAACCTGAGGTTTGTGAAAAATAAAAAACTTTTTGCACCTAAAAATACACTAAATTACTGGCGTTCGACTCGAATATGATTTGCTCTTTTAAGAGTGTGATTTTTCTATTACCTACCATTATCTATTAATTGGACTGGACGACTATCGATAAGTCATTATTAAAGAATCGCATAAATATCAAGGCGCGGCATATTAGTAGAGTTCATTTGCTAATTGAAACCATTGATTAAACATCATTAAAGTTGATATCAAATGATTTACAACTGTCTTAAATTTAAAAATTCTGTAATACGCTCATTAAAACGGCGTAATTAAAAAAATCTAGATCGCAAAAAAAGAGTAATCTAAAATAACGACCAGCAAATCGTTTACAAGATATTAATTACAAATAAACAGTAAATCATTTGAGGGAAATAGGCGAAAAGGTGTTGTATACTAATAAAATAATTATCGTCTACCTACCGATCGCTTCAAGTATGTATCATTTGGCAGGCGTGGTCAGTTCACACGAATGCACAATTTATGTTACTCTTAAATCCAATATGAAATTGCCAAAATTCAAATAAGGTGATAAAAATTATAACTACAAAGTACACTACTGTTTCTCAGAAATGCAACATGCAAGCCCTTGAACAGAATCACCGATGGATTGCAAAACCTGCTCAAATAATAATATCGCTCCGTAGCAACAGAGCTAAGGTAGATTTCGAGTTGGTAGCACTCAAATGTTGTTCTGATATTATTTTTTGCTAAGAAACAATTTCCTGTCGGAATTAAAGAAAAGAAAAGGATCGTAAATAATATTCGTTTGTACAATATCGATATTTTTATGTGACCTGACAATAACTTTGAATTATTATTTTGCAATTAAAATACTAGGTAGTAAATATTTTAATTTTAGTTTGAAGTTCTGTATTGCTATTTTAATTTCTGCATTCTTTATTATGAGATATTTTTAAAAGAGAAACTAGTTATATAGGCGGTGAAACTCAAGCTAACGGTGGTTAGGGATCCAGAGTTGGAAACCCCCTATCAATGCGTGTTATGTTCAAGATGATCGCATATTATGACTCCTGATTCAGCTATTAACATGCACTTTGATATGTTAGCAAGATTAGTAAGGAGTTTGAAAAACAAGCAGGAACGTCAATCATAAAAAACAGTGTAATTACCAACTTCACTGAGGGCTATCTTACAACTCCGAGATGCGGCCCATATTTAATTAAAAAAATATATTTATATTTAATTCAACCATGTGTTAGCAACTAGCATAAGTTTTTGGCACAAGTGAACCTTAGTTAGTAAAATAATTAATAACGTTACAAATTTAAAAATATTTTTGCACTTCTAAACATTCAAAAATGCTTATTCCTATCTTCCTAAGGCATTGTAACACCGCGTACATTACTACACAAATTATCAACACACTTGTCTATCACTTCGACAGGTTACAAAACACCATTCATATCTAAAACCCACCAAAAAAGCCGATCTAATCCATCTTTCCTCACAATAGGTCTAATTGAAGCACTGTTCAATTTGGACCACTGTTCGCTACCATTCAGAATAAAAGGGTGAAATAAAAAACGGTACAAAAGGTGTTATAGAGTAAAAATTACCAGGCTGTTATGAATATGTATGTATCATTATGGTACAGAACATATGCGCGACACATGTTCAATGGACCATAAGGTCCTATTGATACGAATATTTATTTATTCATCGCATGATAAAAATCGTAGGTAAGTTTTTTCTGCGGATAAATTATTGGATATATTTTAATGTTCGGAAGGTGGCGTGTTGGTATGTTTGTTTAGGAACCTACCAATCTCGTGTTGTAAGGTCATGAATAACATCTTATTTCTGCTTTTGGGGTAGATTTTGCATCATCATTGCCGTTGAGAAATTTGCAATTCAGTAGTTATCCAACATTAATTAAATAGAATACACTCTTGGTTCTTCCTCTATATTAAAACGTAGACTTTATATCTAAAGTTATAAATAAATATACTTTAATTTTTCCGTATTATTTACAAGTAGAAGTGCCTTTAGAGTCTATGAAAAAGATATTACGATTCGTCAAACACATATTCAGACTGTTTTGGAATACAAGTATCGAGACTCAAAGGACCAAATCCTTTAACATTTATGTTACAAAATTTGGTCCTATGGTCCGATCATTAGTTGCAACAACCACAAAACTATTTCAATACCTATCGGATGTTACTTACCTTTTTTCTCCATGGTTGGTTGGATGCTGGAAGCGTGCGCACCCCGGCCGTGGTCCGTCACGCAGCCTCGTGCTCAGCACCGCACCTTGCTGTGTTTCGCGTTTTTTGTCCAATAGATAATAGTCTCATTTATTTAAGTGGTTCCGTGGAATTTAGCGATTTAGCGTTATATTAATTGTTCCGTATGGTGTCGGACGTAAAGAATAGCACCATCCCATATCTTCCCGTGGGTGTCTTATGAGGCGACTAAGGGACTAACCAAAGAATGGGCATCAGCGTTTTCTGTGCCTTTGTAACAACCATACTACGATCGCCAACCCGCCTGCCAAGCGTGGCGATTATGGCAAAACCCCCCCTTTGGGGGAAGCCTATGTCCAGCAGTGGAAGTGTGATGTGATAGGTTATATGTTTCACTAGCAGAAGAAATACGGATACTAGAAATGCGAAAGTGAGTATCGAACTTTGTTTGATACGCTTTCACGTCTGAATTACCAAACTAATTCTGATAAAATTTGGTACAGATTAAGTTTGTACCACAAGAAAGGATACGGGCTATATTTTAATCCGCCAGTTCGTCTGCATAACCGATATTCACGAACACAATTGCAACTTTAAAATGGTCCTTTTATCACCAACTTACGGAACACTAAAGATCACCCATTGAACGGTGACGAACGGAAATTTTGTGGTCCTGGCACGAGCGGCGTAAATGACTTGGAAAAAAATCGTTACGCTGTATTCCGGACACCAAAAAGATCGTGGTTACGATTTAATTTGATTTTTGTTGAATTCATCGCTTTGTCGTAGGTCTATGATAAGAAAAAACTGTGACTATATCCGATCGGTTCGGTATAGTATCGATACTAAGGTGCATTTTTTTCCCAAAAATAACCTACAACCAGCGGTTATTATGTTGGCTTAACAATAAATAAGAAACTCCAGACATGAAGGAACATACTCGTACTGTATATCATAATATAAACTTTAAATTGCATAAAAAAAACTTGATCGAAAAAGGGGGAAAGAGGGGCGTTAGTAAAGCCTTGAGGTTTTAGACAGTTGTTGCGTCGGTTACTGAAGACAACGGAAACTTGACTCTAATAAATTATTGAGTGGGCCACTTGTTCACCCTATATAATACACTTGCTAGTTTTTGACCGCAAATTGGTTCGTGTAGGTTTTGTTTCTGTGTAGTTCATTCCTGATGATCAATACAATAATTTAATAACTATCTCTGTTAAATATCATCTTCATAAATAACTACAAATGTTAAAAATCTAGACGCAATTACATCTCATTGACAGTAAATGTCAAAGTCTTGTCAAAAATGAAGGTAAATAAAAAGGCGTTTTTGACAGATTGAGACAGATTTGAATGCGAACGTTCCAAATATATAGTTAGTACAATTTCCCCTCGGACTAATCATATATCATTACTTCTACTATACAATACACTGAAGCTTAAATGTTTTTTTTTAAGACAATGTTGCTACCAGTACTAAATAATTTACATCTATTACAAATAAAGTATGAAAACTCAACCATTACAAGAAGCCAAAACTTACTCATAATGACAGAGTGTCTAAAATGATAGGCAACGAATATTTGCACACGAAAATATCATTTTAATTTCGGACTCCATTGCAATACGCTATTCAGACAGTTTAGAATGTGGAGCAGTCATTATAATAAAAATGTTCAGAGATGACTAATGGTAACCGTTTGAATCTATTCTTTATTTAAACTGTTGCCTTGCAACTTCGAGGCTGCTAGTCTGCAAGATTGTTCCAAGTTTCAGTGAGTTTTTTAAATGATGGAACAGATTTCTCTATGCCTTGTTATTGACGAGTTTCTGGTAAAAAAAATGGTGCTACGTATGGTTATTTTGTAGTCTAAAGGCCTACAACCCCTTAATTTCTAGTCATGGTCGCGAAAATAAGATTGCTCCTATTTTTGCGACCATAGTTAGAAGTGGGGACATGATCATCATCTTTCATCCCATGTTACTTAGGATCGGAGCAAAATATTTGTATCTTCCATTCCGTTCTGGTAAACATAATGATATCACTGACTTTCTTGACTTTAATTTATTTATTTCACAAATAAAAGACACATTCTATAATAAAATGTACAATGTCATCAAATTTATCAAGCTTACTACCAAGACTCCAAACCTCATGACGTCACACTCTTTCAATCAATGACGAAAACACATAAACCATGTACGTGTCGCCTCTACAAGTACATCCAATTTAATCTCTCTAGCGTCATAATGCTAGTAGCATTAACGACTGCTCCACATTTGCGTTGGGCAGCTACAAAAAACGCGAAGGCGTGCAGTTAAGTAGATAAAACAACAGTGCCCGTCAAATTTCCTCCAGACATTAATCACACTAGTGAGTTCGGTAAGCCAGTAGTGTAGCCATGGCTTTAGGTTTGATGAGACGAGTGAGGAAAAGTTTCTGTTAAGTGTAAGTCAGGGTTGGTATACGCTTAAGTGGGTTGATCTATTAGGCTCGGCATTCTCAATACTGGTTTATTGATAACGATGCATTGAAAATGGCAGGCATTTTTAATACACAACGCCCTTAACTTTTCAATTGTAAAAGACAGCACCTATTTCCTCCAAGCTAATGAAAGCTTAGAAGCCATTCTTCTTAAATACTATTATAATTGACTAGCCACTCGCTCATGACTCACATGGGTGCGTTCGACTAATGTGGCGACATGTCAAAACATTCAGATATACTTAATAATGTGTTATTACATTAACCTTCCTAAAATTATGGTTAAAATCTAACCAGCCAAACATTCAGACACAAAATAGTGACTAATAATCTAATTAATACTTATAGTTTTACAGTACCCAGCGACGTTGTAAGTACTGCCCCTAGCTCCAGCATTTATCTAGCCAATAGATTTAGTTTTAGACTCCCCTCTCTCTCCCCTCTACTAGATTCTTTATACTATTAATCAAACGGCGACTCATGTGAATCAGCACGTGACCGATTAGAATTGCGGGACTGCTCACCCTTTTTACACCCTTCATAAAGTCGGTTTCCTTGGCAAGGACGTTATGGGTGGGTGGTTTTGTATCAATCACGAGCTAATTAACAAGTTTAAATGAAGGACAACTACCTACACATCTAGGACCTATAAAATAGCTTGTAGTATAGTAGTAGTTTTTATTTTCTCTCTTTTGCTTTTACTGCAGTTGAACAGTTTCTTCTATTGTCAACGCGTATCACTTGTGGTTTTTCATTTATGTGATAGCTATGCCGCATAAGCTTTTTTTAAACTGTTTAAATATGTACAGAGGTCAGCACATAAAGCTACAAAAAGTTGTCATATTTCTTTGACAAATTTTCAACTTTAATACAATTGGGAAAATTTCACACGTTGGTATGGTTTGATGTGCTGGCTTGTGTACATACACCTTAGCCTTAGAAGTCTTAAATTTACTGGACAGGTAAAAGGATAAATGTTCTTTGCTAACTAAATTAATTAACCAAAGCAGCTTTCTTCATAACACTCATTAACAACTTTCATTATCGAAAAGAGCATCACACAAAATATCTATAATTTTAATTGAAACATCGTAGTCACAGTATTCGCGTGCCGACGCGGTCGCGCACTTTCTACTGCTAACGGTCGGCGCGTGCGCAAAGCACCTGTCCCGCGACCCCAGCCCGTGTGGTTAACATTATGTTGTTTCATTACATTTGTATTGAAGCTTCTAGGCGATTTTTATGGAATATATAACTTTATTGGAATTTCTGTAATTATCATAAAATCTTTGAGAATTTGGTAAATTCCTTTGGTCTAGGGCTGTTTCTAAATTTAAAGTAAAATCTAAAAACAGTACTAGACACGTCATGTGGATTATGCTGGTTTTGCGTGCGGTGTTCCACAGGGTTTGGTCCTGGGGCCGCTTGTGTCAACGTGTTGGTATCTCAGGATAAATAATGAATGTTTGTTGTCATTATTATCGGACTGTCAAGTCGCAATTTCCCTATATACTTTGTAATATACACAATATATACTTACTTTTTGGCAATACATACATATATCGTCACTTGTAAGTTATCATTTGCCAATTCAATTTTATTGATTTTAAAGCAACTATATTTCTGATTTTACAGTGAATTGAAAATTAATTATATTTTTCAAGGCTAACATCAAGTGTGTTGACGCACTTGCGTATGCCATACTTGGGACATACGCTTTCCATGCATCGCAGTGACCGACGTGGAACGGAAGCGCGGGAGCGCCCTCTGGCGGCGACGCGCCGAACAACTCTCTCTACGACACCATCTTTAAAGTCGTGTGCGCATACAACTTTTAATTATATTTTTTACAAAGATTTATACAACTGTACACCTTTACAACTTTACAACTTTACAATGTACTCTGTTAAAAGTAAATCTTTAATGCCGTTATTCTGCGTTTAATTTTGCATTCAAGAATAAAATTCCACCCGCACACTGCGAAGTAACCTGGTCTACATTTTGGTCCATCGACCCGGATTTTGGAAACAAAGCGGCTATCAAGATCAAGGAAATTACTGAGCACGCGTTGCGGCCATTACGTGGAATCCAAATTTGAAGAATATCCAATACTTTAAAACAGAGACGTGGAACACGTTATAGAAGGAAGATCAAGGAGGCCATTACCTAAAGGAAATTTACAAGACAGAGAAGTGCCATCGTGATCCCATTATCCTTTCATTCCACGTGCTCCCTAAAACTTTAAACTTAAAAACTTAACCTTATTTTACGAATTTCCTCGAATTCTTCATATTTTTCTAGTACATATTCCCCACTCAGGCTTTAAGCATCTTGAATTGCCCCTGTGTGTGTGAATACTGTGTCCGTATCTTAATTATTTTGTGTTTACAGTGCACTATAATCGCATGGTGAGACTGGGGTCGCTGTTGCCCACGTGTCGGCCTTCCACGACGCTTGCGTGGAGCCCTAGCTGGCGAGCTGCACTCGCTTGCTTTATGCTTGGTATTTGACTGTTTCGCAAGCGCCCTCGCTGCTTCATTACACCTTTAAGTATTGTTTGTCGCTCTTTATTTTATATCTAAGACTCAAAGTCATGTTAACTGTCATAATGGATTACAAGTCGTTAGTGGCAGCTATAAGGCTAAGCTAACCCAATTTAGATCATTTCTTTCAGTAATAAAAGGTGATGCATTAAGTACCTTACAGGTTAGGGAGTTGATATTTAGATTAACTAAAATAGAAGAAATGTATTCTGAGTATGACAGCACACAATTTAACATAGAAAATCTGTCTGAAATTCCAGAGAAACAGTACCAGGAACGAGAAACATATGAGAATCAATACTATGCTGCTATTGCCTCTGCCCGAGAACTGTTGAGGAAACATGAGACCTCTGCGAGTGGTGAGTCGGTCGCAGGCTCTGGTACAGGTTCTGGACATAAAGGTGGGATAAAACTTAAATTACATACTATACATTTGCCTACCTTCTTGGGTCAATATCACAACTGGTTCGAGTTTCGTGACACACTCACATCGTTAATACATTCTAATGACAGTATTCTGAGAATAAGTAAGTTTCATTATTTGTGTGCAGCTTTAAAGGATAGTTCTGCTCTAATCATTTGTGCACTCGACTTCTCTGAAGAGAATTATGATGTTGCATGGGAGCTACTATCTGACCGTTACAAAAACAAACGGCTTCTAGTTTACAATCATATTCAGGCATTCTTTAATATTGAAATTGTGACAAAGGAATCCTTTAAGGGTCTGCGCAACATGATTGGCACAATCAATCGTTACTTGAGAGCTTTGAAAACACTTAAGTTACCTACAGATATAGACAAGGTCGTAAATCATTCACATACAAGATGGGTGGCTGTGCACACTGTCATAAGCGACATAACACTATGTTACATTTAGGAGAGCTATCCATTGCTCCGGAGTCAAGGTCAACACAACACACTACTAGTACTAGCAGTGTAACACTCTGTACAACACAGTCATGCACACAGACATTAAGAAGTGCTCAAGACAATGTGGTTTTGTCTGCTAGGTACTCATAATACCCAATGTGTGATGTTGTTGTCAACGGCTATTGTTCAAGTTACTGACCATGTTGGTCATAAACACAAGGTTCGTGCTTTATTGGATAATGGCAGCACATCTAGCTTTATTACAGGAACTTGTGTGACAAACTTAAATTGTCAACTTATTCAACATTAGTTGAAGGGTTAAATGGTCAATCTAGTTGCATTTATAAAAGATGTGATGTCATTATATCATCACTCATTAATTCATATTCTGAAAACATTAATTGTTTTGTGGTTCCACACATTACTCTAGCATTGCCTTCCAAACAAATTAATCATAGAATGTTAGACATACCTCATAATATTACATTAGTGGATCCTTTATTCCACACACCGTCCCAAGTTGATATATTGCTTGGAGCAGACTTATTTTGAAGTGTATTGTTGTCTAACAACATTTCACTAGGTAAAAATAGACCTTCATTAAGTGAAACTAAGTTTGGATGGTTGATATTTGGACCCACAGAGTCATTACATTATAATAATAATACAGTCCATTGCAATCACTCAATTTAATGATCAACCTTAAGATCAATTGAGCAAGCTCTTTCTAGGTTCATACTCATTAGAACACAGGTTTAAGCGTGACCTGTGTTATTCAAGCAGCAATATGCTGAATTCATTAAGGAATACACGTCATTAGGTCACACACCTCAAACAATATAACTGTCACTTTGGTACCGCATCTGCACTATACCTTACTATACAATGTTTAATGCAACTGGGAAAAGAATGCACTGACAAAGCAGTGTCAGATGCTATCATCAAAGGTTTTATGTTAATGTCTTTATTTATGGTAAAATGACATATCCCAGCTGGTAAACATCTGCAGAGGCGTCATAAACCAACTTGAAAGTGGACAGCTTTCGTTAAGAAAATGGCATTCAAATAATCCATGCATCATACAACAACTTATAGGTGAAAATAGCAAAGATGAATATCTTAATTTAAGTAGCCATGAGTATTCAAAGACATTAGGATTACTTTGGGCCTGTAAAGAAGATGTGTTGCTTTTTTCAGTAAACATTACATCACCTGAACACATTACAAAACGCACAATTCTTTCCACAATGGCTCAAATATTTGATCCCCTTGGACTCATTAACCCTTGCATTTCACAAGCTAAAATAATTCTACAGAAACTATGGTCGTTAAAAATAACTTGGGATGAAAATGTGTCCAGTGAAATTCAAGCAACTTGGTGCAACTTCATTAAATCTTTACATTTTATTAATAATATAAGAATCCCAAGGCATGTTATATGTGATCAGTCTGTGATTTGTGAACTTCATGCTTTAGCGATGCATCAATTCAAGCCTATGGTGCATGTGTTTACCTTCGTTCTATTTCACATGACAATAAAGTTTCAGTTCATTTAATAACTGCAAAGAGCCATATAGCTCCTCTTAAACCCATGACAGTCCCACAGTTAGAATTGTGTGGGGCTCTGTCTGCTGCTCGTCTAGCTGACAAAGTTAAATCCTCATTAATAGGAACTTACAGTTGTACCTACTGGTGTGACTCACCCATTGTATTGGCTTGGATCAATACTTCCAAGGCCAACTTATTAAAACCATTTGTTTATAACAGAATTCATGAACTTAAGTCTCTTACAGAACCAGACACCTGGCGTTATGTACCTACGAAGTTGAATCCTGCTGACATAGGTTCTCTGATCTTGGTAGGCTGCAACATGTCACAGCCTACATACAGCGGTTTATACACAACTGTCGTTTTCCACAGAACAAACATACAGGGTTCTTAACTTTACATGAGCTTAACTCTTCATTAATTACTTTATGTTACATTTCACAACAAGAATCATTCCATCAGGAGTATAAATCATTAATAAACAAAACACAATTGTCATTAAAAAGTAAGTCATTTAATTTGTTATATCTGTTTTTACATTCTGATGGTCTTATTCAAGTTGGAGGTAGACTTTAATTCACATTATAGATATTTATGATGTTAAACATGTAATATTGTTACATGCATCTCACCACATTACAGTACTCAACTTTAGATACTATCACAAATTACTCATGTATGCTGGTCCACAATTACTGTTGTCAAAGTTTATCATAAGTTTTCGGTTTTAAACGGTATAAATATTCCTAGGAAAACCGTACATAATTGTGTCACATGTTGTCGTTTTTCAGGATGAGTTATACAGCCAATAATAGGCAATCTTCCTGAACAGCGCTTGCATGCTGACTGCCCATTCATTAACACAGCAGTAGATTATGCAGGACCAGTGGTGATACTGAACCGAAAGGGTTTAGGCAGTAAGATAAATAAAGCATACATATGCATTATTGTATGTCTATCTGTCAGAGCAATACATATTGAGCTTGTAACCGACTTAAGCTCTTTTAAACTTTATTTCTGCTTTAAGCAGATTCACTGCTCGCAGGGGAAAACCTGTCAACATCTTTCGGACAGTGGTACATGTTTTGTAGGAGCATGTAATAAGCTCAGTAGATTTTTAAATTTAAATTCTGAGTATATAGGTTCTTATGTTTCAACTTTATCAATAAAAAATAAATTTTCATTAGCCTATAGCCCACTTTAATGGCTTAGCTGAGGGTGCTGTGAAATCAGTCAAGCATCATCTAAAACGTATACTTGCTCTTGCCAACTTTACGTATGAGGAAATGAACACAGTTCTCACACAGATAGGGGCGATCTTGAACTCAAAGCCTTTAACTCCAAGGTCCTCTGATCCTTCAGATCTAGTAGCTGTGACATCGTCACACTTCCTCCTTAGACGAACCTTAACCGCCTTACCTTATCCTAAAGCACAAAAGAGCTCTAGGTTTAGCTCATTCTCCCGTTATGCGAGAACTCAGCAACTAAAGGCCCATTTCTGGCATCGTTTCCGAAAGGAATATGTATCAGAGTTACAGATACGGCAGAAGTGGAGCAAGCAAGGAAGAGACCTGCACTTGGGTATGATGGTGCTGGTCAAGGACGATCGGGTGCCTCCCAACAGATGGCTGCTTGGGCGTATCACTTATATAAATCCTGGTTCTGACAGTGTGACCAGGGTCGTCGACGTGAAGACACCTTCGGGAACTATGCGACGTGCCTTCAACAGACTGTGCCCGCTACCAGTGGAAGAGTATCAGCTACCCAATGTTCCGGCTTTGCCAAGGGGGGCAACTTGTTGACGCACTTGCGTATGCCATACTTGGGACATACGCTTTCCATGCATCGCAGTGACCGACGTGGAACGGAAGCGCGGGAGCGCCCTCTGGCGGCGACGCGCCGAACAACTCTCTCTACGACACCATCTTTAAAGTCGTGTGCGCATACAACTTTTAATTATATTTTTTACAAAGATTTATACAACTGTACACCTTTACAACTTTACAACTTTACAATGTACTCTGTTAAAAGTAAATCTTTAATGCCGTTATTCTGCGTTTAATTTTGCATTCAAGAATAAAATTCCACCCGCACACTGCGAAGTAACCTGGTCTACAAAGTGTTTTTAGAAAAGTTTTGTGTTGGAAATATAGGTTAATGGTGTCTAGTAAATTATCAGTCAGGCTGTTTCTGAATCTGTTCAGAATTTGATGAATGATTGCTTTTGGATACATACGCCTTAAGAGATGCTGGTTCAATATAGTTTCTGATAATGTTAATAATAAACGAATAATTGGGTAGAATAAATATAAATGCTTTTAAACTTGCAAAAAGACAATCAAGGTATCTAGTAGACAAATTTATCCAAAACGAAACAGCCCATCAAATTCAGATGATGCCTAGAAAGAGCAACCATATTATTTTTTATTATATTATTTTCAGTCTGTATTATCGCACTGCAGGGTAATGGCTTCTCTTTTCTCCTTTCCAACCCTCACTGTCTAAAACTGGTGTAGCCCAATCGCTCCTATAAACGTCAAGCTAATCCCGCCACCTTCACCTGGGTAGACCATGATGTCGCTGGACGTCAAAAAGGATTCATGGGCTTTTAGAACAGTTATACCACAAAAATACCATAGAATACCTACCTATACAATACCAAAAATTAAAATATATACAGAAGGTAAACAATTGTGTCTACTAAATTCAGGTTTTTCATATCACCTAAACGAATCCAAAAATACGGAAAAGCCACAATCGAGTTTCTACCACGAAAAAATATTCAATCAAAACAGCGTATTGATACTGAAATTAATCTGACCCTTGACACTGAAAGTGCTAACGTAATTTTTTTAATCCAATTTACAGTTTAACCGTTAGTTCACGGAGCTATTTTTCCAATTGATTGCGAAGTCGACCAGCCAATGCAGCCTTTCAGAATCTTTGAAAGCCTAAAATTTGAGGTTTTTTTTCCATCAAATTCAATTTAAAAGAGAAACCATTTGGACACTGATTCGATTTTACAGTTCGCGTTGTTAGAAAGCTCTAAGTCGTGATAGATATTTTAAGGTAGCTGTATATATAATGTTTTGGAAATAAAACCTTTTTTGTTTATTCATTTTGAAAAGTATTGTAACTAAATGATTTACTAAACCTTTTGTTAGACATTAATATACTTGGACACGAATGTTACCGTGTGGTCTCTGACTTAGAATAGGCCACTCCTTATTTTATTGTCGATGTTTTAACGGGTGCTTAAGCGCCACCTGTCAAGCGGCAATAATAATAATGGTTTCAGACTTTCAAGACTAAAAGTGTCGCTATCTATAGGGTCAATGGACAATTCATTAATTTAGCATGATAAGAGAGAGGTTTTCATATATACCTATTTACATACTAAAGGTAAGTACTTTTAACACGAGCTAGAAAAAAAATAAGACGGCAGAGCGAGAAGAGCTTTAATAATAAATTTAAAACACCTATGTACATTACAATTTATCCATTTTTGTAATGCATTATAAAATTGGATTTGAAATGCCATTTAACTGACGAAAAAAGGCAAATTTGACAATTTAATTCTTAACAATAAAATACTTTACAATATTTTTTTTTTCAGGGAATTGAACAAGTCCAGAATATTCTCGTAGAACCACAAACCTTGGCACCATCCATGGCGCGAAAAGTACCTTTTTTCACCTCGCGTGCTAAAAGACTCACTTGGGTTAAAAACATAACTCTGAGTTAGTTTTTAACACGATTGTCAAATTGAAAATATGAGGCTATTACAGGTTGCTATCACAGGCCCATGTATGACATGAACCTGTGATAGCAACCAATTAACTTGGAAGTAATAAGATAATCCTGCCTGGCGCAATGTTTTGGACGTAGAACCTTTGCTGCATGTAAAAGAGTTCAACGCAATTATTAAATGAAAAGGTGCAAGAAATTATCTGGAACATTTTGAATTTTTCACTATTCTGATTTTTACCTCATTTTAGAACTTTGTTTTTACTTAACGCGGTAGACCTAGGAGTGCTAAAGCATTGGCTGCAGGAGAGTATATTTTTTCCCCAGTAACAGTTGACAATTTTATTAGGAGGAGATGATCGAGAAAAACATCATAAAATAACAAATTAATATCATAACTTATTTTTAACTTTTTTGAAATCTGAACATAATTTAACTCACAAATCGATGAACTAGAAAATTTTATTGAACATGACATCTGCACCAGAGCGTTTAATATCCTTCTTTGTACCATCATTTGCCTAAACAAAAATCATTACCACCTTTTCCGGTCACCCTTTCATTGATAATGAGACGTTACGTCAATGTATCCGAATTACTTAACGGTCGCGGGGGTGGGGTAGCGGCGCGGGCGCAGACGAAGGTGGAACAGGTGACTACGCACCTGCCAACGGTCGGTCGCTTCCTTTATGCGACTGACATTACGATGGGTAGATTAGACTTATGGATCTATATAGCTAAATAGTGGGGAATGCTCTTTTTTTGCTTGATTGGTTAGTAGCTAAGCCAGTGTAGATTCCAATTGTGTTTCTCTTTAATGTATTTTTTGTTTCGTTTTTAGTTTAGTAATTAGGTTAATTGGTGTTTTCTTTTAAATAATAATATGTAACTTGAATATTTGCAACTCGGCAACTTGAGCGTAGACTGTTGACAGGATTATGGTCTCACGTAACTAAGGACCAGGTACATAATTCGCTCTAAAGTTATATCATCCCCAATAAAACTCTAAATTAATCTAAAGCGTCTGTCAAGAATACTACAATCTTTACAAACTTCTACTACAACAAAAAAATAAAATATTTGCTCACACTTTTAAATTGTCAAGCTGGCAGAAAGTTATAACCAGTTGCTCGTTCTAAACAGAAGGTTCCTATGGAGAAGAACGAACAAGAACCTTCATGAATACTCTTTTTAAATCAATAAAATATTACAAAAAGTCATTAATGCTGAATCTGCGGGTACCTCCAATGTGAGAACAATGTTACAAGTCGTGAACTCTAGAAGAGGTCTACTTCTAGAGTTAATAATAATAATTCCAGCTAATAATTCCAAATAAGTTTAAAATAACCGAGGCAGACGTCATTTAAGCACTAACCATCTTCCTGTGGGTGTCGTAAGAGGCAAATAAGGGACTCGCCAGATAATGGGCAGCAGCGTTCTCTGTGCCTTTGTAACAACCATACTGCGATCGCCAACCCACCTGCCAAGCGAGGAGATTATGGCAAACCCCCCCCCTTTGGGGGAGATCTATGTCCAGCAGTGGATGTCTTTCGGTTGAAACGATTATGATGATGATGACGTCATTCAAAAAAAACAAAACAGACGCCTCCCATGCGGAAGTATAAACAAAACACATCCACCACCAATATTCTCAAATTCCTATACTATCATGAACCAGAACACATGATCGAAGGTACACAAAGAAAATAAAAGACTGCAACAAACACCACTTGTAAAATAATCAGCACTACAAACAACGATTCGAACGTGAGCTATCTCCTCGACAATCCTACACAAAACCTGCTTCAGGGAATTGAACTTTAATCTCTTGTTTCAAGGAGTACGGAAGTGCAGAGATATCTTGGTTTTTTCTTCCAGCGAAATTGTTTTTGCTCTGGCACGCGTCTCCTTGCCTAGCCTACTTCAGGGTGATCAGTTCATAGGGCTGTGCTTCCTCTACTTTTAATTTTTTTAGTAATGTTGTGACTGGTGGTTTTAGTGTCTCTATCTGTTGTATTATGTTCTCGATATGGGCAACACTATGATTAAAAATGTAGGGTGTTTTAACATACATTACAAAATGATGTATAACACTAAAAACTTAATTCAGAGTTACTTGATATCCTGGGGTTGAATACCCCAGGGGGTGTTGGGGGTGGCCACAGTCATGTAAAGATGACAAAGTAGAATGTGCGCAGCACTCCACGGTTACGACTAAATGACAGACTTCTGTAAGAAATTCCATAGAGTACTGCTCTATATTCGTAGCTGAACCCCGAGTGCACATTTTTGCTTTTTTCATGTGGCGGTCAAAAGGATAAGAAAGTTTATGTTATTCTTCATAAACTTACATAAAAACACGGACTAGAAAAAAAAGAAGGACTCTGCGCCACGCATATCGAAAGTGAATCACCCTAAGTAAGCCAGACCGTTTGTACAAACATGCCTCACGCACACATTTACATCATAGTCACGGACTAGGAAAAAAAGGATTCCGCGCCGAAAGTACCGACTACCGACCGTACCGATCTATGTGTGCGTCTCGATCCGGCGTACTTTAGGTGCTTCACTTTTAATATGCATGGCGTGAAGTCCTTCTAGTCCTTGCATAAAAAAATCTTCTTTCTAATACTATTATGCGACGTGATGACGGTTGCAAAACAAAAATTGGTAAAGTTGTAAACGATGTACAAGCTCTGAGTTGGGTTTTGGCACAAATGGGCTTAAGTGTAATTATACACGTGTTAATCGAACCCTCATTGAAGGGGGGTGTGGGTAGTATAACAGATGCAAACAACGGTCAAGAGGTTTGTTATCAAGCTGCGTTGGCTAAAACGAATGAGGGTATATTAAAAGAGCCTCCATAAGTGACGATACTTAAGTACTTCCGGCGAACCCTGTGTCAGACTTAAAGGTCTAGAATGAGCATGCTGATGTAAAACCATTCGCTTCGATTCGATTTTCAAATTGGAAACACATGCACAATATTAGTATCAGCCATTCTAGAAGGAGGAGCTCGTGGCTAAGTAAAAGCATCGTCAAGTCAAAGCTCGATGCTAATAAAAAAAATGGATCCAACGGACACGATGATTAAGCTACGCTTGCCGTGGTCAGTCATTGTATGGGTGACCATCCAATTTATACCGAGACTCCTCCGTGCCTCGGAAAGCAGGTAAAGCGGTTCTAGCTGTCATTTGTAAATTTTTGATATACGTGGTCAATAGTCAGAAAACCTGATAGCCAATAATGTCTTACCAAGGACGTTACCCAGTTACTGGGTTGTGTAGGTTAGATAGGCTGTCGCTCCATGTGAAACACTGGTATTTCAAGCTGACCACAACATATTTGGGAAAAGGCTAGGCAGATGATGATTATATTTATATCACCCATTGATACGAATACATTGTTTGAAACAAAATATATGTTGTGTTCGAAACAGATTATTCAAATTCAAAAATAGTTCGATGTTTACGCTAGACCCTTTGCTGTTAATTTACTGATTGGTATTTAATATGACAAACTATCGTAGTCGGTCTTTGTGTCTTTTTTTTTAAGTTTGAAAACAGTTTTTAACAAAATAATATGAATAACAGCAATTAACGAATAGTTCATAAATGAAATTATAGTCAGACACTTTGTATAACAAACGATTGTAGTTAAAAGAATTGCTTTGCTTAACCAACCAAAGAACAGAATTTGGCTCTGTAGTACAATAACGTATCTACGTGACACAATCTTCACGCGCGATCTATTGTCGAGCGCTGACCTATTTTTGGGCCAAAGAATCACTGTCAGCAACATGCCCCATTGACAGCGATGCAGACGATTTTTGTCAGAAAAATCGTCTGCTCTAAAGAGTTCTCCCCTTTTAATATTGTCATTGTCAACATAATAATATTATCATTTGTAAGTTTTGTATAGGTATACGTATTTCTTGATATTTTTTTACATACACGAAAATAGATATACAAAATTTAAGAGTTCCTTCGGTTTACTAACACCCCTATTTCAATGGTACTGGAATGATTGGCGCGATGTGGCGATTGTGAATCGTTTTTGTTTTAGCATTAGATGAAATTACACCTCTATCGTATTTGCTTGTGGTTCGAATAATATTGATCTGCCTTGTCAATAATACCTTGTATTGTACTCGGTTTTGTTTGTTTAGTGTTAATATTTGTATCGGAAACAATTTGTATTCGTGATTGATTTCTTCTTTATATTTAAGAAAAAATGGGAAAATAATTCATGGACATTCGTCTTATTTCTCTTTAAGAATAGCTATGAACAGAATTTAGATTAGGTGACGATTAAAGGCGGTTTAAAAGTTAATCAGATGAATTTGCGGAAAGTTAATTTAGCGTAAATATACTTACTTACCTTAAAGACATTGAATGATTGATAAAAACTTGAATGCTCCTGACAAAATGCTTCTTCGAACTATCTAAGATTTTTCTTCTACCCCGACAGGAAAGTTAGCATGACAGTTACAACAAAACAGTAACGAAAATACTGCTTAGCTACTAGCAAACCTCAACGCATGAATAAGTCACACAATTAGGTCCCAATGGCCTACCAAGCCCGTTTCTCGCGCCAACATCATAAACAAAGATTGCAGCTCATTCCCAACTTATGTACCTTAAGCACGCTATCCTGCATATTATTCTCGAACGATAAATTTATATCTTCGCACCCTGATGCTGCTTTGTGCAAATCGAACACAGATGATTTATGAACAATTATCGATTAATTCAAGCAGCGGTCGTAAGTTTAATCGGGATTATTAAGGACTCGATCCAAGTGAGCAAAACGACGGCGTTTAAATCATATGATGACTCCAAAGCTTCCTCAATTAACACTCTGCTAATCGTTTTATGGAGATTTGAATATGGGATTAGTTATTAAATTTCCTATTGGGTATTTTTTTTTGTTGGAGCTGACCAGTTTTCTACCCTATGAAAAGGAGTTGTTACTTAAGGGTACGCCCCGGGATACTTTGATACATTGCTACTTACCAAGATCAAGTTTAAAGGGGCACTTCTACTAACTTTGAGAATGGTTCACACTCTAATTTAAGTCTTAATCTGTCAAAAATACCTCTATTTACCTACATTTTTCTAAATTGAATGTCGCTAAGATGAGCTTTCGACTAGATTCTGACGAAAAAGAATTGCTGTTGCTTATGCTGTTATAATATGTCGATATGTACTAAAGCTCGCTCGCTCGGTAGCTTTGTCTACCAAAATAAAGTTCAGGAGTCTCTGCATGTTGGACCCATCTCCTGTTCAATGTATGTTTATGTGCATGACTTACCTGCATCTCCATCTCTCTATCTAGTAGGAAGACCTAGTTAGTAGGAGTAGTACTAAATTTCATGTATGACAACGAAATACTTTTATTGTACTGAAATGATGATCAATAAATTTAATTTCCACCAATATTCTGAATAACTGCACCACCGTTTTACCGATAAATACAGCTGCGGTTCTGTTTAAAATGTTGTGGAAGTTAAAATTTGGATTCGATTCTCTGTTTTAATGTTATACTGCAGGAAGTTTTCCTGTAGACCCCAAAACCGCACGAAACAGCGCACTACTGTAGACGTACCCACTCATAGTAGGTGCATGTAACTCATCGATTGTTGCGGCGACCGATCGGTTTTTTGTCGACCAAAATGGGAGCAATACTCATCAGATAGCGTTACAAAAAAGCCGATGACGGGCGAACACAAAGCCGCCACCGTCTCACCTCGATTATGGTCTATGACAATGCAGTTTGTTCGGAACAGCACTCCATATTGATCCAAACATTTCTTCTATTTTGCTTTAGCTTTATTACATTTTTTGTTCAGGCGATAGGACTGTGTAAACGTCTGGTGTAACTTGAACTAGCTGTGTAAACATTTAGTTCAGAAGTTGAGGTCAGTTTAAGCTGGGTGGTTGAAGTAGTGGGTACACCAACTCCCGTCGCGCGATCTATGGCATTGTACGGCCGCGCCTATCTCAATTGTTAGTTTAATCGAGCTTTTTGTAATCACCGTTTGTATAGCGAATGCAATACTTCTAATGATCGCTTAAAGTTCAGTAAAAAGTAAAATGGAATTGTGAAAAAAATGTTTACACTTACACAAGTTTGCGAGGTTAACCATAAGATTTGGACAAAAACATGTTTATTCAAAACTTGTCTGGTGCCTTTCGGAAAGTGATTGGTATTTAAAAGATCGACAAAAACGTATTTTGACAATTTTATTCAATAATAGATGATAGAAATGACAATGAGGTACCTAATATCCCACAAAAAATGTATGAGAACATCATCAAAATTAACTTCGTATTAAGTTACAATCAGTTACCAAAGTTCAAAATTTGTAATCGAAAAATAAAAAAACCATAGTAATTGCACCTAAAATGCAAATTGCATGCTTAAGCTGAACAACTGAACTACAATGACAGTTCTTCATCTACTTATTTAAAATTCTTATTTATTTATTAATCAGGTTTATCAGTAGCTTCAGTATACATTCGTTTTTATTAGTATACATAATGATTATCTGACTTATACAGTCTCTAATAGGCAAGATGACTGATTTTGTAAAATTGTCGTATGATAAAAGTATTCTAAAGTATCTACTATTTCCAAAAAAACATATTTTTTTCAAGAAGAAAAAGGAACAAAGATTTTATTTAAAAAAAAATCTATTGAGATTTTAAGCTTAAAATTCGCTCCAAAACGATCGCCAGCATTACAGTATTTTAGTAACATAACCTCTTATTTATGCACGTAAAGCCGTTGGTTCCGACTGTCATTCGTAGATCTTTGGCAGTCGTTGTAGGTAGTCAGAAGCATCCATTCTTACAAAGGGGTATCGTGTTACCCAGTAAATGGGTTGTGAAGGTCCGATAGGTAGTCACTCTATGTAAAACACTAGTATTCAGCTGCATCCAGTTAGATTGGAATCGGACCCCAATAGATTTAAGAAAAAGCTAGGCAGATGATGATGAACATTTTGTTGACATTTCTTTAGTCTGCTAAACAAAAGTGTGTTTGATGTTAAAATCTCCCCCAGAATCAACAAATTGACTCTACGCAAATTAGAGCTACTTGTTCTACCTTGTTCCATGTTTTGGGAACACAAAACTAAGCAACTGATCGATCAAAATGACGAAATACTTTATAAAACAATTAAAACTGCAGAGATCGTCGAATTCTAACAAAACAAAGTGACGTTAACATTATTGTGACGTAATTCACTGTGATTGATCAATTTATCATGTCGGATTGGTGTATTTTGTTGTTTTATTTTATTAATTAAATTACATATCATTCTCGCTCTTACAATGATTTTATTTTACAAAATCTATTAATCCTCCTAT
Source organism: Charanyca ferruginea (assembly GCA_947361185.1). Classification (NCBI taxonomy): domain Eukaryota; kingdom Metazoa; phylum Arthropoda; class Insecta; order Lepidoptera; family Noctuidae; genus Charanyca; species Charanyca ferruginea. The sequence goes on from OX376062.1 coordinate 6,358,007, forward strand.
TTTAGTGAATCTTATTTACTGTCATGATTCACCTCCCTTATATCTATCGTCGTATAACTGCAATCCAAAACAAAAAGTATTTTTAGGCTTCATCAAATTAATAAGCCATCCCACACAAAATGAAGCAAACTTTCAAATTATATTGTACTAATAGTTAATAAGAAAGAGTTCAATTTAACATCGTGATCGTTTACTGGTTCTAAGCGTTTTGGTGGTCTAATGGGTCCAATGGACCACCCGGCAGTTTTAGGTTAATAATTGTATCATCATACAAGATTTATAATGTTACTGATTGACGTGTCTAGTTGGATCAATCGATGGTTATATGGTATGTAGTAACTGTACTAAACTAGGAGTTTAATTATTACAAGGTTTGTAATTTTAAACCTGCTTGTGGCAACCAGGGTTATCTTTTTCATTCTGAATTAGTTGTTAGCAAGGACCCATTATAATATACGACATCGTCAGGTTAGCAGTCTAATTTGTTTTTTGGCGCTATTGGCCCTTAGTTGCTTCTATCTCAAGAGAATTGAGAGCACATTAAACCACGGATGTCAGTTCTCATATGAAACCAATTTATGACAGTTTTTGGGTTCCGAAAAAAAAAGGGAACCCTTATAGGATCACTCGTGCGTCTGTCTGTCCATCCGTCTGTCACGGCCAATATGCTCCGAATCTACTAGACCAAATCAGGTGAAATTTAGAAGGATGGTATAATCCTATGACCCAAACACAGATGTGCAAAATAAATAAATATTTTTTTATAATAAAGGTCATTTTCGGGGGACAAACGTAGGAAATTAAAAAAGAAGTTTTGTAATCTGTGTCATATATCAAATGAAAGGGCTCATTATGAGGATCACAAATATTTTTTTGTTATTATTGTGAAATAAATAGTTTTTATTTTATACGTGAAAGAAGACAATAATTGACCATCGCCCCCCCCCCCCTGATCACCGAAACTATAGAGCCTAAAATTTTGGAAAAAACTCAAAATATAGTTCATTGCTTGTAAAATACAGAAAAACTATCAATTGGCATTGTACGGAACCCTCTCTACGCGAGTTCAACTCGCACTTGGCCGGGTTTTTTAGTCAAAGGGCAAAATTTGCCAATATTAAATAAGATTAAGGGCACTTATTTAATAAGATTTGACGACCGATTTGATATTATGGAATTGCATGTTGACGACGTGGCTGAAGGGAGGGCAAAAGTTATGAAAATCTTAAATACTTTTCTTTTGAACAATCGTAGGTGATACCGACCTACGATTCTTCAGAAGAAAAGTCCAGGAGTACTATTTAAAAAAATAGAATTATTTCGGTAAGAAAATATTTCTACAAAATCTCCACATTGTAGTTTAGTGTAAAAGCTTGGCTTAGTCAAAATCAAACTCAAATTGTTTATTATAATAAGACACTTAAAAGGCACTTTTGTATGTCAAAATGTGTGTGGTGCGAGGTCTTCGAGTGTTGGCAATTATATACCTACCCCTCCCTAAAACTAGATTTGTACTAAAAAAATAAAGAAAGGAAAAGGAAAGAAAAACTATTTATTCACGCAAAAGTTACGCACATATACAAAAAAATGGTTTAACCACACCACCCCACTCTTTTACTAAAAAGAGTTGCCCCATATTTATTATGAAATTCAAATAGGTACACAAATAACCTTTCGGAAAAACTACTTTATCAGATTTAAACTAATTTTGTACAGAATAGTTACAAGCGCTTTTTCCAGTTCTGATTTCTGAGATCTGGTCCAGGATCTCTAACTGGTAATTAAAGGTCTTATAAAAAAATCTGTTATAGCTCAGGATTGCAAATTCAAATGGGCAATGGACTCGCCCACTACTACTTCAAGAACTAATACTGATTCACCAGGTTGGTGGGCGTGCAAAACTACCTTCACATTCATAATACCCACATTAGCATGCACATTGTACAACACAAAAGTACTCCAACAAAGTAAGGAGTAATTACAAAATTATTTAAATTTGAAATTAAGTCTATAGGCAAATACTATAACTACCATATTCCTTTTAGTAGCATCTAGTTATTATAGCTAATATTTTATATTTTTAAGTTATTTATTTAATTTCACATACTTTTTTTGGGGATTTCTATAGTGGAAGAATGGAGGACTATGTTGGATTCCTACCAACAGAAACTCCATGGTTCCTCACACTACCATGAGTCAGAAGGCCGGTAAATACTTTTAATTGGCAAGCACACCTGATTGACTGACAGATCACCAGCAATGACAAAGCGCTGCTGGCCTTTCGTGAGGAGCTGGGGTAGATCGAATGACAGGTAGGAAACCTGTACGCAAAATACGTGCCGAGACGTGGAGTTGCGGACACCAGCTCATTATACGATGCCACACCAAAGCACCCCTGACTGGTATTAACCTACCATGCCCCTTTACCAAGGCGCTGCCTCTTTGGACCTGACTGGCCGCCCTGACAGCTTGACTGAGGTCTGGCGCCTCCTGGTATATCAGCAGTTCTACCAACGAAATGACTATAGGCAAAAATATACTATTTATTGACATGATAAAAGAAATCCCTATCGGATTTCCAACCCTGTAAATTAATAAAAATGTATTCCTCAAAAAAATGAACACGCCGTATAAATTCACGAAAACATAGCTGCTCAAGTCAATAGCATTTATCATCGTCATTACAGACTCGTTATAAATAAATCAATAAGTTTAATTTATTAGTTTTGACTCAGTGAAAGTTAAATGATTATGTCAGCCACTATTTACTAGACGGAGTTATGTAAAGCATTATATATTACCGTCTAATTTATGTAATTAATTGAGATTCTGCTACTTGTGCAATTATTATTTTTGTTAGTAAATAGGTATCTTATCGTCATTTTAACATCGCTGAAATTTTGAAGATAGAAAGAGCACACTATATCAACATATTGTCATTCACCTGAACGTAGGCCTACGAACGTACTCCAGAGATCGCCAACCTACCCGGTTCGGGCAGCCCGCATTCATCCGCTGCCAGCCACCTTCTTGTAATCGTTGCTCCATCATATCGCAGGGCGTCCCACACTACGCTTGCCCAAATATGGTAATCACTCCAGTATCTCTAGTGGAGATGGAGGGTATCTATGAGGATTTTTCCAAAACAAGATAGATAGAGGTCGTTAAGGTGTGCGTTCTTGCTAGATTTAATGCTGGTCAACATTTTAGGTAAAAGATGTAGAAGGCACCTGATTTAGTTGCTTTTTAATCATCGTTATTATCATCTTAGGAGCAATCCATTTTAAAAACTTGTCAAAGAAGGGGATAATAATAAAAAAAAATTGACAGTTTGAGATTAGAATGCGAACGTCCTTAAAAATACGAGAACTGTCCCTCAGAAAAAAAAATATCTTGTCATTATTCAACTTATTTATATGTACTTACTTATTCTCTTTATAGTGCACTACTGTAAAAAATAGAGTATTCGTGATATAATGCACGTGGCACCCGGGTTAGCGCAGTGGCTGGACAAATGAATAATTACTTATTGAGCAGTCATTTTAAAATTATCTTGAATTTACCTTTGCTCTCAATAATTCTAACTCACGCCTTAAAATGCACACTGAGTCAGTACAAAATCATGAATCACAGCACACAATCGCAAATCCAAATAAAATCGAAGAAGTAATAATAAAATCTATCAATAAATAACGTTCAACATTGAATTTCCTCGCCAATGAAATGTTGGGATGGCTTTTATCGAGACCACGGTTCATGTAGCGTCCCACAAGGCACGGACACACCACAGCAGCAACAATTAAGTCTTAATACACTCCACTGGAGTTGTTTTATGCAAATCAGCTGAGGGCTTGCGTGTACAACGCCTACTCGCTTCGAGAAACTTCTAAATATAAAGCAGATAGTTTTAAATTGCGATTAGTTTTGCCGGTTTCACGCTGGTTGACATGACTGCTATGTGAGGAGATGTGGAAGTAATGATGTACGGGTGATGACGTCATTAAGTCATATTTTATGGGATACTGTGTATAGCTGTCGTAAACATGGTTCGATGGAGACAGTTTATTGTGCTGTCTATGGCGATTGATAAGCTACCTGTCGTTTATGGAGCCCTGGTACGCCTCTTCTATGCTTTGACCAATGCGTGTGCATGTTTTCGTCTATCGTGTGTACGGTTGTGTGTATTATATATAATCTAATTGCTCCTGTCCACGACTTTGACCCCAGTGTTTCTTTTTAGGGTTCAATCAAATGGCAAAAAACGGAACCCTTTATGGATTCGTCATGTCTATCTGTCTGTCTGTCCGTCCGTATGTCACAGCCACTTTTTCCGAAATTATAAGAACTATACTGTTGAAACTTGGTAAGATGTATTCTGTGAACCGCATAAAGATTTTCGCACAAAAATAGAAAAAAAAACAATAAATTTTGGGGGTTCCCCCATACTTAAAACTTAACCTCAAGATTTTTTTTTCATCAAACCCATACGTATTTCCCATACGTATTCGGTTTCTATAGATATGTCTTCAAAAATTATTTTGAGGTTTTTAATATATTTTTTTTTCTAAACTGAATAGTTTGCGTGAGAGACACTTCCAAAGTGGTAGAATGTGTCCCTCCCCTCCCCTGTAACTTCTAAAATAAGAGAATGATAAAACTAAAAAAATATATGATGTACATTAATTACCATGTAAACTTCCAACGAAAATTGGTTTGAACGAGATCTAGTTAGTAGTTTTTTTTTTTCGTAAACCGCAATTTACCTTTCATTCAATCAACTCAAATATAAAAATAAAAAAAAAAACATTTCATTTCATAGACATAAACCTTATGCATAAACCGTACCTAAACCATTATTTAAAACTTTCATAGCGTTCATAAACAAAAATGTTTCTTTGCAATAACAATATGCCAACTTACATTACTTTTTGGAGACTTCAACGAAGATTTTTAAAAGACATTTGTATACGGTCATTTATGCAGAACGCCCTTGTCCTCGGACCTTGTCCAACTACGCGCGGAGGCACACAAATTGGTAATATTTTTGGAAATATTTCTTGTTAAACTGGAATATATATTAGCTTGTTTAGCTATCACAAGCATATAAGGGCTCGTATATAGTTAGATCTAAATCCCATCATTTATGTACCTAATAGTAATGTTTACTTATCAATAACTTAATTTAAAAAAATACACTATTATTAAAACATCGATGATCAAAGTTACAACGAACTACAAGAACTTTTGTTTATTTTCTTCCCTTTATGTTATTTTCTGCTACGGAACCGTTCATGGGCGAGTCCGACTCGCACTTGGTCGCTTTTTTTGTGTGGGCCATTAATGAACCTTTGCGATGTATGCAGAACAACCTATCAAAGTTTGATCACAATACGATCAATGGTGTAGAAACGTATAGTTTTAACAGACAAACATTTATTTTTATTTATATAAATACTAATATTATAAAACTAAAGAGTTTGTTTTTCATTTGAACGACTTGTCCGATTCTGAAAATTATTTTTCTAATAGGAAGTTTCGTTATCACTGAGTGCTTTGCTACATTATATTATCAAATAATTATGATTAGGAGGACCAAATCGCGGGCAAGAACTGAGACGTGATAGTCGTCACAAGTTGACGTATCAGTGACCTCAGTGTCCCCCCTCACCGCCCCGGTGAGGGGGGAAGTGCGAGCTACGCAGCTACCTGTGGATTGGTCTCAGTTAAACAGTCGGACTACATCTATACCAATTTTATAAAGAGGAAAGATTTATATTTTTGTATGTAACGAATAAACTCAAAAACTACTGGTCCGATTTCAAAAATTCTTTCACCAATCGAGAGCTACATTAACTCTGAGTAACATAGGCTATATTGCATTATTAAAAAATTAGGGGTTCTTGGGAAAATACAAGCAGAAGAGTCGCGGGCAATCTGCTCTCCTGGTAAAGTAAGTGGTCCAATGTACCAGGAGACCAGAAAATAAGAGGTGTAGGTAGGTGTAGGGTAGGTGTAGGGTAGGTGTAGGGTAGGTGTAGGGTAGGTGTAGGGTAGGTGTAGGGTAGGTGTAGGGTAGGTGTAGGGTAGGTGTAGGGTAGGTGTAGGGTAGGTGTAGGGTAGGTGTAGGGTAGGTGTAGGGTAGGTGTAGGGTAGGTGTAGGGTAGGTGTAGGGTAGGTGTAGGGTAGGTGTAGGGTAGGTGTAGGGTAGGTGTAGGGTAGGTGTAGGGTAGGTGTAGGGTAGGTGTAGGGTAGGTGTAGGGTAGGTGTAGGGTAGGTGTAGGGTAGGTGTAGGGTAGGTGTAGGGTAGGTGTAGGGTAGGTGTAGGGTAGGTGTAGGGTAGGTGTAGGGTAGGTGTAGGGTAGGTGTAGGGTAGGTGTAGGGTAGGTGTAGGGTAGGTGTAGGGTAGGTGTAGGGTAGGTGTAGGGTAGGTGTAGGGTAGGTGTAGGGTAGGTGTAGGGTAGGTGTAGGGTAGGTGTAGGGTAGGTGTAGGGTAGGTGTAGGGTAGGTGTAGGGTAGGTGTAGGGTAGGTGTAGGGTAGGTGTAGGGTAGGTGTAGGGTAGGTGTAGGGTAGGTGTAGGGTAGGTGTAAGGTAGGTGTAGGGTAGGTGTAGGGTAGGTGTAGGGTAGGTGTAGGGTAGGTGTAGGGTAGGTGTAGGGTAGGTCTAGGGTAGATGTAGGGTAGGTGTAGCGTAGGTGTAGGGTAGGTGTAGGGTAGATGTAGGGTAGATGTAGGGTAGATGTAGCGTAGGTATAGGGTAGATGTAGGGTAAGTGTGGGTTAGGTATAGGGTAGGTAGTTTGGTAGTGTAGATAGTTAGGGACAGGACAACGTCTGTCGGGTCAGCTAGTTTATATATACATGTCACGGCTTATCACCCGAAGTGCGGCTATACTGCGTTTTAGCCGGCTACAACTAGGTGCAGAGTTATATAATGTATTGATCCATTCGATTAGGTTCTGAAACCCAGATATTTATTTACTTCCTAATTGAGTTTGGTTCTGTCAAAACGAGCGAATCTACAATCTCTCAGTAATTCAATTTTACGAACAAGTAAATATACACAATGTGTTGCGTTATTATAGGGCAATTATAGGGGTTATTATTGTCCATGTGGTGTCGGACGTAAAGAATAGCACCATCCCATATCTTTCCGTGGGTGTCGTAAGAGGCGACTAAGAACTAACTAAGAGGGGACTTACCAGAGAATGGGCAGCAGCGTTCTCTGTGCCTTTGCAACAACCATACTGCGATCGCCAACCCGACTGCCAAGCGTGGCGATAATGACAAAACCCCCCCCTTGGGGAGGCCTATGTCCAGCAGTGGACGTTTTTCGGCTGAAATGATGATGATGATTATAGGGCAATAAGATTTTGACGAAAGATAAGTATTCGTATTAATTTTCATCATCATCATTATCATAAATCAGCCGATTGCCGTTCACTGCTGAACGTATATCTCCCCCAGAGATCGCCAACCAACCTGGTCTTGAGCACCTTCTTCAAATCGTCGGTTCATCGTGCTGCAGGGCGTCCCATACTTCGCTTGCCCAAACGCGGTCTCCATTCTAAAGCATCTCTGCTCCGTCCATCGTCTGTCCATCTGCAGACGAGGTCTGCCACTTACACTACAGCTTTTTGATTCGACGTGCAATGACGGTGGCTTTAGTTTTCTGACGAATGATGCTAAGGTGGTAATTTTATTTACTTTTAATTGTAGTACTTTTATCGTGTTTTATTGTTCTCATATTTTAAATATGTTTTTGAAGTTATACTTCTTTAGGCGCGTTATGTTAAAATGATGAGAGTGAAATTTTACGATTCGCGCATGCGCGCGCACAGCGTCACACGAAATTCTCACGGGAGTAATTGTAAACAACGCCATCTCTGACGTACATGCTGAACTGCTTACTGCCTTCGGCAGTAAGTAGTTCGGCAGTAAATTGTGCTTATATACTTTTTTAATAATGCCAAAGAAGTATAACTTCTCACGCTCGTACATAAGTACACGCACCCAATTTTTTTTTGTTATCTAGGAATATTATATTTAAATAAAAAAGGAAAACCTATAACTATTAAACCAAAAAAAAAAGCTAAGACAATAAGGCATCAAAAAATTCCCCCACATCGTCGTCAACTGGGAATGTGCCCAAGACACTGGCGGCATTGCCACGTTGGATGGCAATGCTTAACCTCTGTCCGAGGTAAAAACCAGCCCTTGGATCACGGGAAGTGTCAACCAACCTTTTGGTTTTTTTCAAAAAGTAGATGAGCACTCGGACCCCACGACCCGAGGGTTTCAACCCCAAATGGCTCGAAAATAAAGTTATCGCTTAGGATACTATACTTTCGCCGTTTGAGGTTTTCTGCAGCCGCAGCAGCAGCACCAGCACAGCACGCTTTAATATTATATCTGTTATGTGTACCATATTTATTGTAATAAATTATGTTGGAAATTGATTTAAAATAGAAGAGTGTTATCAAATGTCCAAAAACGTTACAACTGCCTACTTTGAAAATAGAGAAAAAAAATACCAGGGCTGGACCTTTTTAGCAAACACAAAGCCAATTTTGCTTTCCATTTCTGCAATAATAGTATCTTTTGCGCATCTAGATGTCACAAGTAAGATTTGTAGATACTCACACTTGTACCTGCTTGATAATACTGCGTTCATGTACCATCACAATAAAATAAAACTGAACTGAACTCTATATTACTAAATTACTATAATTGAATTATTTTACTTCAAATCAAAATAGTGCTTCTGTGCACATTTGAAATGTTAAAGAGATACAGATACTTAGAGAGAGATAGAAGACTTTGACAGTCAAATTATGTTTTATGGTATTAGCAAGCCTTCTGACTATTCTTCTTTTTAACGTGTCGATGGCAAACACAGATAATTATGTGTCATGTATGTGTGAGTGTGAATGTGTACATGATATCACTGATTCTCTTCTGACTAATACTGAATATTACTTCAAGAAAGTATTATTGCAATTATATAGTTTGCAAATAAATGATTTGATTTGGTTTTACTACGGCAGTGTTAAAAAAATATCTTTCAGTAAAATATTTTGGCAACTTTTGAATAGGCAGTTTAATAATAAACAGGTTAGTTTAAGTAATTTATTTATTGAAGTACTTATGTTAAAATATAAATAATATTCATAATTTAATAATTCGTTGCGTGCAAGCACCCTTAAAAATATATTTACAACAAAATGGACGGAAACGTTAATCACAATACACGTACTCAATGTAGGTATATCATAAGCTCTTAATAATATTTACAATTACATCTAATTCTACATAAAACTATGTAGTAATTCCAAAACTTTATTAACTACTGTGTAGTCAAAGAACAACAGTTTAAAATGGTTCAAAATTATCTTTTAATCCCATAAATTTTATGGTTACGATATAATAATCGCCTCGATATAATAATCGCCTCGATAAAATAATCGCTCCGATAAAATAATCGCTCCGAAACAAGACGTGTCCGCCCTATTAATAAAAGTCTTTATTGTATTTGGTACTTAATTGTCATGGAGGTGAAATAAATTATTGAAGCGACATTTTAATCTACTGTTTTATAGTCAACATTAAAAAATCAGTGACTTATAAATAATTTTGACTTATTATTTGTTTTTACATAGCAATAGTTTATCCTATTGATATAACCGCTACTTTTAGACACATTACCGTATATTGATTTTGCTTATAATATTCAAAACGCTAAAATAAATTAATTTAAAAAACTTTACACCCCAATATTAAGTCCATAAAAACCGTATATCAAAAATAAAGTCGAATTATTTATGTACACGTATTAAAAATACTAAATTATGAAAAAGCCCCCAAATCTTTAATTTTCGTCCCTTCATTTTAGAATATAAAATAAGCAAATCATAAATACAAATTAAATAGATAACACTTACGAACTAATTAGTCTAATATCACACTTTTATGTTTTGTAAGACGTGTAAGGTCTTAAATGTAAAAAAATATATAACATAATGTACATCGGTCTAGATGTAAATGTAAACATAAACTTTAATTCTCAAACTCAAGTGGCGTCTCTGGCACTATTCCTTTGATGTTTAGCTGTAACAAAAAAAAAACAAAATATTAATGATATTGTCAAAATATCTGTAAAAAATTGAGGTTACTCTGGGAATAATTTTGGGGATCATTATCATCATCTCCACTAAAAGACTGAACATAGACCTTTTCCCAAGCATAGACCCTCATCGACCGATCCTATGCTTCTCGCATCCAACAAATCCCTGAAACCACGCAATATTTAGACTAGTTCGGGACGACACGGTTGGCGCAGTGAATGAGCGATCGACTGCTGTGCAGCGTGTTGCGTGTTCGATTCTCGCCCAGGGTAAATATTTGTGTGATGAGCACTTTTGTTTGCCTTGTGTCTGGGTGTTGTTTATCTATATATGTATGTATTTAAATGTATTTGTGTATGTATATCAGCTATCTGACACCAATAGTACAGGATCTCCCTAGTTTGGGGTCAGATGGCCGTGTTTGAAATGTGCCCACATATTAGAAAATTCTAAGAACTAGCTAGAAGTCTGAATTTGTAAGTAATATTGTGGCAGTAGACTTCCCCGACCCTCTTCCTATTGATGGGTACCCCTAACCCCTTGTATTACTATTTGTACTCACAAAATATTGATGCATTAACATTCAAGCAACACACAGAAAACAATGCCGTAACTTTTATTTATTTTATGACTTTTAGATAGGTCCTGTAAAAATCACAATATATAATAGAGAATTAAATCTTACCGGTATGCAAGAACAGATGATTCTTCAGGTTGGTGTGCTTGGAGAAGCCTCGGGAGCAGATATGACACTTGTACGGCCAGGATCCGCTGTGGACGTACATGTGGGACTTGAGGTCCCCAGGAGTTGGGAACGACTTGGAGCAGAGGCTGCATTTATGGGGTTTCTCCTGCGAAAGAAGATTGGCGGTTAGTCTTTGGATATACCAGTTTTTTATTGTGGTGGAGTTATTTAATGAAATTTGTGGATTTTTACACTGTAGCTTGACGTTTAAGAAAATGGTAAATGGTTGGTTTAAGAAATTGACGACTGATAAGAAAAATAAGGTGACTGTCGAGAATATTTGACATGAGGAACTTAGTTAAGTCAGTAAAGATGTAGAAGTACCTACCTCAAAGTAAACAAAGCTTTAAACAAATATGCATCAAAGATAGACAGATAAGTCAATACACGTAACATCTCCAGTCGATATAGAATGACTGCTAAGAAACATTCAAGTCTTAGAACGGGCTACGTCCTTCATACGTCCGGGCGGACCATTAGATGAAATGCAAGTCATAGGTATAGTTAATGTTAAAATGCATTTATAGGAAGTTACGTCAAAGAATAGTGTACAGGGTAGTTCAGGAATGTATTACGAAATTCACTCAAAAGCAAAGGATATAAAGACCCTAGAATTCAATCTTATAAATATGAGGCTAATATAATTTTGCCCTGTAATTTTGGCCAATGCGAAATGGACTCTGTTTTCAATGTCAAAAACTTCTGTATTCAATAAATATCTATAGTTCTACTTCTGTTTCTGATTCACAATAAAAGTGACCCAAAAAAGAAAGAAAACCAATACTTTTAAACAATAAAAGACCTAATAACACTCATCACGGGCAATAATCAAAGTCATGACATCGCACATTGCGCGCAAATGAATTTATAATGAAGGATGCTGGCTCAAACCTGTTGGGTTCGGCCAATGTGGTTCAATGAGTCTTGATATTTGATAGGCATTTAATATAACTTGATGAACACCAGGGGATAAAACAAAGAATCGTTTTCTCAAAATTTATAATTACTTATTATCACTTGCATAATATGTGAATCAATCAAAGTACAAAGTATCAATTAGATTGAACGAAATACTGACACAAAAATAGGATTGCTGACAACGAGCTGAACATAAAACCCAAAATATCTGATAGTGATTCTAAAAACACTACTTAAACTTTAGGTCACAACTACTATTTATAAAACTTAATACTTTTTGTCGCTCACTCATAATGAGCCCGTCACTAACCGCGGTGGCATTAGTCGCCAGTATGCGAGCAGCCTAACACGCGTTACGAAGCAGTCATTACGTGACATTAGGCTCGGTGGTAATGTGCGCACGAGCGACGCGATTGTCGCTGCATGACATTCGTAAAAGAAATATAAAAGTCTTTCTTTATGAGCTACTAAGAATATCTAGTGTTTCATCGCTTATGTTGATAATATTCTTTTACAGTGTAGGTTTATTCTTCTTTATTTTAGATTGGACTAGAGTTAGTGAACTAACAAGACCGAGGTATCTGAAGTCTCTTTGCTAAACGAAATCGTTCAAAATTTAGTTGCAATCTCATGTCAAACTATCAATTTAAGTAAAATAGCGACAATTGACATATTAAGACAGATTAGAATGCGATTGTTCCTTAGCCTTTTCACCGCCACAGTCACAATCACATGACAGAAAAGTCTGCTGTGACGTAATTCGTAGCTTGGCGCCGAGGGCATGTTTTTGCTTATTTCATGTGGCGGTCATGATTGTTTTACTGTTTTATGGATAATTGTTTTATAATTCGGTATTATGTCCGACGACCGATGACCTGGTAAAGGTTGCGGGGATCCGCTGGATGCAAGTCGCAGGGGAGCGGTCAATGTGGTGCCACTTGGGAGAGGCCTAGGTCCAGCAGTGGACGTCTTTCGGCTGAATTGATGATGATGATGATGATGATTATGTCCGAAAATTGTATGCGTATATCTGGGGTAGGTAATACGTAGCATTCAATCTTGACCTGTATTTGTTATTTGTATAAACGTAGGTTAAAAAGCCTGTTACACAACGATACGTTGTGACGAATGGGAGCAATGTTAAGATAGTCTATTTGGCTATTCCAGGGTATTCACTCCTAACAGCAACCCAAAACTCATTCAGCGATACAGATTCAAATGTGTGTTTTAATGTGGATGGACTTTAAATATAATTTTGGCGGAACCATGATGACTATTCTACGGAATCCCTAGGTTCCGCGGAACCCAGTTTGAGAATCCCTGCTCTAGAACAGCACAACACGGAAAAATCAAAACAGCTTTCAACTTCGCCGCCACAATAAAAAGACTATAAGCCAAATCACACTGCTGATGATCCGTAAAACAGTGAGCGTGAAGAATAAATTGAATACCATATCGTCATTCCATGCTTCCCATGCTACTAAACGACCATTTGTTTTTTATGAAAGGAACGGTTAAAATAATTTGTGGTCACCAAAATATTCAATTCGGACGTTCAAAATACTTTTAGTCGTAGATTTGTGGATGGCTTTAATTTTGTGGTGAGACTGACCATTGCTTTCGTGTGCTGGATTCGGGAAGAGTATGACGAATTGCCAAAAGGATTTCGTTTTATTCTGTGCGGTAAAAAAAGCAAATAAATTATACTTTTCCGATTTTTCTACCGTGGATCCTTTGGAGCAAATTGGGCTGGAATAATATGCATAGGAATCTATCGAATACATCTTTCAGCAATAAAATCAAATTGTAATAATAATTAACGATTGCCTTTGATACAGCAAAATCTGAACTAATTTTAGGGATAAAGAGGTGAAATTCTTTGTTTATTTGTTTGTAATCGGCCATCCTTGGAACTACGAATGCGATTTGAAACGTTATTCCACTGATGGAAAGCTAGACTAACTATATTTCCGACTAACATAGGTTGTTTTATCGTCTACTTGACAGCCACGTGAACCAATCCAATGGACAGAAGTTGCAATGCTCGTATTGCAGCAACAAAAATGTAACAGATCAGATTTAGTCCATGTTCAACCCCCATAATTTTTACCCTCGTCCATATCGTCGTCCACCTCGTCGGATTTCCATACATTGGTCATCTTTTCTTTGTCCATATTCAACCCCTTGTTGTTAGGTAACTAATTTGTCCTCGGTAACTCGTTTGTCTTGGTATGGGCATGTAAGGAGAAGGGATGAAAGGCAATAGAGTTATGTTTATTAATGTGGATGGATAGAGAGGGAGATGAAGACCAAAGAAAAGATGGATGAATTGTGTGAAAAATGATATTCAGGGAGTCAGTCAAAGCATGGCGGTTGACAAGACGGAATGGAAGAAGAAAAGTTGCACCCACACAAATGACATTAAAGTAATACTGAGAGCAGTTCGTTGGATCGATTGGATCAATATTATTTAGTAAATAGAATAACTAATTTTTCAATTTGATTTAGAAATTACTATACAAAATCGAAACGAGTCATAAACAACCTCTTTCCTAATTTGCTACGTTATCTACTTCATTAGTTGCTTCAACATCTTGTAATGTATAATTTTAGAGCATTTGTCACGACATTTAAAGAGAAAGTAGTACCAATACTATTTTATATAACATTTTTTTAAGCAACTGTATTTAAAATGCAATCTATTAATTTAAAAATCTAAAACAGCTTTACGACGGGAGCTTTATTACTTTATACTTTGTAGAAAATAAATCATTATAAAATCCAATGTTCGCACGACATTCAAATTGATCGTGACTAAATAATATAGTTCTAGATTGCTTATAAGTCGTGAAATGTAAAGTTTGTTTACACTGAACTGGATAATTATTCAAGTAAAATGAGAATTCAAATGTTTTGCATCTTTATGTATGCATGATGATGAGAAACATTTGAATTCTCATTTAAATTCTTTTTTGATACTTACCCGCGAATGAAACCCGCAACCCCATAGGCTTGTTGCATCAATGTGACTTTTTCAGTTGATATTTATGGCCCTACTTTCTATGTTTATCTTTGACGTCACTGATATCGGTGACGGAACATTATAAAGTAACCTGACTTATAGTAAATAAAAGTCTGAAATCGCTAATCCACCTTGAGCAACCGTGGCGATTAATGCTCGTCTTGTCTTCTCTGTATGAGAAGAGGTTGTTGCAGTGAGGAAATATAGTAGGCTGGCATTTTCAATATTTTGTGGTAATAATTATACAGCACCAACTTCTTTTAAAACTTAAAATTTCTCACACCTTAAATTAAGGTTACAGTCTAGATTTTTTAATCTACCTAAAGCACTACAAATTGCCTCGGTCTTTTCCTTGTCTCTTGATTTGATACCAAAAGTCATAGGATTATAATATTATGTGCCATAAACCTAAATTCTCAGACAGCCAAGCCATCAAATCTTCTTGATCCTAACTTTATTATCGTCTTTCTAAAACAATATATCAAAAAATTTAATTAATTCTAAAATAATTTCCTGTACAGAAACTTAAAAAAAAACTTAATAAAGATACATCCTAGAAGCGTTTCCATTAAATTTTTACTCGCTAATTCACACCAATCTTCGAACCCTATAATTTAGATTACGCGTCCAAATTAAAAAGACTACGATGGGTTGGGCTGTGAGCGATTGGAATGGCTATCTTCTTGTGGGCGGGTTATGCAGTAGCTCAATCAGGCAGTAAAAAAACGAGTACCGATATTATACCGACCCTTCTCGCTACCGAATATTGCAACATATAAATCAATAAACAAAGAGCCATTAGTTGTCTGACAATTTCCTTTGGATAAATCACGATGCTGGCAAAAAACCGGCCGTCTCATCTGTACTCCGATAATGAAGGAGCGGGGATTATTTATGACGAACGATATTGGTACGATACAAAAAAAAACTGTTGTTACCTATTAAAGAGGAAATATTTTGACAGAATAATAATCTTTCTCTGAGTTTTATTGTTTACAATGAGCTTAAAACGTAATCTTGTTAGATTTATAAGTAATTATGCTCTTTGTTTTTTTATCCACCATAGTATGACTATAATATACGAATAGACTTATTTTGCAAAGAATGCTCCACACTCTTTCAGACAGTCTTTAAATCTTGAATTATGGTAATTGGATAAACGGTCACCCTTGTTAAAGTGTAAAGTGTAGTATTTAGGTAAATATGCTGTGTAAATTAACATGGATCACAGTGTTGAACTTTCTATCAGTGTTATATTTCACACAATATAAAAATACAAAACTTTCCTATGTCATCAACGTCATCACAATCTGTCACTTAAAGACGTAACGCAAAAGCTAACGTATTTTAAAACCATTTATTTTCTGTTACTAAATTAAAATAACTATTGCATAGCACATGACTATGGTCTTACAAAAAAGTTTTACAATTAAAATAACCAAGAAATGACAAATCAATTTCAATATTTTATCATACTTAAAATAACAAACATAATTACAAACCATATTTAAAAATCACTTCATACCGTAACGCCATTAAATTAATAACGTTTTAATACCGTAATGTTCTCGTCGACCGAATCGCACAATCGATCAAGTAGTCTGTACTGGCTCGCGGTAACAGTGACGTATGGCCGCTCGATACGCCTGTGCCGCGTTATGGAAATCGAATGCAAATACGATGTGCTTCAGTTAATTTAGCCAAATAAATTGTTGCGAAATAACCCAAGAAGGTATTTCGGTATTGATCTCGTTAACGTTTATTCTCGATAGTCAGGATACGCGTGGGTACAGAAAAAAAAACGAATGCAAGCTGTATGTCTATTCTGTTACAATCTCCCTCGGTGAACACCTAGGTGAAGTGAGCTGTCCTCCATCCGATGCTAGGGATTGACAAAGCAGACGGACGCATGACAGCTCACTCGACCTAGCTGTTCACCGAGGGAGATTGTAACATAATAGACATACTGAATTGTCACAGTGGTTTTCAAATGCGTAACATGCAATTAAAGCCTGAAAGCCGTTGGTCCCGGTTGTCATTCGTAGATCTTTGACAGTCGCTCTGGGTAGTCAGAAACCAGAAAGTCTAGAATATAATTTGTATTCGGTTTATGGTAAGCAAAATAATACATTCTCGTAATTATATTTTACACACAATTTTTTACAATATGCCTGATACTTTTAGTTCATAATCAATAAATATATATAATCTACAAGACCATATTGCTGCTGTGATCCTTTATTTTCAAATCATATTATATTTTATAATCTTAGTTAAACCGTGTTCCTTCTCTGTGCCAAATAAGATCTTAACTTTCTTTCTCTATTTTCGCTAATCCATAGGACAGTGTTTATTCCTTCATAGATCAATATGACGAACAGCGTAACACTCCCGTCGCGCCCGAGCAGAGAGACCACTTAGAACAAACTGCCATTTTTAGCACGCACACATTGACATTACGTTTATAGGCATTCTCAAGCAGTTTCAAGCAGACTTCAGTCTCAACTGTCACGTGTTGTCTAAATGAATAAATGATGTAAATTTCAATAATTTCACGAAAAACAAGAAATTTTTGATATAAAAAAATTGCAAAGAGTTCTAACCAGTGTCAATAAAATATCATTTTGTCAGAAATAAAACCTACAGAGTCAATACAGTAGCAGTCCTAGTAAGTCTGGCAAGTTTATGTAATTATTTTTGAAGATGGCGGGAGCGGTCCTTCTGTACCCTTTATATTTTGTGCCCTAACCATACCGTTCAATTTCAAATATCGAAAATTATCTAAACTAATTAGAAAACCAGCTGACCGGGCAAACGTTGTTTTACCATATTTAAAAAAATAGTCTACGACCTATTATCAAACCTATCAAATGTACGCAAAAAAGTCATGAAAATCGGTCAAGCCGTTTAAGAGGAGTTCGACAACAAATTTTTATGTATTAGAAGAAGAAGAAAATATTTGATTTTCTTGTATGTTTTGGATAAACCCAAAAAAATCTTAACCGATTTAAGAAATTCTTAGGTATACCAATAGAAAGCTTCGTTATCCCTGAGTCCTGTAGGCTATATTTTATTATCAAAAAAATTAAGAAACCTTGAGAAAAAAAGTAGGATACAGTCGCGGGCAAAATGCTAGTAATAATAAAAACAAAAGACGTAGGTACGTTTAAATTTCGAACCAATACATCTCAGTTATTTTTTACTCGATGCACAGAAGCAATACCGGTCTCGCATATGATTTACAACTAGACAATCAATTCCCTAATCGAATAACCAAAAGCAGAACTCGTTTCAAGAATGAATCAACCGAGTTACGGTCTCAGTACCATCACTAAATTACCTATAAATATTAATATTATTCAAAGGGGAACTAATTAATAACCACATAGCCAATTATCTGTAGGTTCAGTTAATCAATATTGTGGTGTCGGCCAATCCGTTGTCAGGACAAGAAGTTAACTAATTGGTACAGAGTATATCTTAGAGGGCTCTGTTATTATGACTCCCTTATTCGAAACGGACTCGCTTGGTTTATTGCGGACAGTTTTGGGTTCCGTAAGTTTAGAAGTTTAGTTGGGAAATTGAATGTTTCATGAAAGTTTGTCAAGTCAAGGAACAAGCTGTCAGTCACACTCATATGGTTGTTTGATACTGATTTTTCTTTAATTTAATGTCATATATGTCGTGATGGTCTTCTGGTTAAAACGCCCGGTTTCAAACACGAGGTTGTGGGATTGCAAATACCAGTGCAACTTTTTCAATTTCATCACACACACATGAAATCACTGACATCGGTAAAGGTAAATATTGTAAGGAAACCTGGACTTTTAATTGGTATAAGCCTGAAATTGCCAAGGCGCCTTGAGCAAGCATGGTGAACGGGTGGTCAATGCTCGTGCCTTCTCTTTATGAAAAGAGGCCCTTGAGTGGGACCATTATAGGCTGGTATTATTACTGTGTAAATAATTATCTCACTACTAACTACCCGACCCGGCTTCACATGGACCTATAGCCTTCTTAGATAAATGGACTATCCAACACAAAAATAATTTATCAATTCGAACCAGTAGATCCTGAGATTAGCGCGTTGAACCAAACAAACAAACTCTTCAGTTTTATAATGTTAGTATAGATTTGTTCGGTATAGAATAAAATAGTAAAACAATAATACTTTAATGTATTTGATACTGTGTGTATGTTAAATTACTGTCCAGCAATAACAGTTCATTGTATGTACAACCAAAACCTTATATTATATTATATTTAAAATTAAGTAGCGTTAAATATCAATAATTATTACGATTACTGCGAAAAATGGGTGGAGTTTTGACACAGTTGTTTCTTCCTGGCAGAACTATACCCAAATGGATACCAAGGTAAAGAAGTTTTACTAAACCTTACTCGAACTAACTTAACTAATAGCTAAGGTACTTTTATAAATCAATATCAAAGTTAATCGCATTCCAAAATATTAATAACAGTGCACCTTAATATAAAAAATTACTCACTATTTTTACAAAAAGATTTTATCACACAACTTCACTTAAAAACTTAACAATCTTGAACAGGTGCAGAACCCTGTAGCCTTTTAATCCTTAACGGTTCCATTTCTAAATAGCAAGCGTCCATTAATTTAATATAGGCTATTAATTGACAATGTATGCATATTTATTAGTCGAGCCGCAATGATGTGCGATGTTGCTATTGCTTGTATGCACAATTGTGTCTTTGCGTGTTCATAACTTGACGTAATAAGGTGCACTGCGGGCCATGATTAGTGGGAGAGTAATGTCTATTTATTAAGTTTACTGTTAGATTTGTAAAAAATGTGGTTGGTTGCTGGTTTTGAATGAACGAAGTGTATGAATGATTGTGAGCTTGGAACTGTTTGTTTATCTTTACTATATGATTGGTACAATTTTGGACTTAGTTTAATATGTAATTACAGATCTAATTTCCTATCATTGTTGTACTTTTTCGAGGCATTTGAGAATACTTAGATTTTAAGTAATTTTTAGCGTTATTTTATAGTAGTTTTTAATTAGTAACTCAAATTCAAATCCGTTCTCAGCTGACGCCTCCTATCTATTAACTTTCATCTGTCTAATTTCAGTTTCATAGGTCAAGAAGATTTCGAAATTCGTCTGTAGTCAGTAACTAAATTACTGTTTGCTTTTATAACTTAAGATTAGAATAGATTATCAGACTAGATCAGAAGATTACTTAATAGTTAATACAGTTTCTGTAATCCCAAGTAACACATTTAAACGTTAAAGCTAAATAATTTTATTGGGTATGAAACACTGTAATTAAAAAATATAGAGTCAGTTATAAAATTGACGAAATATCGCAACTGTGGCGCGATGGTAAGTCTCAACCACCTCAATGTGAATCCTCCCTAACCTGGCTATTTCATTAAGTCACCTCCGTGGAATAATTTAATCAGTACAGTCCACGGCAAAAGAACGATAAAGAATGATTGATAGTGCAGACGGTTCACAGATGCAATCTGCCGCTGTGCCGGTCCCGCGTTATTTTTCTTTTTAAACATGAACGTTTAATCTCTGGAATGAATGGACTTGTTTATGTACGTGTATGGGGTAGGCAGAAATGAAGGTGGAACTAGTTTTGATCGATCTGCGGTAAATCCAAAAGGGTTCTGACAAGTATGGATGTAAGTAATCTCTGAATTATTGAAGTTAGTTTGAGAAATATGTATTGATTTTTGCTTCTGATGGTCGTGTTCAAGCCGAGGATTTGAAGGACAATTCTACTTATTAAAAATAATGTCAAAATTTTGTCAAAAATGTAAGTAAATAGAGGTATTTGCCTGTTTAAGACTGAGATTTAAAACGTTAGTAAAATTACCCTTTAGTGCTTCTCTGTAACATTAATTTACTAAAAATCAAAAACACGTTTTTTTTTTTAAATGTCTTAGTATTAGGTTTTTATAATTAATAGCCTGTTATGTCCCATTTTTAGGCAAAGGTCCACTAGGTACATATTTATAACACAATTAGGTTCAATTAATTCCCGTTAAATGTGAGAAAGTATTTTTAATACAATCAAAAGTGTATTACAGTAGCCTCACAATAATTTAAACATTGCACCATCTAATAAATTAATATCATACGAACTGACTCCATAATTACGACATCAAATTAAAAAAAGATCGATACATGCGTAGGCGGCTGATAAGGGCTGTTTACTAAATATCCACACACAAATTTCTACCTTTAACTCTTAACTTTAAAGCTGTATGTCGGATGGCATGTTACCTTTTATAAATCATTTTAGGCACATTGAATGGCAGCCAAAGGTATTAAGAAGTTCTTGAATATTCATTTTGGAGTCGTCGCGTGTTATCTGAAGGCGACACATACTACTTGTGGCGTTATTAATTATTAGTTTTTCATTAATGGAGTTGGTGACAGAACCGGTCTGTGCAATATTTGTATTTAACAAAATAATAATGGTGGTAATTTGTTTCATACATCGTGATTAGGCTAATAAAATTAATCTAATCATCATCATTTCAGCCGAAAGACGTCCACTGCTGGACATAGGCCTCTCCCAAGTGTCGCCACATTGACCGGTCCCGTGCGACTCGCATCCAGCGGATCCCCGCAACCTTTACCAGGTCTTCGGTCTACCTAGTGGGAGGCCTTCCAACGCAACGTCTTCCGGTTCACGGTCGCCACTCCAGAACTTTTCGGCCCCATCGGCCATCCGTTCTGCGAGCAATGTGCCCTGCCGACTGCCGTAAGTTTGGCAATTCTTCGGGCTACGTCAGTAACCTTGGTTCTCTTGTCCGTCCTCATTTCGGATTTCATCACGCAAGGAAACTTCGAGCATAGCCCTCTCCATTGCCCTATGGGTGACTGTAAGCCTTTTTTTTAATTAATCTAATATAATAATAATAATACTAGCCTTTATTAGTCCCACTACAGGGTAAAGGCCTCTTCTCATACAGAGAAGGCACGACCATTGATCACCAGGCCGGCTCAAGGCAAATAGGTGATTGTAGACTTAGGTATATCTTTGCATAGTATAAGACAAAGTCACTTCCGCCGTCTGTACATTTGAATCTTTAAAACTCAACGGATTTGAATGCGGTTTCCATCAATAGATATAGTGATTCAAGAAGAAGGTTTATAAGTATAGTTATACCACATTGCAAACGTGCGAAGCCGGGGCGGGTCGCTAGTTAATTATAAATCCAAGTTTCCTCACGGCGTTTTCCCTCATTGATGTCAATGATGTCCAAGACAGAAAGTAAATGTGAACTGATATTACTTACTATTAGATATTGATACTTACTTGCCTGCTTCCAAACCTTACAAAATGAATATGTTATCGAACCTTAGAGAAACACACTTTGAAGATAAAAAAAAATACCTACTGGTTACTGCACAGATGCAGGAACTACACTGGAGTGCACAAATAAAGAGTCCACTAACAGAAAATAAAATATTGCAATATATTTTTACATTTTCAGAAATAAAGTGCTTTGCACTTACTCGCTCAAATTTGAAATAAAGTAAAACTTGTACACACGTATAGCTGACCCCTTATTGTATGTAAATTATATACAATGCGAGATCAGCTTATACTGGAAATGTATAGCTTGATATGTACCGTGTGTACTATAGAAGTTAAAGCTCTTTTATTTTAGAACTAGAATGACCGATTTCAATCCAATATAATGACTGTTGTTAGTAAAACAAACTCTTTGGATAGGCAGTATGCTTTTCATTACAGTCATTAAAAGATACAAAACTAATACCTACAGGAAACAGATGTAATAAACATCATAACGTGACCTTAACTGATCATGTACTCACTCCACGTTGTTCAGTAACAATTATACCTATCAACAATACCCAAGTATAAACAGCATAAATGTCAAACTACCGTGACAGAATATCATAACAATAGCCCATAATCACTAAATGACATTACAAGGAAAATCATCACCATAATTGACACATCTGGAAAAGGTTTTTTTACATACAACAGTCAACTGAAGCGGAAAATATTAGCTGCACGCATTTCTTTACACTATAAAAAACTTATACAAATCCAAGATGGCGCACGTGTCTGTGGTTGATTAAAATGAATTATGATTGTTCGTTACAACATTGGGTCATTATTTGTAAATCAAGTGTATTGCTGGCTGACAATTGTCACGCGATGTACGTCAGTTAACGTTATAGTGTAGTTCAGAAAAAATGCACCCGGATCGTTAAATGAAATGAGCTACTGATGATCGTATGGTGAAATTGTTTTGAACATCTGTTATTTGATTTGGTTTTTTATCGACTTGAATTTTGCCATGTGCCACTTTAATGTCGATAGAGATTGGAGGTGTATAATTTGGATTAAGTTTTTGCTGTAGGTACTTACTTACTTATTAATTTGCTCCCAATTTAAGTCAAACGAGACTCAATAAAATTCAACGGATCTTAATTATTAAATATCAAAATCTTAGTTTTTAAAGATTAAGTCTTAATATAAGAGGGATATTATGTGCTATTTCACACAAAATAGTGCTCTTTTCAAAAAGCTTTTAAAGAATGGGACCACAGACATTCAATATTATAAGTAAAGGTTATTAGTGACTTCAAAAGGTTTTTCTTAAATGATTCTACACTGATGATACCTACTTCAATACTTATACGTGCTACGTACTTACATGACTGACTTCTGACTAATCAGAATTGCCATGTTCATTTTACAGTTTATATAAAATAGTGTCTACCTAAAAATTGCGTGATAAAATCAGAAATGAGGATATCCGCAAGAGAACCAAGGTTACCGACGTAGCCCGAAGAATTGCCAAACTTAAGTGGCAGTGGGCAGGGCACATTGCTCGCAGAACAGATGGCCGATGGGGTCGAAAAGTTCTAGAGTGGCGACCGCGAACCGGAAGACGTTGCGTTGGAAGGCCTCCCACTAGGTGGACCGATGACCTGCTTGTAAAGGTTGCGGGGATCCGCTGGATGCGAGTCGCACGGGACCGGTCAATGTGGCGCCACTTGGGGGAGGCCTATGTCCAGCAGTGGACGTCTTTCGGCTGAAATGATGATGATGATGATGACCTAAAAATATTTCTACACCATTGACTAATAAATTATATAAAATCTGTGTCTTCAGAACATTAACTCGACACCCAAGAAGGAACTTCTTAATGATAGTAATCTGTTAAACGGGACCATCAACCAGTACATAAACAGTAAACTACTGAGATCATAGACTCGCGATAAAACCTCTGTAATACATAAAACCACGCGACTTTCATATGCCATCAAATGGGCCGATTCAACAAATAATGCTACGAACACTCAGTAAGTCATAAATTCTGTCGTTTCTCATACATTTTGCTACCAGACCGTAAACAGTCCCATACAAACGTGCTGCCTCTTTCACTGTGTAAAACATTAAAATGAATAAGTTAGGGATTGTGTGATCACAACGATTTTACAATTGGACTATAACTTTTGTGATATTTTGACAAGATAATGCTGGGGATCGCAGAAATATGGATCTATTTCCGAAGTGATAGAAATTGTTACAGGGCCTCAAGTCTGCTATTGCAATAGTGTCAGAATGGTCTATCATTGATTTCATAATTGTTGATTTTGGCAAGTTTGGTAATCTACTAATAAAATAGCGTCATTATGACTTTCCAATGGTCAACCACTGACACGCCATTGAAAGAAATGATATGAATGGTAATCTCGCACAAAATTACAACTGAATGACGGACTTAGGCAATAGGCGGTAATCTGCTAATATTTTGACAGTTCCTTTGGTCAGTGACCTACCATTAGAACGTCATTGTGCAGTCATTGCTTTTAATTCGACCGACCAATGATCTACCATTATGAATTTAGCAGATTACGAACTTTTAGCAAAATGACAATGGGATCGTGTTGGAATGACGAAATTATAAAAATAGCAGACTTGGCCCCCAGAACTATTCCTTCCTAGCTTTTACCTGCGATGTTTCCACGTGAATGTGGATTATAGCAAAGGTAGATGAAGTCACGGATTTAAAAGTAGTCTATGATCCTTACCCAGGTGGCCAAGTCTGCTATTACAATAGTGTCAGAATGGTCTATCATTGATTTTCATAATGACGCCATTATATTAGTAGATTACCAAACTTGTCAAAATCAACAATTATGAAATCAATTATAGACCATTCTGACACTATTGTAATAGCAGACTTGAGGCCGGTCGGATGCTAACTCGTTGTCAATTAATTTAATTACGAACGGGTCTGTGGTTTTGCCTACGCAGAGATATTAAGATAGTTAGGTACTTTCTCATTTATAATATTAGTGTTGATGATAATATAGAAGTAAAAATATCAAAATAGTAATAAAATGTGGGATATGTCAACATAGCACTATTTATTTATTAAATAAAAAAGAGGTAGGTAACGTTGCACGTAAGAGTTATTGGGCAATGAAAGACCTCATGAAGGGCACTCTTCCACTATCCCTTAAGAGAAGGCTCATCGACGTGTGTATTCTTCCTATCCTCACATCTGGTCCACAAAAATGGTCTTTGACAAATCAACAGAGGTCCACCCTTTCGGTTTACCAGAGAGCTATGGAACGGAGTATTCTGGGTATAAAACTGCAAGACCCGGTTAGGAATACCACCATCCGTTCCATTACAAAATAACTGACGTCATTCGGAAAGCTGTCATGCTGAAATGGAATTGGGCTGGACACATCTGCCGCATGTCAGACGATCATTGGCCCAAACGTACAACTTAATGGGTTCCTCTACATGGCAAGCGACATCGCGGCAGGCCCAGGCGGAGATGGCGGGATGATCTAGACTCCTTCGAAAAAGACTGACCCCAAATAGCCCTTAACAGAGAGAGTTGGAAGGAGAGTGGAGAGGCCTTTGCCCAGCAGTGGGAAAATCCAGGCTGAAAAAAAAAACGTTGCATTTTCCCATCGTTTCCCTAAATACCTTTAAAACATAAACTAAAGTAAGTAACGTTCAATAAATCGCGACTAACAGCAAATCATCATCTGCCTAGCCATTTCCCAATAGTTTTGTTTGGTTCCAGTCTAACTGGATGTAGCTGAATGACAGTGTTTTACATGGAGCGACTACCTATCTAACCCCCACAGTTAAAAGTAACAAGATACCTGTAGGTAAGAGTTGGTCGTCAGACTTTCTGACTTCTGACTACAAATAGCAAATATTAAATTATTTACAATAATAAAATAAATATTTTCGACTACACGTGATCTGCTTATCAAATTATGAAACAAACTTTTTTGCAATAAAGAGTCAACAACTCACTAAATATTTCTAAAATGTTAAATATTATCACATAAATAAATTCAACCGATATACAACGATTTTTATGTAGATCAAAATCAATTATCGATAAAACCTGTCAGTTTACATCGTTTTCACAAACATAATCTCAAGAAGTGTGTCAATAAAAACACTCTACTATACTTCTGTGATACCGACGCCGGCGCCGATTAAATAGGGATTCGACAAAAGTATCGATTCCTGAATATCGATATTGGTATTTTAGTAACAAGGGCCGCTACGCAGTACCGTTTATCTGAATTATGTTTTATTTTATACAAATTAAGTAACATTTTTACACAACTGCGGACTATGAGGTCTTGACCTTTGAGAGGCATACGATGGGCCGAAATCAACGGGAAAGGCCCGTTTGACACTTACTCCTAAATTAAACGCGGTGATTTCTTTATTATCCTTTATTAACTACTTTGACACAGATCGTCTATTCTGTAACAATCTCCCTTGGTGAATTCAAGTGAAGTGAGCTGCAGTCATCCTACCAATTCGTTAAAATTTCACCCCGTGTTCACACAGTGGACGTCTTCCGGCTCATCATCATCAGCCGGAAGACGGAAGGTCCACTGTTTAACAAAAGCTTCCCCTATAAGGGGGCGTTTGCGAAAATCCCCATCCTTGGCAGGCGTCTTGGGGATCGCAGTGAAGTTGTTGAGTACACGGAAGCCGCTGCTGCCCGACTTTCGAAGTTTCCTCTAGACGCCTTCTACGTAACCCTCGGGATCAAATGGGTGTCACCCCGAACTCACTTTACCAAAATTCATCGAGGTAGATTTTTACAGATCAGAACTGCAGGCTTTGCCCTCATACAACACTTTCAATAAAGTCACCATAAGAAGAAGAAAAACTAAATCTAAACCGGTTTAGCGGTTTGCGAGCCACCATAGACAAACACACAGATACACATGTTGAACTTATAACACCCCTGTTTTCGTCGGGGTTTAAAATTAAGTTCAAAGGCAAAAAAACAATTTAAGATGTCATAAACAATAATTTCTTAAAACTCGACGCTCTGCGTCGATATTTTTTGGACAACACTATTTCCGTACGAATAAAACTTCCAAATGATAGAATTACGACACAAGTACAATATTTATTAAGACGTTTTACTCTAACGGTACGATTTAAAGCTTGTTTTATATGCATACGGACAAACGATTGGTGATTGGACCCCAATTTGAAAGCAATATAAAAAAAAATGTGTACCAGTTTAAATTGTCAACTCTCTGCCTTGTTAATTACCTACTAGAGTGTAGACTCAGAGACGGTTAGATGAGAAAGACTCGTTATCGATGTAATCCGTCAAAGACGTGTGTTTAAGAGAAATAGAAAGGTGTGTTCTCACTGAATTTAAGTTGATAGAAGAGACTTTTTTTTTTTGGATAATGAACTATTAATACAGAAGTGTTACTTAATTCTAAACTCGCCAAACTTTTACGATTAATGGCGAGAAACATACTCGTACGTATAATAATAATATTATAATTTATTACAGACTAGTCTATTATTGTATGGATTGGTTAATCCGTACAGCTCGATCGATCATGGTTAAACTACGCTTGCCGCGGTGTTTTTATGGATGGGTGACCATCCATTTTATACTGAGATCTCTTCGTGCCACGCAAAGTACGTAAAGCTGTTGGTATGGCCTGTCATTCGTAGATCTTTGACAGTCGTTATGGGTAGTCAAATATGCCAGAAAGTCTGATAACCAGTCTTTTCAAGGGATATCGTGTAAACCAGTAACTGGGTTGTGGAGGTTAGATAAGCAGTCGTTCCATCTGAAACACTGGTATTCAGCTGCATACGGTAGGACTAGGGGCCAAGTCTGCTATTTTTATAATTTCGTCATTCCAACACGATCCCATTGTCATTTTGCTAAAAGTTCGTAACCTGCTAAATTCATAATGGTCGATCATTGGTCGGTCAATGGTCTCGTAATAGAATTGTGTTATAATGACATTGTCGTATTGCCATTATTATGAAACCCGTTAGTAGAAATGATTTTCGAAAAACTACTACTAAATTTGAAAATTGATTCATGCCAGATTTCATGTATATATATTTTTACATATTTTTTATAAGTGTTATAAGCAATATGAAGTAGACTAAGTCAGTCATTCATTTGTCATTATGTACGAGATTACCATTCTATATCATTTCTGTCAATGGTGTGTCAGTGGTTGACCATTGGAAAGTCATAATGATGCCATTATATTAGTAGATTACCAAACTTGTCAAAATCAACAATTATGAAATCAATGATAGACCATTCTGACACGATTGTAATAGCAGACTTGAGGCCCAGGTAGCCCGCTCTAACATAGTGACGAAAAGGCTAGGCAATCAATGATCAAATGGTAGGGCTATTAATAATAGGTATCCCTGTTTAAGTATAGAACATGTGAACGGACCACTATGAAATATTAGAAATAGCTTAAGTTTAAAAAAAAATGTATGCATTAAAGAGACTGTGGCCCAATTGACTCTGAGTTGGTTGCACAATTTAATTACAAAATGTCATACATAAATTGGCCTGTGTTAGAAACTTACTTAGAGTTAATAAACAAACAATTTCATGACTTAAAAATATGATCTTTATTTCGTGAATTTGAGAATCATTTTAATAGATCTACTATTAAGATAGACAACTTACTTTTGTGTTAATTACTTGTTAAAACTATTAATAATCTGGTTTGTAGGCGTGGTGATTATGGCGAAAATTACCTTTACAATTTAATTTAATTGGCAAAATCCCCGTTTAAACGTATTAAAAAATCCTATTAAATAAAAACATTTATCACTTATTTAACATCGTAATTTCTGACGCCCCTGTCTCTTGGTCTATAATATATTCAATCGAAATGGACGGCGGACGTCAAAGTCGACAGATATAGACATAAACTAGTCGTCATATAACGCCCAGATTTCATTATTCGAAAGTCTTCGGTAACCAATAAAAATTCATTAACCAACTTCCTGTTAAAACAAGTGGAATTATGGTTTTGATACTTGTGTATTATGTGGGCCTAATTATGTTGGTAGGAATGTTACTATCGCCAAACTGATGTAGCTTGTTTTCATTTCAATTAAATAAATCATATTTTTTTACCGTTACATTTTGATTTTTGATGTGTCAAGTTATGATTAAATGGCTGAGCTTTTATTATATTATTTTAGGGTCAAGCATCAACATTTCGATTTAATATTTTAATTATAATCAAGTATACCTAATAATTATTTAGGTACAGAAGTAATAATGAAAATAATCTATACTGAATATTATAATGAGGTAAAAGTTTGTATGTAGGGGATAATCTCCGAAACTACTCATACGATTTTAAAAATTCGTCCACCAATAGGAACGTAATATGGAAGGAAATATGGAATCCGTAATAAAAATCACACGAGCGTAGTCGCGGGCAAAGTGCTAGATAGTGTTACATTATTGTTTCATCTACCCATAATCTTGATCTTTCGTAAAAGATAAACAATAGGTGTTGTTGATCTTTAATTCAGAAATCCAATTCTACTACACCCTGTTCACAATAAGATTAGACATAGACACAAACCTTTTTCAGTTCAGTCCCTTCAACCGATTTTGACTTCTATTCAGGATGACATTAGAGGCAAAAAAGTGGTTACAATAACAACTGTTTACTGCAGTTGCCATTTGTCATGCTACCAACGCAATATAAGTCAAAATCGGTTGAACGGACTGTAAAAAAGGTTTGAGTAAATGTCTAATCTTATTGTGAATAGGGTATAGTTAAAAACAAAATCTAGTTGCAATCTGATCTTCATGACAGAAAATGTAAGCAAATTAAACGCATTTTTGACAGATTGAGACTGAGAAATTATTTAATTATATAGAGTGAAAAATAATATTTCTTCGAACATTTTTGTGTTTAGTTCGCATCTCACTTTGAAACATTTAGATTTATTAAAATCTGTATACCTATCATATTTGATGCAATAATTATGATGAGTCACAAAGGGAGTTTTTTACTGAACAGCACTGCAAAAGTAGTCAAAGCAAACATTTTAAGGAAAAATGTATCCGTGGAATTTCTTGCTCTTTCTTCTCCATAGATACTTAGAGAAACTTGCTTTTCTATCATAGTTTGGCGATAGCCATTTTAAAAGAGTCACTCTGTAAGATAACAAGCGCCTACGCAGCCTTCCAAACAAAACAGCATAAAAATGCAATAACATTAAAAAAATTAACACAAAAATATCTACTATCAAAATGTCTTTCACTATCTAAATTGCACACGAAGACCGTTTTTAACCGATTTTTAAAAGCCTTTATAGGGCAGGTGCACACGACAGGCGCACACGCACCGGCCACCAATAAGTTTTTTAATAAGATTATAAAAGCAATATGGCATCGTAAAAGCATGTATCAATTTATTCCGGATAAATATATTTTATTCGACAATAACACATTATGTCGTATTGTTAGAATAATTTATTAGAACTTATACAGGATGTGTGCTAGTTAAAAAATGGCTTAAAAAAATTAACAGCTTTATTTGATACAATTTAGCAACAATTTTACGACAGATATTAATCTTAATCCTACTATTCTTCTTAATTATTTAATTTGATGAAGTAAATTGATTTAAAAACCTGCCGATCACCTAGATCCATTTGTCGACCAGTTCTTTTCCATTGTTTATGTTCTAAGATATATTGCTTTTAAAAGTGGGTATACAGTTGGAGTTCATTTTCTCACATTCAATCAATAATAATTTACATCGTTTTTTTTTGCCATTCCAAAAAAATATCTTAATTTATCCACTTAAGCTTTTTTTTGCGCATGTTTTTTTTTATTGAAACTAAATAAAAATCTCTACTGATCGTAAATAAAGAATAACATCTAAGATCGGAAATCAGTATCAGCTGCTTCTATTCCCATGTCATTAAATGTTTAAGGACTAGAGAATAATAAGCAATGAATTTGCCACCTGTCTCTATCTCGACTTTATGGCACTGGTTAGCATGCGTTTCCTAATGACTATTGTTTAAATTAAGGTGAAATAGTAGATCGTATGACAAGGGAACAAAATAATATTTTTAAGGCGAGAGCGGTATTTTGAATCCACAGCGTAGCGAGGGATTCAAAATACATCGCCTGAGGGAAAAATATGTTTGCTTTCGAGTCATATCCTCGTCGTACTTTCCATCTCCTTCTATGAGTAACTAAATAAGAGACACTTTTAAGTAATTAATGAATAAATTTAATTTGAAAAAATTACATGAATGTAAAAAGGTCAATTATAAATTAATTTTTATATTTGATACGCTTTTGTTTTTTTTTTTTAGTTACCGAGCACCTCGCACCGTACAGCCAACACTTACAGCCACTAATTTATACAATTTGCGTTCGATTTCAAAGAACGATTCATGTTCCAAATTTTAATCTGATTACTGCCCGCTAAAAAGTCTAGTGGAGATAAGAGCTACTTTGCTCCCGCAAATAGAGGAACAAAACGACACTTTTCGCGTAGAAGGGATGAAAAGAAATTACCTGTCATTAAAACAATTGAAAAACGCTGACTAGACACACTCCGGACTCCAACGAATATTTAAAACCTTGCTTGCATTCCATTTGACAACTGTAAAAGTATTAGAGATATAGGTTGACTAGACCGACACTTAAACCACATATTGTACCAATTACAACCATTCCAAACCATTTTAATTTCTACTAGGACACATGGGTATCCACTGGTTTTGGAGATATCGATGGTTAAAATAGCGATTTCTTATTTTAATTTTGTACGAATATGTAGGTATTTCAAATGCCATTACTATTTTCCCCCCAAACAAACATAATTCGCTCAGCTGACAGGTAATGTGTGTTTGATATTAATTGCGTTTTTGTATAATAAAAGCGTAATTTGTTGAAAAAAGTAATACTTTTTTTATTTATATATGTTTGAAAGTAGATTAGTAAGGTCACTTGGCAATTACGTATTTAAAAACCCTAAAAAAAATTGCAACGTTGAACTTCAATATCTTCAGAACCAGTGGATGAAAATGTAAAGGGGTGGGATCCTGGAGACCTGAAACACAGGCCACGAGTCTAGTTTATATATTTATTTATTTATTTATTTACACTTCATGCACAAAGGTACAAAGGCGGACTTAATGCCTTAGGCATTCTCTACCAGTCAACCCAGGGTGGTGAAGAGAACACGGCAGGTGCATATAAAAAATATAACAAAATAGGTAAAGTACATAAACAAAACTATATAACTAATAAAATATATATCTATATAAATATATTTATGTATATATATATATATATATATAATTATATCATAAGAAAAGTAAAGACGTTTATGAGATGGCTCTGCTTACTTGTGACGAAAGTATGTCCGCAATTTCCGTTTAAATTCATACCGACTGGTGGCCATCCTGATATCGAGAGGAAGCTCATTCCAAAGAAGAATGGACTGGATATGAAAGGAAGAGTGAACAAAATCAGAAGTATGAGAAGGGCAGTTTAGGCACCAGTCTCCCACAATATACCTATTCGTAACGGAACTGTTTACTTATAATCATCGAATCGGACCAATTTGAATTTATGTATATTGTGGAGAGAAAATAAAGTTGATTGATTGAAAAAAAATCTAAATCAAATTACTTGATCAGTAAACGTTCTCAAGAACAAAATAAACATTTTTTACAAACGTACTAGAAATCGATTTTTATTTCTAAATCGTATTATTATTTATGTGGTAACCCAAAATCAAGCCTTCAAGGCTACAACTAGGTAGGTACTTAAAAGATGGCGACATTTTATGCGTGCAATCGGCGAGATTACTTATTAACACAACTTCATTAACGGAATACTTTCCTGCAACGAGGTTTGCATCAATAATTGTTTAGAAATTAATTATATCTATTCGTTAAAATATTTTTTACTGAGCAACTTGTCTACGCTCGGCCGAAAATGGCAATTCCCTTTGCTAGAATGTTGTCCATGTATTATAGTAGTAAACCTTTTAGTGAAGGAGCTCGATCGGGGAAATCCTACCACCATACCTATTTCTACCGCCAAGCCACGATGCACGGTTTGGAAAAAATATAGTGTAATTACAGACACTTAAGACATATTTTCTACTTTGTCTCTGAGATGGTAATGCATAATTATGCGAGACCTCTGATATTGAACATGTCTATAACCGCCCTAAGCCGCCTAAGCCGCCTATAACCGATCACAAAAAAGCTGACGGCTCACCTGATATTAAAATCAAATGAGCCGTCAGTTTTTTTGTCATCCAATGACATAAAAGAAAAATAAAAGTGTGCCATATTACGACTAAAAATCGCATTTGTTAAAGCCTACATCAACTAAGTATCGACTGTGTAGGAAGTGTAATTAATTAAACGTATTTTCTATAAAACATGTGTACAATGGATGGCCTAGCGACAGTCGGTGGTGGTTCAGACAAACGCAAATCACATTCTGATTTGAGACAACCACCAATCTTATTGGCTCCTTGTTACTCAAATTGTGTGGTCCAAGTTATAAAACTTTGCGGTTGGAATCGGAACAGCTACTGAAATAGTTTAGTCGAAGTCTAGTGACATAGAACTGCTGTTTTGGTTTTTATATAAACGTAATGTTTATAAGCTTGAAAATATTGTTCAAATAGAATGCCTAGAAAGTTAAATTTTACCTTTCACGGATTCTAAAATAGAATATTTTTCTTTGGCTCCAATTTTCGCCAATCTAGCTTAATACAATTATAATAATTATGTACTACAAGAAACTATAGTCATTTTTCAATACAGTTATTTTGTCTTTTACTAAGACTAATGGCAGTTTCTAAGGTGATTTAACTAGAATATATCTATTCGATAGTGCTATAGTATATATAGTGCTGCGTTTCCAAGCAGTTAAGGAACAAAATCACTCAAGTAGATAACTTTGTTGAATGAATAGCTATCGAAAATTTATCCGAAGACCTCAGAAACCGGGCATAAATGACTTTGTAGAACAATGTAGCTATCTAGACAGCTTCGGAATGCAATTCGTATTTATCTTTCGCGAAATCCGTCGAAATAATTGAGGAAGTAGTTCGCTCATGGACCATCGAATACACCACATTTCACCGCTTTGTGCAGCTACCAATTGTAGGGACGCAACACCGTGACAGACGAACAGACAGACTGACAACAAACAAATAACGAACCTCTAACGAGTGGAAAAGTGTCAAGCGCACGCGCAGATGACCGCTGGTTGTAAGGAAAGACCGTTTTACCCAATAGTGATAAAGAAAGGGTTAGACACACCCTAAAACATTGGAAATTTTTCGCCAATATAATAAAGATTTTATCTTACTAAAGCTCAATTTTCGTAATCAAATAAGCAGTCAACGATCTAAGGTCTATATATAATTATTTTTTCAGATTTTTCCGTGCTGCCACAAATGACAAGAAAACCTAGTTACGTAGTAGTAGTAAGTTTATTTGAAATTGTGTGTAGGAAAATTACTATTTCTCAAAATAATTTACATTGTTATTAAAATTCCAATCACTCTACGAACTAAAACGAAGATCAGATTTATTATTATTCCATTTTTTTTTATTAAAAAATTCTAACTAACAAATATCGAGGACTTCAAAAAGTACGTAGTTTTTGGTTAAACGGCCAAAATATTTGACCTCGCTCTTGTAGGTAAAACAGACGCATTTTTGACAGATCAGAATGCGAAAGTTCCTAAAAGTACACGTTCTTATAAGTTTATGTAATTCAAAAAAGTTCCCTTTTTTTGTTTAACAGTCTCTAGAGCCCCGAAGTCTCACTGCTAGAAAACCAATGAGGCGACAATCTCAAAGTTTTTTTAGTTAAAAAGGTGATGTCGGTTATGGCTTGTCGGTCGTCGAGATATTCACGTGTCAGCCATGACAGGTGATACGAGTTGCCGACATTCTGACGACATTACACACCTTTAATATTAATGTGAGGGTATCTCCGTTTTGCTTTCGTCTAATCGTTTGAAAATGGAACTTCTTGGAACATAATTAACTGGATATGAAGATTTTGTTATATTATAAATGTTTTATAGTAATTACAATAATAATCTCTCGACCAAAGGAGATATTATTATAGTGCACAATACTATATTTTGCGCAAACACGAGTGTACTAGGTATGTCCAACACGACCGCGAAGAGAACAGGCGTTCCTATTCGTGCTTTTATATTCATACAGGGTGTCTTTTTACGACACATCGACTGTTTTATTTTTGGCTTCATTAAATAGCTTTACGTGCTTTCCGAGGCAATTATATACCAAGTAAATAACTTGGCACTCTAAACAATATTATACAGTAAGACATAAACAAAACCCAGAAAGGCCCATACATAACATCCTATAACTAGCCCATAAAATATACCTACCAAACTCCTGGCTATTGTGTATCACTCGATTCCATCAAGGTATTGTGAAGGCTGCATTATTATTTAGCTTTCCTATACTTAACTAGCCGTCCATACTGTCCGGTTTAATTCTGCAGTTCACATTGACAGCTGAAAAGATCCATTTTACGAGGTAGAATGGCCGATCGATCAAAGACCGACCGAATAAAGGATGGTCTATCAATTTTCTTTACTTGCAGATGTTCAAATATACAGTTAATCTAGATTTTGATTCCAATAAATGGACTGGGAATTTAATTTAATTTGGACCAATTAAATAAATTAATGTTAATCGGTTAGTAATTATCTGTTTATTGATGTTAGGTATGATTAAGGCGAATTCGTTTTTTAAATGGACAAATTAGTGAGTTTTTTATGGATTTTTTTTTGTGATGCATAATTATTTTATTTCTTTTTTACATTATTTTGAAAATTCTAAAACTAAAATATTATAGGTAGTAAAAAATAAATTAATCAAAACTAGCAAATTTATTTATAGTGACTTAAATTTATGCGCTTGTTATTTTTTTTAAATTAATAAATGCAATTTGACTCAGGGCTGTCGAAAAGACAAAATGAACAAATTAAATGCGTGAAAATTTTTAACCATACCTACTGGGGTCGTAGAAAACGTTTTTAACAGACATCCAAA
Organism: Charanyca ferruginea; assembly: GCA_947361185.1. Lineage (NCBI taxonomy): Eukaryota > Metazoa > Arthropoda > Insecta > Lepidoptera > Noctuidae > Charanyca > Charanyca ferruginea. The sequence goes on from OX376062.1 coordinate 6,394,265, forward strand.
ATTCATGTTCCCATGAGTTCACAGACCGTATCGTAAGCAAAAGACGTTGCCGAAGACGCCACGTTCACCAGACCGTGGACATATGGTTCACACGATCGTATGTGAACCTATAACACACGTATTAAAAGGACGTAAGTGCGTAGGCTAAAAAATGTTTTAAAAATAAATCGAGTTTTTGTAATTAATTGTCTCAAATTACAATTCAATTCAAAAGAAAAGAAAATTAAGTTTTATTTTTAAATTTAGAAATGTAGTTTAAATCTCAGAATATAAATTAAATACTGCTTAAACTCTTGTAGCAGTCTTCAGTAGTTCTATTTTCAAATCACAACATAGTAACTTACGCCCTTTTAGATAACAAAAGCAGCTGTTTATGTACGAACAGTACCCGAATCTTTTGTTTACGGACGCACGTTTGATTTTATTACGAGATCTTTATCTTTAATCAAATTAATTACTGTGTTATTTTTACGAAATCGTGTAACTTGTGTATTTGGGATAATAAAGTTTCAGTGGTTTGCAATAAAAAAGATAAATATAATCATATTCTATGGTCCATAACTACTCAACGTAAATAAAAGTGAACAAAGAATTCTACATCTCTCATTTTATTTCAGTTGTTCGACAACCTGTCAATCTGGATAAGACTCCAACACAAAACGAATAGTCCATAATTTCATGAACTCCAAAAAATCGTTTAGTAAAAAAACAAAAACAAAACAAATCAAAGAAAGTATGCCATTCAGAATAATTTATCGAATTGCCTTAAATGATTCCAGCATTGTCTCATATCGTCGATACATCAATGAATGCGTCACACTCGATGACTGTAGCAGTTCCCACGTTGACCTGCAATTTATTGGTCCTTACTTAACTGTAACTACCTGTGACCGCAGGTGCGTCTTAAGAAATAAGGGATGTAGCTCACGGGATTGTTTTTTTTTCATTTTTGCTTTTATTGTGATGTATGGTTCTATAAACATGTTTTATGTTTGTGACAGTATCTGTGTTATGTTTTGAGCAACCAATACACATCGCCAACATACATCGGCTAAGCATGGCGATTAAGGCTGGGTTCAGCCCCCTTGTGGGAGACCTATGCCCAGCAGTAGGCGTCTAAAAGCTGTCATGATGTTTTGTTGTTGTTTTTATTTTTAATATTCTAAACGCTTTAGTATTTATTTCCATTTTAACAGTAGGTATTTTTGATCAGTTCAAGATTTTTTTTTCCATCGTCCAGTTTGCGACAGCCCTGTGCCCAGTGACCGTATACACTTGTGTGATTTTCTTAAGTCGCGGACACATGAGGTCATAGTTAAATAAGTAAAAACTTAAGGTGGGGCGTTATGGGAACTGAGCACGGTAACTCCACAGTATAATGTAAGGCTTTACCGAACCGTAGTATAGCACTTTGGTGTATTATCATCACTTAGAACTATACTTAATTACGTGGAAGAACGAAGAATGTTTTCTTGGTGTAGTTAGAATGCTTAATTTATTTTATTGTACGAGCGTTTTATTTCTGATGTTTAAATTGGTGATTTACGGATGGGTTTTATTTTACATGAAAGTTTCATACAAATAACCCATTTCCTGAGAAAAAACGTTTTGAAATCCAATACCAAATAAGGTCATATGGACTTTTTTTATCAGCAAAATATTTGGTCCTCCGGTACTCAGTATTTGGTCTTTTGGTACAACGCATTATAAACTTAAATCACGTTGATATCAACAATAACATTCAATGCAACTGTATGCTTCCCAACAATAATATTATTAATTACTTATTGCACATAATCTGCTATTTAATCATCACGGAACTATTCTAAGATGATACCACAATACCTACATCGCATGCAAGTTACATAGATAACAGATAATAAAAAAACTAGCAATTAAATCCATCGCAATGAAAAAGGATGCGTTCATGTGAATTATCATTAGAAAAACTATAATGATCTTCATTGTTTAGATTTCAAGGATAAAATGTTTTTTTTTTATTAGACGTCGCAAATGCAATCGATGTTCATAGGTTTCCGTAATTGTGGCAAGAATGGTAGTAGCTTGGTTGTTAATAATGTACTTATTTCAAGTATTAACAAATATCAAAATAAGTTTATATTCGGTGATTACCATAGATAATCCGAGAGATATGCCTTCATTCTATATTAGTTCAAAAAAATCTGTCGCCAGTTTTTTAAATGGTTTTTACTCACACAAAAACAAAAAAAAATAGATATGGCACACATGATACTTTTTTGCACGCACACAATAAAATATGCTTAACACATCTGTGCTATCTTTTGGCACACATACTGGAAAGGGGCGGGCACTAGAAAGTATAGATACAGGCACTGAATGCACACACGCAACACTAGTCTGAAATAGGAAAGAGGGGTTGGTATAAATATTTCATCGATGAAAGTCGAGTGAGGAAAAAGAGAAGTGTATTTAAGGCGTATTTTGTAATGTTTATTATAATATCGCTATACCTAAAGATACGCTACGAAAGGCTAACCAAAGACCAAAATTGATAAATTTTGGTACATTGAGAAAAAATTTAATTCTAATTTGGGTAAAAGTTATCTTTTACTTTTCAACCGACTTCAAAAAACGAAGGAGGTTCTCAATTCGACACGCATTTTGGAACGAAGTTCAGTTCAGTATATTATTATTATATATATATATATATATCAATGTATATAAATAAAAAAATATATATATTTAATAAATGTTTTTTTTTGTACGAACACGTAGGTACGTAATTACGGGGGTGGAATTTTTTTCTTTTTTTGTTTTTGTTTGACCACGCATATTTTTTCAGTGTAGTCGGATTTCAGTGATTCTTCTCTATGACTGAGGCGATAATTTCGCAGGCGATATAGTATTAGAAAAATTGTTCTACGTATTCAGTATGTTCATTAACGAAAGGCATTCCTTTTAACCGGTAATCGCCCATACTACTAAACTACTACTTACTAAACAAAATAATCGCATCAAAAATAAAAAAAACTAATATTTTTTAAATTTCATATATAATCGAATACCGTAAAAGAAATGCTCTGTACATTTTTGGATTTTTTATATTTATTTTATCATGCTGATATATTTTTTAAATCTATTAATGAAGTAGATTAACGAGTTTAAGGGATCGACCTCTGTAATTTAACTTATGGTATAGTATACGTGCCTTAGCGATAATAACATCCTTCGTGTGTGGCATCGATATCCGTGGTGTGTCCCCACGTCTTAAAAGTTTGGTAGGTAATTAGGTATGCGTTAGTCGGTAGGATATGTCCTTCAAAATTCTGAAAACCTGTCCTATTCAGTTGTTGAGGCAAACAATACCATTTGACGTCAATTCATACAAAAAATATGCTAATTTTATATAAACAACTCCATTGTTGGGGTATGATCATAATTATTTATTTGAATTATGATTTTAAATTATTATTCGGTAATATATTATCATTAATTTAGATGGCTATAATAAAATACTATTTATTTAACAGGTTTTTTTCAATTAGTTACTCTAAAATAATCATACATTGGTCACTTCAAAAAGAAACTGAAGATAATTATTGCTGATGATACTTAATTATTTTTAATACTTTTCGTATCATAATTTGAATAATAGGTAAATGTCTTATTTTTTAATACTTACAGAGCTAACGACTTCTATTTTCATTTTCCGTAATAATTCATTAACCTTTTGTTATTGACGAAGAAAAGGGTTCAAGTATGTAAGTAAGAAATCTGTTCTTCATTCACAGCGTTGAAAGGTAAAATTCCATTTCAATTTCTTGTATTTCACAGGATTATTATGAACCAGGTAATAGACAGTCAAAACATACCACGATATACAAAACAAAACAAACCATAAACTCATAGAGCAAATAATACCATGAATCAGGACTAATTCCTTAGCAAAATCGATCATGCAATCATATAAAAAAATGGAGTGATTTTCATGTAGTGAATCAACGCAACCTCCGACCTATTCCCACGGGTATGGTCCGGTGAGCATCACTTCAACGGACCAATGCGCACACGCACAGAATGGAGCTGTGTGTGAACTATATAACATAAGACCGTAACAAAGTATGGGGTATATTGATCTGGGAATAAAACTATATCTGTGAGACTTCGGTACAGCGCTGAAATTTTATTGTCAATAGTGAAAATTGATACAAATCGTTTTTAGAAGCCAATAAACAGTGCCTATAGCTTTCACATAAAGCAGAATTAATTAAAAATTTTACTAACTTTACAAACGTGGTATTATGAATAATTAGTTGAACGAACAAATTGCTATCTAGGCAAAACTCTCAACACTTCCACGTTTATGCCGATTCAATAAAAAGGCAAATACATGTGATTTAGGCATTCAGTCGCAAATCCGAATACTTAGAGTATATTTTTAAACATACACTATTTTCTTAAGGCGCTACCCCGACCAAAAGTGCGTTTCTCTTCGTTATTCAGGGGCTATTAACTCATTAATTAAGTGAAACAAACTACATCCAAAAGCATATATTAATGTTCAATATTCTATCATCCTATTTCACGTTCTTATTTTTTTTAATTACCCGATATACTCCTAAATCTCCCTGTAAAAAAATGACTAAAATACTTGAAAACATGTATCTTTTGCTAAAGTTAACGTGCTATTAATTTGAGGATTACACTAATAGATAGGTAACTTAAAAATCTTTATAATTCACGTTTTATTTTATTTTAAAAGATCGTTTCTCTTTTTACATAACAAAGAAAACCCAAAAAATGTGCGAATTTTTATTCTGCAGCAAAGAGCAAAATAATGTATGGTCAAGGTTATTTGGTCAGGGAAGCGCCTTAAATATAATTGTTTGTTTAAAAGTCTATAGCAATTTTCAAAGTATTTAGGTATTTTAAAAAGGACCCACGGAACCCCATTCTACCTGTGCGCATTCAGACCTGTTTTAATCTATCAAAAACGCATCTATTTTCATATTTTAGATATTCATTGTCACTGAGATAAGATTGCGATAAAGTTATAAACGTTTTTATTTAGTAGAATAACAAAATACGATTTGACAACCGATGCTTTTCTACCTTTATAAGAATAAACTTTTACATAGACGCTCATAGCACAACGCGCCGTAGCCTTACGTACTTTGTGCTCATAGCGTCTATTATAAGCCGTATGAGCATCTTGCCATTTCAATCATTTCTTTCGAATTCAGAATCCTATGACAACTTTACTGTTTATCAATAATTCCGCTACTAACGTACAATTGACATGAAAACTTTTATGCACTGCGTTTTTCGGGTTCAATTCCCGCACGGAACAAATATTTGACTGGCCTACAGATATTGGTTCCGGGTCCGGCTGTGACTTTATAATTATGATTATAAACATACCCACGAAACAAGCGACGATCCTAGTGTGGGACAAAGTTTTTATAAACTAAAAAGTCTTACCTTTATATGTGTCATTCGATGATAGTAGAGATTGGAGCTGGCGGTAAATCTCTTCCCACAATGCTGACACTGATGAGGTTTCTCTCCCGAATGGATTCGTCTATGTGTGTTCAAGCTGCTGGAAGTACTGAAGCCTTTGTTGCAAACCATACAAACGTGGGGCTTTTCACCTAAAAGCATACAGAAAATTTAGAATTTTAAATTTAGAATTTCGGTCACTGTAGCCAATCTCGTGTGCGGACTCACCATACCACTGGCTATTGGCCCCTGGTGGTATAGTGGGTCTAAAACTATACTACTGAGAAAAATCGTTTGGGTAAGGTTAGGTTAGAACTGTAGCCATTAAATCGCGAAGGCGAATGAACGAAGCGAGCGGTGCCGCGGCAGCGGCCGCCGAGCACCAGATCCTCTCTATTGTTGGTCGGGGTAAACATTTGTGTGATGAGCACTTGTGTTTGCCTTGTGTCTGGGTGTTGTTTATCTATATATGTATGTATTTACAAAAAAAAAATGTATTTGTGTATGTATATCAGCTGTCTGACACCCATTGTACAGGGTCTCCCTAGTTTGGGGTCAGATGGCCGTGTGTGTGAAATGTCCCCACATATTATTATTATTATTATTATTATTATATATGTATGTATTTAAAAAAAATGTATTTGTGTATGTATATCAGCTGTCTGACACCCATAGTACAAGGACACCCTAGATTGGGGTCCCGGTCAGATGGCCGTGTGTGAAAATGTCCCCACATATATATTAATCATTTGGGTTAGGTTAGGTGAGTGGTATAGTTTTAGACCCACCATATTCAATAGAGACTAGGTAAGCCCACAGGAGATTTCATAGTGCTAATTTAAATGTGTGTGCTTTCAATCTGCTGGGAAGGCAAACCGAGAAGTTTTCTTTAATTCATTTGATGATGTAAGTACTAAAATAATAAATAGTAAATAAATAATATAATAAATATATGGGGACATATCACACACGGCCATCTGACCCTAAACTAGGCAGACCCTGTACTATGGGTGTCAGATAGCTGATACATAAATAGATAAACAACAACCAGACACAAGGCAAACACAAGTGCTCAGCACACAATTGTTTCCCTGTGCGGGATTCCAACCCGCGAACCTATAGTGTGCAGATATACTACCACCTACGCTACAGAACCGTCAAATGCAACAAAATCGTAAATACAATTCGTAATAAGTGCATCAAGGTATAATGTTACACACAATTTTGAACACTTTTTCTGCTAATTTAAGTTTAGTTTATTAAATCAATGAAAACTGGTCGAGCCAATTCCTGCTTTGTTTATGTTAAACCTTAGTCAAGAATACTGACTGTTTAAAACTGGCGGATTTGTATGCAGACGTTATTTCTCAAGAAGCAATAAAGTTGCAAATATCGAGTTCTCTAAACGAAGTTATAAATAAATTGTAGATGTTATAAAAGTCTACAAATCTAGATGTTGTTTATGTAACCAGAAACGACATGCTTGTATATTACAGTAGTCGATTTGTTCGTTAAAATTTTATTTACGATGATTCCATACAGATTTGATTATTTTAATTAAGGATCTTTAGAATTTATGGATATATTGTTAATTTATTCGATTTATTTACTAGCTTTCGTTTGGGATTTTGCTTTAAAAAAAATATAAAATTTGTTTTAATTCAAATTCAATCACTCGATTTCTTAGTATTTTACACACAACCAAACTCAATATTCAATGTTATACCTATTAGTAGAATTAATTATTTCAATATTTATGATCGTTAATCAATTTAATTAAAGCACTTATGACTTCATCATCATCATCATTTCAGCCGAAAGACGTCCACTGCTGGACATAGGCCTCCCCCAAGTGGCGCCACATTGACCGGTCCCGTGCGACTCGCATCCAGCGGATCCCCGCAACCTTTACCAGGTCATCGGTCCACCTAGTGGGAGGCCTTCCAACGCAACGTCTTCCGGTTCGCGGTCGCCACTCTAGAACTTTTCGACCCCATCGGCCATCTGTTCTGCGAGCAATGTGCCCTGCCCACTGCCACTTAAGTTTGGCAATTCTTCTTCTGCGAGCGACCTCCGCCGCTTTAATACCGAACGTATTAAAGACGCAATTAAGAAGAATAAAGGCTCCAAGGTATTTGCAAGGGATCTGGCTATTGGGCAGAGCCAGCTCACGAAACTGAAGACCGACGATGGCAGGATTGTGTCCGCCAAACCGGAGCTTCTGAGGGAGATCGAGAGATTCTATGGGCAGTTGTACACGTCAACCAGTAAACCCGTTGTAGATCTAGCGAACGACCCAAGAGCTAGACTAACCCGACACTATACCGAAGACATCCCGGACGTCAGCCTGTACGAGATTAGGATGGCTCTGAAACAGCTTAAAAACAACAAGGCACCGGGTGATGATGGAATTACGGCCGAACTCCTGAAGGCGGGTGGAAAACCGGTACTTAAGGCCCTTCAGAAGCTGTTTGATTCCGTCATACTCGAGGGTAAAACGCCACAGGCATGGTGCAGAGGTGTGGTGGTACTCTTCTTCAAAAAGGGCGACAATGCTCGGTTGAAGAACTATAGGCCCATCTCACTTCTGAGCCATGTCTACAAGTTGTTTTCAAGAGTCATCACGAATCGTCTCGCGCGCAGGTTTGACGACTTCCAGCCTCCCGAACAAGCCGGTTTCCGAAAAGGCTTTAGCACCGTAGACCACATACATACGCTGCGGCAGGTTATACAGAAGACCGAAGAGTATAACCTGCCTCTCTGTTTAGCGTTTGTGGACTACGAGAAAGCATTTGATTCGATCGAGACTTGGGCTGTACTGCAGTCTCTCCAACGGTGCCAAATCGACTATCGGTATATCGAGGTGTTGAAGTGTCTATACAGAAACGCCACCATGTCAGTCCGGCTTCAGGACCAGACCTCGGAACCTATCCTTCTGCAGCGAGGTGTGAGACAGGGAGACGTCATATCTCCGAAACTGTTCACCGCTGCATTGGAGGATGTCTTCAAGTTTCTGGACTGGAGCGGGCTAGGCATCAACGTCAATGGCGAGTACATCTCTCACCTTCGGTTTGCCGACGATATAGTGGTCATGGCTGAGACCATGGAGGACCTCAGTACAATGCTCGGTGACCTCAGTAGAGCTTCCGAAAGAGTGGGTCTTAAAATGAACATGGACAAAACCAAGGTCATGTTGAATGCCCATGTAACACCCACTCCTATCAAGATCGGAGACTCTACACTCGAAGTTGTAGACGATTATGTCTACCTGGGACAAACGGTCCAGTTAGGTAGGTCTAACTTCGAGAAAGAGGTCAATCGTCGAATCCGACTCGGCTGGGCAGCGTTCGGGAAGTTGCGTGGTATCTTCTCGTCCAACTTACCGCAGTGTCTCAAGACGAAAGTCTATGACCAGTGTGTGTTGCCAGTGATTACATACGGGACCGAAACGTGGTCGCTCACAATGGGCCTCATCAGAAGGCTTAAAGTCACCCAAAGGGCAATGGAGAGGGCTATGCTCGGAGTTTCCTTGCGTGATAAAATCAGAAATGAGGATATCCGCAAGAGAACCAAGGTTACCGACGTAGCCCGAAGAATTGCCAAACTTAAACTTATGACTTGGACATATTTAATTAGGTTTGAACTGATTGGAGCAAATAAAAATCAGTTTCAAAAATAGTGTTGAATAAAAAACGGTTATAAACGATCGACTCGTAATTGCATCTAATGCATTATGGATGTTCTTTACTACGTGAAGTGTGAGAAAAATCACTATGGTTTGGATGCAAATAACATCTTTAAAATGTGATAAGGAGGCAACTAGCTTCTGCTTTTAACTTAGTTCGCTTGGAAGTCAAGTATACCATTTCCACGAACTATATCCTATAGCACATAGCAGTCTACCTTTAATTTAGTTTTTTTTTTGTATTTGGACTAGTACTTTCAGAGCTCTAAACAGCGTATTAGTACGGAAAATAAATGTTAATTCTTCATTTGTAATTGAAATTATTTGACTGTAATAATAATAATAATATGTGGGGACAATTTACACACGGCCATCTGACCCCAAACTAGGGAGACCCTGTACAATGGGTGTCAGACAGCTGATATACATATACAAATACTTTTTTTCCTTTTTTAAATACATTCATATTATAGATAAACAACACCCAGACACACATCACACAAATGTTTACCCTGGGCGGGAATCGAACCCACAACACGCTGCGCAGCAGTCGAACGCTCAGCCACTGCGCCAACCGTGTCGTCAGACTGTCAGTTTTTATTACATTTAAATAAAGAATTTTCTTAAATAAACAACAGCCAAACCTAAAAAAAATAAAACGGAATTTGAAATTGGAATCACTCTCACCTGTATGTGTTCTCATATGTCGTTTCAACAGTGAAGGTCTATCGAAGGCTTTCCCACAAACTTCACAAGGTAGCAACGCTCTTTCAGACTTCGCTGGTCTTCTTTGGATTTTTGGCGTCATGTCCAGCAGTTCGTTTGAGGAACCGGCTGATGATGACGTGAGGGAGTCTCCTGATACAGATTTGTGTTCATCTTCTGCACCGGAAGGAGGGGAGATTGGGAGGAGGACCCTTGAGAGGAGGGACGTGGATAGATCTAACGGTGAATCTGTGGAAGAGAAGTATTATGAAGTGATAGTTCTATAAATCAATCACTTAAATATTTAATCTAGTTCCCTGTGGCTAACATTTAAAAAAGGTGCATTATGTCCAACGAGAGGTAAGCGATTTCAACTCACGATCCCTCAATCGTCTGTCGAAGGCTAAGCCATTGATTCGAATAAAAAGAATAACGCACCAATACTTTCTTCAACCAATCTTCATCGACATTCATCTGTTAAATTGAAAATTATTCCAACGTACAGACAGACACGATCGCCGCTTTTTTATGGAGCTATATTTTTCTCACGAAGGGTGAAGGCATTAAACAGGTCGATACGTCAAAAACAATCAATTTTATAGATATCACTCAATCAGGCTTCATTATCAGATATTAAAATATATTTTTATGCTAACAAGCAACAAATCTTATAAACTTGGCTTCCTTAAGACATTTCACATCGTAATTCATAAATTCTTCACCATCTACATACAACTTCATAATTATCATTCTTCAAAATTGAATATTTTCTCTTTATTGATATATCGAAAAACTACGAACGATAAAATTCTGAACGAATTTTACGGTGATTAGGCGGCCAGTGGGCGCTTTTTATAATTCAGATCAAATGTTTTTATATAATTCCAATCAAGCAAAAATTTTTAATGAACCAATTTTATTGACAACCGTAAATTTCGCCATGGATCTTTGGACAGTTTATGTTAATTGAGACTCGTCTTTCAATTTCTTTGATACGATTTAATTGGCGTCCCCAATTCCGACTTTTACTATTGAAGGTTGATCTTCAGTTGTTCGCATTGAAGTTTCCGCAGAATTATAATGGAATGGATTGCAATAAATCTCGGATAGTGAAGTCGAATGGCATGGATTAATTAGCGGCGTGTTTGTGTTCTAGATCAAGGATAGGTTGTTTCTTTATCCGTCGTAAGGGTAGGTGTATTTCAAGATGAGAGGATAGAAAATGCTAGATATGGAGCGCCGACCGGACAGATGGGGGCACGATAATATCTCTCGCTGGTCGACTGTCTACGCTTCGTTTTGCCTACTTTATTTGCGTAGTGATGTACGACCTTATAGGATTTTAATTTATTTACTCAATTACGTGGGCTGCGATAGAAAATTGTGGGTTTTTTACAGGATACGATAAGGTGTCAATGCAAAACGAAGTCTCTGGATATCCAGATAAATTCAATAGGCGTTTTATATCATGTAATGAAATAGGTTAAAATATAACTGAAATAATATAAGTATGAAACTGGTATTTAATTAACATTTTGGTTATAGCTTGAAGTACATTGAGATCAACTGCATTGTTTTAGTCACAAATTGTTAAGGAGAAGTATTTCCTATTTGAATCTTCAAATGCTTCGAAATCCGTTTTGAAAATAGCCTCTTAAAGACGAAAAAAACAGAAGTGTAACTCAAAGATTTTATTTAGATCAGTATTCATAATACGGTCTGGTGCAATCTGATCAATATAAGGACAAACGAAGCCGCCGCGTTATCAAACTGTATGTAACTTAACTGGTATAAGGCAGTGTTCATATTGAGAATATTCATAATCCATACTAATATTATAAATGCGAAAGTAACTCTGTCTGTTACGCTTTCACGATGAAACGGCTGAACTGATTATATTTAATGAAATGACAATGCCAGATCCTGCCCCACCCATGTACAGAAAAAGTAAATTAACGAAAATATTTGTAATGAATATAGAACATTTCTATACTAAATTGTTTTTCTTTAGAAGTTGCGGATTACGAAATACCTACCCACAAAATACAAACTCATTTTACCTAAAATATAATTTAACCTATAATCAATGTCATTATTGTTTTTAGATTTAAACGGAAACCGCAAGTTCTACAGTCACTAAGACTAATGTTTAGTTATCAGCAATAAATAAACAGTAAGATGCTACATATTGCACATGACTTTTATTGAGTGGGGCAAAGTTCTATAGAGTTTCTGGCATTGTCCTTTGGCATGAATATAGCTTGAACCTTGGGGAAGGACATGGCCTACTATTTAATCCGCTACTTTGTCTGGATCCGCGATAACCGATATTCACGCGGACAAAGTCGCAGGCAACATTTCTGTAATAACCATTGAAGATGATATTGTGGGGATTTCAGCGTGAAAATAGTAAGAAATATCTATTAGCACAGCAAGTGCGAATTGTCAATTTTCGTAAAAGCAAAATCGAAGTATATAAATGTAGGTACAATTTTAGTTTTCTGAATATAGCACCATCCAATACGATGCGGCAGAATGAAGAACTGGCTTGCAGCGGATGTATCCGGGCTTCCCAAGACCGGGTTGGTTGGCGATTTCTAGAGGAGGCCTACGTTTAGCAATGGACGGCAATAGGCTAACATGACGATGATGATGAATAATAAACAGTTGACACTAGAAACTGTGATATTTTTCAATAACGGTAGAGTAGCGCTGTTTTTCCGAGGTTCGGAAGGCAAGCCGTAGTAGGAATCGAGTTGTATGGAGTCCGCTACGTACAATGAATTTGCCAATTTTGGAACAGTTTAATAAAGAAAAGCATATAAAAGTTGTTTATGCATTTAAAGTTCATAGTTGAGTTTTCATTTACCATCGAAAACACTTCGACCTGAACTAAAAATAAACCATTTTATTAATTGATTAAAACACAACAAACAGCGCTTGAAATGTGCATTTTGTAAAATTAAAAATCACATTTTATCAAACACATCAAAGGCGTTACCAATATACAAATACGCCAACATTGGCCATACAACTTAACCCCCGACCACCGCGTAACTTTAAAGCAACTTATTTCAGCACAATGTGCACAGCTTAACTATAAAAAAGCGATCAGGAGTGCCGACTACCGAACCGCGACGCGATCCAAGTAGGAATTCTCTTTGATGTGCCGACTGTATCGCGCATTGGGAATAATGTCGCGATATCGTGTTAGTGTGTGTGTGTTTTATGGAACAGTTTTGGAATAATGCTTGGATGGTTATGTTTGTGTGTGTGTTGTGACATGGTGATTATGAATGTATTTTGTATCTACGTGAGGATTTCAAGCAATTACATGCGGTTGGTCTAAACTTCTAATATTTAGAGTAATAGTTAATGAAACACGCAAGGAGATTGTTCAAAGACTAAAGACTTTATTTTCTTACACATAGACAATGTTGTATACATACTTATAGAGAGTTAATACCAGGTGACAGGAACAGTGTTCAAAACATTATTTTGATAAAAATTTTAACACCTCCACTTATAAAAATAATCTAAAATTGGTAAATTAAGTACCTATAACTAAATAATCTAAAAGCACACAGCCATCAAACAATACTATAAATACCTAGTTTCTTAACAAAATAGTTATGTTTTACACTACTCAACCCTTTAGTCAGTAGTGGCACTCTTTCTTTATAAATTACATAATATACCTAGTCCTAGGTAGAGATTTTGCAGGCTCTGGCTGATTTAACGATTTTCAACCTCTTTTTATAGTTTTCGAACTTTTGACCGCGACTTCGTCCACTTGAATGTCGAATCGCGACTGTAGACGAAGTCGCGGATAATAAAATAGCCTATATCCTTTCTTGGGATTCAATCTTAATCTGTACCAAATTTAATTAAAATCGGTTTAGAAACTTTGTCGTGACAGAGTAACAAACCAACAAACTCACTTTCGTATTCATAATTTACTAGCTTTTGCCCGCGACTTCGTCCGCGGGAATGTGAAATCGCGGATTAAAAAGTAACTATGTCCTTCCCCAGGGTTCAAGCTATTTTCAAACCAAATTTCATCAAAATCGGTTCAGCCGTTTCTTCGTGAAAGCATAACAGACAGAGTTACTTTCGCATTTATAATATTATGTACGGAAATATGGACTGTTTCATATATAAATCATGAGAAAAATATCTGTTCTGAAATACAACAATAGAGATTTGATAGTCAATCGATATGACTGACAGAAGGTATTTAAATAAAAAAATTATAAGTCATAGAATTTTCTCAATACGATTTAATAAGTCAGTCAGTGTTTCTGTTGTGGGTGCTGACTTGAAATCTCTACATCATTATCATCATCATCATCATCATTTCAGCTGAAAGACGTTCACTGCTGGACATAGGCCCCAAGTGTCGCCACATTGACCGGTACCGTGCGACTCGCATCCAGCGGATCCCCGCCCGCCCCGCCTCAAGTCTGCTATTACAATAGTCACGGAATTCGGATATCTATGGTCGGAATGGTCTATCATTGATTTCATAATTGTCGATTTTGACAAGTTTGGTAATTTACTAATATAATGGCGTCATTGGCGTCGACCTTCCACTGGTCAACCACTGACACTCCATTGAAAGAAATGATATAGAATGGTAATCTCGTACATAATGACAAATGAATGACTGACAGTGGTAATCTGCTAAAACTTTGACAGTTACTTTGATAGGTGATCTACCATTAGAACGTCATTGTGCAGTCATTGATTTTAATTCGTTACGTGTTTCGTGTTTGTGGAATAGTGGTTTTCTACATAATCAATTAGAGCCGAAATTTGCTAATAATGGCAATATGAAAGTGTCATTATAACACAATTCTATTACGAGACCATTGAGCGACCAATGAATTTAGCAGATTACGAACTTTTAGCAAAACAAGCAATCAATGCATGCACAACATTCATGCATGGCGTGCATGCATGTTTAGCATGACAGTGGGATCGTGTTGGAATGACGAAATTATAAAAATAGCAGACTTGGCCCTCAGGTCATCGGTCCACCTAGTGGGAGGCCTTCCAACGCAACGTCTTCCTGCTCGCGGTCGCCACTCCAGAACTTTTCGGCCCCGAATCTCTACATAGTATAGAGCAAAGTCGCTCCCGCTGTCTGTTTGCTTATATCTTTTCAACTTCGAAACGGATTTTAGTGCAGCTTTCAGCAATAGATATAGTGATTCAAGAGGAAAGTTTGTCCGTACAGTTTGAATTACATTACATCCGTGCGAAGCCGGGGCGGTTCGCTAGTTTCATCATGTCAACCTTTAGACGCCCTCTGCTGGGCATAGGTGTCCCCCAAGGGGGGTTCAGCCTTAATTGCCATGCTTGGCAGATGCATGTTGGCGATCGCAGTTGGTGTTATGGTACTCAGAAGGACGCTGCTGCCCATCCTCTGGTCAATATCCCTCAGTCGCCTTCTACGACACCTACGGGTAGAAATGGGGTGGTGCTATTCACGACCGGCACCACACGGCAGCTACACGGTCGCTAGTTTATTAAAATTAAATATTTTGTAACCCATTTCAAATTGTAAATATTACTAATCTGTGATATTACACCAAGGTGACATTTATCAATAGGTGACCAACATCGAATCGACAAAACTTTAATTTTATTACATAAATAAAATATTCGTAAAATCTAACAAGACGCATTAAATTTACAATCGTGTGAAAATAACCACTTAAGTGACTTAGTACTGTTTTTTAATTAACTTAGAACTAAGCGTTTCACTTTGACGCGTTTCTGTGAATATTGCTGATGGATGTAAAATGTATGCATATTGATTTATTAGGTTGATAGTTCGCACGGTTTGAACGTCAGCCGGGCGACGACCTAAGAATCTATGTATCATATTATTAGACACAAATATGCTTGTGAAGTGTAGACTAACGGGTTTGGTAAATTGCAATTAATAGTAAACCACTGTTTGCAAAATAACGGTGAACAAAACCACTGAGCACCGAAGATTAATTTAATTTGTACAATTGGAAAAATATAAAAGAAAGAAAATGTAATACGTAATATAAAAGAAATACAGCAGTGTTAGCCGTTTTTCATAGCACACTAGAATTTTATTTTTACATAATACTACATTTTCTTTAAAAGCATTGCTGTCCTACTGCTAGACATAGTTTATAATAATAGACATATCAAAAATTCGTATAAAAAAGGTAAAACTTTGACGTTCACTATCTCTGTAACAGAAGGTTTTGTATGGTTCAGAACAATAATAAATAATCACAATGGTAGAAGAGAACTGGTGTTATTTTTGACTTCGGTAAAAAGATTTCTACAAAACTCGACATAGGAATTTATCCATTAATAATAATAATAATAATAAGAAGGAGCGCTTTGGAGGGTGCGATTCGAGAATATCGATTCATTCCGCCTGAGCTTAGACCACGTTTACCTCGTTTGCCCATGCATAAAAAAAATAGGGTGCTGGTGTGTGCTTTGGATTCGCAATTATCAAATTATTTTGATGGTTGCGAAGACCTCACTGATGCGCATTTGATTTTGATGTCAAGCGAGGGGAGATTGTGGAATTTGAGGAAGTTCAGCTTTCGGATTCCATAAACCTTAGATCCCTCTCTTCAATTGAGACCTACAAATATTTGGGTATGGCGGAAGCGTTGGGCATCAATGCTGCTGACATGAAGCATTCGTTGAAGGAGCGCTTCTTTGGCCGCCTGAAGAAAGTATTAAATAGTCTTTTGTCAGGCGGAAATAAGGTGCGCGCCTTCGCGAGTTCCTACGGAACTCGATGCCCTGGATAGGAGAGTCCGTACATTGTTGACAGCGTATCGGATGCACCACCCACGGTCATCGGTAATGAGACTGTATATCCCGCGGAAGTGCGGAGGTCGTGGCTTCTTAAATGCTAAGACTCTGCACAACCGTGAGATATACAGTCTCAGGGAATATTTCCTAGGAGCCGACGTGGGGATGCACCGAGATGTAGTTGCAGTGGACAAAGGCCTCACCCCGCTCTCCTTGGCTAAAGAGAACTGGTGCAAGCCTGTAGTGCTTGAGACTAATGATCGCGAGGAGGTTTGGAAGAGTAAGGAGCTTCACGGACGCTTTTTCCGGGCCCTACACGGGCCCGATGTGGATTTCTTAGCGTCCGTATCTTGGCTACGATTCGGTGATCTATTTGGAGAAACCGAAGGTTTTGTGTGTGCAATTATGGACGAAGTTATTTTGACGAATAATTACCGGAGATTTATTATGAAGGATGGCACGGTTGACTTTTGTCGGGCATGTCACCGGCCGGGTGAATCAATCCGTCATATTATCTCTGGATGTTCTCGTCTTGCTAACGAAGAGTACTTGCACAGGCACAACCTTGTGGCCAGGATTATCCATCAGCAACTTGCTCTGAATTACAACCTCATGGAATCAGAAGTTCCATACTACAGGTATGTGCCCGATCCAGTTCTTGAAAATGGCAATGTCACATTGTACTGGGATCGATCCATCATCACTGACAGGACTATTGTAGCCAATAAGCCTGATATAGTGGTGGTGGATCGATTGGAGAGGCGCGCAATGATTATTGACATAGCTGTTCCTCTTGACGAGAACCTCATGAAGGCCGAGAAAGACAAGCAGATAAAGTATCTTGACTTGGCCCATGAGGTTGTCGACATGTGGAATGTGGACTCAGCGATCATTGTGCCGATAATTGTTACAGCCAATGGCTTAATTGCCAAGAGCCTCGACCAACAAGGAGGCTCTCGTTAGACGGCTAGATCAAGGGCTTGATTCAGAAGGCAGTACTTCTGGACACGGCCCGCATTGTCAGGAGGTTTCTTTCTCTGGAGCCCTGACCGCCGGTAGCTTGGACCCTGTTCCCGATACCGGTGAGGTACTATTTTTGTATATTTTTAAATGTTTTTGTTTTTATGTGAATATTTAAAAATGTAATTTAATATGTATATACAATAAATGAATGTGAATAATAATAATAATAATAATAATAATTTATTTATTAAATAAAACGTTTACAAAATATTGTATAATAGTCAGCAGAAGAAATATTTCCCATACAAATATATAGACTAAAAATAAAACTAAAACTAAAATATTTATGTTTTACTGATTGTAGTTAGTATGGATCGGAATTACAATGTTAGGTAGCGACCCGCCCGAACTAGGTTAAATCAAACCTGTGTTTCAGGCCATCACTTTACAATTGAATTAATTGGGCAAGTGAAGTTTGCAGTTAAACTAATATAAATAAATAATCTGATAACAATTACTGATGTAGTTATAAATGAAATAGTTATTTAACTTTATGAAATAATGCAACAAGATGGCGCGAGCTCTATTAATGAGACCACCAGTAATGCCAAAACACAAAATTCACCAGAATATTATTATTATTAAAATTATTATCATGAAATCTACTTATAGAGAAATATCAGTACGAACCAATATTTTTTATTATCAAGTTTCTGCATTAATATACTTATCGAGTATCGGTAATCATGCGAAGTATGAATATAATATTATTCATTAAATACAATTTAATCATACCAACGTTTTATTATTAAATAATATTGCTTAGAAGTAATTTGTAGTAAATAAAGTTTTAAAATAAAGACGTGAACGCTTGTAGATTGTTGAAAGATAGTAAATGACTTTCATGGGGTGGCCATGAATTTACAGATGTTTCTTAGGAATGAGTTTGAATTTCGCTGTAAATATTATTTAGCATCCGTATTTAAAAAAGAAAAAATATTTTTTTGGTTTTAAAAATCAGAAAATAATTATTCACTGTGTCTTATCTACAAAAGATTGATCCTGTGCATAATAAACAAACATCTTAGTCTTCTCGTAATTAATAATCTTCTTTAGGCAGGTATAAAATCTTATCACTCCATATGAAAGACGAGGAAACCTTAAGATAACTTCATTATTGGGTTTAGTTCTGCCAAAACCAACCAACCCGCGTCAAATCTTCTCTCACTTTTTTGAAGTAATTGTTTAAATGTCATGAGTTTTGAATGTACGGACAGCATCATCAACTGCTAGGGGGTAAGCAGTTGATAACGCTGTCTGTACCTACATTAAACTGATTTTGCTGCATAGTTATGTAACATATTTAGCACATTGAATTAGTATGACATAATTATTTAAATTATTGAGAAACAGTGTTTTGGCAGGGCTAAGATAAATATTTGTCAATACAAAACACAAGGACCTTCCAAAAAAAAATTTCCCGACATCATGGTGAACCTACACAAATTAACGAGTTTGCTAAATCCGAGTGCGCCTACCATAACATCGGACTAAGTACAAAATTGACTTCTAGATCATAAAATACGTATTACGAAATGTAATTATATTTTATCATTTTATCCATTTGATAACATTATCATATCTACCTATATCGGCAGTTCAGTTTTATGACGATTTAATGGTGAACTATAACAGTTATCATTATAAACTAAGTAGCATTGAAGGGTTAATATAAAGTCGCTGTATATTAAAAATGGTTAAAAATTAAAACTAGGGCCGGTTTAGCGACTATTTGATAAGTGAAACGTTCTAGCTACATTCGCGTAGATAAGCTTTACGTTTCTAGATTGTATTCATTAGCAGTTTTATTAAAAAAAGATAATATAAAACTGGATTTTATTAAATCTAATTATTCTTATAGAGAATTGATAAAACTTTGCTAACTTTAATATTATAAAATAGCAATAAAAAAAAAACAAAAATAATAAATATTATTTTTTTTTTTCATTAGGTACAGATAAATGGTAGCACCGTATGTGTACATTATTTCAAAAAGTATAATATGCGCTGTGTAAAAAATAAGGTTTGTAAAAAAGTGTTACCAATTTTATGAAACCTACTATATAGTACAGTCAACAGCAAAAGTAGATGATCAAAATCAGAAATTCAAAACTAATTTACTAACTACTTTATAAAAGTTTATAAAAATTTTATTTATTAAAAGTATTTGATTGTCACACACATTCTTTTGATTCACTTCGACGCCACACAGTTCTGACGCGAACTTCATTCATTAGTAGGTACCTATTGAATTTCTGATTTTGATCATCTACTTTTGCTGTTGACTGTACCTACCTACCATTTTACGATTAGTTAACTGTAAATCTACGTTTATAAAAATAACATAGATACAGTTTTTTTAGGAAACTTCAAAGTTTTACCGGTCTGACTACGCCACGATCAAATTGGTAAGAAAAAAATATTGTAATAATTCAATATTTTTATACGGCGTACGTCATAATAACTGTCTCACCATGATTTATGGTTCCCATGATGTGTGAACCGATTTACACACACAAACTCACTTTCGATTTCATTTGTGTTTACTGGTTAATCTTGTATGATACTTTTGCTAATCGAAAGATGAGTTCTTTTGTGGTTAAAAACTTTTGAAATAGCCTACGTTACAATTTTGTCATCAGCTGAAGTTACTTTTGCAGTCCACAATCAAAATAAATATTGGCAATGTAGTTACGAAGATGAATCTTTTATCCTGTAAGATATTTAATAGCTTGTCCAACATTACGGATTCTTCAAATGCATCATATAATTGTACGTACTTTTACTGAAAGCAAAACTTCAGTAAGTCTTGTCTTCAATACAGCTATTGAATCCATTAACCTTCGCAAAGCACCCACAAAAAAGTTAAGTAATCTTATGTTTCACTAACATCTGCTCGCAATTTCGTCTGCGGAAACTTCAAAATTAAGCCAAAGTTCAAAATTATTCCAAACAAAAAAACGGGATAAAAATATCACATTTGCTAAGCTAGATCAATTAATATATGTGTGCTAAGTTTTAGCTAATTCCGATCAGCCATTTAAGCGTGAAAGACTACACAACATACACCATATATTTTGCATTTATAATACTAGGTAAGAAGTAAAATTGAAATTACCTTCTAATATTGAATCCATCGTCTGTCTATAGAGGTTGTTCCTCATCTTCACGAAGAACATCTCCTCAGGTCTTTCAGGGAGGTAGTAGACCACCAGTTCCGTGTGCGCAGATACTGGCTTAACAGCTTCGTAGACTGGTTCACCCTTGACTTTTGTGCAGACTAGGTTTACCTGATGAAATAAAATTGATGTCATAATTATGACAAAAGTGTTGGTCTAAGATCCCCCTGACACCACACTTACGTCAATTTCATTGCTAAAGTTTTGATAATAGATAGAAAAACATAAAGTTTAGAAGATTTGGGTACAGAGGCCAACTCATCAAGCTACAACAAGCTAAAACAAAAATTTATTTGATAGATTTTCAGTATCGGTTTTACTGTTGACATGACTCTTGGAGTCATCTCTTCTTCTTTAGTCTTCTTCTTCTTTTCGAATCGATGGTTTTCCTTTTTTTTGTTAGACTACTTGGGCCCAGAAATGCCACTAATGATGCGATAAATGTGGCTACCTACCACATTTATCGCAGCATTAGTGGCGTTTTTAATGTCCTCTAAGGTGCAGGTGTAGGGGCACTTTGGGCACTGTAGTAAGTGGACCATTGTCTGGTCAGGATCACCGCACTCACACTGCGTATCGGTGGGATCTATTATCCCCCATTTTGCTAGGTTATGTTTGCAGCGCAAGAAAAGAGCCTCCTCGAGCAACGTTATCAATTCTAAAGCGATTCCAAACGTCCGGTGCATCCTGGACAGCTAGCACTGGGTAACGCAAAATCTAGCTGGCTAATCCTTTCACCACTATGGTAAATCCAAAAGGCTCTCCCCAGAGCCATGACCAATGGCCTTCCTTAGGGTCAAATAACAAGAATTGGACAGTTAAGCTCGTATAAGTCTACTACTATCATTTTTGGCGGGAGGTTTTAGAGAATATCGTTAAAAACCTGTAACAATATCCTGTACTCTTCTTGTCCTGTATCCTTTATCCCTATCAGTTTATCTAAAATGATGTAGGACTTTGGACTTTACTCCATCTTTACCTTTCATTTTTACATAGCATAAAACAACGGTCCCGCTATCTATATTCGCTTATATCTTTTAAACTACTTAACAAATTTTTCAGCAATAGATAGTGATTAAAGAGGAAGATTTATATGTACTATTCATAATCATCCGCCTCTGTGTGTCTCTCCCTCTGTGTCCTCATCTTCTTAGTCCGCCTTTATACCTTTGTGCATGAAGTATAAATAAATAAATTAAATCATAATGTTATTAATCACATCTCCACACTGGCCCACATTACTAGGTATCTACATTGCAGCTGTGCGAAGCCAGGGCGGGTCGCTAGTAATTTGATAAAGCAGTGAGTAAGTAAGCATAGGTAGTTGTTTCTGTGTTTTCTCTTTGTCTTTAAATATATCATTTTAAGACTACAAATAAGTAAATATAAAGGGTAAAGGTCTGCAAACAAAAACCAGATCAAGGTATGTATGACTTCCACCTGTACCTATTGCTTCACCCGCAATTCGTTCCTTGAGGATTATTCTCTGAATTTTATAGTAAAGCACTTACTTGAGGTCCATAGTTGTCAGACACTCGCAGGAATCGAACCCAGTTGCAGTGACGGACTTGCACGCCACCAGACGTGCACACTTCATCGAATAGTCCAAAACGGTGCCGAATCTGATGGCAAAAAGAAAACATTTTACAGTGACTTGTATATTTATCCCACTACGGAAAAAGGAAGGGTTATAATTATAGCTCTATGTATGTATGTTGATGGGTATGAGGAAACCTTTGCCTGGCAATGGCACAATACAGAAAGAAACCAAAAGGAAAACAAAATGTGTGAATTTACAATTGTTCCACCGTAGCTCCTACACCACTCATCTGAGTTTAATGAATGAGATGACAATCGATTTGTTATTAAGGTCCAGGTGACAAAGACTACATTTGCTACGAACACAGTCATTAATCAAACTTATTGACAATTAAAAAAATATTTCATATACGATTTAAGTGTCCAGGCTTTCTGGTATCAGTCAAGACACATCTCATATGATGTCACTAAACATGAAGCGTTTTTTGCAAACATTCTTGCTTCTACTTAATATACTAAAACTGGTTACTCATCCAGTGGAATCTATATTAAATTAACCTAGATTAAGAAAAAAAAGTTAAAAAAACTATTATAAACTTACTAGTTCAGCCATCATAACTCAACAAACGTGAAATATAAACTCGATTTACCAAGGTACCATGAACAAAAAAGGCTAGAACACTAAATTAAACTTTCTTCGCATCTAACTTGGATTTCAATTTAAGATAACAGTCATCCATATCAGAAGGCATTAGTAGTAAAATGTTCTGAGCGCAATACTCGTAACCACATTATCATAAAAGCGATGAAAATTGCCCGTGCATTTCTCTAATCCTATGTGTCAAAGATTATAACTTGTTAGTGTAGATACGTCAGCACTTATAGACTTGAAGTAGAGCTGTTTCAGATTACTGTTGTTATTATCTTTGGAATTGGAGCTCTTGTGGATTGACTGGATAGTAAAACAATACAGGTTGAAGAGATTTTATGTCTTTACTAGTTTACGTAAGAAGAATAAATGCAAAAATTAAAGTGCAAGTCTGAGAATTTTAGAAGTATCTAAATATGAAGTTACTTCTAGTGTATAAAAATCACGTGTATGGAGTAGTGTTTGTTGCCAAACTCCTCCAAAACCTTTCCTTTTTATTATGAATTTGTTTGTGTATATATTATTTGGTATGTCTGAGAATTGGTAGTAAGCAAATTTTTATTCTTAAATGGTCAAACAACGTTTGCCGGGTCAGCTAGTTCATAAATATATTATTAGTTCATATAATTATGAATTATTCTTGTACACACAAAGCATGTTTGAAATGACCGGAAAAAATTATGAAGCAGTAATAGCATTTCCAGTTTGTCTACAGTGATTCAAATACTGTCAGATAAAGAAATGATTTCATCAGATAAAGAGAAAGATATGATTAATTACTATTCCAAACATTTTGATAAATTATTATGAATTCGATCGTGACTAAATTAATTAAGTTAGCGGCCTAAAATTGTTATTTATAATCTGTGATTTAATTAAACGTGTGTCAATTTGATTGTATTTAAAAGTAGGAAGTATTCGGAAGGGTATTTTAAATAAAATTGGAAGTAAAATGTTTATCATAGTGGATATATTGTTATAAATAAAACATAAATTTATAACAAGCGCAAAACAATAATATTATTATTGTCTCGCTCTTAAAGCTAGGCATTAACTACACAAAATTCTTTAAAACATTACATACAAATTGTTTTACCGTATCGTTATTTCAATGGTACCATATAATTATCAATACTAAAGTTATAAATGCGAAAGTAACTCTGTCTGTTACGCTTTCATGATGAAACGGATGAACCGATTTTGATGAAATTTGGTATGAAGATAGCTTGAACCCCAGGGAAGGACATAGGCTACTTTTTAATCAGTGACTTCGTCTGCATCCACTATAACCGACATTCACGCGGACGAAGTCGCGGTCAAAAGCTAGTCTACTGTAAATACAAAGAAAAGTAAACGTTTACTTTTTTTTAATAAAATGCTGTTATATCAGCAATATAATCTAATCACTATTATTATTTGCCTGCTTTTTTTCCCAAGTAAAATTATTTATTTCAATAATAATAATAATAATATGTGGGGACATTTTCACACACGGCCATCTGACCCCAAACTTGGGAGACCCTGTACTATGGGTGTCAGACAGCTGATATACATACACAAATACATTTTTTTTTGTAAATACATACATATATAGATAAACAACACCCAGACACAAGGCAAACACAAGTGTTCATCACACAAATGTTCCCTGGGCGGGAATCGAACCCGCAACACGCTGCGCAGCAATCGATCGCTCGAGCCACTGCGCCAACCGTGTCGTAAATAATAAATGTAATGTCTATTGCTATAAAAAATGTAGTATAGTTCTGAACCAAACAAACATAAATGTGTAACCATTCAGCCAATAGCGCAAAACATGCTTACAGACATAATCTTAAATCAAAACCAAGATAATTATCATGCGCAAACATCAACTACTTTCACACTGTCCTATCTGCTCTATTTATTCTGTGTTCGCTTTCAACAAACCGCCAACGCTACGTTATGCGTAATGACGTGAAAATTACAACAAATATGAACGCCGGCGCATGCGCCGAGCCGCAAGATTCAATCCGCCATGTTGCAATTAACGAACCTGATACAGCCAATGAGATAAAGTGCAGCTAGCTGCGCAAAATTAGTTAATTGAAGAGGTAGGTATTTTGTGTGATGTGCGAAGTCTGTTTTTGTTTTTTGGTTCATGTTTGTTTTTTTAATAATGCCATCCTTTTATTGTCCACTGCAGAGCTAAGGTCTCTTCTCATACAGAGAAGGCACGAACCAGTCCAACATGTCCAGGTTTCCTCACGATGTTTCCCTTCACCATAGACAAGTCAAATCCATTATTTAAAAAAATCTAATGATATTTAGAATAATTTTACAATAAGGATTTTGGTTGGTGAAGGTGTTAATTAGGATACTGTACAATGTAAATTTCATGTATATTCTGCTTTGAATGCAACTGACTTTTATTTACAATTACCAACGACATTCACACACGTAAACAACATCGTTTTATATTTATTTAACCACAATTTATGTAACTTTGATAAGCTTTTATGACATTAATAAGTATGAATATTCAACAGGCAGTACTTAAATTAGATATGGCCACAAAATAATTATGCTAAAGTACAATAAATATGTAAATTTATGCTGATATTGTACTCGGATCGGTCTATTAATTTTTAATATATGATTTTGTAAATAAATCTCATCAGATCGAACGACAACTGTTGGTTTTTAATAATCTTTATCAAAAAAACTGATTGGTGTTGACTTTTTTATGGAAAAATGTTAATAAATCGATTTATGAGGTTTTTATTATTTCTTTGCCGAGCTGGGAATAAAAAAAGTTACCATTAAATTTGTTTATGATCACTAACGGTGTAAGCAACCGTTTCAATTAGTACCAAACCACCGCGAAAACGAATTACTTTGTAACAAGATGGATTTAAACTCGTTCAGATCCATTTACTGCTAATAATGCGATTAACTTTGCGATGATAGTAACAACAAGAAAAACTTGGAATTAAAAAGTTTCATAAAAGTTCCGAAAAGTTATCGGTTTCAAATCTCTGGTTTAATAACTAATTTTTCTGTCTAACTATACCTTTTTTGGTAAAATTTCTAAGGAAATGCCGCAAGGGGCGAATCAGTACACCAAAATAATAAAAAACGAGGCGAGTGGAATATTTTAATCGAAAGGGGCAAGATCCAAGGGGCGAACAGAGCGTAAACCGTTGATGCATATTGCATTTCGTCAATTAGGATTAATAAATTATAAAGCATAAGATATTTAAAATACCTATTATTTCACCTTAGAACACTAGTAGCCTTATTTGTAGGTTCGTTTAACTGCTTATCATACATTAAAATATAAGTAAAATTAAACATAATAAGTAGGGTCTAAATAGGTACTTTCCTAATTATTTATTTTTATTTTTCGGCAAGAAAATTGGCGACTTTGATAATTAAATTCAAGCACTGCAGGGATGAACGGTTTTATCTCTCTGATTTAATTACTACTTTACAAGATTCATTACTAAAAACAAGAGGGTATAAAAAAAAACTTTATTATTTCAATCCCCCACACATACATACACAAAAAACTCGACTTAAGAAACACCGGATTACAGTTCGAAAACAAAACATCAATCACCCCTCTTTTTTGTCTCAGATTCGCATAGTGGTCCCCATAAATCTGTGATCCCGTTATTTAGAATAAATTGCAACCGTCTGCAGTCCTTTGTGACGTCGGGTTTTTGTCCATATGATGCACGCCTAACCACTGAGTATGGGAGAAAATTTTGGCCACACTTTTACAATGTGACTCACAGGGCTAGTTAATTGTAAAATAATGGATGATATAAGTATAATAGGGAATAGGTAGAACTAACTTCTAGTAGTTCTGTTTCTCATTAAAAATGCTCTTGATAGAGAGAGGAGATAGACAAGAGAAAGAAAAACTAATCTTAAAAAAAAACAATCATATCATAAACTACAAAGTAAATAAAATATAACTTTCATTTCTGACAGAAAGTCTGACAATCAGTTTTACCAAGGGGTATCGTGTTACCCAGTAACTGGGTTGTGGAGGTCTGATAGGTAGTCGCTCCATGTAAAGCACTGGTATTCAGCTGCATTCGGTAAGACTGGAAGCCGACCCCAATATAGTTGAGAAAAGGCTAGGCAGATAATAATTTGATTTCGGAAGTCGGTGGCAATACAAAACAATAAATAGTTTTTGAAGTCGGGTTATCATCCAGATCCATTAATTAGGAAGCAATGACCCAAAATCAGGGGAAGATTTTTATCAAGCACATCACCGATTAATGGAAATTTCATTGATTACTCCAATATTGTTATCTATAGCTAATATAGTGGCTTATAATCTAGGACGTTTTATACGTTAAAACCTTCCCAGAGAAAAAATCTGTCGAATAGCAAAATCCCCATCCGATTCGGATCAGTGGTTTAGGTATGTATACATACGCCTCAAACAAAGAACCACCTTTCTGAAGTCAGTTGAACAGGTAGGTAGTTAATAAGTTATGTGATCACCTAACCAGGTATGCAGCTACTTACAAAGAAGACGCGTTAATCGGTTTACTAATTTATGTAAAAAATCGTATGAATATTTATCACAGTCAAACGTAGTACATTTATCAAATAAGAAATATTACTTCCAACTCTAGAAAGTATAAAAAGGGCTTGAATGGAAATAGAAATCACCGTTAAGTCACTCCATTTCAAATATTCGGAACAAATATCGAACTCGATCATTGCAACAAAAACAAGGTTACTATTCCAATCGATTTCTTTGCTATATCAATTAAAAAAGAATAAAAAAGTATTTTCTACTTGTGAATTATGGTAAATACTGTTAGTTACCTAGCATTACAAACCTTCGTTATGGCTGTTAAATAAACTTTATTAATAAACTGCGCCCTACGAGTCGTTATAGAACAACTTAAAATTCCGTACGTCTCGTCGTCGGTCGATCCGAATTCATTACCGATTGCCGCAATCGATTTCTGTATCGATTTTTAATCAATCTCCTAAATGGTCTCTATCAAATTTAATTGAGGTCAATCGTGAGGGAGTTAAAATGCGTTCGTATATTGATCGACCTGGAATGATCTTTGGGAAAGTAATGAAAGTACCTGCCGATTATTATGTCTTGGTGACATTTCGAATTGATTGTAATCGTATTAAAGAACCGATTTGGTTTTACTGATTAGTGATGGTTTTGGTTTACATTCTATTTTAGGTGATAAATTCACTTAACTTTAGTGTAATCGATTTAAATCCACAACAAGTAAAATAATTTTATTTCTGAATTACATTTTTTGAAAAAAGTGAACTAAATATTTTTCAGTCGAGTTAGAAAATCTTGACTTTCAAACTTGAAAAATATATTTTCATAGTTACACTTTTAGCAAAGCATCCTAATCCTCAATAAACAATATCATAATTTCGCTGTCACATTACCGAGCTGCTATTCTCACCTCGCACTCGGCAGCGCAGGCGCACCGCGAGCGATCACGATCGGATCTACAGAAGCGGCTGCGCCTGAGGCGTCAAATCGTTCGCCGTTTGCGCACGCTCCGTATGACGTACCGTTCACATTGAACGTACGGTAGCTACGATTTTATCGACAGGATGAATTTTAAATCGGATAGGTGTCTAGGGTGGTGGGATTTTAACATGAGTTTGGTTTTTATAATAATGACTTGTGTTATTTTGAACTAAATTACCTAATAATTTTTTTATTTTATGAAAACGCAATGTTTTTGATGTTGAATCGAAACCTAACCTCGAGAATATTTCTCATTTTTTTTTGTTCATTTTATCAACTACGGTTGCTAATAAATATAATGATCACCAAAAAATACTTTAGGATCTTAAGCTCCCTTACCAAAAAAATATACTAAATTATACCAAATGTACTAAATGGTTACCAAATCTTAGTGTGCAAAATAACCAAAATCTTTTTGACCCCCCTGGGGCGGATCCGACATGGTTAGGTTAGGTTAGAACTGTGACCCCCTATGCCAGAATCAAATCGCTTTTTCCAGTCAAACTTATACATTTCTACAATACTTTAGGAAACAACATTTTGGTGACCATTTACTATTTTTGGTTTTATTTTATTATTGGTGATCATTTAGTAGATCTGGAGGTTCGTTAAACATAAGCTCTAAAGATATACCTAGCACATAGCCGTTAGCCCATCAAACTAAGTATCGGTTTGAAAGTATTCCAGATCCAGAACAAAAAACAATCGCTATGATGTTAAGAACTCCATTAAAGGGTCATTTTACACTTATTACATTTATTTGCAAACCATTTATTCAAAATGGTCCCTAATCTTTATTACTAACGTTAAATAACAAGACTTTACTTCCACGTACTTAATAATACCAGAAGTAAGTGCAAAAAAACAGGCATTCTACAAGTTCCTTAACAAATAAATAGTGTAACAGATGTGTAACGTCGGCAGTGTCAGCCGTCCCGACTGGTTGCACTGAATTCTTATCTCGGTAACGACTCTCATTCACTACTGTTTTATTTAAATTTTAAATTCAAAGTGCTTTTGCTAACCGTGAACCTTTTAACTTATAATTTCATCGTACCTATGAGTATCACGACTTTCAATTTGATAGGTTTTTGTTTTAAAAGGAAGGAAAAGATGAAACAAATGAAGAATGTAAGAAGTTCATTTAATTTAAACATTTTTTTATTTCTTTTTAATATATGTCGTATAAGCCGCATTGTAGCCTCACTAGCGCTTCCCAGGTATCCTAGGGTGTACTTCCAGGGGGAAGTTCAGTTCTTGACTTACCGTTATTGCGCAAAACTAGTTTCATTTTTTCGCGCCAACGCGCCGAGGCCCGCTGAAACGTCTCCGTACGTGGTCCCCGACCCTTGCTCGTGCAAGACCGGACCGCTGAGCCTGTAGCTTTAAATTCGACCCGAAATAATCAAAATTCGAGCCAGCCTATTGCTTTGCTGCCCTCTCCCAGCAACGCCCTAAGCCGAGACCCGTACACGACAGGGGATGCCATTAGCGTGTAATCGTTTAGTCTGTAAGTTTTGCCCTGGCTGGAGGCCTTAAATTCACTTTTAAGGCTCCACAGGAAAGTCCGGTTAAGCAGCCGACAACCACCAAGGTTGACCAGCAAGATGCCATTCCGAAAAAGAAAAGAAAACCTAGTTTTCAAAAAAACCGAAACAGTCGTTGCACAAATAAATAAAAATCCATACTTACTATGTAATATTATAAATGTGAAAGTAACTGTCTGTTACGCTTTCACTATGAAACGGTTGAACCGATTTTGATGAAATTTGATATTAAAATAGGTAGAACTCTGTGAAAGAATATAGGCAACTTTTTTCGTCTGCATCCGCGATAACCGACATTCACACGGACGAAGTCCCGGGCAAAGGCTAGTATTAAATATTCATGGACTCTTCGTGTTTGGGATTCTACTCGACATGTACCTTCCTTCTCTCAGCCAATCAGTAAATTGCTTCCAGTAGCTCACGGCATTTTTCGTTATTGGTAAGCCACTCCAATGTATAAATATATATATGAACTGCATATATCAAAAATAATAAACTAATTTCAAAAGAGTTCTTAAACAGAAGCCAAAACGCGCGTCCGTGCCCCGGGCGTGCATTTCTGACAGCACATGTTGAGCACTTGGGAATAAGGTTGGGTTCCACTGATGGATAACATGGTTACAAATATTTGTGTGTTTTGAAAAACCGCTGCCCCACACTAGGAATATCTTCGGTATCCGAGTTATTAAAGTATGTATATACCTAACAGTGAGTATTTAAGTTGTGATACAGCTAAGATGACGATTTCACAGCTACACCTCATTATGCCAACCTGATTTATTGTTAATTGTTATCATTTCATTGACTTCAGTGAAAAATGCATTTATAAAACGATCGCTTAGCCAATTTCTTTGCAAAAAACATCAGTTATTGTCTAAAACTCACAGGCTGTAAAGATTAAAGACGTTACCAAACAGTACCTTATAATTTGCAGACCAGCCAGTTACTGATTGCCACACATTTTGTTTCTAGTTATACGACGTATACATAAGTTCAAAATTTATTAAACACACGCTCAGTAAGACCCAACCTTAAATAAAGGCATGATTGCACGCGCGTTCGCCTGTAGCGATTATTTGCCGCACGCCGACAAAATTGCACGCCAATACGTTCGTGCGCGCAAGTCATTATATCTAAAGAAAGCATGTAAAAAGCTCGTTAGACTATCAAATGATTTGAATTTCAAAATTTTTGGAGTTAATGGATTGTGTTCACCCCTTTTTTCGTCGATGTAGGTAGGTTTTTGCAGGGTTCTGTGGGCTAATTCACGTAACTAAAGAAGTGCTGTTGCAGTGCAGTTGCAGTTAAGTTTCGATCAAAACAACGCTTTTCGTATTCTCTACCGCTGTCAGACTCGTTTGGGTCTAGTTCGCGTCACGCGAGCGTACACCATAAGTAAGTTTGGTAGAGTTTGGTTGTTGTACAGTTGTCGTGCAGTTCACGCGCAGCTTAGGCGCAGTTCAAAGATTACAAGAATACCGTTTCTCACTCAATCTTGAACTTAACTGCACCTGCACTACAACTTCATCGGCGCGTCATAAAATTAAGGCATTAAGTCCGCCTTTGTACAGTGTTTTTTTATGTACATAAAGTTTAATCAATAAATAAATAAAATTAAATTACCTACGGGAATTAACCCTCAGTACGATTTGGTCTCATTAGAAAAAACGTAAATAAATGTTTTTTGCTGTCAAACCCCTACTCTGGTGATGACGTCATTCGTATTTTATGGTAAGAAAAAAATGATGGTTAAATTGTATATTATAATATTTATATACTACCGGTACTGATTATAATATAAGTATAATTTAATAGCAGTACTATTCTGTATAGCCAACCCAAAAACCTTAACCCTATATTAAAAAGTATATCTGTCTGTTACGTTATCTCTCTTCTTCTCTTCTTATGTCTGTTTTGATGAAAATTGGTATGAAGATTCCTTGAAGCCTGAGGAATAACCAATAATAACCAATATTGGTTATTTTTCCGCTAAGCGCGGACGAAGACGCGGGCAAATGCTAGTGATCTAATATAAAGCTAAACATCATGGAATTATAAAGAATTGAGTTTTGAGTATGACAAGAACATCCTTTCAGCTTCGTTTTTTATTACACCCGTAATACCTAGGTACCTAATTGCATCTCTATTTTTATACCTATATGGGCAGATACCAAAAAAAGACAACTAAGTGTTCCTATTATTCATTATTATAAAGCCAATTCATTGTACAACAGCTATCTCTGAATACATGTTGCAAAAAGTACAAATTGCTATCCGCATTGAAACTGAGACATACTTTTGTTACCTAATAGCAATATAGGAGTCGTTATTTAGAGCCAGTTTTTTACTAGAACTCTAGCCAAACAGCCTTTTGTCTGGTACTTAGCAGCACGTGTCTGTAAATAGTTTTTATATACAATTGATTTAGTGTTAGAAAATTGGTGTTTAAAAAAGTTAGAAAAATTTAGGCGTTTTTTAATCTGTAGTGTTCGAGATGTGAAAGACAATAAAGAAGAGAAGAGCTACAACAATCTGTCAAATCACTTTGATAGATTTTTAACTTTAAAACAAAACCATAAGGTTCATATTCGATTAGGAAAATTTTACAGTTTCGTTTGGCTTGATGTGCTGGCATCTGTGCCTAAACTAAACTCTACTAAACTCATGCGCACATTTCAGAAGGTATAATCGTATAAAAAAATCATGGCCGCCATCTTAGATTTATATATCTATAATAAAAATAATATTATAATGAGTTAAAATGGTTTGTTCTGGTCCGATTACAAAAAAATCTTTCTCTGATTGAAAGCTAAAGTACTGTCGAGTGCTATAATAAGCTATTTTATGCTAATTTTACTTGACTTCTAAGCAGTTAGTTTTGAATAATACTGCAAACTTTATTCAAACCTCAGACCAATTACTTTATAATTCCAGTACACGCAAGCAATGTCAAACCGCAGGACCAAATCTAGTACCTACTGCAAGTAAAACTTTAAAGTTCAAACACTACCAATATACGGATTCAAGGAAAACTACAATTTAAGAGCGGATAGAGCACGTGCCTTGATAAGCACTAGAAACAATTTGCGAAAATGGTACAAGTTCGTGAAGGCCGCGGGTGTACTGTAATAACAGCGTATTATTGCAACTGGATATAGGGACTTGGTTTGGTCTAAGTTATAAGCGGTGTAGGTATACACGGCGGAGAGTCATCGGTTTTAAAATTATGCACTGAGTCCATTTAAAAGTTTAGCAACCGAACGATTCTTAAGGATGGTTTACATGAATAATTACTTAAGGAGTACGGTTTTTGTAAGTTGGTTGGTTTAAGACCCGTGCGAAGCCAGGGCGGGTCGCTAGCAGGCTATATTTTATGAGAATAAATATAATGATCACCAATAAATACTTTAGGATCTTAAGCTCCCTTACCAAAAAAATATACTAAATACCAAATGTAGTAAATGATCACGAAATCTTAGTGTGCAAAATAACCTAAATCTTTTTGACCCTTCAGTCCCCTCTGGGGTGGATCCGATATGGTTAGGTAGGTTAGAACTGTGACCCCCTACGCCAATGCCAAAAACCAAATCGCTTTTTACAGTCAAACTCATACATTTCTACAATACTTTAGAAAACACAATTTTGGTGATCATTTACTATTTTTGATTTTATTTTATTTAGTTACTATTTTTGGTGATCATTACTAGATCTGGAGGTTCGTTAAACATAAGCCATATTTTATTGTCAAAAACTAAAGATCCGCAAGAAAATTCAGACAGACGAAGTTGCGGGCAAAATTTTGTTGTTAATAATATATTATGATGATTCATTAAAACTTCGTAATAAACCAAAGCAATAGGAACAAAACTTACAATTCTTATAAATTGACTTAACGAAACTTTCAGACAAAATGAACTGTGCAACGGAATTAAAATAATTACCTTTAGATTTTTTTGAAAAAGGT
The DNA here is from genome assembly GCA_947361185.1 of Charanyca ferruginea. Lineage (NCBI taxonomy): Eukaryota > Metazoa > Arthropoda > Insecta > Lepidoptera > Noctuidae > Charanyca > Charanyca ferruginea. Next base: position 6,428,377 of record OX376062.1, read on the forward strand.
CTCGAACTCACGCTCCCTTTTTGGTTCTTGCACAATACATTGAATTGCTGTTACCGATATATTTCGCCAGCCATTCATAACTCGCTCCACACATAGCCTAAAGGCTAGCACTGAGGTCCCAAATGTTACAGTCATGGTCTCAAATTGCATCTCATTTTGTCAGTACCACCGGTTGCAATGATTGTGAGCTTGCCACTTAGTCTGTACCACTTTCGACAGTTTTAAAATGACCTGTCTCTGTTATGAATGATACCACTATTTGCGGAAAGTGGCATGCAAGAGGGGGATGCAAGATAAAGATTGATAGTTGCGATTATGGTGGTGCTGTGTAATTTTCTTTAGTAATATAATCAACACTACAAGGCTAGTAAATGGCTGTATTAGGTGCGTTTAGGATTTGCTTTTTGGTGCTTCTGGGGTTGATTTGATGCATTATTGTAAGAAATGCATATCGGGGCTTAATGTTCGAATCAGGATGTTCTAAAAATATGTGTAACAAAAAAATTGCAAATAACATTCAAGCATGTCAAGCCATCAACGCATACATTAAACCCAACAATATTAGTATCAGCTGAAAGTATGTTTAATATCCTTTAAATTAAACAAAGCTAGATTTCATAAATACTTCCTAGTATACCTACGAGTCGTTCAAAAACTGTTAAAAAACGCATAAAAAAAAACGCATAGGTGCCATTACTTGCGCCTACCTAGAAGGGTATAAATCGGCCGAACCAGGTCAAATGTGAGTGAAATCCGATCCAGCCTGTCCCTTTGCTGTCCTCTCCCAGCGACGCCCTAAGCCGAGGCTCGTACCCCACAGGGGGTGCCCTTAGCGTGTAGTCGCTTAGTTTGTAAGATATTTTGCCCTGGCTGGAGGCCCTAAAAATAATAATTTTTAAGGCACCACAGGAAAGTCCGGTTAAGCAGCCGACAACCTCCTAGATTGACCTGCGAGATGCCAATAAGAAAAAATAAATAAAAAAACAATTGTGAGTCATTCGCTATCTAGACCTTGAGGTTAACACATTTATGAATAACACCAGCTGGAAAAATAGCGGCAACTGAATGTAATCCGTTTTCCATTCGATAACGTGCAATGTATGTCATATTAATACTTCAATAAAACCGATCTGCAAAGAAAATAAAACTCACAAAGAAGCACAAAAAAACATTCCCTCGCACCGAAAAAAACCAAACACCGTATCATAAAATTCAATAATTCAATTAAGTGGCTATAAAACACGTAATTTGCTTGTTAACACGCATTATAGGCATTTACACGGTAATCGCGTGCAGTACCGACCGTGACGGAGCGGTAAAGTACGCGTGACGTAGTATTGGTATAGTTGCGGTATGCTACCGGGGTGGGCGGTAGACCATGTCATTGCTGTCATCGCTTACGATTAGCGTGTTGTTTAGTAATTAATGTGAACCGTACATTACTGGTGATTTACTGGACGTGGTCTACTGCACTTTTAATTGAGTTCGTTTGTACGTACTGGAAAAGATTTTTTGTTTGTCAATACACAATACATATTCTTTTCATCAGAAATGAGGATATCCGCAAGAGAACCAAGGTTACCGACGTAGCCCAAAGAATTGCCAAACTTAAGTGGCAGTAGGCAGGGCACATTGCTCGCAGAACAGATGGCCGATGGGGCCGAAAAGTTCTAGAGTGGCGACCGCGAACCGGAAGACGTTGCGTTGGAAGGTCTCCCACTAGGTGGGCCGATGACCTGGTAAAGGTTGCGGGGATCCGCTGGATGCGAGTCGCACGGGACCGGTCAATGTGGCGCCACTTGGGGGAGGCCTATGTCCTGCAGTGGACGTCTTTCGGCTGAAATGATGATGATGATGATGATTCTTTTCATTTGTTCCACTTCTATGCAAATGTATCCCAATATCTTTAAACTCTTCTTTAAGCGTTGCCTCCTCTGGCTAATGTCCCATAAGAGCTCAACTGTCAATTAGGAGACACAATAGTTAAACAATGACAGCGACCAATATTTGTCTTCTGGACAGACGAACGGATAAACGTCTCTAAGGCATCGTCTTTTGAATTAATTAGACACTGCCCATTCACGACTTCGACTCTTTTATGTTTAACATAGTCCAATTCCACACTGTGCAAAAGTAACTTAGTCTTCTTGTCTATCTGTATGTTACATCATCGCGGCTAAACCACTTAATCAAATTTAACAGAGTCTCAAGATCTGGACAAGGACGTAGGCTACTTTTTAAATAGCGAGTTCGTCTGCTTCCGTGATATTCACGAAGGCAAAAGCAAGATAATAATACTTATCAAATACCAGTTTCTACCCGTGGGTGTCGTAGAAGGCGACAGAGGAATATTCACCAGAGGATGGGCAGCAGCGTCCTTCTGAGTACCATAACACCTACTGCGATCGCCAACATGCATCGGCCAAGCATGGCGATTACGGCTAAACCCCCTTCGAGGGAGACCTATGCCCAGCAGTGGGCGTCTAAAGGTTGACATGATGATGATGATGACCAGCTATGATGAGCTTAACGGGTGCTCTCTACATTATCAGTATCCTAAACTGGCTTCTCAATTTAGCCCATTTAAGCGCTAAATAGTATAATATTTATAGGTCTTTTTAAATGTATGTGTCTTTTTAAATATCTGTGGCTCGATCCCAGCCTAAGCCTGCCTTGAGTTTCACCATCGTTTTACAAAGAGCGACTGCCTATCGGACCTCCACAATCCAGTTACTGGGTAACACGATACCCCTTGGTAAGACTGGTTGTCAGACTTTCTGGCTTCTGACTACCCTTAACAACTGCCAAAGATCTGCGAATGACAGCCGAGACCAACGGCTTTACGTGCTTTTCGAAGCTCGGAGGAAACTCGATATGAAAGGGATGGTCACCCATCCACAGACCGACCGCGGCTAGCGTAGCTTTACCTTTGACCAATCGATCTGTACGGCTTTAACTTAGCCACGAGCTCCTCCTCTTAAGTCTGCCTTGAGTTTGCAATCCGATCCGATCTTGAATACCAATTGACTAATCAGGCAAATACACAAATAGGAAGCGATTGTCCAACATCAATGATCATATTATGTATATACGAGTATATAGTCCTCCTTATCGATTTCGATAACGGCGACCCTTTATAAAAAAATATTTCCTTGCGTGTGCCCTAATATGACTCGCCAGACCGAATATGGTTTTAAATGATAATAAGACGAGAACTATAAACGTAACTGACACAATTACTTACAAACTACAACCATAAAATTGCTCTTTAGATATCAACCAAATACACGACTTATAAATTGCGTAGTACACCGAGCCATGACGAAGAGGATTGCTCATATGTCACGGATCGGTATACCACGTGCGGTATCGTAGTGGGGTAAGCAGCAGACCATGATACACCTGTTAAAGTGAAGGACGTCCAAGGTAGTTCAAAAGCACCCTCATAAATATGGAGTAAGATGTCCACGTCAGCATTAAAATACAAATGTCAAAGTAACGATCATTCGGACGATCATTCGGATGTTTGTTATCGTCACGGCATATTATAACCATTAAACCGAGTGCAATGAAATTTAAAAAGAGGTAGTTTGGGATCTGAACAGGCAGCTTTTTAAATCTGTGACTTTGTTTGCGCCTGCGATAACCGGCTTCATGTGGACGAAGTCGCGCGTTAAAGCTAATAGGTAATATATTTATGTAATCCTTACTAATATTATAAATGCGAAAGTAACTCTGTCCGTTACGATTTCACGATAAAACGGCTGAACCGATTTCGATAAAATTTGGTACGAGAATGGCTTGAACCCTGGGGAAGCGACTATTAAATCTGCGACTTAGCCTGCATCCGCGATAACCGACATTCACGTGGACGAAGTCGCGGGCAAAATCTAGTCTAATATAAATTGAAGTAGTAGTAGTTACATTTTTCTATGGTTTGCTTAAAACACTGAAAGTAGAAATTAAACAAATAAGGTGAGAAGCACTTGAGTACCAAAATAATCAATCTATACCTAGTACATATGCGTTATTTATTTACAACTGAGGAAACTGAAGGTAAGAGAACTGGAAATTCTTCTCCAAAGATTTCCAGTTCTCTGTACAAATTTGGAGATTGCCGGGCTTCTCTAAAACTGTTTATTTTAATTATTAACCAAGCCCATCCCATGATTTTGAAAGAAAACCTAGGGTACAATTTATTAAGGGTGTCTAAGTTTAAGTACTTAGGACATATGCTGACCATTGACCTCAAGGACAATGACGACATTGAGAGGGAACGGAGGGCACTGGCAGTGCGAGCGAACATGATAGCTCGCAGGTTTGCACGTTGTTCGACAGAAGTCAAAATTACACTTTTTAGGTCTTATTGTACATCATTCTACACGTGCAGCCTGTGGGCTGACTATGCTCAAAAGTCATACAGTGCCCACCGAGTCCAGATTAATAATGCGTTCATGCTGATGGGGCTGCGGCGATTCTGTAGTGCATCAGGGATGTTTGCTGGACATCACGTTGATTGCTTTTACGCTACGATGCGCGTCCCTGGTGCGTAGAGTTCGTGGTAGCGCCAACAGCATCCTTAGCATGATAGCTAGTAGGCTTTTTTATTGCTGCGCAATTAGTCATGGAATGGCGCGGCAGTGATTGTTTTGTTTTATATGTGTTACTCTGGGTAGTTTTAGGTATTTACTAACTCTAGTTTATAAGAACATTGTTACTAACATAGTGGACTCCAATTGTCTGTAATAAAGTATTATTATTATTATTAAAGCAAACAACATAATTATAATGAATAGTGGCAATAATAGCCAAGCATGACGAAAGCAGTCATAAGTCACGGTTGAGTATACCACGTGTTAATACAGTAGAGGGGTAAGCAACAGACCATATCACACCTGTCAACACATATTAATTTCACAAATAAATGAATAAATTGATGCTACTGCTTGTAAAACGATTGGAAATTCCATTGATGTTAGAAAGGTGGTTTTTATTATTTCAACTAGTTAAATGGCTTTTTTTTTTTTTTTTTACTATTAAATAGGCTTGCGTTTGACCGCAATTCACCTGATCGTAAGTGATAATGCGGCCTAAGTTGGAACACGCTTGCCTAAGATGAACCGGTTCACTCGTGCCTTAAAGATACCCAGATTATACTTATCAGGACACAGAGAGGCGGGCAGGGAATTCCACAGTCTGGCAGTTCGCACAATAAATGTGGAGTCAAAGCGCTTGGTTCGAGACCGTGGAACTTCAACCATATAGCGGTGACGCTTCGCCGCTCTCTGCTCGTCCGATGATGGAACGGGGATGGGGGAATTAAATTGTGCAATTCCAAAGCACACTCTCCAAAATGTACCCGATAAAAGACCGAAAGGCTAGCAACGGTGCGGCGATGTTCAAGGCTCTGGAGCTTAGCCCTAACCAGGGAGTCGTTGTTTATGAGCCTCTTGGCACGTCTATCGATGACTACCAATGCCTCCAGTTGGTATTTTGCCGATCCATCCCAAAGGTGCGAACAGTACTCCATGCACGATCGAATTTGTGCTTGGTATAAGTTGAGCAGCTGTTCCGACGTGAAGTACTTTCGCACCTTTGCGAGGACTCCCAGCTTTTTGGCAGCTAGTTTGGCCTTGGATTCAATAAATGACCCAAAGTTAAGATTTGACGTCAAAGTAACGCCAAGAAGCTCAAGCTGGTCAGTGATTGGAACGGATACATGTCGGAAAATAGGGGCCAGATGGAAAGGCCTCTTCTTGGCAGAGAAAAGACACGCCTGGGTCTTAGCTGCATTGAACCTGACCAGATTTAAATGTCTGCTTAAATGTGTGCTTAAATGTCTATTTGTTTGTTTGATGTATAACTTACATTAATATCTTTATTGTATGAGTCCAACTTTTTGTAGCAGTGTATACCTGCCTAATTTCTATTCTTATTCTTAATTTTCATAATTATCAACATTTTAAATCGGAGGAGCTCGTGGCTAAGATAAGGCCGTACAGATCGATCGGTCAAAGGTTAAGCTACGCTAGCCGCGATCGGTCTGTGGATGGGTGACCATCTCTTTCATACGGAGTTCCCTCCGTGCCTGGGAAGGCACGTAAAGCCGTTGGTCCCGGCTGTCATTTGTAGATCTTTGGCAGTCGTTATAGGTAGTCAGAAGCCAGAAAGTCTGACAACCAGTCTTAGCAAGGTATCGTGTTACCCAGTAACTGGGTTGTGGAGGTCCGACAGGCAGTTACTCCATGTAAAACACTGGTAGTCAGCTACATCCGGTTAGACTAGAAGCCGACCCCTATAGTTGGGAAAAGGCTAGGCAGATTCTGATAATGATCAACGTATTAAATCATGTCGCAATCTCATTTAAACAACAATCAATGTTAAAAATATACATTTATCTTTTGATATTTTTGACAGAATGTGACTAATATCAGAATGCAAACATTTTTATTAATACGGGACTTGCTTCTCTTATGATACAATAAAATGAATTTATATTGAACCTCCGTGACCCCCTTCCCCTTGGACCTAGACTGCTTCCTCTAGGTTAGTTACATGGCGGTAAATTACGTTGTTCAGGCCTAAATACTACAAAGCAGCCTTTTGTAGTAGATATACCCCAAAAAGGGTCAATTGGTTCTCATAGAACTTAAACAGGACTCATGGCAGTGGAGAATCTTTGAGTTCTTTGGACATATCGCTCATAAGCCCAGTGATAACATACAGAAAATTATAGTTACCGAGAAAATGGAAGGCAAGCGACCTAGGGGAAGGAGTGTAATGGAGCGCTGGACTGACCAGATGTGGCTAAAGTTGTTCACGTTGCTGAAATCAGGAGCAGATAGCGCAATATCGCCCGTGGAAAGTTAGTTCCCCGATGTGTCACGGCCTCTATCGGGAAAGGAGGGGATGTCCCGGGAAGTAGGCTCCCTAGAACATACCCAGAAGCTGGGTATGTTCACGTTTTAGTCATTGGATATGGAAAAATTGGCACGAAATTAAACTAATTTACAGACAGTACAAGCTTAGTTTTTCTTCTACCTCTACTAACACTCAACAGTTGGTAGGAAACTTTATCTCTTGAAAACCGTACAAATTGTGTTACAAGTAAATCTTATTTGTGGCCTCACGTTCCAATCGCCATCGAGTCGTGATTTTGTCTTGGTCTCTTGCTGTTCAGTCACAAAAACGATATAAAGACTCTTTAGAATTTAATTAAATAAAGCTGTCATTTGAAAAGGTTCCAGTTATTGAGTTTAACGAGTAACTACGCTTGTTGCTAGGAGTGGCTATGTGGTCATGAACAGATCGAATATAAGTATAGGCACGCATGGCTGTGGTCTGGTAGAAGAACGGTTATAGTATTTCGGTTCAACTCGAAAACTATACTTACTTTTCATAAGCATGAAATCATTTGTAACGACTTATTGTTTGCATTTTATAATATTTGTTTTATGGATTCTTGGAATCTTATAAGTAATATATAATGTACTCACAGTTTTATGTGCTGGTTTTGTCTGTGTTATAATTGTATTCCTGTATCATCTTCATTTCATATCATTAATGATTTAATATTTACAAACCTGAAAAATAAATAATGTTTTGCTTTGACATGTCTGTCAGTGACAGTCGTCAAATTGACGACCGCCAACATTTCTTCTAATAAGTTTTCGGCTACTAACGTAAAACCTCTGTTGTATATCTTGTAAGCTTGTTTGTCTGTGTTAGATAGTAAACGGCTGAACACCTGCTGTATTATCGTGTGTCTCTTTAGATCTTATTCGCACTAATATTATATTAAAAAATATTATAATTATGGGCAATCGACAATTATTAAGTCTGGCCGGTATTATAATACCTTGCTATAGAAAAGCAATTTGACCGTTCTAGAAAGATGAAAACAAAACCTGTCAAAGAGGCAGTCTAGATCTCGGAGCCGTTTGGTGAACACGCTGATTACCCATACGCTTACGTTGCTGGAGTCTAGATCTCGGAGCCGTTTGGTGAACACGCTGATTACCCATACGCTTACGTTGCTGGAGTCTAGATCTCGGAGCCGTTTGGTGAACACGCTGATTACCCATACGCTTACGTTGCTGGAGTCTAGATCTCGGAGTCGCTTGGGTAACACGCTGATTACCCATACGCGTACCTTACTGAAGTCTACCAGTTTACTACTACAAGTCTACTAGCCTGCAACCTAGGGTCGGTTTACTAGGATAAGTCGAGCTGTCGCGTGCCTGTGCTTTCAGGGCGGGTCCTCCTACTGAGACCGCCTGGGTGATCTCCGTCACCGAGCTGATCGCGTCAGTCTTCTCATCGGCCGATCCTGTTGCCGGCCAGGCTGTGGATCATAATCCTTCTGGAAAACTCTGCCTAATCCCAGTGCGTTTAGGTCAGTGCTAACTTTTATACTTACAATTGTTTTTGATACTCATCACATTTTATCTTTCGTGTGAGAGCTTATTAAATTCAATACGTACAATTCTGCATAGCCTTTTATTTCTCTTAAATTATCAAAATTGTTACACGGTAATAATAAATAGACCAAAATATTTCTAATGAAAAAAACCCAATACCACTTGGTCCAACCTAAGAACCAAATCCAGGAACCCACACTACCCAGCGTTGTCCGAAACTTACGGAATAGTCAACAACAAAATTGTTAGTTTCAATATTTTTTATTTTTTTTATTTGGCTAACCAACAATTGAACACACTTTAAATACAAATATATGAGATACATCCAATATGCTTATAGACTAGTGTTCCGACCTCTTACAGGTAAGCACATCATGTACTACTTATTTGTCGCCTACTTGAAATTCGATGAGTTTTTATACTCACCGAACATAAGAATGTTTTCTATTGAGATCGAAATTAAGCCAAAATAAATATGGATAAACAGTATAAATTCGAAGGCTCATAAAATATAGCTACAACTTAAACAGAGTTGAAAGACAGAACGAAATGATTTATCATAAAGTTTAGTGTTTATATGAAATCAAAAAATAGCTAGACCTTTAAACCCTTTAGATCCACACCGCCACACCACACCACACCTATACCTAAGCTCACATTGTGGAATGTAATAAAGTATTGAGTATATACCTTTCTTGAATAACTTCTAGAGTACCAGTCAATACTTTCAGTAGCCCAATGCCTCCTCCAGCAACTTGACTAATATAGCACAATTAATTTGAAACAACATCCCTTAACGAAGCCGCAGACTCCAAACACGTACCATATTCCAAAAAAAAAGGTTCAACAATCATAAAGTTCCAGGTCCAAATCTGTAATATATGGCCCAATTTGATCTTATCTTTACTACTGGAAACATTTCACCCAAAAAAGGGAACGTAGGAGCCGAACAATCAAGCTGTCACAATTTTAATCAGAGCCTCGCCGAATTCTATCGCTTTTTTCACTTTTGAATTCCCTTGCGAAGTAATAATTGCACCAAATCACTGGCTTGGGATGTTGTTCGTGTGTGTTGGTTTATGTACGTGGTACCTACTGTCTATTATATTCGCATGGTCTTTTTGAAGCCGCGTAGTTTATGCTTGTACCAACCATGGGAAGATAAAAGCTGGGATAACTCACACTATAGCAGTTGTCAGTTGTAATAATTTCTCTTCAGACTGTTGATTTTCATATTTAATTATTTATTTTGTCTTCGACTGCGACGAGACTCTAAGGCCTGTCACACAGAAAACCGGTGCGACAACGCAGTGCGCCAATTAGCGTTGCGTTGCGGCGCCGCGTCGCAAAGTGTCTAATTACAGTAGCGTGAGGTGAGTTTTTTTCCAGCGATCGTGAACGTTGGTTGATGTGTATATCACAACGCCTAAATGCGCAATTTTTTAAGTCGATATTATACAGCTTTTTTGTGTCGGTCCTTATGACGAACCCCATCAGTTAAAGATAAAAATGGACTTATTTATCTGTGAAAAAGCAACACTTTATTATTTAATACTTAAAACAGAATATGAATCATGAACTTCATTAAACAACAATGAATGAACGCAAAATTACCAACCTCTCTTTCTCTTAGTGTTACACGTCTGTAAAGAATGTAAAATCGTTAAATATGCAACTGCAAAAAGTAAACAGCGGCCGAGTGTTTTAATTCCGGCCGAAGCCGTAAGCTTTGTAATTATCCCGTAATTGGTGGGCAGAACAGGCCGGTAGCAGATATATCACGGGATGAGCCTTAGGATTAAACTGGAGCATATTGTGAATGGATTTAAAATTATGTTTAAAAAAAGAATAGAAGGTTTTGTTTTTCCTGCGGATAGGTACGTCGTGTTTTGTTTTTGCTGGTCTACCATGATGTATTTGTTTTCTTATGCTCTATATCTTCCTTTTTATTACTGAAAGAGTTTTGCGAATCTAATTTCGATTATTTCTTACCGATCTCCTTATTGAATTTGTCATTATTCATTGAACTAGTACTATTATTTAAACGCATTGCCTGAGTATACCTACTCAGGCAATGCGTTTATGCGTCATTATTTAAAAAATGGTTAACGTTTCTGGTAGGTACAACAAAAAGTACTATATTAGCTAAACACTGTTTAAAGAGATGTGAGTACCTACTCCAAAAAATAACTGTACCTAAAACTAAATTCGTAAAAAATAATGACTACCGACGAGTATTAATCTTGTATGAAAAAAATCTAAACGTGATATATGTAATAGGAAACGATTTTTAAAAACATTATCGCCCATCAGAAATTCATATGAGCGTATAAAAAGTGCGCCAGTTACTCTAAGAGCCGTTAGTTTTTAATAAACAATATAGACATTACATGAAGTAATTACATGTCGGCTAGCAAGCCGTCGTTAGCTCTTGGTTTATTATACGATCATAGTTAAAAAAAATTAAAAGTTTTTAACTCTTTTAAATGAAAATGTTGTTTTTAATATTTGTACTATTTTAACCCCAACAAAACAGTGGAGTGTTAGTCTTTTAAACAATAAATATTTTCTTCTATCGACATTTTTATTTCTTAGTCCCCGCACTATGCGAGTGATATTCGTAGGTGTGCTTCGTGGAATAGGAAATTAATTATTTTAAATTTTTATTTGAAGCCCACCTACGGGTGTGCTAAGTGGAATACTTTAGGTGTGCTTCGTCTGGGTGTGCTTCGTTTGGGTGTGCTTCATGGAATACCTCTTACGTTTTACTTGTGATTTTGTGTGTCTGTTTGTGGCATCGTAGCACCCTAAACGGTTAAACCGATTTCGACACAGTTTTTAGGGTTCCGTACCTCAAAAGGAAAAACCGGAACCCTTATAGGATCACTTTGTTGTCTGTCTGTCTGTCTGTCAAGACCCTTTATCTCGGGAACGCGTGGAGGTATCGAGTTGAAATAAAAACCATATACTCAAGTCTACAGTCCCTTGATGCTGTGAAATCAACCCTCTATGTTAACGTGAAAAAAAGATACGGCCGTTTATGACGCAAAAAACGCATATATAATATTAAGTAGATTAAAGTATGGATAGTAGGTATGGATTAGTATAGATGTATGGATATGTACCTGCAAATATGTACGGAACCCTCGGTAGGCGAGTCCGACTCGCACTTGTCCGATTTTTTAATGGGAATCTGATTTTTGGGAGAAGTTTCTTAGCAATGTACGATAAAGAACAGATAAACCAATCTGAATATATAAGCATTTTTCCATTATGATGAAAAGAGTTTTTATATTTTTTTTCAATTTTCCATAAGAGACGTTCATCAAGTTTTCTCATGATATAAAAATCATTTTCTTTTTGTTTTATATTTTACATGATCCTAGTATTCCTAATAGTCAGTCGAACCCAATATAATTAATTAATACCTATTTTTTTCCATAGGTATATTTAAGAATAAATTACAAACTTGAAAATATTTTTATCTAACCCTATTAGGTATACTTCTCTAAGCGTTTCGATGCCAAATCAACTATTACTATTTAAAATTGTCAACTTTTGGCAGAGACTGCCTAAGGCATTAAGTCCGCCTTTCTACCTAAATAAATAAATAAACTTTCTCAAAACATTATCATCTGCAAAACACAAAAAGGTACGACCAATTTAGTACCTTCTAAACATTCATGTAGTCCTAAGGACAGTCGTTAGATTGCATAAAAGACAGTGAACATGGTCCAAATCTGGTACACGCACAATTAAACCGGGTCTTTATTGGTTTATCCCTTTGTTTAGTCAAAGGACCATGTAAAGTGGATTATTTTAGTTAAAATATTGATGTTTTGGGAGATAAAGCGAAAATAAAATAATTCATTGTTACACACCTGTATATATATCTTAAACTTAAACACCTAACTTATCTTAAAGTAAGTCCCTACCTACCTATGTTCAAATCTGTCCTAACATACAAACAAGATATTATATCCAGAGATGTTCTCGCAATTATAATATTAACTAGCTTTTTCTCGCGACTTCGTCCGCGTGAATTCAGCCTATAGAACTCAGTTTTGAAATGTTGTCAATTAAGAAGCTACGGGTATACGTAGCTTCTTAATTGGCAACATTTTAAAACTGACACGACCTTGAAACAAGAATACCGGTTCTTTATTTTCATATTCTGAGTCCAAATATATATTTTTTTATATTTCTTCATTTCTGAGAAAAATAAGTAAAACCAAAAAACATGTAATGACGTGGAACGAGGTAGTTACCTTTGCCATAAGCATTTCAATGCTTTAGATGAAAACATTAACGTCAAATAAGACATGTCAATGTCACATAATATGAAGTGTAATAATAATGATAATGGTTTTTTTGACGGGTCACAGAAGCAAAGGATAAAACGCTATTCTACTGTAAGCATGACGTCATTTGGCGTTTACGTCTTTTACGAATTACGAATGAAAAGTACATAATTTCGAAAACCGGAAAAATACGGGTGCCCTAGATTTGTATCTACTTTTATGTAACGTAATAATACATGCAGATTAAAAACATGAAATGTTGTCAATTGAATTTACAGAGTGGCTACACAAACTCAACTTTAATTTAAATTAGGTACTTAGTGATAGGAACAGTGGTGGCGGTATGTATTGTGATATCATAGTGATTATGCTGCTTAATATTATAAAGTTCAAATCAGTAGGTAGTAAAAAATAAATTACAGATTACAAAATAAAAAAATTAATGACATAAGCACTTCGGTCAATTAACATAATCTGGAGCTACCGTCATCTACCAACAGAAGCAACCCTTACAAAAAAGGCGATAAATTATAAAAAAACCCGTTTAAAAACCAATCTTAACTTTGATAGGATAAATCATTATTTTCCGCTACCGAAATTAACGCTCAATAATACTGACAAAAAATACAGGTATCGATTTAACAAACCTAGTCGGTATTGAAGACCCATATGCACTAATGGCGAGCACTAATGGCGTAAACAAGGTTTTTTGGTAGATAATAAAAACCCTTAAAACCGCAATACCAAAAATAAAGGAAAAAAATAAATTACATACGTTCTTCTCTTGTAACCAAAAGAATTATGAGTATAAATGTGGATTGATATCAAAGAAAAAATGGATGGATTGTGTGAAGAATGACATAAAAGAACGAAGTCGGTGATAGCATGACAGTTGATACTACAGAAAACGTGTTGCGCTGACCCTAAGCACAGTATAACTATTAGTACTATACCCCAAGTAACATAGGACAAGAGCAGGAAGATGATGGGACATCTTCTTATCTGATATTTGTATGTGGAGTGAATAAATAAATAAACTTAGTATTTTGTTATATAATAACTATTTACCTATAACAAGGCACACCAACAATAATTATAACAATGCACACCAACGATACATTTACAAAAATAATAACTTTACTAAGGTAATCACAAATCTTTAATGTTGTGTGAATACATCAGATAAGTACCTATGCACAATATTTTAAATAAAATGTAAACAATACAAAAACTAATATTAGAAATACGAAAGAGAATTCATTTGTTTCTATGTTATGATTTTACAACGAATTCGGATGTAATTTGGTACAGACTAAGCTTAAACCCCGAGAAAGAATAAATACTGTATGGCTATTCTGTTACAATCTCCCTCGGTGAACACCTAGCTGAAGTGAGCTGTCATCTGTCCCGATGTTAGGGATTTACAAAGAACTACAATCGGATGACAGCTCACTTCACCTAGGTGTTCACCGAGGGAGATGGTAACAGAATAGACATACTGCTTTCTAATTCGCGACTTTGTCGGCATCCGCGTTAAAAGTCATTTACGCGGACGAAGTCCCGACCAATGCTAGTTCATCTATACTAATATTATAAAGCTGAAAAGTTTGTTTGTTTGGTTGAACGCGTTATTCTCAGGATCTACGGGTTCGAATTGAAAAATTATTTTTATGTAGTTGGGTCGGGTCGCTATTAAAAATATAACATTTAATGCTCTACACAAAAATAAGGATTAAATGTTATATTTTTAATAGCGACCCGACCCAACTACACAAAAATAATTTTTCAATTCGAACCAGTAGATCCTGAGAATAACGCGTAAGTACCTATGTACTTCCATACTAATATTATAAATGCGAAAGTAACTCTGTCTGTTACGTTTTCACAGCGAAATGACTAAAACGATTTTGTTGAAATTGGAATGAATATAGCTTGAACCCTGGGGAAGGACATAGGATACTTTTAATCCGCGATTTCGTCTGCATCCGCGATAACCGACATTCACGCAGACGAAGTCGCAGGCCAGCCAAAGCTAGTACAATATTAAATTAAATGTTCTAAAATTATATAGGTTACAATTAAAATTACTTCTAAAACAAAAAAAAAAGAAAAATACAAACATTCGAATTGATAACCTCCTCCTTTTTGAAGTCGTTTAAAAATAACACATCTGAAACATCTTTACCTCACTTGGTGATGTTAGTATTCCTGCTCCTATTACATCAACACTCAAAGAAGGCATGCAAGATAAAACCAGACGCAAGTACGGTGACTAGTTTCATAGATTTGCTTATTAATAAGACCGACAAAGAATTCGTAACGGATAACGGTATTATGTATGCTAATCCAATCGGTACATCGGGCAAAATTTATCTGTAAGTAGGGATGTCACATTAACGGATTAGTGAAGGTAGCACATTCCAAATGTCTGTTGTAATAGTGTCGATAGTTTAGCGCGAGTCAGTAGATAATTTGTGATGTTAGAGTACTGTTTATTCTTAAAGAATTCGTTTCTTCTAAGAGTTTAACAAAACTAATATATTGCTAGCTGACTATCAAACGTTGTAATAATAATAATAATATTAATGATTATTTTAAATGAATTTCATAATTATATTTCAATGTCATAATGTATTTGCGTGCTTTAGTTTTAAGCAAAACATGTTCGATCTCAAATTTTTTATAACACCTTATATACCATGTTTTATGCAAATAAAAAATATCTTATCTTATCTTATCTTATCTTATGGCTGTAAATAAAATAAAAAGTAGCCTGCGACCCATACCTCCTTTGATCGTAGGTAGGTACCTACGATCAAAGGACAAATTAATAACAATGCCTGTCCGTGTATGTCATGGACAAAAACAGACACGTGACTTAAAAAAATACGTGTTATGAAGGTCTAAAATTCAGTAAATTTTTATTACAACCAAAATATGTAATTTGTAATACTTTAGACTTTTGTGTTTTTTAGCGTGACAACCCTATTCCCAGCAGACGCATGCCTAAATAAGTGGTGCATGCCTTAACACGTTGTCTGTTTATGCGTTCATAATTAACATGGAATGTAAATCAATAAGCAATCAATTTTCATATTAGTTTCTCTTTGTAAGTCTGTCTCAATCAAGTTTGTTTTTTATAGTCCTTCAATTTGACCACCTTACATGCATACAGTTCTTCTTCTTCTTTTCGAATCGATGGTTTTCCTTTATGCTAGACTACTTGGGCCCAGTAGGTAGCCACATTTATCGCAGCATCAGTGGCGTTTTTAATGTCCTCTAAGGTGCAGGTGTAGGGGCACTTTGGGCACTGTAATAAGTGGGCCATTGACTGGTCAGGATCACCGCACTCACACTGGGTGTCGGTGGGATCTATTATGCCCCATTTTGCTAGATTGTGTTTGCAGCGGCCTACCTGGGTGCGCAGTCTATTGAGCGCTTTCCATACAGGTCACTGCAAATCACTTCCGAGTGGCAGGTGTTCCTACAGTTACGAGTTCAATACCAAGCAAGATGAACACATTCATTGCGCGTACTGCTAAGGAGTGGAATTCCCTGCCTGAGTCTGTGTTTCCTGATAGCTACAACCTGGAAGTCTTTAAGTCAAGAGTGAATAGGTTACTTCTAGGCAAGCGTGCTCCATCTTAGACCGCAACGTCGCTTCCCATCAGGTGAGTTAGTGGTCAAACGTATGCCTATCACTAATTAAAAAAAAAGCACCAATGTGTCTTTTTCAATTCCTTCGTAATTTTAAAGTTTACATCACTGACATCGGTGGAGGAAAACATGACTGAAATCGTGAGGAAACCTGGACTGAAATCGCCAACCTGCCAATGCTCGTGCCTTCTCTGTATGAGATGGTTGGTATTCTTTTTTTAAATATTCAATAAAAAGGAGATAATTTCATTCTTCTGAGTTGAGAATTAAAAAAATAGCAATAAAAAAATCTTCTTTATTTCCAAGATTATATAAACAAATCAAACTTATGACAAATTAAAGTAACTTTTTCACAAATTTCTAGTCTAAATTCTACTAAAAACACTCCTGCACATACCGAAGAAAAAACACCAATAAAATAACGTAAAAGATAAACAAAACAAGTTTAATTGCATCCTTATCAGTGAAACTTCACCCAAGGAGCATAAATGATAGTCTCTTAGACAAAAATAAAGAATTTAAATAAACAAGGTGACCAAAATGAAGTCATAAATATAGGAGAGCGGCACTTTTAGTCTCACATCTAACAAATTAACAGCCGATTAAGCTACCGATTCAGTTAAGACTTTGTGACAGTGACTTAATGTGAAACAACAAATAACTTTGATAGCGGTGTTACTTACTGGTGAGGACAGAATTGTAATGGAAGAAAAAAAGGGTAGTATCCAGCATGCTTCAGGAGTTGGTACTCTAATAAAATTGGTAGTATGAAACATGCTCCAGTAGGTGGTACCCTAATAAAATTGGTAGTTTGAGACACGCTTCAGGAGTTAGTACTCTAATAAAATTGGTAGTTTGAAACATGCTGCAGTAGGTGGTACCCTAATAAAATTGGTAGTTTGAAACATGCTTCAGGAGTTGGTGCTCTAATAAAACTGGTAGATGAAATGTGCTGTAGTAGGTGGTACCCTGATAAAATTGGTAGTTTAAAAGATGCTTCAGTTGGTGGTACCGCAATAGAATTGGTAGTATGAAACGTAGTAGTAGGTGGTACTCTAATAATATTGGTAGCATAAAACATGCTTACTGAAGTATAAAGCAATTTTTTTGGGTAATATTAAATAATTTGTGAGGATACCACCTCAGCAGGTGATAACCTAAAAATTTGGTAGTATGTAAACTGCTTTTGCAGTTGGTAGGTACCAACTCGAAATTGTATTACACATTGACAATTTGACTATTAACTGAATTAAATATGAAACGATTTTCACAGAATTAATAAATATAACTTAAACTTGCTAATTTAAAAAAATTAACTGTACCTATTCATTTTAATTTGAAGCCAAAATCTGCATTAATTTGTTCACACTATGCTCTGCTTTCGATTTATTGTGTAATAATTTATAATTTAAAACGAGTAAAAAATGCTTAGTTTTTCTAAGAATTCTTGTTTTGGACTCCAAATAATAATAAAAAACAATTATAAAAGCTATAAAACCCAAGCCTCAGGCATAATCCAGTTTGCAAATAATATATTACCAATTTATTGTAAAAACGTAACATTTAGAGTGAAATTACGAGTTTTCGAGTTAAAAAGTGATTTATAAAAAAAGAAAGTTGAACGGCTTGCGTTGGCGACTGTACCAATAAATTGTTAACGTTAATGCAGTTACGCGGTTCCTTAGATGTTGGTAACAGATAAACGAAATCCGAATACCGTCAAAATAGTAATCAATTTTATCAGACTGTTTAGTTAATGGTCGTTTTTGTTAAGGTAAATTCATGGTCGAATTCCAAAACTACTGTTTGGATTGCTTGATTCTATCTTTGAGAGAAAAATCACTCTAGTTGTCTCTAATGATTTAAATGGGGCTATTATTGATTGCTCTAGAATGCTTGACTCCTTGTTCATTTACAGTTACAATCAAACTGATATGGATACTTACATAGTTTCGTGAGATTACGACCGAGAGTCATAAATTGACAATTAAGGGATTTAGTCAAGAAAATATTTATTTTTATATTATAAATAAGTATGTACCTACTTATATTTTAATAAAGATTCGAAATACTCAAAAGATAACGACATGGTAGGTTAAATATACTTATTCATAAATGTAATAGAATACATAAAAACCACTTGGCGACAGTCAAACTCAAGTGATCTTAAGAGGGTTTTCATTTTTCCTTTCCAGGTATAATTTATTAAAAATCCTACAATTTCACTTTCACAATACAGAGGATAATAAAAAAAATATAATTAGGAACATGAGTTCTAAGTATTCGCATCCTCCACTAAAAATTTTACAGTGCCTCTATCGAGTAAACTTTTTACTGCGATGACCGTTCAGCTTAAGTATATCAATTTATAGGTACGAGTTTTTAATTGTCCGGAATACCTTTAGGTCCTATTATTTCAATAAAGTTAAATTAAATTCTCATATTCATAAAACATTGCGTTATAATTAGGTAATTCACTTAATTCTATATTTCAAATGAAATATAGAGGCGAATTGTCAAGTTTTTTAATTATTTTGTTTGATAAACAAAATTCACCTTATCACTCATTTGAAGTAATATAATACACTATTTAACTATGGTAGAATATGGCTAAACCAAACGAGTCTCCACAATACCTATGACTTGGTCAACATTTTGTCTGTTTTCCGCCTAATCAGGAAACTAATTAACAAATGTGAATTTTGAAACCATCAAATTAATATCCATTCGTTAGTTTGTATGTGAACAGAAGCCTGTTTTTGATATAATATTGTTATGAGGTGTATAATTATAGCCTGTTGACGTACGTTTTAATGCTTTCTCACGAATTCGTAAAACTATGGAAACATAATAATAAATCTGTTACGTAGGTACTTACAGAAGACTAACGTGTTTCCTAATTATTGTTGTAATGAAAATTATGAAAATCGACATCTTGCATGAAGATGTTTTATTGGACTAAGTCGCTAAAACTTTCTTATTTTGAGCGAAATGTACCTGGTTAAGAAGGCTTGCGTACTTGATAGTTTCAATGCCGGGCAATTTCTCAGGCCTTAGTTACAAAATGTACCTTACCTACCTACGGTAAGGTGTGTTGGCTGGGTTGAGGACGAATATTGATAAAAATCGACACTATTGCTTTTGCCCGCAACTTCGTCCGCACGAGTGTCAATTATCGCGAATGCGGGCAAAGATACGAAATAAAAATAATCCTTTTAGGCTTCTAACTTTTCTAAAGGTTCAAATTTTGTCTGTACCAAATTGATTTCCTTGAAATTGTAAACAAACCAACTCATTTTCTAATTTATAATACCTATTATTGTGGATGTATTGGTATATTTGACTTCCACGCGGAAAAAGTAGCTGGCAAAAGCTAGTGTGTCTATTATAAACTCAAAAAAAGTGAGCAAAGTCACGGCCTTTTTAATAACCTCTCGGTCCAGATTTAGGCTTGAATGAAAGGAGAAAACACGAATAAGAATTCTAGTTTCGCAACTGTTTACAGATATTTCCTGTATAACAGATAACACTAATTTGATAGGGTTTTTATCTTTATTTACTTTTATACGTCAAATATTTAAATTAATTACCTAATCAAATGGCTTAGGCGCCTCGTTGAATTACTAACGAGGTAAATAGAGTAAAATCGTGGTTTTATCTTACATGAAATCCACGCAAATATTAATACATTTTCCCTATTATAAATATAGTAAGAAATTTAAAGAAATAACTACATAACGAACCAGTTGATTATTACCGCGAAATTAATTCGCCTTTATTTAAAAAAAAACACAAATTCTCAGGTCATAATTTAAAATCTATATAGTTGTAAAACCAACTAACACATAATATTCAATAATCACCTTCACCTCACACAAAAAGTCGCAATTCTTATTCATTATAATAAATCTAAAATCAGACATTCTGGCTCGATAATTCATTGGACGACAAAAGCTATTTCTAGTGCCGAATCTAAACTAGAAAATAATTAATAAAAAACTTGTAAAAGGCTCACCGACTTACACCGCGATAAAACACAGAGGAAATTGATAAATTATTTTATCTGCCCAGTCGCCCACTAAAGAGATTATGAAGCAGTAAGTCAACTCTTTAAAATCTTGAAGAGAAGTGATAAATTCTGAATAGATTATTTTTTATCTGTGTCCCACACTGTCCGAATATTTCTGTTTATCGCTAAGCTGTCAGGCATGATCTTTATAGGGTAAAGAGTACCTACGCCTACTGTCGTAGTTACACCTTTATAGATAACAATATTAGTATGATAAAATATCGCTGCAGTAACAGAACTTTTTACTTGATCTTCTTCTTTTCCTGCCCTTATCCCATATTACTTGGGATCGGCGCAACATGTTTTCTTCTTCCATTCCGTCCTGTCCAACGTCATGCTTTCACTGACTCCCTTTTCATTCATATCATTCTTCACACAATCCACCCATCTTTTCTTTGGCCTTCCTCTCCCTCTCCATCCATCCAAACTAATATTCATATCTCTTTTGGTCACATGAGTTTCGTCTCTTCTCTTCACATGCCCATACCAAGACAAACGATTCCCTTTCAACTTTTCTGTCACTGGCGCCACTTTCAAACTTCCTCTAATATATTCATTTCTCACCTTATCCATTCTGGTAACTCCACACATCCATCTCAACATTCTCATCTCCGCTACGTGCGATCTTTTTTCATCCATCTTCTTCACGGCCCAACATTCCGATCCATACAGTACGATAGGTCTTATCACGGACTTGTAGATTTTCCCCTTTAACTTGAGCATCCGTGGGTCACAAGTTGTTCCAGTGACCTGTCGCCATTTTATCCATCCTGCGTTGATCCTTTTACTTGAACTTTTACTAGAACTTTTTACTTGATGTAGGTACTAAATAAATATCAAGGAGTTCGTGACTAAGTAAAAGACGTTCAGATCGAACGATGTCTGTGGTTGGGCGAGCTTCCATTTCATACCGAGTTCCCTCTGTGCCTCAGCACGTAAAGCTGTGCACGTAAAAGTGTTACCCAGTAACTGGGTTGTGGAAGTCCGATCAGCAGCCGCTCCATGTAGTGCGTTTAGACTGGAAGCCGACCCCAACATAGTTGGGGAATCGTCGTCTGGGTAGATGATGAGGTACTAAATAAATATAGTATGTGTAACCTTACTATATTCATACTTTAATATATAGGCTATTAGCTACAACAAGTTTTTAAACAGGTGTGGCTTGAGGAGACATTTGGACTGTTAAAAATTTGGCTGTTTTCTGAAGCTCAGTAGTTCCATTAATTACGTCAAATTAATGCGATTTATGTCAAATAGGTAGGAAAAAAAAGCAATATAAAAAAGTCATTACAATTACTGCGAAAAATGGAGGAAATTTTAACGCACAGGCCGATGTTGTTTCCATCCCGTATAATAGGAAATACCGCTTAGTTTTCAGTTCTGAGTAAAACACAAAATGATCTTGACATTAGCAGTTTCTCTTTTGCATTACTTTGTTGCTTGTCATGAAAACACTTCCTATGGAGCAAAGCTAGACTTCTAGCTCTCATCTGTATTATGCTAGACTATTTCTTTAATGTCACCGCCGATATCAGTCTCCAACTTATTTATTACAAAATTTATGAGTTCGACATTTATTTCGCCAAATGGCTATATTGCCAAATTGGATGTGTTGTATATAAGCTGGTTTGTACAATAGTTTTACTGTTAACCAATGAAATATCGGAAAGTGTCGATACAATATTAATGGGTCTACATATTTGGTGTTTAAAGACATAAAAAAGGTGTTTATTGTTTTGAAGTTTTAATTAGAGAAAGAGACTATGTTATGTTGAAGGAAACGGGTAAGAGCATTAGCTCTTATCTTACATAACCATCAAGCTATTAAGCTTGATGGTTATGTAAGTATGGAATATAAGTTGCGGAGAGTAATTTATTGTATGTTTAATTTGCTGCAGTAATTCTTACTTTTTCTATACATTGTTTAGGTGTTAAACAACATACATTTGGCTAACCATGAGTGGTATAAATGTCGGCGCAGGAAGGTGCATGACTTAACATGGACCGCCTTGGAGTATCGCGCGACCGACGAATAAAAAGAAGAGAACAATATAGGGACAATCAAATATACATTGTCAATGGATGTTCTTTTGATTAGAATGACGTTTGTAATTTATTAATTATATTAAAAATACCAAATTGAAGATAGCGTTTATTTATTATCAATCTGGGATCCAGTTGACCGTAAACATCAGGGTTTTGCATTAACTCTTGGTAGGTTGAAAATATTTTAAATTCAGCTTGTACAAGTTGTGAAACTTCACAGGTTTCTCTAAAAAAACGATTAGCTATATGTATCTGTAAGATAGACCAATGGCTTTGTGAAGGTCATGGATATCTGCTGTGTGCTAGTAGGATAATACCGGATATAGTAGCGATCTTTGGGGGCCTAGTATTCAACAGTGGCTTTCAGCTGAAATAATGGTCTACAAAAGAGAGCTATGGAACGGAGTATTCTGGGTATAAAACTGCAAGACCGGGTTAGGAATACCACCATCCGTTCCATTACAAAAATAACTGACGACACTCGGAAAGCTGTCATGCTAAAATGGAATTGGGCTGGACACATCTGCCGCATGTCAGACGATCATTGGGCCAAACGTACAACCCAATGGGTTCCTCTACATGGCAAGCGACATCGCGGCAGGCCCAGGCGGAGATGGCGGGATGATCTAGATTCCTTCGAAAAAGACTGGCCCCAATTAGCCCTTAACAGAGAGAGTTGGAAGGAGAGTGGAGAGGCCTTTGCCCAGCAGTGGGAAAATCCAGGCTGAAATATAAGGTAAGTATTTGAAACTTGTTTGAAACAAAGAATAATGGCGATCTCTGGAACAAATTGAACCAAGAAGCATAAAGATAAAAGTGGAGGCAACACTCTAAATACCTAAGTGAAACCAACTGTGGGCAGACGCTCTCTTTCTGAATGCATACATAAGATAAAGAAAACACATATCACTGTCTCGTTCCTATGTATGCATTCAGAAAGAGAGCATCAGCCCACAGTTGTACCCTGTGAATCCAATACACTGTAACTACGGAAAACTGATTTTGGGAAAATGAGCAAATGCATTATTTTCAGTTTTTCGAAGATTACCCCAGAATTTTCTTTAGAAAGTATTTAGTGTTTGGTATCAATTTAAAGGAAATTTTATGAGTTATCAAGCCTAGGTCTGGATATATCTAAATACAGTACACATAATGAATTATCGTGGATAACTTGTGTTGCCGTAATAGCCGCGTCCGAAGCGAGAAGAAATTGTTAAGGCAATACACTGTATTTTATAGTTACAGTATATTAACTTGATAATACAGGGCCTGGAAATGGCACAGACTTATGCGTCATTTCGTGATTTTTGCATTTCATGCATACGTCATGTACTGGCTCTGCAGTAGAAATGTTTATTTCTTTAATCGTCTTATTAATTAAAATGAGTCCAACTACACTTTTCCATTGTTCATCACAATACCTCCTGAAATCTTTAAAAATGGAAGATAAAGTAACTCCTATTGGAAGATAGCAGTTGGTAACTTTTCCTCCTGTCTAGACAAGAAATCGCAACATCTTCGTCTCAGTCAGACTTCCATACAAGCCGAAAAGCCGGGCTTACACTAATCACCATAACATGAGCTATATCAATAACTGAGCAACTTGATGATTTTTTCTTAATAGCAGAAAAACGGTCGGGCTTTTCCTAACCTTGACTCCTAGGCACGCCACTGCAGACAGCATCATGAACAGGTTCAAAGAAGTTACAGACAGGCTTTGTCTGTCCGTGCTCCAAAATTTTTTCGTTTATTTCTTCTCTTTGGATTCATATATATGTGTTAAGTACATGACTTCTTATAGCTACTACAAGGTGCTTTTATTGGGTGCTTCTTTTTCTGATTTGCAAGAATATCTTTTGGGTCTCTCAATATCTTTGGCTATAAAAATTCTATATGTACTTGGTTTTCTTTACCATTCGGCTTGTCATTACTCGTAATACTATGTTTCCACCAGCTTTTGATATAATTTCGTCCCAGTCAATGTCACTAGTTGCAAGTGGTTGTCTGTTTTTGCTAATATAGACAAGCATGTCCCTATTTTATTAGGTAATATGGTTGATGCTCTATAATGGCATTTGTAGTGATTTTGACCAAATCATGACTTGCTGGCAATTCAGAATGACTGTCTCTAAGTTATTGGGAAGTTTGGGAACCGATTCAAAGGTTTGTAATCATTCTTGCGAAATTGAAGACGTAACGACATTAATTGTTCTGTGTAGTTCCCTTCACCTAATTCTTCACACAAGCTTGGACAGTATTCAGATTAATTTAATGGGATTAAAGGACTGATAACACGATAGTCTATACTTAAGTCTATACGGTCGTCGGTCATCATATGATACACAGAGACTAGGAGTGTGTATGAGTATGAGTGTGGAAAATGTGTTTTTCTTACTCCTCCGCTGTTCTTTTCTGATTAATTTCGTTGCGGGATCCAAGACAGTTGTAATGTTTCTCCTGGACTCGTCGAGCTTCACGGCCTCGACGCTTTTCTAGTGCTCGCTACAGTTGATTCTGGCTTTCAGGAGTTGCAGTGGTTTGAGAGTAGTGTGGCGGGCATGTCCCATAAAAAAAGAGACTTGGACTATCCATGTTTGTACCTTTTTCTACTGCACTATTTAGTTCAGGCGCCATTGTGGCATAATTAGAGTTATGATATTGCATATTGTTTTGGGATAATTTTATCAACAATTTATTACGATAACCACTCATTATTAGAACATAGCACATTGATTTACTAATTACTCCGAAAACAAACGAAAACTGTTAATCACGTCAACAGCACAGCAATCAGTTGAAACTTTCCCGCCGCCGTCGCTCTCTGCTAGATCGACCAATAACATTGAAATCGATCGCCTGCCCTTTGCTATGATTGGCGCGCCCGCGTCGCGCTGGCCCTTCTACTCTGTTTTGACAAAACACTGTATCTTGCAACGTGCGAGGATTACTTTGGCAATACACTGCATCTTCAATTGCAGTGTTTTTCTATTTTAGGCCTGTAGTTTTAAGTAAATACAGTGTAATTTGCATTGCAATATCTCAGTACTTTTCATACAAAGTAAAAAAACTATGAATGCGGTTACATAAAACAGGCTAAAAGAAATCGAATGAACGTTGTTAATTCAAAACACTGTATCTGCAGATACAGTGTTTTGGATTTACAGGGTACAGTTGGTTTCAAGTTTTTGTTCCAAGTGTTGGCTCCATTTATACCTATATCTTCATGGCTAAAACTGTTGTTGTTTATTTGTTATCATTAATAGTCAATTGAGTTTTCAAATAAACTGATATTTTTGCTAGACTTTGATAAGTCATAAGATTGATTTGATAAAACTTAGTAAATTATTTCGTCGGTATCCACTACGGGGACAATGTATACGCTTAATAATTCCATCAACAATTTCCTCGCCATTGTTCTTTTTTCAAAGAGACTATCTAATCTCTTTTTAGCGACTTCAAAAATAAAATATAGTTTTAATGTTATTATTTTTTTTCAAAACCATTGTGTTCCATCCATCAAAGTAATTAATTAAAAAAGGTGTTTGCCTCCATTGGAAATTCTTATCAGAACTAATGCGGCACGGAGCGTATTACATTAACCGGTAGTTAGATGCGTTCGGGCCCAGGTTCGATTACCGGCCACGATATTTACGGGCAGACACGTCACGACTAGCGTCTATTGAAAATTACTAGTTTTTAAAAGCTATTTTATTGCCGGTTCAATATTCAGTTAGCGGTTATTTTTAAACGGTTTGTGGGTTGTGTTTTGAATTTAGATTGTTACGATGTAAGTATATTCTGTCATGTACTTATTAGGGCTACCCAATCAATTAAAATTAAATGTCCGTGTGGTGTCGGACGTAAAGAATAGCACCATCCCATATCTTCCCGTGGGTGTCGTAAGAGGCGACTAAGGGACTCACCAGAGAATGGGCAGCAGCGTTCTCTGTGCCTTTGTAACAACCATACTGCGATCGCTAATCCGCCTGCAAAGCGTGGCGATTATGGCAACCCCCCCCCCCCCCCCCTTGGGGAGGGGGGGGATTTTTGTCCAGCTGTAGACATCTTTAGGCTGAAATGATGATGATGATGATGAATCAATTAAAATAGTGCTGTTTAAGAAAGTGACGTGGTCTTATTGGCTAATAAAATAATAGAATAACCTTTCTATTTAATTTTAATTTTAAAGTGGAAATTAAATCTTACATTGTATAAAACTCAAGAACTACTATGAAACTTACTATTCATCCTTATTAATATTATAAATGCAAAAGTAATTATATTATAGTACTTTGTTCATCCGTCTGATAAGCTTTCACGAATAAACGTCAGAACACATTTTGACAAAATGTGGCATGAATATAGCTTGTATCCTGGGAAAGGTACTTTTTAGTCCGTGACTTCATCTGCATCTGCAATAACCAAAATTCAAGCAGACGAAATCACGGAAAAAAACTAGTATATCATTAATTTTAAAGAAACGCCGTACATCGTGCTTGACCCAAAAGACATAAAACAATGTTGAAGCTACTTAAGAAAATTGATTTCAGCTGTCAATATTATACTGTGTTTACAGTTTTTAGTTCACACAAAAAAGCTGTTATGGAACCGTTTAGATGATGAACAAAAACACTGACAGACAGACAGATAAACTTCTCATTTTTGTTACGTGTTCCAATAATAGAAGATTTTGCTATTTTTAGGCTTGTAATTTTTTCCGTTTCGACCAAAAAGTTGTTGTTGTGGTGTTGTTGGTTGTGTTATGTGTGTTGTATCGACCGGTCAAAGGTTAAGCTACGCTAGCCGCGGTCGGTCTCTGGATGGGTGACCATCCCTAAAATACCGAATTCTCTCTGTGCCTCGGAAAGCACGTAAAGCCGTTGGTCCCGACTGTCATTTGTAGATCTTCGGCAGTCGTTATGAGTAGTCAGAAGCCAGATAGTCTGACAACCAGTCTTACCAATGGGTATCATGTTACCCAGTAACTGAGTTGTGGAGGTCCGATAGGCAGTCGCTCCATGTAAAATACTGGTATTGAACTGCATCCGGTGAGACTAGAAGCCGACCCCAATATAGTTGGGAAAAGGTTAGGCAGTTGATGATGATGATGATCGAACTTTATGAAATAAAATAATGATTTGAGATTTTTATGCGTGATCCACAGAGACTCGTTCTGCATGATCTTCCCGAGCTTGCTAAATATAATAAAAGCTGCTTATATAATTGTGTACGTATATATAATAACTTACCAAGTACCATAAGAAACTTAAACTCTAGATTATTTAAAATTAAATTGTTTGATTGGTTGACTACTAATAATTTATATAGTATAAAATAATTTCTGGATAAGAAATTCGCATGTTAGTGCTAAGTGGAAGATTTGCATGCTAAGTACAATTTTGGCAAAACATGTAAGCACTTTATTATAAATATTGTAACACCAACACCATGTACCTATACCTACCATGTTTTATGCAAATAAAGAAATTATTATTATTATTATTATAATGATTTGAGTAGTCTATTTGGACTAGCTTTTCCCGCTGACTATATCTGCATGAATTATCTGACGGATCCCCAAAATTTATAATGAATCGTTTATTATTATTATAGATATTACCTTCATATGTACTCTGACTTCATAGTATTTCTCGTTGATAAGTTGAATGGTGATCACAGAGTAAAGACCGGGGCCTCAAGTCTGCTATTACAATAGTGTCAGAATGGTCTATCATTGATTTCATACTTGTTGATTTTGACAAGTTTGGTAATCTACTAATATAATGGCGTCATTATGAAAATCAATGATAGACCATTCTGACACTATTGTAATAGCAGACTTGAGACCCAGGCAGCTTGTACAACTAATCATTAAACACATTAACGCTAAACATAATTTAAAACATAATTTGACAGAGACGCGGCGGTGTTTACGTAGCATTCCTTGATGGACGATCTTCATATTTAAAGTTTTCTTTAGGTAATAATAATAATAATAATAATAACGTATTTATTTCTCAGTATATGGTACATTAAGATCTTACATTAAATATGGTTTCACATACACTACCATTACTGGTGTAGAAATATATTTCATATAAAATATTTAAAAAGCAAGAGAAAAAAAAAAGTCATTAAAAACATTCAAATCTAAGGTGACACAATGAATTAAATTACCTATAATTTTAATGGCCAATTAATTGAGACTGTTTATAATGCCAAATGGATTAATAGTAAAATCAAGAATATTACTCATAATGTCTAAAATAATCGTTTTTAATCACAACGTCAAAATATTAAATTATCATAATGTCAAAATATTTAATTATCATAATGTCAAAATAAAAATGTCTATGAATTTATAATAATGTCAAAGTTCTAATGTCATTTAAAGATTTTAAATTACAATGTAATGGTAAGCAAATTACATATTTTTACCCATGTAAGGAAAAAATGATTTTGTATTATATAGGGCGACTGGTAATTAGTGTACGATACTTAAACTCATGATTGTGTTCATGATAACAAATTCCCGAAGAAAAAAATGTTTTTTGTACTGGTTCACTTTAGGCCACAGGCGTACGCGCGGGTGAATTTCATACGGCTGTTGTGTTATTATGATAAAAGAAAACCAGTACAAAAAAAAAATTCTTTGGGAAAGTTGTTTGTTATCATGAACACAATCACGTGTTTAAGTATCGTACACTAATTACCAGTCACCCTATATATTACAATATCGCAGATCTTTCACAAAATCCATTAAGGGAACATATTTTTAGGATACCGTATCTGAAGGAAACCTTACATGATCATTTTGCCGTCTGGTTGTATTTTGTTTATCTCTTTTCCCATAGTTAATCCCCGAATAAACAGACTGACGAATTTATCTTTATTGTTATGTTAAAAGGATAAAGGATCATTGTTAGGTCAACGTTCGATTAATAATTTCAAAATTACAACTTCGGTTACGCCGATCACACACGATCTTAACCGATCGAAAATTCAACAAATTAGGGGGCGTCTACATTCAAGCGCAGGAGTATTTTTAAGCATCTAACGGATAGATGGCTTGGGTCATATATTTTAAGTCTAGAAAGTAACTGTATTAAATTAATCAGTCTTGCTTTTAGGCTTTACTAGCAACCCGACCTGGCTTCGCACGGTTATTATCGCCAATTTTACACAAAACCTTAACAAATTTTACACTTAAATCATTCCTATCTATTGGTAAATAAATTAACTAAACTGAAAAACCTAGACATTAAATTGATGAATTTTAGTAAGAAGTAACAATTACCTATTAGCAGTAGCGGGACCTTCATACAAGCCGAAAAGCCGGGCTTGCACTAATAAGCATAACATGAGCTAATCAGTAACTTGCTGATTTTTCTTAATCGTAAAAAATCTGTGGGGCTTGCCCTAACCTTAACCCCTAGGCACGCCACTGCCTATTAGTAGGTGTAACATAATAACATTTCAAATGCGGTAGAGTAGCTGTAGTTCAGAACTTCCGAAGGGATCGGTAGGAATCGAGTTGTATTGAGCCCTCGTCACTAATAAAAATAATAATTATACCAGCCTATTACTGTCGCACTGCAGGGTGAAAAAAAACATTTCGACCAACAAGAAAAGGTACAAAGAAAGATAATCCATACTAATATTATAAAGAGGTAAAATTTATGCTTGTAAGTAGGGGGATAATCTCCGAAACTACTCATCCTAAAATTACCGTGACTGTAAAAAAAGTATAATAGACTGGTTTCGACCACTTACCTATGAGGAAACCGAAGCACTTCTGGTTCATGGTGAGTAGCCCAAACTCTTCAAATATAAATGTACCTAAAACACCACACCCGTCACACACACAACACTACACCACACATCTCATCACACAAACCTACCACATCACATCACACCACACACCTCATCACACATCCTTCCACACATCACACCACACATCACTTCACATACAACAAGAAATTGTAAAATCTAGTGTTAATAACTTCATTTATCAATTAAATTTAATTAGAAAACTTTTACTAGGTTATAGCACTTTAAGTGTACACTATTTTTACCTACGGTTAGTATAGTATAATACTGCAATAACATGGAAGAGCGGAGTCTCCCAATACAGGCATTGTGGAGGCTCCAAACACGTCTAAATATGTAATATGCTAATAATCATTGTGGAATAAACTATTTGAATCACAGAAACGATATATGAATCACAGAATCCGATTTAAAAAATTCTATCACCAATACGAAACTGCGTGCTAGAGGCTATATTACTGTATTATCGAATTTGAGATCCTTAAGAAATACACGCGGACCAAGTCGCGGGAAAATTGCTAGTTATGCATATAATTTAAAGGTGATTAATATTGTACACGCACATAGCAGAACCGCTGACACCCGATACAGATATGGAGACCACGCCAATTTGTCCTCCAACCTGGCAAAGAGTTCCTGTAACTAGAAATCCAAAAAGGCAAAAAATCTCAAGTAGTCCCTCTCCCGAAAACGTCAAAACCTCAAATAGATTCACGGGGCTAACAATCGATCTTACTGAACCCAATCCTTTACCCAAAGATAAACGACCCACTAAACCACCACCAATAGTTTTATATGGTATAGAAGACGTCAATAAGCTCACTGAACTACTTGAAACTGTTGTTGAAAGGAACCAGTTTACTTTCAAAATTGTCAACCGAAGCCAGATGAGAATAAGTAGCTTAGACATTGAAAGCTATAAGCAAATTATAAAAGTAGTGCGAGAAAATGGGCTGATTGGTCACACCTTTAATAGAAAAGACCAGAGGTGCTTCAGAGTGGTAATAAGAAACCTGCATCCAACAACTCCAATGTCCGCTATCAGAGAAGACATTGAAGCTACAGGAAACACAATCACTGGAGAAATCATCAATGCAAAGTTCGGACCTGACAAAAAACCAACTTCCACATTTTTTGTGAATCTTGCACCTGGACCAAATAACAAAGCTGTGAAAGAACTGAAATATATATACCATCAGTCAGTCGTCATAGAGGACCCGCGGAAGCGTGAATCGATAGTCCAATGCCAAAGATGCCAGCAGTACGGGCACACAAAAAATTATTGTATGCGCCCATATCGTTGCGTTAAATGTGGACAGTCACATAAAACATCAGAATGCCAAAAACGGGACCGCACAACACCTGCTCAGTGTGCCCTATGCAACGGTTCACACCCTGCGAATTACAAAGGCTGTGAAATATACAGGGAAATCCTTCTAAGACAACATATCCAACAGCAAGAAACTACCAAACGCAAAACCCTACAGCTGAAAAGGCAAAAGATAAACCAGGGCTAACTGATAAAACAGTTGAAAATTCTGAAAACACAGCAAGAAAGTACAGTGATGTCACACGAAACAAAAAAGAATCAACCCATGAAATAACTAACTCACAACCACTTTTGAACCTGGAACAGATACTGATTAAACAGACTGAGAAATTTGATCTAATCCTTCAACAAATGAGTACCCTAATGATGCTCATAACACAACTCGTAGACAAATTATCCAAATGACTGCATTTCGTATGGCAACATGGAACATAAATGGACTGACCCCAAACAAAAATGACACGGAAATTCTGATGACTCAACAAAATTTGGACCTGTTGTTGATATCTGAAGCTCATTGCACCCCTGCCTCAAATCTTAAATTTAAGAATTATGAGTGTTATATCACTCTACATCCGGACGGAACGGGACATGCTGGCACTGCGATTATTGTCAGAAAATCACTGAAACACCACATAATGCCTGAATATAAAACCTGCCACATCCAGGCTACGACAATAGCAGTCGAAGACAAAAATGGCAGTTTCAATGTCTCCTCAGTGTACTGTCCTCCGAGACATAACATATCCAAAGAAATGTATACAGACTTCTTTGAGACTCTTGGTAATCGGTTCGTAGCGGGCGGAGACTGGAACTCCAAAAACACGCACTGGGGCTCTAGACTAACTACCACCAGAGGAAGACAACTAAAGCATAGCATAGAAGCTAATAAATTATCTACAGCTTCCACGTGTGAACCCACATACTGGCCAGCGGATACTTCTAAAATACCAGACCTGCTCGACTTCTTTATTATGAAAGGCTTTTCTAGTCACTATGTAAGGTGCGAGTCCTGTTACGACAGCTCGTCGGACCACACGCCAGTACTGCTCACTCTTAGTACGGAGGTTATAGAACACGAAAGCCCAGAAAGGCTGTATAACAAGAAAACAGACTGGAATTCATTCAAGGAATACATTGACGAGAATATTAAGCTGAATGTTGCTCTTAAGACACCTGATGACATTGAAAACGCAACGAAATTCATCACAAACCTCATTCAGGTAGCATGCTGGAGGAGCACACCTGTGTTGGATTCTAAAAAGCGAATAAATAACTACCCTCTTGAAATAAGAAAAGCGGTCTTAGAAAGACGGAGGTTGCGCCGAATCTGGCAACTAAGCAGACTGGCATCATCATCATCATCATCATCATTTCAGCCGAAAGACGTCCACTGCTGGACATAGGCCTCCCCCAAGGGGGGGTTTGCCATAATCGCCACGCTTGGCAGGCGGGTTGGCGATCGCAGTATGGTTGTTACAAATGCACAGAGAACGCTGCTGCCCATTCTCTGGTACGTCCCTTAGTCGCCTCTTACGACACCCACGGGAAGATATGGGATGGTGCTATTCTTTACGTCCGACACCATACGGACAAGACACAGTCGGCAGTCGGCAGTCGACTGGCATCGGATAAAACAAATTTTAACAGGCAGTCGTCACGTCTAAAGGAGTTTCTACAGACTTGGCACGATAAGACTCTTGAGACTCAACTTGAATCGCTTACACCCTCTGCAGCCACTGATTATTCACTGTGGAAATTCACAAAATCGTATGACAGACCACAGCTGGCAAAACCTCCGCTGAGAAACAACAATGACTGGGCACGCACATCGCAAGAAAAGGCAAACCTATTTGCAGATCACTTATCAAATGTGTTTACCCCGAATTACGCTAGTGACACAGAATCTGAAATAGAGGTCGAATCTATTTTAACCCAGCCTTTGCAAATGTCGCTCCCACCTGCACCGGTCACAGTAAGAGAAGTTTGGAGGACTATAATTGGCCTGAAAGATAAAAAGGCGCCTGGTTATGACCTCATTACAAAGGAAATCTTGAGAGAACTTCCAAGAAAGGCAGTAGTTTTCCTAACCATGTTGTATAATGGTATACTAAGGGTTCAATACTTTCCGGACCTTTGGAAGGTGTCGCAAATTCTCATGATACACAAGGCAGGGAAACCAGCAAATCAAGTCACCTCGTATAGGCCCATCAGCCTTTTACCAAGCTTGTCAAAAGTCTGTGAGAAATTGATTCTTCATCGAATTATGCCTCTACTAGAAAGCAATAATACCATCCCAAACCATCAATTTGGATTTAGGCAGCAACATTCCACTATTGAACAGGTACATAGGGTAGTGGAGAAAATACGAAAATCACTAGAGGAAAAAGAATACTGTTCATCTGCGTTCTTGGACATCCAGCAGGCATTCGACAGGGTCTGGCACGAGGGTCTTCTCTGCAATATTAAAACAAGTCTTCCACACAGCTACTACATTCTTCTGAAAACATATCTCACGGGGAGAATCTTCCAAGTAACAGAATCTGAATCCAACTCCAAATTTTACAATATAGGAGCAGGCGTGCCTCAAGGCTCGGTGTTGGGACCGACTTTGTATACCTTATACACCTCGGACCTACCACAGGTGGAAGGAGTCATGATTGCTACTTATGCCGACGACACAGCCATAATGGCGAGTAATAAACAGCCTGAGCTGGCCACAAAGCAGCTCCAACAAGGCTTAGATGCTATCACAGAGAGGCTTCAAAAATGGAAAATTAAAGCCAGCACAACAAAGTCGGTGCAGGTCACTTTCACACTGCGAAGAGAAAACTGTCCCCCTGTATGCCTTGAAAACTCTACATTACCACACAAAGACTGTGTAAGATATCTGGGCATACACTTGGATCGCCGCCTGACATGGAACCAGCATATCAAAAGCAAGAGAGAGGAACTCAATATTCGGCACAGAAAACTTTACTGGATGCTGAATCGCAATAGCAAGTTATCTACAGATAACAAGCTCCTAATCTACAAATCCATACTAAAACCGACTTGGACATATGGCATTCAGCTTTGGGGCAGTGCAAGCAATACAAACATCGCAATATTGCAAAGAATGCAGAACGCAATATTAAGAACAATAGCGCAAGTTCCGTGGTTTATTACCAACTCTGAAATCCACACACATCTAAACATGACCACTATAAAAGAGGAAATTAAGGCTTCATCAAAAAAATATCAAAAGCGACTTGAAAAACATCCAAATGTACTTGCGGCGAGTCTAACCACTCGCAGCTACCAAAAACGTCTCAAGAGAAAAGACGTACTCCAGTAGAAATTACGGATCATCACCTCGAAAATTACAAAGAGTAGCTGCCCTCGCTGGAGGAAGCACTTGACCTGACCTTAATCTCACAAACTATCTGCTTATAGTAGATGACTGATTGCAGATTAGAACAAAAAAAAAAAAAAAAAAAAAAAAAAAAAACAGCAGATGTCCATTGCAAGTGATAACAAAAGGGTCTCGTATGTCATTGGTACCTATAGTTCTGCGGTGAAATTCGAGTGGCTCACTGCGGTGGAATATGAAAACGAGAAGGTTACCCGCGAAGATGAGCATCCAAGAGGATAAAATCGTGTTTTACTTGATTGAGAATAAAAACATGTAATGTAAAAGATTTTTTGTAAGTATCGTGAATTTAATCAAACCTCTGTCTATGATACTGAGTTTACAATCCTCATTTGCGAACTAAAATGTCGTGAGGAATCATAATTACTTTCAAGAAATTTTTACTCTTTTAAGATGATTTATAGTTCTTTTTCAATTAATGAATATTACTCTAACGTATTAGGAACTGCTCTACCACGGTGACTTTGGTTTTGAAACAAATAGAAAATATGATGAATTTAATGTTTGTAGTATCAGTTCATTTTTCAATATTTATTCCACAATCGAATGAAAATGGATTATTGGAAATGGAAGACAATGTCTAGAAGTCTAGGAGCCACTTTCCCACTGAGAGACTAAAAGGCAGTTCTACACATGAGCGGCCATTAAGTCAATATATATTTAGATATATATTTACCTAATTTCGCATGTTTTCTTCTTCGATTGCCTCCTGTCAACCCTCATGCTTCACTGATTCCCTTTTCATCCATATCATTTTTCACACAAACCATCCATCTCATCCAAAGGCCTCTCCACTCTCCTTCCAACTCTCTCTATTAAGGGCTATTTGGGGCCAGTCTTTTCCGAAGGAGTCCAGATCATCCCTCTATCTCCGCCTGGGCCTGCCACGATGTCGCTTGCCATGTAGAGGAACCCATTGGCCCAAATGATCGTCTGACATACGGCAGATGTGTCCAGCTCTCCATTCACCCACACATATATTTATAACTCTTTTGGTCACGTCTCAACTACAAGTAGATGGTAGATGGTAGATGGTACACATAAATCGATTCTTAACACCAATAAACACTCATTTAACTCCAACCATCTGCTAAACATCCACCATTCATCGATAGAAATAACCGACCAGTAACCACACAACTAATTGGTCGTAGTTACCTTGTTACTACTTCAGATTTCTCTTAATTGCCAAAACGAGTCGCCACTCGTAAAACAAACGTTTTGGCACCGGCCTAACATTTAGAACATGGAGGGCGCGGCGCAACGAGTTCATCAATAAATTCCAATGCCCATTGGCGTTGTGGATCGTAAGTGAGGATGTGTGTGGGCAATAAAAGCAGAACTGGATCGTGTAGTTGTAGTAATGGTCGTCCGGTTGACTTCCGTTCGTAGGGTTAGATAGGTGCTTTTTGCTCTCGATTTGATCTGGTTTGATTTTGTTAAGCATGTTTATTTTTAGAAATTGTTCAGTGATTTAATGATAATGGTATAAACAGTGGAACTATATAAATTGTATCTGTGCTACAATATAGCATTGGGTTTAGCTCGTATGGATATTTGTATGTTTAAAGCGAATTAATTAATAAAGTAATAGTAATAATTTAAGTCACTTGTTTTGATAAATAGTGACCAATGCTAGGTGAAAACCATTATGTAACTGATATACCTACCTTTTTTAGTCACCAAACAGTCACCGAAACACCTAATTTATAGGTATTTGATTCTTTACGTTGTATTGTATAAATTGTGTATCGGGCTGATGTCCGCAACTCCACGTCCCAGCGTGTATTTTGCAGCTGGAAAACAGACTATCCGGCTTGCCCAATTCCTCAAAAGGCAGCAACGCCTTAACGTTACTGAGAATCTATTTAAGGGTACCTACCTGGATTACCGAAGTACTTTGCATTGTTGTATGAAGCGACCTAAAGGCAGTTGATAAGCACATGAGCTACCATATCTTCCTAGATACAGGCTCGGCACAGGGAACTCTTGGAATAATCGACCGGTGGATTTGGGCCAAAATAGTTACATAAGAGCTTACTTTGATACACAAACTGATAATGAATACAAAAAATAAGCTAAACTAGATGATACAAACATTTAAACTCAAAATATTAATTAATCTAATTTATTAATGAACACAGCTATAAGTTTCTCGTTGAAAAACTAAAACTTGTATATTTGACAACCCAAGCTAATTAGTTTGTTTACCTGTTCGATAACATGAGAAACAGTCACCATTAATTTATGGGAATCCCATGCTGTCATTTAACACTTATCTATTACGGTAAAATGCTAAATTTCACACATTTATCAATTTTTAACGAGATTTCGGCTTCCGATGTACGGAAAAAATAAGGAATGTAATTAATTTAATGGTACATAAAAAGTAAAAGTTTGTTATAATTTTATTAGACATAGGCTTTTTTTTAATGGCGACAAAATAACGTTTTCATTCAGTTTTGTGTTGATATGCCGATAAATATTTTCTGGTTCTGGTTCTACTGCATTTTTATTAGACACTAAAAATATATATCGACTTTTTATATCTTATTTATTTAACTCAACGTACGTTTTAATGTCAAGGTAATTATTAGCTGGCAGGCACCTTATTAGCTGGCGCCAAAAATTTCTAAAACACTCGCGAACTGTCTCATTTTCAAGAAGTTAAAAAAATCTTTTATCAAAATATTTATAATCAAAATCAAAAGCTATTCAACAGGATTGCTACCAAAAAACAATTCTCAAGCTACCAAAAGTCGGCCAACAAACACCAATAAGTTTGATTGATAAAGGTTTACTCAAATGTACTCATACCCGCTAGGTGGCTAATGTGTTTGACCTCACATACTCGTGTTAGCATTTGACCGCTTAATGCTAGGCCACAAATCACCTTCGAACCTTTTCCCATCACCTATCACCCGACAGTCACGACAAATCGTATTAGAATTAACGGCTATCCATCAATTGACACATACATTTTTCTATAACACAACATCCATTACCGTTTTTGTTTGGTTAAAGAAACATTGAAGTAGTAACGACACGTTATTGGTTACAAATTTTACAGTAACAGTCGTTATCATGATTGATGTGTGGTGGAGGCGCCTGTGATGTACAAGCAGCTGTCTATAAAATCGTTCGTTGTTTCACAATTAACAGGCTATATTTGAATATATTTGTCTATTTTATATAGTAACAACATAAATCTAATTATCAAATTGATTATAAAACGCTTTTTATATATGATGGTGCTAATGATATAAATGGGAGATGCGTTGAAGATAATGCATCAAATATGAAAGTTAATGGTTGGTGAATCTTCTGAAATCAACTATGACCTAATTTTTGTGCTAGCTGCAGCTGACGAATGGTAGTTTAAATATAAATCATGCATTTTATCATATCATAAATAAAATACGTACTTATCAAGTCTATATTTTAAAATAACATTAATATCATTTTGGTGCTTACTTCTTTCAAGGTACTTCTCTTAATGGTTTTTTTTATAGAATTTAATACAGATAGACAGACAGTTTTTATTGATAATATCTTGATGGTGAATGGCTTGATGGTACTAGTTCTTGCACCTAGGGATCACTGATGCTTTTATTTCTGATGTGAAACATCAGTACTTACAGGGGTAGTGGGGGTGTCCAAAGACTAGTTATCATTGTATTTAACTTATTAACTTACAAAAATATAGATGATTGATTTTTAATATCTCAATAACTTACTTACTTACTTTTTTCTTTTTTTCTTTTTTTTATTATAATTTTTTTATAACACCTTATATACCATGTTTTATGCAAATAAAAAATAGCTTATCTTATCTTATCTTATCTTATCTTATCTTGACGGTTCCAAGTAAGTAAGTTCCAGAACAAAAAATCCAGAAAAAAATCAAATATCGCAATGATTGGAAGAACATGTAAGTTTCAGCTTCGTAAAGTGTATTTTTACACCTTTTACCTTGCTTATTAGATACAATTGCACTATAGTAAGTAACTATTTCAAACATTATGACGACAATAATAGGGCTTATTAACAGCGTTGTAATCTATGGTTGTAATAATTAATGACACTTAGCCATTGTCTTCCTGAACTACAGAAAATACAACCACTCAACACTCCATCGATTGTCTCTTCACATTTGTGTAAACGAGATGCATATATCTCTCTCTCGCTCCCTTAAAAATTTATATCGACCATTAATTATGATTTTCAAATTACACTACTTCCGATAGCAGCCTACCGTAAGCAAAATTACACTAATAAATACCTTTAAATAGTTTGATTTGATTTGATAAAGACAGGCCTAAATTCACATCGAAATCTTCCCATCGCATTGAGAAACTTGGCTCCAGTTGATATAGAATCATTCGAACGGACGTCCTCTATTAGTTCACAAGGGATATTAGCATAAATTACTAAATATATAATTTATATGAATATATTTGCATATTGGATGTTGCCTATTATAGACAAGATGTCGAGTTAGTTAAATCATTAAATCAGTAAGAGATTCGTTCGATATGAAAAGGCCCGCTCATATTTTTGGAGCAGTGTTTAATGACGTTGGCAGTAAAATGGGTGCTCATTTCTTTTTGAAATTTCTTTTGATGCGTTGTAGTTAGAGAGTATAAATATTTAATTTTCTTAATAAAGAAGCCGATTGGCATTCAATGGTGAAATGTTTTACAATAAAGTGTCATATGTGTCAAAATGAATTGGTTAAATGTTAGATCATACCAGAAACATTAAATCAATCAGGTAGATAAAATCAATATTTTATATTTCATAACTATAGTGAGCATCGTTAACCAAAGTATTTGTGTAACTGGATTCATTATTACGCTAAATGTGCGCGTAATAATAAATTATTGTTTATAAACAGTCGGACAGATTGATAAACTATTAACGATCTTAAACATTACGTAAACAAAAACGAAATAAATGTAACACCTTCGCACGTACGGATTTATTACAGATACAAAATGATTGATACTTTGATATTGATAGTGAACATCTGTTTCTCCATTTACGTAACATAAATATACCTACCTATTATATTCTTAAAAATATCTACCTACGTATCAAACTCAAACTCAATCATTTATTTCAAATAAACCAATTACAGGTACTTTTGAATTGTCAAGTTCTCCGTTCCAAGCAGTAAGTTTCTATGGAGAAGGATGAGCAAGAAATTCCATAAAAAGTCTTTAAAAATCAATAGAATATTAAAAATGTAGGTTACATCATTTATGTTGAATCTACAGGACACAAATGTGAGATAAAGGTAACGAGTTGTGCACGTTAAAAGAGGTCTAGCGACAATCATAATGATCTATTCAAAATATATTTAACATTGAGAAGTATGTCCAACCTAGAGAAGGTGGAGGGCTAGATTAGTCTAATTCTTAATCGTCTCCTTCTACAACTACATTAATTTTTAGATTTTCGTATCCAAAGTCCTGCAGTGGGAAAGTTCAGGCTGAAAATAATAAATAATAATAATAAGTCTTAGGTGTTAAATTAACGGATCGAGTTCGAAACACTATACTGCGCTCCAAAACAGGGATAAAGAACGTGGCTCATAAGGCTGCCCAACTTAAATGGGTCTGGGCAGGACATATCTGCCGCATACCGAGCAAACTGAGGGCTCAGATGACACAGAACTGGAGCCCTGAGACAGTAAGACGGCGTCGCAGCAGGCCACGAAGAAGATGGCGGGACGATCTAGACGGATCCCTCAAAAACCGGTAGGAGGAAGCCCAGAATCGGGAAAGATGGAAGCCATGGAAGGAGGCCGTTGCCCAGGAGTGGGACAGAACAGGCTATTAAAAAAATAAAAAATAAAAATAAGGCTGGACATGGCTGCCGTATGCCGAACGACCTATATGCCCGTAAATCCCAAAATTGTTGCCCCAAAATTGCGAAATGGGGTCGCGGTAGACCACGAAAGAGATGCCGGGACGACCTTGACGGTTTCCTTAAGAATTGGAAAGACATAGCGAAAAGTTGAGACCGATGGAAGGACTAGAGGGGTCTTTGCCCTGCAATGGGATACGGGCCAAATCTTATATATAAAAATCTTCTGTGCATGTGTATGAAAGTGAACTCCTCCTAAACGCCTGGACCGATTTTGATAAAATTATTTGTGTGTGTTCCAGTAGATTTGAGAATGGTTTAGATTCACAATTGGACTCGATAGGTGGCGCTGTAGTCAATTTGTAGGACTTCTTAGATGTATGTCACCCTGGTACTAGGAGCGCATAACTTAGTAGTACTTATCTATGTCACCCTAGTACCTACCTCTCCACTGCGAAGAGCCAAATTGCTGTGTCGAGTGGACACAAGGTAGGTAGTATATGTAAGAAGGTAGGTGGGGTAGTGTAGGCTGGATCTGGATTTTTCATTTTCAGGGCAGGACAACGTCTGCCGGGCCCGCTAGTATTCTATATATTACATATTGTAATGTGACATGGAATCCTTTAAATGCCAATTTGACTCACACTATGTCGGTTTTTTTTTTCACATACAAAATCCTCCCATGGTACAGATATGAGACTTGATATCCACGAGATCGTAACTCAAGTCGTCACGGTCAGCCTCCCATAGCTTTCCCATCAAGGGTATCAATACGTACAGTGATGCACGGATCATATTGCCGAGTGAATGAAATTTTAAGAATTGTGATACGATTCGAAGTGTGATGTGTTAAAAAATATAGGTCAATGGTCTCGACTGTCTGTGCGTATTTTTACGCTCTATCGATTTGCGGGCTGGGTAATGAAATAGATATGATTGTTAACTGGTTTAGTTATTGTTTGACAGCTTCTGCTTGTGACTTCAACTGCGGAGACTTCTGAAATCAGCCAAAGTCCTAAATCATCCGGGAACGCAAATATAGGATTAACACCTGCCTATATTTTAAACTAGATCAATATCATAATATGTGTGCCAAATTTCGGCTAGTTCCGTGCAATCTTTTTAGTGTGTAATGGCCACATACTTAAACGCTACTCAATGTTAAGATGCCATTATGTCTTGTGCTGTCTTTATCACTTTATGTCAAAGTGACTGTGACAGTTTACGAGTCTTAACGGCTTCTTAAAATTGAGTAGCGTTTAAGTATTTGGCCATAAGAGTAACAAACATCCAACTATCGTCAATAAATGTCGCGTTTAGAGTTAGTAGAGAGTTGGAGTAGAATAAGTTGACATTATTGAATTATTTACACCCTATTTTATTAAATTACTAAAACACATTTTCAAACTGTAAGTGATAATGGAGTATCGAATGTATTGCTCCGTAGAAAAAAAAAAACATTTTTTGCCATCACACTCATACCATAATGCTTTGAACGAATTTTTATATTTTTTCATTTCACTTATTTTGTGTAGTATGTACCTACTGATTGACTTGTTGGCGGTATCTACTACTGAATCAGAAAAAACTAACTACTACCTACTATAGCGCAGTGAAAAAAACTAAAATTTTACGGTAGGTATCATAGCTCATTAATTATTCTACTTCGTGATTAATTAGAGAAAAATCCGTTCTTATTAACTCAAATTATTCACAATAATTTAACACACAAAATAGCAATCATTATCTAGACATTTGGAATAAATTTCTACTAATTACTCTTCCTTTCTTTAAGATTGAATAAAAAGACTGCACATTGTTCCGAATGCCTTTTTTTCTGGACAAAAAAACATTCGCCGGCCCCAATATCGCGCATTAAGAAGTTTTTTTTGTCAGCATGTCAATTCATTCGCCATTGATATATTTTTTGTCCACAGAGCAGGTAATTCTTGAGTTAACTTTTTCAAATTTGCACCTTCACATAATGCACCTTTTTTATGGTTTTAACGCAATTCCACTAACGATGCGTTTGATTGTACACTTCCGGGCACCTTTGTGAAACCTGTTCAATAAGTTTTTTTTTCGGCTCCATATGTTACAAAGCAACAAGGATATAATCGATGGAATAGATCTTTTTAAAATTTTATTATACACTCGATATTTCGATTATGTTTGCACGTGAAATGGCTGTAAAAAGCTATTAAGATACGAAGCTTTAATAACTTATTTTGCGAACATTAAAAAAGAGCATTATTGATAATGTGATTCCTAATAAATGATTGCTTACTTATTTTAATTTTTATTCATCTATACATCTCAAATTTATTGAAAAGGTAACTTAACTGCCTATACTTAAACGCTGAATTGTATTGATCAGCTCTTAGCATTAAACATTTATAACAGTGCTCCGGTACGCCGTTTCTGATGACCACAAATCACAATTTCAATAGTGCAAAGAACAAATTGGTTTCCAACAAATAATTATATTTTATTGCAAACATTTCTACTGATAGTAG
Organism: Charanyca ferruginea; assembly: GCA_947361185.1. Lineage (NCBI taxonomy): Eukaryota > Metazoa > Arthropoda > Insecta > Lepidoptera > Noctuidae > Charanyca > Charanyca ferruginea. Next base: position 6,471,829 of record OX376062.1, read on the forward strand.
CAAGAACATAACTCTGCGAAACTAACTAACTAGTCTAACGAGTAAACTGTACGTGTGAGGTACGTCTTTGTGTTTGTTTATTGTTAAATTTATAATAAACAAGCTGTTGAAAATGTAAGAGTGGGGCTGTTGTTAATTGTACATTATTTAAGCAATGTGAAAAGTAGGATTCGAAACCTTAGATATTTTATTACTATTTTCTTCAAAAGTAATTTTAAAGTATTGTGACAGTATGAAATGACAGTATGAAAGAGTATGACGACACGGTTGGCGCAGTGACTGTGCGATCAACTGCTGCGCAGCGTGTTGCGGGTTCGATTCCCGCCCAGGGTAAACATTTGTGTGATGAGCACTTGTGTTTGCCTTGTGTCTGGGTGTTGTTTATCTATATATGTATGTTATACAAAAAAAAAATGTATTAATTTGTGTATGTATATCAGCTGTCCTGACACCCATAGTACAGGGTCTCCCTAGTTTGGGGTCAGATGGCCGTGTGTGAAAATGTCCCCACGTATTATTATTGTGCGCCGTGTGGTGCCGGTCGCGAATAGCACCACCCCATTTCTACCCGTGGTTGTCGTAAAAAGCGACAGAGGGATATTGACCAGAGGATGGGCAGCAGCGTCCTTCTGAGTACTATAACATCTACTGTGCGATCGCCAACATGCATCGGCCAAGCATGGCGATTACGGCTGAACCCCCCCTTGAGGGAGACCATGCCCAGCAGTGGGCGTATTAAGGTTGATGGAGAGATTATTATTATATATTGTTATTGTAATTTTATAGTTGGCCCAGCAAAAGTTGTTTTGCCATATAAATGTAAAAAAAATAACTCACGACCTATTCTCAGACCTACGAAATGTACACAATAAAATCATAAAAATCGGTCAACCCGTTTCAGAGGAGTTTGATAAGCTGATAACTAACACGAGATTTTTATATATTAGATTTAATTAAAGGTAAAGCCTAAATACAAGAGACAAATAGCGTTATTAATAAAAAATAAAATAAATCAAATTGATAAATATTAGATTTTTATTTTATTTTATACAAATTAGCTAGGTTGTGTTTTTGTTATATAATCTCTAATAAAGTAATAAGCATTCACTGGAATGATCGAGCTTTAAATTCATTTTATGCTTACTAACAACGGCTGAAAGCCTGTTTTCTTTGTGTTTACGTTATCAGCAATTAGTTAATTATTTGTTTTGAATGTTTTATAGTAAATAAGTAAGGCAAAATAAGGTCAGAAAATGGAATGACTAAATTAAGATAATCGTTTTATCCCAATAGATAACAGAAAAAAATAATAATTTGTCTTAATTGAAAAATGAAAAACAAAAAAAAAGTGATAAAACAACTTATTCGGACAAACTAACAGAATAGTATTCGTTTGAAAATTAATTCAAAACTTTACATTTACTGCTCCATTATAAACTAGAAGACATATTAACATCTATTGATTGATGACGTGATAATTTCTAAATTCAACCGCGCCTAAGCGGGATTTAATTTACAATACAACAAAACGTTCCAAGTTTTTGGCCATAAATAAGGTATAATGGAGCACTGTGTTTAGCTTCGAGCAACTTTTTAGTTGCCCAATACTCATGTTTAACTATAATATGTTCCCACGCGTCTTAATCTGTTATTTTTACTGCTTTCTCATTAATAATAGAAACAAGTTATTTGCAATAGATAAAAAAATGGCCATAAAGCATTATTATTAGTGTTTGGAACGATATTTTACTTCATCGGTCGCCATCTGTCTTTAAGACCGCCTTTTTGTGAATTTCATTAAGAAATACTTAGCAGTTGCTATGATCCAGTTTTTTAATTTGACTTTAAAACTATCCTCGTAATTATAAGTTTGACAACCATTTTCCGTTTGTGTTACAAAAATTAACCACTAAAATTATCTTAACCTTGTATTTTCCTCCGTTGAAAAAGCAACAGTTGGTTTTGTTTGTTGTAGCATTTGTTAGATTTTTGGACAAAGAACATCAATGACTTCCATAAACATAAAAATCACCAATAAATCATCTAAACCAGCATTTGTGAACAATCCATGACTACCGCACAAGAAATCTTTCCATTTTATAAGCCTCTATGCGCCGACTCTAATAGCTCATAATATTAGTAAACCAATAAAAAAAAACACTGTAATCTTCGGTAATGAAATTCCAATCGTGATCTAATCGTTCTCAGAATTTCTAAAAATGAGACATAATGACTAAAATTTATATGATTCCAATGAATTTTCGTCTAAAATGAATGCCATAAAGAGTTACCTCTTTCATTCGCTTATTTACGATGTTTGATGGGTCTATCGCGAAATTGTTTTGTTTTTATTTTTTTATTACAGCACCATATCAAAGGGGATATGAAATAGTATCAATAAATGTCAGATTTCATTAATTCTGGTTAGATTATTATTTTTTCTAGGTTTTTTTGCGTGTTTGGGCAGTGGGAATTGGATGAATAAAGTCTTTGCAAACAGTTATAATGTGTGATTGATTAACGACGCTTTGACATCTGCCCCGACTAGTCTTATAGGTTAAAGTCTGAATTATTACGATGATAATTTCGTCTAATTTGATTGATTTGTTTGAGGACAAGGTATTTATTCTAAAAAATCAGGTGGCAAAAAGTAATAAAGACAGAGATGGGAACCCAAAGTTGTCACAAAGGTGTTATAGGTTTTGTTTCTAAAACCTGACAGGTAAGTAGCTAAACCGTGTGGTGCCGGCCGCGAATAGCACCACCCCATTTCTACCCGTGGGTGTCGTAGAAGGCGACAGAGGAATATTAGGTAATTATTAATTTCGGAGGATGGGCAGCAGCGTCCTTCTGAGTACCATAACACCTAAAGGTTGATAATAATATGATGATGATGATGAAGTAGGTAAGCTACATTACTAATATCTTATTAGAAATTGAATTACAGACAAAGTGTGTAATAAATACTAGTCTATCAAGTCACACACTTCGTGCATAATTATTATACGTTTTCTTTTCCCTTCATCCATATTATTATTAATATCCGTACTAATACAAATGCGAAAGTAACTCTGTCTGTCTTTATTTTACATTTCCACAACGAATCGGCTTAATAGATTTCAATGATATTTGATATGAAGATAGTTTGAACCCTGAGAAAGGACAGGAATTACTTTTTAAACCGCGACTTAGTCTGCATTCGCGATAACCGACATTCACGCAGACGAAGTCGCGAAAAAAAGCTAGTTATGTTATAAATGCGAAAGCTAGTTTATTTGTTATACGCTTTCACGGTAAAACTACTGAACCGATATTGATACAATTTAGTATAAACTAACCTTGATCTCCAAGAAAGGCCTTAAGCTACTTATGTATCGCGACTTTGTCTGCATAACCGACATTAACGCATACTAAAATTATCTTTATAAACTTACGAAAACGAATTATAGCTTAATATTAACACATGATTCTTCCAAGGTTTTTAATTGTCCTTATTTGTGACTTTACGAACAATAGGTGATTATGGCATTGTAGAAAGCTGTAGGCACCACGGGGCGATCATTGTATTTGTTCGACGAAGCTCAGTTATCGATGGATTCACTATCTTTTCAATTAAAGATATCGATACTGTATTATAGGCAAGCTAACAAGGAACCATCTGTTTTCAATTAATTAAAGCACGAATAAAAGGAGACCACTGCAAGTCAATCGTTAAGTGTTTTTGTAATTGAATGTAAAGGCCAGTCAGACAATATACTGTTTTGTGCATCTGTCATTTCTTAAGCGACGGATTAATTGAGTATCCAGTTTGTAGCAGTTGATTTACATTTATAAATACCTACATAAGTTAGAAATTTTAACTCTTTGTCAGCATGTACCTGATTTTAGTAACTTCGCAAGAGGTTTTGTATTTTTTTTCTAGCAGAACTCAGAAATAATTTTGCACAAAAGGAGGGGATTGTACATAATTATTGGTTATAGTTAAACTACACTTGCCGCGGTCGGTCTGTGGATAGCTGACCATCAATTTCAAACCCAAAACCCTCCTTGCCTCGGTAAAGCACGTGAAGCCGTTATCAGAAGTCAGAAACGATACAATACCCTTTTGTAAGACTTGTTGTCTGACTTGACAAGTCTTGCAAAAGGGTGTCGTATTACCTAGTAACTGGGTTGTAGAGAAGAACTAGACAGATTTACATATCTGTAAACTGCTTTTAATTTTTTAGGGTTCCGTACCTCAAAAGGCAAAAACGGAACCCTTATAGGATCACTTTGTTGTCCGTCTGTCTGTTTGTCTGTCAATACCCTTTATCTCGGGAACGCGTGGAGGTATCAAGTTGAAATTAAAACCATATACTCAAATCTATGGTTCCTTGATGCTGTAAAAAAATCAACCCTCTACGTTAACGTGAAAAAAAGATACGGCCGTTTTGTCGCAAAAAACGTATTTATAATATTAAGTAGATTAAAGTATGGATAGTAGGTATGGATTAGTATAGAAGTATGGATATGTACCTACCAATATGTACGGAACTCTCGGTGGGCGAGTCCGACTCGCACTTGTCCGGTTTTTTTTTCTAGGTCTAGCGTAAGTATTTTTAATGTGCAACGTGCAATTAGCGCAATGAACTGCCAAATGTATCCACAGTTCCACAGACTAATATCTAATCTGAGTACGTTATACAAGCAACCGAGTAAACTGAATATGAAAACGCAGATAATAAGCAAAAGAATGTATTGATCATAAACATAAAATGATAATTCCAACCAGTACACGTAGATGGACACGGTTACCCTACCCTACGTGAAACTTACTAGAAAACGTCCAAATACGGCATAATTAATAATACTAATATTATAATTTTAAATAAAAATTATGATTAAAAAAAAATACTATGTTGAGAAGAGTAATAAAAATCTAATAATAATTTTCTATATTTTACATTTCAAAAACATCTTGTCATCAGAGTATACAAACTATTTTATACCAGTACCAGTATTTCATCAAAGCCAGTTATTACACAAACCTATAAAATATGTGATAACAACTGCGTTATGGGCTTAGACAGCCATCAGCAAACATCTAATCAGCGAGTCCAGACGACGATTGGTTATTCAAATGTTTGAATATCCTGCGGGTAAGATGGAATTGCTTCATGCGTAAGCAAATCAATAATAAATTGTTTTCTATGAATATTAATTTTAGTAAATATTCTAAACTAGTAAAGGGTTCAATCTATTACTGATTGATAACACAATATTTTCTTTTACTACGTACATTTATTATTTTAAACATGCTTTGTCAGCCATTAAGACGAACTGTGAAGTTATTCTAATTTCAAAACAGAGTATACATATCTCATATTGATATTGTTATAAAATAAGGTTGCATATGGCTAAACCAGCCTGTCTCTACAGTAGGTGTTAATTTTTATTGCACTGTATTTTACACTTAAGAAAAAAATGCCGACACGTGGAAAAAATACAGTTAATTTTTCAATGGCCGAAATTCGTGATAGAATTTTTAAAGTATTTTTTTTATTTCTAGGGTAATCGAGTGCATTGCATGAAATTAATTTAATCAATTAATTACGGGAGATTAATTAATCTAACAATAAATAATCATCTGCGACAAAGTAATGGTGATCTTGATAGCGTAACACTTTTTATTTAGTACGTCATCAGTTTACCGGGAAGGCAGTTTCCGATCGGCCTTCCGTATCAAATAACTTTGGACCATCGCCCTCGTGACTTATGAATCCATTACAATAAATTAACATCCAAGAATAAACTAACAAGATTAACGATATAACAAGCATGTTAATTGCAATCTAAACGACAATTCCCACGTTTAATAATGGAATTATTCCAAATTCTATTAGATTTTCTTTCGTCGATAGCGTTTTATCGAACTATGAATATGTAGGCTTCCGTATTCATTTGAATTTTATTCATCTCGATTGATCTAAATATTAATGATTATGTTCGGCATAGCGCCATCCTCATGAATACTAAAAAGTGGACACTTGCACCGCTCCTGGCTCCCTTTCGCATAACGCTTTCCATTCTGAAAGCCCGTGCCATAAACTTGGTTTGATGTGTTATTGTATTATGCAAAATGGACTTGTTTATAGATAGTAGTTTATGGATTTCGATAAAACATTACAATTTTAAATACTAGACTGGTAGTTGATTTTTTAATTAAATTTTATAGACGCCCGAGGCTTGAAAGCGTTGAAAAACTTTAAAATCTTATAAAATAATTCTAATTTTATTGGTTGGTATGTAATATTTTGCGCTGTAATTGGAATCAATATTGAACCAAATAATTGACGTTCGTAGTAACAATTTTATTCTTGCGTTTTAAATGGGTTCGTTCATTATTGTATTTTCAGGTGGAGAATGATACAAATGAATATTGCGAAGCATTAAAAAGAATGTTCACAAATGATAGAATCGCTGTTTATGTTTCGGTTCGGCACATTCAGTTCGGCATTCTCAATCGTCGTCATGTCGTTTACCTTTAATAACATTATACTATATTGAAAATGTCGGTACCACTTAATGTGTGCGACTCTCACAAATCAGTAGCACTTATGCAATATTTATTAAAATACAAGAAGAACAAGAATTTGTACAAGTACTACCTAAAGCCATTCTACAGTCAGTATCCTGCATTACTTAATCATTTTAAGAAAAAAAAGATGAAAAGAAGGGTGCATTTCACTCACTGAACCTGCTCATCCCACTACAGACCTACCATGAAGACATGTATATTCAAAAGGACAAACGTCTAGTAGTGAGGGGTAGTCTCATTGTAATATTGAAATTTCACCAAGACAACGTAAATCGTCGTGGGACATTTAAATAAATGTGAATGAAATGAATCTTGTACCTCGCATAAATCAGTCATAGCTTGACAATGGGGCCAGCTGAAGACTTAGTCACAAGATGCAGTACTGACCGGCATCTGTCAGCTTCCAACATACGACTATACACTTTATTTTTAAAGCTGTAAGCTATATTCTATTTTGAAATGAGGTAGCATTTGAAATTCTTTTTAAATAAATTGTAATAAGTAGTAAAAAGTGGTCACAAATAAAATTGACAGACTCTTTCTAGAAACCGATAATGACTATTTCAGTAAGAGCGCAGCGTGGAAAATTATTAACAAAGTCATGGAAATGTCAATGACGCATTGAGGGAAATTGAGTAGGAACGGAACTTTGGTTCCAATACTGGCCAATGAATAGATAAAAAATGTCTTAAACACGCGATAAAAGTTTATTACAAAACGTGTGGGAAGTAAAAAGTAACACTATATCTATAGCAGACTCTTTCTTCATAGACTACAACATAATGTTTCTAGTTCAATATTATTTGGTCTATCCTTAATGAGACGATCTATATCGCCTTCCTTACTAAGAACACAGTTAATTAAAACTTCCATAATCATTCTACAAGATTCGAAACTCTCACTTCGTTACCCAAAGAAACCGTATCGCGAAATGCGTAACCAACGTTACCAACCTACTCGTAAGTTACACATCAAAATTGATTGACTTCAGCCACGCACGAAGTAACTCCTATTTGTATGGTCAACGCTAGACCAGGGATGGTAAACCTATAGCGTACAGAATTTATTTTACTACTAGCAGTGCCACCACGGCTTCGCTCACGTGGACCTATACTATACTCAGTCGGTGTAAGGAATTTTTCTGAATGCCTGGAGTTGAATTTGAGCCCGGTTGTCAATATTGGTTAACGCCCTACGTGGAACTAAAACATATTTGGCAGAAAATAAAGTATAATGGTGTACTGTCACAATACCTTTTTGAATTACAGTGATTTCCTTTGCTCGTTTTATTTGCAATATAAAGGTGCTTCTTAGATCATCATCATCTGCTAGCCTTTTCCCAACTATTTCGGCTTCCAGTCTAACCGGCTGAATCTAAATACCAGTGTTTTACGCGACTGCCTATCTGACCTTCACAACCCAGTTGCTGAGTAATACGATACCCCTTGGTAAGACTGGTTGTCAGATTTTCTAGCTTCTGACTATAACCTATAACTAAATCTTGCTTATAAATAGTACAGCAACGTCACAGGCATGTTGTTTTTTAAAATTGAATGCACAATAAGAATGTTCGCCATCCCTGCTGTAGATCATTCAAAATACTTACTTACATTTCAAACAAATCACTTTTTCGTGGTCTATCAATTAGATGTACGTCAATAATTATATGGCTGTGTTTATGGGCACTTTTAATTATAATATGAATATGAATTTCTAATGGGAATAGCTGAATGATGTTCGTATTAGTAAAACTTATTTTGAGTGGATAATATATCATTTAAACATGATTGACGGCTGATAAGGACTTTTTTGTGTTTTATTAGTTTTAACGTCTTTATTTATTTCTTATTCAGTTTGATATTTACATTTTTTATTAATTATGTCGAAACTACTTTGAGATAAATGATTATAGTAACCTGCTGTTTCTCTGTCAGTGTAGTATATGATGAAAGTCTGCCTATCTGTAAATGAACTCCATGATTAGCTTTAGTCTTAATTAATGCGACTATAGAGGCAATTCCACTATCTACTCTGCACGTTCTCATTTTAATCTCTTAATCCGTCAAAATTGCTTCTACTTTACCTACATTTGTTTTAAATTGATTGATGCTTCAATAAACGTTTATAATTACTGGATTTAGCCTTAAGTTAAACTGCTCTTTCTTTTTGCTCAGATAAGCAACAAAGTATCAGTTTTGGACCTTAGGCACTCCATAGATGAACACTGTCTTGAAATCTTTCGTATGATTTCGCAGATTAAGTACAATTTTGAATACCTATAAACAGTTTTACCTCCAACAAAAGTCATGTGATTAAAAATTTTGAATTCCCATCATCACACGCAACTTATTAGCTGACCTAACACGGAAATTAAGAAAAGACAATTGCCTATTGCGAACTATGTTTTATCATACACCTTCATACACATAATACGAAGTAAAAACAACATTACCACACTAGAAGAGAGTGTTGAGCTCATTGTTCGAATACAAAAGCGAAAGTTCATTCATTCGCTATGAGATAATTAGGTGTTTCACCTTATTGCGTCACACGACGGTTTTTCACCAATTGTTTGGACACTGAACTTATGTGTATGGAAAAAATTGCCACGCGTGCCATTGTTGTGTGATCTGTCGGAAGTTTTTTTTTCTAATCGGACTGATGAATGTGTTGACGGTAGGTACTGTTGGAGAAATATCGGTGTGACAGCTGCTGTCAAAGTTATAGCTTTCCTATCGATCTTCTCGTGCTTTCAGATTTTTGAATTGGAATTTGGGTTGCTCGACTTTGGGATCCCATTCTGTCAAAAACCCTACACTTTTAAAAATATTTTTATACCGATGTCGCTGAGATGAGATTGCGATTAGATTTAGTACGTTTTTAATTATTAGAATTGGCCTTCCGATCAAATCTGGTTACATCGAAATAATGTATATCTATAATATATGTTGAACCATTTGTCTTGATTGTTATATCGACCATAATCATTATAAGTACATCACACTTGTTAATTTGTATATTTGTTGTTTCTTGAGTTTAGGGGAACAAAAGGCTTGGAACAATTTCCCACAATATTAAACATTGTAATACTTTTCTTATCACAATCGCATTTGCATTTATCATTAATTTATTGATTAAATTATGATTGATTTTGCCAAAACTAACCAACTCATATTTCAATTTTTTTCCCCTATTTCAGAAAGTTCCTAATTGTAATTGTGTGTAATTTAATCATGATTAATTCTAAATTTCAGCTAGCGAAGTTCTTGGGTAGTTTAATTGAATTATGGAGAGTTGTGGATTGACTCGTTTCAGCAGAAATAACTTCTAATATACCATCTCTGTTACCTCAATTACCGTGTGGTGCCGGCCGCGAATAGCACTAGGCCATTTCTACCCGTGGGTGTCGTAAAAGGCGACAGAGGGATATTGACCACAGGATGGGCAGCAGCGTCCTTCTGGGTACCTACTGTAACAGCTACTGCGATCGCCAACATGCATCGGCCAAGCATGGCAATTACGGCTGAACCCCCCCTATACCTAGCAATGGTCGTCTAAAGGTTGACATGTGTGTGTGTGTGTGTTACTTCAACTGCCTCAGTCATAAGTCATAAGGTAACCTTTGCAATGTCATTGTCCGCAAAGGTAATTGCTTCATTTTTGTCACTACGTGAATACAGACGTTGTTCCCACGACTCGCTCGTCTTTTGTCTTATTTCATTGTTGCAGTAACGAAGCGAATCAAATTCGTTTCCTTATGTGTATGTTGTGAATTACGTTGATTTTCTTTGTTGGAATTTTAAAGATTGTCTACATTTCTTAAAAAAAAAAAAATCTTTCCAACGATGAAATTGTTTATTACAAAGTTACTTGATTAGGTAATATTATAACAATTTGGGTATTATGCACTATATATTAGGTCCTTACATATGAAATTGCCGATACTTAATACTGGCAACTTTGAAATCAAATATTTTGTGTTTGATTAGGAATTCCAAATTCAAAATTATTTCAAAATAAAGACTAAAGAATATTGTTTTAAAATTCGTGTTTCATTTGTTTTATCGTCATTTGTTTGGGCTTGAAAATTGCTATTGCAACAACAATGGAGAAATTAAAAATTCGCGATATTTACGAATATGAGTTCTACCGTGGCACCAGTGCAGCAGAAACGGCTCGAAGGATTAACGACGTGTACGGGCCAAGCACCGCTAACGAACGAACGGTGCGTTTTTGGTTTCAACGTTTCCGTTCTGGAAATTTTGATTTACAAAATGAGCCTCGTGGACGACCGGATACTCAAGTGAATAATGAAGAATAGTTGAAGCGGATCCAGCTCAAACCACTTCTGAATTAGCAGCAGCCTTTGGAGTAAGTGACAAAACAATCACTATCCATTTGCGTCAAATTGGAAAAGTAAAAAAGCTCGAAAAGTGGGTACCGTACGAATTGACTGAAACACACCAACAAACACGCGTCGGTTGCTGCGCTTCCTTGCTCAATCGTCACAATAATCAGGGAATTTTAAATCGTATTGTCACTTGTGATGAGAAGTGGATCGTGTACGATAATCGCAAGCGATCATCACAATGGCTTAACCCTGGAAAACCGGCAAAACCTTGCCCCAAGCGAAAACTGACCAAAAAGAAGATTCTAGTTAGTGTTTGGTGGTCCTGTGCTGGTGTCATCCACTACAGCTTCATGAGATCAGGCCAAACGATTACTGCAGACATGTATTGTCAACAGTTGCAAACAATGATGGAAAAGCTCACCATTAAACAACCGAGATTGGTCAATTGCTCTAGCCCATTGCTCCTTCAGGATAACGCTCGACCACATACTGCACATCAGACGGTCGCCAAGTTAGAGGAGCTGCGACTGGAAACTCTGCGTCACCCACCATACTCTCCAGATCTTGCCCCAAACGATTACCATTTATTCCGAAATTTGGACAACTTTTTACAAGGAAAAAAAATCAATTCTGATGAGGCAGTTTAAACAGCCTTCAAGCAGTTCATCGATTCTCGCTCCCAGGATTTTTTTACCAAAGGGATCAATGAGCTCCCGATAAAATGGCGAAAGTGTATCGATAACAATGGTACATACTTCGATTGACTAAATATATAATTTCTTTTAAAAATGTTATTTTTAATATTTTGATACCGAGCGGCAATTTCATATGTAAAGACCTAATATTCTTCTACTAGTACTTTGCCCGCGATTTTGTTTGCATGAATTTTCGTACGATCCCTAATTTTTTGAAAATTGAATTTAGCCCACCACTCGAGGCTGTAGCTTCCTATTAGTGAAATCATTTTTTAAAATCGGTCAAGCACTTATTGAGTTTATGAACAAACAAATGTACCAAATATTAAATATTTTTTCTTCATAATATTAGTATAGACAACTTTATACATCACTGTTACTAATTGTGGATATGTTTGGTGCGATATGTATTACAATAACAGTACATAACATTTTCATCACAAGTTTCATAGTACTACTATTTTATCCTTATAAAGAATGCATTGTGCAATAATCCACCGGGCATACCAAACTTCGACTCCGTATGAATCAGCAACCAGCTTTCAGCTTTAATTATACCGTTAACCACTTCACAATTAAGAAGTCCATCGTACAAGCAATCATACTACCTAACTATACACTTATTAGAACTCGATTTGGAATAATTTAGAAGTTTCACGCTCCAATAACTTTGGTTTAAACGTTGTTATAAATTGGTGTTGTCAAAATATATGAAACAGTCGTAATTAGGCTCTTGTAACGAACAAAAGTGGTATGGTTAATAAAGGCGCGTGCGTTGAAAGACACAAAAAGCTACTAGTTTGTGTGGTGCAAGTTAGAAGCGTATTTTTTATTTTGTAAAGTTATTTTATATTAAGCCTATGACAGTATTGAAACAACCATCGCGAGGACTTATAATAAATACATAAACACATTTGCCCGCTACTTCGTACGCGTAAATATCGATTATCGCGGATGCAAACCAAGTCGTATATTAAAAAGAACCTATGTCCTTCCCCAGGGTTCAAGCTATATTTATAACAAACATCATAATCTCTTCAACCGTTACTTTTGCATTTATAATATTAGTATATGGATTGATCAGTCTGAAATAGTTCATCAGCCTGAAGCAAAGGTAGTGATTAATGTTTATAATTTCGTTTCATGCGAAAATTTCTTTGCTCTGCATAATAGGCCAATTTTGGGCTAAAGCTGGAATTGATATATTAAACGTTTTGATATGATACAATTTTACGCTTCTAAACATGATACCAAAACGTTTGTACTTAACTTAAAACGTACGAAGGTAATTTGTAAGCCACTTTGTATTGACTCTGCAATAAAAATACTGGCAAATAAGAAATTCTAATGATCTTGAATATATGAAATTAAATTATAGGAATTTCGCTCCACGTTTAAACCGTACACTCTTCCAGCGAGCTCAATGATCACTAACGAAGTTAAATTAATTATAAACATAATGCTGTTATCAATACTAACATCTGCCATTACTACAGTTAAACTCGACAATATTACTGTTGGAAATACTTAGTACACGTTTCCTTGCTTCTCAGTCGTCAGCTTCCCTTTAAGAGATAGTACGTGTAGGTTCATTAATAATGTCTTCTATTGCTTGTGTTGTACCTACTTTGGCTTTCAAATCTTGGTGTTTGAGTTCAACAACATGAACGGCTACCAGTCCGTTAGTTGTATATGTATATACTTCATCACCACTTGACTCGGAGGAAGAAAATGTTTTCATGTAGGTTTTGATATCGACTTGAAAGCCAATTCTTGTCATTTTTGACCACCACGTCAATAAAGTAAAAACGTGCCTACGGCACAGAAGGTTTAAGAACTTTCAAAATGTAGACCCAATCTCATCACGTCATGTCGTCAAAAACGAAAACTTATTACAAATTTAGAAAATAATAGAAGGCCGAATTTTAGGCCGATTGAGACTGTGATTAGAGTGTGAACATACCAAAAACTTACTTGAATTGCCCCCTGTCCAATCGTCCTTCTCTTTAGAAGTAACTTTTTTGTATTTCAAATCAAAGGAAACCTTTTAAAGTAAAACACGATATATTAGCGTAGCTTAGGTACCAGTCGTCCACAATATACTTACCTGAATTGTATATTTTTGTTAAAACTGTATGTATTGTGGTAACAAACAATAGGTATCTCGCAATAGCTATTTTTGAATCAAACGTTCTAAGTCATTGTGGATGTTCACGACATCAACCCAGTCCGTTTGCATTTGTTCAAGAACTTTAGTCTTTTTTTTATCATTTGATAGGCATACGTTTGACCATTATCTCACCTGATCGGAAGCGATGATGCGGTCTAAGATGGAGTACGCTTGCCTAAAAGTAACCTATTCACTCTTGACTTAAATACTCAATAAATTTTAACCTAATCTGTTCTAATTAATTATTCATTCTGTTTTTACTTTGCCTGTGTGGTGAATATTGGTCATCGCGAATGCAGACAAAACGGGTTAAAAAGTATCAATATCCATTCTTGGGATTCAAGCTAAGTCTGTACCGAATTTTATCTAAATCGGTGCAGTAGTTCAGCTGTGAAAGCATAACAAACAAACTAACTTTCGAATTTAGAATATTAGTATGAATTACCCATTCCGCATCTGTCATTGGGGGATCTTTTTGTTACCTAATGCGATAGTGCATTTTTAGTTAATCACAACAATTTTTGACCTTAGCTTGATTTGTAAACGTTGCTTAAAGTTAGGCAGTTAATGATAAACCATACCGTTTCTTATCTTTAAACTTGTCGTAACTTTGAGCAATGATTTTAGTAAAGGGTTTATAAATAGGTAACAGAGATATTATTCCTTCTTTGAAAGCTTTGCTGTCATGTCGTTAGTGCTTGTTCTAAGACACTTAACTCCGTTTTTATCGAACACAGCTCACATATTAACAGCTAACAGAGAACAGAAAACACTGCAGTTGCTTTTTTACAATACAAGGCACGGACCCGACGCCAAACCAGTTCATAGTGAAAGTTTATATTTGTGCATTCTAACACCTGAACCAAGTGCGAAAGCTTCCGGTCGAAGCCTCGAGGTATTTTTCTATATAATTACTGATATGAAATAATTTTCTATTAGGTAGACGCTTAATGCCGGAATCGCCGAATGTAATACGATAAATTATGTAGCTAATCGATCTAGTTTGGTTGAAGTTTCTATGAAGGGCGTGGTTGGGTAACTTCCCGGATTTGGTATGTAGGTTTGAGGTAATCTTGCGTTTACTGAAGGGATATTTCATCAGTTGGTGCGACAGATTTTGTTGCTCACATTGTAGGACCCACTAAAAAATGTTAATTATAATCCGTGGTGCTTGGCATCTGGGTTTCCCCCCAATTGTAAACGTCCCTTTGTGCCTATTGGTCTAGTTCTGTTCTGCGTTCTGCTTGATGTGGACGAAAGCGAAAAATATGTCCTTTTTCAGTGGGATCCATGACAGTTATGTTTCTCCAGGACTCATATAGAGCTTCATTCACCTCAACGCTTTCCTGGTGATCGCCACTGTTAATTCTGGTTATATGGAGTTGAAGAGGTTTCGAAACAGTGTGGCAGTCTTGGCTGCTATTTCTGCTATTTCATGTCTGTGCAATGTGCATAATACGCTTAGTATCAACGCAAGTCAATCAACAACTTGCTCAAATAGTTTTCATTTATGAATTGATAATTATATAAAATACAAATCACAAATAGAGTTGACAATTGTATGCAACATGTAGGCCCTAATTCCACGCGGAATTTAATTTTGGCATTAAAATTTTGAACTCTTTTGCTGCTGCAGTTTAGTTCATTATCAATTAGCCAATGAAATCTGTTCAAGCATATTTCTACACCGACCGTTATGATTCAATTGCACCAGCAACCAACCAGTGATGCACTCATCAAGATAATTCGGAATCCAAACCCAACAAGAACTGTTTATAACTGCGAATACTCTATCACGTATCAGCCCTACAATAGGGAAAGCATACAATCATGCGGTTTATTATTATGATACAGTTTTTGTACAATTGTTTATAAAAACCATCATCTAGTAACCGACGGTGTTCGTGACTGTCCAGTATTGCTTCTAACTGGATAGCTGGTGGTTTTGTAATGTTCGTAGATGATATAGTTATTTTTCTGTTTGTTCATGGTGTAAGTTTTTTCGGTAGCTTGTTTGATTTCCATTTATTTGATTGGAAACGAGAGAATTGAATTGGAGAAAAACCTCTTATGGCTTTTGAAGTGTTACTTTATGGAAGTTTGGAATCTCTAGTTATGAGAATCCTCTGAGAGTATAATGTATGGTTTTTAGGAAATCATACTTTTCCTATCTGACGTCCATTTTAAATGTATGTTCGTGGTGTTTCTTTCGGTAAAACACTGAACTTGCTTCTTTTGGTTTTTCCTTATACCTAATTCCTTATTAGTTTTCAGAAATTGTAAGAATAAGATATATACATTTATTCTCGTACGTTTAAAGTATGATGTATTGCTTTCAGGAAAGCTGGTATCTATCAGTTTGCCTGAAAATAATACATCATACTCATATTAGAGTTTGATTTGACGCTAGTTAGATAGATGTAACTAGAGTTATTATTTAAAATGTAGTGTCTCGCTCGTTCGTGGTGTTTCTTTAGGTAAAACACTGTACTTGTTTCTTTCGGTTTTTCCTTACACCTAATACCTTACTTGTTTACAGAAATTGTACAAACAAGATACATTCTATATATCTGGTGTATAGTCTACATAATATATCATTATTTAAACTTGTCGTATTAGTACGACAAGTTTTGGAAAAACACATTCGTCAAAAAAATGCTACCTACAATATTTTGTCCTTATTGATCAGCTTATTAATAACAATTCATCAATTACGAGTTTTAAACTGAATTGTTAGTCATGATGGTAAGTTAACGATGTTTTCAATAATGATATCACCTTGAGCATGACCGGTATTTACAGGGGTAAGGTACTGACCCGTATAAATTTCTTTAAAATTTCTTCCTATAGGTACTAAGTGCTTATTATTACTGCAATAATCGAGCACCTGTTGATTTAATGTACTTACTCAACATATGCATAGGGTATTATGTAAAAAATTAAATTAAAAATTTAAAAAAACCCCCAACGCAAAACATAAAAGCGATTATGTAAAAAGTAAAAAATAATACTTTTGTTGAGCCATCAAATGTTTGTTCGTTGAAATGGCGCTATAATGTCGCGGCGGGGTACCGCTTAAGTAAGTCAGTCCCTCAATTTCATTCACTGTCTATTAATTTACCAGCATTTCCGACCAATTTGCTTCGATATTATCAAATTTTTGTTGCTAATCTAGTTGTTAATCTTGTTGCAAATCTAGTTACCATCAGTTCGCTATTTTAGATATTTAGTTATTGCTTTAAACTTAGCGGTACCCCGCCGCGACATTATAGCGCCATTTCAACGAACAAACATTTGATGGCTCAACAAAAGTATTATTTTTTACTTTTTACATAATCGCTTTTATGTTTTGCGTTGGGGGTTTTTTTAAATTTTTAATTTAATTTTTATTTTAAATTTTTTAAATGTAATTTTGTTTGGTTTTGAGTGGTCAGTGTGGTCACCTATAATAATATGTTTGAAAGCAAAGTAAACATTCGGTATGCGTCTAAGATCCCTACCGCAGCAAACAAAAGAGCTGATAACTTTAAAACTGCTGAACCGATTTTGATGAAACATGTCTAAGAACCATCGCTAGAGAATCTACTTTCAAATAAAAAAAACCGCATTCAAATCGGTTCACCCGTTAAAGAGCTACAGTGCCACAGACAGACACACAGACAAACAGACACACAGACACACAGACACACAGACACACAGACACGTTAAACTTATAACACCCCTCTTTTTCGTCGGGGGTTAAAAATAGAAAAGAAAATTATAATAAATAGGTAGGTATCTAAAAATAATAAAACAAATTAATAACGCAAAGGATTACCTATACAAAATATGGCAATTGTTTTCTAAATAAAATAAAGTAAGTAGTTTTTTGCTCACTCTTTTTCAAACGAAACTACCATTTTGAATAGGCAACAAGATGCCATACTTTTAACGTGTAATTGACGTTCAATAATGCCTCTTAGTGGTCATGATTTGACTTTGACAGAATACTAAGCTAGGTAACAAGACAAGACTCACGTAATGTATTTCTACAAAATTTTAAGCTAAAAACATTAATTTTTACCTCCACAAAGCAAACTGGTCATTAAACTACGTAAAAGGTTTACTTTTAACAAGTTTTAAGTCTAGTACCCTCCAAGCACTTAGCAACAAATTTTTTTCTAACAGTAAAAACAGTAGCAACACGAAATGCGTTTGCGCTGTTCAGTAAAACGTGCTAGGTTAAAGATCAGTTGTCGAAAGAAGTGTGAAAGCAATCATTGGATTGTGGAGTTGCTGGGCAATATTTAATAAGCAATTCAATTGATTCAGTTGTTGTTGTCAATGAAGAAGCTACTGGTTCCCTTACGCACAATTTTTGTAAATGGTACCTTTCGGCTACACCAACAAATTTATACCAATAAGACTGTATAGAAATTGCTTGCAATTTCACAAGGCCACTTGTAAGCAATTTCCAAAGGGTTTTTCATTTCAGTCAAGTCTTCTAATACCATGCTTCTATCATGGTTAATGTTTACCATAATTGAATCAATAATCGCTAACACGCAGAAAGCAAGCGATTTTCAGTAGTGTAGTTTTAGACCTATCATAAAGGGATAAACACATTTATTGGTAAGAAAATTACAAGTCCATTTTTTGGTAAGTGATGAGATGTCGGTGCACATACAAAAATTGATTAATCACTTAAAATAATTAAGTTAACAACATTCAATAATAATAATACATTAAATATTCGAAATAATTGCTTAATAAATAGAAATAATTAAATTAAAAAGTTAGTCACCAAGTTATACATCCAGGGCTATAATGGCCAGTGGTATGATGGGTCTACCGTCTAGACGACTAAAACGAGGTTTGTCTTCACAAACACAGATACTTCTAATATGTAGAGACAAAGTAAAGTTGTGGTTTTAAGTCTAAAGGATCATGCAAAAATTGGTGTAAATGGTAGGTATATGTAAGTACTCTAGATATTTTTCCACCGTTTTCTTTAGGTAATTGATTCTTAAGCTATGCACAAGCCTACAAAATGATCTGTTAATATATCCCACATTCTTTTCACTTGATATTAGTTTTATCGTTGTACCTAATTTAAATACGTAGGTAAAAGTATTTAAGTACTCCTTTGCTGTTATGGTTTTCTTAAGTGACTTGATACCTCCATAGAGATCAGACAGTCATCTAGATATGCAAAGCTTTTATGGTAATTGAACTATATCGCATGCAAGTGCAGTTTGAAACATAACATTTTATTAGCACCTGTTTTGGTTAAAAGTCTTAAAATATTCTAGCTATTCTTAGATGTTATTGCTTAAAAATAGTTTTAACATTAGCGTATTGAAAAACAATTAGTAAAAAAATACTAAAGCAACATTATGGATAGATACGTACAAATTAATATGAATCAATCAATAAATGAATTAATGAAATTGTTTAGTTAGTAAACAGACTATAATTTATCAGTGCAATTAGATAGGATAGAATTTGCTGATTATTTCATAAACTCATCTCTCTTGAATTGTATCTGAATCTTTTCCATATTTGTCTTGTTTAGATTTTCATTACGGTTGATCAACATAAGTGTTAAATACATAATAAAAAGTCAATTTGTTAGTACTTTTAACTCTTTTAGATTCATAATGATTTCATAAAATCCATTCAACATTTTAATTACTTAAACATTTAAGTATAGCCCAACATTATTGGTAACTTAAATATTTAAGTTACATAACTGAAAGAAAAAACGGAAAGCCAACCACAGAGCACAAATACACAGCTAAATAAAATTCATACCTCACTGATTTTTCTCAGCATAAAAAAAAATCTAACAAATTAACATAACAATGGACGTGAAACTTATATCTTTATACCAATTATATTAATAAAATGAGAAGACGTCATATAACTTATTATATTTATATTTGTTTGTTTTGTTACCTAATATATTTTCCCATAAGTATAATATTTTATTATCATCTTCGTAATAAATAATATTCAAGTTACCGTGACGGATTTCAATCAATTTGATTTGCATATTTAGAAAAAGAATAGGTTCCTATTTTTATGAGAAAAAAGTTATGTGACTGTTATGTTAAGTTATGTGTATCAACAGATATAAAATTATATATAGTTTTAAAATAATTTAAACCCATGAATGGAGACTTCAAAGTTTATATTAATTTAAATACCTACTCATAAAATAAGTAAACGACTTATTTGAAAAATATGGTAACTTTTCTGAGCACCTGTGATTGCCACATTAATTTAAAATGTAGGTATCTGACTTAATTAAGTTAATTATTAAAATGCCTACAAATTATTAGTCTGAGGAAATAGGTTTTTTATTTATTTATGCTTATACTCCAAATAGGAAATTAAATCTGACTAGGTAATTTAATGAGATTCATTAATAGTAAGAAGAAATATTTTGCTCTCAAAATATTTAATAAATTTATTACCTACAATCTTTTTTCTGAGATTAACCGCACTTTAATTTTTTTAACATCCGGTCATAATTTATTGATTGAAGATGAGTCATTTTTGGCTGGTACTAATTAAAACCACAACATCCTAAAGAATAAAAAAAAATCATAAAGATACTTAACATACAAAAAATAATAACACAAAAAATACTGGTACCTACCTACCCTAACATTTATTATGTTAGGATACTAATATTTGTACCTATTACTCTAAAAAGTAAACCAAATCAAATAACGTGTTTGAATAAATTATAGTATAGGTATAATGTTTCGATTTAGTATGATTATATGGGGTTGACCACACCTCTCATTAACAATTTCAAATAAAGGGTAAATCATCAACCCCATACATAACCACTGACCGTGTAATACGTTTACAAACACTGATTTAAACTGGCATAGTATTTACTTCATTGCTCAGTTACGAGACAACGCTTGGTTGAAGAATCTGGAAAGTGATTTAAAGGCTTAAAGATATTAAGTACTTACGTCATGATCAGGAACGTATGTGTAAACATGCAGCTTATCGATCCTTATCGTACCCTGGAAGGGGTACAGCAGCGAGCCCCGAGGAAGCTCAGCAGAGGTCCACACGCTGACAGAAGCCTCACGACCCCTCGCACCTCCAGGCCTTAAAGCCAGGCTCAAGTCTTGGGGAATCAACACCAAAGTCTCCATCTTCAAAACACTTCAGTCTTTCTCCAAAGTTCCACCCACAGTCACCACATAAATGAGTTATATTTAAAAATGTGACCGGTCTCGTCCATCACAGTTAATGAGGATAAATAAATTAGTATACAAAAAAAAAATGTCGGGACGTCGGTTCGATTATCGGTCGACGATGTCGCCAACGAAATATCGGCGGTGCGTGATCGATCGCCCGGTGAAATGTCGTTATGTATTAATCACTGCGCGTGAGTTTGTATAGTGTAACACACACTCGAAAAAAAAAAATGTTCTAAGTCCAAGAAAAAATGCGCGAACGAAACAGAGAATCTGTAGTGTAAGTCCGGTAATTCGGTACAATATTACATTACGGCTCTGGGCGGGTAGTGTACGGCGCATGCGCGATAGGATGCGCACGCGCTCTTCTCTGAACGTGCACTGAAGGAAGCGCTAACATTGACCTTAGCCGCGGCCGTGATCGCGTTTACAGTTCATTTTTTGTTCGATAAAAAGGAGAGGAGTAGAGCCCTACAACAAATAACTAGACTTAGCTGGTCAATTTTCAACCTTATTCTTAGGAACTCAAGGTACATGGAAATGTAAATGCAAGTTTGTAAGGTGTATAGTAAGGTGCTCCCCTCCAAAGGCGGCACCTGCTTGACCGTGCGCCGCCCGTCAGAGTGGCGTAGATCGCGGTGCGGCGCGCGCGCACCTTACCCACCTGTACATTATAGACAAACCTTTTTTTTGGGATCAATTAGTTTTTTTATCTCCAAAAGTCCGTGTTAGATGCGGCACTAATTATACTTGCATTTCGTTTTGACATGCATAGTTTTTATTTCTAAATTAAAAATATAACGGTTTAAAAATGTTGCTGATCCCATAAATCATTATATTAATGCATAAATTACCAATTAGTCTTATCATGTAGGTACAGTCAGTTGCTACAGCTTGTTTGCAGTTTTTAATACTTGCAAACATTTTTTGATTTGGTTTTTAGTTTACTGCCAGCAACTGGGTAATTTAGGGTAATTCATTAGCGTAGGTAACATGTAAACAACAAGATTATTTCTGAAAGATTTGACAAAAATGTCGAACAATTGTAAAATTGCACATTTGACTTGTCGTGTAAGAACATTGAAAAGAAAGCTATTAATCTATATATGTATATAAAAGGCAAAAAGTGATTGACTGATATATCACACAGGCCAAACTCTTGAGGCTAGAAAATAGAAATTTCGTACACGTATTCCCCATATCACGAAGGCATCACTAAGGAAGGATTTTTCAAAATTCAACCCCCAAGGGGGGTGAAATAGAGGATTAAACTTTTTATATTCCTTGAATATATTAATTTGCATTACCTACCTACCTAGGTAGGAAGGTAGGTAGGTATATGGGTATAGGTAGGGTAGGGTCCGTAGGTAGGTATAGGTAGGTAAGTTGGTAGGGTAGGTAGGTAGATAGGGACAGGACAACGTCTGTAGGGTCAGCTAGTAATCAATAAACCTCATTCAAGTCGAAATTTAATTTTAAATACCTAGGCGAGTCTTATTATTAAACCTATGGCAACATATATTTTTTTACCTGCCTCTAAAACAAAACATTTATCTTTTTGGATAAATCTTATCATTAAAAAACCCGGAATATAAAACAATTACTCGTCGGCATCCATGTTTGTCTTCGTGACTTTTCTAAATGACATGTATAATAAAAACCTCTTAGGTACTTACTGCTTTATAGCTTTCGCACGCTTACCTATGGCATTGTTCAGCATCGCATTCAAGTTCAAATGTCTTCATTGTGTATAGTACGGAAAAAATGTACGCAAACATCAATGTTTTATCTTTATGGCAACTGAAAGTTGAATGAATTGGATTAATTAAGATTTGTTATGTAAGACTGTTCTTGGAGAAGCAGTTTTAGTTTTAATTTACAAATAATTTCACCCTATTTGGCACGGCAAGAGAGATTCAAACCTTCAGAAACCCTTTGAATACTGGCATAAAAGAATGACAGCATGTTTAATTACCTGCGTATCATTCGAACCTCTTTTGCTTTTACCGCAGAATTTAAAGTCTATGACGATACTGAAAAATTATATGTAGGTATATGTAGGTATTAAATTATAGGTATGTACTGGATTGTTTAGCAGAAATAAATTTAACTTGAACTTACACCTTGAACTAAACTTGACACATCAGATTTTGAAACCATCTTACATTACTTATAACAACGAACTCGCTGTGGTATTTTCGGAAAATAATCAAATGAAATTGATCGATATTGTCCACAACCGTGGTGTTATGATATCGGATCCTCCTCATGGAAGACCGCAGGTTTAACACTGAAACTTGCTTCTTTCCAAGCAACTTTCAACCATACGCTACAAAACATAAAGTTGCTTTTAGCTGTTGTCTAATAACTACACATGATACGAAATGTCGACGACCTGTACACACCTGCCGGCAACCGCAATCCCACTTGAACTATATTAGGTATGTTATAGGAATTTAAAAACGTGTTACTTACCAGCATGCAACGTGACTCCTGCGCATTTGACATCTTTAAATAAGGGTCGTTTTTTAGAAAAATGTTTAAGACTTTTAGATAGAGGATGAAAGTAGAGCATTTATGAAAAAGTAATATTTAGGTAGATCTTTCCAAGAAAATTGTTTTAAAAATGTTATTGAAATTCTATAAAGAAATTTTTGTTTGTTATTTTGCAAATAATACGATAAATAAAGTATGTCGTAGCTAATTAAAAGCTACGATGAGATAAAGAACTTTACAGTTTGGTAAAATAGCGAAGCTAATTAATTTATGGTGCCGACTGTACAGTAGATATCTATTTATAAATTCATGTTTACGTGTGAGTTTAATAGGTATAGTAACAGGTAGGTACCTATGTAATTGGTACCTACCATTTTTATGGCAATTTAAAATATTATTAATACCAAGCCACTTACATCGATAAATAAATGACATGTTAATATGATCAATCATAATTTAGTGGTAGGTACCTACCTATTTGAGATTTTTGTAAAAAAAAAGAAAGTACGTAGAAATTACTTTAATCAAAATCTCTCACCACAAAAAGAAAACCATATACCACACAAATAATTAAAATAAGCAAAAAGCTGCCTGACAAAAATCGTATCAAAAAAATTGAATATCCGAATAAGTTGCTCGTACGCAGCGGGGCGGGGTTTGGGGCGTGGCGTCTGAAGGCCCGCCTCGCGTCGTGCGTTACCGGTGCGCAAGACCTATTGTTAGCGAGACCGACGATTTTTATTTGTCAGTCGGATGTATGTTTGTTTTAAAAGCTTTTTGACGTTTCGATTGTAGGTAGTTAGGTGCATACGCCTACTAAATGTGATTGGACTGTTAAAGAGTTATAGAGCTATGGAAAGTGATTGTCAATAGGAATAATTCAAGCGTTGGTACCCACATATATAAATTTAATAAACAGCGTTGACTTTTTAGATTGACGAACTAACTTTATCTAACGAAAAGTTAAAACAAGCCCAGTTTTTATTTATAGTAGATTATGCAGTAAGGGGATAAAGTAGTATCCTATGTAGCGGGCGCGCTATTGAATCTCGAGCAAAACGGAGGATTGTAAAGTTAACTCCCGAGCAAAGCGTAGTTAAGATAAGAATCCTGAGTGCAGCGTGAGATTCAAGGTCGCCCAAGACGAAGCCACCTTTATCCCCGACGAGAATAGGTACTCTACTTTTCACAACATCTACGAGACAATAAAAAACAATAGTAAATACTAGAATCAAAATATTTATTAAAATTACAACTACAGTTAGTGGACCTATTTAAAACGCAAATCAATTTACAGTATTCGCGCCTCTTTTTAATTTGTGTTCTATTTTCTTTTATTTATATTCTACTTGTGGTACCTAGCTAGTTTGATTTTCGAACAATTTAATGGTGAATGCATGGAATTAGTTTGTGGAATGGATTGTGTAAATAATGATAATATGAAATCAAAGGGAGTCGGTGATAGCATGATTGTTGACAGGATGGAATGGAAGAAGAAAATGAATTGTCCTAACCCCAAGTAACATGGTAAGTACAAAGCCAGAGAGATGATGAGCAAGAGCATGCATATCAACTTACCCACTACTACTATAGGTAACGCTATACTTACATGGACTGACTACCAAAAATATTTGCAGTGCATAAAATCGGGTAGGTTGGTCGATTAAAATTATATTGTTATTACTCCCTATTATATTTATTTAACTTATGAGTACCTACTTAAATAAATATAATTCATAAGAAGAATTCACTTATTCGTCATTTTGTTATAATACCTGTCATACGTCTTTATAGAAAATACACGTTAGCTTATTCGGCATTACGCAGCGGCTAAAGCTAAGTAGATTATGATAACTGATGAATAAGAAATTGTTAAACTCTACAGACAACATGGAACTTGATAGTGAAACCCGCTTTTAATATTATAAATATTTTTTTTAATATCGGTTTTCTATTTTGACCATTTTCTTCTTCTGCCGATGTTTTCATATTCCTATTACGTTTCTCTGGTCAATATTTGTAAGTGATTGATTGGCAGCAGGGACCGTACAACCGTGTTTACGGCTAACCCTTTTTAATACTTAACTGAAGTATTTAAAAGGGTCATCTTGGACGTCTGGGTAAACAGTTTCTAATAACATGAAGGTTAACCTAATCATATTCATAATACTTTTTAGTAACCGATTGAACGGGCTACCTTTAAAAAAGGTTTTTCAACCATACAATCGTGTGTTTGTAATGATTGCAGTGCGACAAGTAGATACCTACCTCTTAAGTACCTATGATTGTGTAAACGCTTTTTGGACTAAACGTTCATATAAAATACTAGATATAACACTATTCCTTTATATTTGAGGTACCACTATATAACACCTATATAACTAAATGTCATATCTCTGTATTAAAGGACAAGTTTACTAGTTTTGCATTTACCGGTCTCAAAACTCGAGCATTCACGCCCAAATTTCTTCCCCGTATATTCTTAAACCAATGATCCCACAGCGGACAGACACTAAGCGGACTCAACCCGTCACGCGTCCATGTGGCTTAATTGTCATTAAATTCAACTCAATTTGTGTTCCAAACGCAGATAAGTTGATGTAACACGTCGCCTTCGATGCGGTATTGTACGATGTTATTATAACCTTTTTATTCTCATTATGAAGCTTTAAGAATTTATTTTATAAAAATCGAAGAGGTAAGTCGGTTAAATTGATGGGTATGTTTGATCGAGCCACCCGCTTTGGAGGGTTAAGCGAGTGAAAGATTTTTAATTTGAAAGTTTATTTTTTATTATTTACATAATGTAAGAATATGCTTTTGTCCCAGGTGGCGTGGTGATCTACTTCCTACCCATACGCGCAATATACGTCCCAAAATATGGATTTGCGGACACCAGCCGGCCATACTATTAGTATCTACTCTATGCCTAGGTCCCAGGAAAATATCAAAGACAATATTAGACCTATTGTTATTATTTGGTTCTTCAAAGTTTCATAGAAAATAAATTCGATAGAACTTAGAACATCTACTTTTAGATAAAGTGGTAAAGTATTACAATCTTACGTACCAAGGACAGAATCTAATCTACATAATAGGTCCTATGTGGTATATCTACTTAGGAATGCACTACACGCACGCTTTGTTGCGTTGTTTCCTAATTTTTTCAGTCTCAATAATATTAGCAGACATTTCCGAAACACGTTTAATTCAAATAAATACATCAAAATAATTTAAGGGCACGCAATCCCTAAAAAAAACATCAAAGAACAAAGAATAACGTCTATTCAGGGCACGCCGAAATCGGATTGTCTCTAATCTGTATCAAAGGTCCGGTGACATGCCGACATGTCCCGAATACTCCCGAGTCGCTCCGATTTTTATTTTAATACATCAAAAGATAAATATCTTAATTTTTTGACGTATTCACTGAGCTGTCTGTGGTTTACAATTGACATTCTGTCGGTAATAGAACCTAGTTATAATTTGATTTTGAGTAATGCGCAAGCGCAGGTGTCGTGTTTCGTTGGTAAGTAATGCTCACGTCTTGTTCATGTTTCGTGGGATTATTTTGTAGTTATGCTTAGTGACTCATATGATAATTGAGACTGGCTAATATTATTTCTACTTGAATTGGTACAATACATATAAAATACGTGTTGCATGTCTCTGTGCCATTGCATGGAAAGGCAAGGTGCGATCAAACTTTTTGCAGGATTTCCTCTTTCTCGGCGGGGCATCTATTCTAAACGTGATTAAATGGACTAGGCAACTATCTTATTTATTGGATAGTCGTCCCAAAAATTAGAGGTCCACAAAAATTGCCAATAGGTACCTACTCTAGAAATAACGAAGATAATGTTTTTACTAACACTTTGAAGATAATAAACCAAAGCGTACCTACCCACCCGTTTTACAAATAGGATATTTTTCTTTTTGTTCTGCGAAATACGAAGCAATTTCAAAAAGTGTGGCAACTATCCGGTTTGTACCCTATTCCAGAATTTTTGGGGAAATGAATGACTGCAGGAACTTCAGCTGACCAAACCACGAACATCATGAGCCACTTAGGACAGCTGAAATCTCAAACCCAACATTATGTTTAATTTAGCCTTTAGCCTTTCAAGACTGACATAAAAGGATACAATGCAATTTGTGATAACTTCATTCCCAAAGCTGATGTCTACCAAACTTAGTACAAAAAAAAACCACGTATTGTTTCACCGCAAGGCAAAGGTCTCTTTTCAAAACAAAGAACCCACGAGCATAAATCACCACGATTACTTAAAGCGGATTGCCGATTTCAGACTTAATGCCCTAGTACGACTTAATTTAAAACTGCTCTACCTAAGACCTGTCTACTCTAGCGTGAAGACATGCCACAACAAAAGAAAAGCAACACAAAGCGACGGGACAGCTCCTGCCATTACGCATACCTACATTTGCATGCAACGATCGACTCCCACTTAATTTGGAGTTTTCTTCCGGGCCCCAGGCGTAACCTCGACGCATTCTTTCACGCTATCTTACTTTTAGCGGTTGAAAGACGAATTTTGGAAGGATAGCTGCTGATATAATATTGTTTGTCGGTTGAAATGTTGTTATCTGTGTTGATGTCATCTGCAGCTGATGTGAAGACCTAATAACTGCATCAGCGGATGGCGTTGTTGTATCTATGTATGTGAAATACTGGGTCAACGGAAAAATCAAATTTTATGAAGTTTACAAATTATTTGCATCACGTGACATCTGGTAAGCAAACGTCAACTCCATACAAATTGATTTTTCCGTTGGCGTTAACGCTAACAGAAAGGGATTTTGTCCACAGGCCCAGACCAGAACAAACACAACATCATATATACACATCCACACACATGTGATACATATCTGTGTTTGCCATCGACACGCTAAAAAGGGTGTTGATGATAAAGTTTCATTAAGAAATCAGATCGAGGGATCGATCGGAAGATCAATTAGGGGATTCGAGAATTGTTTTAATTGATGTTTTTGGTGTTGGAAAAAACAGGCCAATAAGTACCTTTCAAATGGTTTCATTAAGTGCAATATTACAGAGTGTTAGGGTGTTAGGAATGTAGGTACTAGTAGGTGTAAAGGAGTGTAGGACTTATGAAAATGAAAAAATCTAAGTACTATTCCGAACATTTAGTTGAGTCATGCGAATATAAATTTCCTCGTTTAACCTAATATCCTATACTTATATGAAAAAGATAAACAAATAGGTATATTGTTTTAAAAATAAATGTGCATTGTCACTTAGATCTTATTTTTATTGGTTCTTACAACTTTTTGCAAGTTTTCAAACAACTGGTTGCAAGTTATTTTGCTTCTGCGAGGTAAATACTGACAGAATTACACATACATATAATACAAGCTCAAACATATACAAACAAGGCAATATTCATATCGCCATATGGCCAATACATTGTGCGGAAAGCCTAATGTCCCACATGCCAACGTTGCAAAAATACTTTTTAGGGTGTTACTACACCAATCGATCGATCGTCGATCGATGCCATCAATCAACATCGATCGACGTTGATCGATTGGTGTGGTAGCTTTGGCTGATCGACGGATACCGTTCCACTAACTAATCGATCGATTGCCCCAGCTATAATCCATCAGTAATAATAATCAAGCAGCTCGACTTCGACTAATAAATTCTACCATCGATCGATGCCGTCGATCGACGTTCGATCGATTGGTCTGATAGAAACTATCGATCGACGTCGACTAATCCATTCTACCATCGCGCGATGCCGTCGATCGAAGATCAATCGATTGGTATGGTAACACCGTAAGTCACTCAACTGAAAGGCAAGTCGAATATTTTGTGTCGTGTACAGTTTTGGCAAGGTTTTCTGTAGAGGCAGTTGTGGTATTATAGGTATGTGCGAAGTTTAGGGGTGCTATTGTTAATACTCGGGAGGGAAGTTTAAATTATCTCTATTAGGTATGTCTATTCTTACTCCTCCGTAGTTCTTTTCTGAATAATTTCGATGCGGGATCGAAGGTATTTGAATCACATCTCCGGGTCTCGTCGAGTTTCATTGCCTCGGCGCTTTTGTAGTGGTCGCCATTGCTGATCGTGGATTTCAGGAATTGCTTTGGTTGGTAATAGTGTGGTGGCCTTGTATAATTTTGCCAGTTTGCTGCGATCCGCGCTTTAAATCAGATGCGCACACTGTAGCCAGCTTTCATATAGCCTGTAACACTACAAGCCTATTCCCTCTCAGTGAGGAAATCTGTGTCTCGGGGGATTACAGGCGTATTAAATAACAAGAGATAGAATTTATTTTTGTAAAAGATGTTGCCCCACTCTCGAAACTTCTGTATCGTGGGTGCAAATATACAATCTCTAATATACAAACAATCTACTTGGATTCTTGTAATGAACCAGTCGTGTCATGCAAAGCAATATCTCTAATGTAAAATTAAACTATTCTCCTTATCGTCTAACTAATCGTAATTGACAGGACCTACTAAACCCGCTACTAACTACTTAATTGCCGGAAGGGAAACAGAGATTAAGAACGTCAATGTACCAACATTATTCTAAATGGTCATCTCACAAAAAACCATAGCGGACGGTGGGTTGTTCTTATAAACGACCGTGGATTTAACATTTAAATTTGTTCCCGAGGCGATGCAGGAGTCTAATTGTTCGGTCGGCGCAAATTATAAATTCATTAATGGGAAGCTTGGACCGGCGGCCATGGAGATTTTTCATGTCTGTTGCGTGTACTTACTTTTCAAAGTGTGGGTGTATACGAGTGTACATTTTCGTCAATGAATATGTGTGCGGTATGTGGGCGATTGTCAAAGTGGTTTAATAATAAACTGTCAAAATGTGCAATTTGTCTTAGGTGTAATAAATTTCAGGAGTTGGTTTTGACTTTGATTGGTTTTTTTAATTGAATTTGAAGCGGCTTGAAATAATAGAGCGACCACCGGTAATTATTGCTATCATGATTTATCAACACCTACACACGGAATTGCTGAATTTGTTCCATGCTTTTGATACAAACGATATATACGTGTCGTATCCGGTCAATAGAATGAACGTGAAACGGATCGCAAGTGCGCCAATATCGAGAACACGTGATCTACCGATACTTTTGGCGCGCTTCTACAGAGTCGTGATGTTTTCAGCCCACAGCGAGGAAGACATTCAGAATCCAGTGTCTGATCGCATCGGAGCTAATACGTCCCGAAACTGTTTTTTCGGTTCGTTGTTGAAAGGAAGTGAACTATGTGTATTTTTTATGTGAGTTTATTTAAATTGAGTTTGTATTCAATTGTGGTTTTAATAAACGTCGTATATTGTACCCTATACCCAGTGTGTTTGCATTGCACGAAACCCATATTCTGCCCAAATGATAACTGAATCTAACGGACTAAATCCTATAGACGTAATATACCTGCATACACATTGGTAAACTGACCAACTTCAGCGGGCAATAAGATTGGAAACCGTAAGACTCGTCATTGGGCACTACATGAAGATGAGTCTGTTTCTCGGTGTATGTTTGCTCACGAGTACATAATGCTAATCAAATCTATAAATAAACCACATGCAATTAATAATCTAACCCTATTTTATTTTGTTCGACAATTTTAGTTCCTGTGAATAAAACACTTTCAATTTTGCAATTATTTAACCTCATTTTGAAACTCAAATAAAAAAAATAATAGTAATTACACGCAAAATAGACTTACGTATAGTTTTGTGCTCAAATTCCTCAATTCATTCAATACTAGTTTACTTTCACAACTTACAATCTGTTTAGCAAAAGCAGTCAAGTGATTACAAGTATCTTTGAACCATATTTTCGCAACCGAGTGTCGATCGTGATGGTAAATCTCAATTTAAACTAATTGAGTAGGTACGCAGGAGATAATATTACAGTGGAACATAGGTGCACTCCCTTCTCTCTTACTCTTATAAACTGACGGAATGGTAATTCGACACAATCGGGGAGAAAGCAGGCGCAGGACCAACTGTTTACTGTACTGTCCGAGTCAAATAGTATTACAACGCAATTTCCAAACTAAAGGCTGCTACTGATAAAATCCTAATGGAAGAATTCAAATAATACACTATGCCCTACTGAAAATAGAAACTAGAACGTCTAGCTCTGCAGTCACGTTTACAACCAAGAGATCAGTCGGAGAAAAAAAATGGTACGATGTATGGTTTAAACTGTCAGCAGTTTAAACCATACATCGTACCATTTTTTTTCTCCGCTACACTATTCTCAAACCACTACAACTTCTGAAAACCTGAATCAATAGTGGGACCCACTAGAAAAATGACGAAGTAATGAAGCTCGACCAGTCCCGGACAAACGGAATAAGAATTAATAAAAAATGAACAGCGAAGGAGTAATACTTTTTTCTACTTCCCTCACTATCAAGCAGAATAATAAACACAACTAGGCTAAAAGGCACCAAGAGACGTAAAACTGAAATAATCCCAGTTGCTAAGCCACGGATTACAATTAAAATAATTAACGTTCCATACATCGCACCATATAACATAATCTAACACACAGATTTCCCGCCTCCTTATTGTATTCATCATTATATACAGTAAGCAATTGTTTGTTGTTCAAAAGGTCACTGACCTTACAGTAGCAGGAGGATTTCTAACAAGATATTAATTGTTAAGACGCCTTCGGCAGTCTTGTTAAGATAATTGTTGGTGTACTAGTATCTATTTTTCAAACCATAGTGTACATGTATGGCTCATTAAAATCTTATACAAGATGGTGATTAGATTTGTAGCAATGGTGTACTGGCACGCGTTTAGTGAAGTTTTAAATTAATGGGTGTTGTTGGATGTTTATGGTGGATTAGTGGCTCGGAGATGATGACTAGTGACTTTTACCCTGTTGTTTTAAAGCAGTAGGTCCATTCTACTAATGAAAAACGTTCAATATCCAGTAGCATTCTCATATCTGCGATAATCAATGTCAAAACTATAGGTAAAATAGAAGCATTTTCGACAAATTAAGACTAAGATTAGAACGTTAGTAGAATGTTTCCCAAAAGTTACTACACTTTCCTGCCTATAGCGGAACTTCAAAGGCTGTGTGCATTATGCATTGACTAGAAAATGTGTGCTCTCTGTATAAACGCCCGATTTCTCAACTAAAAATCAACATATAAACATATTAGCAAGAGCGATTGGTTGCCTGAATTATCCACAGTCAATCAGATCACTTACATTGCGTTTAGTTTTCCGTTGAATAACTGAATTTATCCATTGATTGAGAAACATGTATTTTTTTTTTTAATATCAAATAGGCTTGCGTTTGACCGCAATCCACCTGATCTTAAGTGATAATGCGGCCTAAGTTGGAACACACTTGCATGCTTTTTGAATTTAAATTAATTTAACCACATACATTGATATTAGTGCCCATAACATAATAATATCTACCAAATATCGAGTTTAGTTACTTATTGTCGAAAATCATCGTCTACTAAGTCTTTTCCAAGTATGTTGGGGTCAGCTTCTTGGTAAGAGTTGTTGTCAGACTTACTGGCTAAGACTATCCATTTGGATATCTGGATTGGGTCGTGCGTTTGAACCAAAGGTCGTCTGACATGCGGCATATGTATTCAGCGCAATTACATTTCAGCATGACAGCTTTCCAAATGACGTCAGTTATTTTTGTAATGGAACGGATGGTGGTATTCCTAACCCGGTCTTGCAGTCTTATACCCAGAATGCTCCGTTCCGTAGCCCTCTGGCAAACCAAGCAAGGGTGTACCTCTGCTGATTTGTCATAGACCATGTTTGTGAACCATATGTGAGGATGGAAATATAACTTGACTATATTTTGTATTGAGGTTGCTGTCGATACAGTTCTCATAAACACTATGGTATTAAAATCTTCATCAATGATTAGATGTTTCGATGAATTGGATCAGGTAAGTCGTGACTAACAAATAAAACTTATCTCTCCAAATGTGAATATGATTGTAAGTTAACATCGTCTAATATAGAATTAGATCTCCAATTCCTTCCAAATGGTCGGTAGCCAAAGGAAAGGATACATTTTAGTGTGTAATTAATAATTCTTTGAAACAGACGTAAACGTTTTGAGCTCAGGAGGGCAGAATGCTAAATATTTGTGCTAGAGGCTAGGTTTTGGGGATTTTATTTTTGTAAAAAACATAAATTTTGTTCCATCTCATCTATTAGTATTGATACTTAATAGGGATTTGCAAGTATTAGGTAGGTTCTATTTATGTGTTCCGGTAGGAATATTTTTTTAGCCAAGTAATTACCATGGATTAAGTATGTATCTCATAAAGGTTAGATGTGCATAATTAAAGCGTAGTTTAGACCATTATCGCGGCTTTTCATACACTACAGGACAAAGGCCTCTCTACTCTCCTTCCACTTCTCTCTGTCAAGGGCTAGTTTAGACCAGTCTTTGTCAAAAGAGTCTAGATCATCCCGCCACCTCCGCCTAGGCCTGCCGCGATGTCGCTTGCTTGCTTGGGCGTTTGGCCCAAGATCTTACTACTTCTAAATCAGCATAAAATGGAAAAATAACATGGAACTGATAAATAGAATTTATATTTTCCGTGAAAAATAACACTTTTATATTTCTACATGCTTAGGAATAACCAATGG
Organism: Charanyca ferruginea; assembly: GCA_947361185.1. Taxonomy (NCBI): domain Eukaryota; kingdom Metazoa; phylum Arthropoda; class Insecta; order Lepidoptera; family Noctuidae; genus Charanyca; species Charanyca ferruginea. Next base: position 6,505,992 of record OX376062.1, read on the forward strand.
CATTAATATCAGTAGTTATATTTACACTTTCACCATCAAAATTTTTAAATTCCAAACTTCATAATGATCCCTAAAACCATCAAACGAGGCTTACCTTTCGAACGTTTACAGAATTCCATTTTGTGTTTCCAGACGAACATTATGTCTGTATGCAATTTGAAAACCGCCTACGGTTAGGGAATGGCAGCTATCATTTAGAAGCAATACCATGATGACTACTGCTGTGCGTTTTAGTAATCGACTGCGTTTGGAAAAGGAGTAGATAGAGAGGGGATCAGTTATGTGTCTGACATCGATTAATCGTTGGCTATGTTGTACATACTACCAAAACTAATAAAGGAAGAAGAAAAGTTTAAAATTACGAAATTACTTGCAAGACAATAAATGCCGTATGGAATTATATTTTACACATTTGCAACTCTATTTGTTTTGCTTTTATTTTATGTCGATTCATAAATATACAATTTTTGGAGCATAATTATTTCTGTAACCACCACCATCACCACCATTATGCGTATAATACCCGGTATAATATTGTTATGCATGCGCAAAAAACGAAAATACGGTGTCAATAGGGGACAATACTGCAAAGTTCTGGCGCCAGAGTGCAGCACTAGCGTAAACAGTTAACAGTTTTTCGACGAGTCGGTCAAAGCGTGATGAAAATTGTGAAATGCTGCCTCTAATAGAGTTCAAAATTGGGAAGTGTATATTATACAATAATGTACCAGTGCTGTGTATTTGGATGTAGGAATGAAGGGAATCATTCATTTCCAAAAGAAGAAAATGTTCGAAAACTATTGGAAGCAGCAACACGTAGTGAAGACTTGCGAGCTAAAAAACACTCCAAAATATGTTCAACACATTTTAAAACCGAAGATTTCATTGAAATTGGAAAGTATTTAGGTGAGATAGTCGCATTTACAGAATAACGTTCACTTTTGTCATGTAAGACAACCAAATATGATTTTATTGTGAGCATAACCTAGAATCCACTTTCAAATGGCCGTAGGATGCCTTAGTATAGTTAAAGTACAGTTAAGTAAGTAAGATTAATTAAAACTTTGATATATTTTGACAAAATACATAGTTATTACAATAAGCAACGTAATATAACAAGAATACGAGGTTATGCTCCATGGCGGTTTGTTTACTGTATGTGCTAGTGGCACCCTCTGCGCCGAGTTTCGCGTAATGTTCCCTATTGACGAGCATAATAATATGGGTGCAGTCGAGCATTTTCATACAAATTGGGTTGGTTGATCAGGTTTAAGGTCTAATGGTATGTTTTAAACTTATCGTGGAATGCACAGAAAATATTTCCAAATTAAAGTAAAAAAGAATGTAAACCTGTAAATATGGAAGTTCAGTTTTATAAACTCGTGTAGCGTTTAAACTATAATTAATGACTATAAAAATAAGAAAAATACCTTTATGTAGGTAAATGCTTTTTGAAATAACTTTGATGCAACTAAAGAACAGCCTACATACAAAAACTCTTTTATAACGTAGTTAGCAGTAATTTATTACAACGCAAATCGACTCTTAGTAGGCATATCGAATCGGATTATTATCGACTATAGTTAATGAAATTGGCCACCTCTATTTGAAATGGGCAATCAGATTCGAAAAAGGAATGAATTTGATATGCAAACTTTTTTAAGATAAAAATGTTTTTTTTTTTGTATTGGGCGTTGCATATAAATTGATATGCGTGAAACGGAATGGTAAGCAGGAGTCGACTTCGGAATTGATATTGCTATTTTATAGCTTACAGTCTTTGTTCTAGTGAAAAAATACCTACTATAAACAGAAAATAATATTAGACAGCTTGCCGTGAAACATTAAAATTGTAGTGGTATTTTTAAATGATATTAAGGCCTCGGGTGAGGACTTTGCCCCGCACTAGAACATCACAGGCTGTTAAAACAAATGTTGTTTTTAACCGATTTAAAAAAAAAGGAGGTTATCAGTTCGACCCGTATGTTTGTATGTATGTATGAATGTTTGGCCGCGATTATCTCCCGTTTGCCTGAACCGATTTTCATGCGGTTTTCAAAAAAGTGTTTGTTACATTCTGGAGAAGGTTTTAGTATACAACAAATATAAATTTATTCAGCGCTTTTTAAAAAAAAAAACAAAAACCGAGAAGACGTTTTTGTTTCTTCTATCTTTCCATCTTTGGAGGACTTTCAATCTCTGTTTTAACTGTGTTGCAGTTCCTTATTGGATTTGGGTGTTAACAAGGCACTAAAAAGTGTAAAATAAAAACACATGACTTTAGTTTCGGAAGTCAGTGGCTTTGAAATGATGATGATGATGATATAGAGGGCACAATGGGTACCTACAGTTCTTTTGAATTTAAGAGTTAAAAGTCCCAAATAATAATACCTAAACTAAATGCCACCACATCTATTACACTACCTATTTAAATTGTTTCTGTCAAAAAATCCGAATAATAAATGCATTTGGAGATTATTTTCCCGCCGTTTGTCACCTGAGTTTGTGAGCTGTCATCCGATTGTAGTGCTTTGTAAATCCCTAGCATCGAAACAGATGGCAGCTCACTTCACCTAGGTATTCACTAAGGGAGATTGTAACAGAATAGACATGCGGGTCGCTGGTAAGATAATAAGTCGTAGCGCCTAATACTATTAAGATAGCAACCTGTCACTGCTCAACCCACGCCATTATAATATTCTCTACACAGAATTTCGGTTACGGCGGCCAACCTTAATAGAGACTATAGTCAGGTATGTAGGAGATATTAAAGTGCAGAAGTGTGTAGGCATTTACAGTTGCACTCAAACTTCCCTTACTTTCAGAGTCTTATGGGCGCCAACCGAAACGACCGGTAAGATATCAAGCGCCGGACCAACGGTTTTATTTGGTTTCCGAGTCACGGGGTTGTTACACCACCAACTTCCTAACTCCAAACTGCTACAGAGTAATTCAGCTGTTTCTAATGGAAAGAAACACCTTTTTACACGACTACCTGCAAAAAGGAGTGGTATGTTTTTAGGGTTCATGTATGTTTGTGAGTTTCTTTATTCCACGATAACTTCTAAATGGCTTAACCGATATCAATGTATGTGGTATCGTTAGAAGCGTTGCGTTATCCCGAGTAATATAGGCTAGTGAAAATTAAAAAAAATATAATGGGGTAGCCATGGTTCATGGAACAATCCAAAAATCTTTATTAATTGACTAAGTTTACTGTCATCGTCTAGAGCTTGCTTAGTACATAACAAAAATATATAACACTGGTATTTAATGCATTCGTTTACTAATAACATAACAAAACAAAATAAATTAATACGAGTATCAATGTAGTAAGTTTTTCGATATTTGCAAATCGTAAGCTGCTTTCTTATGGCTTTGTATACAACGAAGGCAAGTCAAAATACATGGTCTTTAAGTCCAATACCAATTTAAGTGTCCGTCCACTGTAATGTTCCTCCTGTGTCACTGAACAATATGGGATTGCACATGGTGTACTCTTTTAAATACTTAGGTCATATCGTGACGGACGATTTGAAAGACGCAGATATGAAGAGAGAGCGCAAACAGGTTCGAACTAATATACTGGCCCGCCGGTTTTTCCGATTTACGCTTTGAACGCTGTTCAAATAATATTAAATTCAATTCAGCTACACCTAATAGGCCTACAATGCTACACATATAACAAGTATAACAACGCAGAGTGCTGCTGCGGCTGCCTCGGTTGTGTACTGTGACATCGATGTTCGCTGAGGCACGTACCGACTGCTTCAATGCTGCTAAGAAAACGGGCTCGCTGCTAAACAGACTCCGTGGCAGCCCGAACATCTTTCTACGAGCTATAGCCGGGAGACATGACAGCCCTTCCAGAAGAAGCCTCAAAGGAAATGGACCTGACGAAGCCCCGATGACGAACCCCCGATAACGACCTGACGAATGAAAAAAAGTTGAAAACTGAAAACCAATCTTTTCATTGCAGTCGGGGGACAGTTCTTTGGAACCGTTCTTTCCAGGTCCCCCGACTTCGCTGAAAAGATTGGTTTTCAGTTTTCAACTTTTTTCATTCAATACTAAAATCATTTAGCTTGTTTTTTTTTTTTTTTATTCTCTTTTGACAAGGCAGGCGTGTTTTTATTTTTTTAAATTATTTATTTTTTATTCCCGCGAAAACGACGCACATAATATTATCTTCACATTGTTACAAAGATTTATACTAAAACTAGTGGATTCTAAAAAATAAACACATAGATACGGAAACATGCGTCCCTACTGCGCGAAACAGCCAACGCTCAGCATAAATGCCGCTATTCGCGCAGGAAGGGCACGAAGCGCGGCGCTGGTTTTCAGCGTAAGCCGGCTGAAGCCGGCCGGTGGAAAAATTAATAACACTTTACACGACCAATCCAATCCTGGACGCCACGGTCAACAGTCGTGGTTGCAAGAATGAAAACAATGGAACAGAATGGCGTACGCCATAGCAGTAACCGACACGATTTAACTTAGCAAGATTAATAAAATTTTGCTATTATACCAAAGAAAATGCCGCGGAGTAAACAAATTGTCAATCTATAAAACCCCATTCTAACTTCATCTTATTAATCTAGATCATTGCCTTTGTGAATGTTCAATCTTCAATTACCCATACAGATTAATTGCAATACTATTTGTTGGCTGTACGATGCCATATCTTTACTTTTTCAATGGTTTTATTTTTGCTATTTATGTTTATGATAGGTGCAATAATAGCATACCTTTTTACCAGCAGTGGGACATTACAGGCTAATAAATAAAAATAAGAACAAATTGAAAAGAGTTTTAAAATATTTACCTTGGATTCAGCAGATGATTTAAGACCCATTTTTTTTGCTGCGGTTTATTTTTCAAATCAGGGACGACAAATTTCAACGGGCGCTGAGGGTCTAGAATTATTGTACTGTTACCATGGTAATAGGTTACTTGTCGATGTATCTTCCACCGTGTATAAGTACAGTGCTTGTGCTAAACGTGTTCTGGAATTCAATAAAATGCTTCTTTCAATTATAGTGCTACTGGATTTGACCGCACGACAAACAATGTAGTGTACTTAAGTTAGGTGTGCGATTTGGATCATCCAAACTGCGTAAACTTCATAATTCTACACAGATTGCAAAAGGTACTAGGTACCAGTTATCAAGAACCACAGGAAGTACAAACTAAGGTCCTGATAGGTCACCAGATATTAAACCTTTTTACATATTTACCAACACAATACCCGTACTTAAGCCACCGACTTGGGCCGTTTATCAGCCGTTTATAATACCGATCGATATTCTTTAGAAATTCACTACTACATGGGGTGCTAATTGCAAGCGAAATGAACAGATAACGATGCCCATTCATAGGGCGACTTGGTCTTATAAAATTGTATCGGCCATTAATTTTCCTTATAAGTAATATGAATGTGTAGGAAGCTTTTGGACAATATTGGCACTTGGCAGTTACTTGGTATTGAATCTTAGAGCTATTTTATAGAACTTATTTAATGGTGCATTTTGACATATAAGTTTAGTGTCATAGATTGCAAGATACTATGATTAAATTAGAGCAATGAGTACCAAAATTCTCATCAAATCAACGGGTCATATTAAACGCTGCTTCAGCATTTCTTTCAGAATACATATTGTGCATAAGAATATGCACAATAGCTAAAGAAATCTGAAGTTACCATTCAGAATTTGTACAGAATGTGTACCATATTGAATGTCTTAATTCTTAGGTGAGTTGTATTTTGTAATAGTGCAAAAAAAGTAGATAGCAATACTTATGACATTTCAATAGATTTGAATAAGCGGGCATTATAACTTAACTAGCCTTTGCTCGAAAAGTGCCAGCGTGAAAGTAAAATTCATTTTAAGCTAACGTTTCCTTGCCATAAACCTGCCAAATTTTATCTTTATAGCCCAAGTAATTTCTGTGATTTTATGTTTAGGACCCTTTTGCTTTAATAGACTTAATGAATACTTTAATTTGAATAAGATAAATGTAAATACAAACAAATGCCAAATAATAACCTTTTCTAGAAAACGCAACAATATTAGCTACAATTATCGTATCGGTAATGATTTTATTCCGCGAGCATCACAGGTCAGGGATTTGGGTGTACAGTTATCCTGGACGAAAAATTTACGTTTGAAGCGCACATAGATCATATCACTAGCAAAGCATTTAAGTCTCTTGGATTCCGTAATACGTAACAGCCAACCGTTTAACGACCCACTGTGTTTAAAAACTTTATATTTTAAATTTATCAAGTACTTAAATAACAAAACAAAAACCGCCATCCAGAAGTACCCGGACTCCTGTCAGCATCACAAACTTTATACTCTGGAAGAGAGACGAGACTTAAATGACATAGTGTTATTATACGACATTCTTAACAATAAATTTGACTGTCCACAAGTACTCAACAGAATAAACTTTAACGTCCCACACAGACGTACTAGACATACCACCTTATTCGCAGTGCCTTCGGCCTCCACTAATTACCTTAAAATGTCACCATTTGTGCGCCTACCCGCATTATATAATGATAAGTTCCCAACATTGGACCCCTTTAATACCTCACGTCACAGACTTAAAAATTAAATTAAAAATTAAAAAAAACCCCCAACGCAAAACATAAAAGCGATTATGTAAAAAGTATAAAATAATACTTTTGTTGAGCCATCAAATGTTTGTTCGTTGAAATGGCGCTATAATGTCGCGGCGGGGTACCGCTTAAGTAAGTCAGTCCCTCAATTTCATTCACTGACTATTAATTTACCAGCATTTCCGACCAATTTGCTTCGATATAATCAAATTTTTGTTGCTAATCTAGTTGTTAATCTTGTTGCAAATCTAGTTACCATCAGTTCGCTATTTTAGCTATTTAGCTATTGCTTTAAACTTAGCGGTACCCCGCCGCGACATTATAGCGCCATTTCAACGAACAAACATTTGATGGCTCAACAAAAGTATTATTTTATACTTTTTACATAATCGCTTTTATGTTTTGCGTTGGGGGTTCTTTTTAAATTTTAAATTAAATTTTTATTTTAAATTTTTTAAATGTAATTTAGTTTGGTTTTGTGTGGTCAGTGTGGTCACCTATAATAATATGTTTGAAAGCAAAGTAAACATCCGGTATGCGTCTAAGATCCCTACCGCAGCAAACAAAAGAGCTGATAACTTTAAAACTGCTGAACCGATTTTGATGAAACATGTCTAAGAAACATCGCTAGAGAATCTACTTTCAAATAAAAAAAACCGCATTCAAATCGGTTCACCCGTTAAAGAGCTACAGTGCCACAGACAGACACACAGACACACAGACACGTCAAACTTATAACACCCCTCTTTTTCGTCGGGGGTTAAAAATGAAATATTCCAACTTCTCCGTCAAAACTCTGATATTCAGCACGACCAGTAGTGCCAGTTTAGTCACACCTACATATAACACTCATCACTACACACACACACACACACATTTACAAATTGCCACACTGTACAGTTACACGCACACACCCCCACACCACACTTCCAATAAATATAATACATATGTACCTACTTCATAAATAATCGTGTCACTCTCTGCCAATCAAATTCTTTTTTTTTTTCAAATTATTTGTGTACTTCGTCATTGGCGTAACGTTTAATTGTATAATTATGTTACACTTACATGTCAGCTGTGAAGTCACCTTGTATAAATAAATAAATAATAGTCTCTGCCCGCGCCTTTGTTCACGCCGAAGTCAAGTACTCTATAAAATGGCTTATGACAGAGACTATCAGTGAAACCATTTTTGTAATCGGGCTAGAACTTCCAGATACCTCTACCAAATAAAAAAACCTACTTCTTATCATATTAGTAAAGAAGATTATCTAATTAGTCCCCATTTCAAGAACTACCACTCAATGACACAATTCCACCAACCTAAATACGAAACAACCCACGACAAACAATACCAAGCCTGAATAGGCCGCTTTACAAGAAGCGGGCCCTCTCACAGAGATAACGCGGACAGGAGCAAAGACTAAAGAGATCCGCCAAAGATATACTCCGGCTAACAATTAACAATGAGACATTATATTCACGAGTAATGCCGCCGATAATTACCAGACTGGACGATTTGCACATCCAAGTTAAGTTATAGCTTCTTGTAAAGTATTAATTGATGGCGCTTTTTGTAAGTTTTATTTTATTGGAGATGTAGTATGGAAAATGAAGGAAGGGACTCCCACAAAGGAGTAGTTAGTCATTCACATTAATACGTTTTGTTATGGAATCAACTCTGATATAGTGACAATAAAGCAGGAGCTCCATATGTAGTTTGGCAATGGCAAAATACATAAGGATATAAAATATTTATGGCAATTCTATACATAATGGAAAATAACAAAAGGACTCAGTTTATGAAAGAGTAGTAGGTACTCATCAACATGAACAATTTCTGCTATGGGATCAATTCTGAAATATGACAAAACCCTGCTGTTCTACCTATATAATGTATTTTGCTTTTGTTCTATCATATCTGTTAATTGATGGCGCTTTTTGTAAGTTTTATTTGGTATTGTCAATGTTATACAGTATGGAAAGAAAAAGAAGGGACTTTCTTACTTTAAGGGACGAGTGTGTTAAGTACTCATTGACATGAACATGTATTGCGATGGGATCAATTCTAAAATATGAAAAAAAAAATCTGTTCATTACATTGGACCGTGATGTAAAGAACAGCTGATTCCATTTCATATTTAAGAGTTAATAATAGTTATTCATTTTTTGAATAAGTACTTTCACTCCTGAATGATCTGTATCTAGTTAAACAAAACTAATGTTGCCTATACCAACTAATATAATAAAGAGTTATAAGAGGTAATCTTTGAAAGTAGGTACTTTTACGATTACAAAAAAATAACAATATACAAGGTGTAACGTCAAATACGCAAAACCTGAAAATAGTTTGATTAGAATAACGAGCAGAATCAATTGAACCACTTTTTAATATAGGTCACATTTTTCAAAAAATCTTCATTATACATGTTGCGTAGTCTATTTATTAATAAGTCAAGCCATCACGTGCACAAACCTGCCAAAATAGGTAAACAAACACAAATGGTTGTCGTCCAATTTAATACTAGTTCTTATTTCAATGCAAATACGAGTCTTGGTAAAACCAAAACAGCACATAAAACCTTTAAATATTTTTTTTATGATTTTTTTTTCTCAGAATTAGGTTAATAGAATTCAAAATCATTTGGGGTGTCTGAGGTTTTGCGTGTTTAACGTTACACCTTGTATAAATGAATTATTCTCAGATTAAGTTGTGGGCAGAAACTAATATAGAACAATCACCTTATTGTTTTTACGTGTCACCTGTTGAAATAAATGTAAACACTGAATTATAAGTGAATAACTATTTAATGTGGTACACAAAAGTGTTGAGCACATAATTATTGACAATACCGTTATATGAGAAAAAGAGCCTAGCAGAATATAGTACTAAAACACTATTAAGAGCGTGTGTTGTTGCTGTTAACAGTTAGGCGTTTGCGTTCCCACTTATATTCTAACATCTTCTCCTGAATGCAAACCCATGGTTTGGTGAAGAATTCATGTTTTGGTCGATGCAGGCTTCGTTAGTACAGACAGCGTCATCAACTGCTTAGCCCCCACGCATTATAATTTCTTTGGATATGAGGTAAGAAGTTGATGACGTTGTCTGTACATCAGCAATCATAATATTAATCTTGGCTCTTTAAACAAGTAGATATTAATAGTAGTAGAGTAGAAGAAATAGTAGATAACAATAGTATTTTCTAAGCGAATAATATATAGACGTAAAATGTGTTCGTTTGTAAGTTTGTAAATAGGGGTAATCAGCGAAACCACTTATCATATTTAAAAAAATCTTTCACCAATAGAAAGCTTCGTTATCCTTAGGTACGCATTAGGCTATATTTTATAAGGTATTCAAAAATTAGGGATCCGTAAGAATATTCACGCGGACGAAGTTGCGGGCAAAAGTCAAAGTCAAAGTCAAAGTCAAATCATTTATTTCAATTAGACCATAAAAAAAAAATATGTTGTCTTCAAGTGTTGGTTCAAGTATTGGTACACAGGTATTGGTATTGGTTGGTTGGTTTACAGTAGTGGTGGCTTTTGAACGTCATACTTTTAAAATCTAGTCTTAGATACATTAAAAGAGTAGCTTAGCTTAGGCATTGCTTATTGTTGTCACAATCCGCCACGATAGCTAAGTACCTATACGGTTATAAGAATTCCACGATTAAAATAAATCACCAATATTATATTTTGTTTTAAATAATGTTTAATCTTTTTATCACTGATACGTAAATCTTACTTCGTATATTATAAATGTGAAAGTCTGTACGTTTGTAGATTTTCGAATTTGAATTTTTGTTTATCAATTTGAATTATTATTGTTATTTAAAATCCCCAGGCCGTGGGACCCGAGTGTTCATTTCCTTTTGAAGGACATGTCTAAACGGATTGTTCACTCTTCGTGTGATCCTAGGACTGGCTTTTAGCTGGACCAGTGGCCATTGCCATCCAAATTCAACGTGGTAATGCCGTCAGTTTCTTTTGCACTTTTTCAGTTGATAGCTATGAGGACCTTTTTTGCCACTTTATTTAGGTTTGTTTGTCATAAGGGTGGATCATATTATTTTGAATTATTTTAGATTTAGATTTAAATTGTCACACCGATAGTAGGAATAATTATGACCTTAACCCTAGATAGATAACCTTATTTCACTGTACACTAAAGATAACCATACGTCGATTCGTCGACTGACTGACTTCAGTTTCCCTGTACGACCCCTGAATCTCTTCGTCGCTTCTTTCATGCAACAATCGACTGATTTCTGCATCGTTTGCATCATTTTGTAACATCATTATGTTTTTTTTTTATAATAGCCATAAAAACTAATAACAATGTGTACATTAATTCTCAAAAAAGTCACAAAATCACATTTTCCTAAAAGTCGAAAAACTGACACCACCACCAAAGATAACCATACGTTACTTCGACGTATGGTAGGTACAGATTGACGAAAGTATTGGACTTACCGGAGCGATACGGGTCTACTCTGCAAGCTTCGAGGGCCAATTGAGTTGATAGGAACGGCCAGTTTAATGACGCGAAAAACAAACAAGTTATATTGATTTTTCAAAATCGATTACGACGATTCGACGTAGGTTATCTATCTAGGGTTAATTAGGATACAAAGTAAGAAAATTAAATATTACTTTTTATTTCAGTAGTAGTCACGGTTACGTGGGGTAATTTTAAAATTTTTCTTTTTATCCGTTTTCGATTTCCACTCGGGCAAAGCCGAGGGCAAAAGCTAGTTGATAAGGTAATAAAAATGTACCTAATCTTAGGAAGTACCACTGATATAATCAAGGAAAATAGAATGGTAAATCATTGAAATAATTCTGATTGTTCAGTAGTACCTAGTAGGTAAATCGTAGTCATTAATGAAATTGTAAAGTTATAATAAGATAAAAATGAAGTTATTATATTTGTTATTTTTAATTGCTATATTTAGTAACAATAATAAAGTTAGTGCTTATTTGGATATTAATGTGCCTGATGATAAAAATGTATTTGATTTGGATCTGTATGAATCTGTATTAGATCCAGAATTGTGTGAAGAACAGATTCGATATATACAGCAAAGTGATCAGACTCTATTATTAGAATGTAAGTAGAAAAATTACCTCTTTTCTGATTTAATAATAACAATAATCTTATTATTTTTTTAAAGAGGAGTACATATCATATCATACAAAATATATGCTTTTAAAATAAACAGTTGGTAAGTTGTACACAATGCTTTAGCATCTGTAGCCGAACTAGGAGAAACCTGTATTTCGGCTTACAGCGTCAACCCCCTCGAGTTACATTTAAATAAGTTTCTTAAGAGCGTGTATTCGATTCGTGACGCCATGTTTTCGCGTTTTGCCTAGAGCAATATCGTAATGATGTGAGCAGATTATTTAAAGACAATTACAGTTTTAGAAAGATTAAGTCTTAATTTAGGGAGCTACTGAGTAAAAGTATAATTTTTAAGCATGGTTTATAAAGCGAAGTCAATCCTTTCATAGCGTTTTACGAAAATAGACGTCAGGGTTAACTTTCAGGACGAATACCACCATTACAGTATGCCAAAATATAACGTTTTATGCGTTTTTACAGGATATACAGTCTTAAAGTGTATTATACAGAGCCATATATGTATGTATACAGAGCCAAAATTACGAAAATATTACTTTTTTGTATTAAAAAACAATGTTGAAAAAGTACAAAATCGGTTAATTTTAACAACTTTTTTTCACCAGTATTTGAATAAAAACATAACTGATATATTTATTTTATGAAAATAAAGGTTATGTTTAATATACAGAATATTTTTCAGTCCGTTATACGAGCTCATTTAATTTAGACAATTATTTTAAAAAGCACTGTAAAACATCGCGCGCTGTCGTTTGCCGATCAATTTCAATTATTCGTGCTTATTTCGTGCGTATTTTTTTTCTGATGCACATTAACAGACTATTGTATTGTACTAGTGTGTGTCAATGCTGCTACGCCGTTCTAGCAATCGTTTAGATTTTGAGTTGCACTAAATCGAATACGCGCCCTTAAGTGCTAGCATTTTATTGTTATATTAGCAAATGTTTATTAATTGCTTTTCTCTTTTCTGAAGCAATGTTATCTGGAACATTATCGCCATTGTGCAAAAATATAAATAAATCTCCGATGCTTAAAATCAATGAATGGTATAACACAATTGTTTTAAATCCATTGATTTTATTCAAACCGTTATCCTGGCTGTCATTCGTAGATCTTTGACAGTCGTTATATTGTGTAGTCAGAAGCCAGGAAGTCGAATAACTAGTTTTACCAGTGTTACTCAGTGACTGGGTTCTGGAGTTCAGATAGGCAGTTGCTCTATATAAAACTCTAGTATTTAATATAATTTTAAGCACACAGAAAAACAAATTTGAAAAAGGTTATAATATAGATTTATACCCTGTTCACAATAAGATTAGACATTTACTCAAACCTTTTTTACAGTCCGTTCAACCGATTTTGACTTATATTGCTTGACTTTGTTGGTAGCATGAGAAATGGCAACTGCAGTAAACAGTTGTTATTGTAACCACTTTTTTGCCTCTAATGTCATCCTTAACACTACGGAATAGAAGTCAAAATCGGTTGAAGGGACTGTAAAAAAGGTTGGTGTTTATATCTAATCTTATTGTATAGGTACCTACTAATTCCGTGCAAAAGAAAATAATTTTAAATTTGTTGTTATTTTTATTTTTTAACAGTCATAGATGCTGGCATTCGCGTGCCAACTGGTATTATGACTGGTAACATGCTACATCTCGGAAATTACTACCAATGTTTGGGAATCAACCGGCCAATACCAAACTCAGTAGTCGAGGGGAAATATTGTATGATAAACTTGCCTTTAAACCAAAATTGGCCATTTTTGCCCAGTCTTCCTGAAGACATTCCTTTGCCTCAATTTAACCCAAAAATGTTAAGATTGAACGAAGACGTTGTAAAGCGGCTAGAACAAGCTAACTTATGGGCTGCAGGTGTTAAAGATCTTATTGGAATTCAAAATAATGTAAGCAGGTAAGGCACATTTATTATTATTATTATTTCATCATAGTATTTTCTTTATCTAAGTAACGCTTTTAAAAAAGAAATAGGAATTAATTGCTCGGATTGATTTATAAGGAAAACGTGAAGCCTCCGGTCTGTTATGACTGATTCCTATATTGTACTGATCTCTTAAGAGCGCGTATTCGATTCTTGACGAAAACTTCATGTTTTTGCGTTTTGCCCAGAGCAATATCGTAATTATGTGAGCAGATTATTTAAAGACAATTTACAGTTTTAGAAAGATTAGGTCTTGATTTAGACAGCTACAGAGTAAAAGTATAATTTTTTATTATGGTTTTTTAAAGCGAAGACAATTCTTTCATATCGTTTTACGAAAATAGACGTCAGAGTTAACTTTCAGGACGAATACAACAATTACAATATACCAAAATATTTTGTTTTATGCGTTTTTCCAACAGTGTATACAGTCATAAAGACAGCTACACAGCCAAAATTACGAAAATATTACTATAATGTATTAAAAACAATGTTGAAAAAGTAGAAAATCGGTTCACTTTGACAATTTTTTTCACCAGTATTTGAATAAAAACATAACTGATATATTTATTTTATGGAAGTAAATGTTATGCTTAATATATAAAATATTTTTCAGTTCGTTATACGTGCTCATTTATTTTAGACAATTATTTTAAAAAGCACTGTAAAACATCGCGCGCTGTCGTTTGCCGATCAATTTCAATATTCGTGCTTATTTCGTGCATATTTTTTTTTCTGATGCACACAAACATACCATTGTATTGTACTAGTGTTTGTCAATGCTGCTACGCCGTTCTGGCAATCGTTTAGATTTTGAGTTGCGCTAAATCGAATACGCGCCCTTAATGAACAAATATCAAAATCACCTTTTCCCAAAATGACAGATTTTCTAAATGTCTTTGTTTTAGAACGCCGGAAACTCGTATTGTCTGACAGAAAAGGTACAGACAGCGTCATCAACTGCTTACCCCCTCTCTAAAGAAATGTTAATGCGTGACTGGGGGGTAAACAGTTGATGATGCTGTCTGTAAAGAGGCATAACATTTTAGATCAAAATAGTATTTAATTTAAACGATTGGCGGATATAAAAATTCCAAAACTATTATCGGATAGTTTTCTTGTTAGGTATTGAAGATGGCGAGGATGGGAAGATCCTAGTTTTTTCGACATTAGTTGGCAGAAAAGTACTCAGTCGTGACAACAAAAACACATATTTTTATGGCGATGGCACTTTTAAAGGAACCCCCAATCCATTTTATCAAATCTTCAGAAATTCGGTTTCTACAAAATATTGCAACTATAAAAAAAAGATTGCACTGATCTTTTATTGAACTTGTTTAAGAACAATATTGTTTTGTTTCTTTATAGCACGGTCAAAATAGACATTCACCCTTGCATAAATTCACAACAAGCTGAAAATTGGTACGAATGTTCGGAACACCATTACAAACAAATTGTTAAAAGTCCCCATCGATTCGACGTGTGCAAAAAATATATTTAAGGTTAAATGAGTCTAAATTCGGTTTTTGGCATTTTTAGCTAAACGGTAAGTTTTATCATAAAAATAGGTGAGACCAAAATTGTTTATCATGCAATTACCTACAAAAATTGATCTTACAGTTTTTTCCCTGAATCACCATTTCGGTGAAATACCGAAGCAAAAAGTTGAAGAAGTTGTGTTCTTCATAATATGCACACGTTTTTGCCCAGCCGTGAGGTAGTGTACTTGGCTCATTTTTTTTTTTATCGTGGGGTCTGTGGTAGACTTTGTCCACGATCTATTGTGGTCCTTTTGAGTTTCAAATATTGCATCAAATAAAAAAGTAGTACTATTGGAAATGATGGAGGCGGTGTAAGTAATAAGTATTTTGGAAAAAATATTCATCTGATTGATAATAATCTAATGGAACATCAAGCATACTATCTTCTTCTTGCTGCTGGGTACAAATAAATATTTTCAAGTGCGATGCACAGATGTCTCCTCGCTGGTAATCATAAGAATCCTCTTCTAATGGCGATTCAACTCGACACACAGAACATACAGAAGACTGGGACTACTGGATCTAGTTTATGGCCAAGCCACACTTGAACTTGATAATATAGGTACCCTAAATAGATGTTGATGAGCAGAAACAGAAGTTGGAGGAAAACAAACAAATTGTACTCGTTTTTTGTATAAGTATTTTTTACAAAAGATAAGTGTTGAGTCTTATCTAAGCACGTAATTTTTTTTAGACTCCGTATATAGAATGAAGGAAGCGAAGCAATTGGCTTGTCTTCCTCCAACCTCTGCTTCTGCTCGTCAACATCTATTTCGGATATATTATCAAATTTAAGTGTGGCTTGGTCAGAAACTAGACCTAGAAGACTGGGGTTGGAGTTAATTGAAAATTGTACATTGCAACCAGTTCAGACTTTACTCCCACCTGCAAAGTAAAATCTCCTCAATAAAATTTTTTGCAATTGCAAAATGAGTGTAACTTATGATAAATGTGGCTGCAAAATAGTTGGATTGTTTTGTTCATTACCATGTAGAGTTGTCGAGGACAATCGTGCTCCAATGTTGAATCGCCATTAGAGGAGGATTCTTACGATATCAGCAATGAGACATTTGTGCATCGCTCTATAAACAATTTACTTGTACACAGCGGGAAGAAGAAGATAGTATGCTTGATGTTCCATTAGATTATTATCAATCAGATGAATAATTTTCCAAAATTACTTATAACTTACACCGCCTCCATCATTTCCAATAGTACTACTTTTTTATTTGATGTAATATTTTAAACTCAACAAGACCACAACAGATCGTGGAATAGGCCTACTATAGAGCAGCGCGGGAGTTCACTATCGCATATCCGACGGCGATGCTTCAACTTTTTGTTGTATTTGCATATTTTTCTTAAAAGTTTCTCTTCCGAAATCATTTTTCATGCGATGCCGGTAAACGCGTTTAAAAAAATGAGCCAAGTACACTACCTCACAGCTGGGCGGAAACGTGTGCATATTAAGAAGAACACAACTTTTTCTACTTTTTGCATCGGTATATCTCCGAAATAGTGATTCAGGGAAAAAAGTGTAACATCAATTTTTGTAGGTAATTGCATGATAAACAATTTTGGTCTCACCTATTTCCATGATAAAAGTTACCGTTTAGCGAAAAAATGCAAAAAACTGAGTTTAGACTCATTTGACTTTGAATGTTTTTTTTAGTACACGTCGGATCAATGGGGCCTTTGGACATTTTATTTGTAATGGCGTTGAGAATTTATGAAAGGGTACCCCTATTTTTTGAGCTAATTTGACCGGGCTATAATAGAATTTTCGTTATTTAATTTTATGATTTAAAAATATAGTGTTACTGACAATTTATTTTTCAATAAAAACTTAGTACCTAGGAATATATATACAAAACTTAAATCTAAATAATAATATTATGTACAATTGTAAGAAAAAAGCAGGGAGCTCAAAGGGCATCAAAAAACTCGTCCACATCGTTGTCAACGGGAAACGTGCCCAACAGGCTGGCAGCATTGCCACGTTGTATGGCAATGCTGATTCTTTGACCTAAGAATAGACCAGCCTTCGGGTCACGTGAAGAGTCGACCAGCCGCTTGGCGATGTCACGAAAAACAATATGGGCACTCGGACCCCATGGCCCTAGAGTTTCCACCCCAAACGGCTCAAATATATAGCTTCCAAGAAGGTTATTATATTTGCGCCGTTTGAGGTTTTCGGCACCTGCAGCAGCCGCCTCAGCACAACACGTAGTGCTAGGAAGATGAGATGGCGCAAGGGTGTCGACACATGTTGCGTCCCACACCAGAGGCCTACCCAACTTCCAAGGGATTATGGTCATCCCATCTGGTCTCTTCCCATCGTCGCGTGCCAAGCCATTGGGTTCTAAAATAGCAGGCACCCCGGTGGTGGCAAGAGCACGACGGAGAATGTTTGATGTGTTACTGACTGTACATGAATTTGACAGTCTTATTTCCGACGTTCTAAAACAAAGACATTTAGATAATCAGTCATTTTGGGAAAAGGTGATTTTGATATTTGATCATTAGGAGATCAGTACAAAGGAATCAGTCCTAACAGACCAAAGGCAATGTGAAATTGTAAGCAATAGATACTCAGATACTAATCAAAAGAAAAATGAACTTGTGACTGAAAATTTTATAATTTTAATTAATAGTATTAACTAGGTTACTGAAACTAATCATAACAATAATTCTGCGTTTTCTCCTTTTTGACGGACATCATGATATTGAATAAGAAAAAAACCCAAAAGTGTTTTCCCAATTCAAGAATACAAAATATATCGATTATTATTGATCATAATTTTTGTTTTAGTTATTCAGGTACTGCTAAGTAAAATAACTATTTATTTACAGGGTAGCTGAAAACAGTCCTCTTGCCGCGTTAACACACCGCCTTGCTGTTTGCATACCCAAGCCATGCACTACACGTACGGCACTTAGCTCCTTCTTTAATAGCT
Source organism: Charanyca ferruginea (assembly GCA_947361185.1). Lineage (NCBI taxonomy): Eukaryota > Metazoa > Arthropoda > Insecta > Lepidoptera > Noctuidae > Charanyca > Charanyca ferruginea. The sequence goes on from OX376062.1 coordinate 6,524,208, forward strand.
CAGAATTAAGCTCAGTTATCAGCTTTGAGGAAACTTTCTGTCGCCTGCCTAATGACAAGCCATGGGTAGCTGGTGACTATGTGGCAATGTAAGTTGGTTTTAAATTGTTATTTTTTTTTTGTTATAAAGGGCTCCCTTTCTCTCTCTGGTCGATCCCTCAAGTCTGGGCATCGTGGAATTGCATGTGGAGCGGATGATCTGCCTCCACCGGTTTCTGTCCAACGCGTCTCTTAATTATAACCGTAATAAAGGGCTCATGGCTGGTTAAAAACCACACATGTGTATCGGCTAAGAGTAAGCTATGTTTGCAAAGGTCGATCTTTGGATAGGTCATTCATTTTTAGACTGAGACCCCTTCGTACCTCAAAAAGCAGGTTAAGCCATTGGTCCCGGCTATCATTCATAGCACTATAGGGACCGGGAGCTAAATACTTGAATTAAAAGTGGTATACGTGTAATATTCACTATATTTAGATAAGCAAACAGTATTACGCCTTTCTCTGACAGAGGCGGGCCCGTCAGTTCTTATGTCATATAATAACAACTATGCTCTAATCTATTCGATCTACACTTACATTTCTAGAAAGTTCCAGATGGTTCCGACGATGCCATATAGTTAAAGGTACCAGTATGCTAAATACATGTAACCCTTACAGTACCTACCTACTTTGACAGTCCTTATTGGTATTCAGAAGGACAAAAGACCAGTCTGATCACCAGTCTTGCCAAGGGGTATAGTGTTGCCCAATCACAAGATTGTTGAGGTTTGATAAGCCAATGCTTGTAGTCGTAGCCGTTAGCGGGATCGCTCGTGATTGGGTAATGATTCGTTGCATTATATCCAGCGAGTAACCAGTTCCTCGTCCTCCAGTCTGGATACCCCAGTAACGACCACCGAGACCATTGCTATCAACGAGTTAAGAAGAAGATCGACAAATAGGCTTTCCCTATTTTACATAGCACTTATTCTTAATTGAGTTATTTTTTAAATCTTTTTTACAAAGTTTTTGTTTATTTTCAGATCAATATTTTCTTTCATCGGTCTTCTCGTTTTGTTGAGTACCGCATACGACCTACGTCACCATGTTTTCGTCAAAAAAGGTAATGGATTATCTGATAAATTAAAAATTTATCACTAATACCTAATTTACGTTACCCTGCTCCAATACAAGGAAATTAGAATTCCCGTCTGCTGTTTCATGAAATCATCATTCGATGTCCACTCCGACTAAAGTACAAACGATTTTAAGAAAATGGTTAGTAGATACTTATACCCCGTTCACAATAAGATTAGACATAAACACAAACCTTTTTTACAGTCCCTTCAACCGATTTTGACTTATATTGCGTTAAAAAGGTTTTTGTAAATGTCTAATCTTATTGTGAACAGGGTATAAGTATTTAAATAATAAGTAGGACATTTCACCAAATTACTCATCTCATTGGAAAAAAGAATAAAGTATTAGGTAATGTAGCAAACTAGTAAAATATTTGTAAGTAGATGACAAACTTAGACTACTGATAGGTCTGCCTGAAATACCTATGTTACTTGGTTACATGTACTGTCGGTCAATTCTGTAAAAATCCTTCTCAGCCAATTTAGGTGAAGTGAGGGAGGCCTATGTCCAGCAGTGGACGTCTTTCGGCTGAAATAATGATGATGTTGATGAGCATGAGATGAGCTGTGTTCCCATCAATTTACAAACAGAGATTTTACCGAATACTATAAACCTTGCCGAATACGTAAACGACTTCTAGATTAGTCTTGTAACTATTCTGTATGTTTGGCTATTATACTCCGGTCACAATAAGTTTAGACATTTACACAAACCTTTTTTACAGTCCCTTCAACCGATTTTGACTTCTATTCCGTAGTATGTTCCGTTCCGTTAAGGATGACATTAGAAGCAAAAAAATGGTTACAATAACAACTGTGTACTGCAGTTGCCATTTGTCATGCTACCAACGCAATATAAGTCAAAATCGGTTGAACGGGCTGTAAAAAAGGTTTGTGTATATGTCTAATCTTATTGTAAACGGAGTATAGGTATATGGCAAAAATGCGTACGATACAGTTGAAGTAGATTTTGAACTTTTCCATGCACAGTTTTCGTAAATTACCAATACCAATGTTATAAAGTGGTAAAAATGTTATTTTTCCGGGTCCGATTACTGATAGAAAGATAAGTATAAGTATTAGTACTGGTAGTAATAGTAGTATTGGCACAGTATAAGTATTATTGTTACTACTATTGGCATGTGTCACAGGATATATTTTTTTTATTATCAAATAGGCTTGCGTTTGACCACAATTCACCTGATTTTATGGTATAAGTACAGTACGGTCAACGTATCTTGGCGAGTCTGAAGTTAGCTGTTTGGCTGCGTAATGGGACTTTTAGGAACGAAATTGCCTACTGCGCAGCTAATCGGCTAACTTCGGACTCGCCAAGATACGTTGACCGTACTGTACTTGATTTCCCCATGCACACGTGCGTGCATGCATGTCACGGGCGAAAGCTAGTATAATAAGTATAGGCTAATTAGAAGCAACCACAGATATCTATGGAAGCAACTAATATGCTGCAAATGAAAATAGGTAGGTTCTAGGTATCGCGTGATCTTAAAAATCATGTCTGTGTTGTGATTATCACGTTTATATTGTATGTTTACAAAGCTAGTAACGTCACGATAAATCACTGATAACGCTGTTTCTAATTCACCAATCTGAATATATTTTGAATTTTATAATCTTTATAATTTTATAACTCACTACTGGAATTAAGCGTTTTTGTTATTTTATAGATTAAACGACGACGACGTATTGATTAAATCCGTATTAATCATTGATCACTTCCGTACCTACTAAGTAGCAATAACGTCCCGGTCAAGCACGGCAACAATGCATTTAGGTAGGTAAATATTATAAATATAATTTTATTAATCATTCATTAAATTTTTGCCTTCAACACGATAACGTCACAGATTCCAATTGATGCAATTGCTGATGTTTTGTTAAGATATTGGAACTGCAATCATTGGGCCGTAATTAACCACCACCAGGAAGTTTAATCTATATGATTGAAACACACTTTGCGTTAATAATTCGTGTATAGTAGGTATATAAAGTTATATTAACGGAGGAGTTATATTAGAGGAACTCGTGGCTAAGTTAAAGTCATACAGATCGATCGGCCAAAGGTTAAGCTACGCTAGCCGCGGTCGGTCTGTGGATGGGTGACCATCCCTTTCATACCGAGTTCCCTCCGTGCCTCGGAAAGCACGTAAAGCCGTTGGTCCCGGCTGTTATTTGTAAATCTTTGGCAGACGTTACGGGTACTCAGAAGTCAGAAAGTCTGAAAATCATTCTTACCAAGGGGTATCGTGTTACCCAGTAACTGGGTTGTGGAGGTTAGACTGGAAGCCGACCCCAATACACTTAGGAAAAGGCTAGGTAGATGATGATGATAAAGTTATATTAAACCTATTGCCCCGCGGGGTGTTCAGTCCAGAATAGCCCCAACCCATTTCGTCCTGAGGGTGTCCTAGAAGGCGACTAAGAGAAAAGTTAAGTGTATACAACCTCACTACGATCCCCAAGAGGCCTCCTAAGCGTGGGAATTTTGGCAACCTCCTTCACCCCCCCTGTGGGGTTGGCCTTTATTGAACAGTGGACGTCTTCCAGCTGATGATGATACCTATTGCATTTTATTAGTTTCTACCAGTGTCTTCGTTGCGTCTTCCTACATAGGAAGACGCAACGAAGACACTGGTTAAGCTAGACCAATATCTATATAGTGTCAAATTTCAGCCAATTCCATGCCGTCTAAGCGTGAAAGAGTACCCAACTAACACCCTTTCATCCTCACAAATTTTCGCGCTTATAACAGCGTTATCGACGTCTTGTCATTACAAGTAGCCATTTGTAAATTATTTCTAATTACAAATAGAGTTATCATCATCATCATCAGCCTGAACACGTCTACTGTTGAACACAGGCCTCCCCTATAAGGGGGGGGGGGGGGGAGCCATAATTCTCACGCTTGGCAGGCGTCTTGGGGATCGCGGGAAGTTGTTAAGCACACAGAAGCCGCTGCTGCCCGACTTCCAGATTTTCCCTTAGTCGCCTTCGGCGACACCCTCGGGATGAAATGGGGGGTGCTGTTCTAGCCCGGACACCCCACGGGGCATATTACTAGTTTCTACGGTTTAACGGGGAATAGAGTTATCACTTAGATTTAATTTCACAAAACTTTCACACGTATTACAAGAATTCATCCGAGGAAGAAAATTGATGTCTTACAGTTTTTGTATGATCAATCTGTCAACAATTTAAAATTTATTCGCAGGTTAAGATTTATATACTATAGTTTGGTTAAATCGACCCCTAATAAAATAACGTTTAAAATGACAAAAATTTCGTTTCCAAAGTTCTTATGGCAATTTTATTTTCTTTACTTAGATCCCCAAAAACCAACACAAGTCAACAAGCTGCTCCTTGCTTTCTCTGTTTATACAAATACTCGTCGTCTCGTCACATATACTCCAGTTCCTGGGGCCTTGGAATGTTTGGACGGCATTAGGTCTTTTGCCATGATGTGGGTCATTATTGGACATTCATTTGGAACTCAACCAGCAACTGGACTTATGGCAAATATGATAGATGTCTTTGAAGTAAGTGTTTTAAGGCTGCTCCACACTTTATTGTATCGATGGTACTAAGATTTTATGTTTGTAAACACAAACATAAAACCTTAATATTAGTTGTTTCATATAAAAAAAACTTTTCCAATCAAAAAGTATTTAAAAAATATTCGGAATATTATATATTATTATGGATCGTGTTCCCCGAAAACTGGATTGTGGAGGTCAGATAAGTAGTTGCTTCATGTAAAACTCTGGTACTCAACTGCATCCAGACTTATACTGTAAGCCGACCCCAACATATTTTGAAAAAAAGCCAGGCAAATGATGATTTTTAAAGGAAAGATGTTAATGAACAAATCTTACTTAAAATGTATTTTGTTCATTCCAGTGGATGACCTCATTAAAGTCGGTTTGGATTACTGCAGCTCCAATCACAGTGGACACTTTCTTCATGCTGAGTGGACTTTTAATAGTATATACTACAGCCGGAAAATTAACTAGCAGTAAGTACTTGTTCTTTTGTTTTTTTGGGGAGCTCCTAATTGATATCCTCCGTATGGGTAGAACAGGTTGAGTATTATTGACGCCTCTTACTGGGTCCAAATAATGTACCAACCATTTCATTTATTTCAGTAAAATTACTCAAGAATCTCCATCTTTTTTATCTCAACCGCCTCTTGAGAATGTTTCCTGTGCTTGCTACGGTGGTGCTTCTCCAAGCTTCTATATTAAACCGGGTTGCTGATGGTCCACTTTGGAACGTAGTTATGGCTGAAACACACAAATGTAGAGTTTATTGGTGGTCCACGCTATTGCATATACAGAATTATGTGAATCCGTCCAATTTGGTGAGTGACTAATGGAGTACAGTTTGCAATGATCTTAATCCAAGACCTAGCCTTCAAAGTATGTCTTAAAAAAGGGTTTGTCAATTAGTCACGAAGACGACACGACATGACAGATATGAAGATTATATGGTGATATGCAGTTTAATCTAGGTGTAAAAGGCAGACAAACTAACGTAGTATCACACGTTGTAAGAGGTCTATGGTCAGCAGCACATTAAAGAATAATGAAAATGTATAAACGAGTTGCGCTAACCCCAAGTAGCATGGAATAAGGGCAGGAAGATGATGATGATAACAATGAGGATGATGATGATGTTTGTTTGTTTGTTAACGATATATTATAATCTATTCTAATATTATAAAGCTGAAGAGTTTGTTTGTTTGGTAGAACGCGCTAGTCTCAGGATCTACTGGTTCGAATTGAAAAAATCTTTTTGTGTTGGATAGTCCATTTATCGAGGAAGGCTATAGGCGAAGCCGGGTCAGGTCGCTAGTATTACATAAAAAGCTGGTCATTCTTGAGTAATACCTGTCCTACAATATCTCGTTTGTGTTTTAGTGTATCTCCCACTCCTGGTACCTTGCTATAGATGTACAGCTCCACATCCTCTCGCCTCTCGTGCTCGTGTGGGTGCTGACAGGCAAACGACGACTTGCTTGGTCAGCGCTTGTTGGAGCACTTATAGCAGTACTCGCCGCTGCTACCACTTATAACTTTATTAAAAAGTTTCCTCCGGGAACTAGTGTACCTTCGTAAGTATTTGATTTTTTAGCCAAATCGTTTTAATTGATAAACAGCAAAACTAAGACTAAATGAAAAATGTTTCAATATTACCTTGCATGGTATAATGGCAAATGAGAGTAGTTCTTCGTCAGATTCCTGACGTTGTCATGTAAATTAAACTTTTTTTGTATGTAATGAATTCTTTATCTCTTTAAATACATCTATCCTGTTTTCATCTTTTTTCAGACGCCAACAAGATTCCGCGTATTTTATAGTTTACTACTATGTTAACACGTTGACGAGAGCCTCTCCCTTCTTCGTTGGATTAATATTTGGGTATATTCTTCATCTCAATCGCGGGAAGAAAGTTGTTATACCATTGGTAAGTACAGTGGCTATTTATAAGTTGTTCTGTTCGCAGAACCCAGAGTAATGTCCAGAATTAAAGACATCTTCTAAAATGCAAATTAGTTAAAAGTTGATTAAGTACTTGCCTTTAAACCGTTTTATCTTTCAGTTTCCAGCAACACTTCTATGGGTCTGTGCGTTAACAGTTTCCTCGTTAATCGTGTACACTGCCTACCCTATCATGCAAATGGATTGGGACAACGAAATAGCTGACGGCATGATCAATTCATTTATGAGACCAGCATGGGCCACATTTGTAGGATGGCTTATATTTGCCTGCGTGCATGGATATGGCGGTATGTGTCATCTACAGCAACCGTCATTGTATCATTATAAATAGATAATGTATTATGTGTCGATTTAAAAATGGAATGTTTACATTGTTTTTTGATAAAGAACTGATTGATTCCAGGCCCCATCAACTGGGTGTTATCTCTACGAATGTGGAAGGTTATAAGTCGTCTATCATACGCGATGTACCTGGTACACTACCCTATGATGTTTCTTGTCAACTCTATGCCAGTCGCCCCTAAATATTTTACGTTTCAATACGCAGTAAGTACTACCCAATCGTTATTAATGTGCAAGATGCTTACTTTATAAAAGTATCATTCTACATTTTTATGACGAACTTCATTAGTATCCTTCTTCGTCTAACAAATATGTTATGCTGGTACTTTACTTGACATATTTCGGGTATATTTTTAAAAAGGTACCCAATTAGCAACACAATTTTTTGGACAAATACCTACGTCTGAGTGAAATGCCACAATATTGAAAACACTTGACACACACACTTGATTGATATACACTTGTTTCACACTAACATTTTTCTCTCCTTTATACGATACAATTCCCTGTTTAGCTTTCTTACGTTTCCCACACCCATTCATCGTTTCTTTTGGTCTTATTTTTTTTTATAGAACTCAATTTATTCTCAAAAATTACTATAAAAATCAATTGTCCTTGACTGTTGGAGAAGTTTAATTTTATAAGCGTTACGGGGTTATGGTACACGATTGAATAGATTTATGCATTTTCATTTCGAACGGTAAATAATTACTTACACAAAACCTCTGTTATCCAGTGCCCCCTACCTATTCTATACGAAATTACTATATTATGAAGGGGTCGTCGTAACAAAGATACTGCTCTGTTTCGCACTCTTGCTCTTTTAGTCTCTGTCTCTCTAGTTCACCTTGTATTAAACAGATGTCGCTGTTCAAAGATTTGCCACAGTTGATATAGTGAACTTAAAAAAAATATTTTTATTTGTTTCAGATATACCAGTTTTTAGCTGATTTGTCACTAGCGATATTAGTCGCGTTTGTAGTGACTGTTATGATTGATTCGCCATGTTCTGTTATCGTTAAATATTTTATGGGTGGAGGTAAGTTTTACTCGTATGTCCTAACTTATTTTCTCTCAACCCAAGCTGCTGACAAATTGATTGGGCTTATAAGGAAGTATTATTTATGTAGGTAATTCCCTAGCAGATAATCGTCCTACCCAACACTAGTATTAGAACTTAAACTGGCTAAGATACTAGGCTACCTACGACCACTAAGCAAATGAAGTTAAAGTCACAAATATACGAGATTGTTGACATAATTAAGTACCTACCTATATATTTTTTCTATTTCTTACAGGAGTAAAGAAACCTGAAAACAAGAAGTAGTAGAAACGAAGAGAAAGACTTGAAGAAGACAAATCTAATATTAGTAAATCTCGGGTACCTAACTTTTGAAAATATCTTCGAATTCCAAAATTAGGTATATCATGACATTATCGATAAAGAGAATAATGATGTAATATAATAATTAAAGTTCTTATGTACATAAGTGCTCAGACGCTGATCGCTCACTCAGTCACATTAGTACACCGCCTTGGAGTGTGCCAAAGAGCAATGGAGCGCAGCATTCTGGATGTAAAAAGAACAGGCATAATACGAAAAACCCCTGTGCTCTCCAAAACGGTAATCATAGACATGGACAAAAAGGCTGCCCAGCTCAAATGAGATTGGGCGAGTTACGCCAGCCGCATAATATGCACGTTGACCGCTAGGCAAAGGCCTTCACGCAATGAGTGTCTGGGGATGATCGAGCGAGCGGTGATCAGCAAGTGTTGGTTCAAGGCGGGGCGCAAGAAAAGAATACCTGGAAAGACTCGGGAAAGGCCATGACAGGCTAACGAAAAAAAAAATATAATGTATACAATGGGAATGAGACACTTCAGGAAACCAAAAGTTACAGGTTTTTTCAATAATTACGATTTTTTTAAACTGGAACCTAGCATCTTTGTGGTGCTCACTTTCGAGAGTTATTGAAGGTCAAACTTCCAACTTTTTTATGTTAATTTTCATTTTTTAAACTGCATTCTAACTAATCTTTAAATACTTAACCGTCTCTCTACTGCATACATTCATAAGTACAATGTTTTACGTGCGTTAAGCACTATCAACAATGATTTTAAATGAAAAGACAACAATATTACACCACAACAACAAAATACCTATAACACAATAGATACAACACACAATATTTGTATGGCCTACAAATAGTTGTTCCGGGTCTACCTGTTTTTGTATGTGTATGTTTGTAAATGTACCCACAACACAGGAGAAATTTCTAGTGATGAGCCAACGTTTTTTAAAAAAGAAAGAAAAAATTGTAATTTCCCATCAATTTTTTTTCTAATTGTTACTTATTTTGATGATCATGTGGTATGTGACATGCGCGGTTAACGACTACGTGATGTATGTTTATACATCACGTTCATAATGTGGATATAGGAGAAAATAATAAATATTGCTATAATTGTGTGTGTGAATTAATCCATATATATTTTTTTTAAATACTCAATGTTACGTATGTCTTCTCTGTATAGAAGAAGCTTGTGCCCACGCTTGTGCCCAACAGTGGAGCAATAATAGAAAGAAAGAAAGAAAGAACAGTTTTGTAAGTTTTGATTTGTAAGAATATAGTACAATAAGGTGTTGTGCTTGTCATGGTCTCATCCATTCTACTATTTCTGGTGTACAAATATTTTCTTATAACTAAAATTTAAACAATATTTATAATGATTTATCACTCAGGAACTCGTTTGTTGAGTAGTAGCATTTATTAAGTAGTAAATCAAAGAGTTTGCGCTTAAACTTGCTTAAATTAAGGCATTTTAAGCCATTTGGTAATTTATTATAAATTTGAATAGCCATACAGTAAGAATTAATACTGTACATTTTGGTGCGTTGATAAGGGATATGTAATTTATGAGGAAATCTACTTATTCTGTTAGTGACAGCTGTGTTTTTTTTTTGAAGATAGAAGTGTTTGTATACAAATAAACAAGTTTCATAAATGTACAGACTTGGTAATGGTAAAATACAAGGTTTTTGAAAAGCGGTACACAACTGTCTAAGCACTCTGCTCCACTAATTGCTCTCACACACTTTTTTTGTGCCCTGAATGCTCTGATTAGATCAACCGAGTTGCCCCATATGACTATTCCATAACGTAAAACTGAGGAAACGTATCCATGATATGCGCAAAGGGTGGCATTGAGTGTGGTGATTAGCCGGAGTCTGTTTAACACATATACGTATAGGCTGTTATTATTATACAACTGTCTAAGATATTATTATTTGTATTCATGTAAAACTAAATAGGTACCATGCACGTGCAGCGTACATGATTTAGATTATAAGTCCAGACTTATGATTATAATGTGATAAATAAATAATTATTTAAGAATAATTTATGTTATTGTAGTACTTAGGTACTTTACAAGTGAGTTTTATTTTTGGTAGTTCTTGCAATCCCTACATCGTGGAATTACTTCGAACTCGAGCATGATTTGTTCTTTTTTATGGGACAGGCCCTCCACAATATTCTTAGACCACTGCAACTCCTGTAAGCCACGATCAACAGTGGCAACCAGATGAGCGTCGAGGCAATGATGCCGACAAGGCCCGGAGAAAGGATCATTTGGCTTGAATCCCGCAGGGAAATAAATCAAAAAACAATAGCGGAAAAGTTATACGACTTGCATGTTGACTAACTTAAAGCTTTTGACAGTCTTAGGTAGAACAAATAACTTTTTTAATACTCATTGGTAAAACGTTTATGATTACCATCCGAAATACCACATTATTATTTATCAAATCTATCTATAGTAACTAAAATAGCTCTGTTATAGAGAAGGAAAGTGCATAATTTCTCATTTTACTTTAAAGGTGTACCTCAAGGGTGTATTCTGATCCCTGTGCAGAATTTTGCAAAACATCATAAATGGTGTAATATTTTCGTAAATAAAACAAGCCTCAGAGATAGTCACATTTTAATACTATTAATTGTAATCCGGAAATCGTAAAAATAAATCGTTTAAAATTGTATAGTAAATAATTATTACCTTGTATGACCGGATAGACTACTATCTTTTTTTGTAGGTATTAATATTAATCCTTAAACTTGATTCACTCGGCTTCACCGAACTTTGTGATAACGAGAAATAGTTTATGGGATTAAACAAATAACAACAAAATGTTTCTCATTAGATAAGCGGTAGTTTTTTGGGAAAATCTAATCATAGTAGATAAATAAAAGATTTGTACTAAGTATGGCGGAATCTATAACTTTTGATAAATATATTATCATAATTTGATAGGGAAACCTATGGTGTTTGATAGATAAAATAATACCAACAGATTAACAGGCGGAAGTAGTACACAAATAATAATAACAATGTAGACGTTTTTAAATTACATTAAACTTTACTTATAGATTTTGAATATAATATATATGCGTAGCTGAATTGAATCAGAATCCTAATTTTAGCAGTTTATTCGAAGTATTGAAATTCGGAATGTCTTTTTCGGACCGAGAACCCATCGAGCATTTGATTCTTCGAACATATAAAAATCGGAAAACAAACAAATCGGAATTACGACATTCGGTAAAATAAGTTTCGTGATTTTAAATAATAAACATTGTAATTCTTAGGTATTATAAAATTCGGACTTTTGAAAATCGGAATATCGAAATTCGGAATAAAATATTTCGGAATATTTGGGTTCCCATCTATGTGTATGTGTGCCCTCTTTTAGCTAATTCAGCCGTTTAGGCATGAAAGAGTATCAAACATTCATCCATCGTCACAAACTTGCGCATTTATAATAATTGTAGTAGTTCTTCCCGTCACTTCGTCCATTAGTGTAGGTACTCGTATCTTTTGTTTTCACTTTATTAGTAAAACATTTTTTGTAATCGGTCTAAAGATTACCTTCTACGTACGTAGGTAAAGTTCGTTTTCTTTTTGTTTGTTCACCCTTAACAGAAAATATCGGGTGCGGAAGTTTATTACCTGTTTTATATTAATCCATCCACATTTCGCCATTTGGCATTTTGCAAGTTTAAGTCCTACGTGATAGGAGGTGAGTCAATTTTCGTCTACCGGGAACAAGTCTAGACAACAGCCCTGACTGATACTCTGAAATCCCTACAGGAAAAACCCAGTATCACTTTACACGACCTGAAAATCGAAACGTAATTACCTATAACGAATTAATCATTTTTTATCTCTGTTGATATTTTTAAAATTTGATAAATCTGTTCACGACTACTAAGTATTAATGTATTTATCATAGTACTTGACTAAGGAATTGATTAGTACAATCTTATCAGTATTATTAATTTAGTAGATGTAGGTAATCAATTAAAACAGAACTAATGAAATCTTAAAATTATCGTTCAGTGAAGCATACGAAGTCTGCCCCTGCAGTTGAAAGTATTATGTGAAAAAATTTAAAATGAAGTCTATATATTTATTATTTTTAATAAGCATTTTTAGAAATGGGAATATTGTTAATGCCCATGCTGGCATGGTCGTTCCCGATTATAAAAATGTTTTCGATTTGAATCTCTATGAATCTGTGCTTGATCCCCAATTATGTGAAGAACAAATTAGATATATGCAGGAATATGAAACGGGACTTTTATTTGAATGTAAGTATCTTTAACTAAGTTGATTTTAGGTCTGCTCAAATGAGCCAAACCATAATCTTGCAATCAGTCATCACCATCATAATTATTGGCTGGAAGATGTCCACTGTTGAACAAAGGCCTCCCCCATAGAACGCCACTACGAGCCGTAACCTGCCGCTTGCATCCTCGGGTTGTCTTCAACCCTATCGATGATCGCTTCTCTCAATCAGTACGTTAAACTAATTCGATATGCCGAATGTGTTACATCCAGCAAAAACAGTTCAAGGTGCTCCAAAATTTATGCTTAGAATAGATATAAAATTAATCAGCGTAAAATATGCAAAATCATTGCAATTACTTGGAAAATTGGGAGAAATAATATGTGAAAGGTTCGATTTGGTGGAATTAAATCCAGTTAGTGTCAGATGTGTAGACGCTGCCTATAGAAACGCCGCATAGAGATTGAAGATCGATATCATTAGAAAACCCCCTGTTAATATATCGGTACTAATTTCTGGTCATGGTTTATCAGAACTTAATACAATTATAATCGTTAATGCTTTAAGGTGTCAACAATAATTGGTGGTCATTTAGTGAAAAAATGTTGCTTTTCAAAAATCAGAGGGTTAAATCTTATATTTTTAAAAATTGACATCAATCTGCATGTTCTCATGCTGGTTAAATATAACATCAGCTTGTTAGTTAACCTAGAAAGAAAGCAATCCATAATAATGTAGGGAGTAGGCAGATGACTGCAAAACAATTTTACAAAGCATATTAAAATTAATTTTCAACGCTAGTCGTAACTGGTGCCCCATTTCTCTCTTTATTTTACACAAAAGTATAAACGAAACTACCCGATTGAATTATATATTTTTTTATTATAAGCTCATTGAGTAGGTAGCTTAGCTTAGTTTGTCTTACATTAGTTCAAACCACTACATCCCAATCTTGACTCTTTTCTTTTGTTTTTCTTTTTTACAGTCCTGGATGCTGGCGTCCGGACACCAAGAGGAGTGTTAACTGGAAACGACGCAGATCTCGGAAACTACTTTCAATGTTTAGGCATCCACAAGCAAATATCAAACTCAGTTGTTGAAGGAAAGTATTGCATGATAAACCTGCCATTAAACCAAGGTTTGCCGAGTTTGCCATCAACACCAACATGGCCTGACTTTACGTTGCCTGATGAATGGCCTGATATTACATGGCCTGGACAAAACCCAAGAAAATTTAGGGTTAATGAGGAAGCTGTAAAGCGTTCGAGACAGTACCAGTTAGCGGCGGCAGGTTATGAAGAGTTTATTGGAGCAACAAATAATGGTTTTAGCAGGTAATGAGCTTAGCATGTTGCTAATCTATACTTCTACCTAATATTTAGAACAGATAAAATTGTTTGTTTGTAAAAGGTAATCTCTGGAATGGTACGGTCACCAAAAGAGATAAGTATCCATGTCGCCGGAAATAGTTGAAGTTTACTTAGAAATCGATGGGTTTTTATGAATAAAATAAAATACAATTAATAGAGAATAAACAGTTCAATGAATTAATTAAATTTTATTAGAAAGCCTCCATTGGTTTCTAAGAAATCTTCAACTATTCCCGACGTCATGGATACTTATCTCTTTTGGTGACTGTACATAATTTGATTACGAAATTCCTTCACTGATTGAAAGCTACCGTAGCTTGCCAAGTATCATAGGATACCTGTTATGGTATCCTTATGTCCGCAACTCCACGTCACAGTGCATTCACAAAATACGCGCTGAGACGTGGAGTTACTGGTATCCTTGATTTCCGAGTGGACAAAATCGCTGACAGAAGTATAAAACCACTTATTCACATCATACTGTCATCCTACTACTGTCTTTATCTCTTAATAACCCCTCGTTTACACCAAACAAACAAGTATATTACATGTTTTATACACAACTTGTGTAAAACATGTCCAATACTTGTCTTGACACAACTTGTCTTAAACTTGTAGAATACATGTATTATACATATTTTGTTTTATCTTTTGTAGAGACCGGATTAAAAATAAGTATTTGCACAACAAGTATAATACATTTTTTTTCTAAAACAAGTTTTATACTTGTATTTGAGTGTGAACGATATTACAGACATTGCATAAAACTTGTAGAAAACATGTAGGTATTATACCTTTGCGTAAACGAGGGGTTAGACGTCATTATTTTTAATTAGTAAGTAGATCTTAATCTAGGAAGTCCGATAGTTGGTGATAAGTACGTCACTTTGCCAGTGAACAAAGTCCGTATCTACCATAGATATAATAAATACCTATGGTAACTAGGTACTTACTGATACTCCAAATCCGGTTTGTCTTTTTTCTGTATTTCAGCAAACTATACAAACAAACTTGAGACTTTGGTTAATAGTGTTCTTAGAATAGAGTGGCGATGACCATCAGTTTAGCACCATCAGTAGTTTCCACCAATTCCTGAAGCAAGCAGACCCCTGAAAAGCAAGACATGACAGATCTCCTATTGTATATGGACCACATTTACACTCCAATTGAATCGACTATTTGGAAATTTTCCGAATTTTGTCATGAATGCCAGTGCAGTCTTACGTATTGCTTGGCAAAGACCTTCATCATACATGCCACTACATTATGTATGCCTATAATTACATCGTGTTGTCCATTTTAGACTATTCATTTCAGTTTTTCTCACGATAGTAACAACACCGGCTTATTATTGCCTTACTGCTGAACATAGCTCTGTTCTCATACAGATTATGCAAGAGCATTGGTCACTACGTTTACTTAGGACGTATTGGTGATTTCAGGTTCCTTCACGATAAGATGTAGATTCAACTTCAAACATTTTCTTACAGAACAGCTGAAGCTTCGCCTCTTAATGATCTCTCCTTCCGTCTCGGTACTTGCATACCCAAGACATGTACACCGCGCCAGGCAATGCAAGTCCTATTCAATACCACGGAGACAGCCGTTAACTTCGAGGAGTCCTACTGTCGTCTGCCTAATGACAAACGTTGGGTGGCTGGAGAATATGTTGCATTGTAAGTACCTATTTTCATAAAATATTTATAATTTCTTCTTTTGTTTTCTTAATTAATGTCGTTGGGTAGAAAACCAGCTGACGTTAAGTGGTCACTACTGCGTATAAACATGCCTTTTCCATCTGAGAAACACAGTTGAAATGTTTTATATGTCTGTAATTACATCGGTATCCTTACCCTCTAAACCAGAACACAGCAATGCTACTATGTGGCAGTAATAGATATAGTTGTTGTACTTTTTGGACCACTTCCTTCACAAAGAGGTTCACTATTACTTATTCTATTCTACAATGTGTGAATACATATAATATGGAGTAGTTGCCGGGCGTTTATGTAGCATGAGTAACAGAGACAATGTTCTTTTAAGTCAAACTTTTTTTAAACCTGAAGTGGCATTTTACCACACCGAGTATGGGCGAGTCGTGGTGTAATTTGAATAGATATTTATATTAATAATTTGTATTCAGAACAAATTGTGTTTGTCATAAAAGCTGGGAGAAGCTCATGACTAAGTAAAAGCTGTATGGATGATGTCATGATGGGCTACGCAGGCCGCGGTCAGTTAGTGGATGGATGACCATCATTTCATACCGAGAATCCTTCGTGCTTCGGAAAGCACGTAAAACCATTGGTCCCGGTTGTCATTCGTAGATCTTAAACAGTCGTTATAGGTAGGAGAAGCTAGAAAATCTGACAATCAGTCTTACCAAGGAGTACAACGTGTTACTCAGTAACTGGGTTACTGA
This sequence comes from Charanyca ferruginea, assembly GCA_947361185.1. Taxonomy (NCBI): domain Eukaryota; kingdom Metazoa; phylum Arthropoda; class Insecta; order Lepidoptera; family Noctuidae; genus Charanyca; species Charanyca ferruginea. Next base: position 6,540,604 of record OX376062.1, read on the forward strand.
GTAACACTGTAAAGCAGTCAGTCAGTCGGTCAGCTAAGCAGTTACTCTATGTAAAACACTGATAATCAGCATCTTCCAGCCGACCTTAACATAGTTGTTAAAAGGCTAGACAGGACCCCAAATTTCAAACTTTGTCAGGCAATATCAGTAGTCCGGTAGACAGTAAATCGGTCGCACGCACGTTTGTCACTCAGTGTACATCTATAGTTTGACCGTGGTTCTCAAAGTTAATACTCGACATGTTTACGTGCAAGCGTTGTGAAGTTGAATGTAGGGACGGTGTGAAATGCGTAGCATGTTTGGGCCAGTTTGACTTTCCATGTGCTGGTATTACTGAAGGTGGCTGGCGTAAATTAGGGGATAGAAAGAATACATGGAAATGCAGCAATTGTAAATCCTTGGCAGCATCCAGCCCTCGCCCCGCAACTATAGCTGCAGCCAGTCCTGCAACGGCTGACATGGAGGCTATTATGTCAGAGCTGAAGGCCCTCTCTGCAAGGATGGACACCTTGCCTACTTTAATAGAGAATGTAAAGGCTATTCAATTGGAGTTAGTGGAACTTAAATCAATCAGATCGGAGTACTCGAGTCTAAAATCTGGCGTCGAGTTTCTGGAGCACTCTGTAGAGACATTAAATACCAAGGTGTCTGACTTAAAATGTGAAGTGGAGTCCTTTAAGAATGCCAAGGAGGAGATGTCAGCTCTATACGATCGTTGCACAAAACTTGAAGATCTACATCGTGAGACCGAGCAGAGAGCAAGGTTGAATAATATCGAAATCAAAGGTGTTCCAACAACCGATTCGGAAAATTTATTCACTTTAATGACCATGATAGGCGATATTATTGGCTGCAGTATCCCAAAGGAACAAATAAACTTCATTGCGAGAGTGCCTATGCGCGGCAACGACCACAATAAAAATATTATCTGTTCAGTGCACAACAGGTACGTGAAGAATGACTTTGTGGCCGCAGCAAAGAAGTATAAGTCTAAAATAACGGCAATCAAGTTGGGGCTGCAGTCGGATAATGTCGTTTACGTCAATGATCACCTGACGATTGAGAACAAAATGCTGCTGAATAAGACTAAGAAGCTTGCTAAGGAACGTGGTTTTTTGTACACTTGGGTGGTTGGCTGTAAGATTCTGATTAAGAAAAACACTACGTCACCCACTCATCACATCAAAACGGAACAAGACTTAAAAAAATTTCTTCTTTGAAACTTTTCAGCGGTCATTGCCTCACGGTCTATTTTAGTCTTTCATGTACCAATTTTTTTGCGTTTATTATTTTTAGGTAACATATCCGGTCGATCTGCTAACACACTATTATTGATTGTGAAGTCTATAAGTTTAAGTTTGAGAAACACTTTTGTTAATTTTTTGTACGCATTCCATTCTCACCTGCCTTTTGTTCTCTTATCGCTCAGCGTCCCCTATTCATTAAACTCATTAGGCTACGATTATTGCTATTGTAAACGCTTTGCAATTGCAAATAGGGACGAGATCTGCTTATATATGGAGTTCTGTATTTATATTTTTTGCTTTTACGTAAATTTTTATTTCTACATATTGAATACAATTCTTTGTGCTCGTTTTATTGAATCTTACTTATTGAAGGTAGCATTTTTTTTGTTTTACCAGCACTTGTTAATTATGCTGACTTTCATTGCTTATAGTTCTTACTTAAAACAGAGGTTGAATGTATTTTATTCTCTTATTTTACCAATTATTATTCTAGTGTTGCATTTGATTTATTATGGCACCAATTAGTATCTATTATCAGAACGTTCGAGGGCTACGGACAAAAACATCTGTTTTCTATAGAAATGTTTGTTGTAATTCGTTTGATGTTATTTGTCTTACAGAAACTTGGCTTATAGATGGTATTTGTGATAGTGAATTATTTGACGATAGATATTTTGTATGGAGACGTGATCGAAGTTACTCTCACACTAACCAAACTATGGGTGGGGGGGTCCTAATAGCCGTTCGTCGTGAACTTGTTACGGATGCCCGTAATGAATGGTGCTCGTCTGCCGAAGATCTGTGGGTTACGCTTTCTTTACAACAAAGTAAACCTAAAATAACATATAGAATGCACGTATGTGTTGTTTATATATGTACTCAGCAATCGGGTAACCCTTTGATGGTACAACTACATAACTTTAGTGCTAACTTGAGCAATATTATTATTAAACATCCCGCGGATAAGTTTTTGATTCTCGGTGACTTTAATCAGTCAAACATTGACTGGCACGCTGTTGCGGATGGTGGGTATCTGTCTCCTAGTAACTTGCACGGCCCTGTTCAGACTAACTTTTGTGATACTCTCAACGCCTGTAACTTGCTACAGTACAATTCTTGGCGTAATGTGAACGATAGAATTCTTGACCTCGTATTGTCTAACAATGAAGTTTCTGTCACTTGCAGCTCTAACCCTTTGGTGCATGAGGATTCACACCATAAGGCCCTCTGCATCTCTGCTGACTTTATTCAACTTCATCAGTTGCATTCGCGGCCTCGAGTTAAGTTTTTGTATGCCCATGGGAACTATGACATTATAACTGAAGAATTGATCGCAAGGGATTGGTCATTTGAGTTAAACACTAGGCCATTGGAAGAAGCTGTCAAGTTCTTTTATGATATTATTAACTTGCTCCATAAGAAATATATCCCTTCTAAAATTGTTGTGCCACGGAGTAGGTATCCCCCTTGGTACAAAAGCCCTCTTATTAAAATAGTTAAAGAGAAGGCTAAATATCACTCAAAGTACAAAAGGTATGGAAATATTTCCGATTATCAATCTTTTGTTACTTTTCGTCTGCGAGCTAAGGATCTGGAGAGGGAAATGTTCGATAAATATATTGCAAACGTTGAATTAGCAATTTCTAAAAATCCAAGGGCCTTTTGGACTTACGTCAAATCGAAACAACAAGCCAATTGTTATCCGTCTGTTTTAAAATTAGGTGAAATGTCATCTAATGATGGAGAAGAAATATGCAATATGTTTGGCGACTATTTCTTTTCTAACTTCCTTGAGCGCAGCCAGGGTGATGAGTTTTTATCTACTGAAGGAATGGATCAACCAGGTGAGCAATGTGCTGGTCTCTTGTCAGATATCAGCTCTATAAATGTGCGAGATGACGAATTATATCGGTTGCTCAAACAGGTGAACCTTAATAAATCTGCAGGCCCTGATAACATTTCACCTATTTTTATATCAAAATGTGCCAAGGGTCTGACCGTTCCATTGACAATATTATTTGAGCGGTCATTCAAATTAGGTGTAGTGCCTATAATCTGGAAGTCGGCGTATATAACGCCGATACACAAAAAAGGCCCTAAGAACTGTGTAGACAATTATAGACCCATTTCTAAACTGTGCGTGTTTGCCAAAATCATGGAAAAAATCGTACACAGTCAACTTTCTTCTGCACTAAAATTAAGTATGTCTGAACACCAACATGGGTTTTTGAAGGGTCGTTCCACCACATCCAATCTTGTGGTTTGTGGCGACTATCTCACGGAACACATGTCTAGGGGTTCACAGGTCGACGTTATATACACCGACTACAGCAAATGTTTTGATCGAATTGATCACAGGCTCCTAATGCGCAAACTGTCCTTGGTTGGTGTGAGGGGTGACTTGTTCAGGTGGTTTTCATCTTACGTGGAAAACAGATGTCAGACTGTGGTGCTTAATGGCTACACGTCGCGAGCCATGTTCATTCCATCGGGTGTTCCTCAGGGATCCTTGTTAGGGCCACTTTTATTTAATATTTTTGTAAATGATATTGCCTTATGTTTCCTTAACTCTAAAATCCTACTATATGCAGATGATATGAAGATTCTAAGTCAAGTGTCGACCATTGAGGACTCGCGCCTATTACAGGACGATCTTGACCGGTTTCATAATTACTGTATGAGAAATAGGTTGGATTTAAATGTATCCAAATGCTATGTTTGTACGTTTTCACGTAAACCTAACCCTATAAGGTTTAATTACATGCTATCGAATACCTCAATTGTCAGAGTTACTACCATCAGGGATCTCGGAGTAACTTTCGACTCGAAGCTGTTGTTTGATGAACATGTTAATAATGTAGTCAACAAGGCTTCTAAAGCTTTGGGCTTTGTTTTTAGAATCTCCTCTGATTTTAAGAATATAAAAACCATGAAAATTCTTTACTGTGCATTTGTCCGTAGTCACCTGGAATATGCCTCGCAAATTTGGAATCCTTGTTATAATGTTTATATAAATCGCCTCGAATGCATACAAAAACGATTTTTAAGGTACATTCAATATCGATCAAGTACCTATCTCCCAAATTATACAACTCGATGTAAGAAATTCCATATTCTTCCCCTACAAGAGCGCAGAAAAATTGCAGATCTTTCGTTCCTATTTAGCATTTTGAATGGTTCTACTGATGTTCCTGAGCTGGTGGGCAGGATTGGACTTTGGGTACCGTCTGTGTGTCTTCGAAGACCACAACTCCTTCATGTACCTAGTACAAGAACTGCCTACAGGCTTAACTCATATATTATAAGAGCTTGTCGTACCTTCAATGTGGTGTGTCGGGATGTTGACCTGGACTTATTTGTGACTAGCATACAGAGACTAAAAATAAATATGTGTAACTATTTCTTTAACACAACTGCCGTATAAGGTAATTGTGTCGTGAACGCTTTTATATTAATTCTATGTACTGAGCTTTCCTTCTTTTTTTTTTCCTTTTTATTCCGCATTCTGTCTACGCGGATCTTTATATCTTAATATCTTGTACATGTTTATCAGTGGAAACTTGTAATTGGCCTTCATTTATATATAGTGTTGCTTACTCAGATGTACTAGCTGTAAGTTTTCTTAAAATTAATAAAATAAAATAAAAATAAAATAAATAAATATCAACTATGTCTATTAACATTTTTTTCTTTTTCAGTGCAATATTTGGCTGCTTCATTCTTCTCGTCGTGTTAAGTACAGCATACGATATTCGTTACAATATTTATCAAGAAAGAGGTAAAATTACCATTTAATGCCCTAATTAACTATTTGTTGCATACAGTTAAATTATCATACACTTATTAAATAATAATAATAATATTTATTCTATTATGATATATAGGGTGACTGGTAATAGTGTACGATACTTAAACACGTGATTGTGTTCATGATAACAAACAACTTTCCCGAAGAAATAATGTTTTTTGTACTGATTCACTTTTATCACAATAACACAACAGCCGTATGAAATCGGCCTGTGACCTAAAGTGAACCAGTACAAAAAAAAATTTCTTCGGGAAAGTTGTTTGTTATCATGAACACAATCACGTGTTTAAGTATCGTACACTAATAACCAGTCACCCTATATTGGTATTTTCGTATATTGGTATATTGTTTAGAATTCGAATTAAACTTCTCTCGAGTTGTTTTAAGCTCATTATGCAGCAAGGGCCTCATTCGAGTGGATTCAGTTTAATCTTTTGTAGATAGATATACCTCAAAATTAAAATCAACATAAAAACATATAAAACATTCAAAAATAATAGCCCACCGGTATTAAAAACAAGGTTAAGCTACAAGCAGTTAGGACTTCAGAGATAAGATCTTGATAGTACAAGCCGGGTCCAGAAGTAATACCTACCTTCTAAATAAAGCCTTTGATCCAACTGCTTAACGAGATCCTCAGGTGCCATTGGCTGTAATAACTATCGACACAATGATCGCTGACTCCACATTCCACATTTTGACAACCTAGCTCGCCAAATCAAGATACTTAATTTCCATTGCGGATTCACCATACCACTGGCCATACCCTTGTTGGGTATGGTGGGTCTAACACTATACCACTCACCTATTCCAAATTATTCATCAGCAGTAGAGGGGATCTGGCTTTAAAAGTCACAGTTTCTAACTTTTTTTTTCCTGGGTGAAAAATCCTCATGGATGTCCTCCGCCCTGGGGTGGGCGGAGGGGTCTGTCAGACTCTTACTGACTAAAAACTACCCCGGTGTTCCATCTCATACCTACGTCGGGGGTTGCGGGAACTGGAGAACCCCCGACAGTTTCTAACTTAACCTAACCCAAACGATTTTCGCAGTGGTATAGTTTTAGATCCACCATACCACCAGGGCCTCAAGTCTGCTATTACAATAGTGTCAGAATGGTCTATCATTGATTTCATAATTGTTGATTTTGACAAGTTTGGTAATCTACTAATATAATGGCGTCATTATGACTTTCCAATGGTCAACCAATGACACTCCATTGAAAGAAATGATATAGAATGGTAATCTCGAACATAATGACAAATTAATAACTGACTTAGTTTACGAACTTCTTACTACTTCAGATTGCTTATAAAACTTATAATAATATGTAAAAATATATATAAATGAAATCTGGCATGAATAAATGTTCAAATTTGTTGACAATGTCATTATAACACAATTCTATTACGAGACCATTGACCGACCTCTGATCGACCATTATGAATTTAGCAGATTACGAACTTTTAGCAAAATGACAATGGGATCGTGTTGGAATGACGAAACTATAAAAATAGCAGACTTGGCCCCCAGGTATGGTGCCAGTGCAGTGGTATGGTGGGTCCGCACCGATAATCTCCATTTAATGTTTTCAAAATGATACTGAAACGTATAATTTTATGTTTATTTCAATTGCTTTATTTTCATAACATGGACGACTTACTTTATCAAAATAATAATTAAACACTGAAAATAATTTGATAAACGAACTACCTACTTATGCCATTCCCATTTTATATATTTGCGTGTCTGTTGATTCACAAAGTAATCTATCACTAACACCTGTGCATTATCTTCTTAAATATTAAACTTTAGATTATATTAAATATGTTAAACGATAACATTGTTATAATTACATACTTATAATTAGTCATTTGAGCTCATTGTAAGTGAACTGCGTACTTTATCTAAGCCAACGGATTTTTTGTTTGTTTTTTTATCGCGCTAATCTCCGGAACTACTGGTCTCAATCTTAAAAATAATTTTGCCAATAGGACGCTACGATGTCCTTAAATCCTATAAACTATTATTTTTATAATAAAACATTGGTATCTTTAAGAAAAATTGACGTGGACGAAGTTGCGTAGCATCTGGCAATGTTATTGCAACACAATGAGGGAAGTTGAAAGTATAAGGCATACAAATTATAAAAGTCACCGTCATGTTAACCACGTTAAAAAATATTAATTAAAAGCAGTGGGATGAAGTCGATGTCGTACATAGACCATATCGGTCGTCATCGGCCGTTACCGGCCGATATACTTAACTAATGCTGTAGTAAGTATCACTTCACATTAATATCCACCTACTTAGCTAGATAACTATAATTGAAAATATATATCTATAAGTCTATTTTCCACAACCGTTATCCAATAGACAAATCAATTAAGATTTGTTTTTGCCATTTTTATCATTGATCATTAGACGATTACGATAATTTATAATACCTGTATAAATCTTAAAAGCAATGATGACCAATTGTAAAGTACTTATTTTGATAATAGATTCCAATGTTCATGCATAATTAATTTAACGGATACTAGGACAATAATTATTATTACGTACAGTGATGAACATAATAATTATTATGTTACAATCATGCAAAATTCAAAACTTGGTGAACTTTTACATTTCTAAAATCACTTTTAAATTTTGCATAATTGGAACATATATATTGTGACTGTTTTTAATGCTATTAATAAATTATTCTGATGATAATTACTAACAACTTTACTACTTTGGCGAATTCATTTTCGTAGGAGGAAAGTCAAAGCAAAAATTTCCGAATTCTATTAGCCACTTTACTAAATTAAACACAATTTAATGTTCAACCAACTATTGTAAAATATTGTGTTTTTATTTCTCAATATTAGACAGTACGTAGGTACAACTGACGGTGCGGTTTTTAAATGGTGGCCGAGTAATAGATGTTGTTCCGAACTTCCCAAGAGAAATCGGTGGGAATCGAGCTGTATGAAGTGCTCACTACTGCAGATACGAGTATACTAAACCATGTACCTACTAACTTACCAGTTACTTTTTGTAGATCCGAAGAAAATCAACAAGCTGTTCATAGCGTTCTCTGCTTACACGAACACGCGTCGTCTTGTCACATATACTCCGGTTCCTGGGGCTTTGGAATGTCTGGACGGCATCAGGGCTTTCGCTATGATGTGGGTCATCATTGGACATACGTTTGTTACTCAGACTCAAAACGATATGGCGGCGAACCCTGCAGATGTGCTGGCTGTGAGTATCTATATATAATATACTAGCTTCTTTTCGCGACTTGTTCCGCGCGAACGACAAGTGTTCTATAAAATAAAGCCCCATTTACATGATGCAAGTTTCTTGCCTATTGCATACAATTAACTTGAAGCAATCAATTACTTGCATCGTCTAAACACTGTTCAGACGGTGCAACTTTCATTGTTGCTTCAATTTATTGCATTGAATAGGCAACTAAATTGCACCATGTAAATGGGGCTTAAGAGCGCCCATCCCCTCATATTTCCCATACAAACGCTCGTACGCGATTACGGCGTTATAACAAATTATTTTCCAAATATTTTAATCACACAGGTATCTTGTGGTTTAAATCTAGGTTTGTGTGAAGCCAAAAATAAACTTTTTTGAGAAACTAATTCTTTTTTGCACAATTTTATCTAAACTTTGGCCGTTCATAATGCACTCATTCATTGAAAAAGTAAAAAAAACAGCTTCATAGAAACCTTGCAAATGTGGAGATTCTAAATTACAAACATTTTTACCAAAAACTTGTAAGGTTTTTTCAAAAACACGTATGTCCTGGAACAAGTATTGTGACGCGCGCCAATTTTCCTGTGATGTTATCGCGTTCTCACTCACTCGTTTATTTTCGAGCTTTGCGTTGGTTGAAACAAAAAAAAATTCGAACACGCTCGCGTCGAAGTTCGCTCGATGGGGATGGGCGCTCTTAAGGAACTCAGCAATAAGCTAACTTCCAATCTCAGATTATGAAACAAAAGGCAGATATATCGCGCGGAACACTGAGAGTAAAGCCTAAAAAGCAAATACAAATACAAAATCGAATATCTTCAATCTCGTGATTGTATTCGCTTTTGAATTCGTACTTATATTTTTATTTGTTTTTTTTTTTAACGATGCGGCAATTCGTGCTATACTGACTCGTATCAGTACAGCACGAAGCGCGATGTAGGTATTCGCTTTTTAATTTGTATTTGCTGAATTGCCTTCACTCTCAGTGTTCCGCGCGGTCCATCTGTCTTTTGCTTCATAATCTCAATTAATAAAAAAAAACAAGTTATCGGGCCCGAACTTTTAGAAAATCACCTCGTATAAACAAAAACACCTAAAAGCAAATCAAATTTGACCTCTGTATAATATGTAACACCATTATTAATGATTCTGAGAATAATAATTATATAATCTGCTAAAAAATCGAATAAGAGCTTCGTCCAAATTTACCACTTTCGGGGATCCAGCCCAACCGCCTAACGAGAACTTTTTATGGTTCTAACGGTTCTCTAGCCATCTATTCAATAAATGACTACGAAACTTTCATTCTTCATAACCAGAATTATCTTTCACAATAGTCGTAATGTTTTTTTAACGCTCGCTTTAATGTTCATATGCATGTTAATGTGCATATTCACGACCGCGACCTGGCATGTCATTTTAATATAGAAACTCAGGTCGTTTCACAAATTCCCCCTGGGTTTCATGTCCTGAATTATATTCTAAATTCAAGTTTTCATCGGCAGCCAACCTGCTTCTTTCGACAAAACAGATTATTATTATTATTGGATTAGATCATCATATACCATTACGCCAATGTGCTACTAAACTTGATATTTTATTTGTTTCTAGTGGATAACGTCATTAGAGTCTGTATGGATTACTTCTGGTCCAATCACAGTGGACACTTTCTTCATGTTAAGTGGTCTTCTACTAGTTTATACAACAGCAGGAAAATTGACAAGCAGTAAGTATAACATTCTTCTTTTAAGTTTAGGGAGATACGACGAGAAGTATAAACGAAACCTGAAATCACGAAAAAATAACAGCGGTTTCATACATTTATGTGAGGATTTGTCCTCTAGATAAAGTTGTCTATAAAGATGACTAGAATAACCCCTTTTCCAGTTCCTGGTAACAAAAATACCTAAAGTTGTTCATTAATTAGTACACGAGCCCTTGAAGCACTTAGTGGTATTAAATAGTGACTCTTTTCTGCTAATAAAAAACATAATATTGATCATGAGTACCAATATGTTATAGTCATAGAAATTATACATGTTCGACCATGTTCATACGATCTATGGATGATGAAGAAACATTTAGTAAGCAGAGATAAATTGATTTAGAAACACGATGCTCATCATTATATGTAATATTAATAGACATCTGCATTACTATTCCAGAAAAAAAGTTGAATGCCTCATTGTGATTTTCATAACCATATTTATTATTATTTTTCAGTTAAATTACTCAAGAATCTCCATCTATTCTACCTCAATCGCCTTCTCCGTATGTTCCCCGCGCTCGCTGCAGTGATTCTCCTACAAGTCTCAATATTTAATCGGGTTTCTGATGGCCCATTTTGGGCAGTAGTGACGACCAACACGCATAGATGCAGAGTCTACTGGTGGTCCACGCTGTTGCATGTACAGAATTATGTCAATCCAAGTCATATGGTAAGCCTCGAACATCTATAAAGCTATGTAGACTTTTAAATACACTGTCTTTGAATCCTCCTCTTCCCGTTACGTCTTTGTATCTTCATGACTGAGAATCGTGGCCACATGAGATTGTTGCATTACTATACCAGACATACCAGAGCTCTTCATGATGAACGGTTTTTACCATCCAGAGAGATGTTTAAAAACTACCTCTGCAGAATTCCTTCACCACATCTGCCTATCTGTCTTTGAATGCATATTCAATAAACCAATTTAGGAGCGTACAGAAAAAAATCAAGTTACCTACAAATTATTACATTGATTTTTTTACCACGTCAAATCTTACTCACTGTACTAAATTGACTTGACTGCATCGTCTAAATAACTTCTGCCTGCTTTGGTAAGCATGCAAGTCGAGTACACCATAAAACATAGCCATTACGCCAAAGAACAGCATTGCCATTCAACGTAACAATGCTGCTAGCGTTTTGGGCACTTGTCCCATTGATGGCGATGCGGACGAGTTTTTTGATGCCCTGTGAGCCCTCCATTGTACATAATATATTTGTTAATCAGACTGGAATGTCAGACAGCTGATATACATACACAAATACATTTAAATACATATATACGTATAATAATTATAGATACATACATCCATACATCCCATACATCCTTACAAACTTTCACGGTTTTAATACTCGAATTGTCAGATTAGAAATTGACGAACATGTTTTCAAATATTTTATTTTCCTTTCAGTGTCTCTCTCACTCCTGGTACCTTGCTATAGACGTACAGCTCCACATTATATCGCCTCTAATACTAGTGTGGGTACTCACTGGTAATCGAAAAATAGCCTGGTCGGGGCTCGTGGGTTCACTCATTGCTATACTAATAGCTTCAACTACTTACAACTTTATCAAAGAGTTCCCTTCGGGTCCTATTATACCCTCGTAAGTATTCTGATTAAAAAAAAATATACACATATACACGTCAGAGGAGCTTGTGGCTAAGTTAAAGCTGTACAGATCGATTGGGCAAAGGTTAAGCTACGCGAACCGCGGTCGGTCTGTGGATGGGTGACCATCCCTTTCATACCGAGTTCCCACCGTGCCTCGAAAAGCACGTAAAGCCGTTGATCTCGGCTTTTTTTTTATGGTACAAGCACGCCACGCTATTCCCAAACCTTAAGAAACTTGAAGACATCCTCTAATGCAGCGGTGAACAGTTTCGGAGATATGACGTCTCCCTGTCTCACACCTCGCTGCAGAACGATAGGTTCCGAGGTCTGGTCCTGAAGTCGGACTGACATGGTGGCATTTTTGTATAAACACTTCAATACCTCGATATACCGATAGTAAATTTGGCACCGTTGGAGAGACTGCAGTACAGCCCAAGTCTCGATCAAATCGAATGCTTTCTCGTAGTCCACAAACGCTAAACATAGAGGCAGGTTATACTTCAAAATTCTCTTTTCTGAAATACAAATAGTTTAATATAACACGATGTATATTATTTTTTTCAGGCGCCCAGAAGATTCACCAGATTACTTAATTAATTACTACGTGAACACGCTAACCAGAGCCTCGCCGTTCTTCGTAGGTTTAATATATGGCTACATTCTACACCTCAACCGCGGGAAGAGGGTTGTTTTAAATCTGGTAAATAATTTCTTATTTTATTTATCTTTAAACGATCTTGTTAAGGCGTAGTGCGAGCCCGGCACTGATCTAAAAATTGAACTCCTCCTATGAGTATCTCCTGCGCACTTGGTTGGTCTGGTCTTCATTGAGATTGTCTAACCAATATCAATGGAGTTTACATGGAACTTTTACTATAATTTTTCAGCTCACATCATCACTCCTATGGGTCTGCTCGATAGTAATCGGTGTGCTCATCGTGTACTCCTCGTACCCTATCATGCAGTTCGACTGGGATAACCAGTTTGCTGATAGTATGATCAATTCGTTCATGAGACCAGCGTGGGCCTTGTTTGTTGGATGGATGATATTCGCCTGTGTCCATGGATATGGTGGTATGTGATTTTTGATTTTTTTAAATTAATTGTTGAAATATTTTCACATCTATATGTATATTGCAATTTAAACTATTATACCTATTAATTACAATATATCGCGGGTTAGTTTCCCGAACGAAACAAATATTTGCATGGCCTACAGGTAGTTGCTCCGGGTCTGGTTATAAATGGACATATAAGTTTATATGTTTGTAAACGCACAATGCCCTGGCTGGAGGCCCTAAAAGTCACTTTTAAGGCACCACAGGATTGTCCGGTTAAGCAGTAACCAACCCTCAGGTTGAACTGCGAGAAAACCAAGATGGAGGAAATGATCCTAGTGATAGGGGCAACGTTTTTAAATAAGATGAATAAAGAACAAGTAAAAGTAATGATTGAAACAAAATCAAAAAAGTTGTCTCAAACTAGAGCGTTTACTGTCCTTCAAGAGACCGATAGTTCTTGTATTTTTTTTCCGTTTTGACCCAAACTTCCCTAAAGAGCCAAAAAAACTCTCACTAACCACGTACCTCTAAAGACTTACATTATTACGAGTACTCCTATAAAGGTTAACAAATAGGTGAACTTGGAACCAAGCAACGAGCTAAGAAATCTGTTTTTATTTTTCAGGCCCAATCAATTGGGTTCTAACTCTGCGAGCATGGAAGATACTAAGTCGTCTGTCATATACGATGTACCTTGTACATTACCCTCTCATGTTTGTACTACACGGAATGGCGATTGCACCTATCTACTTTGGCGTACGATTTTCGGTATGTACCTATTTGTCATTGCTTTTATTATAACTATCAAAGTCAAAATCGAAGTAAATTATTTATTTCAATAGGGTATTACACCCATTTTTGAAAAGTGTCTCAATGAAATTCTGTAGTACTAATATGCTAACAAAAAAAACACAAAATTTTTATTCAATCGATAAGTGCCATAAAAATGCATCTAAATTTTGAATTTTCAAATTTCGCGCGTATTTTGTCGAAAACGCTCTTACTGGACGCCATATTGCTCAGCGTAAATGACGTCAGTTCGTTTTGTATCAAATGAGCTCATATTAAATATGATAATTGTATTTCATTTAAAAATAATTAAAAACATATTTTGTAATAGGTGTAATAACGAAAAAATTAAGTTGGTTACGAAAATAATAAAAGTACAAAGACTATATTACGCCAATCGGTTGACTGACAGTTGACAATTTTTTGTTTACACAGCCGTACTGCGTAATAACATGGTCGCCACTATTTCATGGTGTTTTAGAACAGATTAAAAATACTGAAAGCTTTGAATTGAATTTAAAAATTGTTTTTTTTATTTTATGAACTAAAACTTACATTTTCCGACTGCTTTATGCCTAAACTGTCTCAATAACATATTTATAGATTTTTTCTCGTATAGAGTAAAATACCCTATTAGACCACTAGAGTTGCCCCTTTCAAAATATAATTTTGTAACTGGTTTTGTTTGCAACAAACTCCAGAATAGGGATTCTGGAATTTGTTGCCTATTCTTCTCCATACAAAATTACATTTTGAAAGAGGCAACCATTAGTTTCATTGAAATAAATAATATACTTCGATTTTGACATTAGGGATACACCTATATTATGTACATTTTGTACAATGGACCGATATTGCAGAATAAAAATCAACGCTATTATACATGTGGTAACTATGATTGCGTAACCCTAGGTAATACTCGGCTGATAGACTTTCATGCTCGTCCTTTTCCATAACTACTATTTGGAACGAGCAATTAGCTTCAACGTCCTGACTGAGTGACTCCTTGACAAATTAAAAGTGCTTGTAAATGGTTTATTTGAAATAAATGGTTTTGAGCTTGGGTATGAGCAAGTGTTTTGCAAAATAGCCATTCAGCTGTTGTGTGAGTGCATCTTCCTGCCACCATTGGGCAGTAGGTTTACCATGAATGTTATAAACAAAATTAAATGATGACGACGTAGAACTAACTACGGCAAAAAAACTAAACGGTAAAAAGGCGGCTAAAGGGAGCATAATTATACAATAATCTACCAAATAATGTTAAGAATATCAAATCACTTGCAGTGTTAAAAAATACTTTAACAAAAATATTTACTAGAATTGCTTGATCGCTGAATATCACTTACATACTCGGAATTATTTATTTGAGATCACATTATTCTTGTAATAAATACGTTAAACCTAAATCTATGTAGCTCCCTCTATCAGATCTTAACGAAACCATCATAATGTTACCAACATTACCATGAGATTCTTGCTCTCCAAGCAACCATGAGCAACAGTAATAGTTCACTCACTTTACTTTAGATGTCGCTATAGTCAAATTTCTTTTTGGCTTAAATAATGATTGTATATTATAAGTGAATTTATTTATTTTTTCTTATGTTTCAGTTATTCACATTCCTAGCAGACTTTTCACTGGCAGTGATAGTCTCTTTCATTATAACTATTATAGTTGATGCTCCGTGTTCTGTGCTTATCAAACATTTTATGGGCGGAGGTAAGAAACTTTTATTTATTTATTAATAGGAAACAATGTTTATCGACCATAATAATTATGGAACATTGTCGTTTGCAACACAAAAACATAATATTGTGCGACTTTGTTTTTGCTCGATCTTCAGTTGTTAAAAAGCTTACATCGATGTTAACTGTCTGAGCGTTTCTGGATACAACTTATATGCGGTGTTTGAGACTATGGATGCAGAAACAAGAATCAAATAATTCCAATACACAACTTGTTTAAAAAAATAGGT
This sequence comes from Charanyca ferruginea, assembly GCA_947361185.1. NCBI lineage: Eukaryota > Metazoa > Arthropoda > Insecta > Lepidoptera > Noctuidae > Charanyca > Charanyca ferruginea. The sequence continues at coordinate 6,556,130 of OX376062.1, forward strand.
ACACTTTATTTTAACCCTGAAACCCCGATTAGGTTTCAGTTAACTGATTAGATATTTACTTTGATATCAATGAATAGCTAGTCAATTAATTCAGCAAATAAGTGACGTCACAAATCTATCCAAAGAATTGACATTGACAACTTATTAAAAGTATGTCAATTGGTTGATGGTGAATAGTCTTCAAGGCAGTCTTAAAGAACTCCTAATAAAAGGGGACATTAGTCTACAGGCATTTTAACAGTAATAAAAATCAAACTTATTACTATTTCAGGACCAAAGAGACCCGTGACCCGAGTACCTAAAATAGAGGAACCGGAAACAGATGAAGAAAAGAAATCACGTTTGTAGACATAACTATAATTCCGTGCCTCGGAAAGCATATAAGACCGTTGGTCCTGTGCCTGATGTCTCCCTAATCGTGTCTGATTTCTGTCTCATCGACTATGAGAGTTAGGGAAGGGGGAATGCACCTGTGTTTGCGCACGCACTTTTGAACTATAAAGCAGGCACTTCACATCGTATAATGTGCAATTATTTGCCTTATTTGAATAATACAAATTTACCCTATGTTTATTGAAATAAAGTCGATTTTTTTAAATCCAAATCAGGCGAATATTTGCTCAAATACGCACTGTGAAGTGACAACATTATATCTTCTGTGTTAGTCTCCATTGAGATTGGCCGCCGTGACTGAAATTTGGTCAAAAGAATAATTTAATATTTTAAATTTAAAAATAAATAGGTTACGTTGTTTATTATTATGGTTATAAAGTTTAAAGTTCATCGGACTGCTTAGCTGTCTTAGTATAAATATTATTTGTAGTAACTTAATTTCGAACTTATGCAAATGCATTCTGTGCAATTTTTCGCTTAATTCAATGCGATACCATTCTCATATAGGTAAATAACAAAATACATAGATATTGGTGTACAGTATACATAATAGGTAGGATTTAAATAAAATCAATGTTTTGTATATTTTTTTATTATTTTTACCCCAGCCACAAATTCACAATTCTTTATCCATTACAAAATGAATTACCTAGATCAACTAGAATTTTTCATAATTATTTAATTTAAATATAATTTTATTTTTTTCTTATTAAACAAAATATTTTTTAATGCACACTGGCTCACACACACATTTTCATGCTTACTTTCAACTCTCAAAAAGTAGTTTGCTGAGCTTGCTCATTCAGCTAACATTTTTTTAACTTATTTTGAGCAGTAATAAAATTAAAATGCCAAAAAACTTACAAAAGAAATATTTATCTTAAATAAAGTTGTACAAAATAATTATAAAAATATTGCAAAACGTGCAATGGAAATTGAATATAAATAAATATTAAATTAAATTGTTGAGATTGCGTTGTAAGACCGCAAGAAAAGTATACGATCGACAAAAGGGACATAGGTACAGCCTAATATACTTACTTCGTGGGTACAGCTAATAAATTTTGAATTTTTGACAGTTTTTCCATTGAAAAACAATCAGATTTAAGTTTTATTCCACGGATAAAATATTTACTAGGTGTGACAATTCCGTGAAATTCGATCTTATACATAAACCAAACATTCAATTTACATTTTATAGTTTTCTTAAATCACCGACTTCGAGTCTGTAGGAAGACATTTTTTGTTTTATGACTAAAAATGTAATATTAAACTAAAATAGATAGAAATAAGATTATCTTAACTATCACAGATACCTCAACACGACTTTTTTACGGTCAATGCAGACAGAACAGCTATAAGTATCTTCAACTTACTGTGTAATTTATTCATCATCATCATTATCAGCCGGAAGACGTCCACTGTTGAACAAAGGCCTCCCCGGCGAGGGGTTGCCATAATCTCCACGCTTGGCAGGCACGTCTTGGGGATCGCAGTGAATTTGTTAAGTATACGGAAGCCTATTCTAGCCCGGAGACCCCACGGGAACCCGGACACCTCAACTGAACCCGGACACCCCAAAGGAACCCGGACACCCCACGGGAACCCGTACACTCCACGGGAACTCGGACACCCCACGGGAACCCGGGCTCCCCACGAGAAGCCGGACACCCCACGAGAAATTAATGTAATAGATTACCAGCCTATTATTGTCCCACTGCAGGGCAAAGTTCACTGTTCTTGCGGTCTTGCTAAGAACAGACGGGTGGTTCCAGACTTACCTATTTTAGTTAAGACTAATATTATAAAGAGAAAATATATTTTGATTTCTTGGATTTGTGTTCTTGATGATTCTAAAAGTAGGTACTTTCCTATTTAAAACAAAAATTGAAACTGTAAGAAAATCAACGTGGTCGAAATCACGGGATTAGTGTTGTCAAATGTGTGCATCATAATTAATGCCACATGAAATCTTTCACCCAATTCTTTACTCTATTTCTGATGCATTTCTCAAAACTGCTCTGTGCTGTTCACACTAACCCAGACGTTGATATTTATTTTCTAAATTTGAGGCGCTGCCTTAATAGAAAGCGATTGGTAAAATGTGAATGTACTACATATAAGTAATACGTAAGGAGTACACCTCTGCCTTACCCTTTGGGGGAAAACAGGCGTGATGATGACATTCCATAACAGTTTATCACCTGTTATTCTTGCTTCCAACAATTTTGTACTGTAAATAAACACCTACTCACATTTATATTTTCATGCGTTATCACGAATGCTTAAAAATATAGAGGCAAGATAATAATAATAATAATAATATGTGGGGACATTTCACACACGGCCATCTGACCCCAAACTAGGGAAACCCTGTACTATGGGTGTCAAGATGTCGTCGCTTTACAAGATCAGCAACGCTTATCGGAACATAAATAATAACCATTTATGCAACACGCTATTTTTATCTAAAGCAATCAGACCTAAAATATCAATGTTCTTATCTGTGCTTCAAGAATTTACTCAAATAATTCATGAACTTATTCGAGAATTCCGCAGTAAGACGGTACCTTAACGCAAGGTATGCTAAAATCCTGTGGAGAATTGTAAAAGCTAAGAGGCCAACTATTTGAATAATATAACTGTCTCCTTCCATTCCCAAATCTCTTAATATCAGCTTCGGGTCTGAATAAAGGCAGAATTCTTGTTTACATTCCATCATGTTTCGATTCTGGTAGAGGGCTATGGTGAAACCTGAGACTCCGTAGCGGAGGAAGGAGGCGGACATGAGGGCTCGCATGGTTCCTTCGATGTAGGGTCCGAAACCCATACCGTAGCAGGATAAGGCGAGAAGAGGTGCTGCAGTTGCTGGAGCTACTATGGAGCCGTTCTAAAAAGAAGAGCAAATTGCTGTTAATACTATTGTTACTATCAAAGTTACGTAGGCACTGAAAGTGATCATAATATGATGGGTTTCAATATGGAAGTCACATAATTGGGTACACTAAAGAATGTCAGTACTAATGTCACTTTCTTTCATGCTATGATGCGGATGCATCATGTAAAAAAAATCCCGATAGCGCAATTCATACGAAATTAGGCTAGTCATATTGTAATGAAATTTTGAAGATAAGGTATAAGGTAAAGGCACTAATATCTTTGCTTGTGCTTAATCAGTTTCCCGTCCAATAGTTTGAAAATGATAATTATGTCGTACAAACTCACACGAGAGTGAAAAAATATTATCCTGGACGATATATTTTTTTTAATCAGCATGTCATGGATAGTAGCGCCGACGTCAAGGGCAAAGTCCTCTCCAACCCAGAACCACTTTAAAATATACTTACAGTAACACTAAAAGCAGAGCCAACTGCTAACCCAAGTCCTTCAGAGCAAATCGCTGTTAGTAGCCCGCTGATCACGAACAGTACAAATCGGTCCCATTCCAACAACTGTCCAGACATCAGATATGCAACTACCATGAACATCAATCCAAGAATGAACTGTGAAAAAACAGGCAAACACGTTTGCCATTTGTTTATTTAAACGAGGGTTAGTTCAACGATAATAGATTTTGTCGTGGTAAAGAAATAAGCAAGTTTAGTAGAAATTGGCTGGCCATGACGTTATAAGTATATCCGCACTTATTCTCCCATTCGATCCTTTGTGCGTGATGGGTCTTGACTAACAAAGAAAGCCTAGTTTCGCTCAGAAGCACAGAATCTTCCTTTGGACTCACAGGAACCGCGGAGCAGCCTCACTTTCTTACGCATTCCATTTTTTACTATTTTAACTCATTCTCATATAGAAATTCCTCATTTGCACTTGCCGTTTTGACCACCGGCCAATTTATCATAAGTCTGATGAATGGTAATAAAAACGGTACCAAACAGGACTTACCATGCTAGGAATACTGGAGATTGTTAGAGCCGTATAGTAGGCTTTCAAACTGTACCAACGATTGAAATATTCTCGTCGAAGCAAACGTACTTGGAAGGGAACTGAAAGAAGAAAAAAAAGTCAATTATTACCTACATTCCTACCTATGATATAGTTATAATATTCCTGATCGAATTCAATGGAGATCAACCAAATACGCAGGAGATATTATAGTGAACAAATGTGTGAGCAAACACAGGCACACCTACGACACTATACAAACGAAACAATTTAATTACCTACACTACCTACTACCAAAATAATAGACTGTACAAATACGTGCGTGTGTGTGCGTGTCCAGACGCCGATCGAACTAAAAGCAGTTCCCAGAGCAGTCGTTCGAGGCGGGAAGAAGTGAGGAACAGTTTTGGAGGGAGGCGGAGCGTGTCGCTACTATACGGTAGGTAGTAGTATTTATACTGTGACACAGATGTATTTCCTTTTTCCTTACTTTCATAGTCCGATGGCAGGACAATCTGACACAACCGGGGAGGAAGGTATAAGCTGTACTTCAAAGAAACTTATTTTCATATAGGTAAATTACCAGTTTTTTACCGCGGCTTCGTCCACGGGAAAGTCAAATCCGTTCTTATCTGACGTTCTAATCTTACTACCTACCTGCCAAATCGTAATGTAAAGTAATTTTTGAGATTTTGAGTGACCTTCTGTTATTATAATTTTATAAGATTCTTTTGCTAATTTAATAACTTTTTGTAGATCGACCATACTTACATAACAGGACAGGTATCATAACATAAGTATACATGAAGAACACGAGACAGCTCAGACAGAATTTAAAGTTGACTGCAGGTAAAGCAGCATTGTTGCCTACATTGAAGAAAATGCTGCCCAAGAGAAAAGCCGACGTCAAATGATGAATCAGTTGGATCCAGTGAGATACCTGCAATAGAAAATTACAGCTGTAAGAGACCTTTCCTCAAGAGATGTTGTTGAAATGATTTGGCTTATTAATTTCCAGGTGACTAACAACTTAAAAGGCGACTATATGTTTGCAATTAATAAAATAACTTGAGGAGCTATAAATCATGACTTGGCGACTAAAACCAGAAGAAGACAGTCGAGCACCTCGAAGTTTGGTTTAGTTAGGTTCCTTTAAACTCTGAAGACAGAAATAGGAGCCCCGCAGGGGTTCCGTCGAACTGCCGTCAAAATGGATGAATGCTCACCAAATCTTTTTGACCCTTTAGTCCCCCCTGGGGCAGATCCGACATAGTTAGGTTAGGTTAGAACCGTGACCGCCTACTCAAGAGGCGAATGAGCGAAGCGAGCGAGCCGCGGCAGCGGCCGCCGAGTGCCAGAACCAAATCGCTTTTTACAGCCAATTTAAATTTAAACAACAACTTAATATAAAGCTGCTACTTTATACTTAAAATGCTACTTCACTGTTATGTAGCTGCCAACCTATTATATTTGCTACCAATTTTAATTATTTTTAAAACACTAAATCAGATTAGTTTGTCGCCGCGTTAAATACATGCCAAATGATTTTACACACATTTCAAAGTAAAAATAAAGTATATTATATGTTAGCACCTGGGCGACCGAGCACCGCTCGGTATTTTCTTTTTTTTTTCATGAATTCTAGCTAGATCGATATATCGCTCCCGAAACCCCTTGATTAAATTTCACAAAAATCGTTGGAGCCGTTTCCGAGATTCAGATTATATACAAGAATTATACAAGAATTGCTCGTTTAAAGGTATTAGATATAGCTTCAGCCCGCCGCCCACCGCTTGAACCCGATTTCTGCAAAGATTGGGTGAGCCAAAGTCCCAAATTATCCCAAGAGAACACGAAAACAGGATAAAAAATTGTGTTGGTGTTAAACTGGATCCGTTCAACTGTATAAGCATGAAAGAGGAACCAACATTCATCCATTCATCTGCACAAACTTTCGCGTTTATAATATTAAATACACTTGGAAACATTTAACGTAAAACACAGTACTTTTGGCACAAACAGTTAACAACTACAATTATAATTTGAGTGTATCGACACAGCAAACAAATCGCCATTCAAGATAGAACTTTAAATCGTATGAATTAAAGTAAATTTTATAATTTCAAGTTAAAAAAGTTGACGGCTCGAGAGCGGTGTGCTGGGAGCTAACGGTTGATTTTTCGAGGCGGTTATAGTCAGCGATAACCTGAATGATGGCGTTTTTAAGACCAATATGTTGTACGCAATAATATTTTGATCTAAACTAAGATCTAAGAGAAATCAGAGATTTTCCTTACTAAAAATAATTATTATATATATTACTAGCTGACCCGACAGACGTTGTCCTGTCCCTATCTACCTACTTATACCTGCCTATTTACCTACACCTACCCTACACCTACCCTACACCTACCCTACACCTACCCTACCCTACACCTACCCTACCCTACACCTACCCTACCCTACACCTACCCTACACCTACCCTACACCTACCCTACACCTACCCTACACCTACCCTACACCTACCTTACACCTACCCTACACCTACCCTACACCTACCCTACACCTACCCTACACCTACCCTACACCTACCCTACACCTACCCTACACCTACCCTACACCTACCCTACACCTACCCTACACCTACCATACACCTACCCTACACCTACCATACACCTACCTACACCTACCCTACACCTACCCTACACCTACCCTACACCTACCCTACACCTACCCTACACCTACCCTACACCTACCCTACACCTACCCTACACCTACCCTACACCTAACCTACACCTACCCTACACCTACCCAACACCTACCCTACACCTACCCTACACCTACCCTACACCTACCCTACACCTACCCTACACCTAACCTACACCTACCCTACACCTACCCTACACCTACCCTACACCTACCCTACACCTACCCTACACCTACCCTATCTTTCGAGTTGGATCAAACTGCACACGGTGTACAAATTTCATTAAAATCAGTTCAGTAGTTTAGGAGTTCATCGCGGACAAACATCGTGACAGGAGATTTATATATAAGATAGCTGACCCGACAGACGTTGTCCTGTCCCTATCTACCTACTTATACCTGCCTATTTACCTACACCTACCCTACACCTACCCTACACCTACCCTACACCTACCCTACCCTACACCTACCCTACCCTACACCTACCCTACACCTACCCTACACCTACCCTACACCTACCCTACACCTACCTTACACCTACCCTACACCTACCCTACACCTACCCTACACCTACCCTACACCTACCCTACACCTACCCTACACCTACCCTACACCTACCCTACACCTACCCTACACCTACCATACACCTACCCTACACCTACCATACACCTACCTACACCTACCCTACACCTACCCTACACCTACCCTACACCTACCCTACACCTACCCTACACCTACCCTACACCTACCCTACACCTACCCTACACCTACCCTACACCTACCCTACACCTAACCTACACCTACCCTACACCTACCCTACACCTACCCTACACCTACCCTACACCTACCCTACACCTACCCTACACCTACCCTACACCTAACCTACACCTACCCTACACCTACCCTACACCTACCCTACACCTACCCTACACCTACCCTACACCTACCCTATCTTTCGAGTTGGATCAAACTGCACACGGTGTACAAATTTCATTAAAATCAGTTCAGTAGTTTAGGAGTTCATCGCGGACAAACATCGTGACAGGAGATTTATATATATAAGACTAGCAGACCCGGCCACGCGTTGCTGTGGCTAAAGTTATTGTTATATTACATTGTAGTATACAATTTAAGAGGAACGGTAGGAGAACATCAGTCACGGGGACCACCATGCTTTTTACATAGATGGTATTTGTAAAAAAATATTGTGACCTCCATGACAGATTTTCTACGACTATAACCCTTTAGTACAATCAAATTATTTACGAACCAAGACGGAAATGTTGAAGTTGGTACACAAATTCACCGGATTGGGATTTGTAGGGGAAGGACACGATTGATTAAAATTTTCTTACAGTTTATATTAAGCAGAAATCAATACAAAAGAATTAATTTTTCAATTTATTATTTCCATTTAATTTTGAAACGAATGAGCATATTACAAAGTTGTTAGTGAATAACATATGAAATTTAAACTTATGAATGAGGTAGGTAAGGCAGATAGTCTTAAATCTTTAACAGTAATATTTATTATTTTAAATTATAAATACTTTCAATTTCAATTTAATTTAGCACTTATCGGTGCACAATATTTTTGGTTAACCTGTCTTTAGCTAACACAAATAGATTCGACGGTTTCCCAACACGTGAACATGCAACATATAGTTGCCCATGAGAAAAACACGGATTTTCCAAATCTAAACCACAAATGGACATTGTTTGGCCTTGAGACTTATTTATTGACATGGCAAAAGCTAAACGAATTGGAAACTGTAGCCGTTTGAAAGGTATGGTAGAATCTGACGGTATCATTGGAATACGTGGCAACAGGACCACTTTTCCTTTAAACTTCCTAGTTAAAATGGTTGCTTCAAGAATGTTTCCGGTGATATTTTTGATGATCAAACGTGTACCGTTGCATAATTGAGGTGGATTCAAATTACGTAGGAGAATAATCGGGGAACCAATCTTTAATTGAAGATTGTGGGGTGGCATTCCAGGTATATCTAGTGAATTCAAAAATTCAGTTGGAAAATTTACACTTTCATTTATGGTACTTTATCGGCTTTTATGACGATTTGATAGTTGTCATTTTGCAATCGTGGCGAAACTCTTTTGATTAATTGAAGTAGTTGATTCTGATCTTCTAAAAAAAAATCCAGTAATATCACAATTGCTCTTTCCTCTGCTTGTTCAATGAAATTATACTGGCACCGAGTCGTTACGCGCTCTTCACAATTGCCCATAAAATAAATTTGAAGAAATTTCGGATTATCATCAGGCATTGGCATCAATGATCCAATTTTGTGGTACACCTGGCCTTGTATTTTGAATGTAGTTTCAAAATTACGTCCATCGGATGCAAGATCGCAAATTTTAGTTGCCCCAAATGACGTCATTTGGAAGCAAGAATTAAATTTGCGTATCTTACGCAAAAATAATTTTGAATCATCTGAATTCCCAGCAAGAAGGGATAATAAAGGTTCTGGCGGAGCGGGTAGAGGTGGCAGCACGACTTTTCCTGCTGCGCAGCACATACCGGCAGCTTCATTTCGAAATTTCAACGCCTGACAATATTGACATACTTTATCCATTCCACCGATAGCAATTTTTGAATGCGCAGAGTAGTTAATATCTGGTGCATATTCAAAAGCAAGACGAACGAATGATGTACGTATTAATGAGCGGCTGATCCGTTGCCTTTGTCGTCCTTGTGCTCGTACTGTAGCTATGTTTCGTTCTCGTGCCGCTGTTGTTCTCGTAATATTCTGTTGCAGACGTTCGCTACGCTGTTCTTGACATTCTTGTGCACGACCTTCTGCTGTCCTAATTCTTTGAACTGTATTTCTTGTATCGACTTGTTCTGGCAACTGATGAGCTCTTTCAACACGTTTGCGTCGTGCCTCTCTGCTGCTCACGTTGTTGAGATTAGATTTTTTCGGTGGCATTTTACTGACTGACAATGTCAACTGACTGTCAATTAATTATAGACAAAAATTTGCAATAAAATAAAATTGCGACTATAATTAAAGTCTAAGCTATCCTATCTCTCAAGTTGGACCAGACTGCTCACGGTGTGCCAATTTAATTTAAAATCGGTTCAGTAGTTTAGGAGTCCATCGCGGACAAACATCGTGACAGGAGATTTATATATATTAGATATAATACGATTTTGTGTTAACATACCGAATTTCTTCTATTCTGCAGAAACATTCGGCTGCTCAGTATGATGAATTGAGCCCAGAATGTTGTGGGGAACTCTACTTTATAGGACTGGTCTTTTGTTACGTGTTCCGTGAATATTCTCTGTATAGACTCGTCTGAGTGTAGCACGGGTTTTCTGTAATGACAAAATGTATAAATTAATTACAAACTATGTAGACAGTTACTCCCTTAGAAACGTTGGTAAAGGACAAGGTTAAGACACATCATCATCATTTCAACCTTTAGACGCCCACTGCTGGGTTTAGGTCTCCCCCAAGGGGGGGGTTCAGCCGTAATCGCCATGCTTGGCCGATGCATGTTGGCGATCGCAGTAGGTGTAATTTTATTCAGAAAGACGCTGCTGCCCATCTTCTGGTCAATATCCCTCTGTCGCTTTCTACGACACCCACGGGTAGAAATGGGCTTTCTAGCAGAAAGTTAAGATACGCAGATTATTAAATCAACGTTAATAAAGAAAGGATGACGCAGATGCAGACGCAGCGTTGGTAGGCCTCCTACCACACTGATGGACAGACGACATCGTCATGGTCGCGGATAATCAGTAAATGCAATCGGCAGGTTGCCGATCGTTTTTGTGTTCTATGGCCTATGTTCAACAGTGGACGTCTTTCGGCCAATGATGAAGTAAAGGTCCGGCTATGCTGCAGCGGACAACTTGCGGGCGCAGTTATTGTCGCAGGCGATACTGATACTGCAGTAGTATTTTGCCATCGATGGTGTAGACCTATTCATACAAATACTTCTGTAGTATCTGTCAGTGCCCGTGATCTCGCCCGTCTGATTTGGTTTGGCCGGGCCATAGGAGATATCACGATTTAGGATAAATATCAAATCTAGCATTTGCCAATTACTTTGTCCGCGTGACTGTCGGTTATCGCAAATGCAGACGAAGTTGCGGAATTAAAATTAGCCTACGTCCGTTCCCGGGATTCAAGCTATATTTTTTACAATTTTTTTTTAAATTGGTTCAGCCGGATCATCGTGAAAGCGTAACAGACATACCTAGTTACTTTTACATTTATAGTATTAATCATTAAAATGGATAAGTTTGGATAGTACGAATTTAAGAGAATCATCAATCAAAAAAGGCCTTTAAATGCGCCTTTTTTCTAACTTGGCTGGCAGGATATATTGAAACTTGTGTAAAATCTGATCAAATACAGTTATTTAAACAGATTTTGCACTTGGTTTTTTTTACAGCCAATAAAGCGAGGTCGGTCGGATTCATATCATCATTATATCAGCCTATTGCCGTATACTGCTGAACGTAGGCCTCTCCCAAAAGTCGCCTATGAACCCGTTCTTGGGCAGCCAGCATTCGCTACCAGCCACCTTCTTTAAATCGTCGGTAAGTCGCATATCGCATACCTACCTAATAAAGACAATAAGTACTAACCTTCCGCCTCTTGCCATCAATCTGTCTAACCTCCTGCAAAGTTTTCCATTCTGACACAATTCTGTCAGTGGGGCCGCTGTCTCCATATCAGTAACAAGAGTTTCTAGCACAAAGTCTGCAGGGTTGTGGGTTTTGGGGCATATGTGGCCAGCTTCAGCCAAATATGGTACAAGGAGTTGAGGTGCACCCTGGAAACGATATAAAAAATCGTTAAAGCTTTTTCATTTACAGTACTTTCACCCTTCTTTTTTTAACCGCGGAGTAAAGTTACACCACCTTTTAATAATAATAATATTTATTTGCATAAAACATGGTGTACAAAGTTGTTTTAAAGACATTAAAGAGCATACATGTTTTGCTTAATATCATAGCATGCAAATTTTAAGTAGGTATAATTATGTTACTTTAAAAAATGTTACCTATCAAAAATATATTTTATACAATAAAAATTATTAGTGCTTATCCATTGGAATAGTTTTTTTTTAAACAATCTCAGATCTAAAGTTTTTAAATCACTTTCAATATTATCATATATCCGGACACACATGGCTAAACAGCCTTTATTATATTTAGCCAGTCTTGGTAACTCGTTTAATATAAACCTGTGAGGATCTCGCCGCGGTTCCGAGAATATACATCGTATATCGTCGGTTTAACCATACATTTTTCGAGGAATACGCTTAGTGTAACTTTATTCCGGGTTTATTATTAGGAGGGTAAGAGTTTGTCTTGGATATCACTGACATCGGTGAAGGAAAATATCTTGAGGAAACCTGGTCTGGCCAATATTACTCTGAAATCGCCAATCCATCTTGATCAAGTGTGGTGATCAATGCTCGTGTCTTCTTTCTATAAGAATAGCAGATTGTTATACAAGGCGCTAAAATGACCCATTATATACGAGGTAGTTTTACTCCCGCGCTTTAGCGACGGAGTAAATAGAAACCGAGTTTTAATGGGTTTTAGCGCCGTGTGTTACACTATACTTTTCACTACGATTGCGAGAAATTAATTACGGTCACTACCAAATTCAATTTGCAACTAGAGAAAAATTATAAAGATTTCGCGCCAATGTCTTTTTTTGTTTCTTCTGTAGCCGCAACACATTGCATGCATTCTACCAGAGATCGCCGATTTTAGTTCCATTTTCAAAATTAAAATGAGGTTCTTTTTTTATGAAACAGTAATAAGTCGAGTCTTTATTCATGATTATTCTACTTATGACTAAAGACTTTTTCGTTTTTGTAGGCTCATTGTCATATTTGACACACAAAAATGAAAAAAATAACTTTTTCCCCTAGAGGATGAAATGCTATTTTATCCCGGCTCTGGTATGCTACAATGACGGCCTTTTTGAGCAAGAGAAGTGAAAAAGGCTTTTTCATCCCACCATCTCGGAAAGAGTATTTTTAATCTTCAATATCTAAGTGGAAAAGCCGTTTTTATTCTCTAGAGGATAAAGTAAATTTATCTTCAATATCTGAGTGGAAAAGCCGTTTTTATTCTCTAGAGGATAAAGTAAATTGAATTTAGAACATCGTGTGCACTAAGTTTGTGAATTAAAAAAAAACATTAAACCTATTTACTGCTACCTCTATGGTGCCGAATATATCATACAACTTTTTTTTAATTTGTTAAAAACTCAGACTTTGTAAACGTTTTTTTTTTGCATTTAGTCATTTCCTCGCTGAGGTGGAATGAAAAGTTACGTGTTGCACTCGAGTGCAAAGATTTTTCACCTCGTGCTCTTTTGATACCCTCGCTAACGCTCAGGATTCTAATTTTGAATCACTCGCTGCGCTCGTGATTCAATTTTAGAATCCTTCGCTTGCTCGGTCATCAAAATTGAACACGCGGTTAAAAAGCAACTTTGCACTCTTGTATAACAAATAACTATTTCATCCCTTCTATTCGAAAAGTGTCGTTTTGTTCGTCTATAAGCGGGAGCAAAGTAGCTCTTTTCTGCACTAGACTTTTTAGCGGGCAGTAATGAGATTTGAATTTGGAACATGATTTGTTCATTGAAATCGAACGCAAATTGTATAAATTACTGGCTGTAAGGTGCGGGGAGGCACGGAAACTAAAAAAAAAAAACAAAAGCGCGCGATTTATTTCACTATTGTTGTAATCGGTACGGACTTTATTGTATTTTGCAAAAAAATGAGTTTTACGTCGAGTTCTGAAAGTGACAGTGCATTAACACCTGAAACAATAAAAATAGAAGCTAATAACGTTATACAAAACTAAGTAGGTACCTACCTACGAAATCCCGGGAGAAATATTTTCTCATAGAACGAGATGAAAAGTAGAGTATATGACTCGAGAGCAATAATATTTTTCCCTCAGGCGATGTACTTTGAATCCCTCGCTACGTTCAGGATTCTATTTTAGAATCCCTCGCTATGCTCGGGATTCTATTCTAGAATCCTTCGCTACGCTCTGGATTCAAAATAGCGCCCTCGCCGTAAAAATATTATTTTGCTCCCTTGTCATACAATCTACTATTGTCCTGCAGTGAGATAGCGCATGTGTCGGATCATTCGGTTCCCTTCAAAATGGTTGAGCTAAGTGGTGCCGATCCATGCGTCATGTTCGTGAACGGGCGCCGTCAGTTGGGACTGGTCATCTCGTAGCTGCCTCGGTTATTTTAAATTAATTTTGAATTATTTATGATTGTCTCTAGACCTCTTTTAACGTGCACAACTTGTTAATTTTTTCTCACATTTGTGTCCCGTAAATGCAACATGAGTGATGTAACCTAAATTTGTAATACTCTATTAATTTTAAAAGAGTGTTCATGGAGTTTCTTGCTCGTTCTTCTCCATAGAAACCTACAGTTTGGAACGAGCAACTAGCCTCAACTTTTTGAAAGACTGACTCCTTGACAATTCAAAAGTGCCTGTAAATAGTTTATTTGAAATAAATGGTTTGAGTTTGAGTTTGATAATAATAAGACGTTATTATTATTATTTATTTTGGCAAACATAAAACAGTATGAAGGTTACAAAAATATAACGTGGCAATGCTGGCCGCCTTTTTGGGCACTATTAACTTCCTCCTCCCCATTTTTAATGATAGGAATAATACTATTGACATTGTTTGTAAATTTAATGTAAGTATAATTTATTATGCATTTAATGAAAATAAAATAACTAGTTATATAAAATAATGATCATCTTGTTTGTTTTTAATCCGGACAAAAGCCACCCGTCAAAGCTTTTAAGCCTGAACTGGGAAATCCGACAGCCTACACAAAGTAGTCTCGCGAAAATGTTCCTTCAGATTTGGGATGCACTATTGTTAGTTTTCATTTTAGAGATTGGTTGGTAATTATAATTTTGTAGATAAAATAATTATCGATAAAACTTTTTACAAAAAAGAGAAACGCCTTCAAAAACTAAAACTAAAAAGTTATAATTTTCCACTTTTAGTGCCTCCTTATCACCTAAGTCTATTAAGAAACAGCAACACAGTTAAAACAGAGATTGAAAGTCCTCCAAAGATGGAAGAAACGAAAGCGTTTTCTACATAGAAGACTTTTTTTTGGTCTACAGGGTTGCGTATTGGTTGAGCGATCGACTGCTGCGCTGCGTGTCGCGGGTTCGATACCCGCTCGGAACAAATATTTATATGGCCTACAGATAATTGTTCCGGGTCTGGCTGTTTGTGTATGTGAGTTCATGTTTGTAAAAAAATGTATACTTACAAAAAAATTTTTGGTTTTTGTTGATCTTTTCAAAAAGCAATAAATTTTTAGTTTTTATATACTAAAACCTTCTCCAGAATGTAACAAACACTTTTATGAAACCGCATCAAAATCGGTTTAGCCAAACGGGAGATAATCGCGGACAAACATACATACATACAAACATACGGGTCGAACTGAGAACCTCCTTTTTCTTGAAGTCGGTTAAAAATACTTTGACATCCGAGACGGTTACACTCATCACCTTCCTAGCTTTTTCCCAACTATATTAGGGTCGGCTTCCTGTCTAACCTGATGCAGCTGAATACCAGTGTTTTACATGAAGCGGCTATACCTATATGACATCCACAGCCCAGTTACTGGGTAATACGATACCGCGCCAAGACTGCTTATCAAAGTTTAGGTCTTCTGGCTATCCACAACGACTTTGAAAGATCTTAGAATGTCAACTGGGACCAACGGCTTTACGTACTTTCCGAGGCACGATTTTCTTTGCCACACGTGTGTTAGAAAAAGTGACCAAATTCTGTCTTCACTGTTCTGATAACAAACTGCGATCAACTATCAGATTTTCAATCTTGGTCATTGAGATTTTGCCCTTTTGACCGTTCGTTAGACCCATGTTTAGTAAAGGACAGTCCCTTGAGACTAGTTGGTGAAAAGGGTTCGTAATCTTCTACCTGTGTAGGTATTGTCGACCAAGCTATTTAGTACACAGGCAGCTGACTGGCAACTACTTTGTTTTCACCTGTAGAAGCAACAACAATAATGCAACTAGAATTTTGTAAAAACTTGATTAAAGAGTGTCCGTGGAGTTTTTTGCTCATTCTGTTCCATACCTACGTTTTGGAACGAGTAACTAGCTTCAACTTTCTGACTAACTAACAGAATCCTTGACAATACAAAAGTGTCTGTAAATGGTATAATTGAAATAAATGCTTTAAAGGCGCGTATTCGATTTAGCGCAACTTAAAATCTAAACGATAGCTAGAACGGCGTAGCAGCATTGACACACACTAGTACAATACAATGGTCTGTTTGTGTGCATCAGAAAAAAAAATACGCTCGAAATAATCACGAATCATTGAAATTGTTCGGCAAACGAAAGCGCGCGATGTTTTACAGTGGTTTTTTAAAATAATTGTCTAAAATAAATGGGTTCGTATAACGGACTAAAAAATATTGCTTATATTAAGCATAACTTTTGTTTTCATAAAATAAATATATCAGTCATGTTTTTATTCAAGTACTGGTGAAAAAAATTGTCAAAGTGAACCGATTTTGTACTTTTTCAACATTGTTGTCTAATACATAATAGTAATAATTTCGTAATTTTGGCTCTATAGTAGACTTTAAGACTGTATATCCTGTTGGAAAAACGCATAAAACATAATATTTGGGCATACTGTAATGGTTGTATTCGTCCTGAAAATTAACTCTGACGTCTATTTTCGTAAAACGCTATGAAAGGATTGTCTTCGCTTTAAAAAACCATAATTAAAAATTATACTTTTACTCTGTAGTTCCCTAAATCAAGACTTATTCTTTCTAAAACTGTAATTGTCTTTGAATAATCTGTTTACATCATTACTATATTGCTCAGGGCAAAACGCGAAAACATGAAGTTTTCGTCACGGCCTTTTCAACAATATAGTTAGAGAGTTCCATTTTAATGAATATAGCCTATTATTACATAATTTTGTAAATAACAAAAATACAATATTTTGCAGAAAAAGAGAATGCAAGGATGGCTTCGTGATGGTGGAGAAGAAGAAGAAGAAGACGCCTCCTAGCCGAAACCAGTGCGGAACCGCGCTGGCAGGACCCGATATGCTGCGTCCGGCAACACCTACGACGCAGCTCTATGTGTCCCGGCTGCATCACACCACGAAGGTTGAGGAGATCGTGGAGTATGTTCGACCCAAGACCACCTGGACCTTAAGGGTCGAGAAGTTGGAGTCGCGCCACAATACGAATTCCAAGTCATTTGTGGTGCGAGTCCCGACGCATTACCTTGAGACCTTCCTCAAGGAAGAGTTTTGGCCGAAGGGTGTCGTGTCTCGGCGATTCCGCGGAAGGCTACGCGACGCCACGCAGCGCAACACGACGCCGTCTCTTCGTGAACAATAGTTTAGAAATATTTTTGTGGGTTTTATTATAAATATGTATGATAGTCTGTAAGGTATATATGTTATGGGTCCTTTGTTACCCGAAATAAATGATATTATTATTATTATATTTTATATACTTATTATTAAGTTTGAATGTAACGTGTATGTAGGTAACCATTCTGTTTGTTGCTGGTTTTATACCTTTCGCATGCCTAATCTGCCTAATGGTAAAATGTGGCTGAATTCTATAATTGTATCTGACATCATGTACCTACTGTACCCATATTTGCGGAATTAATTATCTTAATATCTTTTCTTATCTAAGTAGTATTTTAATTTTTTATCTTAATATCTTTTCTTATCTAAGTAGTATTTTAATTTTTTACAATACTCTCCCCAGTACGCCAGCCTTAAACAAAAGTGAAAACTACAAGTGTAGTAGAAATATATTTTTGCCTGTATATCTAATACCTTGTTCGACTGTACCTACCCTTATTTACCTACATTACGTTTTGCCTTACAATGTAAGTTTTTATGGCAGACTCAAACATAAGTCGCGAACATAATGCCTAACTCGTAAAAATGCTAAGTACTTAATGCTACCGATTTTAACCCATTCAATGTCGGTGACAAGACGGGATAGTACTTGTCTTTATTTAGTAGGTGTTCGTAACTTTTATATAATTATTACATCTACTTGATTTACGTGCTACACGACCATACTGATTAATAATTGTGAGATAATAATAACTCATGATGATTTTTTTATTTCATTTGACGGTAAACGACCCTACAGCCCACCTAATGTTAAGTGGTCATCGCTGCTTCAGAGAATACCAGAAAAAAAAATGAAATGTTTTATGTGTCTGTCTCATACCAGAACACAGCAAAGCTGATTAGCAAAGAAATAGGTACAGTGGCTGAGCTTCCCCAGACAAGTTCCTTCACAAAGACCTCTTACTAATACTGATTAATGATTCATGATGACAAATTATAATCCGAGAAGATTATTTTTCATTCACAATGTATACTCACACTATCAGATACACTCACGCACACACACACTCAAAACCTACTCGCATAGATCACACCAGTGCGCTCCATTTTGTATTTTCTTTTCTTTTATTTTTATTGTGAACTAGCTGATCCGACAGACGTTGTCCTGTCAATTGATTTTCCAATTTTCTTACCGTTTAAACCTTCCCTGGATTTCCACAAATATTTCAAGACCAAAATTAGCAGCAAAGAACGAGCAAGAAACTCCACGGACACTCTTTTAAATCAATTTTTAACAAAATATTGAGTACATTATTCACGTTGCTTCTATATGTGAAAACAATGCAAGTAAAGACCAATACAATGCATTAAAAAAAAAAAATTAAAAATTTAAAAAAAACCCCAACGCAAAACATAAAAGCGATTATGTAAAAAGTCAAAAATAATACCTTTTGTTGAGCCATCAAATGTTTGTTCGTTGAAATGGCGCTATAATGTCGCGGCGGGGTACCGCTAAGTTTAAAGCAATAACTAAATAGCTAAAATAGCGAACTGATGGTAACTAGATTTGCAACAAGATTAACAACTAGATTAGCAACAAAAAATTGATAATATCGAAGCAAAATTGGTCGGAAATGCTGGTAAGTTAATAGACAGTGAATGAAATTAAGGGACTGACTTACTTAAGCGGTACCCCGCCGCAACATTATAGCCCCATTTCAACGAACAAACATTTGATGGCTCAACAAAAGGTATTATTTTTGACTTTTTACATAATCGCTTTTATGTTTTGCGTTGGGGGTTTTTTAAAATTTTTAATTTAATTTTTATTTTAAATTTTTTAAACGTAATTTAGTTTGGTTTTGTATAAGAGTTTACAAGAATAATTTACAAGTTTTTAGTTTTCATTTCGTTACTCATTCCTCATTCCCTTGCAATATAGTATATATTATTCTACTAGTCAAGGCCTTTAATTTGATACCCATATATTGAGGGAGTTGTGAAAATAGAATGTAATTCACCATTTTGTGGTTGCGGCCATCTTGGATTTAAAATTTGTCATAGTGTATAGTATTCTACTAGTCAAGCCCTTTCATTTGATACCCATATTGAGGGAGTTGTAAAAATATGTGATCCGCCATTTTTGGGCGGCGGACATCTTGAACAAATTTTCATCAAACATAGCTTAGCTAACTCCGACAAATTCACCTTTCAAATACAAAAACAAAATCAAAATCGGTTTATCCGTTCGGGAGCTACGATGCCACAGACACACACACACACACAGATACGTCAAACTTATAACACTCCGTCGTTTTTGCGTCGGGGGTTAATAAAATACTGATTAAAACGAATCCAAATACGATATATCTGCTACTAGGTACTAGTGTGCTGTATAATCTGGCTGCAGCATAAGACCAAGAATTCTATAATCTTGCATAGTTTTATAGCAAACATGGGTGTTTCAATGGGTGGTCAGTGTGGTCACCTATAATAATATGTTTGAAAGCAAAATAAACATCCGGTATGCGTCTAAGATCCCTACCGCAGCTAACAAAAGAGCTGATAACTTTAAAACTGCTGAACCGATTTTGATGAAACATGTCTAAGAACCAACGCTAGAAAATCTGCTTTCAAATAAAAAAAACCGCATTCAAATCGGTTCACCCGTTAAAGAGCTACAGTGCCACAGACAGACACAGACACACAGACACGTCAAACTTATAACACCCCTCTTTTTCGTCGGGGGTTAAAAAAAAGAATCAAGATATAAAGATAAAAGCCATAGCAGTTAAGAGTTGACCAATCTCTACTGACAGCGCCCGTTCACGAACATGACGCGTGGATCAGCACCATTCAGCACCATTTTGAAGTAGTAAATCTAGAAAAGGCTAGGCAACAGAACACAGTATAGACATGATATTGAACATCATCATCGTCATCATCTGCCTAGTTTTTTCCCAACTATGTTGGGGTCGGTCTCCAGTCTAACTGGATGCAACTGAATACCAGTGTTTTACATGGACTGACTGCATGTC
The DNA here is from genome assembly GCA_947361185.1 of Charanyca ferruginea. Taxonomy (NCBI): domain Eukaryota; kingdom Metazoa; phylum Arthropoda; class Insecta; order Lepidoptera; family Noctuidae; genus Charanyca; species Charanyca ferruginea. The sequence goes on from OX376062.1 coordinate 6,576,603, forward strand.
TGACTTCCATAACCAAGTTACTGGGGAACACGATACTTCTTAGTAAAACTGGTTATCAGATTCTCAGGTTTCTGACTACCTACCAATAGCGACTGTTAAAAATCTACGAATGACAGTTGTGACCAACGGTTTTTCGTGCTTTCCGAGGCACGAAGGGGTCTCTGTAAGAAATGGATGGTCACCCATCCACTGACTAACTGTGGCAAGCGTAGGTTAACTGTGATCGATCGATTCGTGCGGTTTTTACTAAGCCAGAGCTCCTCGGCACACACACACATGAACATACAGAGTAGCGCATGGTTCAGATCTATATGGATCGTGAATCTAATGTATCAAATTAATAAAAGAGAGAAAGAAATAGCATGTATTGGCCCGTGCACAGGACAAAACACACAAAAATAACAAGGTTGAATTGTGATTTAAAAAATTATCGAAATTGGTCCTGTACAAGGTCAAAAGGCTCCTATCCAAAGAGAGGGGGGGGGGGGGGGGTAACCGGTTCTATCCTAATGACGATTGATATCAGAATCTTCATAAACAGTCGTGTCGATATTACAAGTTGACACAAATTCCTTTTAGAAGTAACGATTCACAATAACATTTACCGAATCATCTTAAATCACGTGACAAAATCACAAAATCAAATAGAGTTTAAAGTAATCGCCTTAAAAGCGTTTTATATCTGAGCCATTACTCAAGCGAGGGGTTAAGTGAAACACTCCGAAGTTATGACAGACTATTATCGAGACATCATTTTAGGGTTAAACACGTATCTTCGCTATAAAGTTTATGTCGTCGTCGCCCTTGCCAAAAACTCATTATGTTACCTAAGTTAATATTATAGTCGCAGGATTTGCATGAGGTCTTGACCTTTTGGTGGCAATTTATTTACTCAATTTAGGTTCTATATACAAAGGTAAACTTTACATAACACAACTATGCCTTGATACTTTATGTCTAGAAACTTGTACAGAACTTATGGGGGCGTTAATACAAAAATACGGGTATTAGAAAAAGTTTTCCTTAATAGAGCATTGTCTCTGCCAGTCAAATATATTTACCGATTTCTTAAACTCGATATAACTTATCACGACATATTATTATAAAACAAAGTCCCCCGCCGCGTCTGTCCCTATGTATGCTTAGATTTTTAAAACTGCGCAACGGATTTTGATTCGGGTTTTTAATAGATAGAGTGATTCAAGAGAAATGTTTATAGGTATAATACATGCATATTATAGTAGAAGGAAACCGAGAAATTCCAAGAGTAATGTGAGGTCGTAATAAATATATTTTTGTGCGCTTACATTGCAAACGCTGGCTAAACCTTACGAGATATTATTATATCAAATTAATGTACTACGGAATTGTATATCTTAAAAAGATCGATAAAAAAGTCTGTGATGGTATATGTTTATCTCTTAAGGATAACCCACAGTAACCATTTTTATCTTTTACATATTACAAATAAGATATGGGTTACTTACCAAGCTATTTTAAACAATACAGTTTTATTCCTTACCAAATTAAATGTCTTAGATACGTTGTGCATTTCATGTAGATCAAAATTGCCCTTTACAGCATATCATTAAAATCAATTTATTAGAAGTTATCACAGTGTTAAAAAGCGGGCGTAGAGCGGCTGGCGCTTAGATTTGAGCGTTGAGTGTTTTTCACATGGCCAATTATATTTCGCTCTTTCAAGTGTAACTTCTATAGAAAACATGTTTGTGTTGTCTAATGACAAAAAAACTGTGAACGTTGTATATACAGACATTCTGTAGTATATTTAGTATCACCATTGCACCCGTGCGAAGCCGGGGCGGGTCGCTAGTTAAGGATAAATTTAAAAGTGTTCAAAAGTAGTTTTGATTGACGTTTGTAGTGAAAAGTAGATTTGACTGGTTAAGGGGGTACCGAGCAAAATCATTCAAAACAGTCGTCACTGTTAAAGTGATATAATCAATACTTTTACCATAATTGCCATAAAAAATATGTAATGAATACCACAGTGAATGTGTTAACCGATTATCGTTGGCAAAAAATAAGAATACTGTTTAATTTAATAAATAAACAAAAATACGTAAAGTTGTACAAAAATCTTTAAAAAAATCTCGTATTTAGTTGAGTTTTGTTAGTAAACTGTATTTTTTTTTCACAAACTTGAATTCATATTAATCTTTAACATTCATACTACAATTTGTAGTTTTTACATTTTCGAAATGTCGCTTAGTTATTTTATTATTAATTTATGTTTTAATTGACGCGCAGTTTTGAATCATACATACATACGTTGCGTATGATTCAAAACAGCGCGAAAAATTAATAATAAAATAACTAAGCGACATTTCGAAAATGTAAAAACTACAAATTGTAGTATGAATGTTAAAGATTAATATGAATTCAAGTTTGTGAAAAAAAAATACAGTTTACTAACAAAACTCAACTAAATACGAGATTTTTTTAAAGATTTTTGTACAACTTTACGTATTTTTGTTTATTTATTAAATTAAACAGTATTCTTATTTTTTGCCAACGATAATCGGTTAACACATTCACTGTGGTATTCATTACATATTTTTTATGGCAATAATTATGGTAAAAGTATTGATTATATCACTTTAACAGTGACGACTGTTTTGAATGATTTTGCTCGGTACCCCCTTAAGAGTTTTTTGACTGTGACATCCTACACATGGGCTTGTAATAATAAAGATACTGTCAAATAAGTAAGAAAAAATCTTGCCACCTGAAATCTTGTAAAGTACTAACTCCACGGAAGCGAAATCGAGTGTATAATTTGGTTAAGAAATAAATTATTAAAATGAGGTTGAACCAGGTTGAACATGATTTAGGAGTTTTGACTGTAACATAATATATTACTGTCGTTTCAAGTTTCATTAAAATCCGTTGTTTAGTTTTTGTTGCGAAAGAGTAACAAACATTCGGGCATCCTCACAAACTTTCGTGTTTCATTATCATCATCATCATCGGCCGGAAGATGTCCACTGTTGAACAAAGGCCTCCCCCATAGGACACCACAACGAGCCGCAACTAATTGGAATCAGTCTTTGTCGAAAAAGTCTTGATCATTCCGCCATCTCCGCCTGGGGCTACCCCGTTGTCCTAATAGCTTTAGTAAGGTTGCACAATTTAATTCCCCCATCCCCATTCCATCATCGGACGAGCAGAGATACGGCGAAGCGTCACCGCTACATTGTTGAAGTTCCACGGTCTCGAACCAAGCGCTTTGACTCCACATTTATTGTGCGAACTGCCAGACTGTGGAATTCACTGCCCGTCTCTCTGTTCCCTGATAAGTAAAATCTGGGTATCTTCAAGGCACGAGTGAACCGGTTCATCCTAGGCAAGCGTGTTCCAACTTAGGCCGCATTATCACTTAAGATCAGGTGAATTGCGGTCAAACGCAAGCCTATTTGGTAATAAAAAAAAGGTACTATCGGCAAGACGTAAGATAAATGAAATAATTTATTTATCTTCCTCTTTATTTTATGTTATTAAACCGATACCTACCAAATCAGTACCGCATAAACAACTTATAAACTACACGCGAAGAATATATCAAGTGTTTACCAAAGTTTTGCCTCTTAAGTACAGGTTGTGAATATATCAGTTCTTCAAGTGAAGTTAGATCCTTTCGAACTCTTATAACTTTTGTTTAGTAATATTCATATTTTATTTCCTTATTGATGATAGAACTACGTCGATTTTTCTAGTTTGTTTCGTCTATGTTTGAAAGTGTTGGCAAAGGTGATTAGATAGAAAGTTGTTAGAACTGTTCTGTGCGCCGCGACTCTAAAACCAGCTTATGTCTTTATGCTACGAGATAACAAAATCAGCTGACTTACATCATTTTATAAGCTATGTAGTACCTAGGCTATTTCTTATCTTCCAAATCCAGTTAGCAACACTTTCATAATTGAAATTAATGTACAATCGTCGAAGATCACTGGATAATACCGACAACTGTAACATGATTTTCATTAATTTTCTAAATAATTACTGAACCGATATTAATAATATTTTTGTTATCAAGTCGAGGATGTCCCATAGTATATGTATACTATCAAACAAATTAAGAATCATTTAAATCAGTTAACAGCTGGCAAAGATATAGAAGGACATACATAAAAAAAGATACAGCCAAATTGAAAACCTTTTTTGAAGTCGGTTATAAACCAGCATACATTGTTGCCAAACTACACACAACACGGACCTTAACTTCAGCTACGCTTTGAAGGCTCCATGAACTTCAAAGCTCCATTGCATCATCGAACGAGCAGAGATACGGCGAAGCGTCGCCGCTATACGGTTGAAGTTCCACGGTCTCGAACCAAGCCTTTTGCATCCACATTTATCGTGTGAACTGCCAGACTGTAGAATTCTCTGCCCGTGTCTCTGTTCCCCGATAAGTATAATCTGGGTATCCTTGGCCAGCGTGCTTCACTTTAGAACGCATCATCACTTAAGATCAGGTGAGTTACGGCCTAACGCAAGCCTATTAGAATATAAAAAACCATTGATCGTTATTACCAGACACTATGTGCACATAAATCAATCAATGGTTCAATCAATGGTTCAATCAATGGTTCAATCAATCAATCAATGGTTCAATCAATCAATTAATGGATCAATCAATCAACCAATCAATCAATGGATCAATGGTTCAATTCAATTAACCAATCAATGGATCAATCAAATCAATGAAAATGAAAAAATCAATCAACGGTCAATCAATCAACAAAAAATCAATCAATGGTTTCTTTTTTACTTTTGGTAAACGCTTTAAAGGTCATGATATCATGGCTCATTAAAAATGTCTGGCAATAATGTACGGCGTTAGTGACAGGTTGGCAAAAACTGAAACTGTAGTTTCAGACCACGATTTGTGATTGAAAATCGTTGGAATTTTTCTCCGGAAAATTCTCAAAATTTTCGACCGATTTTTCACTTGATTCGTGATATATTGATATGTAAGTACCAAGTCCAGGCCTCTAAACATAAATTTAATGAAAAAAAAAAAAAAAACTTAACTCGGCAATGTAAACACAACAAAAATAATTCTAGGTACCTACATTTAAGCTATGTAGGTTTAGGCACAAATAACACGCGCCGCCCGGCGTCGCCGCATCGGTGCGATGTCCTCTGCTAGAGCTGTACCGAACGAAACTTTAAAAACTAGTCATTTATTTATTGTCAACATGTGATTTATTACGCATCTTTTAAATAAAATACCTTACAATGTACCTGATTGTTAAATTGTAAGATTACTTATTTACACAGGTTTGAAAAAAATGCGTTTCATTTTAGTAAAGTGAAAACCTTTTAATAATCGATCAAATACTTGTTTTACCACATAAATATTTTTTTTCTTCTGAAAATTGCAAGGAAACCTGCAGATTGAGTACTTGTCCTGTGTTATTTTATTTAAAGTGAAGTATTTTGTTTGGTTAAGAGGAACAATAATAGTAGAAGTCAAACATTGCATCGACAACCAAGATTAAGCTATTATTTTATTTTCATAGTCTTATGACTATGAAAATAAAATAAAACATGATCGACTGAGACTTACATTTTTCTGCGTGGGTTTCTCTAGTGCTCCAGACCGACCGGCGCCGGAGTCGATAGCGAAGAGACCTGAGACCGCTGGTTAGTTCGTTTCGCGTTTGAAGTTCGCAGTATTTTCGCGTTTTACGTATTATTTTTAAGATTTGTGACTGTTTCGTACGTTTGTGTTGTGTTGTTTGAGTGTTTAACTGGTGGTTATAATGAGTAGAAGAAATGAACCGTTTAGTGCTCGAGAATACGGCCAAATGTTGATGTGTTTGGGAGAAGCGCGAGGGAATGCGTCATTGGCCTTACGTATTTACGTACAAAGGCATCCCAACGATCGCCATCCAGGGAATCCATCCAGCTTGGAGGCAATCACTTCGAGCCGTTTCTTATACGGCCCGAGAGATTTTAGGTAAGTTTTAGTTTAACATCATTATTGTTTATCATGTAGGTACCTAGGTACTAGCTGTGTTACCAAAAATGTGTTTATTATTTGACAGGTTTATTTATTCGTTAAGTCAAAGCTTGGGTAGGTATTTCATTATTTATTTTTAACGATTAGGTACGTCGTGCTCACTCGAGAGTAGGTTTAGGTACTCTTGAACGCACGCGCTTTACATTGCGCGCTCGAATTAAAATTGAAAATTGAAAAACTTTTGCATAGCATTTCCGGGAAAATATTTCACTTGGAAAATATTTACAATATTATTTTTGATTTATATTTTTCGTTTTTGCCAAGCTGTCCCTAACGCCCAGTATAAAGCAGCCGTCATAATTGTACGTAAGTTAGTAAAATAACTTGCATATCAGCTGATACCTGTAAAACAGCTCAGCATTGATGCTAGTGACTGGACATAGTTTTCTAACGAACAATTCCTCCAATTTTGTTTTAAGCCTTATTTGTTCTCAAAACGTCAGCCATCCTAAAATGATGTAATTAAAACCCTTTAATAATTCACCGCACAGTTAAGTCCAGCTAAGCAGCCGACAACCTTCTAGGTTGATTGACCTGGGAGATGGCATTCCGAAAGAAAAAACATCTAAATAAAGAAGTAATACTCTGCTCAAAGATAAACCAAACCAGCAAAGAGATTAAAGCTAAAAGTAGTTAAAACATTAATCTAATAAAAAACTATTAAGCATCTAATTTACAAAATGGTTGGTATCAGGTGCACGAAGCTCTCCTGTGAATTTAAATGATTACCAACGATGAAAATTTTAATTAATTTAAAAGTTTTTGCCTAAAAATGTTCAGATTAACTAAAAGTTCTAATGAATAAAATAATGGTCACACGGCTAGAAAAAGTTTATTAGAAATGGGCTATGGTTTTACATAAAATTATTAACTAGTTTACTTTTATAAATATGATGCTAAATTAACATCAAAATAACTTTGAAAATTGATTCGTTTTTCTGGAAAGAGTTTGCAATATTTGAATGCATCGCATATTCTATAGCACAAACTTTCTCGTAAACATATGCAGATCAATGAATACCTTCGGGTATGTTATAAATAAAGCTGGTATTTTATATATGTAAATGTATAATATATTATCGTATTCCTGCCCTAATCCCATGCTTCTTGGGGTCGGCGCAACAATATTGTCTTCTTCCATCATGTCCTGTAAATCGTCATTGTACCACTGACTGTCAACCGTCACGACTTTCTTCCTTCCTCTGACTTCCTTCTTTTTCATATCATTTTACAAACAATTCATCCATCTTTTCTTGAACTAACCTCTCCCTCTTCACCCATCCACAACTATAAATATTAATTCTTTTAGCCACTCGTCTTTTCTTTCTTTTCGTTCTACCCGTCTTTTCACATACCAATGTATAATATTGCAAATAAATGGCCACTGATATTTCATCAGTATTCATTTGAACTAGTGGAACTATTCAATTGATAGTGTTTTCATTCAATTCAATCACTTTATGTTGGATTGCCAATTTTTGACAATAGATAGCTATTTTGTTTTATATTAAAGTTTTTACTATATACTTTGATGATTGCAAGTGTAGTTGGTATTTATGATGTCATTTTATTTAAACAACTAATATTGTTCAGAAGGAATGTCTGTTGCAGCGACCAATCTCAATAGAGACTAGCTACCCTAGTTCACAAGACAAATAATATAGTGCACAAGTATGTGCAAACACAGGTGTATTGTATCTTTTTCACTATCATAGTCCGATGAGACGGCAATCCAATACAACCAAGAAGAGATCAGACGGAGAACGGCAAGTCGATGTCAGATCACTTGCTTTTTTTTATTGGGGCATGCCCGTCACACTTTTCCCTAACCACTGCAACTCCTAAAAGCAACAATGCTCCTATAATCAACAGTGGCGACCACCAGAAAAGCGCCGAAGTAATGAAGCTCGATTATTCCGGATTTAGTTACATTGGATCCCGCAACAAAATTAATCAGAAAAGAACAGCGAAAGAGTGAGAAATACATATTTTCCAATTCTCTCCAAATCAAGCAGGAGACACAACAGAACTAGGCCAAATTGGCACAAAGGGACGTTCTTAACAAGGGGAAGCTCAGCTGCCGAGCACCACGAATTACAATTTACATTAATGGGTCCTAATTCCTAAACTACCACCTTCAAAACTCCGGACTGCTACTGAGAAATTCCTAACGGAAAAACAATAACACTTTGCCCAACCTGGGAATTAAACCCAAGATCTCACGCTAAGCAGTTGCGTTTGGGACTACAAGACCAACGTGGCAGTCAATACCACAAACTCAACAAGTCGGCAGAAATAGTTGAGAACTAAAAACTTTAGCTAAAACCTCTTTTCAAAGTGTAGACAAACCAATTAATTTGGTGACGTAAATCAAAACGCGACGACTCTAATGAATAAACCATTTGATTTGGGTCCCACGAAACTTTGGAGTGATTGACATCTTTCCTGATAGGAAGTTAGATAATTAGTTTGTGAGACAATCTAAGTTTGGTTGTGGTACGACTATTTGTAAGCGTATTGTGTACGTGATAAAAATACTGGCCTTATTTTCAAATGTTGGTGTTCTACGCTAATAATATAATGAAATTAGCCGAAACCGCTGGCGATACCAACACCTAAAAGTTGAATCCAATTCAGCTTATTATATAGTCTTTAGGAAAATTACATACACAAACTTTCATATACCATTTTTCATTAGAAATGCTGCCTTTCATAAAAAAAATGGTATAGGTCAAATTCTGAAGAATCAACAGTAGCTTCTAATGTTTCTACATAGGTACCTTGAATATAGTTAACAGTTTGTGTTTTGTAAGTCTGTAATAATCAGTACAAAATGTAGTGGGTAGTATATTTGTTAAGTTATATGTTAAGGCACGTTGTTTATTCTTAATATACCTGCTACTGTTTGTATAAATAATTCCAACCGACAACCTGTAAATTTTTTTTTCGTACGGGAGTCAAACCCTCGACACGCAACGCAGTAGGCAATCGCTAAGCCACTGTGCGAACCGTGACGTCAATTTTTCTGTCATAATCCAATATTTTGACGTTTATGACAGCACTTTCACTTTCTTCCTTTTTTAAAAAAATACGTTATTTTTCAAAATAATTTTACCTGATAACAGCACATTCCTCTTGCCAGCACGAAAATATTGTCAAAGAGAGCGAAGAGTGACGCGGATGGTTGATGGACCGTGCACACGATGGTCCTGCCTTGACGAGACAGGAGACGGAGAAGAACGACCAGCTGGCGGATGGAGACGATGTCCAGACCACTGAAAATAATAATATTATAGATTGTAATAATCATCATCATGTCAACCTTACATACGTACACCACCCGCTATGTTAGGGGGGTTTGGTTTCCGCACTTAGTCCTTAAATATGGACCATTTATGTCCTTATGGACCTTTAGACGCTCACTGTTGGGCATTAGGTCTCCCCCAAGGATGCAGCCGTAATCAACATGCTTGGCCGATGCATGTTGGCGATCACAGTAGGTGTAATGGTACTCAGAAGGACGCTGCTGCCCATCCTTTGGTCAATATCTCTGTTGCCTTCTACGACACCCACGGATAGAAGTGGGGTGGTGCTATTCACGGCCGGCACCACACGGCATCATTACTCATTTATTATTATTACTAGATTGTAATAATAATACCAACCTATTTTTTTTACACTGCAAGGCAAAGCCCTTTTCTCATAAAGAGAACGCGGCGTAGAGACCAATACTCGGGATTGGTGTATTGGTCTCTACGCCGGATTAGAGGTTTCAGACTTTTATTATTGATCCAGGTTTCCTACTATGTTTTCCTTCACCAATGCCAGTGATGTCCAAGATAAATTAACACTGAACTTACTTAGAACTAACTGAACTAACAAGCTCTTACGAATTTATTAATATTCATTAATTTATGTAAATAAATTGATTATTTCAATCTTTAAATCACTGTTATCTAAACAAATTTAAAATGAAATAGAGGTAAGTACCTATCTAATTGTAATGACAAAATACCATCGTTATACTAACTAAGTGCATAGTGAATGTTTACGAAGAAAACATTATTATTTTATCTATATATGTATGTATTTAAAATATATTTGTGTATGTATATCAGCTGTCTGACACCCATAGTACAGGGTCTCCCTAGTTTGGGGTCAGATGGCCGTGTCTGAAATGTCCCCACATATTATTATTATTATATTACCTACTCTTAAAAATTGAACTAACTTAGACCTTGTAAGTACCTAATCAATATTTTTATAGTGTTTACACTTTTAAGTTTATGACTATTAGTTACTGCTAATGTATTAACGTGCATAACTTCATAGACATGTATTTAACGCGGCGACAAACAAATCTGATTTAGGGTTTTAAAAATAATTAAAATTGGTAGCAAAAATAATAGGTTGGCAGCTACCAGTGAAGTAACATTTTAAGTATAAAGTAGCAGATTTATATTGAGTTGTAAGCTTTGTTTAAATTTAAATTGGCTGTAGAAAGCGATTTGCTGCTGGCGTAGGAGGTCACAGTTCTAACCTAACCATGTCGGATCCGCCCCAGGGGGGACTTGAGGGTCAAAAAGATTTGGTGAACATTTATCCATTTTAACGTCAGTTCGACGGATCCCCTGCGGGGTTCCTATTTCTGTCTGCAGAGTTTAAAAGAACCTAACTAAACCGAACCTCGAGGTGCTCGACCGTCTTCTTCTGGTTTCAGTTGCCAAGTCATGATTTATAGCTCCTCAAGTTTTTTATTACTTACAAACACTTCGCCTTGTAAGTCACCTGGAAAATAATAAGGCAATTGCATGTACCTACCGCGGTTACTGTGAGCTCAATGTAATAAACATTTTTATTTTCTTTTTTTTTTTCAATTATGGACAGTTAGATATTATTATCACAAGAGAAGTGGCGAACATTTATTAGTAAAAAAACGTTTTCTATGAATAAAAATAATGTGGCTAACTTTTACCAAAAAAAAACTTGACTTAGTGGTAAAATAAAAAACAAAAATTATGAAACTAGATGCTGTTAATAAATTATAACTCTTTATTTATACAATAATCTTCTCTGTGCCTTTGTAACAATCATACTGAGATCGCCAACCCGCCTACCAAGCGTGGCGATTATGGCAAAAAACCCCCTTTTGGGGGAGGCCTATGTCCAGCAGTGGACGTCTTTCGGCTGAAATGATGATGATGATGATGCAATATTCTTCAAATTTACTCTTTTACGTTTTTTTGTGTGCCTATATTCGTTTGCCATCCCTGCATTATAATATTAAATTAACTTTTGGATCACATCACCTTACGTTTACGCCTTTCGTTTTGTTACGTTTATAAAGAAAATAATCACACAGGTATCTACTAAATTAAAACTTAACGTGTAATTGTACAATTATAATCTAGCAGATCGTTACTCACTAATAAATGACCATTGTTTTATCATCGTAAAATTTTATGGTATGTTGACTCGCCTAAACAAATAAACGTGAGTTATGACCCTATAAAGTTAAATATCCTTAAAATTAAAGCCCTTTACAGAATTTAATGAGTACCGGAATAAGCGCGAAAAGTTATTTTTGTATTTCTAAATTTAAACACATCGTTTAAATTTAAAAAAGCAAAAATGTCATTTTGGCCTAACGCGAATTTGGCAGACTGCGTTTTAGGTAATCAGCGAGTAAAGGATTTTAATTAATATAGTACACAGTTTTGGACATGTACATTAAGCCACTGTATAGTCACCAAAAGAAATAAGTAACCAGGGTCGTTGGATATAGTTGAAGTTTGCTTAGAAACCGATGTATGTTTTTTAAATGGAATGTAATAAATAAACTAGCTGACCCGACAGATGTGGTCCTGTCCCTATCTATCTACCCTACCAAACTACCTACCCTACCTATCGTAAAAACCCTACCTACTTACCCTACACTACTTACCCTACCCTACTTACCCTACCCTACCTACCTAAAATTTTCAAAACCTGCTCCTGACAATAACGAACACAAAAAAATAATATCCAATTTGGTCTAGCCGTGCGGAAGTTATGCGCTTACATACATTTCGGCGATTCATTTTTATATATATACATAGAAGATAGATAGAGAATCAACCGTTCAATAATTAAATTTAATTTAATTTGAAAATATCCATCGGTTTCTAAGTAAATTTTAGCAACATTGCGCCTTCCTGATTCCTTATCTCTTTTGGTGACTGTACATAGTACAGGTACCTACTTACATACATTTCCACATGTAAATAGGATGGACACGTTCTTTACACGCAACCATTTACCATGAATTCAGTACAATGTGATTCTAGACTCTACGTAATGACCCTTTACATCGCTTTAAAAAAAAAACAGCTATTATTTACATTAGTTAGTACTTATTGCACTTTTGCATGTACATAACGAGGTGACAAAAAATTTCAACTCCAGGGAGTCTAGTACATTAATACTGAATAAATGGTAGAAGTGTAGGCTGTAAAACAATAAAATAATGGTGAGACGAAAAAATTCTACTTTAAAAGTTTGGCATAAAACTTACTGGTCATAATTTTTTTAATTTCGTTTCACGACCCTCTTCCGAAAACGAGCTTCTTCCAAAAAAGGAAATGCACCATGTCTCGATTTCGGAGTGTGATATAAGAATACAACACAATCATAACATTTTCGAAGTATCTAATTTGTTCTCGAAAGTTCTTGAACTGTGGTTTGAAATGATTTGAGTGGGAAAACTTGTTTGTATTTACAAATGTAGGTACCTACTTAGTAACTACCGTTACTGTGCTACTGTGCGTCAATTTACATTCCTAGTTTGAAATAATTGCATTTTGCGGTAGAACTATGAGAACATCTGCAATTTAACTGACAAAACACCAAGCTCCAAACTAGGATCACTAGCGGCGCACACGCAAGAAATATTTATTTGACGACACGGTTGGCGCAGCGGCTGAGCGATCGACTGCTGCGCAGCGTGTTGAGGGTTCGATTCCCGCCCAGGGTAAACATTTGTGTGATGAGCATTTGTGTTTGCCTTGTGTCTGGGTGTTGTTTATCTATATGTCGGAGACAGTTTATTAATCACAATTGTGGGTGTAACTAAATTTGTTATGATTTGTGTTTCTTATTGTTAATTTATGTGATTTTACTATCAATTATTGTCTATTAATTCGAAACATGATTTATTGTATGTGCACACTGATTTGTGGTTACTTTATTTCGATAATTGTTATCGATGGTTTTATTCAAAACAATTGTTGACACGTTACTTTGAATGTAAAACGAATTACTTTATGAAATCACTATTGTTTATTCATGACAATTATTAGTGAGGTATTTGATTGCTTTATAATTAAATCTTATTAGATTTAGTACATTGTAGTGTTTTGTATCAAGTAAATGCGTGACGCACTTCCGTGCGCCAATGGATAGACTTGTATGGAGAGGTTGCAAGGTGGGGGCCATCGCCTTATAAAAGAGCGTGCACTCCGTAAGTATGGCAGTCGATCCTCGGATTCGACTCAGTAAAGAGTTCCTGCTCTCGACAATACTGTCGGTTTACCTGGTACAGCGCTGCTGTATATTCACATAGCTGTATAGGCTTGCTGCTAGCGAGCGAAACACTTTGTATTTGGGTGGCTTATGCTACTGTACGAACTATGAACCTTAAGGGTTTGTTCGTTTATCATTGGGTGGCTTAGGCTGCTGTACGAACTATGAACCTTAAGGGTTTGTTCGTTTATCATAGGGTGGCTTAGGCTGCTGTACGAACTATATACCTTAAGGGTTTGTTCGTATATCATTGGGTGGCTTCGCCACTGTACGAACTGTGGGACCTTAATGGTCTGTTCGATTAACTGTATTGTTGCTGTACCTTGAACTTATTTTATTCTTGTTACTGATTACCATTTGTATTGTGTTTTCTTTACTAATAGTGTGTAATTGTTTTCACAGGTATGTTGTTTATCCCTAATGGGATAATGGGAACGCCTATAGTCCTGACCATGTACTATACCACTCGGCGCTCCTCCTCGATCGCTCACTGACGATCCGACATCAGAAGTGGGATAGCCTCTTAATGCTTCCGCATGGCTTCCCTAATTATCGTATGTCTTTTCCACTCTTGTTATGACAGCTTCCTCTCTTGGGATTACCTAGCGCTGAGCTAAGGCTGTTTTAATGGCATTCATAAATCACCTACCCACATTAATTTCATTGTTTGATTTTACATACTTCAACAGTTACCGCTACCCTTTTTACGCTACCTACCTAAGTGTTAAACAAATTGCTGTTTGTACTGTACTGGCCCATGTTTTGAAATTTCATTTGCCGTGCTCATCTACTAGCATTTACTACCGAATTACATGAGGTTTAAACTTCAACAAGAACTGAGTGTCTTGTCCCATCTTAAGAGAAAGTCTCATTTTCCTCTGACCTACACGATTCTTCTCAACCCTCTTAGGTTCAAACCAGGTACAATAGTATGTCACTTTAGTGACTACCGGAGAACAGCCAGGAGGTTCGAGTGAAGATACTGTGAGTCAGTTTTCGAGCAACTAATCATCCGTGATAAGTTGAAGTCCGTGATAAGATAAGTGTGATGTACCCACCACTAATGTTCTACAACTATCTGGTGAGACGCTTCCATTTTGTTATGACTCTGGGTTTGAATGTACTTTAATTACTGATACATGTGTGGCAAACTTACTTGTATGGTCAATATAAAGTGAAGTTTCATGTAATACCGAATGCTTATTCAAATCATAGTATCATATTTTGCCGTGAGATATTCAATTTAGATTTTGGGGTTATTATAACCGAAAGTATTGTTACCATTACAAAAGTTGAGGTTGTAACAGCTATGCTCTATTCCTGAAACTCCGAATAAAATTGATACTGATATTCCATCAGAATATAAATCGGTGATGATACAACTATGTCAAAGTTGGCTTTTAGCTAAACAAATAGCGTGATTCTAAGGTTTGAGGAATAGTTTATCTGAAAAGTAACTGTATACCCCCTGATAATTACATGTGTTGTGTGGTAAGGTAATGACATGTGTTGTGAGGTAAGGTAATGACATGTGTTGTGAGGTAAGGTAATGACATGTGTTGTGAGGTAAGGTAATGACATGTGTTGTGAGGTAAGGTAATGACATGTGTGGTAATAAGGTAATGACATGACATGTGTGGTAATAAGGTAATGACATGACATGTGTGGTAATAAGGTAATGACATGGCATGTGTGGTAATAAGGTAATGACATGACATGTGTGGTAATAAGGTAATTACAAGTGTGGTAAGATACTAAACTTGTTTTGTGTTATCAGGTCTGTAGTGTTTGTTTTAAATTGATCAGAATGACCGAACATTAAGCTGTTTACTTGAGCTCTTTTCTGATTGTTTACAGATGATGTGATAAACTATTCACCCAAGGACGTGTGAAGATGCAGGGTGACCGTAACGGCGCGTGGCGTGATTTAGTAATGAAAATCAGTTAATTTTGAGGGTTATGGTTTATTGTTGTTTTTTTTAATCATTGGGAATATTCTCACAATGCTGAGACATTTGCTGAAAAGTGTACTGGCAAACGTATTCTTGTACGGTTAATAATTGTGGACTCTTGGACAATACAAAAGTGCCTGTAGATGGTTTAATTGAAATGAATGCTGTGACTTTGATGGGATAATATGTACCGAACAAATTCTAAGTAAAGTAGAAATAGTTGGTTGCTAGGGATTAGAGCTTTCATCATAGTATGCTGTGAGATTTTTAATTTTATTTTTGCAGTTAATATGACCGAAAAAAATTGTGGTATCATTACAAGAGTTAATGTTATTGACCAATGCAGTATTCCCTTGATAATACAACTGTTTAATAGTTTAACAATTGTTTCAGCTGTTGACAGTGTGGAGATAGAAGTAAATCTGTCCCGTGCAAGTAAACAAGCAGCCCTGGGTACCGAAGGTTAAAGTTGGAGACTTCGTTGGAAACTTCGTACTTCTTGCAGATCCAACATGATATTGGTTGAAATCTTTGAGTGCCAGTAAAATTTAGTCTTGATCATGTATGAAAAATGCTTGAATGTCCATTCAATTTTAATGATGTCAATGTTGACACTGATAATAATCATCTGCTGCTGACATACCATAGCTTAATTGACAAGATATCTATGTTGACTCCTGGGTTTGGTTGTTGAACTTGACGCCTATGTTGGTTGTCTATTCGACTTCAAGCTACTTGTCGATTCCCATGGTGTGAATTCGGCTGGGAGACTATGTCTCTACTTTTATTTGGATGTCTATATTGTCTCCTGGGTTTGTTTGTTGAACATGATGCCTATGTTGGTTGTCTATTCGACTTCAAGCTACTTGTCGATTCCCATGGTGTGAATTCGGCTGGGAGACTATGTCTCTACTTTTATTCGGATGTCTATGTTGACTCTGACTGGATTTGAATGTTGAACTTGACGCTTATACTTGACGCTTATGCGGGTTGTCTATGTTGACGCCTATGCGGGTTGTCTATTCAACTTCAAGTTACTTGTCGTATCCCATAGTGTGATTTGGGCTGATTTGTTGAGCTATGTATTGTCTGTAACAGTATGGTTATTTTGACTGGTTATGATGCAAATTTTGCTAATGATATTACTTCAGGACTAATTCAGGATTTTTCGTTACAACATACAAATTAAAGCTTTTTGTCAGAAAGGCCGATCGATATTTACCAAGAACTTTATAACTTCACGAGGACGTGTAGAATGTCAGTCTGGCCGTGTCGGAGACAGTTTATTAATCACAATTGTGGGTGTAACTAAATTTGTTATGATTTGTGTTTCTTATTGTTAATTTATGTGATTTTACTATCAATTATTGTCTATTAATTCAAAACATGATTTATTGTATGTGTACACTGATTTGTGGTTACTTTATTTCGATAATTGTTATCGATGGTTTTATTCAAAACAATTGTTGACACGTTACTTTGAATGTAAAACGAATTACTTTATGAAATCACTATTGTTTATTCATGACAATTATTAGTGAGGTATTTGATTGCTTTATAATTAAATCTTATTAGATTTAGTACATTGTAGTGTTTTGTATCAAGTAAACGCGTGACGCACTTCCGTGCGCCAATGGATAGACTTGTATGGAGAGGTTGCAAGGTGGGGGGCATCGCCTTATAAAAGAGCGTGCACTCCGTAAGTACGGCAGTCGATCCTCGGATTCGACTCAGTAAAGAGTTCCTGCTCTCGACAATACTGTCGGTTTACCTGGTACAGCGCTGCAGTATATTCACATAGCTGTATAGGCTTGCTGCTAGCGAGCGATACACTTTGTATTTGGGTGGCTTATGGTACTGTACGAACTATGAACCTTAAGGGTTTGTTCGTTTATCATTGGGTGGCTTAGGCTGCTGTACGAACTATAAACCTTAAGGGTTTGTTCGTTTATCATTGGGTGGCTTCGCCACTGTACGAACTGTGGGACCTTAATGGTCTGTTCGATTAACTGTATTGTTGCTGTACCTTGAACTTACTTTATTCTTGTTACTGATTACCATTTGTATTGTGTTTTCTTTACTAATAGTGTGTAATTGTTTTCACAGGTATGTTGTTTATCCCTAATGGGATAATGCGAACGCCTATAGTCCTGACCATGTACTATACCGCTCGGCGCTCCTCCTCGATCGCTCACTGACGATCCGACATATATATGTATGTATTTACAAAAAAAAAAAATGTATTTGTGTATGTTTATCAGCTGTCTGACACCCATAGTACAGGGTCTCCCTAGTTAGGTCTCCGGGTCAGATGGCCGTGTGTGAAAATGTCCCCACATGTCCCCACATATTATTATATAGGGTGACTGGTAATTAGTGTACGATACTTAAACACGTGATTGTGTTCATGATAACAAACAACTTTCCCGAAGAAAAAATATTTTTGGTACTGGTTCACTTATCACAATAACACAACAGCCGTATGAAATTAACGCGCGCGCACGCCTGTCACCTAAACTGAACCCGTACAAAAAATATTTTTTCTTCGGGAAAGTTGTTTCTTATCATGAACACAATCACGTGTTTAAGTATCGTACACTAATTACCAGTCACCCTATATTTTACATTTAGGATAATATGGTATAAATATTCGTTTTTAAGTGGATCTTAGATTTATAACTAATCACTATGAGTTGACGTTAGTTCTTTCAAAATAAATCAACCGACGTAAAAATTTCTCCCATTTCTAGAAGTAATTGTAATGATTTCAGGTATTTAACGCTAATCAGTTGTAAGTTCAGAAGGTTACAAACGAAGACATGCTGCGACTTGTGAGCAAGAAACGCAAACTTTGGGATACCATCAAAGTAAGGAAAATTGCATATCTGGGGCCCGTGATAAAACACAAAAGATACGCCCTTTTACAACTACTACAAAGCATAAGTTTGGGACATACATTAAACCGTTGTTGCTGATACATGTGACTTTTCACATATTTTATTAGTTTGACCTAATTTATTTATTTATTTATTTACACCTCATGCACAAAGGTACAAAGGCGGACTTAATGCCTTAGGCATTCTCTACCAGTCAACTCTACAAGTAATCAATTTCAGTATTTATTCGTTTTAACAGAAATAAGCACAAGGGTCACCCGCAGTAATTTCAGTAGGCGTATCAATGTCTTAAGGTAGTAGCTTTAAATAAACTTTTTAATTAACAAGGAGTTATTAATGGCCCATTGTGATTTACTACTATTATTCACAGTATCTGGGCGATCGGTTCTTTTTTGTCTTTTTTTTCTATCTAGATCTATTTAGGATCGCCCAAAACCCCCTGTATATAAAATTTCATGAAAATCTTTGCACCCGTTCCTGAGATTCAGTACCTATATATGTTAATAAGAATTGCTTGTTCAAAGGTATTAGATATATATATAGATAGGTACGCCAGTATTTGCAAAACGCAGATGTAATCATTATATTTATTGTTGTGCCTAAGTACCTACGTTGATGCGTACAATCTTGCATCGGGTAAAGAAATTCATTTGCTTTTTATTCTCACACCAGGAAATCAAGCAAGATAATATCAAATTACTTCCAAGTAGGATATTTGTAATTTTGTTTTATTGGATTGAATTGGACGTGTATCCTCAATCAAATAGAAGAGCGTAAATCCCACGTGGTACCAACATAAAGAATAATTAGTGCATTCTATAATCAAAAAACCTTTGAGAAGAACTGCGTAATAGAGCGCTGTCTTTTTTATAGGCCCGCCAGACCACTGCAACTCCTGTAATTTGTAAGCCAGAATCTTCAGTGGCGAGCCAGAAAAGCGCCGAGGCAATGAAGCTCGACCAGTCCCGGAGAAACGATTCAACTGCAACTCATGAAACAACATGAAATTAATCAGAAAAGTACAGTGGAGGAGTAAGAAAAACATACTGAATCTCAGAGAAAAGAACAACAGTTTTCATGTGAGAGGCATCCTACTTTTCTTAGTGAAAGTAAAGCAGTACAATTTTCTCCGCAAATTTTGCGTAGTAATAAACCGAATTATTGAATATTGTTCCAAAAGAAAAATATTCTATCATTTTTAAGATAAATTGCAGCAGAATTAACAACAATAATATTATTTTTCAGTTAAGAATCAAGGTAGAGCGGTCTTTTGGAATATTAAGATGATGCATGTTAGTTAATCATGATATAAATGATATTTGCTAATTTTTCTCGTGATTCGTCATTATAAGCTCACAGTTAACAACACTGGCATGCATTGTTTAATTTATACTCTTATATTAGAAACGAAGGACCAGGACCAAATTAATGCAACACAAAGGGATCACTTCAAAAAGGACCCACAAATCAGTATTCTGGGTCCTACGAGCAATTTTTGTCAAAATAGCTTCACTTGGATTAAGTATACGCCGTGATTCCGTAAACACGCTTCAGTTAAATGTCCAATAAAAGGTTATAGGGGGTACCTGGTGATTAAAGCCAATTACCTCTCATTGTACTTATGTAATTCTGTTTAGCTTTCCAATTGGGACGAACCTTTTAGGCAATAGATATTAATGAATTGCTCGAAAAACTTTGTGCTTTCAAAAGATTGCTGTTCAGCTTTTCAGCAAATTCGGGCAGAATACAGATTAGAAGGACTGTATTTAGTTGCTGAATCGTTTCTTTATCAACGTTTTCGAGCTATTTATCGAGAATTTTTGTTGTAGCTATTCGTAAAGGTACTAAGACGTAATTTGAAATGGTTTAATTCGACGTGGGCAAATGGTAGTGCCGAAATACCTATTGATTACGTTACAAATTCTACCTGCTAGGAAAACCACATTTTAGAGAATCTTATTTTTTGACGTCAAGTCATAAAATAAGATTCTCAAAAAAATGTTTTCGAAATTTAACCTTACTCTGATAATGACGAAACCATGTTTTGTTACTCAGTTTCGTCATTACCAGATAAGGGTTAAATTAAATAACGCCTTTTTCCTTCCTCAAAAGAAAGCAGCAAAATGGCATTACACGAACACATGAGCAGCCATAATGACACCAATTACTCATGTTTAATCCAAGGATTATTCTTTTCCTCAAACGTGAGGATTATTTCTATTATAGCGGTGTCTCTAATTATTTTTTTAACCCGCCCCTTGTAATGAGACAAACGTCATCGTGGAGTAGAAAAACAGAGAATGTTTTTGGTACATACCTTTTGTTCTTGACACTGTGAATGAATTGGGGTGTTTTTTTATTCATAAGCTTCTGTGTTTTAATGGGGTTCGTTCAAAGAAATTTTATGTGGATATTTGCCATACAAGGTAGTCAGGGCATTTGAATTCGTTCCTAGGTAAAAAAAAATCTAAACTGTTTTTTTTAATGGTATATCCACAGCAACAATATCCACTTGGACACTTTTAGAATCAGTTCTTTGAAAATTTGTACTTTGTGTTTCTATTCTGATCTATGATTTTTTTCAATAATTTTCTTGGTATCTTTACCATTTTGTATCTTTTTAATGTATGCTGTGTCCTCTTATAAATACGTTCTGTCAATGTATCAATGTTTTATACTCAATAATTATTATCCTTCTATGTAAACTTTGATCACTGACCAAAGACGTACTTGGTCAGTGCGAATTGCATCGACAAACGGTGAAGTTTTACAGTAATTAGCTACATACACATATTCATACACACACATTACATATCCGTGTTTGCCATCTACACGTAGCTACGTTTTAAAAATAATATAGATAACTCGAACTCACGTTGTTGGCTCATCCAGAAAGATGACTGGTGGATTGTTGACCAGCTCCAAGGCAACTGACAGCCGCTTCATTTGACCACCAGACAGACGTTCAGACATAGTGTTTCTATGATCCCAGAGGCCAAGAGTTTGAAGAATCTCTTCCACCTGCAACAAACAATTGTGTGATTATATTTTCTAGACACCTCTCATCTCAAGCCTTTGATATAAAACCCGAACGGGTATTGGTATTATATTTAAGAAAAAATATTTTTTTCGGGACGTCTTGCCGTCGCCAAGCGGCTGGTTGTCTTCATCTGTGACCATTGGCCTATTCTTGGGCCAAAGAATCCAGCCAGCTTTTTCGGCACTTGTTCCAATGACAACGATGTGGACGAGTTCTAAATGCCCAATGAGCCCTTTTTTTACAAGTTATACATAATTTTATTATTGTAATTATTAAAGTTTTGTATATTTACTTCTGTGAAATAAATTAAATTCTTTAATAATTTGTGTTTAAGTATTTTCCAAATTTTAAACCAAATTAATTTTGAATGAACAAGAAAAAAAATGACATGACCTTTATTTCTATGTGTACCTACTATATTTCGAAAAGTATTCGGTTTTTTTTTTCATTGTAAACCATTCATCATTCCGTTTAATTTAGGCTATTTCACTGATTGGTCACATTCAAGTAGATGCCCAATCAAAAAGTTTTCATGATCCAATATAAAGAAAACGTGATCTAATCTGATTTAAAAGGTCCTTCAAAGCCAACTTCGTTAAACTTAGAACAAGTACTGATTCTTTAATTAGTTATCTATTTCATTATAATACTATTTGACAATTCTTCAAGTAAAAATGGGCTCGTGACTTCTTGAAACACACACTTTACTGTGAGTATAATATGTTTATAAAGATAAAGACTTACTCACATTATAATACGAGTATGTAATTTATAAAAAGATTCATTTAAAAAAAATACACAATCAAATCAAAAATGCAATATATAGGTATTATAATGATAGTAGGTACCTATATCATTAGGTAGGTAGATATTTACATAGTAATTAATAAAGACTTAATATATAATGATATGATGTCATTACTATAGCACTATGAACTTTCAGGTTGGTATAATTTAAGTATTTAACCTGTTGGCACCTACAATTTTATTATATTTTAATAATGGTTACATACCTACTACAAGACTTCCGCATCTTTGATAAAAAGAAAATAAACATAAGAATATCATTAACAATTACTGGAATGTAAACGAAATTACTTTTCATCGATTACAGTCATAAAGGGCAGTAGTTTTAAAGGGGAATTGTATGGCATTTCGCTCTTCCTATATCATTTTCACGTACTTAATCAACTCTTTGACGTTCGATATGACATTAAAGGGACGTACGTTGCATCCGTGTTTGCATTCTTCAAATTTGTACTGAGAACCCAGTGTCGTCATACCTGCATCATTTTGGCATGACTTAAATTTAAAAAAAAAGGTGAAGAACTGTAAAAATCTTTTTTAGGCATATCATAAAGGAACTGTCAGTGTCCATTCTCTCTCTTCTCGCGCTTGTTGAAGGTTTTTTTGTAAAACGTTTTTTTTCGCTTTTTAGTGAAATTTCAGTCATCTTTTAATTTTCTACCCTTAGGGATGAAATATTTTCATGAAATTTATATGAGACCACCTCGAAACTATAAGTACTCTTACAAAGAAAAAAAGAATTTTGAGAATCGGTCCACAAAGGGAGGAGAAATCGGTGAACATACAAAAAAAAAATACATACAGTCTAACACAGAACTTCCTCCTATTTTGAAGTCAATAGAAAAATCGTGTATTTCATTTACATAAAGCTTTAACGTACGTGATTTGGAGATCACTTTTTATGCAAGCAGATGCTTGTGTTTGGTGACTCGTATGTAATTGTATGTGCTAGATTTAAAGCTACTGGGCCTTTAATTGAAAGAATGGTAGGGGGTCTTGTCAGTAAGGCTCTAGACAGACGGACCGCATTTCAACTGCAATCCAACCGCAAATTGCAGTTCAGATGCAGTTTGAATGCAGTTGACACGACTGCAATAGAACTGCAAACCAAACGTGCAGTCCGATTGCAGTCCAGTTGTGTGTTGGTGTGGCGTTTGGTTTGCAGTTCTATTGCAGTCGTGTCAACTGCATTCAAACTGCATCCGAACTGCAATTTGCCGTTGGATTGCAGTTGAAATGCGGTCCGTCTGTCTAGAGCCTAAGTTGGAGTATTGTGAGATGAGCGGGTAAACGTCGTTAAGTATATTAAAATATTATAAGTCTTTAACTAATATATCTGGCCAACGGCCGTTTTATGTTAAAGTGAAAATAAATAAATAAATTGTCCCACTGCAGGGCAAAGCTATTTTCTCATACGGAGAAGGCACGAGAATTGATCACCACGCTTGTTCAAGGCGAATTGGCGATTTCAGACTTATATAAGTCCAGGTTTCCTCACGATGTATTCCTTTACCGATGTCAGTGATGTCAAAGATAAAATTAGAAAGTAGGTACATGTAAAATTGAAAGTCACATTGGAACTTGCTGATGTCCGATTTATTCCCTTGACGTCGAGTCGCTCCACCTCGAGTCGCCACCACGTCGAGTCGCCGCTACGCCGAGTCGCCACTGCGTCGAGTCGCCGCAATGTCGAGTCGCCGTCAGGTCTATGTGTCTTTTTATTAAAAAAAATCTGCCTGGAGCCGCCACGTCGAATGTGACGAAAGGTCCAGTCGACGAAACAAACTATTCAAATCATAATATTTTTATTTATTTAGACTGTAATAATTGAATAGATTGTAAAAATAAATTAATATAAAAGATGTTTCTTTGACTGTACCTTTCGTCAAATTCGATGTGGCGGCACAAGGTAGTACTATATAAGTAAAATAATATCAAAAGAACAAGTAGACGTGACGGCGACTCGACATGGCGGTGACTCGACGTGGAGCGACTCGACGTCAAGGGAATAAATCGAGGTGGGCGCCTTAAGAGAGCCCTTCCCCGACGAACAAACTTCAACGCGAGCGTGATTGATTTTTTTTTTGTTTCAACGCAAAGCTCTAAAACAAACGAGTGAGTGAGAACATGTGCAAGGTATATATGAGGCTGTTTTTTTACTTTTTCAATGTATGAGTGCATTATGAACGGTCAAAGTTCAGATAAAATTGTGCTAAAAAGCTGATTTTCGGACGTGTTTACTGAATTAGTTTCTCAAAAAAGTTTATTTTTGGCTTCACACAAACCTAGATTTTAACCACAAGATACCTGGGTATTAAAAATATTTAGGAAATAATTTGTTATAACGCCGTAATCGCGTACGAGCGTTTATATGGGAAATATGACGGGCTGGGCGCTCTTAAGCACATGACCATCATGACGTTTTTTTAAAGCAAAAAATAATAATAAAGGTCGAAATATAACCGGCTGTTGTAACAACCCCAGAGCACGCTATGGTTATTTTTCTGGTTTTATTAAGCTGATATATCTTTAGAAGTGAATAACAACCACAGTTACCTTTGTTACGTATAGTCTTTGTGTCAGTAATATGGAGTAAGAGATTTACCGCTTAGTTGATATCACGGTCGCAAGCGTGACCGCTGAGCTCGATTCCTGGATTCGGTTTCCAGTTCGGGCAAAGCGTGAGGGACGCACACACTGTGCCCTATAATATCTTTTGCGTACTTCGCTGGCAGGCGAGCATTCTATCACTGAACCATAACACCTACTGCGATCGCCAACATGCATCGGCCATGCATGGCGATTACGGCTGAACCCCTTTGGATAAGCCAATGCCCAGCAGTGGGCATCTGAAGGTTGACATGATGATGACTTGGCTAATATCCATTAAGATTGCCCGCTGTGACCAAAATTCGGTCGGAAAAATTACATTACATGGAACAAGAAAATAGTATAACGCTCAAACCATTGATACCACTATTTGATAACCTTTGATTTATTTATACCTGGAATACGAAGAGGTATATTCTATACAGGTTATCCCACAATCCTTCGAAATATCGAGAAGGTATCAAAGCGAATACGCTTGATAAGATTTCTCTCAAAGTTTAAAACTGTCAAAGGGCTATTAAAGTGTCTCCATTAAGTTGCCATACTTGTCTAAAACCAAACTTAAATATTGATTAATAAAGTCTTTGTCTTTGACTTTAACAAAGTTATTAAGTGGAATTTCTCGCTCCAATCAATGTAATTGATTCCTTAGATACCTTTCCGTTTATTTTAACTCCTTCCTTGAACTTGCTGGTGTTAATTATGAACAAATAATCTTTATTTACGACTAGCTGATGCCGGCGACTTCATCCGCGTGATGGTCAGTTATCAGCGGAGGTTTTGAACGGAACCCTAATTCTTTTTATAAAATAAAAGTATACTACTTCTGATACAATCAGCTATCTGCCAGTGAAAGTCTCGTGAAAATCGGAGGAGCCATTTCGGAGATTAGACGGAACAAACAGACAGACCGACAGACAAAAAATTTAAAAATAGATTTTTTGTTATTAATAGCTGCCGTGTTATTTGTATAGATTTTTGGAGACAAGGGAAAGTGTGCTCTATTTTATTTAAAGACGATAATTACTTAGCATTTATTAAAATTGTATTATAATGTATGCAGCTTGTTTTATAAATCTAATAAAACTTGAGAATGATTACAATTGTTTTAAATACAGTTTCATATATGAATCTTTCAAAATCTAAGCGGAAGTTTGGGTGTCTTAAAAAAAAAACAAATTATCTAAGGTCAGTACTGCAAGCGGTATTACCGAGCATGAGGTCTTAATAATTTAGATACCTATGTCAAACAAAGTGTTATTGGGTTCGTAGCAGCGTCATCTGCTGCAAACCCCTAACGCATTAAAATTTCTTCGGATAGGGGGTAACCAGTTGATGACACTGTCTGTACTTCAGGTTTTTTACAATAGCTACTGAACTCTAAACTCGTGACCGGTTGATGACAATAAGCTTTGGTAAAATGTATGTGTGTTTGGTGTAATGTGTATGTGTGTTATTATAATTAGCTACATTTTGTTTCTAAAATCAAACAAAGATTGATTTTATTGTATGTATGGCGCAAAAAAGCTTTTTTTTTTTTAAAAAATAACAACCGCCTTCAAAAACTATAAAGTGATAAATAACTTCAGACCAGAACACACATTACTTTAGTTTCGGAAGTCGATGGCAATTTAAAACAACAAACAGAACAAAGCCACCGCCACCGACTTCCGAATTTTGCAAATCCGTCTATATATGCCTGACGGAGTTATGCCCGAACATACATAAAAAAAACCTACTTCTATTTGAAGTCGGTTAAAAAATACAATCTGAGTGTTAGGTATGTTTCCCTGCTCGACCCACTATCGACCTTCACTAGGTTAACGAGGAGCTTACGGAAAACCCAACACCAACCTGGGCTTTTTTATTTTTTTATTGTCCGTAATTACATCGGCACATATAACCTTGTTGAAGGGTATATAAGGGCGACTCTCATTTGTAGAAAATTTAGAATGGAATATGAATTTTCTGTATTATTATCAACTTTCGACTATGTTAGTAAGCACAGACACTTAACAAAAATAAGGCAAACAAAACAAGAATTAACAAGAATTGGTCACTGCTACGACGTCCCATGAGAGACGGTACAACAGACGTACACACAGTCCAAGCGACTCGCAACCATGCTTAAGAGCGTGTATTCGATTTACTGCAACTCAAAATCTAAACGATTGCTAGAACGGCGTAGCAGCATTGACACACACTAGTACAACACAATGGTCTGTTTGTGTGCATCAGAAAAAGAAATACGCACGAAATAAGCACGAATCATTGAAATTGATCGGCAAAAGACAGCGCGCGATGTTTTACAGTGCTTTTTAAAATAATTGTCTAAAATAAATGAGCTCGTATAACGGACTGAAAAATATTCTGTGTATTAAGCATAACATTTACTTTCATAAAATAAATATATCAGTTATGTTTTTATTCAAATACTGGTGAAAAAAATTTGTCAAAATGAACCGATTTTCTACTTTTTCAACATTGTTTTTTAATACATAATAGTAATATTTTCGTAATTTTGGCTTTTTAATTCTGTAGCTGTCTTTATGACTGTATATACTGTTGGAAAAACGCATAAAACAAAATATTTTGGCATATTGTAATGGTTGTATTAGTCCTGAAAGTTAACTCTGACGTCTATTTTCGTAAAACGATATGAAAGAATTGTCTTCGATTTAAAAAACCATAATTAAAAATTGTACTTTTACTCTGTAGCTGTCTAAATCAAGACCTAATCTTTCTAAAACTGTAAATTGTCTTTAAATAATCTGCTCACATAATTACGATATTGCTCTGGGCAAAACGCAAAAACATGAAGTTTTCGTCACGAAACGAATACGCGCTCTTAAGACTGCCCCACACCCTGCGCACTTATCGTGCTGGTGGGGCTGCCACGTTTCTGTAAAAGTCAAAGTCAAAGTCAAAGTCAAAGTCAAAGCATTTATTTCAATTAAACCATTTGCAGGCACTTTTGAATAGTCAAAATAAAATTGAAGCTAGTTGCTCGTTCCAAAACGTAGGGTAGGTCTCTATGGAGAAGAACGAGCAAGAAACTCCACGGACACTCTTTTCAATCAAGCTTTTACAAAATCCAGGCTACATTATTCTTGTTGCTTCTATATGTGAAAACAATGTAAGTGAAGAGAAATCCAAAACATTCTAATTAAAAATAAATTAATATAAAAGCCATGGCAGTTAAGAGATGACCAATCTCAACTGACAGCGCCCGTTCACGAACATGACGCGCGGATCAGCACCACTTAGCTCAACCATTTTGAAGGGAACCGAATGATCCAACCCGCACGCCACCATCAGTGAGACATTTGAGCGAGCATGACAATGCTCTCAACTGCCATGCTCATTTATGTCAAACATATTGAATAAATAAATGGATCCATAGTTCTCACATTTACATATTAATTGAAATAATGCTATTAATTTATACAAAGTTAAAATTTCCAATGTATGTAAGTATGTCATTCGACAGATAAAATATAATAAGTAAATATAATAATAACGGTACACGTTATTCATGTCAATAATAAGGGGTGAGCAACATAATTTTCTTGCAATTAAGAAATTCCCTAAAGAGGCTGTGGAGCAGGACCAGCATTATGCCAAGCATTTTTATCATTGATATAATCTTCCAACTTATAATATGCTTGCCTACATAGTGTGCGTTTAATGCATGTTTTAAATTGCCTTTCATTTAATTGCAAAATATCGAGCGGTATTTTATTATAACATTTTACACAATACCCCATAAAAGAAGTATGTACTTTTGACAATCTGAACCTTGGTTGATATAATTTGTTCCTATTTCTAGTATTAAAGTTATGTCTGTCACTTATTTTACTAAACAGATGAAGATTTTTACGAACATGCATGATGTTTTCGTATATATATTGACAAGGTACCGTCATGATATTAATTTGTTTAAACAATTCTCTTAGAGACTCGCGTCTGCTGAGATTATAGATGGCTCTGACAGCCCTCTTTTGCAGAATAAAGATAGAATCTATATCTGCAGCCCGTCCCCAAAGCAAAATACCGTAAGACATGATACTATGAAAGTAACTAAAATAGACTAGTCTAGCGGTATCCACGTCTGTCAATTGCCTGATTTTTCTGACAGCGTAAGCGGCCGAACTTAGCCGCCCTGCAAGAGATGTTAAGTGAGGACCCCACTGCAGCTTTGAGTCAAGCGTAATCCCTAGGAAAACTGTCTTTTCGACGAATTCAAGTACGTCCTTATTTAATAAAACGTTACATTCACTACTTTTAACATTCGGTAAAGCGAATCTTGTGCACTTGGTTTTCTTCTCATTTAACACTAAGTTATTTGCAGTAAACCAATTATGAACTTTAATCATGGCGTCATTTACGTCGTCATAGTGCTGTGCCCGTCTATTTACTTTAAAAATCAATGAAGTATCATCAGCAAATAACACCATTTGAGGTTGATTTCTCAGTAAATGCGGTAAATCATTAATATAAACTAGAAATAGGAACGGACCCAATATTGAGCCCTGTGGAACACCCATTTTTACTTTCAAGCCCGATGAATTTACACCGTTTATTTGAACTTGCTGCAGCCTATCATCTAAATACGATTTTACTAATCTGAGCGCTAGTTTACCGAGTCCGTAATGCTCAAGCTTCAAAAGCAGTGTTTCGTGATTTACGCAATCAAATGCTTTGGAGAGGTCACAGAAAATGCCAATGGCATCCTGTGACTCCTCCCATGCGTTAAAGATATGCTTAATCAAAGTAATACCGGCATCAGTAGTGCAACGCCCTCTGGTGAACCCATACTGTTGATCATGTAGGATGTTATTGCAATTAAAATGACTGAGCATTTGATTAAGCATTACTTTTTCAAACACTTTGCTGAATACTGGCAAAACCGAAACGGGTCTATAATTATTCGTGTCCTTGCATTCGCCGGAAAAACCCGTGGCAGCCCCACCAGCACCCTAAACGCATTGTTATACTGAACGCGGCGAGGTTGTAAGATCTTTGCGTATATCTAGCCCGCAGGCAGCACGAGTAAAAATCGGTACTGAATAAAAAAAAAACCAAGTGCAAGTCGGACTCGTGCACAAAGGGTTCATTCCGTACGATTATCTATGCGACATTAGACATCGAGCAAAAAGACGGCAAAAAAAAACACTTTTGCTGTATGGGAGATCCCTTAAATATGTATTGTATTTGTTGTTATAGCGGCAACAGAATATACATTATCTGTGAAAATTTTTGATTGGTGACAGACAGCCAGACAAACGGACAGTGGAGTCTTAGAAATAGGGTCCCGTTTTTACCCTTTGGGTACGGAACCCTAAAAATAAGAATATAATAAATGATAATAAAAAAATATAACAATAAATAAATATGAATATGAATATAAGTATCATACTTATTTCTGCTACAAAGAAGAGTTGCTAGTATTTCTTTGGACGAGATTTAGTCACTTACAAAGATCTCTACCTACTACTACCAATTTTACGATGTTTTGTTATTCATTAACTCACAATAAGCTCCTTTTCAGGAGTCCCCAGCTCCTTGCCAAGCTTCAGGTTAGCAGCGATCTTCATAGACTCCTGTACTGTCAGTCTAGGCTGCAGCAAGTCATCCTGCATAATGTAGGTGCTCAGCTTCTTGAAGACCCTCATATCGCGGGAGTGACCATTCACTGATATCCTTCCGTTGACGCCATTTGAACTGTGAAGGAATTAAGAGAAAATCAAATGATGGAGGTAGGGTTAGCAACGAGTCATCGACTGCAGTCTTACATGCCATGGGATCCATTCTAGCATGAAGCAAAATTAAATATAAGTTTCAAGTACTTGCTGCTTTTTTATATAATAACTAGCTGATCCAACAGAATCCTGTCAATGAATTTTTAAATTTTTTCACCGTTTAAGATTTCCACAAATATTGCAAGACCAAAATTTGCCAAATTGGTCCAGCCGTTCTCGAGTTTTAGTGAGACTAACAAACAACGATTCATTTTTATTATATAGAGAAGATATAGAAGATAAACATCCGAAACAGCTGGAAATTTTGAAGGGAGACCTTTGCCCAGCAGTGGTTTTCAGGCTGATAGCAGTAGTAGTAGTTGTTCTAGGTCTGCTTTTCTGTGTATTTAAATAAAACACAGTTTTATGTTAAACTCCTTGTGTGGTTGTTAAAGGAGTAAGTTCACTGTAAAAATCCGTTTTAATTTGCAAATACTTTTTAATAACAGTGTAATGTAAAGGCACATCAAGCTACAACAATCTGTCAATTTTTTTTCATAGATTTTCAACTTTATTACAAAAGGCTAAGGTTCATATTCCATTGGGGAAATTTTACAGTTTGGTATGGCTTGATGCGCTGGCGTCTGTACAGTGGAATGAAAGATAGTCATCAAAAATCACCACGTAATAATAATACAGTGAAACTAGGTTAAGGGGGAACTGGATAAGTGAGAAACTCGATAACTGGAACTCGTGCTGAGGTCCCAATACTTTTGGCACTGAATTACCTCTGTTAGTGGGTCGAAGCAAACCTCTATATCTGGGATTCGTTCTTTCGATTTAATCGTCATAGTTACCTCTATAACTGAAACAGCGAGTGAATTTTAGCATTAACCTCTGTAACTTAGATAACATCGTTATGTTTGTTTTCTTATATTCTTTATACCTGGATATCTGAGACACTGGGTAAGTGGAATACCTCTATAAGTAAGACAAATTTGCAGGTCCCTTGATGTCTCACTTAAGGTTTCACTGTAATATTCTATTTTCTCACTACAGACTTTTGGAGAAAGGTGACAGGGAAATTAAAGCATTTCAAGAAATACTAAATACAGCAGCGTTAAAATGCATCAGTATACACATGTATCATCGAATTTCCCGTGATATCTTTCACTCAGTCATTCGAACATACCGAATAATTCATGAGCGAGTTGAAAATCTATATGATATCATCGGATATTAATCGTAAACTGCGGTGTGTCGATGTAAAACTGTTAATATAACTGAATTACTCTCAAGGGTACTCAATGTGTTACCAACGTATAAACCATTTTTTGTCCGTTTTCTTACATTACTGTGCAAATACCTCCCTCCAATCAATATCTTGTATTATTTCATTTAGTTGACATCTTTACCTAGAAATATTTATCTGACGAAGATTACAAAATGAATTCCTATATTTATAGGTGTCTATTTCATTCTTCAATAACATATGTAGTTTTTTTTATTATCAAATAGGCTTGCGTTTGACTGCAATTCACCTGATCTCTCTATCATCTATGATCTGATTCTCTGTCTACCATAAATTGTGTGAGTAGTCTATTATAAATTGCTAAAATTTTCCATTACGAACATATTAATTCTAAACTTAGACTGACTACTAAAAATTAAATTAATAAAATTAAAGTTACTAACATAATAATAGCGGATATTAATAGGTTGGTTGTTTATTTATAATGTGTTGTTATTTGAAATAACAAAAAAACATAATATGAACGCAGGTTGATATTATAATAACTATATCTTATTTATTCAAAATTCAATACCTATTCAGTTTTTGTAAGCACAAAATAATTTTATTAATGACACTAATACACGGTTCAACCAAATTATTTCACTTTGATTGAAAGGCGCAAAAACAAAAAAGCATCGCCAGTGATTAGTGGTATATTTTCACGTTCTAATTTGGTTGCTTCTTCAAAATTGAAAGACACGTGAATCGTCTTCTATTGCCATTAGGACTAGATTGCTATTGTCACAAAAAGTAAGCATAAAAATAATTGTTATTGAGCAAGGTCCTAGTTAGTTTTTTAATAATTTGTCTATGTTTTATTTTTTGTAGAATCTTAATGGAATCATAATCTTAAATTAATCCGTTGACTAATGTATTTTAATTAGACGGTCGATTAAAAGGTGATTAAAGACTTATAAGTGTTTTTTTTAGATACTAATTTAGGCTACACGTGATATCATAATATGGATGCATACCTAGTGATATTGTAAGGCTGTATTCACATGTCAAACGCGCCTGGAAGAGTTTTTTAGCATTGCCTACACTACTAGCAAAATAACAGACTGTACAAATACGTGCGTGTCTTTGCGTCGCTCGAACTAAAAGCAGTTCTGAGAGCACGTTCAATGCGAGAAGTGGTGAGGAACAGTGTTTCGGAGGGGGCGGAGCGTGTCGCTACTGTACGGTAGTACTTAAACTGTGCCTATATGATCATATAGGTATTAGCATTATACCTACATAATTATTTCTTGAAATGATTCTTACTAAGACAATTATTATATTTAAATGATGTTATGTTTCTGCAACCGATAACTAGGTTTTTTTTTACCCCTGTGGGCAACAAATATATACAAGCTGTCTTCGAATTCATTGGCAACCAGGTGATGAAAGTATTAAGTAGCGTATAAACATTTACTACGGAACTACGAACAAAATATGATCTGTTCTTTATTTAAAATCAATTTACATTCAATACAAAAGGAACATATTTTTTTTAACCGACGGTTTTGCTCATAGATTCTTTCTTATATGTTTTTAGCAATTTATTTTTATACTGATGAAATAAAGAGGTATAGGTTTGTTTAATTCTTTTTATAGATTTTTTTCTGGTTTTCTTGGTATTTGATTTAGATTATAGTTATTAGTATTAGATTATATTTTAGAAGTATTATCTGGAAGTAGTGGTCCGATTACAAAAAAAAACCGGGCAAGTGTGAGTCGGACTCGCCCACCGATTGTTCCGTTCAAATTCCGTGATTTGGTCACCCATTCTATGATCGCGCATACCTTGATGATTGGTTACGTGTTTTAAATAAAGACTGCATTTTTATGATTTAATTACAAATATATAGTTTACAGACGTTTCCCTGTACTTGTAGTATAAGACGATATTACTAGCCAAATTTCATAGTTCTAGGTCAACCTTAAAATTTTTGATTCCCTTGAGAGTGTACGTTTTTTACGGCATAAATGAACGGTCATTTATGCCGTAAAAAACGTACACTCACTCACTCACACTAAAAACGTAAACGTACATCTTTTTTCATGTTAACTTCTAAGTTAACATGAAAAAAGATACGGATCTTTTTTCATGTTAACTTAGAAGTTTGATTTTTTCACAGCTTGAAGGGACTATAGACTTGAGTATATGGTTTTTTTTTTCAACTCGAAACCTCCCCGCGTTTCTGAGAGAAAGGGTCTTGACGGACAGACGGACAACAAAGTGATCCTATAAGGGTTCAGTTTTTTTTCTTTTGCGGTACGGAACCCTAAAAATCATTTCATTCGCTGCTAAAGCTACTTTACTGTAAAGTGCCTTATATTTTATGATATCTTTGATTTGGTGAAGTCACGGGTAGAAAGTAGTGTTCAATAAAGTTGTTTAAAATAATTTTCGATGTCAATTTCATACAAGCTTTAGTTTATATTAGTACTTACTTGTATCCAGCTAATATGTTTAATAGTGTGGATTTTCCAGCTCCAGAAGGCCCAAGAATGCAGGTTAGCTCCCCCGAACGAAACTCCCCGGAGACATTATGCAGGATCTTGGATTCACCTGGAAAAATAAAACATAGGTACTTATAAATTAGGTACTGTTACAGATATAGCATTGAAGGGGTCATTGGTAGGGGAATTTTATCTGTTTATTTATTGTAATTATTCTAAGAATGACATTGAAATAATTTTATTATTATTATAAATAGATAAATAAATGATCTGTATTATTAGACTTTAAGAAGACATTAATTTATTATCTTAAAATATTTTTACATAATTTTATATTATATTCCAATGCCAATCTTAATCTTGATTAGTTAAACCGTGATTGTATCCATTTTGCATGCCTTACGGTAGAATCACTTGAAACATGCACTTTTAATAACACCTTCGTAACAGTGTTTTCTGCAAAAATAAATAATTTGAATTTGAATTTACAGTGGTTAAGGGGCTATTAAACGACTTTTACAGATTTTAAACTGACAATCACGTCAAAATGTGCGGTGTAATTGATTTGAAAAAAATATATGTTAAACTAGAACATTCTCTTAATCATATAGAAAGTGAATATTTTTGATTAAGTTCATATTAAATAGTTAAATTAACTCGTGAAGTTGTGTCTGACGTGGACAAAACATTGACAATCACACAAAATCTACCAGGTATAATTATCCGAAACTTACACTATCTTACAGACAATTTTATTATCTATCTTTTGGTATACGCCTTTTTTTTAATTTTGAAAGAATACTACTTTTATTTAATTTTTTCGACTAAACTTTGAGAGTTTTGGACGCAGACTGCGTCCGTTCTGCATCAGTTTTGCGTCCAAAACTCTCAAAGTTTAGTCGAAAAAATTCAATAAAAGTAGTATTCTTTCAAAATTCAAAAAAAGGCGTATACTAAAAGATAGATAATAAAATTGTCTGTAAGATGGTGTAAGTTTCGTTTAATTATACTAGGTAGATTTTGTGTGATTGTCAATGTTTTGTCCGCGTCAGACACAACTTCACATATTAATTAAACGATATAATATGAACATAATTAAAAATATTCACTTACTAAGTAATTAAGAGAATGTTCTAGTTTAACATATATTTTTTTCAAATCATTTACACCTGCACATTTTGACGTGATTGTCAGTTTAAAATCTGTAAAAGTCGTTTAATAGCCCCTTAAGGAACTCGTTTCTTGTGCATACAGAGTTGTCGGTTTAATACTCGATAAGTACCAATGTGATTTTTTCAGGTTAAGTAGTAACTTTTTAAGTTTATCATAGATATCGATAAAGAAACATTGTGAGGCAATCAGTATTTAATGAATCATTGATGTAAATTTCAAATCGCTAATACGCCTTGACTAAGTGTGGTAATCAATGTTCGTGATTTCTATGTATAAGAAGAGGTATTTCATTACAGCCCAAAGACGTCCACTGCTGCCTCCCCAGGGGGGGGGTTTTGCCATAATCGCCACGCTTGTCAGGCGGATTGGCGATCGCAGTTTGGTTGTTACACAGGCACAGAGAACGCTGCTGCGCGCTTCTTACGACACCCACGGGAAGATATAGAATGGTGCTATTCTTTATTATTGTCATCAACATCATTTCAACCTTTAGAAACCCACTGCGGGGCATAATAGGTCACCCCCACGGGGGGTTCAGACGTAATCGCCATGCTTCGCCGAAGCATATTGGCAATCGCAGGAGGTGTGCCCATCCTCTGGTTTGCCTAGTAGTGGTGTAGTAATAGCCTGGTATTTTTATAAAAAGGGTATTTTAAGTTCATTTAACAATTAATATTACAGCTTCATTTGCCTACGGCACCTTATTAACGAGACGGTTATTCGCCAGGACTAGGCACGGTTTTAAACCGTGTCTACAAGTGTTGTAAGAGACTCGAGTCTTGGAGTCTTATTTAATAAGACTTGAAGACTCGAGTCTTATAAACAAGACTCAGAGCTTGAGTCCTTTAGATTTCTTGAGTATTTTATAGAAAGACTCGAGCCCTGCCAAAAAAAAACTTAAAGACTAAATCCGCTAAATTCATAGTAGCTGCAGTTTGGATTTTGAAGTAAATAAAATAGTATGTAATAAAGTCTATATATAGACCAGCTCCACTTAAGCGGTATTTTGTATTAAGCCATGGCACGAGTAAGGCACGAAATAGGTGATTACTTTTAAATGGGTTGTGTTTAGTGAAATTAAATTGACGCGAATTTATTTCAATCTACTTCTGTGCCTGTGACCTGTATAATAGGCACACCAAGTCATATTCTTGACTCAGTGAGAACTTAAAAAACTCGAAAGGACTCAGAAGACTCGAAAAGACTCAAAGGACTTACGAGTCCTAGTCTCGTAAATCTACTCAAGTCTCGAAATAAAGACTAGAAAACTTGAGTATTTTACAACACTCGAGTTTACATCCTGATCGTCAGTTAGGTATTGGACGCTCGACACCGGCGCTAGCGTGCTAGTGAACAAGCTTAACCGGCAACGATCCGGGTGAAACCGGGGCACTTACACTTAACAAGGGCACTAATAATATAATCTAAGTTTGGAGGCTATTGACACGAAATTGCAAAGGAATCTGAACAACAAGAAGTAACTCACACGCTATTGAATACTAATTTGAATTGTATTAAAAACTATGCAGATTGGTCTTCGGATAATATACATGTAAAATGTTGCATGGTAATTATGTAATAACAACACGGTTGGCGCAGCGGGTGAGCAATTGGCTCCGGGTCTGGTTGTTTGTGTATGTATGTATGTATACTAGGTGTAACGTCAAATACGGAAAACCTGAAAATAGTTTGATTAGAATAACGAGCAGAGTCAATTGAACCACTTTTTAATATAGGTCACATTTTTCAAAAAATCTTCATTATACATGTTGCCCTGTCTATTTATTAATAAGTCAAGCCATCACGTGCACAAACCTGCCATAATAGGTAAACAAACACAAATGGTTGTCGTCCAATTTAAATTTTCTCATACGCGTGATAACAATAGTTCTTATTTCAATGCAAATACGAGTCTTGGTAAAACTAAAACAGCACATAAAACCTTTTAATTTTTTGATGATTTTTTTTCTTTCAGAATTAGGTTAATTGAATTAAAAATCATTTGGGGTGTCTGAGGTTTTGCGTGTTTAACGTTACACCTTGTATATGTTTGTAAAGGCACTCGCGATGCAGGAGATATGCCTGGTATAGACCAACATTAAAAAAACAACGGTCAGGGGCATCTTGGCATCTTGCTGATCAATCTAGGAGGTTGTCGGTGGCTTATCCTGACTTTCCTGTGGTGCCTTAACTGAATGATTGTCGGACGAAAACTCTGAAGTTAAAACCTCCGCACTACTACTTATGCACCTAAGCGGTGCATTTGGCAGTCGAGATGACAAAAAGAGATATGAAGGCCTCCAGGCCTGCCAGGGCAAAAATCTTATAAACTAAGCGACTACCCGCTAAGGGCACCGGGCACGGAAAGCAAAGTGCAAGAAAAGCTAGATCAGACCTTTTCAGAAATACAGTTGCTCACACATTTTTTATACTCACACGTACACACTCATAGACGCACTAGTAAGAGAAGCAGAAAGAGAGTGTGCGTGTATATGTGTGCTCAAAGATAGATACACTAGGTGACGAGAAAGGGGTATAATGCAAAAATCTTACGAGACGCTACATTTTCTCACAAAGTACACCAACCACAACCCGATAAAGAATAATATCTATGCAATAATGTAGGCAACAATAATTATACATCCGCCTGTGTGAACAAACACATAACACAATTATTGTGTTAATAACTTTGATTGATGATCTATTTGATTATGTATTTTATTTATGAGATTTTTTAAGGAAAACTGTATACAGATGCGGTGGATAGATTAACCGTATACGTCACTGCCTATTAATGATCACGCATCTACTTTTTATAGGTGTGATACAACAATTATATGGTTGAGGCCTCTAGGTATAACATTAAAACGATAAATATCTTTGCTAATTACAAGTTTCCTTTTGTAATAAAATGCAGCAAAAAATTAATGTTCAGGAGTTACATTAATTTTTGATCGAGCACTCGAGTTTTAGTCTCAAAATTTAGACAACAGCATAATGGTATTTTTTTTTTGCAAATCGTAACATGAGTATGTTTTCTGTTCAAATAATAGTAAACAGTATCTACCGGGTATAAAAATAAGATAACACGAGAACTTTTAAAATTAGATATTCAGTTTTGTTGCGATCGTCCATACCAACACTCTCAAAAATTTATTAATTACGTCAAATTAATTCAATATTATGTGAAAGAGAATCTTCAAAGGTTCTTAAAGGTACCAGCTCATGTAAGAACCTAATGACTGCATCAGCGGATGGCGTTGGCGTGACTAAATATTCGACCAAACAAGGAATCCGATAAAAAAAAAACACAACACACATAATATACAAACTCACATTATCATACATACATACACATGCACACATACTCACAGACACAGTCATGATACATAAATCTGATATCGACACACTAAGAAGAATATCTGAAATGTGTTACATTACTATCCAGAAATAACAGATCAAAATAGAGATTTTCCCAATTGAATATGCACCTTAACATTTTGTAATAAAGTTTAAAATCTATTAAAGACATTTGAAAGATTATTGTAGCTTGATGTGCTGCTAAAACTTTGGCTTAAAATAGATTTATAATTAATCCAAAATATTGTTATAATTACTTCGAAAAGTGAGAAAACTTTTGACGTGGCTTGGTTCGTTTTTTCAGAACTAAACAGAATATTTTTTTATGTCAAAGTCAAAGCATTTATTTTAAATGAATTATTTACCGGGACTTTTGAATTATCCAAGAGGCGGTTAGTTATTTAGAAAAGTTGAAACTAGTTGCTGGTTGCACGAAGCTAGTTTCCTACTTACAAAGCTGCAATATAATACTATGTTATGACGGAACGGTATATTTATTAATTAATGTAATTATATACCTACATTATAACAGTGATATCTCAACGTTTAGTACCGTCTTTATGATAGGTTTTAAAATCAGTAAACGTCAAAGTAGCAGTCCATATTTATATCTCTAAAGGGTGACTGGTAAATAGTGTACGATACTTAAACACGTGATTGTGTTCATGATAACAAACAACTTTCCTGAAGAAAAATGTTTTTTGTACTGGTTCACTTTTATCACAATAACACAACAGCCGTATGAAATTCACGCGCGCGCGCGCCTGTGACACACCTCGGACACTTCATACAAAACTTGCAAAATAATTACCTATTACTACTACAAAACCAAATGACGTCTGTACATGTGCAAATGTGTGCGTGAATTTTAGTAGGGTTGAAT
This sequence comes from Charanyca ferruginea, assembly GCA_947361185.1. NCBI lineage: Eukaryota > Metazoa > Arthropoda > Insecta > Lepidoptera > Noctuidae > Charanyca > Charanyca ferruginea. The sequence goes on from OX376062.1 coordinate 6,616,414, forward strand.
CAGTTGGATGTCGTGGCACCGAACGACGACGGAACTACCCGAACGTTTCGAGTATTATTATGAAGTGATCTTGTCCGAGCGTTCAATTATTTATTTTTTAAAGAAATAAAATAAATGATATTTGATTTTGAATACTCGGATTTGTAATGACATAAACGTAATATTATAATATTTATTATGTAAAGAGGTTTATTTATTCATCAATAATGGTAAATTAAGGTACCTACCTACCTAATTACAAAATATGGAATTCACGATCGCCCCGTACCATTACGCGGCAACGCAACTTTTTTTTTTTCATTTATTTCGGAACCTGTCCATGTCCATACCTACATGTTAAGTTCAAAAGTATTAAAAATAAAAATTAAGAATTAATTAAAATATTACAATAATAATAATTACAATGGGGCGACGCGACAAGGTTAGTGCGTAGGCTACTACTTTTCAATTCAAAGAATGAATAGAACGTGAAAGAAAGGGACATAAGTACATAACTAAGACAATAAAGAGAGAGAGCAATATTAATAGCTGGTAATGTTGATACGTTATTATTACGGAAGTTTTAATTGTATTATTATAAAACGACGAAAACTTGGAAAATAAATGAATCATCGAGATAAAAACTAATAAATAAAACTTAAAACAAAATAAATCGCAAAATTGTGTGTTTGTGTCAGCAGTACCTACAGCGCTGCAATTCTTACGATTTTGAGCGCCTTGGCTAAAGAGTCGGCGGTTAGCCCCTCCTAGTGCGGGGTGACGGTGCGGTATCTGATGTAGCGCGGGGAAGGGAGTGTCCCTTCTGTACGTAGTACTATTAAGTATTCTGTGCCTGTGATCTAAAGTGAACCAGTACAAAAAACATTTTTTCTTCGGGAAAGTTGTTTGTTATCATGAACACAATAACGTGTTTAAGCATCGTACACTAATTACCAGTCACCCTATATACAAGATGATTTTTTAGTCACGTTCCAAATTTCTCAGGGTGATAGTACCCATGAAATTGAATAACTTTCTCCAAAAAACATGGGTCGAAATATTAAAAAAAAAATCGGACTTCCCATACAAAATCAAATGGGAAGTCCGATTTTTTTTTTTATATTTCGACCCATGTTTTTTGGTGAAAGTTATTCAATTTCATGGGTACTATCACCCTGAGAAATTTGGAACGTGACTAAAAAATCATCTAGTATATAAAAGGCAAAAGTTATTGACTGATGTATCAACGCACAGGCCAAAGCCTTTAAGGCTAGAAAATTGAAATTTCGTACACGTATTCCTCATATGACGAAGGCATCCACTAAGGAAGGATTTTTCAAAATTCAACCCCCAAGGGGGTGAAATAGGGGATAAAAGTTTGTATGAAACTTTTTACATTCCTTGGATATATTTGCATTACGTACCTACCTAGGTAGGTAGGGAGGTAGATTGGTAGGGTAGGTAGGTAGGTAGATAGGAACAGGACAACGTCTGTAGGGTCAGCTAGTTTTATATATTTCATCCATTCATACTAATATTGTAAAGAGGTAATTTTATTTTGTACCGTTATTGTATTGTATCGTTCAAAAGTGCCTTTAATGGTCTAATTGAAATAAATGATTTGACTTTGACTTTGACTTTGACTTTACCAGCTTTTGCCTGCGACTACGTCCGCGTGAATGTCGGTTATCGCGGATGAAGATCATGAAGCGGATTAAAATAGTATGAAAGTATGGATATATTAGTGTGGAAATAAATAAATAAATAAATAAATAAATAAATAAATATCTTGGGACAACTCACACACTCAAATTACAATGGATTGTAATTTCGCTACTCCTAATCCGATTTCAAAAATTCTTTCACCTTTAGGAAGCTACGTTATCACTGAGTGCTAAATCTATATGTAACAATGAAAATCTTAGGGATCCGTAAGTAAATTCACGTGGTCAGAGTTTAGGGAAAAGCTAATAAAATAGAAAGTATGTATACCCGAAATAACGTACAAAAATTTATGAGAAAGCTTCTCGAGTGCCGATCACGAACCCGAAGACGCAGTGTTGGTAGACTTCGCACCAGGGGGCCAAATCTGCTATTTTTATAATTTCGTCCCACCAACACGATGGGATCGTGTTGGAGTGACGATGTCATTTTGCTAAAAGTTCGTAATCTGCTAAATTCATAATGGTCGATCATTGGTCGGTCGAATTAATAGCAATGACTGCACAATGACGTTCTAATAAGATCAAAGGAACTGTCAAAATTTTTGCAGATTACCGCCCAAGTCAGTCATTCAGTTGTCATTTTTTATGAGGTTACCATTCTATATCATTTCTTTCAATGGTGTGTCAGTGGTTGACCATTGGAAAGTCAAAATGACGCCATTATATTAGTAGACACAGACGTTTCACACACGTTTTCCTGTCCCTACTGTCTACCTACCTACCTACCCTATCAACTTACCTACCTACCCTACCAATCTACCTACCTGCCTACCTACCCTACCCTACCTATACCTACCTACCTACCTACCCTACCTACCTATATAGGTAGGTAATGCAAATAATATATCCATAAAATATAAAAAGTTTCATACAAACTTTTATTCCCTATTTCACCCCCTTGGGGGTTGAATTTTGAAAAATCCTTCCTTAGCCTTCGCCATATGAGGAATACGTGTACGAAATTTCAATTTTCTTTGATTACCAAACTTGTCAAAATCAACAATTATGAAATCAATGATAGACCATTCTGACACTATTGTAACAGCAGACTTGAGGCCCTGGATGGACCGATGACATCGGCAAAATTGCGGGTAACCGATGGATGCAATCGGTAGGTTGCCGCTCGTTGTGGCGTTCTATTAGGGAAGCCTTTGTTCAACAGTGGACATCTTCCGACTGATGACGATGATGCTTTAAGAGAAAGTACGGGTGGCAACCCTTAGTGTTACGTGCGTAATTGGTGCTGTTTTTTTAATCAAACATGTACTTAAGCACATACAGTCTTGTCTATCTTAAGCATTTCTTGTAAGACGAAAGTATTCTTAAGCCCCATTTACACGATGCAATTTAGTTGCCTGTTCAGGAAGGTGTATGCGCGTTTTACACCCTATGTTTCACGTTTACTTGCTATAAATCACTATAAGAATCACATTGTTCAATATGTAACGACTAGTTGAATGCTTCTGTATGTTTATAGTTGGATTTGAATATCTATAAAGTTGATAGATGTAGCTGTGTGAGCTCTTTTAGTTTTTCAGCTTTTGCTGTTCCTTCATTTGTTTTTCCGGTATTATAATGACGTTACATGAAATTTATTATACAGTCAGTAAGTTCAGCTTAAGGCCCATGCTGCACCAAAGCGCAGAGGAGATGTCTCGAACAAGCAATCGGCTTGCGTTATTTTCACATCTCACCGCTTAGCTTCAACGCAATACCCCGTTAGTTGTTTACATTTCCTTTCCTCTCCTCTCCGCTTCGGTGGAGTACGGGCCTTAGGCTGCGTTTCTACTAGACATGAGGGAGGATGCGTAGTAATTTGTTAAAGTCTAATAGAATCGTCTCGCTCAGCTCAGTTCTGGTGGAATGGGTTAGCAGAGCATAAGAAGTTATACGTACAAAACAAACGAAGGATGTGTGCGAGAGATGTGGGCTAGGGATGTGTGCAAAGGATGGACGCGAGCGAGAAACTACTAGTCACTAGACGTTAGAGGTAGGTGTGTATTATTGTACGGAAAATATGGATTAATGGACTCGCTCGCATCTGAAAAGAGCCCGCTACCCAACCTCACACAGCTCATTTGCGCACTGTTTCACACACATCCTATCTTTGGTGGAAACGCAACTTTAGACTGTAGACTTTACAATTACCTATAAGCCAAAATTCTAAATGATTAGAAACGATAATATTCTATGTGTTATGCTAAATCTATGTGTGCCAAAGAATAATGGCAGGATTTGTACAAAAAAAAAGATGTTTAGAGAAGTTTAAATTCTAATTCTTATACTCGTACATAAAGATATCTTCAGGCAATTACAATATTTTTAAAACTCAGCAAATAAAAGTGAATAGTTTAACGAGAAGCTCATTATTTCAGAATGAAACTTCAATAAGTTGAAGCTACAATGAAAGTTGATGCCGTCTGAGCAATGTTTAGACGATGCAAGTAATTGGTTGCTTCAATTTCATTGTATGCTACATGTATAAAACTTGCATAGTGTAAATGTGTGTCGTTAAAAAGTGTTAAAAGTTAAGTGTTTCAACATCCGGACACACATTTTGAGGTTTTTGTGATGATTCTGTTAATAACTTGTTTTCTTTTTTAATTAATACACAATAAAAAAAATAAGGTGTCCGTTTTTAAAGCTTGAAAGGTGAAAGGTACTAACATAAAGGAGACTGCGCAATCATTACTGGCCTGCGCGAACTTTGATCACATGAATTAACTATGTCCATGTTGAAAATATACTTACTGCTCGTAAATGTCATTTGCTCGTTTCAAACATTCTATGCCAAAGTTCGTGCGAAACAGTAAGATGGCGTAAACGTAACTGGTAATGAGAGCGCGGCGGTGTAAAGCGGTACTTTGTAATGGAAATGTAAATAGTGTACGTTACTATTAAGTATATATTTAACTTTGCGATGATTTATGCAGGTGTTCTTCTAGAACTTCTGCCACACCTGCGACACTCCATACAAACGAAACGATTTAATTACCTACACTACTACCAAAATAACAGACTGTACAAACATGTGCGGGTGTGTGCGTCTCTACGCGCCGCGAGAACTAAAAGCAGTTGCGAGAGCAGGTACGACGCGGAAAGAGGTGAGGAACAGTGTTTCGGAGGGAGGCCGGGCGTGTCGCTACTGTACTGTAGTACTAATATTTATATCTACTGTGCTTCTGGTAAGACTTGCTGAGAGTAGTAAAATTTTAAAATGCAAATCTGGTATATTTAAGAAGGTAACATTCTGATCTCGGTCTTAGTTATTTTTTGACATTGATTGTCTCTGAAATTATTGAGACTAGTTTGTGCACGTTTTTAATTACGAGAATTGGCTTTCAGAAGTCCAAATTAAATTACACCTTTTTCACTCTATAATTAACAAATTCTTAATATGTAACAGCGCTTTAAATGATGCTAAGTATTCCCCCAAAGCGACAAAGTTCCTTAGAGCACTCTCGAAATATAAAGTCACGTAGAATCAGATTGCATAAATGGGAAAAGCAGGTCGGATATTGCAAAGATAAATGTAAACACATGAAGTTGTACTGGGTCGGCTACGCATGTCTAATGCGGGCACGATGAAAGCACAATTTTGAAGCCAATAGCAGACCGTTGATATCTGCGCTAATGCCATTTAGTCGCAATAGGTGATGTGTTAATAAGACTGTCTGTCCTTCTGTTCGTCAGTCAGTCTACCTGTCTTTCTGTTTGTCTGTCTGACCGTCTGCCCATCTGCCCATCAGCCCGTCTGCCCGTCTATCTGTCTCTCCGTCTGTCCGTCTGTTCGTCTGTGTGCCTTTTAGTTCGTCTGTCCGTCCTTCTGTTACAGAACGGTATTGTTTGAACCGTAAAAGGTAAACATTTGAAATTTGCACTGTGTCTATTACCGCTATAACAACAAATAATTAAAAAATAATAAAGTTAAAAATAAAAGGGAGTTCTCAGTCCCCATAAAAGAAACGTGTTTTTTTTTGTATGTACTTGTAGGTAGTATTATGATAAATTGCACAGTGATACGGAACCCCCTAGTGTACGAAACGGACTTACACTTGCCGGTTTTTTAAGATAAACTGAACTAAAACTTTTTGACTTGACATCATCGATAGGATTAAAACCTAATAAATATGGTTACTCTAAAATTCTACACAGTATGTTTTCATCTTGGTAATAAACGCCTCACTTCGCAAGGGCTATGTTGCAAATGCATTCCAGTAAACCAGCAGCTTTCACCACGGATAATTCTGACTATACAGCTTGCATTACCGGCAAATTGCCTTACCGTGATAAATATAACTTGAAACCCGACTTGACTAAATAATTTGTTGCCAGGCAGTGTAAGTAAAAGCACAGTAAGGATATCTAACAGTATTGTGACTCGGCCCTGTCCTTGAAATAATTACCTACATGCGCGCAGTACCTTAACGTGCGATAGGGTTGTCCCGCGTACAGTGTTTTAATTTCTTCCTAGTGTGTGTTTTATTTTCTTTCTAGTTTTGTGATTATAAATTTGTAGTGTTGTATTTTTCTTTTGGTTTTGTGATTGTAAATATGGGTATATAATATTTTTCATTTAATTAAAAAAAAATGAAATACGTAAATGAAATGGGAAGTGTTCAATAAAAATGCATGTTATGTTTTTGATTAGAAGTTTAATAAAAAAACTACCCTTATTTTGAGACTGAAAGATATTTGCGCCTCAGTCGCAGCCATTCAAGGCCTCTCAAAAAAAATATTTCCTTTTTTTCTGCAATCCTTACAAACTTCAACATCTACTTCTTACTTAACCAAAATGCAAAACACAGCTGACGAAATCTCTAACTACCGACTACAAAATCTTACTTAAAAAGTAAATAATAATGTCAATCTTACTAAATAGGTAGATACAGAGTCCAGCACAAGCTGGAGCAACAATGTGTCAAATTTCTTTGATAGATTTTCAATTTTATTATAAAAGCGTAAGGTTCATATTCAATTGGGGAAATTTGACAATTTTTAATGGCCTGATGTGCTGGCGTCTGTACCTATCATTTACTCTCATAATCATTTTATAATGATATATTGTTTAATTTAATAATATATGTAAGTAGCTAGTACATAAGTAGGTAGATAGTTAGCCTAGCCTAAGAAACTACCTAGGTAGGTACTTACCAGTTCGTTTTAACGCGAGCGTAGGTAGGTCGCTTTTTCACCCCATCCACTTATTTGTTTATTAATCCAGGTAAGTACCTACTTTACTCGGTAGAAAAAGCGAAATACTTACCTTTTAAAAAAATAAACAAATTACGTGCTATAGTAGGTATATAATTTTTTTAATAGTCTAGTAAGTAGGTACCTATAGTCTGGAAGTCATTTTTTTATAGTCTATTAAGTTTCAGGAACATAGTCTTTCGGAGTTTCCAGGTAATTAAAAAAATGTTATCCCTGGGTGCGATATTGACGAATTCAAGCACCCAAAAACAACACAATATACCTATTCGCCACTGAGGCGCATTCGAGACTGTCGGTATACTAATTTCCCTACTAACTTAAAAAGTGTAGGTTCGACTCGCGTTCCGACCGTTTGTATGAAGATAGAATACTGTAAAAGTGTTGGTAGGTTATCCTACTTATGTAGATATAGATATTCCCGGGCATTTAAATCGAGTCACCCAAAATTTTTGTGATTCGTGAATTTGGAATAATGGTGAAACCAAAATGATTGATTTAAAACGGCATATTTTTATTTGTCTTTGCTCATAATACCAAAACAAATTAACAAAATTACTCTAATATTTTTAGTAAAGGATATCTAATTTAAAATTTTGCTTTAGTTTTGGATGTAAATGAATGACCTGTTTTTTTCCATACAGCAATGTAACACATTTGGCGTAGGTAGTTAATTATTTAGAAGTTTTTAATTTAATCCTTCAGACATACCAGGCTGCACTAAAAGTATCGGGAATGGAATATTTCCACTGTTCCTGTCATATTAAAATCTTTTTAATTGAAAACTCCTTGGTTTTAAAAATCGAATAACATTTATTTATTTAAAAAAAGATTCTCGGTTTTGTCACAAGGTTTTGTCAAACTTGTTTAGTCGTTGAGAAAATGGAATTGACTCGAGAAAATTCAAGAGCGATGATTTATTATGACTTTCGAAGTGGTTTATCACAAAAACAGTGTGTTGACCGGATGATTTCTGCATTTGGTGATGAAGCCCCATCCAAAACCACAATTTATCGCTGGTTTGCTGAATTTCAACGTGGACGTATCAAGCTCAGTGATGATCCCCGTCAAGGTCGTCCAAAAACTGCAGTCACCCAAGAAAATGTTGATGCTGTGCGTAAGCTGATTGAGGAAGATCGACATGTGACATACCGCGAAATTCAGGCAACTTTAGACATTGGCATGAGTCAAATACAAATAATCTTGCATGAACAATTAGGTGTAAAAAAGTTGTTTTCCCAATTGATACCGCATTCGCTCTGTGAAAAGCAAAAAGCGGCTCGCGTTACTTGGTGCGTCAGAACTCTCGAAAGATTCCACGCAGGATCCTCAAATGCTGTATACAACATCGTATCAGGTGACGAATCCTGGATATACGCGTACGAACCCGAAACAAAAAACCAGTCACGAGTTTGGTTGTTCGAAAATGAGTTAAAGCCAACAAAAATTGTTCGTTCACGGAGTGTTGCAAAAAAATTGTGGCCACGTCTCCAAAACCGGCCATGTTGCGACTATCCCTCTTGAGGGACAAAGAACGGTTAATGCTAGCATTTGTTTGCCACAGGTCGTTTCTGAACTCCGTAAAAAGAACTGCAACCGCTGCATCATCCTCCATCACGACAATGCGAGTTCTCACACCGCGCACAGAACAAAAGAGTTTTTAGAGCAAGAAAACATAGAATTATTAGACCATCCGCCGTACAGCCCCGACCTAAGCCCTAATGATTTCTATACTTTCCCTAAAATAAAGAATAAAGTGCGTGGTAAGAGATTTTCATCACCTGAAGATTTTCATAGCCTTTTTGGAAACCCCAACTTCCGAATGGAATGGTTGCTTCAATGATTGGTTCCATCGTATGGAAAAAGGTGTCAAATTTCGCGGAGAATACTACGAAAAGCAATAAATACATTTTTAAATAGTAATGTTGTGTCACTTCCTTGATTCCCGAAATTTGTGCCGCCCTCGTAGTGGCGTGGCTCGTTTTAATTTAATTTGTTATGATGTTTATGGGTTCTGTTGTTTTAACTCACACAAAAACTAAATAAATAGATACGGCACACATGAATCTTTTTCGCACGCACACAATAAAATAAGCTTAAGACATCTGTGCTATATTTTGGCACACATGCTGAAAAGCGGGTGGGCACTAGAAAGTATAGATATAGGCACTGAATGCACACACGCAACAGTAGTCTCAAATAGGGAAGGGCAGTTGGTATAAATATGTCATCGATAAAAATATCGATGAAAACCGACTGTAAAAAAAGTGTATATTGGGGGTATTTTGTAATGTTTATTGTAACATCGTTACCTATAGATACGCTACGAAGGGTTAACCAAAGACTACCAATTTTGACAACGAAAAAAAATTAGAGTACCAACCTTGTTGTGTTTGTTTAGCTGTCGAAATCATCAACTTTCAAAAACTTACCGCGGATCTTGATTTATAAATAGATATTGCTGATGACATTTAAATGGTATTGCATCCTGGTCAGTACCAGAGTTGTGACGCCCACTAGCATATTTGCGCTACTTTTGCAATAAGTAGATGCTTAAGGCAACTAAAGTGTTACTTAAAAAGTCTAGTTTTGTAGCAAACAAGGCAACTGTCTATCTGATTGAAAATATTATCCACTTCCCTCATTATCAAGCAGGAGACAGAACAGAACTAGGCCAAGGGCACAAAAGGGACGTATACAACTGGGAGAAGCCCAGTTGCCAAGTACCACGGATTACAATAAGGTATTTTACTGTGTATGAGAAAAAAACTATAAACATATTATTGAGATAGTTTAGGCAAAAAGCAGTCGGAAAAAAATTGTTTTAGTTCTTAAAATATCAAAATACATTTTAAAATTCAATTCAAAGTTTTCAGTTTTCTTTAATCTGCCTTATAACACCTTAAAATATTAGCCGCCATATTATTACGTCGTACGGCTGTGTAAACAAAAAAAGTGTTAATTGTCAGTCAAGCAATTGGCGCGTACCTATAGGCTTTGTACTTTTATTATTTTCGTGACCAACATATTTTTTTAATTATTACACCTATTACAAAATATGATTATATTTCTTTTTAAATTATATAATAATCACACAAAATGTGAGCGGAATTGACTACACAGCAAACTGTCATTTCCACAGAGCAATATGGCTTCCGTCAAACTACGCCCGAAATTTGAAAATGTAAAATTTAGATGCATTTTTATGGCACTCATCGGTTAAATATTTTCTTTTTTAAGTTTTTTGGTGGCATATTAGCACTACTACTACTTGAGACACTTTTCAAAAATGGGTGTAATATCCTATTGACATAATTACTGGGTCTTAAAAAGGTCACCGTCATAAACGTTTCAATAACAGAGGCCTTGCAAATGCGTTGCTATTTATTTTGTTTCTATTTATTTATGCTAACACGGCTTCGATGAGCCAATTACGCTAACATTACAGTTTAAAGAGGTATACTAAGTGCAAAAATAATGCAAAAACGATAAAACTAATTTATATCTTGATACACATAAAATAAAACAATAAAAAATATATCTTATCGTCATGCTTTCGCAGAAGCTTAGACATACACTCATTACAATTTTAAATTCGTCCGCAAATATATCACAGTTCTGGTTGCCTTCCATGAGGCTATTGAGAGCAGATAGAACATAAGGATCAGGAGATGATGCGCGAGCCACTGTGCGGCACGCAGGCACGGCTAAGACAGTGTTTACGGCCGCGGAGATAGCTACAAGGAGCGTAAAGACGAATCAGGTCATTGAGGAGATCAGAAGCATTCGATGTCCCCTACATATTTGCTTCTAACAAGCGTACTGTATAAAAGTCGAATGACATGCTCATTTCGAAAATATCGTGATTTTCTGAAAACAAATCCCAGCCAAAGGATTCTTTGGCAAGATGTGATCGTGGAATGTCATCTTACTGTTGAATACAACACCCAAGTCTTTCATAGTGGTTGATCTTGTTATAAAATGGAAAGTTAAAATGTCACATAATACCAATACATTAATACACCCTTCTTAACGGAACACAACATCGCTATGTTTAGCGGTAGAATTATGTAAGATCTGGACAAGTATTAGGTATTTACTTACCTCGTGTCTAGCAAAACATTACCTATTATGTAAATACTATGCCATGTAAGCGTAGATTTAACGATAGGTAAAGGAAAATATCGCAAGGAAAACAGGGCTTAATGGACTTGTGGTAGGTTACAGACTCGTACGTCTTTTTCTTATTTTTGGGAATATGCATTTGCTACGCAGTAGGCATACAAGAACCCGGTTTTATAATTATTATTTTTATTTATTTTGACACATTTATTAACAACTAGCTTTTTTCCGCCAGATCGTCCGCTTGAATGTCGGTTATCGCGGATGCAGACGAAGTCGCGGATTTAAAAGTAGCTATGTCCTTCCTCAGGGCTTAAGCTATCTTCATGTCAAATTTCATTAAAATCGGTTCAGCCGTTTCATCGTGAAAGCGTAACAGACAGAGTTACTTTCGCATTTATAATATTAAGTATGGATTACAGATTTAAAAGAAACCATTTAAAATGTATTTTTTTTCAGCCTGTATTTCCATCTGCGTGGCAAAATATGAAACATTTTACATTGCTCATACTCAAAGCAAATAGCGTGACAATTTATGGCCTACTAGCTTAAGCCCGCGACTTCGTCCGCGTGAATGTCGGTTATCGCGTATACGGACAAAGTACCGGATTAAAAAGAAGCCTATGTCCTTCCCTAGGATTTAAGATATCTGCATACCAAAGGAGTTGTTTCAAAATGTATGGAGCCTAGGCCCAGTCCTTGTACACCATGCTTAAAAATAGGGAAACACATTATAAATAGTTCTCAACTGTCCAATTACTTTAAAATGGCTTTTTGAGCAGGTAAAACACACGAAATTGCACTTGAAATTGCAACACATAACAAAAAAACAGTCATGGCGATAAGCTGTCATTTTGATTGATTAATGACGTTTGACATTTATAATTCTGATTTTGTACGTCGATTTGTGGACAACCAGGTAAACAGATGGGAAAGAAATGGTGTTGAACTAAAAAAAACGAATAGAAGATTGTTAAAAAGAACTAGAAACTAGAAACAAAACGAAACGAAAGCGCAGAACATACGGACGAAAGTGACACTATTGTAACACTGACAGCTGACAGTTCTCTTTCTATGATCAATGGTCGATCTATAGTTTATAGAGTAGCTAAATGTGAGTAACGCCATGTTGAAAACCCATAAAAATAATTGTTAAATATCAATTTACTACCACAACAGTATACATTGAAATGAATTATCTGTATTTTTCCCGGATTCTAAGGATTTTTATCTTTTTTTTTGAAGTGGTGTACATAGACTGGGCCCAATATGAAACATGTCCTTTCACCAAAATCGGTTCAGCCGTTTCATCGTGAAAGCGCTAATGACTGAGTTACTTTCACATTAATTTGTAATATTAGTATGAATAGTATGGATGGAATGACCAGACCTATGTGAAATAAGTATGCAAAATTTGAACAACATTTTTTAATTTATATTTTCGTCATTAGGACCGTGCCTTATCTGCAAGAGAAGAGGCAGCCAGCACCTTGCAGTGGGACAAAAAAGGCTAGTATTATTATTTTTATTACAAGTGCTTAGAGTTGCAGTTAGGGCCCTTTTCCTGTCATGCATATTTTCGCCCGCACGCGGATCTGGTCCGCATGCAGGCTGCCCGCATCCTATAATTTCATATATGTTTTTCCTATCATGCGGGCAGCACGCACGAAACGTGGATTGCCTGCGGGCGAGCAGCCCGCGTGCGTGCTAACCGGATGCGGGCGGCGTTCTTCTGCCTTCAGTGTTATTTTTACTGTGACGCGGGTCGCACGCATGATCATAGTACGTTCGAGTTTTGTCACTGGCGACACGCACGTGACTTCCGCGGATAACGAAATCTTTGTCCTGCGTGTGGCCAGGAGCGTGTTATCGTGCGCCGCGGCATGGGCTAAAATACGCTTGACAGGAAAAGGGCCCTTACCCAGTTCTCTGGATTATGGACAAATTATTTCAAATGTCTTTATTTAAGTTACCGTTAATGAGATTATATGGCAATTTTAATACTTACATCAAATATTATAAACGTTATACTAAAGCTCGCGAACTTTACGTCTAGGTATAATAAAAACGTTAATGTATTTAAATGCCACGAAACGACGAAACCATGATGCATCAATTAATTGCATAAAATACCTTTCTTTTTTTATGAGGAAGTCTTTCATCGTGCACGTGGAATATTAAAATTGACATTCCGGTTACTCTGACGTCATCTCCCATAATTTACAATTTCATCAACGATATTGTGAGCGATCCATATGTTTTTGTTTACAACAGATTCTGAAAAAAATACTTGTTCATTTTTGCACAAACAACAAGTAATTTCCTCGGCTCTTCTTATGTAGGAAGACTCTAGGAAGAAGTGATTACTTCTTTATTAATACTTATGATAATATAAAGGTGAAGAATATTGTTTGTTTGTTTGTTTTTTGGAAGAAGTATTATCCTTGAATAGTATAGGCTCACTGAAGCTCACGTAGAATGTTTCTACTTGGTGATGCGGAAGCGGTGCGCATCCTTGGTCCGTGTCATGATAGCGAGCAACTACTGCTGCAGGGTTTTGGCTGGGCCCGTCACCTTACAGCAATGATGGCATAAATTGCTTCTGTTTCTGTTTAACTCAAACTCAAATCATTTATTTCAAATATCATCAAGGAGTCAGGCAGTCAAAAAGTTGCAGCGTTACTGTTTGGAACGAGCAACTACGTTCCAAACAGTAGGTTTCTATGGAGAAGAACGAGCAAGAAACTCCATGAATACTTTTAAAATCAATAGAATATTACAAATAATTTGTGCAGCGTGTTGCGGGTTCGATTCCCGCCCAGGGTAAATATTTGTGTGATGAGCACTTGTGTTTGCCTCGTGTCTGGGTGTTATTTATCTATATATGTATGTATTTAAAATGTATTTGTGTATGTGCATCAGCTGTCTGACACCCATAGTACAGGGTCTCCCTAGTTTGGGGTCAGATGGCCGTGTGTGAAATGTCCCCACATATTATTATTATTATTAATTTAGGTAAAATCTGGGCGCACAATGTGAGAACAATGTTGAGTAAGTCTATTACTAACGCAGTTTGTAAATAATATTGTTACTAACAATAGGAGTCTTGTTGTTTTTAATAAAAGATTATTATTATGAATTGTATTTAAAAAATAATCAGTGATTCGAAAGAAATTTCACACGGAAGAAACCGCGGGGAAAAGCTTTTTTTACATAAAACAGGTGTTTTTCAGAGGCCTTTTAAAACTTACTTTTACTTCGTTTTTTATGTCGTTGCATGGGAAATAAGCTCACGGTCCACCTGGTGTTAAGTGGTCACCATTGTCTATAAAAATCTGCTATTAACACCATAATATGATAGGCCTCGCAAATGCATTACCATCATATTAACAAAGTTGAAATGTCTGTTGTACCTGTATTCACATCGGTACCCATACAATTAAAACCGGAACCACAGTATAAATATTAGTACTACCGTACAGTAGCGACACACGCTGCCTCCCTCTGAAACCGTTCCTCACCTCTCCCCGCGTCAAACGACTACTCTGCGAACTGGCGTTTTTTTCGAGCGGCGCGTTGACACGCACACACACGCACGTGTCTGTACAGTCTGATATTTTAGTAGTAGTGTAGGCAATTATATCGTTTCGTTTCTATGGAGTGTCGCGGGTGTGCCGGAACATTGCAACGCTGCTTTGTGGTAGATATAGGTATGGTCGTATAGGGTATTGATATAGGTATGGTGGTAGTTTACCGGAGCTACTTTAAAGAGAGCCATTTTACTTCTTAGGTAGGCATGTATAGCATATCCTATATAAACAACATCTACCAAGGAATGTAGGTTTATTAGGGAAGCTTCCTTAGATGAGCACTATTTCTCTTTGTTTCCTTGCTTGTAACTTTTTGCAACTTCATAGCAGCTGAAACAACAAGTTTTAAATCAAAACCGCTGCAATAATTCGACTCTGTTAGCGCTTTCTGTTCCGTGGTTAGCGCAGTCAGGTTGAATGATTGACTGTTGCGCTATCACGGGTTCGATTGCCGGACCTAATATTTGTATGGCCTACCTACATGAATAGTACTGTGTTTCAAGTCTAACTGTTTGTGTGAGTTTATATATTTATGTAACCGTACCCACGATATTCAGAAGAAATAAAAAAATAAATAAATAAATATCGTCGGTGCGTTTAAAAAATAAGAAGAAAAGGAAAAAAGAAATATGAATTCATTTATTTGAACTTGGACCGTCCTTTACAGAAAAAATACCGTTAAGAAGTAATCTTAGCAGATTGATAAGTGACCGCACTTTTACTAAAATTAATGGGTATCATTTAAGCTATCGCCAATTTAATTAGTTTTGTGTTGTGTCTTAAATAATAGGGTTTGCCCGCAAAATAGTAGATTTGTCACCAAAATGTAGTCACCAAACAATATAAAATCAATTCCACAGTAAATCACCTAAAATCATGGAGATATAGGGTCTAGTACCAAATAAATGTAAATGACCTCCAAAAATAGTAAATGATCACCAACATTTAACCAAAGTATTGTAGAAACATATGAGTTTGACTGTAAAAGCGATTTGGTTCTGTAGGGTGTCACAGTTCTAACCTAACCTAACCATGTCGAATCCACCCCAGGGGGGACTTAAGGGTCCTAAGATTTATTTGGTGACAGATCTACCATTCTGAGCACAAAGCTGTTATTTAAGTAATAAAACTATTATTATAAGAACGAAGTTCATATTCATCTAATGCACTACAATTTTATTGGTAATCCATCTCTTATTTTACACATATGTATATTAACATTTATTTAATAATTCATACCTGGAAACACTTTTTGTATATCTGAGACCGAAAATATTTCGTGGCGATTGATCTGTTTATTAGGGGATACAACTTGATGACAAACATACATTTTGATGACAAGAAATATAGTCCCCAAAATTAATTAGTAGCCGTCTTTATTTATACTAAAAAGTGGTTTGTTCACTATCAATAAAATTAGCCCTAAAATGACGTAGCATTCGAAGCGCAAAGATTGAATATGCGTGGGCTAACCTTCGGTCGGCGAGTAAGGGTTGTGGAGTAAAATCGGCCTCCTTATTGATTGCCTCACAACTGGACCCTCTTTAATAATGAAAGGACTGAGCGAATGTATATTTTAAGTTGGTTGAAGTTTTCGTTTAGTCACAGTTTGGGATAGATTTCTGAGGCGTGGGGGTTGCCAGGAATAAATTATCATTTTGTTCAATAAGAAACTTACACAGAACTAGTTTTTAGTAACGTCACTAACTGACGAATAGGTCAATGAACTGTGTAATGTCGCCAGGTATTGCAATCGCAAGATGTCCTCATTTGCCTAGCCTTTTTCCCAACTATTTTGTTGATGGCATCCAGTTTAGTCTTACGCAGCTGAATATCGGTGTTTGACACGGAACGGCTGTCTGTAAGTATGACCTCCACAACCCAGTTACCGGGTAACACGATACCCTTTGGGAAGGCAGGTTATACAGTAAATCTATCTCGACAGATTGTAAACACGGAAGTTTGTAAGGATGGTTGGATGGATGACTGCTTCTTTGTTACTCATCTACGTCTAAACAGCTCAACAGAAGTAGCTGAAATTTAACACACAATATTATTATGTGTTTTAAATTTGAACTTAGACCTTTGACCTAATTCTGAAGTTTATGCAGATGAAGTCGCGGGATAATACTGATGTTTTTATTAAGTGTAAAAAGAAATGTCATCATGCTTTTTTTTTAATGGGACATGCCCGCCACTCTATTCCCAAATCACTGCAACTCCTGAAAGTCAGAATCAGCAGTGGCGACCACTTGAAAAGAGTCGAGACACTGAAGCTCGACGAGTCCTGAAAGAAACATTGCAACTGTCTTGGATCCCGCAATGAAATTAATCAGAAAAGAACAGCGGAGGTGTAAGAAAAACATATTTTCCACTTCCCTCCAAATCAAGCAGGAGACAGAACAGAACTAGGCCAACAGGACCAAAGGGACTTTTATAACTGTGGGAGACCCAGTTGCAGCATCACGGATTTCAATTAATATTACTTAAGGTGTCCTAAAAAAGTCATCATACTATAATCGGAGAAACCTCAGAGTCATTTACGGTATAATTTTTCATGACATTTAACAACAAACCAATTAGCAAATAAAATAACACTTAATACAACAAAAAAATCTGTATTTAAAGATAAAATTTTAATATTCGCAAACATAGGAAGCGAATTAAAATTTCTTCGCGAAACACGATAAATGCGCAAGCGCATACAAAAGAAATTGCGCTGCTCGCCTTGAGTCGGTCGATGACATATGAAAGTGGTGTTGCAAGTCTCAATTGAAAGTGAAGCTGAACTCACTTTTACACCTATCACGTAATTCGAGTGAACGTATTGGAGACTGCAATAAGCAAACCACGTCAATAATGTTTAGTCTTTTTTAGGTTCCGTATACCAAAGACCGGGTTGTCAAAGTCAAATTATTGATATCAATTAGACCATTATAACGCACTTTTGAACGTCAAATGAGAAAAAAAATATTCCAGTTGCCCATTCCAAAAGGTAGTTTTGTATGGAGAAGAATGGGTAAGAAACTCCATACTTACTCTTTTAAAAACAATGTTTACAATATTTGCATTTACAGGAATTATATATTCTTATACATGATTACGATGTACTTTGCATAAAAAAATACTATATTGAAGTATGTACAAAGTGTCACAGATTGCAGAATGATAGCTAAGTTATGTACAGTCAGCAAAAGAGATAGGTATGCAGGGTCGTCAGATATAGTTTAAGTTTACTTAGAAACCGATGGATCTTTTTCAATAAAGTTAAATAAAATTAATGAAGGAGAGAGAGAGGTGAGGATTTAAATGATTAAATTAAATTTCATACGAAAACATCCATCGGTTTCTAAGTTAACTTCAACCATTTCCGATGACCTGCATGCTTATCTGCTTTGCTGACTGTACATAGATACGTAGTGTTGGTTGGCGATCTCTGGGAAAGGCCACTACGTTCAGCAATGGACGGCAATAGGCTGATATGATGATGATGATCCCAAGATCAAAATCTAACAACCAGTCTTGGCAAAGTGGTATCGTATTACCCAGTAACTGAATTGTGGTGGAAAGACAGGCAGTTGCTCCATGCCAAACAGTGGTATTCAGCTGCAACCGGTTATACTAAAAGCGATGGAGACCCCACTGAGTAGGGAAAAGACTTAGCAGATGATGTCAAGGTCAAAGCATTTACAGAAAGTATGAATTGACAAGGAGCCGGTTAGTTCTTCTAAAAAAGATTTTTACCAAAAAAAGATAACCGCTTTCAAAATCTAAAAAGTGATAAATAACTTTAGCACGTAACACACATGACTTTAGTTTCGGAATCGGTAGCAATACAAAACAACAAACAGAACAACAATAATAATAAAAGTTGGTTATTTAACCAAAAAGTAATACATAGACACAGATTAAACATATAGGTAGAGTAACTAATATGATTTTATCAGTTCGCACACACATCAAAAAATTCTTGGTGACAAGAAAATCTACATATATAACCAAAATTATAAACCCTATCTCTTAAACTAGGAGACCTGTATCTTAAGAGACAGTGACAAACCACCGACTTCCGAAACTAAAGTCAAACTTCCGAAAAAAAGAAACAACCTACAGACGAATTGAGAACCTTCTTCTTTTTGAAGTCGGTTGAAAAGTTGAAACTATGTAGTCGCTGATTTCGAAAAATAGGTAGACCTTGATGATGAAGAACGAGCACTTAGGACTCTCTTTCCAATAATGTTTTTACAAAATTCAGGTTATATGGTTTTTGTTGCTTCTATCATCATCATTATCAGCCGGAAGATGTCCACTGCTGATCAAATGCCTCCCCCATAAGGGCGAGGTTTGCCATAATCCCCACGCTTGGCAGGTGTCTTGGGGATCGCAGTGAAGTTGTTGAGTACACGGAAGCCGCTGCTGCCCAACTCCAGGACGCTTGACTGCTGATGGTGTTGCTTCTACATATGACAACAATGTAGTAAGTGAAGAGCATCACAAACCACGAAACCCTATAAATACTTGGCAGACTAATAATCCTTGAAACATCTTAAGTTTCCTGTTGCAGCTGTGTTAAAGATTGATATCAGATTAATTATATTGTATTCAATGTGATTTTAAGCTACACGAATAACAATATAACTACGGTTAGTACCTGTCTAGGTAAACACTTTTTGCATTCGTTTTAAATAAGCTTTACTAGCTTTAAATATCTATATTTAAAGCTAGTAAAGTTAAAATTCGACACGTAGGTGAATATTTTTGCCTGTAAACCAATTAGCTTGTTCGACTACCTATTCAATTAAATTTTTTATACAATATTTAGACGTATAATAAAAAAGAAAAACATGTAACTATACGTCATCCTTCGTATACGTCATCTGGGAATATTCCAAGAGACTGGCTGCATTGCCACGTTGAATGGCAAAGCTTAGCCTCTGCCCGAGGTAATATACCCAGCTCTTGGATCACGGGAAGTGTCAAACCTTTTGGAAATGTCCTAAAAAATGAGATGAGCACTTGGACCCCACGTCCCGAGGGTTTTAACCCCAAACGGCTTGAAAAGAAATAAATACTTGAATTATTATTTTAAATTTCCTCTTTTTTTACTCGACTGCGTCAGAAGGAAGGTTAAAAATACATACATACATACATACATATTGTGTACGTATATTTCCTTGTCATGCCCTGTAGCCTAAACGGCTTGATGGATTTCAGCTTAGTTGGTGTCTTTGACCTTAAAATATGTGAGCGTGACACAGGGTATATCAAAATTATAAAAATTTAAATGGCCGATTATAGGCGCCGTATTATTAGGTAGTCTTTAATTTTTTTTTTCGCAGAACATTTCGTGTGGTTTGTCAAAATGAAGGGTTTTATAAATGGCTTGCAATAATGCCTCAGACTGTCTTTGTTAATAATGTCAACCACAACCATTAAAAATAAAAAATAATTCTCCAGCTTGTTTCTATCGTTAAACTTCATTTATTAAATAAAATTGAAAATTTTAAGCACAGTCGGTTTTTTTAAATTATTTTTTTCTTTCCTTTGTGTATTAACAAACATGTTTAAAATCAGATACGTAAACAACCAAACTTGGAACCACTACCTGAGAGTACTATTACTACTATAGAGTAAATACTGTCTGGATATTGAACTCCCCGAGACCACATAATATGTAGATACTGTAAAGACTGACTGGTCGGGCCAAACACAACCTTATTTTAATATTAATATTTAGATGAGATTAACTATTTTCGAATTAAGATGGACTTGAAAGTCCGATGTGTCAGGGTGAATCACAGAAATAAAGTATAAAATATAATTTAATACCGAGTAATTTAATTCTCAATATGCGAAGTTTTAAAAAGATTTGAGTTTCTCTATAGTAGTTTGAACCTCTCTCGGTCGTTGTTATACTATTTTATTTTCCACTCATTAAACTCAATATCGGCATTGAGACAATTATTAGAACTCACCAAGGAAAAACCACGTGTCAGCCTGAGACTGGCTGTTAAGTAAAGTAAAAAGATATGAACCAAGATCCTGTTCGAAAATAGAACTATAGGGCGTTCTATTTTCGAACAGGATCTTGCTATATAACTCAATACTCTTTTCAAGTAGGTAATAAACGAGGTTGAATATGGGTAAACCAGATAGAGCCTCTACAGTACCAACGTGATAATATCCGTCTCATAGTAGTTTTGGTTTTGTTTCCCGTCGACATTTTATCTACCTAGAAAAAGCGGCCAAGTGAAAGTCGGACTTGCCCATGAAGGGTTCCGTAGCAGCTGTAACATAATAATAAGTTTTTTTTTTTATATTTAAGTTGATTGAATGAAAGGTAAATTATTGTGGTTTACGATTTATGACGTATTAAAAAAAAACTACTTACTAGATCTCGTTCAAACCAATTTTCGGTGGAATTTTACATGGTAATGGACATCATATATTTTATTTAGTTTTATCATTCTCTTATTTTAGAAGTTACAGGGGGGGGGGGGGGGGTTACCACTTTGGAAGTGTTTCTCGCGCAAACTATTAAGTTTAGAAAAAAAAATGATATTAAAAACCTCAATATCATTTTTGAAGACCTATCCATAGAGATACCCCACACGTGTTGTTTTTTTTTCTATTTTTGTGTAAAAATCTTAATGCGGTTCACAGAATACATCTTATTACCAAGTTTCAACAGTAACTTCTTATAGTTTCGGAAAAAAGTGGCTGTGACATACGGACGTACAGACAGACAGACATGACGAATCTATAAGGGTTCCGTTTTTTGGCATTTGGCTACGGAACCTTAAAAAGAAGTCATTAATTTCAATCTTTTGTTTTTACACTCTGTTTTGTCGCTCGCACAGAGGTCACAGATGACTCATATTTTGATTATTATTTACTTGTTTTATTTTTATATTGTCAGCCCAGAAAAAACACCACAATAATAAATAAACTTTTATTTATGTTATGGACCAATCATTCTTAAACAGGGGGGCAATTATAAGTACTAACTTTTAGAAACGATCGATTAATTCATAATGGTGCCAATTCTGTTGTGCACGAACTAAATTAATTTTAATCTTAAACAGGGGGCAATTATAAGTACTAACTTTTAGAAACGATCGATTAATTCATAATGGTGCTAATTCTGTTGTGCACGAACTAAATTAATTTTAAGCTATTTATATCTCATTCTCTCCAATAAAACAAGAAAGAGACATATATTAATAAGAGCTGTCAATTTAAGTTGACCTTAAATGGTCATACAATTATAGTGTTAATTAAAAACACTGCGAAGTTTAAGGGAAAAACTTATTTGACATCTCTAACTTAGTCTTTGTCTGTCGCCGTCCTTTTCTCCAGCTACCCGGTAGTAAGAGATGCCAAATGCCTAATTTTAATTTCATTCGTGAACAAGGGAATCGGCACCAGTATTTAGACTCGATCTGTTTAAAATACCTCTAATTTTATCTGAGATGCTTACAACTTTTTAAACTTTTTAAATTAGTAGAATTATTATTGGCATGAAAATCAGACAAATGATAAAAAAGAACGATCATTTTTTATGATATCATCTACATAGCTCGAAATCTAAGATTTGGCAGTAATTATATAAAAGAATAATTCCTACATATGAAAAACGATAAGAAGTCTAGACAAGTTTTTGTAATTGCTACAATTAGTTTTGTTATGGAATTGTTAAAAATAATGATGTGTATTGTTTTGTTTATTTGGCATAAAAGTTATATATTTCAAAATAGAAAATATTAAATATACATTTATCAAGTGTTGACATGGTTGGCGCAGTGGTTGAGCGATCGACCGAGGCGATAAGTCGTGGGTTCGATTCCCGCACGTAACGAATATCTATATAGCCTACAGATAGTTGTTCCGGGTCTGGCTGTTTGTGTATGTGAGTTTATATGTTTGTAAACGCACTTACGACACAGGAGAAAAATCCGTGTCGGACGTTAAAAAAAAAAAATTGTCATAGTCTTCTCTTAACCAGTCAAAACTAATTTTCACTACAAAAATCAGTCAAAACTAACGAACGGTTTCAATTTATCCTTTATATTTAGAAACCCATTAGGTTGGTAGGTTTTATTTTTGTGACCCTTTGAAAACTTTGGTTTTGTAGTGATTCTTATAACTAAGGCGTTCCGTATTGTTGATTTTGTAACGCAAACGCGTTTTATCTTAAGGGGCTATTTAACGACTTTTACAGATTTTAAACTGACAATCAAGTCAAAATGTGTAGTGTAAATGATTTGAAAAAAAATATGTTAAACTAGAATATTCTCTTAATCATTTAGTATGTAAACATTTTTGATCATATTCATATTAAATAGTTTAATTAACTCGTGAAGTTGTGTCTGACGCGGACAAAACACTGACAATCACACAAAATCTACCCGGTATAATTAAACGAAACTTACACAATCTTACAGATAATTTTATTATCTATCTTTTAGTATACGCCTTTTTTTAAAGTTAAAGATTTTTTTTTTTTGACTAAACTTTGGGAGTTTCGGACGCAGCGCATACTCTGGTCGCTCAAGGTCGCCGGCGTATATCGTCGCCTTAATAAGGGACTGAACCCAGTCAAAAGTAGTTTTGACTGGTTAAGAGTTCTGACTGAAATATTGAATATGAGGAAAATTCGGATAGACTCAATTTACGTAATAACTTTTTACAAATAATAAACGACTGACAACAATAATACGCGATTTTCCTCTCTTCTCCCTTTACGGAAATCTTATTTCCTGACGACATTAAATAATGCGAATTTAAATAGCACGAAAATTCATAAAACAACCGACCCTTCTTTTAATAAATTAAATGTTAAGCTTTTTCGCCTACTTACGTTTATTTCAGGAACTTCCATTTTGTGGGTCAGTTAAAATGCGCCCAGAAAACGGTTTTCTAAACATAAGCAACTTGGAAGTAGGAACAATCGTTTTCTAGCTACATCAAGTAGGATGTCCACTAATAGCGATAAGATTTAAAGCATTGCTGAATATTTTATTAGCTTAAGGCGTAAAAAGTAAGCCTCATGTTACCAAATTCTAATCATTTATTCACATATTATTATGTAGAAAATCATCTGGCTGTCTGACCTCCACAGCCCAGCCTCTGGGTAACATGATAACCCATAGTAAGACTGATCGATTGACTAATCTGACTGAAAACTCCCATTACGATTGTCAAAGATGTACGAAAAACAGCCGGGACAGTTTTACATGCTTCCTGTGGCATGGAGGGGTCTAGGTATGAAATGGATGGTCACCCATCCACGTAACAACCGCGGCAAGTGCATCTTAACTATGACCAATCGTAGGGCTTTTACTTAGCCACGGGCAAAATATTTATACACATAGATAAAGGTCTATGTGGCCTGCCTCGTAGATTAAGAGTGCTACTGCTGAACATAAGACCTTACCTACTTTGACCATAAGCACAGTAGAAATATTAGTCCTACCGGACAGTAGCGACACGCCCCGCCTACTTCCGAACTGTTACTCACCTCTTCCCGCGTCGAACGTGCTTTCAAAACTGCTTTTATTTCGAGCGGCGCGTAGACAAGCACACGCACGCACGTATTTGTACAGTCTGTTATTTGGTAGTAGTGTAGGTGATTTCATAGTTTCGTTTGTATGGAATGTCATAAGTGTACTATAAGTTTGTCGGGTCTTCTACGTATTATTATTTGGTAAACGTTAAACTTGCTTGTGATAGAATGTCAGATTTGTGCGGCAAAGTTTTGTTTCACTGAACTGAAACTAAATGTTCGGTAAGTAATTATGATTGAAACCTAAAAATTCGTTCGACACAGAGAAGCTAAAACCGCGTGAAAACCAAAATTGCTTTGAGTGATAGAAATGTTTTCATGAACCTATGCATTTTGCGTTTGTGCTGCATTTTTACGTTAAAAAATAAACCAAAAAGCTCGTGAAGCTGGATTTTACGCTTCAATTATTTGAACGCTTTTTTTAAATGTTGTTTAGAACGATCGATTTTTAGATTTGAAAGCTTTCATATTATTATACAATATTGAGTAAAGACTGGTCCCGAATAGCCGATTAATCTATATTTATCGGCTATTTCGGACCAGTGGAAGAAGAGTACACAAACATTTGGCCCGATAGGAAAATTCAGGCAAAAAAAAATGATGATACTTATTATGTACAGTCAGCAAAAGAGATAGGTATGCAGGTCATCGGAAATGGTTGAAGTTTACTTAGAAACCAATGGATGATTTCGAATGAAATTTAATCTATATCTGACGACTCTGCATACCTATCTCCTTTGCTGACTGTACCTAAGGCGCATAAAATTCAACCAAAATGTGAAATGAAATAGCTGTAATTCTATTTCGAAAGACTTGAATCGAACAGTTTTGCGTTATAGCACACTTTGTAGGCCTTCAGTAGTGACAGAACACATAATTTGGGTAAAAAATGAGACAATAATATTAAACTTAATCATTTAATTTTATTGCTTTCACGCTTTAACTATCTTGTCGTATATTTACATCTTAGCTCGGCGATGTGCACAAGCATTTTT
Source organism: Charanyca ferruginea (assembly GCA_947361185.1). Lineage (NCBI taxonomy): Eukaryota > Metazoa > Arthropoda > Insecta > Lepidoptera > Noctuidae > Charanyca > Charanyca ferruginea. The sequence goes on from OX376062.1 coordinate 6,641,600, forward strand.
CTAAGAGAGCATATTATTTTCGGCAATAGTCGTCGAGATTCTCCGAGATATACGACCTACATTACCGGTCGTGTCTCTCCATAAGACGTATAGCTGGCTTCCTGATACCTTCGGAACGTTTTGCAGCGGTCCCCGAACGGGACGTTCGTTTTGTTTTCATTATTCTTTGAGAAAAAATGACTACATTTTGGACAATATTTAGATTATGACCCAAATTCTCTCAATCATTTTTAATTGTACCTATACAAATGTGGTGCTCGTCATGCATCATGTCAACCATTAGACGCCCAGTGCCGAGCATAGGTCTCCCCAAAGGGGGGTTCAGCTGTAATTGACATGCTTGGCCGATGCATGTTGGCGATCGCAGTAGGTGTTATGGTACTCAGAAGGACGCTGCTGCCCATCTCTTGTCCATATCCTTCTGTCGACTTCTACGACACCCATGGGTAGAAATGGGGGGGTGTTATTCGCGACCGGCACCACACGGCCTCGTGCATAGAATAGATTCAAAAATAATCAACGTTCATCTGCCTAACCTTTCCCTAATTATGTTGGGGTCGGCTTCCAGTCCTACCTGATGCCGCAGAATACCAATATTTTACATGGAGCTACTGTCTATCTGACCTTGACAACCCAGTTACTGGGTAATACGATACCCCTTGGTAAGACTAGTTGACAGGCTTACGGGCTTCGAAGTACCAGAACGACCAGTTCTACAATTGACAGCCGGCTATTAACGGCTTTTACGCATTTTCCGAGGCATGATGGTATCCCACCACCAACTTCTGGACTCTGGGTTGCTATTGAGAAATTTTCTAATGGAAAATCCTACGAGGTCAACGGGAGACCAAACAATTACTTCAAAAATGAATAATAAAAAAATGATTAACAAAAATAGTAATAAAAATTATTATTAAAATTATTAATAATATTTTTTTAATTATAAACATGCTATTACATAAAAATCTCTTAGCCCACAATAACATAAAAATAAGAAAATAAATTAATGTCTTCTCTGTTTGGTTTTGACCTTGCCAATGATCATCAAAAATTAAATTATCATTTCGTAAATAATATTAATGAACTTAATGAACGGGTTTTTCAATGCACTTACTTTAAAAAAAACTGGTTACCTGCAGTGGCTTTTTTTGCATTATGTGGCAATTAAAATTTAATTTTATTCATCGGAATATGTATCAAACTATTTATAGAACATTTTCGGAAACATCGAATGAAAACCAATTATTATCTGCCCTCGAATGCTGTGTCAATATTTTGATAATTAATTAATAATATTATTCTTGTTATTTACTGAAAATGTAGTAGGTAACTATTATTCTCTCTAACTACCATGCTGATTTCACTTTAAAACACAAACGTTTGTGTCAATATCTAAAAGAAAATTTTGTACTTTCTAAAAGAGATCGTCATCTGCATGTGCTAACCGCATAAAAAGTAAGACTTTCACAATCCAACTAAGGTTTTTCTCACGTCCAACTTTCTAAATAAATCAAAAATAATTAGGTACGAACTTATGACCCTACTCTGTATCCAACTCATGCATTGTATACGAAATTGTTGCTTATAATCCATACTAATATTATAAATGCGAAGAACTCTGTTTGTTACGTTTGTTACGCTCACGATGAAACGACTGAACCAATTTTGATGAAATTTTTTATGAAAATAGCTTAAACCCTGCGGAAGGACATAGGCTACTTTTTACTAAGCAACTTCATCTGCATCCGCAATAACCGACATACACGCAGACGAAGTCGCGGGCAAAAGCCAGTGTTACATAAAACATTAGCATTACAGTTCTTTTTCCCATAGTTATCAGCAGAGATATAATGTTTCCTTTTTTTTCTTACATAATAATAATTTTACACACGGTCATCTGACCCCAATCTAGGGAGACCCTGTACTATAGGTGTCAGACAGCTGGTATACATACAAAAATACATTTAAATACATACGTATATATGTTAAAGTCAAAACTCTTAACCAGTCAAAACTACTTTTGACTGGGTTCAGTCGAAACCCTTATTAAGATAAAACGCGTTCGCGTTACAAAATCAAAAATACGGAACGCCTAATTAGTTATAAGAATCACTGCAAAAAAGGATCACAAAAAGAACCTACCAACCTAATGGGTTTCTAAATATTAAGGATAAATTTAAACCGCTCAAAAGTAGTTTTGGCAAGAAGTTTTAGCAAAAGGGTAAACATTTGTGTGATGAGCATCGAGCTTTAAGTCTTTTCTTAGAGATCCCTATTTTTTTATAATTAAACAAAGGCTATGACTTAGCTTCTTCTTAGCGAAATAGGTACCTAATATACTGAATAAGATCAGTAGTTCCGAAGATTACCCCGAACGAATACAAACTCAACTTTAATTTAAAAAAAATAAAGTTTAAAAACTAAAACCCGACCACAACAAAAAGTGATCTAAAAAGTACGAAACAAGAAAATATTTCACACAGAAATCAAGACATAGGTACAAAATGGTCAAGGTAAAGCCGTGGTTGCATGCCTGTGTCCCATATGGGTTCGATGAACATGAATTATAATGGCATGCAACCACGGCTTTACCTTGACCATTTTGTACCTATGTCTTGATTTCTGTGTGAAATATTTTCTTGTTTCGTACTTTTTAGATCACTTTTTGTTGTGGTCGGGTTTTTAGTTTTTAAACTTTATTTTTTTATTTAAACCATTTTGGAATTTAAATTGATTTGGAGTTTAATTTAATTGGAGTATTTTGGAGTTTTTTTTTAATCATTTGTGACAAGTCACAGCTAAGTATTATATATTTAAAAGGTACTAGTGAACCCCTTTCCAATGATACCAAACACGGTATGCGTATCTTAATTTATTTTTTTTATCTTTCCTTTTCTAAATAATTTGTGATAAGTCACAACTAAATACTACATATTTGAAAGGTACTAGTGAACCTCTTTCCAATGATACCAAACACGGTATGCTTGTCTTCATTTTTTTTTTATCTTGGTTTTTTTGTCCGCCAGAGGGCGCCACATTGGATTCGGTGACACGTCACATAGCCTATAACCAGCGGACGATCAAGACGCTTCTAACGATACCACATTTGTTCAGTTCTGATAAGAAGTTTAGGAGCTATGAGCGAAGAGATGAACATACATACATACATACATAGCCTGTCAAAATCATAACCCTCCTTTGGCTTTGCCGTAGTCGGGTAATAAAATATTATGTAGTGATGATGATGTACAGAACAGTAGGTCAATTCTGTAAAATTCAAACAACAACTCGGAATCACACCCCAGATTGTATTGCCATTGATCGCAATCCGACCCGACCTACTGTTCTGTACATCATCATCACTACATAATATTTTATCAGAAGGTGAATTCTTGTATTAAAAACTTTAAAAATCTATTTGCAATCTCTTCGCAGCGACCATCAATGTCAAAAAGTGAAGATAAATTAATTAGAGGCAGTTTGGACCGATTAACACTGAGATTATAGCTCAACCGCTTTACTTAGATCGTTCTTGAGGTAGTTGTGCGGTGCGGGAGGGGAGTGGTGACGTAATGACAGAGCTCACTGATACGTCAACTTGTGACAACTGTCACCCTTCTCGTCCCGCGCAGTTATCTCAGGAGGTCTCAGTTAAGAGGTCGAGCTATAGTGTGTGAACGTTTCTAAAAATTAGAAGAACTACCCTTTGACAATATTCGAATGCCAGGTTCGTACGAAGTATAATAATATCCTAAAGAGAAAGTCACATGCCTGACCCAATGACCCCGCTCAGTAATTGCGCTTGAGATCATTAGAGCAACGAGGCAGTACAACATGTACTGTACAGTTGACCTAACTCCCACCGTTCCATCGGACTATGAGAGTGAGGGATGAGGGAGTGCACTTGTGATTGCGCACACTTTTGTGCACTATAATATATCCTGCGTATTTAGCTAGTAGTGACTAGACTAATATTATAAAGCTAAAGTTGTTTGTTTGATTATTTTTTTGTTTGGACGCGCTATATCCGGCGACACTATTGGCTCAGTGGAACAGCGATTGGCTGCTGCGCTGCAGGCTACAGGCTATAATTTCTTGTCTTTAAAATTAAGGATCCTAAAGGACATTCTGAAGCTTGCTATAGAAGTCAAGTAAAATTTTACCATCAGCACACTCACGATATTATTTAAAAGTAGTTGCATGTTAATTGCATATAAACTGTAAGACCTGTTATCACCAGAAATCGCACAAATAAATACTTTGACTTTGACTTTGACTGCCTGTATACCAAATACCTGGTTCGACTGTACCAACATATTTATATTATATCTACGAGAATTGTACCAAAAACGGCAATGAAAAGCAACACTGCCTATTGTTTCGTTTTTTCGTACAGACAATCTTCAAGATCTAGGAGACAATACAGTTTTTTGTCTCAAAGCCGTGAAACCGTGTCCCTGACCTCAAAGAGAAACTGACGCCATTTTATCAAATCCGGTACGATCAGAATAAAAAACCAACCCAAATCAATCAGAGAGTCCAAGATACGTATTTTATTGCTCTTTATTAGATCTTTACTTTCTTTCTGCGTTATTACATTCTTGACTGTTTCATTTTAACTTTACGATGACACTGAGATAAGGAACAAAGGAAAATAAACGAGGAGTTTTCATTTTTTATGGTTTAAAGAGTCATGGGATAAGACTAACTTTTGCTTAAGAAATTAGGTGATTTAATATCATTACTTCCACTAGAATTGTAGCAAGAGATTCTAAGACGTTTGGTAAAAGAATTAGAAAAACAAATAAGGTACTTCAGCGTACGACTTGACAATAAACCACCAAAAGGAATGTTTCAAACGCGTTTCCATCAGGAACTCAATGCATGTGCAAATTTTCTTAAAGATTGGTTTAGTAGAAGTAGTTGAATGAAAAAGCTGACGCAACATTCGCAACAAAGATAATAAGTAACTAATAAGTATACGGGGTCCCAGATAAATAAAACCGTTTAAAAATACAAATCGATATTTCAATTAGTCGGTTATGAAATTCATTTTCTTTCTTGTATGAGGATGTAAGATGAATCTTTGTTACTCTTTCGTGTTTAAAGGGCTGAATGACGAAATATGGCAAAAACACAGGATAATTTTCATCATGTTGTTGTATTCCAGGATAGTTAAGGACATTTCTTAAGGAACTGGCAGAAGGTAGTCTAAAATACAATAAACACCCTTATTAAAACTTCAACCAACTCATAAATACTTATGTTGTTGTATTCCAGGATAGTTAAGGACATTTCTTAAGGAACTGGCAGAAGGTAGTCTAAAATACAATAAACACCCTTATTAAAACTTCAACCAACTCATGTATGAGGATGTAAGATGAATCTTTGTTACTCTTTCGTGTTTAAAGGGCTGAATGACGAAATATGGCAAAAACACAGGATAATTTTCATCATGTTGTTGTATTCCAGGATAGTTAAGGACATTTCTTAAGGAACTGGCAGAAGGTAGTCTAAAATACAATAAACACCCTTATTAAAACTTCAACCAACTCATAAATACTTCTTTTTCGTTTACTATCTGCTCAAATCAATCTCTCCGAAAGATTTGTTTCTTGCCAAGGAAAAGTTTATGTAAAAAGTATAGCCAACACAGTCGATATTACGGATAGGCCAACGGAAACGGGTGTTTCACGGTATGGCCAGAACAAATTACACCAATTTCCATTTTGCTCCGTTTCTTACGTCTTCGTTTTACCATTTGTGGCAATTGATGATGTGTTTCTTATGTGGGTGTACCATATCTATTTATCACGTTAAATGGACGAATAAATTTGACTGCGGAGTACGTTAAGAGTGGTGCTTATGAATTTTTCGGGAGGTTGGAGAATTTAATACTGTTTAGTTTATGTAATTCTAGCGACCCGCACTGGCGTCGCACCCGTTGCTCCAATCAATTATCCACACTTACATCCATACTTACATACGTCCATACTATAATATTATAAATGCGAAAGTAACTCTGCCTGTTACGCTTTCACGGTGACATGGCTAATCCGATTTTGATAAAATTTGATATGAAGATAGCTTGAACACTGGGGATGGACATAGGCTACTTTTGAATCGACGACTTCGGCTGTATCCGCGATAATCGCCATTCACGCGGACGAAGTCGCGGGCAAAAGATAGTAGCCTATAGACCTTCCTAGATAATTCGTCTTTTTATTGGTTATAGAGACCCGTAAGAAAAATCACGCGAGTAAGTAATAAAGCTTGATGTTTCTATTTTAGTTTCTGACAGCTGTCAAATGGTATAAATTGTAATATTTAGAGAACTGAAGGAAGAAATCATTGAAATTAAATGTTTACATGTACACTACCGATTTTTATTCGCATATTACATTCTACACACTAAAATATATGTGTCTACACACAAAATAGTTTCCCGCTAAATGAATAGATCATCATCATCATCATTTCAGCTTAAAGACGTCCACTGGACATAGGCCTCTCCAGGGGGGGTTTTGCCATAATCGCCACGCTTGGCAGGCGGATTGACGATCGCAGTATGGTTGTTACAAAGGCACAGAGAACGCTGCTGCCCATTCTCTGGTAAGTCCCTTAGTCGCCTTTTACGACACCCACGGGAAGATATGGGATAGTGCTATTCTTTAAGTCCGACACCACAGGGACGAATAGATGTGTATTGTAAATGTTTAAGATTTTATGAGATGATGGACTTCTTTTTGTGTATTTTTTTTACTTTTTATTTGTTATTTTTATGAATTTGTTATCATATTGTAAATAATGAATAATTTGTGTTAAAAAATGATATCAAAGAAAAGGGAGTCAGTGATAGTATGATGGTTGAAAGACGGAAATGGAAGAAGGAGTTGTGTTGCGCCGACCCCGAGTAACATGGGATATAGACTAGAAAATGATTATTGTAAATAATATGTACTTTTTCTTTTAGTGTAAGACTTCAAACCGTGCTGACCTCTCACGGTACGGGATCGTAGTATGTATTTTTGTGTTCAGGTCAGGTACATAATGTACTAGGAGTCAAATGATCTTTTAAATTGAAGAAGGGAAATCGAGAGATAAACGATAATGAATAAATAGCACATCGACCTCTGACGGTATCAGGCTAAAGCAACGCCTTCATATAAAAATAAGATTAACGGTTCTATATTAAAAATGCTTTCTAGAACGAATCCAGAGTGTTTAGACGAAACAATTTTAGTCAAATGGTTTCGACTAGCATGCCACAAAATATAAAGATTACAGAAGGACCGCTCCCGCCATCTTCAAAAATAATTACCTGAACTTGCCAGACTCGCTAGGGTTGCTACTGTATTGACTCTGTAGGATTTATTTGTGACAATATGAAATTTTATTGACACTGGTCAATGCATTTTTTTATAACATTTTTTTTTCTGTTCATCATGAAATGTGTCTCTCATTTATTCATTTATACAAAACGTGACAGTCGAGACTGATGTCTGCTTGAAACTGCTTGAGTTTGCCTATAAACGTAATGTCAATGAGTGCGTGAGTAAAATGGTGGTTTGTTCTGAGTGGTCTCTCTGCTCGGGCGCACCGCAGCCTTACGTACTTTGTGAGCATGCCCTATGCATGCAACCTTTACAATACAATTAATTTGGCACTGTTACGCTGTACACGATTTTTGTAAATAAATAAATAACCTAAACAAGTTTTTGATTGCGTGTCTATTCTATTTTTAATATTAGGCAAGCATGGATGACGTCGATAATTATGTCAATGTCAAAAGTGAATTGGAATAGTAAGTGTGAGAAGTACATTCCAACTAAGTTATTTTTAGAACGACTGGCGACAAAACTTGAAAGTTCAAACAAAATACGACCTTATGTCTTTTACAAAGTATTACCTAGTTCTAAAAACTGCTATTTCACAGATGAGTTGGTTTCTTCATAAATATTTTTTTAGCATCAAAACAGCTTTCTTGGTTTACCCACATCTTGTAAATTTTGACTTAGAGAGTGTTGCGCACCAATATTGTTTTCAAGGAGCGATAGATATTTTTAATTCCGTCAAGTTTACAGCCTAAGGTTAATGTTAAAAGTAAGAATATTTTATCAAATTATCCTTTGTCTGATCAAAAACATTAAACATTTCTGTGTGCATGATATTTTTAATTGAGAACAATGCCTACTTGACTGTTTTAATTAATTTTATTCTGTTTTAGGGTGCCCAACGGAATCCTATAACTAAGCCTCAGCTGTCCGTCCGTCTGTCTGTCTGTTCGCGTGCTGTATCTTTTGAACCGTAATGGGTGAACACTTGAAACTTTCATAGAGTATGTAATACTATGGCTGCTTTAATTTTTTTTAACTTTGATTTTATTTACATACAAAATAAATTGTTTGATTTTTAGGTATATTTGGTCAATCTTGAGGTACCTAGCTATATTGTGTGGTGGTACGGAACCCTGCATGTGCTTGTGCGACCCGCACTTGGACAGTTTTTTTACTATTTAACATTTCGAATGTCTTATGTTACACAGTCCGAGATAAGCAGCGGAGGTTTGACCTTCAACACTTTCGCCCGACAGTCGTTGAGTTAACTAATATTTGTACACCGCAAAATATAATGACCCTTATTTAAAAACTCTTTTCTTTTTGAAAAAATATTTTATCTTTTTTTTGCTTATTGGTAGCCTTCTAGATAATCCGTAATCTTAGTTTAAAAAATATGTATATACAACTTACAGGTCCATAAATATTTAGTTATTCCATCTAATTAATATTATTATTATAAAGCTTCGAGGTTGACAGCAAATAATTCTAGTTGCGGTTCAAGGTTAGCTTAGAGCAAAATAATTGCATTTGAACTAATCAGCAAAAAATACTCGTTTAATATTGATTAACACTTGTTTTTATCAAAAAAATATTATGTTTGTATGGCTTATGTTTAACGAACCTCCAGATCTACTAAATGATCACCAAAAATAGTAAATAAAATAAAACCAAAAATAGTAGATACCTACATGATCACCAAAATTGATTTACCTAAAATATTGTAGAAATGTATGAGTTTGACTGTATAAAGTGATTTGGTTCTGGTCGTAAGGGGTCACAGTTCGAACCTAACCTAACAAGGGGGGGGGGGGGTCTTATGGGTAAAAAAAATTTTGAAAGCATATTTTTTGGTGGTCATTATATTTATTCCCAAAAAATATTTAGTTAAATCTTTTCACAATGTTGGGACATATCTAGGTTCTATTATAGTTTGATCTAGGCGGACAGCGGTATTTATGCTGAGGGTTGACCTTTTCGCATGATTCCGTCTCGGACATTATACCTACTTACTTTTTATTTTTTGATTTCACTTTTTTTATTTTAGGCTTTATACAACAATGTTTATATAATACTACTAGCTAACCCGACAGACGTTGTCCTGTCAATAGATTTTTAAATTTTCTTATCCTTCCCCGGAAATATTTCAAGACCAAAATTAGCCAAATCGGTTCAGCCGTTCTCGAGTTTTAGCGAGACTACCGAACAACGATTCATTTTTATTATATAGATGTGCGTCGCTTTCTCGTGAATAAAAGTTTTTTCTTTCTTTCTTTCTATAAGTACCCTGTTCACAATAAGATTTACAAAAACCTTTTTTACAGACCGTTCAACCGATTTTGACTTATATTGCGTTGGTAGCATGACAAATGGCAACTGCAGTAAACAGTTGTTATTGTAACCACTTTTTTGCCTCTAATGCCTACGGAATAGAAGTCAAAATCGGTTGAAGGGACTGTAGAAAAGGTTTGTGTTTATGTCTAATCTTATTGTGGACAGGGTATAGGTACACAAAAAATAATTCCAGTATAATATTATCGCACTGCTGGGTAAAAGGCCTACTATTTCTTACACATAGAAGGCATGAGCATTAATCCATACATGCTCGAGGCTTGGTTAGATTCAATATTTATTTAAAGATCCAGGTCTTTATTGTGTTTTCCTTCTTCAATATCAGCGATTTCTAATATAAACTTAAAAAAAAACAAAGTTATAAATTAATTAAAAAAGCTAGTTTGGTGTATTCCATACTACTTATTTGGGGTATTTCCATCTTCCATTGCCTACCGAGAAATTAATATAACCGGTAAATATAAACTTGCTGGTTTTCAAGTAGGGGCTCGCCTCCATGTCAGATGCATATTTTCAAATCTGCTCAAGATCTAAAACCACACTACCTATGTCATTATGTAAAGGTGCGTACATATTAGCGGCCTTCCACGTGCTCAGTCGGGAACCAAACCAACACAACCTTAACCACTAGGCCATCACGATATTTACCGGAAATCATTATTTAGTTTTGTTTGTATTATGACGTTATCTGTAGTTAAGAGTAATATTGCTGTTATTTTAATTTTTTTCTTACTCCTCCTCCTTAAAAACTAACTAAATGAATTAGGCGATTGAAGACATATTATATCACGTACTGTGTACTTAGTTTTGGTTAATGACCCATGTAGCGTAGGTACAGTCAGCAACAAAAGTAGATAAACACTATTAAATTTTCAAATCTTTTTAGAGGATATGAAAATTTAATAGTGTTGCATTGAAAGTAATACTTTACAGTATTTCAGTTCTTAGTTAAAAGTTTATTTCATCTTGATTTTCTATCCTGTCCGTATTTCCTTCTGCTCAAGAACTATGATTTAAAATCTGAAGTGTTAATCGACTTTCGTTGCTGACCGTACCTACACTATACTACACTTAGTTAGTCATTGGCTTTTTTATAGTAATGTGCTTTTTTATAGTAATGTGCTTTTTTGAATACAAAAAAATCAAACATAGCAATGTTTGATCGTTTTTTTTTCTTTTTTTTTCATTATTCTTTACTAACTTATGCTCGCTACTTCGTCTACATAGATATCGATTATCTACGAAGTTTCAATTTTTTTGTAAGGAACCTTGATTCGTTTTCTTACAACATCAGTTACCTGCCAGTGAAACTCCTGTCAAAATCAGACCAGTCTAGTCGTTTTAGAGATTTGCTTTTGTAACATTACAAACAGACACTTTAATTTTATTTATCTACTAGCGACCCAACCCGGCTTCGCATGGGCCTATAGCCTTTTCGATAAATGGACTATCCAACACAAAAATAATTTTTCAAATGGAATCAGTAAATCTTGAGATTAACGCGTTTAACCGAACAAACAAACAAACAAAAGTCAAAGTCAAAGTCAAATCATTTATTTCAATTAGACCATTAAAAAGGCACTTTTGAACGTCATAATAAAAAAATATAAAGTTGATTCTAGTTGCCCATTCCAAAAGGTACTTTCGTATGGAGAAGAATGGGCAAGAAACTCTTCAGCAGAAACAAACTCTTCAGCTTTATAATATTAGTAAAGATATGTATAGATGTATCGATGGGTCATATATGGTTATTAGCGGTCTTCAACAAAAACAGCGGTCAAATGGGCTTTTTTATAGTTAGCAAAAGAGCTTTATTTCATACAAGCTGCAAACAATTTTTGTAACGGCTTTTACAATCTAAGAGAAGTCTTGGCCATAAATAATTTGCAAAAAATTTATAGATTTAGGTATCCCGTTGGCAACATCGAACCGCGGAGAAAAAAAGTTTAGCATAATTGAGTTTCTTGTTGCAAAAATTACACTTTTTCCTGCGAGTCGGTTGTGTCACTTCTTTGTGGTTTGTTTAAACCATTCAAAGAGAAAAATTAACGCATACATTTTTTAATTCAATTTAATTTCCAAAACTCTTTCCTACTAAGCTTATGAAACACAGGGTTTCTAATTTGTATAAATTTATAAGCGTCCTGCTATAAAATGCATAAAAAAAAACAACAGAGCAAAGAGGAAAAAACAGCAATGTCTTTGCCCTGCAGTTGAAAAAATGAGTGACTAAAAATAACGATAGTCGATTGTTTGTTCCATATCTACTTGAAATGAAAACCAACTAAACATACAAACCTTTAGTTTTGTATCGTTTTTTAGTCTTATTATTTTTTTTTTTTTTTTGTATATATTTGAATTTGAATTTGAATTTTCCTTAGCAACTTGCCTCGCAATTTCACGTTTTCCATTTTTTTTTATTGCATAGCCACGTTGCAATGAAATAATAGAAGATGGACCCCTACTCGAATATTGGAGAAGCTAATTTAAACGAAACGGATCCTAATTAATTCTACCCAATTCTTAACAAGTTGAGGTTTTCAAATTGGAATTTCTTGAATCAACGTGGAACAATTTAAAGTGGCAAGGTTTTAATTAGTTTCTCAAAATGTTGAAGGAACTTTGGTACATTGGGTGATCTTGCAATGTCGGTAAAATATGGAAATACGGAGTGTGTAAAAGTTGATGTATATATTTTGTTAATTAATCAATGTCTACTTGAGGTTAAAGGTTAAAGTTGAGTATTGTTTATTTTCAAGCTCACGTGAATATAATGAAATGGTTCGAATAAGTGGTTATATTATAAAATAAAAATCAAAGTCCTGACTGACTGACTGACTGACTGACTCATCAACGCTTTGCCCAAACCCTTGAATATATAAAGCTAAAATTTTGCACAGAGTTTCCCTTTAAATCAACCCCTAAGGGAGTTAAATAGGAGATGACAGTTTGAATGAAATATCGTCATTTTTGTAGTTTAAACCGTCAAAATTGGTGTTTATCATTCTGGTTAAAAATAAAATACTACGTGTTCCAGTATTTTTGAGAAATCAGTCCCTGAGGGCATAAAATAGGGGATGAATGTATAATGTGTAAAATCGTTAGTTTTGTAGTTCAAACCATGAAAATACATGTAATTAATAATTACATGTATGAGCGATGTGTGTGTGGATGAAAAACTTGTATAGACATTAAAATAGCGACGGAAAGGTTGACCTATATCAGGAACATTATGCTCACGTGAATATAATGAAATGGTTCGAATAAGTGGTTATAGTATAAACATGCAATTATGTAAATACAACAAATACAAATAAATAAGATTTAAGTGTCTAGTGAAGTGAAAATAACATGTTTTTACTATAAAAGCTGCATAATGTTTAGTTATCTGCACCAATACAGCAACAAAAATTTAAATAAATAAATTCGATGTGGTAATCGAATTTATTTATTCGTATTAAATTCGATTTTGATGAGAGTTATTTTCACTGTAAGATGTTTGATGTTATTACAAGTAACATAGGCTGCTTTTATTTTAGAAAATAATTAGGATTCTGCATTAAAAATCCAGCAAATAACCGATATTTAGGCGGACGAGATCGCGGGCACAGGCTGGTTTATTATGTCGTTATAAAGGTAAACTAATAACTATTCAATTACCTAAATACTAATAAAAAAAAATGCAATAAAAAAAAATTGTGTAATTCTGTAAACAATCTGTTAAATGTGAAATTCTGTTAACAGGATGATAATAAATAGATGGCGATTTCAAATACGTGTTTAGAAGGTGGATGGGTTCTTGTTTTCAAATCTCAGAATAAAATAAAATCTTTATTAACCTTGACAAAAGACTGTCAAAAAGGCGCCGGCATTGACACGGTTAGCTAGCACTTTGATCGGCGACGCTTATCATCTAAAACATGTATTCATCGTCCTTAACTTTTTATAATAGCTACTACTTGTATAGACACTAGCACTATAGCCGCGACATTGTCCGCGTGTATTTTGTAATTATCCTAACTAACTCAAAACTACATTGCCCCCTTTGAGGGGTAGTTTAAAAAAAAACAACTTCAGAATGTATTATTTACTTAAGTTTACATTTGTGCCAAATTTCAAGTTGATTAACACAAGAAACATGAATTTTCTTACAATCGAACTCACCCTTTTTCACCCCCTAAGGGGTTGAATTTCAACAACATTCTTTTTTAATGCTCGCCTGCCTAATAAAAGGAATATTTGCGCGGAAAAGGAATTTTCGCGTGCAATATTTCACGTTTCTATTTCTAGTAGTTTCGGCTGTGCGCTGACGTGTCTGTCTGTCAGTCAGGTTCTCCCTTTATAATATTTACTAGCACTTTGCCCGTGACAACGTCTGCGTGAGTTTTCACAAGGATCCCTAATTTTTTTAATTAATAAATATAGCTTATTTTACTCAAGGATAATATAGCATTTTAATGGTGAAAGAATTTTTTAAATCTTACCGGTCAGATTTAAAAAAATCTTTTTGTTTTAAATCCTCACAAACAAACAAACAAATCTTTCCTCTTTATAGTTTAGAAGATAATTATAAATTTAGATTTAAATTTCAATATTATTAATTAAAACGTTTTATCGATTGACGGAACGGATTCTAATCAAGTTTTCTTCAACGGGTATAAGATATACTTATATAATATATTTGTGCTAACTGAGTCAAGGTCACAAGTGTCAAGCCAATTTGACTTTGAACTCTTATTAATCTTGCACTAATTAAGTTCTTATTTATTATAAAAAAAAACGTAAGAGAAATGTTAATTCATTTTTTAATTGAATTCTGAGCGCATTTTTCTAGAATAAATTATTAGCATGTCTAAATAAGACAATTATAATACTGTTATATTACTGTTTGCTTAATAATTATATTAAGCTTTATAAGGACCGGTTCACATCTAGCAAATCGCAGCGTAGCGTGATTTTATTAAAACGGAATACCGTTTTTAATAAATATAAATCTAGGCATAAACTACAAGATACCTGTATCACTATATCTGTAAAAGAAATTGTTACAGTGTCATAATCACTTACAAGCGTTTGTATGGAAATATGACAGGTAGGCCGCTCTTAAGGAATCTTTAGGAGTTTTCGAATTATACCAAACTGAAATACAGTTCCTAGTTGAAATCTTTTATCCGTAGAATTGACGTCTAATAATATTGTTGCATGAAAAAATCGACAAAAGTTTAAAAAATCATCAGATCAAGACTTTTAATAGGTTTAAAGTTTTGACGAAATTCACCCTAAAAGAGCTAAGTAGAGGCTCTTTAAAGTAAATACTATTATGTCAACTTAGCTCATTCATTGCCATGTGTCACTAATGATATTTCCTTTTATGCTAATGCTAAACAAAGTGTTCCACTGCCATAAAAACGATTCAACTGACAATTTTATTTTTTAGCGTGATTTTATTAAAACCGAATACCGTGTCCACTGATGATCTTATGTACTAGTGAGGTAGGGTCCGTTGCGTTTCATGTCTAATTCACGGAGAGACGGTACGAGTAGGTGGAGCAGTGTTATAGTGGAGACCGCGTTTGGGCAAGCGCAACGTGAGACACAGTAGTCTTTTGTTTCAAACCGACTTCAAAAAGAAGGAGGTTCTTTTTTATGTATGTACACCGATTACACTGAGATTTATGTTCCGATTTACGTGATTCTTCTTTAGTTTGATGCGAAATAGTTGTCATTTGGTCCCATAAAAATTTAACATAGTTTGGCTTAGTAGTTTACATTTTATGAACATTTCTGTTTTTATGTTTGACCACGCATACTATACCTTTTTTCAATGCTGTCCGATTTCGATGATTTATAGTTAGATATTTTTTAATTGAGTTTTTTTTTTGGTGACTCTGTTCCGTAATTAATTTGTATGATAAGATGTCGGCACTAAGAAGCGATAAAAAAGAGTTTTTAACAAAAAAGACAACCGCCTTCAAAAATTAAAAAATAACTTTCAATTTGCAAGTCGGTGGTAATACAAAACAACAAGGAAAACCAAAGCCGCCGACTTGCGATTAGAAAGTTATTTTTTTCTAGTCCTAGTTGAAAATTATTAATTTCTTGTTAGTTGATCAATAAAAATGTTGTAGGTAATGATTATTTTATATACCTAATCTTTTAAATGATAATGAAATAATCTTTGCTTTACTTATATAGGTACTAATGGTAATGGTAATGTAACTAAGGCCTTTCATATAATGTACTCATAGTTTGCTAAGAACGGAAAAGTTGGGATAAAATTTGTACAAAAAAGCAGATTTTCAGACGTGTTTGCGGAATTTGCTTATCATAAATGTTTATTTTTAATAAATATAAATCTAGGCATAAACTACAAGATACTTGTATCACTATATCTGTAAAAGAAATTGTTACAGTGTCATAATCACTTACAAGCGTTTGTATGGAAATATGACAGGTAGGCCGCTCTTAAGGAATCTTTAGGAGTTTTCGAATTATACCAAACTGAAATACAGTTCCTAGTTGAAATCTTTTATCCGTAGAATTGACGTCTAATAACATTGTTGTATGAAAAAATCGTCAAAAGTTTAAAAATTCATCAGATCAAGACTTTTAATAGGTTTAAAATTTTGACGAAATTCACCCTAAAAAAGCTAAGTGGAGGCTCTTTAAAGTAAATACTATTATGTCAACTTAGCTCATTCATTGCCATGTGTCACTAATGATATTTCCTTTTATGCTAATGCTAAACAAAGTGTTCCATTGCCATAAAAACGATTCAACTGACAATATTTTTTTATTATCTTGATTCCCTGCCTATACTCATATATTATAACCTAAATCTTTAGAGCACGTCTTCACGAGAGGCGATTCTTATCAGCCTCGTTACCATCTCATTGACGCGGGGGTAATGTTTTCACGGACGTGATCCGCGCGGAAATCTGTGGGAAGCATAGGACTGGATAATGTGGCGGCAGCCTAAGGGTGTTACTAGACCAATCGATCGATCATCGATCGATGCCATCGGTCGACATCTATCGACGTTGATCTATAGGTGTGGTAGCTTTGGCTGATCGACGGTTACCGTACGACCTAATCGATCGATTGTCGGTCGATGGCATCGGTCGACGTTGGTCGATTAACTCCGGCTATAATTAATCACTAATAATAATCAAGCAGCTCGATCGACGTCGACTAATCTATTCTACCATCGATCGATGCCGTCGATCGACGATCGATCGATTGGTCTGGTAACACTCTAAGCTATGTCCAACAGACGCCTTTCGTCTAAGTGACCATAAAGATTAGAACATTAGATCTAAATCATTGATTTAAAATAGTGTTGCTGTAGATATTTTCTATAATGAAAATGAACAAATAATCAGTCGTACTTAAATTGCTACATGTGTCGATTTTCTTAAAAAAATGCTGTAAGATTACTTATGAACTGTGATTTTCAATTAACATACAATTGAGACATTTTACGACCAGCAAAATATTATGCTTTCATTACTACTATGTGTGTTTATGTTCTGCAAATAAAAGGTGCGTATGTTTTCATTGTCATCATCTGCATAGCCTTAATCCAACTATGAGTCTGCTTTCAGTCTTGCCAGATGCAGCTGAATACCAGTGTTTTACGTGGAGCGACTGCCTATGTGACCTCCACAACCCAGTTCCTAGGTGACACGATACCCCTTGGTAAGACTGGTTGTCAGACTTTCTGACTTTTGAATACCCATAACGACGGTTAAACATCAGTCGTATGCCAATGCGTGAACAAATAATAATTAATGGCCCTTTATAAGCGTGTTTACTAGTAATTAGCTACGAATAAATGGCTCTAAAGAAGGGGAGGGAAGGAGGGGAAGGGTCTGTCGTAACAATTGATTGATTTAGTACTGTTAATTGATTTCTTACAAATCCTTTTAATGGAAGTTGCTTAATAACGAGCAATTACATTGACATTGAATTGACAACATTGTAGCATTGACGACACTGACAACTGATCTTTTAATATCCCATATTAATAGCCCATAATTAAAACATTAAGAATGTCTGAATAAAGTTTTTTAGCGTTCCGTGTTGGAATTGGCAATCCGTAACACTTACGAAATTACTTTGGAATCTGTCTGCCTATAGGGAATTTTCTATAAATACGAAAAACCCAAGAGTTAGAATGTAGTTAGGTTTAAATAAAGATGAAAAAAACCTTTTTCGCAGCCTGTCTATCTGACAAAATAGGAACATAAACACTTTTTTAGGGTTGGCCGCTTTTTTACGTAAAACTGTGCTAAAAAATTGTCAGAGTAGGTATTATTAGGGAGATGATTGTAAGTAATCAAAATTACAAATACGAGTACTAAATAGGTATTTTAAAGTTGAAATTTTTGTTTGCTTGTTTTTCATTTGGTTAACGCACTAACCTCCGGTACTAAAAGCCTGATTTTGAAAAAACTTACGCAAACAAAAAGCTACGTTTAGTTCGCAACGAGAAAAACTAAGAAGGAGGACGAAAGTCATTGACATTGTTCGCGGTATCAGCAAGCTGAAGTGGCAGTGGGCTGGTGACGTGTGCCGCATGACCGATGGCCGATGGAGCAGACATGTCCTGGAATAGAGACCGCGATCGGTAGGCGGAGCGTGGGGATGCCATCCAGCCCGATGAACTGATGACCAGAAGAAAGAAGCCTGTGGTGGCTGGATGCGGAAGGCAGAGGACCGGGAGAAATGGCGCGCCATGGAGAAGGGTTATGACCAACAGTAGGCCTCTCGTAAGCTATTGGCATGTTTTAGGACTTAATGACCTCCGGCCTCCATGACTTGCCGTCCTGCGGGTGGTCGACTTAGGGGCAGTTCACCACCTGACCAGATTCAGGTCCGTGTAGGCGGCGCGCCGTGTTTCGCGCACGCCACACTAAAGGATTCGGTGGCGTTCAGACGAGAGGTTGACGGGATCCGCCTACCGGGGACGCGGTGCACGTGCGAGCGAATTCCGCAGCCCCGCCCATAGGTCAATCGAGGAACACCGTGGTGGTTTTAGCCGGTAGGGGGGTATTCCTCGAAGCGCATCTATTTTGAAACGCACCCAACGAAACGCACTTAAAGTATTCCTCGAAACGCATTAAAATATTATAATTTTATTCCTTGAAACGCACCCACGATGAAACATAGTGAAGTGCACGAAGGATTGGTAAGAAATGATATCGATTGAAGACGTTTTAAAATTCAACTGTTTATTAAAACTACCAAGAGAGCAAAAATGAACCGAGGTGCCAAAACTTAGCTCAATAATGATAAAAATACAGGTTTTGAAATTGAATTATTTGTTTTTTTGAAAAGTACCAGGGTGACAGAAATGAACAAAAACTAGGCGCCTAAACATTCTCACTATTCTATGTGCACTAACGATTAAACACAAAGAGGAATTTATAGTATTCGTTAGTTTACACCATAATGAAAGTCCTAAAAAATTGTCCCATCTTCCCTATAAATGTCATGTCCTATACCTATAACTATCAGGAAAACAGAAATGTACTGGAAGTAGTTGCTTATGCGATACTACTTCGCACACTAATGGTCAAAGTACACGTCGTAACTCATCTAAACTCAAGGAGTATATAATTTTTAAGACCTCTTTAAAAAAACGTGCTAGCTAATACCCAGCCCTATCCACACCTAGACTATTGGGTGCGTTTCGAGGAATAAGATTATAATATTTTTAATTTAATTTCCTAAGCGCACCAGACGGGTGCGTTTCGAAGAATACTTTAGGTGCGCTTCATTGGGTGAGCTTCAAAGTGGGTGCGCTTCGAGGAATATCCCCTGGTAGGAGTCCGGCACACCCACCCGTCTTCCCCGGAGGGGGGGGGGGTTAAAAAAACAGCGCTACTATTACTACTTTAGGGATACTTGACTTCCACAGGGGCGAAGTTGCAGGCAGAAGCTATTATTTTAACAAACTGTTCTTCGACAAAAAAGAACATGATTGTTCAAAAGATCAACGCTCTCAATGGTTTGAAGTCAATAACCATTCGTGCAAAAGGTAAATATTAATCTGTTAATCATTTATTCTCTTCGCAACCTACCTATACTTTTTGACACCTACGATCAATTTATAAGTGTTTATATCATTTAATTGGACAAGTAACGGTACATCAAGTTTTAGAATAGGCCCACGTCATGGTGCGGGTAAAACATTTCAAGGGCAATTATCACCAATTCTCTAACAACAAAAATGTCTCATGTTGCCTTTTAAATTAATTTGAATAGTCTAGTATTGTCCTACTGCAGGGTAAAGACCTCTTCTCATATAAAAAAAAAACGACACGAGCATAGATCATCACGCACCCAAGGTTCCTCACTATGTGCTTTTTCAGTAATTTCAGTAATATTCAAAATAAACCTAGAAAGGACCTAAATATGATGTAGATTTTTCACCTTTAAAATAACGACACAAAAATACTGCTAGGCGACAGAACCTTTCTTAACAGTTCTTTCTAAACTTTTTATGTAAACTTTTAATACAATTTGGTAATTATTCTTAAAAGATGCCAAAAAAGCAATGCTCTTTTTAGGCACATCTCTTGATCAACGAGACTTGATAGTGTAAAAACGTAAGTAATCGACTTACTTGCCGGTCTCACTGGAGCAGAAAATTTGTGGCGCAATCAGATAATGCCGTATTTGTACGAACGTGTCCGCACCTAGCAGACAGCGACTGCAACATTGGTTAGCATGAAATTACGAACATTGCAGCCTAATTAACAACTTGAAGTGGCAATGGGCAGACCACATCGCCCGAAGAACCAATAACCGATGGGGAAGAAAGGATCTCGAGTGGAGTCCACGAACCGGAAGACAACAACATTGGTAGACTTCCCACCAGATGGACCGATGACATCGTCAAGGTCGCGGGTAACCGGTGGATGCAAGCGGCAGGTTGCCGCTCTTTGTGGGGCAGGGCTTACTTTCAACAGTGGACTTCTTTCGGCTGATAATGATGAAGATGATGAATCAACAACTGTATACCCAGCCACGAAAACCATAAAACAAGCTCTAAAACCATCAAACTTTCAAGTAAACTTTATCTGCAAACACCCTAACAAACTAACAAGAGCGATATCAAAAATAAACGTGTACCAGAATCACACTGCGAACAGGCAGAATCTCTGTCACGTCCGGGGTATATATCGGCCGGAATCGCGATGGCTTTGCCGAATATCGCATATTCCTCCGGCTACCGCGAAACTGCCAAATTGCATATCGATATGGTTTGCGAAGATCTTTCTTTGCTAGAAGAGGTTCGATTTCGGTTAAGAATTATTTTTGGTACGATTGATTGTTACGTACACAAATTCGTTGTAATTAATTAGCTCTTATTTACAATTGCTTAAAAACATGTTATTAACGAACTTCAGTAACTAGGCATTGACCATTTGTAACCGCCTTAAAAAAGAAGGAGGTTATCAATTCGGATGTTTGTATTTTTTTTATATTCGGGCATAACTCCTACATATATAAACGGATTTGCAAAATTCTTTTTTTTGTTCGGAAGGAGTTTATGCCGAAATGGTACAATATAAATTTAATCTAAATTGATTCAGCGTTTTTTGAAAAAAAAAAACAATTATATGGATAAGATACAAGCTACGCTTAGTTTGTGGCTCATTATGTTTGTATTACCTTTTGACTAATAAACATTATTATATGGATGATCGGTGGCGGTGTCTTTGTTCTGTTTGTTGTTTTGTATTGCCACCGACTTCCGAAACTAAAGTAATGTGTGTTCTGTGCTAAAGTTACTTATCACTATTTAGTTTTTGAAGGCGGTTGTTTTTCTTTTTTTAGAGTCAGATTGTATCTATATTTTTTTAAATCCAGTGACTGTGACAAATAAAGCTTTTACAAAGTTATTTCAGTATCGGCCTAAAAAAATCAAATCAATTAAGTTAATTGTCACAGTAAGTTGTACCAGTAAGTAGGTACACATATTTTAAGAAATCTTAAAGTGCATTTTTGGCACAACAGATTTTTTAAAATTTCGTGGTTTAGCTTGTATTCATAAATACTTTTGCCTTCTGAAAGATGCACTGTGAATTCAAACGCATCCTGTATATCAATTCAAATAGGCATACAAAATTAACACAAACTATATCATACCCGTTCTCAACTAATTAAATAACTTGAATCATTTTAATCATATAAACTTTTGCACCAATACGGAAATAGTTGAACTGGTGACCTCGAATTATAAGAAGGAGTTTCCACCACAAACTCTCATAATTTAACCATGATTCATGCCTTGTCAAATAAACATAAATAGGCACAGTTTGATATTGCCCTCTTATAATCTTGTAAATTTAAATGTTAGGGAATGAAGTAAAAGGTAATAATATCAACTTCTATGTAGGTCGCATTATTTTAGACATTGTGTGTAATTAATTGGATAAATGGTGAAATAATAATTGTTGATGTCATTTTCTTTATAAACAGTTACCACATTTTTTTAAATTTATTTGTATTGTGTTAACTATAGGGTGAATTATTGTGAGCCAAACAAGGGTGGGTAATCATCATTTCTTCATCATCATTACAGCCGAAAGACGTCCACTGCTTTAGATGCTTATAAAAAATAATCGGTTTTATTACTGGAGACTACCTTTTCCTCACTATCACATATTTACCTACATATCATAATAATACTTTACTATTACTAAACACACACTCACACTCACATACACACACAAACACACCATTACACACCTTCACACCACAGCGCATGTTTAGTTAATCATTATTTTGTTTAAGTTATCAACCGACTTCAAAAAAGGAGGAGGTTATCAATTCGTATTCCTGATAATTTTGAACTGGGTGAACCGATTATGATGATTCCTTTTTTATTTGAAAGCTGATGCTTCCCGTGTGGTCCCATTTTAATTTGGTCCAGTTCTGACAATGCCATCCATGAGAAAACCGTATAAGTCTTAAATTTGCATTAAGTATGTGCGCGATTTGTTACGCGATTTCTCCGGCAAACGTAACCAGATTTTGAAAATTATTTTTTTATGGATAGGTTATGCTTCAGGGGTGGTTCCATGTAAATTTTATCGAAATTGATTCTGCACTTTTTGAAAAAATCAACAAATACATAAAAATTTTACATAGACGAAATTTTAGTTTCTTCAATCTTTGAAGTAGTTTACTTTTAATCTCTTCTTAATAGATTAGGATGAGAAGGAGGTACTAAAAAGCGGAAAATAAAAAGCTTTTTACAAAAAAGAGTCAAAAGTCAAAAAAAGAGAAAAAAAGTTCGGAAGTCGGTGGCAATATAAAACAACAAACAGAACAAAGCCACCGAGTTTCGAAACTAAAGTCAATGTGTGTTCTGTGCTAAAGTAATTTTTCACTTTTTAGTTTTTGAAGGCGGTTGTCTTTTTTGTAAAAAGCTTTTTTACTTTATTTGTTTGATTTTTTCTAATACCTACGAGTACTGTAGTGGAATGTCTATTCAATAGCTTATATAAGTTGTAACTACTGGAAGAGAGAAACTTCCTATCACAAGTATAATTCTTACTTAAATGGAAATTCCCTCAAGAACAAATGTAAATGTATTCTTAAGTTATTGAAATAAATAAACATTTAAACATTTATCATTTATCACTGCTGGACATAGGCCTCCCCCAAAGGGGGGGGGGGCATAATCGCCACGCTTGACAGGCGGGTTGGCGATCGCAGTATGGTTGTTACAAAGGCACAGAGAACGCTGCTGACCATTCTCTGGAGAGTCCCTTAGTCGCCTCTTACGACACCCACGGGAAGATATGGGGTGGTGCTGTTCTTTACGTCCGACACCATACGGAAACTTTACGTCCGACACCATACGGAAAAGGGTAATGTGCATTTATTTTATTATAACATCGATAACAATATCTTGTTTACATCCTATTAAACCCATTAACATTCTTATTTTCATCATCTCGAGCAACGCAAACTACGCTCCCCTATCTACCTACCTACCTATCCACTATCACATCTAGTGCTGCTACTTCTACGGATCCATTGAATGCATTCGGATGCGACTACCGTTGGCACTGGTAGGTTTTATTAATTTTTCCACACGTAACGAGGTGCAAACTGTACGCCCGCCGTCCGTATCGGATTTATAGTACAAATTAATTTTTATATCACCAAGTCGTCTCTGAATTATACTGTTATTGATATTTTCCGAATCATATTCAGTGAGTATAAATTTCGTTTATTTTCTCCCTTACAACATTTATTTACAATTAGAGTTAGTACACAATAGGAAGAGAGTATGAAATTATTGAAGTTAAATAATCGGATTATCCAATCATTAATAAATTCTTGTAATTAATATTTTAATACAGTATTATTAGATAGACAGTATAACAATTAATAAATTATGAAGCCAGATATTTTTAGCCATTTTTGTCATACCGAAATACTTAATAAAAATACGACTAAACGAAAGATATGATTGGTTGTCTCCTAAAGCATAAAATGACAGGAGATCTTTCACCTTTATTTCTACTTAATTTGTATAAGTACGGGACGAGCTTAGTGACATATTTGATAGTCAGTAAATTGAAAACTCAGTTGACTATCCGTGGTGATCTGGACCGAAGGCTTAGTGCCTTCACTCGTGTCATTTCTTTTTGCGTTTCATTGATTGTGTATTGTTATCTGACTAGCATTTTCCCAACTATATTGGGGTCGGCTTCCAGTCTAACCGAATGCAGCTGAATACCAGTGTTTTACATGGAGCGACTGCCTATCGGGCCTCCACAACCCAGTTACTGGGTGACACGATACCCCTTGGTAAGACTGGTTGTCAAACTTTCTGGCTTCTGCCTACCTATAACGACTGCTAAAGATCTACAAATGACAGTCGGGACCAACGGCTTTACTTGCTTTCCGAGGCACAGAGGGAACTCGGTATGAAAGGGATGGTCACCCATCCACAGACCGACCGCGGCTAGCGTAGCTTAACCTTTGACCGATCGATCTGTATGGCTTTAACTTAGCCACGAGCTCCTCTGAGTTCATTAATCAAGTGTATTATTTTTATATAGCCAGCACTGTTCCGATTCTTGGCAAAGCTTTATCTGAATTCGTCTTGGTACTTATTTAACTCAAACCAGCTTGATACAGGTCGTTTCGCCATCTCCCCCCAGGTCGACCTTCGCATGGCCCTCCATTCTCATTCCTCAAGCATTTATAATGTGGTGACCAATAAAACATAGTACCAGCCTTTTGTTGTACTACTCTACTGGAGTGAAAAACCCTCTTCACATACTAAGAAGGAGCATTGATCAACACGCTTGCTGCAGGCGGATTGGCGATTTCAGATGATTAGGTGATATGTTGAAAAACATGTGGTTATTCTATTTCGTGTAACTGGTTAAGTATGTGGAATAGGGATTTTTTGCATCTTTGATCTAGTATCATGTAAAAGGAATACACGATTCAATGATTTTTTCTCGATACAAAAAAATTGCAAAGTTATATCTATTTTTTTTTTACTTTTAATACGGCGTAACGTTTAAGAGGTAGTCAATAAAATTGACTTTAAAACATAGAGAATTATCATATCAAAGTTAAGTAAGTTAACATAAAGTGGTAAAGGACAATGCCAGAAACTCTATAGAACTTTGCCCCACTCAATAAAAGTCATGTGCAATATGTAGCATCTTACTGTTTATTTATTGCTGATAGCTAAACATTAGTCTTAGTGACTGTTTCCGTTTAAATGTAAAAACAATAATGGCATTGATTATAGGTTAAATTATATTTTAGGTAAAATGAGTTTGTATTTTGTGGGTAGGTATTTCGTAATTCACAAGTTCTAAAGAAAAACAACTTACTACAGAAAAGTTCTATATTCATTACAATTATTTTCATTAATTTACTTTTTTGTACATAGGTTACTTTTTCTGTACATGGGTGGGACAGGATCTGGCATTGTCATTTAATTTTTTTTTTGTTTTGGCACATACGTCGTTTTTTCCGAGCAAACGCACATTATAGCCATCTCTGCTTTTGCGTTTAAAAAGTAATTGCATCACTTTCGCTCGCTTAGTAGATCAGTCGCCGACCATTTATTTTCGAAGTAGCGCCTTAAGTCCGGCCTTCCTTACAATGTATTTCTTCACCGATGTCAATGATCGCCAAGTTAAACATAGACAGTAGCATATGCAGTCAATGTAATGAACTAAAGACAATAAACAATTGCTACATTAATACCTATTGTGTCGATTTCCTTAAAAAATGCTGCAACTGCAGGATTACTCAACAAGTCATATGAACTTGTGACTTTCGATTAACATACAATTGACACATTTACGACAAGCTAAATAATGATGCTTTCATTACTACTAAGTGTGGATATGTTCTGCAAATAAATATGCGTATGTTTTCAGTGTCATCATCTCATCATCATCATCATGTCAATCTTTAGACGCCCACTGCTGGGAATAGGTTTCCCCCAAGGCGGGGTTAGCCGTAATTGACAACATTTCAAAATTGACACGACCTTAAAACAAAAATACCATTTCTTTATTTTCGTATCCTGAGTCCAAATATATATTTTTTATATTTTTTTATTTCTTCATTTCTGAGAAAAATAAGTAAAACCAAAAAGCATGCGATGACGTCACATATACGGTGGAATGAGGTAGTTTACCTTTGCTGCATTTCAATGGCATATATGAAAACAATAACGTCAAATAAGACACACGTCAATGTCACATAATATGAAGTCTAATAATAATGATAACAGTTTTTTGACGGGTCACAGTAAACCAAAGGATAAAACGCTACTCCACCGTAAGTATAACGTCATTTGGCGCTTACGTCTTTTTAGAATACACCTAATTTCAAAGTTAAAATTATGAATGAAAAGTACATAATGAAAAACGAAAAAATGGGTGCCCTAGATTTGTATTTACTTTTATATAACGTAATAATACAAGTAGGTTAAAATATGAAATGTTGTCAATTGACATGCTTGGCCGATGCATATTGGCGACCGCAGTAGGTGGTACCTATGGTACTCAGAAGGACGCTGCTGCCCATCCTCTGGTAAATATCTCTCTATCGCTTTCTACGACACCCACGGGTAGAAATGTGGTAGTGCTATTCGCAGCCCTTAATACAACTGTATTAGAGTCTGCTTTCAGTCTTACCAAATGCAGCTGAAAATCAGTGTTTTAAATAGAGCGACTGCTTGTCTGACAACCACAACCCATTTACTGAGTAACAGGATACCGGTAGCAAACACTGGCTCTCAGACCAACGGTTTTACGATATTTCCGTTCACCAATATCTCAGATCTCTCTATAGACTCAGAAAGTATATAATATAAAATTTAAATAAGTCACATAGGTATACATACTTGCTCGTGCTCGCCGTGTGGTGTCGGTCACGAATAGCACCACCCCATTTCTACCCGTGGGTGTCGTAGAAGGCGACAGAGGGATATTGACTAGAGGATGAGCAGCAGCGACCTTCTGAGTACCAAAACACCTACTGCGATTGCCAACATGCATCGGCCAAGCAGCCATGCATGGTTGTTGGTTCAGCCGTAATCGCCAGATTAAAGATAGTATTCTTTAACTTAAAAAAAGGCGTATACTAAAAGATAGATAATAAAATTGTCTGTAAGATAGTAAAAGTTTCGTTTAAATATTCCGGGTAGATTTTGGGTGATTATCAATGTTTTGTCTGCATCAGACACAACTTCACAATTTAAATAAACTATAATTAATATGAACTTAATCAAAAATATTCACATACTAAATGATTAAAAAAATGTTCTAGTTTAACATATATTTTTTTTAATCATTTACTCAACACATTTTGACGTAATTGTCAGTTTAAAATCTGCAAAAGTCGCTTGTTAGTGCCTTAAAGTAATAGAGATATACCTACTAAATAATAATAATATAAGCCTATTTTTGACCCACTGCAGTTATTAACAACGCGGTGTGCAAAGGCCTTAAGATGAAAATTGTTATACGAGGTTGATGCCCACAGACACAATTTGTCCGCATTCGCACAAGATCGTAAGGAATGGTAAAGAGAAAGTAAGACCTACGTCCGTTAGTTCCACAGCACAGGCTAAAATAAATATTATATTGCATAATGAACAGCTCAATTCATTGCTATCTGTATAAATAAAAATCAAAGTGAAAGAAAAGAGAAATGACAGTTCTATACATAGGAGTCATTGACCTTAGGAAAGTCGTGACAAGATGGCGTAGTAATTGGCAACGGATAATGTTTACTGCCAGTGCATCTACATTCCAAATCTATTTTTATGGTGAAGTAAAATGATTATAACATGCAGGTATTCCGGTAGATTATATCTTTATAACATTTTTGCACGTTTTATGTAAGTAATTGTGTTCAATGCAGTATTTGCTCACACTATAGTCTCATAATTTGCAAATAATAAAATAATATTATATTATTATTGCCTCTCTATTTACTGAAACATATAAGCCGGGTATCTTCAAGTGAATTGGTTCATCCTAGGCAAGTGTGTTCAAACGCAAGCCTATAAGAATAATAATAAAAAAATATAATAATTTTGGAGTTACAATAATAACAATAATAATCCGACACATTATCTCTGGGTGCTCTCGTCTGGCTAACGGAGACTACTTACGTCGGAAGTACCGTACTACAGGTATGTGCCCGACCCAGTTCTTGAAAATGACAATATCACGTTGTATTGGGATCGATCATCACTGACAGGACTATTGTTGCAAATAAGCCTGACATAGTGGTGATAGATCGATTAGAGCGTCGCGCAATGATTGTTAACATCTAGCGGTTCCGCATGACCAGAACCTCGTGAAAACTGAGAAAGATAAACAAATTAAGTATCTTGATTTGGTTCGCGAGGATGTCGACATGTGGGATGTGAATACAGCAGTCATTGTGCCGATAGTCGTTATGGCCAATGGAATAAATTCCAAGAGCCTCGACCAACATCTGAAGAGACTTTCGTTGGGTAGCTGGATCAAGGGTTTGATACAGAAAACGGTACTCCTGGACACGGCGCGCATTGTTAGGAGATTCCTCTCTCAGAAGGCCTTACCACCGGTAGCTTGGACCCAAATACCCGACACCGGTGTGCTACTATTATTTTATATTTTTAAATGTTTTTATTTTTTTATTAATATTTAAAAATATAATTTAATATTATGTACAATGAATAAATGAAAATAATAATAATAAAAAAAGAGTTATATTAGTAGGTATGTCTGTTGCTCAATGACGCATAAATTGTTCGATAGATTGATTAAAACTTAACACATGGATAGACCATTTCTTGGATTGCACTTAGGATACTTCCTACATAACAATTATAACAAAAAAAAAAATATATTTTGAATTATTTTATATATTGTGTCACTTCAGGGCAAAGACCTCTTCTAATGCAGAGAGCCTAGGCATGCTCGGCACGCTTTCTCAAGTCGGATTGGCGATTTTAGATTTGTATTTATTGTTTCCCTCCAACTAAGTACGATATCTAAGAAAAACAGAAAGTATATAAGACAGAAAAAGTCATACATATTATTTTGTTTTTTTTTTTTTTGTGAAAATAACTACATGAACAATTGAACATTGAAAAGAATATTGAGCTTACATCATGTCAATCAGTCATGTTGGAATGGAATAGAATCATCGTTTACATTGTAGACGATGATATAAGGGTTGCCTAGTTCGAAGAGCCGTACCTAGTGTAATTGTTTCCTCAAAAACAAATAGTTCGGAACAGTCACGCAGTCCACAAATACATGCTTACATAAAACTTTTGATTTCGTTTTATATACAATATTATGACTATCTTATCGACACTAATATTTTTTAAATGTGAAAGTACCTCTGTCTGTGTGTTTATGTTGGTTACGTCATCATTGCAAAATCAGTGAACCGATCGTTATGGAATTTGATAAAGAGGTATCTTGGACTCTGAATAAGGACATAGCTAGGCTACTACTTTTTATTCGGAACTTTTGTCTATGTTAGCAACAATCAAAATTCACGCGAAGAAACTAGTATTATATAATCCATATCCATACTTGCGGAAAGACGTTACGTTGGAAGGCCTCCCACTAGGTGGACCGATAACCTGGTAAAGGTTGCGGGGATCCGCTGGATGCAAGTAGCACGGGACCGGTCAATATGGCGACACTTGAGGGAGGCCTATGTCCAGCAGTGGGCGTCTTTAGGTTCAAATGATGATAATGATGATGACCATACTTCCAAACTATCCATACTTAATATTATAAATGCGAAAGTAACTCTGTCTGTTACGCTCTCGTGACGAAACGGCTGAACCGATTTGGATGAAATTTGGCAGGAAAATAGCTTGAACCCTGGGAAAGGACATAGGCTACTCTTTTATCTGCAACTTCGTCTGCATTCGCGATAACCGATATTCACGCGGACGAAGTCGCGGTCAAAAGTTAGAAATATTAAAAATTCGAAATTAACTCTGTGTGTTACGCTTTCACATTGAAACGGCTGATCCCATTTTTGTTAAAATTTGGTATAAAAATAGCTTAACTGGTTCGCTGCCAGTTCCGCATATTAGCGGAGTAAATGTACGGAAATACTGGTTTGATCCAGTTTTTGGCAGCGACTGGGTTAAGGGCGGGTTGTTTCAAACAGTCGGTTAACGTTACATACGGACGGTTAAAAAGTTACTATGACTGATGATGTTTAACGTACGTTAAATGTAACGGGTTGTTCCATGACATAAAAATCCGTCAGTTAAAGTTATTCAAAAAGAGATTCCATAATATTTTGATGTTTGAAGTAGCTGTTTGACAACACAAAATTACAATGACTGGTCGGTTATGGTAATAGTAACTTTTTGACGTATGATTTTGTGAAACAACCCATTTTTTTGATTTGACGATAGTTAGCGCCATTTTTGACTATTACCGGTCAGTAATGGTTAGTTGAAGCAACCCGCCCTTAGTCTGGGAAAGGACATAAGCTATTTTTTGATCCGCGATTTCGTCTGCATCCGCGACACTCGACATTCACGCGGACGAAGTCGCGGGCAAAAGCTAGTAATAAATATTATTCTTGTGTAAACAGTGATTTGCGGAATGTTAATGTTAGTGTTATTGCATGCACTTCCGAAGGAACTTGACATAACCATTATTTAAAAATATGTTAAAATAAAACACGTACAGTCGTTGGTCACGACATTCATTCATAGATCTTTGACAGTTTAGTCAAAAGCCAGGAAGTCATACAACCAGCCGTGGAAGTCAGAAACGTAGTCGCTCCACGGTAAACACTGGTATTCAGCTGCATCCAGTTAGACTGGAATTTATTATTTTATTTTATTATTATTATTATTATTTGTTGGTATATATTTTTATATCTCGGCCCTTATGTGCCGGTTTACAGGGCAACACGGGCCGAAGCCAAGTGCTACCCTAAAAATTCTAACCTATGTGGTAGATGATAATATGTGGTGTGGTGATGTGATTATTATTAATTGGGAAAAGGTTAGGCAGATGATGATAATGTTAAAATAAACAATACGGATTTGTATTATTATATTATAGCGATTTTTGTGTACTACAATAATTTACATAAAATACTACTAAACTACTACTGGGTATTTAATTTTGTTGCATATAATTAGGTCATTGGACACTTTAAATTACGTCGTAATTGGTAAGTAGGTATGTATTTCTATTTACCTTCATAATATAGATTGATTCAAAAATATGTGACCATGTTAGTGCCAGTTTCCTACATAAATTAATATTTCAAGACTGTTGTTTTACGCCAATGAATACACTGTAGGTCAAAGATCTCTTGTCATACTTGAGTTGGCTACTAGAATACGACAGTATAATAGTTTGGTATACCTATATAGTATGGTACAATTAGAGCCATACCGCCTTTAAACAATAAGTAGATAGCTCAGTCATTATCTTGAAGACATATACAATTGCAGAATAATCGAAAAGCCGAAAACCAAACTGTTGAAAGCCGAAAACCGAACAAATACATTCAAAGACTAACGCGTGAAGGCAATTGGGAAACTTTGTTCATTAGTTATCGTCAAGTACTTAAAGTTGAAACTTGCTATTGTTAGTAAAAGTCATAGTATTAAGGGGCTACTGTTTCTTTGGTGATCAGCATCCCAATTGCGTAACTCACTCACAGTCACAATCTCTTTCATTTTGAAGGTAATTCATAATCCATTACTGTCTGTTTGAAAAAATTGTCTACTCATGAACATTGCTAAGTTGTCAAAATGAAAGGGTCTATAGACCGTAATTTTGTGATTTGTTTGTCGCGTAATTTACATTCAACTCAAACTCAAAATCATTTATTTCAATTAAACCATTTACAGGTACTTTTGAATTGTCAGAGTCAGTCAGTCAGAAAGTTGAAGCAAGTTGCTCGTTCCAAACAGTAGGCTTCTATGGAGAAGAACGAGCAAGAAACTCCATGAACACTCTTTTAAAATCAGTTATATTTTACAAATTTAGGTTACATCATTCATGTTGAATCTAAGAGTACAATGTGAGATGTGAGAACAATGTAACACGTCTTGCATGTTAAAAGAGGTCTAGAGAAAAATATAGTTATAATAACAATTCAAACCAAAATTTAAAATAACCGAGGCAGCTAAGAGATGACCTGTCCCAACCGACGGCGTCCGTTGACGAACATGACGCATGGATCGGCACCATTTAGCTCAACCATTTTGAAGGGAACTGAATGATCCAACACATGCGCACCGTCAGCGAGACATTCAAGTGAGCATGACTCTCCCAACCGCCAGGGCATATTCAAGTCAATGAGAGGTATACCTCGTAAATGGTAGCTTTAAAGAACATAGTACTCACATGTATGTGCTACGAAAAATTATATTATATTGTAACTGACCAACGGTAACTGACCACTCATTTTTCATCGCTGCGTAGCACAAACAGTATCTACTTTTATACAAAAAAGGAATGCGGTGTAAATAACGTCGGTTTGTCCTCAGACTGAGTGCTTCCTGGTTAGAATGAAAAAGATGTATACTACATTTAGTAACATTTAGAAGAACCGTTATTGTAAGTTAAACATTCTGTCAAATAGTCTTGTCTAAATTATACAAAGTAACCCTAGTCGACGATGTTTAGGGTTCCGTTCTTGAAGTTTTCTATTACTAATTCTCGGCTGTATATTCGTTTTGTCTATCAGTGGGTATATTTTTTGGATCGTAATAAGTAGACACTTCACGGAGTGTAGCTGGGTACATCAGGTGGTCGGCTCGTGTTCGAAACACGAGCGTCATAAGACAAGTCAAAGTCCTTCGCATAGAGGCCTATCTGATGAGACGTCAGCAAGTCAAGGTGGTATGGACATGTCTTGAGAATGCATGAAGGGAGACTAGCAAATCGTATTTTCTTTTCTGAACTGCAGGAGGGTAAATCGGGACGCGGCGGTCAATTCCTGCGATGTTCAGAAAAGACATAAAAAGATGCGACATTGTGTCCTTGGTTTAGGCAAAGCATCGACTCGAATGTAGATATATCGTGTGGAATCACAGGTAAACGCTGCAAGTCTTTAAAGCAAGAAGGAGGTCCAAATTTGACAAGAAACGTAGCGACCTCAAAGCAAAATCACCTACAGCTACAATTATTTTTAATTTGGTCTATGGTGGCCTAACATGTCCACTTTGCGTTCGAAGTTTCTCAGCCAAGGTTGGAAACGCCATTCACATTAGGGCACATGAAAGAGCAGTACATCGAAGCCAACCACCATGAAATCCGAATTGCAGACGTTGTGACCGAAATCGGTTAGATGGCGTCATCATCATAACTCCACTATACCTAACAACAACTAATAAAAATAAAATAAAGAAAAAAAATTTAAGGGGTCCCCATAAAATAAACATGTTTTTTCGGCCGTTTTTTGCTCGGTCTTTTGGTACCTTCGTGTATGTACAGTAAGTAGTACGGAACACTTTATGAGCGAGTTGCACTTGGCTGGTTTTTAAATAATTGGCAACGTAATGAGACTTTACCATAATGATAACTCTTCAAGTAATGTTATGACCTTACTTATTCATTATTACAATAGGTGCAGATGTCACACACTGACAAGCCTCCACAGTGTGCAAAGAAAAATATCTGTTAACTTAATTTTATTTATTTATTTTGCGCATACTAGTTTTTTTTGTACATACTAGCACTTGTCCCGCGACCTCGTTCACGTGATTTTTCTTACAGCTCTCTAATTTTTTCATTATAAAATATAGCCTATAGCACTCAGTAATAACTGAATTATCAAAATCGGAACTCTTCAGATTTATTTATAGATTATATTACATTTTTAAATATTTGTATAAAGCCCCTTGAACTCCCCTTGGGGGAGATCTATGCCCAGTAGTGGGCGTGAAAAGGTTGATATGATGATGTATAAAATAGAAACATTTAAAAAAATTGCAACTCACCGGTATAGGAAACAGGGTCGAAACTACTGGCACCTGAGAGAGAAATCTCCTAACAATACGCGCCGTGTCCAGGAATATCTACCGCTTTCTAGAGTGCCTCCATGATTCTATTGGCTGTCACGACTATCGGTCCAATGGGTGCTATACTCACGTACCACATGTGGACAACTTTATTTTTATTTTATTTATTGTTATAGCGGCCATTACATAGTACTGTAAGTCGATTCTGTAAAATTCAAACCATAACTCGCATCTCACATCGCTATTCACTCTCACTTCGCATAAGGTTCAAAATTACCTTGATATATTTGACACTTTGAATCGGGTTCGAGTGCAAAGTGAGCGTCGAAATGACGGGGAAATTACCTTACAGAATGCCACTTCTTACGTAATTTCGTACTTTATCTGTCAAAATCACCCTGTCAATTTAGTTCTACTCGCTGGCCTGCACGCAAGGGTGACGCTAGTGTAAATTCGAATTATTAACTGAATTTTTAGAATGCCAATCAAGAAACCCTCAGCGGATTCAGATTCGAAGTTTAGAATGAGGTCTTACAGAATCATACCCCTGGTAATCCACACTCAAGTAACAATTTCAAGTGCACCACCAACATTTGGCACCATTTGAATACCTACTCTTAAAAGTAAACTAAAAACTATAAAGAGAGAACATTTTGTTTTTTTTTTAATATTCTAATACGCTTGCGCTTGGCCGCAACGATAATGCAGCCTAAGGTGAAGCATGCTTGCCTAGGAACCGGTTCACTCGAGATGTATTCAAGATTTATTATTATTTAAATAGGATTCACTGTTAACTTAACATAATAGGTCACACAGGTTGTATGTACTTGTCTATTTAAGTAAATTAATAATACTAGCCTGTAATTCTCTGGGTCACGGATTCTAGGTTTATAATTAAATGTGCACACGCAGTTCTCGGTTACCTTGTCTATTTTTTTTTTTGCTTTGACAACGTCTACGTACTCTAAATGGCATCGAGATTTACACAATTATAAGTTTTTTTTTACGTTTTTTAATTATCTACCTACATTTTTTTTTTATTCTAAGCTGAACTGCATCAGCAATGTACGAGCAAGGATGTTCTGGTTAAGAATTATGTGGAGAATGAAATGAATGTAAATGAAGGCTGATGAAAATGAAGGTTAACACGATGGAATGGAAGAAGTGAACGTGTTGCGCTGAGCCCAAGTAACATGAGACAAGGGCAGGAAGAGAATGATGGTATCCCTAATGAAATTTACCCCCCATTTACACTCAGCTCCTGCCACTACTTCTGCCGCTGCCGGATATTTTTGGTCCTGCCGTAGTACGGGACCACATCTTTGCGTCGTTCCCGTTGCTGAGGGTCGTGATCCATCAAGAATCCAACTTTCCACGGACGATGTTGCCATCTGCTCTGGCTTTCAGCAACGTGAATTGCTTCGGCAATATTTATGTTGAGCGTGGTGCAGTTCTGGTCTGGGAACGTGTGCAGTTTAGAGGGCCAATCACTGTGGGCATTCATGACACGCCGATCAGATTTCGGCCATAGATTTAGTTTCCGCTCGACTAGGTACAGTCAAGCTATCCCAAACTGTCCAAATTTCCTAATTGAATGTCAACTTTATTCTTTTGATAGACTCGTAAAGTTGAAAGTCTATCAAAGAAATTGGACAGATTGGGGTAGCTTCATCATCTGCCTAGCCTTTTCCCAACTATATTGGGGTCGGCTTCCAGTCGAACCGGAGGTAGCTGAATAGCAGTGTTTTACATGGAGCGACTGCCTATCAGATCTCCACAACCCAGTTACTGGGTAACACGATACCCCGTGGTAAGACTGGTTGTCAGACTTTCTGGTTTCTGACTACCCATAACGACTGCTAAAGATCTACAAATGACAGCCGGGACAAACGGCTTCACGTTTCCAAGGCATGGAGGAAACTCTAAATGAAAGGGATGGTCACCCATCCACAGACCGACCGCGGCTAGCGTAGCTTAACCTTTGACCGATCGATCTGTACGGCTTTAACTGGGGTAACTTGATGGTACAAAATCATCATCATTGGTCAGCTTGTCATCTTTATAATATTGTAAATCTCGTTCCGAAACTGACGCGAGCGTATGTGACACCGATTGCAAAGTAAGAATAATACAATTTTTTGCACTTTACATTTATTTACGTGAATTACCCCATAGGTCTCAACGAGTCAATTATATAAAAAAATGAGCCGTCACGGGACGCCTGGCAGATGTGAAACATCGACATTATTTTGTAAAAGTAATATGCAGAAAAGAACAGATTGTGATAGGAACTAAATATGTCATAGTAATAAAATAAAATATTACGATTTTTTTTCCAGATAACGATGACTATTTATTGAATAAACATTTATTTTCATTAAATACAAAAATTTACGAATTTATTTCAAATCGTGACTACTTCATTCGTTTAATCAGTGACTTCGGTAATCGCACAGTCGATTGCGCATGGCGACGCGTCGCCACACCGTACACACTACTGCATATAGACTGTATATATATACCATCATATAGCTTCAGAAATCAGTTTTACGTGCGGTGCCTACTTGCACTACAATCACTAAACACATTTAGCGCTAAACCTTTTTAATTAAACATCATTTTTAACCAACTGAGGTGGTTCTCAATTCGACACGTATAAATATTGGCCGAGTTGCGAAATTAAAATAATGTTTTACTTTTTTCGGTTGTGTATTTCGTAAAAAGCCACGTTTACACTCAACCATGTTGGGCAGGGAAGTGGGCAGCGCGAGAATGTAAACAGGTCACTCGCGCTGCCAGTGCTCATGCCGCTGCCATTGCCCGGCGCTCCCTCGTTCAATAAAGTACTATGAAGGCTGAGTGAACACTCATTGGCTTCGATACTCGCGCAGAAGTATTTAAGGCAATATTAGAATAACCTTTCTGTTTTGCAATTAGGTAATAAGACTAAATCAGTCATGTTACACGGCAATGCAATAACATGACCTAATGCTTATTGGATACATTTGAAACAATGTTTGTGAAGTCTCAGTTAACGCATCGCTGGGTCCGATGAGCAAGACTAGTAATTTCATGTAATTGTTTCCGTTCCATTAGAAGTGAATGAAAAGTGAAGGTTTTCTGGTACCTATTGATATCGTCACGGTAATTGTTATTTTTTCAGACAGTTGTGTGGAAAATCTTAGCTGAAGTCAAAATAAGGTTCGAATTACAAAAACTGGTCTAAAGAAGTCGGTTGGTGTTGAATTTATGGTTTTTAAGTTCTATATCAAGACAATTAAGAGAAACAAATTGCTTTGCAAGAATCAATATTACAAGTTGTGAATAAATTAAGGCATTAGCCGTATTTTTATTACCTGCTGAATGTTGAATATTAACGAAATGATTGAAATAGCTAATTTCCATTTTCTTTGGTAAATCCATTTTTAATTTTAATGTTAGTAATGACATCTTGGAAGGACCCATCTCTGTTTAAGGTGAAAATTAAAACCAACTTTATCTAAGGTGACTTGAACATGCTCAGGCGTCTCCACTCGGCTAAATGAGCCGCTCATTCGCCTGAGCATGCTAAAGTGGATTTAAGGCTTAAGGTGAAATAAAACTCATGGTAATATTAATTCCAACCGACCGGATTTCGGTCACGGTGGCCATTCTCAATGAAGACCAGTCAAGTCCCCATTAGATTATCAAATTACACAAGTGTGTATACAGACACAGGTACACTGGTACACTCCCTCTTCCCACACTCTAATAGACCGATGAACAATCCAGCACAACCAGAAAGAGATCAAGCCCAGGACTAACGGCCTTACGTGCTTGACGAGTCACCGGGTTTTACACCGCCAAATTCTAAAGTAGGGGCTGCTACTGAATAATTATTTATGGAAACTCAATAACACTTTACTCGAACAGTAAACGAACCCAGGACAGGCAGTATTTTAAGTACTACCTTCAGTTTGTCAGGTACCTAACTAAAGGTACTTAGTATCACACACCGACTGCTGTTTTTATCACTCGGTTTTTCTTTGTATGAAACTCTCTTTTCAACCGACTTCAAAAAGAATGAGGTTCTCAATTCGACTGTTTTTTTTATATACTTGTTCCAGCATATGTAAAGCGATTTTAAAAATTATTTTGAAATTGATTGAGCACTCTTTGAAAAATCGATAAAAAGTAAAAAATTATACATAGATGTTTAAAGTTTCTCCAACCTTGTAATTTCAATCTCTGTTTTGACTGTGTTGCCGTTTCTTAAAGGATTTGGATGATAAGGCTAAAAAGTGAAAAATAAAAATCTTTTAAAAAAAAGACAACCGCCTTCAAAATCTAAAAAGTGATTAATATAATAAAATAAAATAATAAATATCTTGGGACAACTCACACACGGTCATCTGGTCCCAAGCTAAGCAGAGCTTGTGTTATGGTAACCAGACAACTGATATACATACTTATATCATTTATAAATACATACATATTATAGATAAACACCCAGACACAGAACAAACAATCATGCTCATCACACAAAGTTTGTCCTGGGTGGGAATCGAACCCACGACCTCCGGCTTAGCAGTCAGGGTCAGTGACCACTAGACCAACAGGCCCGTCAATATGAAACTAAAGTCATGTGTGTTCTATGCTAAAGTTATTTATCACTTTTTAGATTTTGAAGGTGGTTGTCTTTTTTGTAAAAAAGCTTTATTTTACACTGAATTAGACCACTAGGACCGTATTTTTTAATCCTAATTAGTTTTATTAATAATAACAATACCAGTCTGTAATTGTTCCACTGCAGAGCTTATTTCGGTCTCTTCTCTCTCATACAGAGAAGGCACCAACATTGATTACCACACTTGCTCAAAGGGGGTTGGCGATTTCAGACTAGAAATATAAGTTTATCCGATACGGGCTGTCCAAGACTGGGTTTGTTGGCGATATCTAGGGAAAGCCTAAGTTCAGCAGTGGACAGCAATAGGCTGATGATGATTAATATAAGTCCAGGTTCCCTCATGATATTTTCCTTCATCGGTGTCAGTGATATCCAAGATAAACTTAGAAAGTACATGTCAATTGAAATGGTCATCATCATCAGCCGGAAGACGTTCACTCACTGTTGAACGAAGGCCTCCCCAGGAGGGGGGGCGTGGGGATTATGGCAACCCCCCGGTTGCCATAATCCCCACGCTTGCCAAGCGTCTTGGGGATCGCAGTGAAGTTAGTAAGTACACGGAAGCCGCTGCTGCCCGACTTCCGGATTTTCCCTTAGTCGCCTTCGACGACACCCTCGGGATGAAATGGGCGGGGGGGGGGTGCTATTCTAGCCCGATCACCCCACGGGGAGTGAAGTGGTCATATTGATATCGAATTCACAATTACATGTCATATGCATGAGAGGCGGGTACTTTAACTACTGGACCATCACAACATCCAACATATTTTGTACAAATAACTAAAATAACGAGACAGTTTTTATTTACTTTAAATATATAAAGGTGTAGTGTTGCAAGGGTGTATTTACTCAAGCAGACAGCATAATTATTTTAAGAAATGTCTTCAATATAAGATCGTGGCTTTTTCCATAATTACTATTTAGATGTAGCCACCAACGTAATACAATAATAATAATATCTGTTGTGACGTAGGTAGAATAACCTAGAAATATCTTTTAATAGTTCGTAAATATATAGTTTATCCAATTATCAGCTTTTGTATGCAACTTCAACGTCATGTTCGTGAACGGGCGCTGTCAGTAGTGATTGGTCAACTCTTAACTGCCATGATTTTTATCTTGATTATTTTTTATATTTTGTATTTCTAGATTACCTTCATTGTTTTCACATACAGAAGCAACAAGAATAATGTAAGCAGTATTTTGTAAAAACCTGATTTTAAAAGAGTGTCCGTGGAGTTTCTTGCTCGTTCTTCTCCATAGAGATCTACCTACGTTTTGGAACGAGCAACTAGCTTCAACTTTCTGACTAACTGACCGACTCCTTGACAATTCAAAAGTGCCTGTAAATGGTTTAATTGAAATAAATGCTTTGACTTTGACTTGACTTTGACTTTGACTTTGACTTTGACTTTGACTTTGACTTTGACATTTGCCAATTATCGCGGACGCACAAGAAAATGCGGATTATAAAGTAGCCTATGTCCTTTCTTTGGGTTCAAGCTTACTCCGACCGACCGCAGCTAGCGTAGCTTAACCTTTGACCGATCAATCTGTACTTTTACTTTAACTTAGCCACAAGCTCCTTAGAATAATTGTTGTATGGATATTGTATGAGTCATATAAACTTGTATTTGTCTAGGTACGTCTTTAAATATGTATGAAGTTTATATTAGTATTATATTTTACATAGATATATTTAATTATAGCACGGACGATGTATGACAAAAAGTTAGTTAATGGGTTGTGTTGAATTTGTGAACTGTGAACAATATAATAAGTCGTACACGTTAAAAGTGGTATAGAGTAAAAAAAAACATTTCAAAATAAATTGAGGCAGGTTAGAGATGACCAGTCCTAACTGAGCGTCTATTTACGACCATGACGTACGAATCAGCATCAGATCAACACCATTTTTTTACTAATTTGCGATTTGCAGACGTGGAAACTGCAACAAAGACCTATAAACTAAAGAATGTATCTACTTATAAACTACCAAAAAACATAAATTCCCTTCACAATAAATTCAAGTACCTAAAGATTACTATGAAAAAAGTTTCCAGCGGGAAACGGTGCAAAGTTTTCCTATGAATCTCACACAAGGGTGCAATCAAAGGTGGGTGTGAGTCAGAAATAGTTTCTGTCACTTTATTGTGACGACGTGATCGTCCCTTCCAGATATTTTTAAGTCTTCTTGGACTTTGTATGATGTTCTATGGTCATTACATATGTACGGTCATCAAATGGTAAAGTAGGTAACCAGGTCATTGGTTATAGTTGAAGCTTACTTAGAACCCGATGGATGTTTATGAATAAAATAAAATGAATAGAGAATAAACAGTTCATTAATGAAATTAAATTTGCGTGTTGCGGGTTCGATTCCCGCCCAGGGTAAACATTTGTGTGATGAGCACTTGTGTTTGCCTTGTGTCTGGGTGTTGATTATCTATACATATGTATATACTTACAAAAAAAAAATGTATTTGTGCATGTATATCAGCTGTCTGAGACCCATAGTACAGGGTCTCCCTAGTTTGGGGTCAGATGGCCGTGTGTGAAAATGTCCCCACATATTATTATTTATTATTATTCTTATTCGAAAACATCTATCGGTTTTGCAGTCAACATCAACCATATCCAACGACCTTGGTTACTTATCTTCTTTGTGTGAAATGTACAATTGCCATTTCACACAAATTGATTCAAATTTTAGATTATTGATAGGTCTCCGCAAGCTACGACTAGATGCCGCCGACGTACTTATCAAATGAGGCAACTAATACCTAGCGAAAATTCGCTAACACGAGCTTGTCTCCTAGCAACCAATGTGTTAGGTGGAGGTTCAGATTATTTTTCACCCACAAATTTTCACGCACACTAGTCTCCGTGGTTCGGATCACCAGCTCCACCCTTTGGCAGCTAGATACATTTTTATAGAAAAAAATGTGCTTTGTCAATTTAGTGAAATTACAACTTTTATGAGTCTGTAGCTCAACATAATTAAGTTTAAATT
Organism: Charanyca ferruginea; assembly: GCA_947361185.1. Taxonomy (NCBI): domain Eukaryota; kingdom Metazoa; phylum Arthropoda; class Insecta; order Lepidoptera; family Noctuidae; genus Charanyca; species Charanyca ferruginea. The sequence goes on from OX376062.1 coordinate 6,683,503, forward strand.
GTAAGTTTAAAAATAAGAAGCAAAAAATAAATTAAATAAAAAAACAAAAGCGAAAGCGAAAAAAAAGCTAGTAAGTATGGTTTTGTGTATTATAGTGTCAGTATTGTTAGTAAGCATTTGTCAGAAAAATATAAACTCTAGTCTTCTTCTAATCTTATCTCAACGACAGTCAATGTCAAAATCTTGTCAAAAATGTAGTCAAATCGAGACTTCTTTGAGGTTGATATTTGAATGCGAACATTCTTAAAAGTTACTAGAATCGCCAGATCTGAGCTATCTACGGGATATTGTAGAACAAACAAATCATTAAACGTCAATATTATACTAATTATAACAGGTTTTCATTTCTGTTTGTTGATTTAGGATAGAAGAGACACTCAACCTTTTCTTGACTAAGTAAAATGTTCTAGGACATTTTTGTGTATACATAGGGAACTCATGGCTAACTAAAAGAAGTACGAATCGATCGGTTATGGCAAAACCATGCTTGCAGCGGACGAGCCTTGAACCTTGAAGCCTTGAACACCGCCGCGCCGTCCAGCCTATCGGTCTTTTATCGGATACATTTCGGATAGTGTGCTTTGGAATTGCACAACTTAATTCCTCCTTCCCAATTCCATCACCGGACGAGCAGGGATACGGCGAAGCGTCACCGCTATACTTTGAACTTCCACGGTCTCGAACCAAGCGCTTTGCTTCCACATTTATTGTGCGAACTGCCAGACTGTGGAATTCACTGCCCGCCTCTGTATTCCCCGATACATAAAATCTGGGTAGCTTCAAGGCACGAGTGAACCGGTTTATCCTAGTCAAGCGTGCTCCACCTTAGACCGCATCATCACTTAAGATCAGGTGAGTTGCGGTCAAACGCAAGCCTATAACAATATAAAAAACAGCTGTCGATGGGTGACCATCAATTTCATACTGAGATCTCTCTGTGACTCAGAAAGCAAGGAAAGCCATTGGTCCCAGCTGTCATTGATATTATCTGAAGCAGCCGTTATGTACAGGTAATCAGAAGCCAGAAATTCTGTATCTTCTTATCAAATTTCATCAAAATCGGTACAGCCGTTCCGTCCTGAAAGCGTAACAGACAGTTACTTTCGCATTTATAATATTAAAGTATATTAAAGTATGGATTAAGTATGAATGGAAGTGTGGATTGTCGATAGAGATTAGTCACAATCATAACAAGTCCCCAGATCCACAAATGACGCATATTATTTAAATGAGCCCTAAACCAAAGGTTGATTACTTAATTTTAACCAATAATATAATAATATGTGGGGACATTTCACACACGGCCATCTGACCCCAAACTAGGGAGACCCTGTACTATGGGTGTCAGACAGCTGATATACATACGCAAATACATTTTAAATACATAATGTATATAGATAAACACCACCTAGACACAAGGCAAACACAAGTGCTCATCACACAAATGTTTACCCTGGGCGGGAATCGAACCCACAACACGCTGCGCAGCAGTCGATCGCTCAGCCACTGAGCCAACCATGTCATCAACTGGTTTTAATTTATAATTGCGCGGTAGGAGACAATGAATCCTGTTAATTCATTTAATTGTTGTACTTACCGAGACCCCTCCGTGCCTCGGAAAGCACGTAAAGACGGTGGTCCTGGTTGTCACTGATGTCTAACAACCAGTCTTACCAAGGAGTATCGTGTTACACAGTAACTGAGTTGCGTAGGCCAGGCAGTCGCTGCATGTGAAATACTGCTATTCATCTGCATTTAGTTAGACTGGAATGACCGCAACAATAGGGACAAGGCTTGGCAGATGAAATGCTTGTAACTGTTTTGCCAAAATTGTTACTGTACTCTATAATGATTAACGTTAGTTTAAATATCTATACTAATATTATAAAGCTGAAGAGTTTGTTTGTTTGGTTGAACGCGCTAATGTCAGGATCTACTGGTTCGAACTGAAAAAATCTTTTTGTGTTGCATAGTCCTGCATTCATTGAGGAAGGCTGTAGGCCCAGGCGAAGCCGGGTCGGGTCGCTAGTTTCTCATATAGGTATGTGAATTATAATTATTCGAAATAAAGACATCTAAAACCCAACAATAATTTCTGATACACCTTGAAACTAACTTCCGTAGGTAGGTATAGGCATACCTATACTAAAACTAGAAAGGAGAATGGCGAGTCTGCGAGTAAATTGGGACCTACTTGTTAGCAGTATTGTACGTTATGAAAACTTAATAGTAGGTACCTACCATAGAAGTACGTACTACATATAACTAGCAAACAAGTAAATAGAAAGTAAGTTGGGAGATAAAGATAAAGATATATTTATTGCATAACTGTGAAATTAAGTTCTTATTAATAAACATTACATTATTAGTTTCAACAGTCTACCCAAGTCGGATATGCAATAGTATTTTTATAAATTAGGAAATGAATAAATATTATTTATTATCAAAAAACTCATGCAGATTATATTATACATTTTCAATTAACATCTTTTTCAATTTATTTTTAAACATATTTAGAGAAGAAGGATATACAAGGTGGTTATAACCTAAAACGGATCTAAATATACCTAAGTATTTAAATTTAGAATACATTTTTTTGCCTACAATGTGGGTTTAAAAACTTTTTAACAAAAACATAACTGCCTTTAAAGGCTAAAAAGTAAAAAAAAAAACTATCTTATTTGTTAAAAAGTTTATTAAATCTTTTTAGTGCCTGGATGGTGTTAGTCACCAAACAAATCGAGTCATTCCGTAATTTTCCACCCTTTGAGATGGAATACTCTCCACTTTTACTTCAAATTTGAATGAAACTTCACACTATCCATTAAAAAAAGAATAATAGAAAAAGGATTACACTGAAAACAGTTATGCGTGATCTGATCAAACATAAAAAAAATATACGTGTCGAATGAGAACCTTCTCCTTTTTTTGAAGTCGTTTAAAAAGGTGTTCTCTCTATTAAAATTGTAAACGTAGGTTTTGTATCGTACAGTCTCACAACACGATGTGCCTAGTCAACTAAACTTTTTTTTTTACATGTTTTAAAAAAACCCACAGCGTGTTAACGTGGATAAGACCTGTTATAGGAATAAGGTTCACTTTTGCTTGTGAGTATTTTGGGTAAAAGAAATACGTGTTTGCACTATGCTGATTTATTTGCGACTGTTTTATGAAGGATAATACTTCTAATTAAATATGATGGCACACACATGCATACGTACTTGCTAACCTACTTTACATATACAATGATTCTAACTCAACAAGACCTAATTTGTCGACGTTTAGGACAGCAATGTGTACCGTGTCCAAGACATTCGTCTTTTGCATAACTGACTCGTGACCTTGCTTTTGAGCGATTTTAGATTTTTTATTATTACTAGCTAGCTTATGTCATCGTCTTCGCTTGCGCAGACTTAAGAATAAACCAGAGACCACACAGGAACCCAAAACGGGAAAGAATTTATCCTATATGTTAAGCTGGATGGTCTATCCCATCTTCTTGTATGGAGCAGAGTCATATGGACCGTCAAAATGGTAGACCGACGACGTATCGATGCTTTTGAGATGTGGTGCTGGAAGCGAATGTTACGCATACCGTGGACAGCCCGTAAGACGAACAGCTCGATCCTGACAAGCTGAAGATAACGCAAGGGCTCTCGAGCATCTGCCTCAGGAAAGTGCTGCAATACTTCGACCACATAGCCCAAAAGCCCTCCGATAATCTGGAGAAACTTATTGTCACGGGCAAGTTAGAAAAGAAACGACCTAGGGGACGCAGCCCAACTAGATGGTTCGACAAAATATGCAAAAACCTAAAAACGACGATCACAGATGCTCTAAACCACGCCATGGATCGAGGGACGTGGAAGCAGCTCTGTCGTGGAGAGTCTGGTGGACGGGAGCATCACGACGCTCAGCGGTGAGCTTACGACTCGAGGAGGAGGGTTAAGCTGGATACAATATTTTGTTATAAAGACTAACAAAGTCCATTCATCCATTTATCCACCCTCACCAGATTCAACTCAAAAGTAACCATTTTTTATAATTCATGCTTGAGTTTTACAATACGGGCTTAGAAGCATGATAGACTGTACAAAACCAAGTTACTTTAGTTCAATAGTAGGTAGGTACAATGCAAGTACTAAAACGTAACTAAATTCTAGGCTCGGTTTGCCGTATGGACGCGTGAACATCCGACCAATGGCTCGCTGGTCGCATGCTGTACGTTTGTGGTTGCGACCACAGCCCGCTCCAATATGACATGTTAATTTTTAATTAAGTAGGAACTGACAATCGTCGTCGTTTTTTTGTGAATAGTTACAATAAAAATAGTTAGAATAGAAAGAGAGTTAGTAAGAGACTTTATAGAATAATAGTTTTTCTTTATTTTTTTTTGTGTCGAATTATAGAATTTAAATATTCATGAAAATTTGGAGTATAAAATTATAGTAATTAGCTTCATTTAATATTAGCCTAGCGTGGTGATTAAAACAACTAATTTACAGACATTTTTATTAGTCGACGTTTAAGGTTTTTTAAGGTTTATGGTTTTTTTTAAACTAGCCTTTGCCCGCGACTTTCTCCGAGTACATTTTCTTACGGATCTATATTATAAAAAAAACATATTGCTTTGCATTTAGGATAACGTAGCTTTCTATTTGTGAAATGTTTTTTAGAATTGGATCAGTCTGTAGTTCCGAAGATTTGGGCGTAAAAAAAACAACTAGATAACAATAGTATAGTAAATATAGTTGAAATTATTATACATATTATAATTGTATGTATGTATGTATCGTGAATTTTTCTAACGTTTAATTAAAACCTTTGAAATGAAAAAAAAGCTATTATTTTTTATAAGTATTTCTAAAAACTCGTTTTATCATTGACGTATGAAAATTTATTAAAACTTGTTCTATCAGTGTGTTGTCGGCATTTTGATAGCGGAAATAATCATCAAAAGCTTATTATTAGCAGCGAGTTGCAAATAATATAATGATTGATTAACAACCTTGCTAAAACTAAATAATAATTATGCATAGATACCTAATTGAATATCGACTAGACTAAGTGACTAATTTATTCACATCTTATCTGCATATTAATCTAATGTTCATTTATTTTTCTAGCATTTAATTTGTCAACGATATAAAAACAGTTTTGAATTCTAAAAATATTTTTCTCATTAGAGCTTGATAAATATTTAGTGCTTCAATTTATTCATTTTTTTATAATGGCTGAAGGTCATGTGTGCCAGTGCGTACCCTCAACAGACCAGTGAGCCTAGCTATTAACCTTGATAACCGGCAAACCTTTTGAATAAATTAAATTAGCCGATCGCAGCATTGCTTCTCTCGTGCCAAAACATCTGAATATATTTATTAATCATCATATCAGCCTATTGCCGTCCATTGCTAAACGTAGGCCCTATCTAGAGATCGCCAACCAACCCTGGCTTGGGCAACCCGCATCTATCTGCTACCAGCCACCTTCTTAAAATCGTCGGTACATCATTCCGTAGCGCGTAACACACTACGCTTGCCCGAACGCGGTCTCCACTCTAGAGCGTGACTGCTCCATCTGCCGTCTATCCGTTTGCAGACGTGGCCGGCCCACTTCCACTTAAGCGTGCGATTTATTCGACGAGCAATGTCGGTGAGTTTAGTTCTCTGACGAATGATTTCATACGAATTGTATTCACCAGAGAAGCTCCGAGAATTGCTCTCTCCATAGCACGCTGAACAATCTTGAATTTGTGGACCAGGCCCACGGGAGTGTCCACGTTTCGGTTCCGTAATAAGTCATTACGGGTAGGACGCGTTTATTTATTAACCGACTTAAAAAAAAAGGCATCAATCAAGGCTCAGTTTTGTATGTTACGCGAAATGTTCTTCAATTGTTGATCGATTTCAAAAGTTCTTTAGGAAAGGGTGGGCTACGGCGTGGTCACATATAAATTTTATGAAAATATATAAAATAATATAATATAATTATATAAAAAATAACTTTTATTTCGGAAGTCTGTCGACAAATGTCGAAAAATTTCCTCCTCCTTTTTTAGTCCTTTTGGTACTAGTGACCTAACTGTTCTGTCTCCTGCTATCAAGCAAGCGGCCTCTTAGGAGCACCCAATGCTATGCTTTTCGATTTCCTGTCCATACTGAAATACTCGGAACTTTCTCACATCGAATACCTAGTGGCAAAACGATTGAAGGCTTATTGTTGGTGAATCTTGAGTATATTAGATAGTTATTCTCAAAGGTTACATATTTAGTTATACCTATACCTACGTGTGATTTCGATTACCTGCACGTGTATGATTGAAATTTAGCCTTTGACTAACAAATTAAGTAGATAATGTAAATTATCTTGAGTAATCAAGATCAAAATTTTAATTAAATATCGGTAATTTGACACTGATTTAAGATGTATACTTTTAGGAGTTAATTAAATTTAATTAGGTCATTATTGCATAATAATTATGCATGCTTAATGAATTCTGTATTTTTAATATTTTGTTATAAATCCAGCCCATTATTGTCCCACTGCAGATCAAAGGCCTCTTCTCATACAGAGAAGGCACGAGGGCATGAGCATTGATCACCATGCTTGCTCCAGGTGGATTGGTGATTTCGGACAGCTTAATTATAAGCCCAGGTTTCATCGTGATGTTTTCCTTCACCGATGTCCAACATAACCTTAGAAAGTACTGACACATAAAATTGAAATAGTTACTCAAAACTTCGTGCATGAGAGGCGGCTGGGTTACTAGTGTTTGCTATAAATTAAAATGCAATAATTTTATATTCCATACTTGTATTTGCCATAATTTCATTAAAAATAACGCTTCAGTTGCCATAATCGTGAAATTACATAAAATCATTTTCACTAATTTCATTGGTCATAATCGATCAAGAGTCATAATAATTGTAATCCATAAAATTTGCTATAATATTTCATTTTCACTAATGTCGTTTTCCATAACATTTATGCACCATTTAATTATAATAATGCCTTGACTTCAAAAGTGCCTGTAATTGGTTTAATTGAAATAAATGCTTTGACTTTGACTTTGAATAAAAGTTAACACGTTGAACGCCAGAAAAAAAACAAAAAAAAACAACAGAAAAAAATGCATCTTCCCGTTCAGGCCGCGTCGGTCAGTGATGGTCGACAACTAGGCTTTCCGTTCGGGCCGCGTCGGTCAGTGCTGACCGCGTTTTACGAGTGTTTTCGATCCATTCATACAGGCCGTAGGCCAGTGCTATCAAACTAAATCCTATATTCATTGACCCGCGTGGTCCTCTACTTAAGCCAAACTGTAATGGTTTTTGAAAAACGCAAAGGACTTAGAAAATATACAACAATTACTAAAGTGTGAAAATTTAATTCGCGAAATTGGAAAGGTCTTTGTCTGATAGTAGATTTCTCCGGGCTGATGATGAGGATAAAGAAGTAAATTGTGTAAAATTGTGTGTATGGATGTAGAAAGTAATCTCTAAAACTACTCATCCGATTCCTAAAATTCTTTCACTAATTAAGAAAGCTGCGTTATCGATGAGTGCTTCACTAATATTATAAATTCACAAGTTTTTGCGTGTACCTGTGAGTATGTGTATGTGCGTGAGTGTGTGTGTGTTTATGTGATTGTGTGTGTGTATGTGTGTGTTTGTAAATATTTAGCGAAAAGTATAAGAAAACTCATTTTGATAAAGTACCAAAAAGTTTATTCGAGTTAAACTATGTATTTATAAAAATTAAACATAAAAGATTGCATCAAATACCGTAGTATTCAACGTAAAAATAATAAATCTTCACATTTTTTTTAACGAATTTGGTAGGTAACAACAATATCAATTAGCCAAATGAAAAGGAAAAATACTGAAAATCATCAAAATCATACATGAACGTTGGCAAAACCTTCAACACTCAGAAAAGGTTTGTTTACACAAGTGTCACAAAAAGTAGGCACTTTTTTAGTTTTGTTTCTGGCTAGTGCTCGTCCATATGTGGTCACATTTTTCTTTCTAACCGATGCACCTTCAGAGAAGGTCCTTCTTTTTTGTGAAGCACGTGTTTCTTTCTTATCGTCCGTTCTGAAGGTGCTTCGGATGTTGAAGATTTTGCCAAAAAACTCTTCAGTATTTCTTTCCTCAAATCCACAATAGCTATATGTTTGTTAGTGACGGTTTTAAAAAAAACGGCGCGTTTACAAACTCAGTAGGCGCGGGAGGGGACCTGACAACGCGACCCGCGCGGCCCCCTATAACGGAAAGCCGCTTTTTCGTCTGTAGGAGCCGCGTCGGTCAGTGCTGCCCGACGTTAAATATCGCCACAAATAATTACTTCAGTTGACTTTTGTTAGTTAAAACATACATTTGGACATAAGATACAAGTACCTAATTAAAAAAAAACAGTTGGACTAAATTTGGATAGAACTGTGATTTTTGCTTGGCCTAAAGGAAAAGTTCGCTGTCGGTCAGCACTAACCGCGTTGGCGTTTAACGTGTATTATAGAAGAACATCTACTCATATGTAAAATATTGCAAAGAAATAAATGATTTGATTTGATTTGACCATAATATTCATTTGCCCATGCTAGTTTAGTACAAGCGCAATTTTGATGATATGATCATGTTAAAATACCATGCATGCTTGCTTTGCAAAAGAGGAAATCTGGCGATCAGCGGCCGCTCTCGGGAAACGCTCGTTACGATCGCTCACCTTCGCGTTGTTTGCTCACAGTTCTAACCTAACCGTTTCGATTTTGACAATAAATCGGTTCCCTATCCATTCGCATAAAATTTTAAGACCTTATCTAACTTAGCATATTTTTGTTTCTCCTAATCTATTTGTGTCTAAAAATAACATAATTTTTTGAAACATAATTTTTCTAATCATTATAATGGTCAAACATAACATTCTAAAGCATCAATTTATTTACGCATAATGAAATTAAAACATATTTTTACCATGCATGCAGCGAACATGCATACTTGTAAACAAGCATACACCAGCAGCAAGCATGCAGCATGCAAGCAATCATTCAGCAAGCATGCAGCAATATGAAGCAAGCAAGCAAGCAGGCATGGTTTTTTTCACGGCACCGGCGCTGGGGGGCTCCGGCGCGGTCCCACGCGAGCTTATCGTCGCAGATGTGTTTAACGCTCACCACTACGCAGTACGCACCACAACGCTCGCCTACGTGGGCTTAGATTACACTCTAGGCGTAGGGCAGAGAAGACTACGTGGAGTCGGTTTTGCAGCGATTTGTTTCTGTCACTAACTTTTGTAGCACAACATATTGAATTTTTAAGACAATACTTTAGCGTGTCACATTAGATTTGCACATTATGTCTAGAAACTAATTATTCCAACAAAAACTGTATGCTTAAAAAAATATGGAAAGTATTAATATAGCAAAACAAATTGTGGCAAAGTAAATTATGAAAAATTAGAAATCATTGTTTCTATGAAATGTTTATAGATTACGAGAAAAACGAAATTCTAATTTGGATTTAGGTTTATTTTGTCAAAATGAACCAAGTCCTTCGGACTTAGCTTCATTTGATCTAACAGAATACTGGACTTAGTGCAGTTTGAATCAAAATATGATCAGGGGACGGACTGTTTTGAACGATCGCGTCGCTCTGATTGGCTCAATGCGACTTGTTGCGTTTTGATATAACATGTCAGATGGACTTGGTTCAATTTGAAAAAAGGGGTGTGTTTTAAACTTATTTTGCTTGAAAACTACAGGGACTTGGTTCAATTCGGTAAAATATTGTGAAAGATACTTCCCCTGCCTTTTAAATAAGAATAAAAACTAACTTTATGTCAAAAGTGAACTTGATGCGATTTGAAATTGACACAATTATAAATTTCGATGACAGACAGTGCACAGCGTGGTCTAGAAGCAAGAAATATTGCTAAGGAAAAAAAATATGTTCGAAAATTTCGAATTGAAATAGGAGACGTAAGTTTGTCTTTTAAGCCAATACGAAACTCTGTTGTGCACACAGTTTATGTACTTAAAAAAAATGCTGTGATCCGGAGTTATCATGAAAAAAAAAGTGATCTTATAATTGAAATTTAAACCATATACTCAAGCATACGGTTCCTTGAAGCTGTGAAAAAATCAAACTTCTAAGTTAACGTGAAAATAAGATACGGTCGTTTATGCCGCAAAAAACGTATATTTCGACTCTCAAAGGAATCAAAATTTACAGGGTAAGTACTTCCCGTTGACCTAGAATTATGAAATTTGGCAAGTAATCGTCTTATACCTACTATAAGTACAGGGAAAAGTCTGAATACTATACATTTGTAATTAAATCATAAAATTATATAGTCTTTATTTAAAGTACGTAATCAATCATCGAGGTATGCGCAGTCATAATCGTATGGGTGACCAAATCACGGAATTTTAACGAAACCCTCGGTAAGCCAGTCCGATTTGCACTTGTCCGGTTTTTTGAATAAATTGGGATTGAGTTTTCAAACATGTTTCAAAATTAAATGTAATTTAAATCAAAAGTACTTAAGATTGATACGAATTTCGATGCAAATCACTCCTAAAATAACTTTCCACCCCTTTTGACCCCGTAAGGCGTGTTTTTTTTTATTTTACTGAATCTCATCGTTTCAATAAAATAAAAAAAAGGCCTTCCATCTATTCTGTTTAAAAATGTTTATGCAAAATTTGATTTCAGATTGGACTAAGGAATCACGTTGTCCCAGACAAACTTTGCTCCGTTTTTCATCCCCTTAGGGGTAGAATTTCGGAAAATCCTTTCTTATCGGTTGTCTACGTCATACAATGAACACACCCTCCAAGTTTCAAGTCTCTACGATCAGTGGTTTAGGCTGTGCGTTGATCCGTCAGTCAGTCATTCAGGACGAAGCATTTTATATAATTATTATATATAGATATAGATAACTATAATTATAGTCATAGTAGTACTTTTACCGCGACTTCATCGTCGTGAATTTTCTAATAAATCCCTATTTATTTAATCTAAATTATATGCTATATCACTCAGGAATTATATAGCTACCTATTGGTTAAATATTTTTCTTATATCGGTAACGTATTTTGTGGCCATTAATCACCTCACTTTAATTTATATGTCTAGAAAAAATCGTAGAAGTATCTACCTACTATAAATTAGTATTAGGACTGGTTTAGACCCCAAGGATTCAATACCTATTAAACGTTATTATCTTAACTTTTTGCTTTCAGGTGAGCTTAGAATGACGTCAATATGACGCACGCTGTTTTTTCAAAAACAAATAAATTATCTTTTAACTTCTTCTATAAATTATAATTTGGGTATAACTATAATTTGTCAGAAACGAAGCTTTTGCGAGTTGAAAGTTCTCAGGAGATAAAAAAAATTATGAATAAAACTTGTATGTGCTTACATGTCTTTTTAAATAACCTATGTTTTGATATATCATGTATGGACTATGTCTGGAATAAATGAATTAATAATAAAAAGCGACCTTCAGGACAATCCAGCCAAACCATTCAATAACACAAATTCAAATGTATTAGATTTACTTTACCAAATGTTAAAAGTAGTAAATGTGATCTTATATTGAATAGAGAAAAACTGGAATTTATTAATCATACGGTTTTCCTGGGGATCACGCTAGACAAAAAGTTACAATGGGGACCACATATAACATCTCTTGCAGGGCGGTTAGGCTCAGCCGCTTACGCTGTTAGAAAGATACGACAGTTAACAGACGTCGAAACCGCTCGTTTGGTCTATTTTAGCTACTTTCACAGCATTATGTCGTATGGCATTTTACTGTGGGATTTTACAAAAGAGAGCTGTCAGAAGCTTTTATAATCTACGTCGCTGCGAATCTCCTAGATAACTAACATGTTTAAAACGATTAATATTATGACAATGCCCTGTCAATTCATTTATGAAAATATTATGTATGTAAGGAAAAATATACATCTTTTTAATAAATTAAGTGATCGACATAATTTTAATACTAGAAATGAAGATAAAATAGCTCAACCATTTTTTAGATTATCTAAAGTACACACATCTTTTATGGGGTACTCTGTTAAGTGTTATAACAAAATACCTTGTGATATATTAAAACTAAATGAAACAAAATTTGAAAGATACATTAAAGGTAGACTTTGTAAACAAACATATTATAAGTTAGAGGATTATATCCAAGATAAGTATGCTTGGGAACATGCTGGTACGGCTCCATAGGACAATCTACCTACAGTCTAGACAAAATCAAACTGATTGCTAATTAAAACTAAACTTTATACCTATACTTAAATACAATATTATTCGTTAGTGTACTTATTAGATTACTCTGGCTCACATTTATTGTAAATATGTGAACACTATGTGCCTGTACATAATTTAGCTGTCTTTTCTTAACTTTTTATACTTTGTACATACCATAATATATGATTTTTTTACCAGGTACATCGTATTCACGTAACATATGTATGTAATTCTTGTAAATGCAAATTGTAAACATTATTTGTTTAAAAGGGTATGTGTGGAGTTTCTTGCCCATTCTTCTCCATACGAAACTCCGAGATACGGGAGTATTGTCATGCTCGCTCAAATGTCTCGCTGATGGTGGCGCGTGTGTTGGATCATTCGGCTCCCTTCAAAATGGTTGAGCTGAATGGTGCTGATTCACGCGTCATGTTCGTGAACGGGCGCTGTCAGTAGAGATTGGTCAGCTCTTATCTGCCATGGATTAGATGCCACTTTATCTTGCTTCTTTTTTGTGTTTTGTATTGTTAGATTACCTTCATAGTTTTCACATATAGAAGCAACAAGAATCATGTAACCAGACTTTGTAAAAACTTTATTTAAAAGAGTGTCCGTGGAGTTTCTTGCTCGTTCTTCTCCATAGAGACCTACCTACGTTTTGGAACGAGCAACTAGCTTCAACTCTCTGACTAACTGACCGACTCCTTGACATTTCAAAAGTGCCTGTAAATGGTTTAATTGAAATAAATGCTTTGACTTTTGACTTTGACTTTGACTACCATTTGGAATGGGCAACTAGATTCATCTAGATTCAAATTTTAAAATATGACGTTCAAAAGTGCCTTTAATGGTCTTATTCTTCTTCTTCGTGTCGCTGGCACGACGGTATTTGTTTGGCCCAAAATTTAGCTACTTCCACGGCGTCATCGGTGGCAGCGCATAATTCACCCCGATCGCATGCTTTGGTCTAATTGAAATAAATGATTTGACTTTGACTTTGACACAAAAACCTTTAAAAAAAGACAACCGTCTTTAAAAACTAAAGAAATGTGTGTTCTGTGCTAAAGTCATTTATAATTTTTGATGAATTTTAAAAGACGGTTGTCTTTTTTAAAGGTTTTTTTTTTATTTTCTGGTTTTTAGTATCGCCCTAACATCCAAATCCATTAAGAAACGGCGTCACAGTTAAAAAAGAGATTGAAAGTCCTCCAAAGATTGAAGAAACTCAAAACGTCGTCTATGTATATTTTTTGAGATTTTGATGATTTTTTCTGAAAGCGCTGAAACAATTTCGGTAAAATTTATTTGGGACCATTTCGGAATAAACCCCTTTCGAAGAAAATAAGAATTTTGCAAATCAGTCTATGACAGAGCTATGCCCGAACATACGTAAAAAAAATATAAACATCTGAATTAAAAACCTACCCGTTTTTGAAGTCGGTTAAAAATGTGATAAAAACGATCGATGGTCGATTGCTCACCAATCTACGTGGGTCGACGTGGTTGATTGCTCACTCCCCTCTCTCGTGGAGGAGATCAGAAAGCCAATTCTAAAATGTATTAATCTAGTTGCATTCTCAATTTAGTGACAAATAATGTCAAAAATCAGTTTTACAAAAAAGACAACAGCCTTCAAAAACTTAAAAGTTAAAATAACTTTAATTTCGCAAGTCGGCGGCTTTGATTCTGAATGTAACTTTGTATTGCCACCGACTGCCGAAATTAAAGTTATTTTTTACATTTTTAAGGTTTTGAGGGCGGTTGCCTTTTTTGCAAAAACTTTCATTTTTATTTTTAGTACCTACTTAGTAACATCCAAATTAATTAAGAAAGGGTAGCACCAAAAAAGTAACTCATACCTTAATTTTCCATCCTTATTAGGCGGAATATTTTCATAAAGTTCATTATTATAAATGGGATTACATTATAATAATGAATCTTATAAAAATATTCACATACATATACATATACATAGCATTATTGTGGCAGCGACTTCCGTTTTGTTTTTCTTATTTTTTATCACTTATCTTACACTTCTTGTAACCTTTAGTTAAATCGTGGACAATGGTGTGGGTTACATGTTTGTTAAATGTTAGTTAAGTATTTCTCCCTAAGAAATAAAATAAAACTGAGGTATACACTATCGGGTAAAAAAAGAATCATCGAAATCGGACTGTACTGAAAAAGTTATGCGTGATCAAACTTAAAAAAATATTTATATACATGTCAAATTAAGAAACTCTTCCTTTTTTGAATTCGGTTAAAAAATTTAGTTAAATTGAAGCATTTTTGACAGATTGAGACTGAGATTTGACAGTACAGACGCCAGCCCATCAAGTCATACAAAATGTCAAAATTTTCCAATTGTATTTAAATGAAATCTTTTTGTAATAAACTTAAAAATGTATCAAAGAAATTTGACAGATTGTTGTACCTTGATGTGCAGGCCTCTGTACTTAAAAGTTATTAGATTCTCATTTAAAGGGCATATCAAGAGGTTTTGTCAAAATGTCCACAGCAATCTTTTCATGTCGAATTGAAACAATGATTTAGTATAATAACAGTCATTGAATCTTGTTTAATATTATTGAAAGAAACTTAAGAACAATTATTTGTTTTGACAGTTTAAATGTATTATGTATTGTCGAAAGTAATATTTTTATTGTCTGCATTGCTGCATTTTTAATGGTTAAAAACAATTAACTCAATTTATTTTTATTATATTATAATTAAAATAAATTGAGCTTTGCATTATGTTATTCATTGTTTAAATAAAATGATCAGGAAATAATTAGACACTTTCTACTTATGCACAGTTTTTTTCCAAAGGACATACCTTTCTTAAATATATAGGTTTATAAACGTCTTTTGAGTCTCATAAATTATCAAGTACCTAAAAACTTATTCCCAAACGCTATACCTATAAGAATATACAGTTATACAGTCGTTACTACTATCTATTAAAAAAAACGATAACATATTATCATATTTTAAAGTGCCATAAAATTAACTAAAATAAGTTAATTATAAACTTACCTTAGTGTCAACGAGCCTTTACATCTCAAGCAAGATGCTTACAAGGAGGTGCAAGCGTTGTTAAAGAAAGCAAAACTTTTTACTACTACCTTCCTGTCTGCTCGATAGTAAAATAATGATTCGAATTTCATTAGAATAACAATATTGTGTTTTATGATAATTAGTATTAATTTTGTACTTATATAATCAAGATCTCTGTAATAAATATTAACAATAATGATTTTCATCTCACACCAAAGAGTTAAAAAAGCATCAGGTAGGTATTGAAATGATGCACGACTTGTTGTTTAATAAAAACGAATGTTTAGATTTTAATCACAGCCTATTAAAATTAAATCAGTACGGATATTTCTATTTAGTCTGAGTCAAATATACCTTTAATTTACCTTCGACATCGCTCAGGTGAGATTTCGTCTAGATTTTGAACGTTTTTAGTGAGTAGAATTAGCCTTCAGACTGTACGTACATACTTTAATAAATAAATAAAAAATATAAATACCTTTATGTGAGCTGACAGTATAACTGACATCCTCAAAAACGATGTGCACCGGAGGTCGCTTAGCCATGCGATTCAGTGCCTTCAAAGTGGATCCGGCCCTTTCCAACGCAGCCGGGGTCCAATTGTTTTCCTGGCCATTTTCGAGCACCACAGGGTTGGGGTGGGATGATGGGGCAGCATGGGCCAACGCGGCCCCCGCAATTGCTTTACGAACTAACGGTATGGTTGCCATGTTTGCACTATTCTATCATGTAGTTACACACTAATAGTAAACTCACTTTTTGCCAAAAAAAACTTATTAAAACGTTCCAAAAACTTAGGTAAGTAACGCTTAAATTAATAATGCAAAAAATTGAACTCAAAAAAATTTCAATAAAAATCGAACTAATTTAACTTTTATTTAATTCAAAACATACTTCGATGATTAACTTCGTGACCGCTGCGCAGGAGTCGCGATACGGTACGCGCGTGCGCAGTTCAGCAGAGGCGCAACACTACTGACTGATCATTAAGAATCGGCTTAAGAGATTATGCCAATGCAATTAAGCTAAATGACAATGTCATAAGAGTTACCTATCAATTAAGATTAATTATTTATAAATCGTCTCCCAAATTTTTTTAAATATAATTTTGAGTTTTTCCTGTTTACCTTTAAATCATTAGTATAAGATTTACGATCATCGTACGATCGGTTTCATAGGTAGTAAGGAGCCAGAAAGTCTGACAGAAAACCAGTCTTACCAAGAGATATCGTGTTGCCCAGTAACTGAGCTGTGGAGGTCAGAAACGCAATCGTCTCATCTAAATCAGTGGTATTCAGCTGCATCATGTTAGACTAAAGGTTGATCCCAACTATTCCCAACGTAAGTAGTTGGGAAAAGACTAGGCAAAGAAAGGCAGATAACCAACCTAATACCTATCTGAACTAGTATCTGAAAAACCGCCCAAAAGTCCACATTCTTCTCGGTTGGAACAATGTTTACCTCATAAATAATTCATATTACAAATCACAAGCTATTAAAATAAGGTTGAAAATAGTGAAGTAGCCGGAACCTCTACAGTACCGACCTACTTAACGAACTATTTAAGTATTGAGTTTTACAAAAAATCTAAAATATTCGTAAACAAGTTCTTCTCAAGGGCCTGTATATAGTCATCTAGTGGATCCAACTTGTTATGTTTGTGATTATTTTATAAACGAACCTGTTTTTGTTCCTCTGATGTTAGTAGGTACAAAGTTACTAGTTCTTTCCCGCGACTTCGTCCGCGTGAATGTCGGTTATCGCGGATGTCGACAAAATCGCTAATTAAAAAAAACCCTATGTCCTTCCTGAGGGTTTCAGGCTATCTTCATATCAAACATCAAAATCGGTTCAGACGTTTCATAGTGAAAGCGTAACAGACAGAATTACTTTTGCATTTATAATATTAGAATGGATATTAGAATGGAAAAATATGGACTAGCCTTCGCCCGCGACTTCGTCCGCGTGAATGTCGGTTATAGTGGATGCAGACGAAGTCACTGATTAAAAAGTAGCCCATGTCCTTCTCTAGGGTTCAAACTATTCTCATGCCATATTTCATCAAAATCGGTTCAGCCGTTTCATCGTGAAAGCGTAACAGACTGAGTTACTTTCGCATTTATAATATTATATAATATAATATGTGGGGACATTTCACACACGGCCATCTGACCCCAAACTAGGGAGACTCTGTACTATGGGTGTCAGACTGCTGATATACATACACAAATATATTTTAAATACATACATATATAGATAAACAAAGTAAGTACCTATGTACAATGTTTTTAGTTAAAGTAAGTATGGATAATAAAATAATTTTATTTCATTTTATTTTATTTATTATGGGACAATAAACAGCTACAATATACAAATAACAACAATACGGGCTTATTAGGAGTATTAACAATATTGCAGCCCACTACATTATCCGCATGTTAACAAAATTAAGACTAGATAAAAAGTGCCACTACTGCTAGCTACTCTCAATAAAATTTAATTGATTATTAAAAACAATAGAATTGATTAATTATTAAAAAAGAAATTAAAGAAGAAACATTCAACAACACAATCAAGAATGACGATTAATAAAAAAGGAGTTGATGGTACAATACAAATCATTAATAATATTAGTATTTAACATTAAATTACAAAAATAATTCATTTGAAATAAATTAAATTCAGAATAAAGGACTCACATTATTTCTTAATATCATTAGATAATAAATTAGATAATTATAAAACATTGGATTTAAATTTCAATTTACAACACATAAAAATATCAATGTCAATGAAGTTGCGATTATAAGACTCCACTATACGACGAACAGGGCAACGCAATCCGGAATAAGTCCGACAGGTAGTAACAGCGAACAATGTACCTGCACGGACACTGCGATTATTTACAGTGCGGGGGACCACATAACATAACTTACTATTTAATAATAATAGAATAGTGAAATATAGAATATAATATAGAATATAGATATAGAAATATAGAAATATAGAAGAATAGAAGACGAAGAAGATAAATGTATTAGAAGAAGAAAAAAGAAATAAGAATAGATATAATAATGGATATGGAAAAATATAGACTAGCTTTTGCCCGCGACATCGTCTGCATGAATGCCGGTTATCGCGGATGTCGACAAAGTCGCAGATTAAAAAGTAGCATATGTCCTTCCCCTATGGATATAATAAAGCTGAAGAAATCGTTTGTTTGTTTGAACGCACTAATCTCCCGAACAGTAGGTCCGATTCTTAAAATTCTTTCGCCAATTAGAAGCTACGTTATCAATGAGTGCTGTAAGATATATTTTATTACCCAAAAATTAGGGATCCCTTAGAAAAATCACGGGAACGAAGTTGCCGGTAAAGTGCTAATAAGAAAAGTCAAAGTCAAATCATTTATTTCAATTAGACAGCTAAAAGGCGCTTTTGAACGTCATATAAAAAAAGTTGATTTAGTTGGTAAGTTGGTTGTTGAAGAGATAAGCCTCAAGCTTCAAAAAATTGCCAGCAGTGCTATTCTGTAAAAAAATCCCTCGATGAGTTTTGACCAAGTGTAACGGAGGACAGACAGCTATCATCACCTCACTCTCATTTTACTTAAAGTCACCGAGAAAGATTACAACAGAATAGACTGGCAGGATGCTTTCCTGACATAGTACCTACCAACTAATTTTTGGTAAGAATAGCATCAATCTTTATTTTATTTTTATGTTTTTTGATGCCCAATTGTAGTAATTATTTTTTAGTTTAATAGGTATAGGTTCTTTTTCTTTTTTTTTCCGTGTAAATATTGTGCATTGGTCTTACAGGGAGATTGAAAAAATACCCAAAACCTCTTAATTCTGACTTCGTACCAAGAAACTAAACATCATTAATTTGTTCTACGACTTTACAATATTTTTTTTTGATACAAAAGCTTTAAACGCGCTCTAAATTTCATTTGCTTGCAAGTGCAAGTGATTGTCAAGTGGAGTGGAGTTGGTGAAGTGGTTATCAAGTGATAACCGACAAAGTTAGACAAATAAGCTGTGCCTGTACATAAGCCTACCTTCTACCTGATGTAGGCATCATATTCGCTATCAGGTGAGCGCGCGCGTAGTACTTATACGTAAATTTCACAGACTTCAATTAAACGAAAACTAATTGTTTTTGGCAACGTTATTTACTTGAGCTCAAAGTCGTAACAAAAAATGTTGTTCAGGGTGATGATACGAAGTGTAGGTTAAGAGGTTTCGGATATTTTATTAATTTCCCTGTTTATAAAATAAAAGTCCCCATTTTTATTTCAGTAACAAAACTTACCTTACTAATAATTTCTAACCATTGCAACTCCTGTTAGCTATTATCAACAATGGCGACCACCAAAATAGCGCCGAGGCAATGAATGTCGAAGAGTCCAGGTAAAACGATTCACCTGTCTTAGATTTCGCACCAAAATTAATCAGAAAAGAACAGCGGAGGAGTGAAACATATTTTCCGCTTCCCTCTTACAAAGAAACAGACAGAAAGGAGCTTGGCATTAGGCTCAAAGGAACGTTTTGCAACTAGGAAAAGCCTAGTTTTGTAGGCTTCAAAACAACATTAATTTATAGCATCAGAGACTGTAGTTTTTTTGAGTTTTTGAGTTGGGAAGACCCATAATAATGCTCTTGATAATTCTAGTTGCCTGGTTTGCCGCTGCAAACACAACCTAGCAAAATAGGGTCCCACCGATACCCAGTGTGAGTGCGGTGCTCCTGACCAGACAGTGCCCAAAGTGTCCGTTCACTTGCACCTTAGAGGACATTAATAACGTCATTAATGCTGCGATTAATGTGGCTACCTACTGGTCCCAAGTAGTCTAACACAATAAAATATTAAACACAACCATCGATTCGAAAGGAAGAAGAAGAAGTTGCCTGGTACAACAGGTACAGCCCAATAGCGATACTCAAAGTAACTGTTTTTATTATACAACAGAAAAATTACATAAAGCACTTTAATTTAGGTAGATACACCGACTTTATTTTTAAACCTTAAGTAACACTAACAATAAAAATATCGTCCAATTTAAATAGAAAGTGAATTCACTTTCTGGCGATATATTCGTTTTATAATGTTCAGTATTACAAAATTACAAAAGACCGGTTTCGCCTTTAGGTACAATATTGTCTGAAAACATACTTTTTTCATTACGTAATTCTAAATTGATATTTTTTCACTACAGAAAAAAATACAATAGTATTATGAAGAGACTTTTTGCAATTGTCTTTTTATTTGTTTACCCAAGACAGTTCACAGAGTACCTACATCGTTTTTGAAGACACATTGACAACAAGGTAAAATAAAACCACTTTCCAATTAGAAAACCATACTCTAGCTCTATGGTTTACAGCTTATAGAGAGCTGTAATCCATAGGGTCACTGGCACAAGAGTACTGACCTTGCGGTCACTAACCTGTTTGCCAAGTTGGCATGAAATGTCTGGTTTTTTCCAGTATCCTAATCAGTTCTACCGCCATTTTGGATACCTATAATCCAAATATCATGCAGGTATACCTACCATAAAATGTAACTTAACTTAACTTAAATGTAAGTAGTACCCGGCAATAGTATAACTTTCTATCAACGCAAGAATTTTTCTTTTCGGATCAGTATTTTGAGCGAATACCTAATACAAGCAAAACCTACCTGTTTATAATAACTCAGTTATGCTTAGTGTATTTAAATATACATTTATTAGGTATTATCCGGAAGTCGGCTAGCAGCGGTTTTCGTGTATTTAACGGTTTACTAATGTTTGCCATAATTTAAAATGCCATAATTTTATATGCCATAATTTTATTTGCCATAATTTCATTACAAATAATGCTTCAGTTGCTATAATCGTTAAATTACTTAAAAGCATTTTCACTAATTTCATTGGTCATAATCGATCAAGTGTCATAATAATGTTAATCCCTAAAATTTATTTGCTATATTTTTTATTTTCAATAATTTCGTTTTCCATAACATTTATTCACCATTGCCCATTGTTTGGGATGGTCTTCGAAATAAGTAGTGGACTGTAGTTTTAGATGTATAATAGGTTTCACACACTGATCACAAATAATAACTATAATACGCTCGAAGAGATTTTATCCTAGACCGTTGGTTTGGTTGAAGAAAGCAAGTCACTGACAAGTGAAGTGAACGGCGCTTGCGACGCTCGCCGTCTCGTTCGTTCGCTCGGTCCATACTCTCGCCGCTCCGTTCCGCGCGCCTTTGACGTGGACAGTGGCTCCACCCCAGCGCGTGGACACCCACACTAGTACAACAATACTAGTTCAGTACGAGTACAACCACCTGCAATGTTGATGTTATGATCATGATAACAGATACAGATTTTTTAATCACAAGGAACCCTAAAAATAAATCTTCTCTATCCATTTGGATAAAATTTTAAGACCTAATATAACTTAACGTACATTTGTTTCTCCTAATTATATTTTTGCAATAACATTATTTACGTATAACGTAAATAAATAATGATTAAGCAGAACATTCTAAAGCATTAATTTATTTACGCATAATGATATTAAAACATATTTTTACCATGCATGCAGTAACCACACAAACATGTAAACAAGCATACACCATGCATGCAGCAAGCAAGCATGCAGAATGCAAGTAATCATGCAGCATGCAACATGCAGCAGGCATGGTTTCTGTCACGGCTCCGGCGCTGCGGGGCTCCGGCGGTCCCACGCGAGCTTATCGTCGCAGATGTGTTTTACGCTCACCACCGCGGCTTCGGCTTGCTGGCCGGCTGCGCCGGCCAGCCTCAGCCATGGCGGCGAGCGTTAAAACCACCTGCTCCTCAGCTCGCGGGCCGCCTCGCCCCTCCGCGCCTTCACGGGCTTAGATTACACTCTAGGGGTAGGGCAGATAAGACTACGTGGAGTCGGCTTTGTAGCGATTCGTTTCTGTCACTAACTATTGTAGCACAACTTATTGTTTTTTTTAAGACAATACTTTAGCGTGGCACAATAGATTTGCACATTATGCCTAGTAACATTATGCGAATTTAATTTATGCTTATAGAAATGTCTAAATATTATTTGCTACGCAAATGAGGACATCAGGCGCTCGGCGGCCGCTGCTGCGGCACGCTCGCTACGCTCACTCGCCTTCGCGTTGTGTGATCACAACCTAACCTAATCTACCCGTTTCGATTTTGACTAACTTTTTATTGTCTAAAGATTGCAGATTACTGTAATAAATCATTTGGTTAGTGGGTGGCCTTAATGACATTAATTTTTGTACAAAACAATAAATGTTTCTAAATTATATTAAATGTTGCTTATGTCAAGTAACGATTATAACATATGTTATTATGGCAATCCCCAAACCTCTGCCAATTTGTCCAACAGTGGACGTCTTCCGGATGATTATGAAGTATTACTAGTAGCAGTATACCTACACGTTACTACTTGGTAAAAATATACATAGCTATGGGATCATGTAGACGTTTTCAGATTTTTTTTAGATCTCTATTCCAGAATCGGTCTGTGTACTTTTCATAACCTACTTCAGATTGTACTAGAGAGTGTAGAAAATTAACAAAAAGAACTAAGACCGGTTCTACAACTTTCTTAAGTCGTAATATTACTTAATTTTCTCGGGTACAAAGTCATTCCAAAACTAGATCTAAGTCGGACAAAAGGACCAAAACGTTTACCTACTTTGTTCCTTATTAATTGAAGACACTTTTCATATTGTATTAAGAATTATCAGTATCTATTGTATGTAGTTATTTTAGAGAAATAAATGTTTTAAGTCATATTAAACAACTCATAGACAAGACAGTAATAAAATGCGTGCGTCCAACGCAAAAGCTATTGTTTTTCTCATTAAAATATCAAACAAATCTTTTTATGAGATAAACAATTAATCATTAACTTGTGTTTTTATTTCACTTAGCGCAGACAGGAAACGCTATACCTTCGTGTTATTTTACATTAGTCGCTAATTAGGAAGTTATTAATAATGTTTAATGTATTTATTTAGTAAAAAAATTACATGACGTCAGTTCGAGAGATTTCTCGCTGTGTTAATTCTTAGAGGATAAAAGTTGAATAAAAACTGGTCCTTTAGGTATTATTTTTAACCGGAATGCAAATTTTGGGAGTTCATCTACGGGAAAACCATAAATAGTAAGTATAGGTAGGTATTTGACTCCACCATTATGTCCTGGATACATACACAGCTCAAAATTGTCTAGGGATATTTGAAAAAAGAGTTAACGACAATGATGATTTATTTTTGCAAAATTACAGTTGGGAAAATTACAGTTATCGGATCTGTAGTTGGGAACTTTTTTGTGGATTACACTCAACCTAAAGCAATCACCATTCTTGCTATCTGTACCATTTTCAAAAATAACTTTTGGAACACCATTTTCATTAACATTGTGGTTGCTCAAATTAACACTTTTATGAAAGTTGTCTATGTGAACAGAAAAAGTAAAGACAGTGCTTGCCAACCTTGAAACTTTCCATCATAAGATACATGTACCTATTGAATATTGTTTTAGAAATTTTCAAATATTCGTGTTTCCTATGGAACATCTTCAAATATCCCTAGACTACGTTACTACGAGGGACAAAATAAAACTTTTTATTATATGAAATATATCTCTAACAAGCTGTAGAAACAACCTGATGATAGATGATGACTTATTTATTATACAATTATACGATCACATAAATAATTATCAACACAATACCTCCATATAAATGAGAGCATTATATAAATTAACATTACAAAGAGGTAAAATTGTTTGTTTGTTTGTTAAAGATAAACTCTGGAAATACTAATTCGATTGCAAAATCTTTTTTATTCATGGAAAACTGTTGACTGAGGGCCACTGTTTTTCAACCGACTTCAAAAAAGAAGGAGGTTATCAATTTTTTATGTTTGTTACCTGAGAACTTTGGACTGGGTGAACCGATTTTGATGATTCTTTTTTTATTTGAAAGCTGGTGCTTCCCGAGTAGGCCCATTTTAATTCGGTCCAGTTCTGACAATGGCATTCATGAGAAAACCGTATAAGTCTTAAATCTGCATTAAGTATGTGCGCGATTTGTTACGCGATTTCTCCGTCAAACGTAACCCGATTTTGATTTTTTTGGGTATGCGATAGTGGTGGTCTCATATAAATTTTATCGGACTTGATTCAGCACTTTTTTAAAAAATCAACAATTACCCAAAAATTTTACATAGACGACGTTTGACTTTCTTCAATCGTTGGAGTAGTTAACTTTCAATCTCTTCTTAATAGATTTGGATGAGAAGGAGGTACTAAAAAGCGAAAAATAACACTATATCAGTGTTCAAAAGAATACGTTTTATATATCATACGGGTGTTCCCATACAGAAACCCTTTGAGAAGTTATTTTTATTAATTCTTCTTCTAGCGGCCAAAGTAAAACTTACTATGTGCCAAATGTCTACATAATACGGTTCAAAGGTTCCAGTGTCGGACGAAGGGCCAGACAGACAGTAGGGACGTAGTAATATGACTTAGTAATGCCTATTTGCCACTCTTTGGATCATCATTATCATCATCACGTGAACCTTTAGACGCACACCGGCCGGGCATAGGTCTCCCTCAAGGGGGGGTTTAGCCGTAATCGCCATGCTTGGCCGATGCATGTTGGCGATCGCAGTAGGTGTTATGGTACTCAGAAGGACGCTGCTGCCCATCCTCTGGTTAATATCCCTGAGTCGCCTTTTACGACATCCACGGGTAGAAATGAGGTGGTGTTATTCGCGGCATGCACCAAATGGCGCACTGGTTATGGATTCCTAAAAAATGATGCTTCGTGAGCTGATCAAATGGTTGAAATTAAACCAACACAATGTATTGCAAAAATCAAATCCTTATTCGTTCTCTCAGATTATCAATTAATAAAAGACAGATATCGTGCGGAACACTGCGAGTGAAGTCACAAAAGCAAATACAAATTCAATAGCAAATACCTACGATATCGTGATTGTATTCGCTTTTGCATTTTCATTTGTATTGGTATTTGTTTTTTTTAACAATGCTTCGCTTCGTGCTGTATTGACTCGTGTCAGTACAGCGCGAAGCGAATTGTAGATATTCGTTTTTTAATTTGTATTTGCTTTTGTGGCTTCACTCTCAGTGTTCCACACGGTCTATCTGCCTTTTGTTTCATAATCTGAGTTTGTTCTATTTCTTTAACGACACGGACGAGGTCGCTATCGGAAGCTAGTAGTGTGCATAAAAATACTATAAATCCGTTAACACATGGATCTATTGATATATTTTATTATACTGACATTATAATAAACTTACCTACCTAGTTTACCTTGAAACAGAAGTCTATGCATTTAATGGATATAATTATTTACCGTGCCCTCCGTTTTCTACAGATTTATTTATAATAAAAGGGCTGGGACAAGGTCTTCTGACAAGTATTTTAACAATATTATCAATACTGACACAAAAATATTAGAAACTCCATAAGAAATACCTACATTTCAGTGTAGTGCTTAAATGAACCAGCACACAAAATTAAAAATTTATTTGGTTTATGGGTTTTAAATAAAAAAAAAAACAATTACAACATTTAAATAGAGTCATTTGGCATAGGTATAAGGTTAGTTTGACGTAATTATTTAGAGGATTTGCTCGTTTGCGCACTGTTCTCTACGACTGTCCAGCAAATACTGAGAACAGCCATTGGCCATATAGTCAAAAAAATCACAAACAACGGGCACTACACGAGACGGCAATAAAAACTAGACGGATTGATTAATTGTTACTATTTTTTTGTACCCTTTTTTCTTCCTCGTACGCTCAGGTTGTAGAATGAGCTTCCTTATTCCTATCATGGTTTTCCCTTAGAACTACAACTTGGGGGTCTTCAAAATGGGTGACGAAAGGTTCCTGTAGGGTTGTCTACGTGCATGTGCTGCGTCTGGTGTTGCAAGCTTCCATAGGCTTAGGTGACCACTTAATAACAGGTGTTCAGTCCGCCTGTTTGCCACCTTATAAAATAATTGAAATAATTACCACCTTAATGTTATATAAAAACAGCATTTAAGGTCAATGACATCACAATGTTCATTCTAGTACTACTTAAGTTACTCTTACATTACAACAGTGATTACTAATTTAATTTAACATTGTTTTTAGTAAAATATAAAAACAATTTCCTTCAAAAAGATTTCATTCAAAAATTGCTCAAAGGCATTCTATTTTTACAAGGCTTGTCTCAACTGAAAGAATACAGAAACAAGTGAAAGAAGGATAAGTGGTAAACCCTGAAGTAGAAAGCTTAAGACTAATTATCATCTACCTAGCATTTCACCTTTAGCGACCTTTTTTAAACTAATTTTGCCTCAGATTCGTAGACAAGTTCATTTTGATGTGACATCAAATAGGCTTTATTTATAGGA
Source organism: Charanyca ferruginea (assembly GCA_947361185.1). Taxonomy (NCBI): domain Eukaryota; kingdom Metazoa; phylum Arthropoda; class Insecta; order Lepidoptera; family Noctuidae; genus Charanyca; species Charanyca ferruginea. Next base: position 6,710,283 of record OX376062.1, read on the forward strand.
TTACTAGCTGACCCGACAGACGTTGTCCTGTCCCGATCTACCGAACATTTGGATGGGGGATGAAAAGGGGGGGAAAAAGGGGGATGAAAAATAGATGTTGGCCGATTCTCAGACCTACCCAATATGTACACAAAATTTCATCTGAATCGGTCAAGCCGTTTCGGAGGAGTACGGGAACGAAAACTGTGACACGAGAATTTTATATATTAGACTAGCTGACCCGACAGACGTTGTCCTGTCCCGATCTACCGGGGGATGAAAAAGGGGTGAAAAAAGGAGATGAAAAATAGATGTTGGCCTATTCTCAGACCTACCTAATATGCACAAAAAATTTCATCAGAATCGGTCAAGCCGTTTCGGAGGAGTACGGGAACGAAAACTGTGACACGAGAATTTTATATATTAGATTACGAGATGAATAAAAATGTATTTGAATTTTTCCGGTATATTGACCTCAACGAAGGTTTAAAGTTTCTTGTGAAGGTTAACGTATTTTTTTTTAATGTAACTTTATTTAGGATATGGTTTTTTGTTGGATCAACATTCCATTTATTAAATTGTAAGGTCGATAAGGCTATAAAGTACTAACTAATTAATTAGTGACAATAAAATAAATGTTTTTTTTTTTCTTTCTTTCTATTTTATTAAGCAAGCGACTAGTTTCTCAACTAGGTGTCATCAATATTTCATTATATTATATTATGATGTAACTTTAATAGTAGAACTAGAACAATTTTTAAGTTATTCCAAATTAGACCTACTTTCATACATATTTTACATCTTTTGCGCAAAACAAAAATGTTTCTAAAGCATTAATTTATCTCAATATTCTGAAACAAAAACAAGACAAGCAGCAATTCATATATTCTACCTCAAGAACCTGTTTGCGATAAAACCGCAATTACTTTAGCACTTACCATACGAAAACATGAAAAAGGGGCGGAAAGAAAACCTCTAAGAAATACCCTCTTTCTGGGGCAGTCGGGTAAAAAACGTCCTGATTTAGTACCGGAACAAAAGGCAAACATCGTAAATTATCAAATCAAAGAGTGTAGAAAAAAATACATTTTTACAAAGAAAAGTGTGTGATTTTAAGACGATGTTTCTTGCTCGAGAGACGTGCACCGTTCAGGGTTGTGGTAAATGGTCCTTTGGGACAGAAATGAGCGGGCAAAAGGAACAACAGCTTTGGAGTATCAGTGGGAATGTTTTTAGATAATCGTGGAAAAAAACTTAAGAGAGGAAATGCTGTCGCAGTTTTACACGTATACGATAAGAAAATAACGTTTTTGTCCATAGAATGATGATTTGCAAAATAAATTGAATCTTATACGACTTTTATGTTCAAAAAGTAGGTCTAGAGAAATTGTGAACTGTAGATACTCTGACTGGTATAGGCATTTTTTTTTTTAGCCTGTTCTGACCCACTCCTTGGCAAAAGCCTCTCTTCATGCCTTCCGTCTTTCCCGATCCTGAGCTTCATCCTGTCAGTTTTGGAGGAACCCGTCCAGTTCGTCCCGCTATCTCCTTCGTTGCCTGCCTAGACCGCGTCTTACGTATCAGGGAAGCAGTTCTGTATTACCTGACCCCACAGTATCTTTGACATCAGGCAACTATGTCCTGTCCAGTAGCATTTAAATTGGGCAGCCATTATATAAGAGCCACGTCTGCTATCCCTGTTTTGGAGTGCCGTATATTTATAGGCGGTAACACACGGTATAAGGGACATTGTTACACAAACTCTTACCATGAATTCAGTACATGATTGTAGATCTTCTAAAGTGCATTTTTTTTCGGTTATGTAAAAGATCTGCTATTCCACATACAGAGTGATTTTTTGAGACGTAACAGTAATGGCAGGTACCTTCACCGTTATAATTACAGAAAAACGTTCCTACGAAACCATCCATAACTTTTTAGGGTATTCTGAACTACATTTTGAAAAAAGAAATACAGTGATATAGAAATACAAATACAGTACGGCGAAGAAATGACAAACTACAAAAAAAAAAAAATATGCCTATCGATCCTATTTTATGTAGGGATCAAAAGACTCTATAGGACCATTTAATTTCTTCTGGGCGTAGGTCACCCTTATGCCCAGCAGCATGCGGGTTCAGCCGTAATCGACATGCTTGGCCGATGGCGATCGCAGTAGATGTTATTTTATGCAGAAAGACGCTGCTGCCCATCCTCTGGTCAATATCCCTCTGTCGCCTTCTAAGTCATGGGTAGTGAAAATGTGGTGCTATTAGCGACCAACATCAAAAACGATTAATTAACTCGAAATATTATATTATATATTTTTGCCTTGTGTCTGGGTGTTGTTTATCTATATATTTATGTATGTATTTACAAAAAAAAAAAAGTATTTGTGTATGTATATCAGCTGTCTGACACCCATAGTACAGGGTCTTCCTAGTTTGGGGTCAGATGGCCGTGTGTGAAAATGTCCCCACATATTATTATATTATTATTATTATTATTATTTTTTGTTGCCATACGGTGGAATTTCTGTGATCAAAAGACTCTTTGTGGTCAATTGAAGTTTGAGTACAGAAACTACAGTAAGTCACAAGACCGGGCCTACACGCAGGCACTTTATGCAGCAGGCATAAGATAAATTGTACAGGTTTTGTTAAGGTCTCCTAGGAACGTCCTGTAAATATAACGGTTAAGGTACTTATTTGTCCTTGCAGTCCCGTCTCAAAAAATTTTGTGACTGTGTAGATGTTGCATTTTCGTATTTATAAGTTTGAAGAATTTTAACACTGAGGATTCAATGCACTGATGGTGTGATGCCACGATTTCCTCCGTGTTTACATTAAGGAATTAAATTAATGAAATTCAGCCAATCAGCGTTTCAATAGTATAGATAGAATCCCAACCGGCACTGTAGTTAAGTCTGAACGAATTAGAAATATAGTCCATATTTCGACAGAAGAGACAACACTAAGTATGTGGTCTTTTGTTAACTAGTCATACTTTGTAAATACTCAAATGTAGTAGTTTTTATGCAAGCTTCATCGTATCCGCGTCTAATTATATGATTCCAGTCGTCATCATCATCAGCCGGAAGACGTCTACTGATGAACAATGAACCATAAGGGGGCGGGGGGCGGTTTCCATAATCCCTACACGTAGTACACGTTAGCCGCTGCTGCCCGAATCCCGGATACTGCTGCTGGTATTGCTTCTACATTAAGTATGCATGTAAGTGAAAAGCAACACAAAAAAAAGACGGATAAAGAGTTCAAGACGAGAGACCAAATGTCGTGTTTTTATTTAATTTCGTTTTTGCCAATTTTCCATGGAACCCTAAAAATACTTCATTTCAGCCGAAAGACGTTCACCGCTGGACATAGGCTTCCCCAAGTGGGGGTTTTGCCATAATCGCCACGCTTGACAGGCGGATTGGCGATCGCAGTATGGTTGTTACAAAGGCGAGAGAGAACGCTGCTGCCCATTCTCTGGTAAGTCCCTTAGTCGCCTCTTACGACACCCACGGGAAGATATGGGATGGTGCTATTCTTTACGTCTGACACCACACGGACTAACAAAATTGTACCGCCTCTTAAATAATAAATAACGGGTCTACTTAATTTCCTTCTTGGGTCAGAGTGCACAATACCGTTACCTATAAACTGGACAACCACTTAACTTTTTTATTGCGAACGTACGTACAAAGACACGGTTTTATGACTGACAGACCGTAACGTTACGTGACGTGTTGTAAAACTGAAATGGAACTCCTTTCAAGGTTGTGAGGATTTTTCATGATAAGCAGTTATGTATTTTCAGGTAATGCGTGTACTAAAATATTTTAGGTAGGATAATAAAAAATACCAGCCTATTAATGTCCCACAGGACAAACGCCCTTCCTCATGCAGAGAAAGTTTGACGACATGGTCGGCGTAGTGGTTGAGCGATCGACTGCTGCGCTGCGTGTCGCGGGTTCGATTCCCGCCCGGAACAAATATTTGTATGGCCTACTGATAGTTGTTCAGGGTCTAGCTGTTTGTGTATGTTAGTTTATATGTTTGTTAACGCACTCACGACACAGTACGAACATTGATCAGCACTGATGCTCAAGACAGATTGACGATCTCCGACATCCTAATTATATAGGTTTTTTTTTCACAATGTTTTCCTTGACCAATATCCAGTGATATCCAGTGATGTCTAAGACCTGTAAATTGAAAAGGTTACATTGATACTTGCCTAACCGTATGATAAATAAATAACGAATATTTTTATCACATTTAGTTCTAACATATCCACATTATCCACCTAGTCGTTTATTATCTTTTGCACTGAGCGTCTACAACTAAGTTCTATACATTCATTTGTGCGAGTATCCTGCACCTAGATTAATATCTCCAAAAATGAAATTAAAATAAACAGAAAAAAGGTCCCACAATCCCTTAAGACCAAAGTCTTTAACCAGTGCGTCCTACCCGTAATGACTTACGGAGCCGAAACGTGGACGATACGTGGGCCTGGTTCACAAATTCAAGGTGGCTCAACGTGTTATGGAGAGAGCGATGCTTGGGGTTTCTTTAGTGGAGGTGATAATAATAATAATATTAACTTTCAGGAGCGCCATCAGGATGGAATTTGGTGTGGACAAATGTGCGGTCATGCATGTCAAGAGAGGGGAGATTGTGGAATCTGAGGGAGTCCAGCTCTCGGATTCCATAAACCTTAGATCCCTCTCTTCAATTGAGACCTATAAATATTTGGATATGGCAGAAGCGTTGGGCATCAATGTTGCTGACATGAAACAATCGTTGAAGGAGCGCTTCTTTGGCCGCCTGAGGAAAGTATTCAATAGTGTTTTGTTAGGCGGAAATAAGGTGCGCGCCTTCAACGGGTGGGTCATGCCGGTCCTGATGTACTCTTTCGGCATACTCAAATGGACTCAAACGGAACTCGATGCCCTGGATAGGAAAGTCCGTACATTATTAACAGCATATCGGATGCATCACCCACGGTCATCGGTGATGAGACTGCATATCCCGCGGAAGTGTGGAGGTCGTGGCTTTCTAAATGCTAAGACCCTGCACAACCGTGAGATATGCAGTCTCAGGGAATATTTCCTAGAAGCCGACGTGGGGATGCACTGAGATGTAGTTGCAGTGGACAGGGGCCTCACTCTGCTCTCCTTGACTAAAGAGAACTGGTGCAAGCCTGTAGTGCTTGAAACTAACGATCGCGAGGAGGTTTGGAAGAGTAAGGAGCTTCACGGACGCTTTATCCGGGCCTTACACGGGCCCGATGTGGATTTCTTAGCGTTCGTATCCTGGCTACGATTCGGTGATCTATTTGGAGAAATCGAAGGTTTTGTCTGTGCAATTATGGACAAAGTTATTTTGACGGATAACTACCGGAGATTTATTGTGAAGGATGGCACGGTTGACATTTTTGTCGGGCATGTCACCGATCGGGAGAATCAATCCGTCATATTATGTCTGGATGTTCTCGTCTTGCTAACGAAGAGTACTTGCATAGGCACAACCTTGTGGCTAGGATTATCCATCAGCAACTTGCTCTGAAACAGATCCTCATGGAATCTGAAGTACCATACCACAGGTATGTGCCCGATCCAGTTCTTGAAAATGGCAATGTCACATTGTACTGGGATCGATCCATCATCACTGACAGGACTATTGTACCCAATAAGCCTTATGTAGTGGTGGTGGATCGATTGGAGAGGCGCGCAATGATTATTGACATAGCAGTTCCGCATGACGTGAACCTCGTGAAGGTCGAGAAAGACAAGCAGATAAAGTATCTTGACTTGGCCCGCGAGGTTGTCGACATGTAGGATGTGGACTCAGCGATCATTGTGCCGATAGTTGTCACAGCCAATGGCTTAATTGCCAAGAGCCTCGACCAACATCTAAGGAGGCTCTCGTTAGGCGGTTGGATCAAGGGCTTAATTCAGAAGGCAGTACTTCTGGATACGGCCCGCATTGTCAGGAGGTTCCTCTCTCTGGAGCCCTGACCGCCGGTAGCTTGGACCCTGTTCCCAATACCGGTGGGCTACTATTTTTATATTTTTAAACGTTTTTTTTTATTAATATTTATAAATGTAAATGTGTATTTAAGATGAATAAATGAGAATAATAATAATAAACGTTTAATTCAGACTATGAGTCCATAACTGGTTAGTAATACAAAAATACCTTACAAACTAGTGTTAATAAAACAAATACAAAAACAAAAAGTATACAGCACAGGCACACAAACCTACGCCAAACCCAGGATGCGACCACCTGCAGTATGTTGCCGCCAGTGCCGCCACATCGGCGAGTCCCAGCGGTCTACAAACACGCTCAGGATACTATTTGAGCTGACGCGCATGCGCAACAGCAATGAGGCACAGCGCTTTCGCATGATGGCATGAAAGCCGTCCACGCTTTTTTCCGCAAACAGTAGATGGTGATAGATGAAGCAGACACGGTTTAGAGTTGAGACCGCGTTTGGGCAAGCGTTGTGTGGGACGCCCTGCGGTATAATAAATAAATAAATAAATAAAAATGATGGACCGACGATTTGAAGCGGATGGATGCTGGCTGCGCAAAACCGGGTTGGTTGGCTATAACTGGGAGAGGCTTACGTTCAGCAGTGGGCAATAGGCTGATAATAATATATAAATGATGATGATATGAAAAGAGAAAAAGTGAAGATTGGAAACGAAATTATCCCATAGGTAATATGTAAAGAGAAGCATCGACAGAAACATTTAGAATAATAGGCTACTACATGCTATCTATCTAACATTGACGTCTGTCATTGATTCGTTGTGTTTTCATATTTCATAAATTTTGTTCTTACAATAAATATTCTTTTAATTCATCGAACTGTCTTCTATCTATCAAAATATTAACCTAAACTATCCTCAAACTATTCTGTAGGTCGATTCTGTAAAATTCAAACAACAATTCGCATTTCACATCGCTATTCACTGTCACTTCGCATAAGGTTCAAAATGACCTTGATATATTTGACACTTTGAATCGGGTTCGAGTGCGAAATTACCTTACAGAATGCCACTTCTTACGTCATCTCATACTTTATCTGTCAAAATCTCCCTGTCTATTTAGTTCAACTCGCTGACACGCTCGCAAGGGTGGCGCTAGTGTAAATTCGAATTATCAACCGAGTTTTTAGAATGCCAACCAAGAAACTCACAGCGGATTCAGATTCGAAGTTTAGAATAAGGTCTCACAGAATCACACCCCTGATATAAAATATTCGCAAGGTTCAAATAAATTTGAACAAAAATGTAAATTTGTCAGACAACAAACATGGAGGCAACAAACTAAGTTTGAAATATTCATCAATACCCAAACTTCACGGTAATCCAATCGCCATAAACTTGGTAGCTTCAAAGGTTCACCGGTAATCAAATGAGCATTAGGACCACCTTGACAAAGACTTCTCTATTTTAATCGAACTTCCCGTTCCATTCAATAAACACAAGACTGACTTTGAACTCTATTGATTTTATGTTTATTAACACGTTAAAATCAATAAAGGTGATTTCTTATAAATATTCATTTATTGCTTATTTTGTTTACAATCTTAGTTGACTAGATATAAAAAACTTGTTATTTGTTTTGTTTGAACAGTTAATATGAAAAGAAGTAAAATTAACTGATTTGTTCCTATGCGAAGTTACTGTTTTCTATTCATTCATATCCCATTATGAGGACTGAAATAATAATATAATTCATAATTTCACAATCATTTAACCCGCCACATGTGACGTGAATTTGACTTACACCTTTGGAGACGCCGCCGCGTCGGTCCTACACGCCGGGATTTTCAGCCTAAGAATATACTATCAAGCAATACTTCATGCTGGTTCTACCTGGTCATATATTAAAAAGACATATCTTTTTAACAATAAACCACAGTTATATAATAAATTACATCTAGTTTATTAATCTTTACACGTAGGTACTAAGAACACTAGAAATCTCCAAGTTTTTTGTAATGCTTATATTTAAATTTCGAAACTAGTAACTATATTATTTGTTACAGATAAATAAGTCTTTGTCGGTCTTATGATGTTCTGAACTACAAAAAACAAACAAAAAAGGTTATCCTTCCTAACACAAAACAAACAAGAACTCTCCTCCAGAATTATTCTTCTTCAAGCGCAGCTAGTGCTAACATGGCACTACATGCTCTAAACACAAATATTTCTTGCAGTGGCGGCAAGTATTTCATACATTGGTACTTTAGCCATCGTCACTCATAGCACCGACCATTTCTTAAAGACCTGGCAGGCTGTCCCAGGTACATAATCAACCTACAATTTCTCCGCAAGTCTTTATTTCATCAATCGTGACAGTATGACGTCGTTCTTGAATATAAAGTGCAATTTGTTTAGCCACATAATTATACTATCAAAATAAAACTTATCAAAAAGCTTAAGCTTATCAAAAAGTGAAAATTCGAATATTGAACCATGACTATTTGTTTTACGTAACTGGTGACCCCGGTCCCACGTACCGGGTTGGAACCAAAACTCTAAGATGTGAGTCCGTGTTACCGAAGTCTGGGTGCACTAACGGTGGGGGACGCGTTATGAGGAAAGTGCACGAAATCTCAACTCAATTCGATGGCAGATAAAAAAGTTGTTCGACTTTTTCGAATCACTCAAAATCAAGCTAAGTTACATACTTTATGGAATTACGTACCTACAGAAGTCTGTCATGAACCCGTGGCGTGCTCGTCACATTTTAGTTTGTCATTTACACATGACTGTGGCGGTCAAAAGGATAAGGCGCCAGCCGTTCAATCATGAGGTGAAAAAAATAAATTACCTGTGACTGCGTAAAAACTGAACTTTAAATAAAATAATAATAACCAAATTGTATAATATGTAATGAACTGTAAATAAAAACTGAAAAGAAATAAACAAGTCCTATAGCCTAGAATTATGTTTAGTAATGTTGAATAACTATCCATTGAAAAAAAAACCACGCCAATAGCGATTTGATCAGTCGGGACCCATTTGAGCCGGTCTAGATTTTAATGGGTCCCGACTGATCAAGCGCCCGCCTTGAGCAACTGTGGCTGGTTCACTCCTTGTGCCTATTTTGTGTGAAAAAGAGACCTTTGCCCTACAGTAGGATGGTAATCGACTGGTATTATTTCGTGCAAGTAATAACGAGCGATGCATCAATTTAATGTAGTTTTTTTGACTACCCACGAAAATAATAGTTACATAGCATTGAATTCGTTATACATACAATTTTTTCTTCTTTTGGTGCGCGTTTGGTAAATGGATTGGAAGACAATAACAGATTTCACAATGCACGATTTCACATGCGGTAGGTACTTACCTACATTGCGTACCGGAGGACCAAGTTTAACACAGAGCTCCTACAAGCATATCCGCACATAACCGCTAGTTTTAAACAAACAAGGATTACGTAATACTGAAACGGTTCGAAAGCGGTCACTAACTCCCAAGTCGCTGGTTCACTAAGATCTAAATTACTATTACAGCGCATTATTAAATTTGTACAGAGGAACTATAATTATTTGAGTTCACTAGTTTGTATAGTTTGTAATACTAGTGTTGATTACAAAGTGTTCCGGGTACTAAACAGTAGTTCTAATTTGCAAGTAACAGCAAAAAGTTGCATTGTCTTTTGTTTCTCATCCGCTGATCAAACCTCAGCAAATCCAGATTTTTTCCAGAGAATTTAAATTCAATGAGTATACCGGGTTAACATTTCTTACATTTTTGCAATAATTGTAATGATATTAGTGATTAAACACTGATTAATATAAAATTTGAATACTTTTTTAAATGTAAATGGTCATCTTCTGTCCTAGCCTTTTTCCCAACTGTGTTTGTTCGGCTTCCAGTCTATCCTATGCAGCTTAAAACCAGTATTTTACATTGAGCAACTGACTGACCTCCACAACCCAGTTACTGGGTAACTGACACTGTACCCCTGGGTTTGTCTGGGTTTGTTTTTGGCTTCACTGTCAGTGTTCCGCAGGGTCTATCTGCCTTTTGTGTCATAATCCGAGCTTAACGGTTTGTTGTTTTCAGTAGTTTAGTTATTATGAATGTTAAATAGATGTCGCTGATAGTAAGGACAAAGGGATGGTGACAAAAAGACCCCTGATATAAATACATTTTCCGCTCTTCACGATACCCAGGGGATACTCAAAAGCTGCCTGTTTGTAATGTAATCAACAATATTATTTGTTTATCTTGTATTTCGTAAAAACTCGTGACCGGTCAAGTACATGTACTTTCTAAGTACCTATATCTTGGACATCACTGACATTGGTGAAACAAAACAGCATGAGGAATACTGGACTTATAAATAACTAGCTTTTGCCCGCGACTTCGGCTGCGTGAATGTCGGTTATCGCGGATGCAGAAGACGATGTCACGGATGAAAAAGTTGCCTATGTCCTTTCCCAGGGTTCAAGCTATCTTTGATACAGATATACAGATATACAGATGGCCGATGGGGTCGAAAAGTTCTAGAGTGGCGACCGCGAACCGGAAGACGTTGCGTTGGAAGGCCTCCCACTAGGTGGACCGATGACCTGGTAAAGGTTGCGGGGATCCGCTGGATGCGAGTCGCACGGGACCGGTCAATGAGGCGCCACTTGGGGGAGGCCTATGTCCAGCAGTGGACGTCTTTCGGCTGAAATGATGATGATGATGAAGCTATCTTTATAACAAATTTTATCAAAATCAGCTCAAGGTAGCCTGATGTCGTCAGGCTACCTTGAGCAAGCGTGGTGATCAGCTCATGTCTTCTCTGTAGGAAAAGAGACCTTTACCACAAAGTATGTAAGGCTGCGGCGAGCCCGAGCAGAAAGACTGAGATACCACTCAGAACAAACCGCCATTGTTAGCACGCACACATTGACATTACTTTTATAGGCATTCTCAAGCACTTTCAAGCAGACTTCAGTCTCGACTGTCACGTCTTGATTAACTGAGAGACATTGACATTTCATAACGAACAGTAAAATTTTGTTATTAAAAAAATGCAAAGAGTTCCAACTAGTGTCATAAAATTTCATATTGTCTCGAATAAAAGCTACAGAGACAATACAGTAGCAGCGCTAGTGAGTTTGGCAAGTTTAGGTAATTATTTTTGAAGATGGCGGGAGCGGTCCTTCTGTAACCTCTATATTTTGTGCCTTTACCCTACCGTGAGACAATAATAGAGTGGTATTATTATTTTAACTTGCAATTGTTTTAAGCGATTTTAAATATGTACCAAATAATTTACATTTATTTTGCTACTGTATTGTATTTGTTGAAAGTAAATAAATTCCATGGAGTCTTAAACGTGACAAAATGTTTCTCATACAAGCATTAACTTTTTACTTTTTGAAGGTGCTATTTTTTTGGAAAAAATTTTTATTTTACCATTTTTAGTTCCTACTTCTTATCATTTAAATTAATTACGAAAAGGTGACATCAAAATTAAAGTTAGTTATCTCTTAATTTTCCACCCTTAGAGGTTGAATAGTAAAGGGGTTTACAATATCCTTTCAATAAACAAACATTATTTACGGTACTTTTAATATGTAACATTATTTTAAGAGCATTTTCGCACCTTTTAAATTCAGAATAAATAACACATTCACACCAGTGTGAAATATCGCATCCCAAAAACTCCGTTAGAATAATGTATAGTGTTTAGATAGACTTCAAACTTTTAGTGTCAAAACAGTTAGGTAATTAACACAGCTAAAGACAGCACATGATAACTTTTATGTGAATAGTTCTGTTGTAAGTTAATTAGCAATGCTATGTTGTTTCCTAAAATATTAAATTGAGTAGGTATTGTAAAGGTTGCATGCATATGACATACTGGTCGAAATGTTTCGTCTAAACACTCTGGATTCGTTCTAGAAGCTTTTCGAATGTGCGTTAGTCTTATTTTTATAACAAGGTATTGTTTAGCCTCGCGCCGTCAGTTACCGACGTGCCCTTTCTATAGTATAAAGGTTTTCAATTGCTTTGCCATGTTAAATTCCAAGAACCTCCGACCACTAATAGAACACACCACGAGAGTTCGTACATTGATTTGATACCATAAGGGCTCAGCAGGTTTGTGCTCTTACAGTAGGTACCTTATACTAAGGACATGGAAAATAACGCGAGAAAAGAAGCTTTTCTGGTAGTGACGTAGCAGGGTGCATTGTTCTTCTTAGAGTGTCAAGGACAAACACAGATATCGTCATTATCATCATCATCAGCCGGAAGACGTTCACTATTTAACATAGGTATCCCCCATGGCGCCACAACGAGCGGCAACCTCCGCTTAATCTACCGGTCGCCCGCGACCTAAGCGTGTCGTCGGTCCATCTGGTGGAAGGCCTACCAACGCTGCGTCGTCCGGTTTGTGGTCACCACTCGAGAACCTTTCTTCCCTATCGGTTATCGGTTCTTCGAGCGATGTGGTCTGCCCATCGCCACTTCAACTTGCATATTCTAAGAGCTCTGTCGGTGACCTTAGTTCCTTGGCGAATTTCCTCGTTCTGGGTTATATCGCACAAAAGATCTCCAAGCATAGCTGCGTGACTATGAGCTTCTCTAGGAGGCCAGCAGTTAAGGACCACGTTTCTGTGGCATATGTCATCACTGTCAACACACAGTGGTTATAACTGGTTATAAACACATATGTGTATAATTATGAACATTGTGTCAAATTCCTTTTGGCCCAGTATTCAATCACTGCAATGTCAGCAGTCATTGTAGTCAGGTCCTCACTTTTTATGTAAGTGTTAATGTTGTAGTGGCCCAGTGGTCTCCCATCTACAGTGAGAGTTTTACAATATTATTATGTACTCAGATTATGAAACAAAAGGTAGATAGACCGCGTGGAACATAATTTGTATTTGCTTTTTTGGCTTCACTCTCAGTGTTCCGCGCGGTCTATATACCTTTTGTTTCATAATCTGAGATTATGTAATTAATTCTAAGTTAGACATCACTGACATCGGTGAAGGAAAACATTGTGAGGAAACTTGAACTTTTAATATTAATTTAAGTCTGAAATCGCCAATCCGCCTTGAGCGCAGGTGATGATCAATGCTCGTGCCTTCTCCGTATGAGAAGAGGCATTTTACCTGCAGTGGGACAATAATAGGATAGTATTATTATTATGTGTACGTGACATTGTTTTAATGGGGATAGTTAGTTAGTTAGTTTGACTGGGCCCTTTTCCGCACTTAGCCACTTGATTGGGCCATTGTACGTGAAAAACTGTCTCTTCTCTTATTCCAGCCATCCCAGCTCATCCCAGAATGCGAGCAGCCTTTTCAGGTCGCTGCAGACTTCCGATAGTGATGCTGGAGACCCGAGAATCTGTGCCCATTGATCCGCCACGCTCCTGCACTCCATGAGCACGTGCTGTGGCGTTTCTTTCGCCTCCATGCATCCCCTGCACAGAGGGCTATCTGTCACACCTATGGTGTATAGGTGTTTGTTTAGGGGACAGTGTCCGGTTATCGTACCTAGTACTTTACGGATTTGGTCCCTGTTCAGTCTTGTGAGGTTGCGGGCAAGCTTTTTCGAAGCTGCCGGAACAGCATTCTTCGTTTGCCTGCATCCTACGCTGTTTCTCCATTCTGTTTGTGGTTATCTTCTGTTGTAAAGCGCAGCCATGTTCTGATTTGTGCCAGGGGTATAGGCAGTAGTGGTTCCGGGCCAAATACCGTCGTCTTTGAACCCCTTTTGGCTAGTTCGTCGGCTGCGTCATTACCCAGCGAGTTGCTGTGTCCTTTTATCCATTGCAGAGTTACTCTGTTTGTGTTTGCAATGGACTGCAGTGTATTATGACACTCTCTCAATGGGGATGTGATTTCGCCAATTGAAAACTCTTCAGTATTACTTACTTAAATCCTATAACCCTATAATCAAAACAAAACTCTGTAAAAAAACGAGTATTTTTTCTCACAATCTCTGTTACTGTCGTAAAAAGACTGTGTTTATGTTATGCTCCATAATGGTATTAGACAATTTATGTAAATGACTGGGGGGGTTCCTCTTCGGAAATAAATGTGTGGGTGATAGGTACTTGTATGTATACGTTTTGTTATGTGTATATCTCCTCTGTTCTGTAGTATCATTATATTGGGGTACCCTAAAACGGTGAACCTGGAAAATGGTCACGAGAATTTACTGCTTTCCGAACTATCACATTATAAATACTTGGCCTTGTTATCGTCCTCCTGCAGCACAAAAACCTCTTCTTATAAAAACAAGGCACGAGCAATGATCACCACGTCGATTTAAAACTTACATTTATTTGTCATCGCGAAGAAAACGTTTTCCTTTACCGATGTAAGTGTTGGTAAGTAGATTTGAAAAAGACAGTCACATAGGTACAGTTTAGTCCCATCTCGGCACCTTCCCATTTCGACACCTATGAATGAAAATGGGACTAAACCATTGCTAATAATAATAATAATCATTTCATTCCGGTAACAAAGACCCATACACTAAATACCTTATAGAATAGCATACATAACTATATTACATTACGTGTTAGTATTGTAACTTATGCCTATGTTAGTTACTTCACTTCACTATACGATCATGTGTCACTTATCCGCGGAAGCGACGGAACACCACGCCCTTCGTCCAAAAGTCCTCCACCATGACGAGCTGCAGATGGCACATTGGTAACCGCACCACAAACGCCCTGAAGTTGACGTTGCGATGCGAATCAAACAGCTGCAGCTCCTCGGCATGTACTTGGTCTTTCGGCGCACGTAATCGACGATGTCCTCCGTCGTAGTGGTGTAGTGGAGGCGGGAGATGTACACCGGCGTGTTCGGCATCGCGGCACGTTTGGTATTGGGCTCTACAGGAGCCGTGCCGCAGCGATTCTTAGAGGTTCTCAGACGGTGCTTCCACCTTTGCACCGTTACAAAACCATGATCATCAGCCTGTTTCGATGCCACTTTAGGCACGGACTTCGCAAATTCGTACTTGCCAGTAGACAGTTGCGAACCCAAAACCTAGTGCATGAGAGGCGCTTTAACCGCTGAGTATTCATGACCTTCGATGACGAAATAGTGATACGGTAGATAAGTTTTGTAGAAAAGAGTAATATTAGATTGTTTGTTCATCACAACATTGACCCAATTTCAAAACAAATTTCCAAACATTATTCTGTTTTCGATTCAAATAAGCTCCGCATAAAACTGAAACTGCAGTAGCACTAACACAAATCACTTTTATTCTCAAAAATATTCATGATTTACATCTCACTTTAAAAGTACGTAAACAACATACTGGAAACAGAGTATCTACAATAAACTTTCGTACCCAAGGTTTTTGGAGTACCTATTTTCGAAGTTATGATAGTTAACAATTTAAATGTATTAATGAACTAGCGATCCGCACCGGCTTCGCACGGGTAACAGAGCATAGATATACGCCTAAGGTCGGCAAGATTAACAAAAAAACAGGTTTTTACTAAAAACATAAGGAAGTATAAACTAAAATTTTAAATTTTTTGCCTGTCTGCCAGTTCTGACGGGACCTTCATTAGCAGATCGCTAATGTTAAAAGGAGTAACTTAGGCTACCTTGATTTAGAAAAACCTTCGATTATTGATAGGTCTCCGGAGAAAAACATTAAAAAGATCTTTGGTGGTGGTACCTTAAAAATCATAATTTTTGAACCTTCAGCCAGGGCAAAGACTTATAAACTAAGTGACTACACGATAAGAGCACCCCTTGTGGGGTACGAGCCTCGGCTTAGGGCGTCACTGGAGAAGGGCAGCAAAGGGACAGGTTTTAAAGGCAAGGCAAAGGAATTTAAAGCTAAAGGCTCAGCGGCGAATCACGAATCACGGGTCGTCGCGACGCGGGCGGGCCTCAGCAGACGCGAGCAACAGTTAGTTCATTATATACCTAAAATATCGTCATGAATCCGTCTATTGGGAAAACCGTATAAAAATACGTTTAGTAGTAATATTAGTAATATTTGAGATTATTTATTTATTATTTTATTTATTAGCTATGTAACTCTAAACTTATAATTTAATATATTTATTATAAGTTCAGAGTAACATAGCTTATCAACTAAGGCCTACAAAACCGTTGTAATGGTTTGACTGCGAGGTCCGGCGAGTCTTATAAGTATAGCTATCCTATATTCTTGTTACAGGTAGCATTTTAACAAATTTCCAAATAATATGTTTTTAATTTATTTTTAAAACTGTTTTTATTGGTTTCACTCCATTTGCTGCCGGCAGACTGTTCAATAGGTATGGTATTCGTTTTTCAACCGACTTCAAAAAAGGAGCAGGTTATCAATTCGTCTGTATTTTTTTTTATGTTTTTTACCTGATTTCTTTGGACTGGGCGAACCGATTTTGCTGATTCTTTTTTTATTGGAAAGCTAGTGCTTTCCGTGTGGTCCCATTTTAATTTGGTCCAGTTCTGACAATGGCATCCATGAGAAAACCGTATAAGTCTTATATTTGCATTAAGTACGTGCGCGATTTGTTACGCGATTTCTCCGGCAAACGTAAATCGATTTTGAAAATTCTTTTTATTATGGATAGGGTATGCTTCAGGGGTGGTCCTATATAAATTTTATCGAAATTGATTCAGCACTTTTTGAAAAATCAACGAATACCCAAAAATTTTACATAGACGACGTTTTAGTTTTATCAATCTTTGTAGTAGTTAATTTTCAATCTCTTCTTAATAGATTTGGATGAGAAGGAGGTACTAAAAAGCGGAAAATAAAAAGCTTTTTACAAAAAAGACAACCGCCTTCAAAAACTAAAAAGTGAAAAATAACTTTAGCACAGAACACACATTGACTTTAGTTTCGAAATTCAGTGGTTCAGACCAACAAACCGACTCCCGAAACTAAAGTCAAATATGTGTGTTCTGTTTTAAAGTTATTTTTCACTTTTTAGTTTTTGAAGGCGGTTGTCTTTTTTGTAAAAAGCTTTTTTAGGGTCCTGTCACCAAAATAATCGCGTTCATACATACAGTCAGACGCGAGATGGGAACTTTGTTTTATTGTATGTAGCAAAGGCCGTTTAAAGATAATACGTACTTAATTAACTACAAAATATTGGTAAACAAGCTATAGGAAACTTGAACGGATGATAACCGCTGTATTGCATAATCACAGCTTGTTCTGTATTTCCTGATTACCGAGGAAAATAAAGCCATCGGTTTCCTAGTTTGTGAAATGGGGTAATTACCTAGTGTTACTGTAGGTTTTCTACAGCAAGAACTACCTCTTTGGTTTCACGGGGTCCTGACCTGAGTCCGATTTAGGTCGGGCTAAGTGTTTCCTTTTTAGGAATTTCTTAGTAGCAGACCTGTCACCTGAAAAAGGCGACAGAGGGATATTATTAACAAATAATAATTAATAAAAATAAAAAACTTTATTTCCAATTCTACAGTTTTAAATGAGTACTACTGACTATTACATTAAGCATAGGTTGGGTAGCAGCGTCCTTCTGAGTACCATAACACCTACTGCGATCACAAACACGCATAGGCCAGGCATGGTGATTACAGCTGAACCAAACCCCCCGTACCCCCTACCCCTACCCCCTGGACCTATGCCCAGCAATGGGTAACTAAAAGTTGACATGACAATTGTAATAAAAGTATCGGCAAGTAAATCACAAGACTGCAAACAATATAGTATCTGTTAATGTGAGAACGCCTGCAAGAAAGATTGATGCAAATATTTTGTTTTGCTACTTTTCCTGATACGTAACTCATTGCAAACGTTCAGTGTTATATTTGGAACAAATCCATTATTCTTCCATCGAAGGGAAACAGTTATTAATAGTTAGCAACTATATTATTTAGAGGTAATTTCACCAAACTTATTTCGGTACTTCGTTTAAATTTATGATACGTGGAATGAAATTGACGCCTGACAGAAAAACTGACAAAAGTTGTTAAGTCTATTTGCAGGCTAAAACAAATAAACTTCGTTCACAATAAGATTAGACATATTATACACAAACGTTTTTTACAGTCCGTTCAACCGATTTTGACTAATATTGCGTTGGAGGCATGACTAATGGCAGCTGCAAAAAACAATTGTTATTGTAACCACTTTTTTGCCTCTAATGTCATCCTTAAACCTAAGGAATTGAAGTCAAAATCGGTTGAAGGGACTGTAAAAATGGTTTGTGTATATGTCTAAAGTTATTGTGAACGGAGTATAGGTATAAATGTTTGGTAACATTCAGTTTTAATCACAGCAGCTAACATGAGACTAAAAACTAATTAACTAGCTAACTGCTTACAAAATGTATACTAAGTAATATTATTAAGCTGAAGATTTTTTTTTAACACGGTATCCTACTTACTTGCTAGATCTCGTTGAAACCAATTTTCGGTGGAACTTTACATGGTAATACATCATATATATTTTTTAGTTTTATCATTCTCTTATTTTAGAAGTTACAGGGGGGGGGGGGGGACTCATTTTACCACTTTGGAAGTGTCTCGCGCGCAAACTATTCAGTTTAGAAAAAAATCCATAGGTATACCAAACGTACGGGTTTGATTTAAAACAAAAAAATAGTTTCAGTTCTAAGTATGGCGAACCCCCAAAATTCATCGTTTTTTTTTCTATTTTTGTGTGAAAATCTTAAGGCGGTTCACAGAATACACCTACTTACCAAGTTTCAACAGTATAGTTCTTACAGTTTCGTAAAAAAGTGACCGTGACATACGGATGAACAGACAGACCGACATGACGAATCTATAAGGGTTCCGATTTTTGCCATTTGGCTACGGAACCCTAAAAATAGGATTGCGTAACCAGTCGCAGTCGCGGGCAATAACTGATCTATTCTAATGTTTTAAAATGATGGTTTGTTTGTTAGTATGAAATAATCTTTGGAAGTACTTGTCCGAACACAAAAAAAAAACACACACTACTACTAATACTTGGCAACTATGTAGCTTTTAATTAAAGCCACATTAGTTGCCAAGTATTATAGGCTATATTTCATAGTAAAAAAGCGATCCGTTAAAGTTCACACCGACGAAATCGCGGGTAAAAGCTAGTCGGTTAATAAAACCAGCAGTGTAGATTGCTTTTTACACGCTTTTTATTAGCTTCACCTGTATATTTGTATGTTTGTTTGTAACCGACTTCTTTGGGCGCGATTTTGACCCACTTTAAACGGCCAGATTTCGTTCAAACTTTGTAGATTTATCGAGGACCGATGACAATACACTAATTTGATAAAATTATTCCATTTTTCAAACTAAAAAGTAAAAAATAAATAATACTAGTTTAAAAAAACTAAAAACACGCTTTTTATAGAAAACCAAACTAAAAAATAGAAAATAAATTTTAATAAATTTAAATTAAGAAAAGTGTTAAAAATTTCAATAAATATAAATTAATAATAGTGTGAATAAAAAAAATATATTTTATTTTAAAAAAAGCGTGGGGTGCTTTTTTGCTTTTTAAGATATTATCAAAATGATAATCACTCTACTCATATCTGTCAATAAAATATTTATAACTATTGACACCATGCACCCCACGCTATTTTTAAAATAAAATATTTTTTTTTATTCACACTATTTATATTTATTGAAATTTTTAACACTATTCTTAATTTAAATTTATTAAAATTTATTATCTATTTTTTAGTTTGGTTTTCTATAAAAAGCGTGTTTTTAGTTTTATTAAACTATTATTTTTATGATCAATTTCCAGACCACCAACTGTAAACAGCACAAGTTTAGTTTAGATATAAGTGGTATTATGCAACAAAATGTAACATAATATCGAGTACCGTTTCAAAGCTAACTCGCTAATAGCATGTGGCGTAAAACCACAAATTAACTAGTTCAGTATTGTTCAAAATACTGAAATTCATATTTAGTTATAAAGCGGCTATGTTCCTAATTATTTAAAACGATGAAACTAGGACGTAGTGAAAATGTTTTCAAAATATTGAATTGTTTGTGGATTTTAAAATTAGGACGACCTCCTTTCTGCTTAACGGATTATAAGCACTTTTAAACATAGTACCTAACTAGCTATGGAATTTCCCTTTTCAACCGACTTCAAAAATAAGGAGGTTTTCAATTCGTCTGTATGTTGTTTTTATTATTGTATATTTGTTACGCGATTTCTCCGGCAAATGTAAAGCGATTTTAAAAATTATTTTTTTTCATGGATAGTGTATGTCTCAGGGGTGGACCCATATACATTTTATCAAAATTGATTAAGCACTTTTTGAAAACCAAAACGACAGAAAGCAAAAAAATATACATGGATGATGTTTTAATTTTCTCCAACCTTGTGCTTTCAATCTCTGTTTTGACTGTGTTGCCGTTTCTTAATGGATTTGGATAAGGAGGTACTAAAAAGCGAAAAATAAACAGCTCTTTTACAAAAACGACAACCGCCTTCAAAATCTAAAAAATGATAAATAACTTTAGCACAGAACACACATGACTTTAGTTTCGGAAGTCGGTGGCGTGGCAATACAAAATATCAAACAGAACAAAGCCACCGACTTCCGAAACTAATGTCATGTGTGTTCTGTGCTAAAGTTATTTATCACTTTTTAGAGTTTGAAGGCGGTTGTCTTTTTTGTAAAAAAAGCCTTTTTATTTATATTTCTGTAGTCAATGGCCACTCACAAGTTTTCCAGGCAGGATAAAAATTTCGTGTAGTGGTCGATTTACAGTCTAATCGAATGCAACTGAATACCTAGGTACCAATGTTTTACTTTGAGCGACTGCCTATTTGTCCTCCACAACACAGTTATTGGGTAGCACGATTCCTCTTGGTAAGACTGGTTATCAGACTTTCGGGCTTCTAACTACCCATTACGACTGTCAAGGATCTACGAATGACAGCACAGACCAGCGATGTTATTCTGTAAAAATCTCCCTCGGTGAAATAACTGAATTGAGTTTGTGCTGGAATCACACCGATGCTATTGATTTACCTCGAGCATATCGATTTCCTTTCACTTAGATTCACCGTTAGGAGATTTTTACAGAAAAGTACTGAAGTTGGCCGTGGTGCCGTGTGGTGCTGGCCGCGAATAGCACCTACCTACCTCATTTTTACCCGTAGGTGTCGTAGAAGGCGACAGACGGATATTGACCAGAAGATGGGCAGCAGCGTCCTTCTGAGTACCATAACACGTACTGCGATCGCTAACATGCATTGGCCAAGCATGGTGATTACGGCTTAACCCTCCCTAGGGGGAGACCTATGCTCGGCAGTGAGAGTCGAAAGGTTGTCATGATGATGATGACTGCAGTTTAAACTGGTTTTAATCACTGAGACGCAGTCTTCTTGTACCTACTCGTGGGTATGTTTATTATTAGTACAAGTAAGTAGTCTAAAGTAACTCCTACACCATTACATTTAACAACACAAAACCTTTTGTAAAATTTATTATTCCATTACCTAGAAAGGTCTACTGATCAAGTTATACCCAGGATAGGTAGTGGGACCACTAAATTGATCTGAAACCGGTTTCTAATCTACTAACTGGGTTCTGTGCGTCGTTTCCTAAATTAAATTTAAACTTGTAACTATCTATTAATACTGTATGAGCAGAGGTTTAGTTAGGGCTATTAGGTTTGCTAAAGGTGTCTATGTTATAGACATTGAGTTTGGTAAAAGGTATTGGAAATCTTTGGGACTAGTTTGTGGGAAATATGTATGCATATTGGAAGGTGTTTTTTTAATGATGATACGAAGTGTGAACATTCTATTTTTAAAGAAAATATAGAATGTCTGTTTATAAATAGACTGTCTGTTATATTTATTTAAACAAGCATTCTACATTTTTGAATCATTTTCTCTTTTATAAAATTTTGTGCATTGGATACGAGCAATAATATTAAGCTTGTTGATAGTAACTTTCACGTTAAATGACATAATTTCAAAATAATACGCAGTTCAAAATCTCATATTTATTTTTCATATTCTTCTTCACTTATTGCCCGTGAGTATTCTGTTCATAACATTTTATCGAGTTTTGTTTCTTATATTACCCCTATAGGCCAAATTATAAAGTAAGTACACTACTTTTGTTTCGAGCGCAATGTTGGGATATAACCTGGCCTTTTGAAAACTTACGAAGGGACTATCTTATGAAACCAAAAGGTCGCTATTTATATAATTAGTTCAAGAATTTGCAAAGTATTAAAACCTCAAACCCTACAAACAAAGGAACTTTTATTACAAAATTTTAATTACAGCAATGGTCTTAAAATTAGGTAGGCAGTAGGTAGTGCCTAGGTTGGTTTTGTGAAGGCAAAATAAAAGCAACCAAGAAACTGGGTGGGCGGAAATTAATTTTCTCATTGGTAAAATTGTGATCTAAAATTTTCATGTTAAAATTATATAGCTTTGAGAAATGTCAGAGATGAAAAGTATTTCTGAAAATACAACTTCATCAAACCCATACGTTTTGTGTATCTATGGATAGGTTTTAGGTATCAAAAATGATATATGGATTGGTCTTCAAAAATGATATTGAGGTTTCTAATACCTATCATTTTTGTCTAAACTGAATAGTTTGCACGAGAGACACTTCCAAAGTGGTAAAATGTGTGTGTCCCCCCCCTGTAACTTCTAAAATAAGAGAATGATAAAAATAAAAAAAATATATGATATCTAGTAAGTAGTTTTTTTTTAATACGTCATATATCGTAAACTGCAATTTACTATTGAAACATCGATCAAAGTTACAACGAACTACAAGAACTTTTATATTATGTTACTTGCTGCTACGGAACCCTTTATGGGCGAGTCCGACTCGCACTTGGCTGCTTTTCTTTTTTTTTTTTTTTCTTTTTTATTTAACTTCCACCCGGACAAAATCGCGTGCAGAAGCTAGTATTAAAATAATTGATGAAACTGTTTAATGCCATTTTTGAATTGCTCAATGATATTTTAACTTTTTTGAATTGTTACATTTTGATCGTAGGTTCTTTAAAGTTTATTGAATGTCAAGAATAGTTTTAAAAGGTTCTTTTTTTAAATAAACCTGGAGCAGCTGATCTTTTATTACCAGTTCAAATTTTTGCGTAGGTAGGCATTTCATTAGATACCTCTTTCGAAGTATTTGTTGTCAGTTTTCTTTATTTGATTCTATTTTTAAATTTAGTATTCATTCATTGGTATTGAAAAATAAACGAGTTGCCGAAATGAATAAATAAATTCATTTCAAGGTAAATAGTTTGCGTCTATAGAATTGATTTTACATGATCCGTTCGTTGAAATATATTGGTCTTGTTTATAAAATGTATTATTACCTGTAGAAAATCCAGAAAACGGCCGAGATTTCCGAATCTCGGGGTTCCGAGATCCTTGCTGTTTTTTGACCCCGAAAATCCCGGGACTGTACTTGGCTAATCTTAGGATTTTCGGGATTGCCACAAACAGGTCTAGTTCGTACTGCGTAGTCCGTTGCTCCTTAACAATGACCTTGCCTAGATTATATTATTAGCATTTATTACATATCGCCAATGAAACAACCCCTTGATACGCGTACGATACGTACTACATAGGTACAGTGTATGTGAAAATTGAACATGGAAAAGAGCTGTCACTTCTTTTGGACTGTAAAACCAGGTGGAATAGTCTTTTAACAATGCTGGAGCAACTTTATATTTTAAAACCTGCATTCGATAAGCTCTTAAAGATCTCAATCATCCAAATTTTTTATTGTTAAAAAAAATTGTTAATGTGCTGACCCCAATTAAATTGACAGTAGAAGCAATCTGTCAGCGAGATGCTATTTTTTGCACGACTGATGCCGCTTTGAAATTTCTTATTTAAAACAACTGCCTAACATAAACTCAGCACTTGCCAAAAATGAAAACATTCTTAGTGGAACGTATAAAGCAACGACAAATGATGATTTAATTGGTGTGTTGAATTATTTACAAAATCCACAAAAAGATGATGAAAATCAGTTACTATCGGATTTGGAATGCCATGATTATTATTCCCAGTTCCTACACAGGCTTTAGTGAGGAAGCAAATAAAGAGGACTTATTGTTAAAAGACTTAACAGTAGAAATGACACGAAAGAAGAAGAAGGATGGTCAGGATCACAAACAGATGATGAGTTAAGGCGACAAACCTCCCAATCCCAACCCCAATTGACATTAAAGGAAAAGTTTGAACAAAAAGTCTGAAGGAATATCGTTTCACACGTAAGTACTTAGTCTGGCCATAAATACTGTTACAATTAAAAATAAGAAAGATATTACGTTTGAATTTGGAATCTGTCATTTTTATACGATTGTTCATTGAGTTTTCTAATTTTGGCGGAAATACATTGTACAATATTTTGCGATATTAAAATGGAGTGGGGTGAGAAAGAGAACCAAATCGCTGTGATTGATCCATACGCTTGATATTAGTGAAATGTTTGTGTACCGAGCTATTAATAGGTACAATGAGACCTCCTCTGTTTGTGACCGAAAAAGATCGGGCCGTCCACGTAGTGTTTTCTTACGAAAAAGGTGGTCAAAGCAGTAAGGGAAAGAATTCGAAGAAATCCTGTCCGAAAGCAAAAGATTTTATCTCGGGAGATGAAGTTAGTACCCAGAACCATGTGACGTATTTTAAAAGATGACTTAGGACTTGCAGCCAATAAGAGACGCACTGGTCATTTTTTAACTGATAATTTAAAAAAGGCTAGGGTGGTAAAATCGAAACCACTACTGAAGCGGTACGCAAAGGGAGGTAACAGAAATTTTTCCTTATTTATACTCAAAGCTCTAAGGAAGCTTCCCAATTAGTCGACAGAGTGCAACGTGGGCATTATGCGACTTCAGTGATGGTTTGCTGGGGTGTTTGCTATGAAGGAGTGACTGAGCCATATTTTTGTGAAAAAGGTATCAAAACATCGGCACAAGTGTTTCAAGATACCATTCTTGAGAAGGTAGTTAACCCCTTAACAACACCATGTTCAATAACCAAATACGGTCCTTCCAACAAGACGGCGCCGGGTCATAAAGCTCGGTCCACGCAGTCTTGGTTGGAAGTGAACGTTTCGGACTTCATCAAAGCTGAAGACTGGCCGTCGCGTCGTCTAGTCCCGATCTTAATCCGCTGGATTATGATTTATGATCAGTTTTAGAGAGTACGGCTTGCTCTAAACGCCATGATAATTTGGAGTCCCTATAACAATCCATACGATTGGCAGCATCGATCACTAATAATAGAACTAGATACACAATCAGCGACAAAAAGTGGCCTCACCAAATGAGCACCCAAATGAACATTTAGGTGCGCTTTTAATCTATTCGCATTCGAACGCCCAGACTGTTTACATGTCTCAGTGCTCGTTGAAAAATTGTAAAAATCACACATCTAGGACGCTAAAAAGGATGAAGTTTCATATTTTCGGTGGGTATTAATATTATCAATATATTGTAGTTGTCATTGTTTTGTAATAACTGATATTTAGTCAAGAAATAATCGTAAAAACATTTAAATCGTAATAACCAGCAGATATTAACCATCTCAATTGTAAAGACTCCGTAAACGTATTAATAATATACGCAATCATGCCTACTTAAATTGTTTGGTTCATGTGCGTTGACTCTGTTCCATTGTTGGAGACGCTGCGCTGTTGTTTCTACTTTTATTTATTTTTTTATTAATAAAGGATGATTGTTTGTTTTGTTCAATAAGACTTATTTACTGTTTTTTTTAGATATTATAGTCATTATATTACAGATTTCATCAAAACTTTTAATCTTATTTTTGTTTACATAATGAATGTAATATAATCAAGAATGTCAGATTAATTATGTGTTTTTTAGCTTTTCTCGAGATTCAGTGAGATGTGGAGAATGAATGAATATGAGTTCTTGCACGTCAAAGATCCGAAAAATTAGAAAGAAGAAAAAAAAGTCGTTTCCTTCTTGGTAACGAAAAATAAGTTCTACGTCAAACAATTTGTTAACAATTTTTATCATAAGTTAAAGTAAATAATTATGACTGTTTATATTAATTTTATTAATAAATAAAATATTGTCGTGCCCTATCCGAAAACATATTAACATTTAGGTAAATTATAATCATTACATATAATATACCTCATAGAATCAAACAGAATAAAAATGCTATTATGCACTATTCTGTCATCTGTGTATTACATTAAGTTTATAAAACAGATAATTAATAGTACATTGTAAAATAAAATATTAGACAGTTCGACTCCACACTCATTTCTTGTTCTAGCGGCGAGCCCCGGTCATAAAATTTAATTGCTTTTTTTTTTGACACTTTGTAATTCTGACTTTAAAACATGCCTTTAAGTTTGAATTTGTTTTGATGTATGTTGACGGTCGCAAAAAATGTTGCTATTTGTAAATAGCTTTGTGAATACAACTTTAAGTATGGTATAGTTAAGGTTTAATTTACATTAATGGAGATTTACTTCTATTAGAATTACCTAAACACAATCGGAGACAGTTGAAGTGAACTTTTGTATGGGATTGTGTATCTAGTTCTTTATTTTATTAGTGATCGATGATTGGCAGTGAAGAATTTACCCATGGAAAGGTGCGTGCTTCTATTGATAACTGGCCTCAACGTTTAAAGGACTGTATTGCAGTCAATGGGGACCACTTCGAATAAGCTTTTTATGTTTTAAATTGTTTTATATTTATGTATTTAATTTTAAACTAACACACTGTAAAAGAAATAAATATTATTTGCAATAATTTTTTTTTCTTCGTGACAATATTTATGGCAAGACATACACAAAACAACATATTTTTTTGTTAATCAATAATTATTTGAAGGTTATTCAAAATAGATAATAATTATCATTGTCACGAAGTGACGTACCGGGAAATTGTTGTCAATAGTTTTCTTTTCTAATAGCCTAAAGGAGATTGCCCGAACCCCGTACCACAATGCGTCACAGGTACATTAACGCCAAAAATAATGTTTTATTTATGTGTACAGTGTACTGATTTTTGAATCAAAAAAAGGATATTAACCTTTTGGAACTTTCCTTAAAAAGAAGATGAGCACTCGGACCCCACGACCCGAGGGTTTCAACCCCAAACGGCTCGAAAATAAAATTATCACCAAGGATACTATACTTTAGCCGTTTGAGGTTTTCTGCAGTCGCAGCAGCAGCACCAGCATAGCACGCTGAGCTAGGAAGATGGGATGGCGCAAGAGTATCGACGCACGTAGCGTCCTACACTAAAGGCCTACCCAACTTCCACGGAAATAATGACATGCCGTCCGGTCTCTTGCCATCGTCGCGTGCCAAGCCGTTGGGTTCCAAAACTGCTGGAACGCCGACGGCGACGAGAGCATGACGAATGATGTCATTAATATTAGCGTGCCGCGCTATGCGACCCGCACTCCGGCTACACGACAGGCCGTGGTGTCCGAGGCAGTTGACAGCTTTTATTGACTAATTTAACAAGCAGGCTAAGTTCGGCAGGGCTAAGTTCGGCAGGGCTAAGTTCGGCAGGGATATGTTCGGCAGGGCTAAGTTCGGCAGGGCTAAGTTCGGCAAGGCTCAAGTTCGGCAGGGCTCAAGTTCGGCAGGGCTCAAGTTCGGCAGAGCTCAAGTTCGGCAGGGCTCAAGTTCAGCAGGGCTAAGTTCGGCAGATTACAAGTTCGGCAGGGCTCAGGGCTAAGTACGGCAGGGCTCAAGTTCGGCAGGGCTAAAGCTCGGCAGGTCTCAAGTTCAGCAGGGCTAAGTTCGGCAGGGCTAAGTTCGGCAGGGCTAAGTTCGGCAGGGGCTAAGTTCGTCAGGGCTAAGTTCGGCAGGGTACAAGTTCGGCAGGGCTAAGTTCGGCAGGGCTAAGTTCGGCAGGGTACAAGTTCGGCAGGGCTAAGTTCGGCAGGGCTAAGTTCGGCAGGGACTAAGTTCGGCAGGGGCTAAGTTCGGCAGGGCTAAGTTCAGCAGGGCTAAGTTCAGCAGGGCTAAGTTCGGCAGGGCTATGTTCGGCAGGGGCTAAGTTCGGCAGGGGCTAAGTTCGGCAGGGCTAAGTTCAGCAGGGCTAAGTTCGGCAGGGCTATGTTCGGCAGGGCACAAGTACGGCAGGGCTCGAGTTCGGCAGGGCTCAAGTACGGCAGGGCTCGAGTTCGGCAGGGCTCAAGTTCGGCAGGGCTCAAGTTCGGCAGAGCTCAAGTTTGGCAGGGCTAAGTTCGGCAGGGTACAAGTTCGGCAGGGCTAAGTTCGTCAGGGCTAAGTTCGGCACGGCTAAGTTCGGCAGGGCCAAGTTCGGCAGGGCCAAGTTCGGCAGGGCTAAGTTCGTCAGGGCTAAGTTCGTCAGGGCTAAGTTCGTCAGGGCTAAGTTCGGCATGGCTAAGTTCGGCAGGGCTAAGTTCGTCAGGGCTAAGTTCGGCAGGGCTAAGATCGGCAGGGCTAAGTTCGTCAGGGCTAAGTTCGGCAGGGCTAAGTTCGTCAGGGCTAAGTTCGGCATGGCTAAATTCGTCAGGGCTAAGTTTGGCAGGGCTAAGTTCGTCAGGGCTAAGTTCGGCAGGGCTAAGTTCGGCATTGCTAAGTTCGGCATCCTTGTTCCAATACGAAATTTGGGTTTGCATCACTGTCATCAAACTGGTTAAAATCTGAATGTCTTCCTTTCAGATCAAATTACGAACAGTTTCTTCTAAATCTATCATGTTGATATTGTCTTTTTTAATGTTGATCCCAGAGGTTTAACTATCTGAAAACATAACAAAAGTGCGCACGGCATGTGTTGTTGCCAAGTACCTCCAGAAGGCGTTAGTTATATTTATGTTCTAGTAATTTAAGTATGCTAACGTAGTTTAAGGCAATACTAGCGAAATTATGGGTATTTTGCCTGAATTAAAGATTAATAATTATATAAATAAAATCATAATAACGTATACACCGTCTTAACGACAACGAGACGTTAAGTAAAAAATACATAAACACTACGCAGGCGTCTTTCAACTGCAGTGTAGCGGGCAACGTATGCACCTTACACGCTCTTGCACCTTACTGCGGGGTAACGCATGGGTCCGAGGGAAGGTACTGTAGGGGGCAAGGGCGTAGCGCGCGCGGCAGTCAAAATATGAGCCAAAGAAGGTATAGCAACGTCTGTCAGACGTCACTACGGCAGTTAAAGGTTAATTCCATAAAAATAAACGTGCTCCACATAACCTTTGTTGTATATTTTCTCTCTGCTCACGCACCAACTGGACTACTACTACTGGACTTACTACTTTTCTGTTATTTTTTTATAATCGAATCGATATCAATAAAGTAGGTACTCCTAACCGGCTCCTAAGTTCATCATCTCTTTGTATAAATTGTTGACGCTGATGAATATTGTTTCCAGTAATTAAAATAATCAAACAAACAAACAGGTTTAATTTCGCATTCGCATGCTACCAATTGTTATTATTACGTATAATCGTATTTATCAGGCACTTTTTTTGAAAAAGTGGCAACACTTTAGCGACTCACACATAGATAAAAAAGTGGCGACAGTTGTCTATTTTAAATGCGTTATTTACCTTCTTTACTTGATCAGAGGGTTCGAAAAACCGTGCCTAAATCGAATAGAATCTACGAATTGAGCTATCTAGCTATTTACTTTTAGATCTTCAACTGTTTATTAAACCAGTCACTTTGCTGTGCTGGACTGAAACCACGGTTGCAATACGGCCACACCCTGTTATACCAACCAATTATTACGAGAGTCATTTTTCAAGTACATTTTATTCTTCGAATTACATTTAAAGGGAAAGTCCTGTAATTATAAAAATCTTATTGCAATTGCTTTTTAAATGCGACAGTCATTCTCAAAAATTTGTACAAAATGCAGGTTTTGAGCACTGACTTATTATTACTACGTAGTAATATTAGTTCAATGGTTTAGAGCACAAAGTAAGTACTTAGGTAGTTATTTCGTAGTATTTTGAGACGTTTTTTAATAAATTGAAATTGCGATTAAAATACAAAACGTTCTTCAAAATTCGAGAATGACCTCTCTGAAATTAATAATCCTCTCGCCCATTTTGTCAGTCCCATCCACGAAGTAAATATACTTACTTCATGCTCCCATCCCACCTCAAAATCATCATAAGTAGGTACCATCCGTATCACTACTACTTATAAACTGAAATAAAAGACTTACTCACACAACCATCATCATCGCAATGATCACTACATATCTATACTAATATTATAAAGCTAAAGAGTTTGTTTGTTTGGTTGAACGCGCTAATCTCAGGATCTACTGGTTCGAATTGAAAAATTATTTTTGTGTTGGATAGTCCCTTTATCGAGGAAGGCTATAGGCCCATGTGAAGCCGGGTCGGGTTGCTAGTGATAAGTTAAAATCTCCTGCCGCTTATGTCAGAAACTACTGTACGGATAGTAAAAAATGATTTGCTGTTCATTAGTCTCGCTAAAATTCAAGAACGGCTGGACCGATTTGTCTAATTCTGGTCTTGCAATATTTATGGAAGTCCAGGGAAGGTTTAAATGGTAAGATTTTTTTAAAGTTCGCGGAAATATAGGGTTTGTATAGGGACAGGACAAACGTCTGTCGGGTCAGCATAATTATGGTTTTCACCAATATAAAGAATAATTATCTATGAAGGTTTATTAGCTATAATTTATCAGTGCTACCCTTTCGAAACCGGGATAGGTTGCTAGTTTATTCAAAATGATGTAGGATTTCATGTCTCCAATTTCATTGTTTTATTATAAAGTTACAGTTACAATACAGAACTCTATAATGGGGTTGACGTTTCCTTGTGGATACAAACCCAAAATTAATAAAGAATAAAAAAAAATACAGAACTCCGGTTTGTTTGTCCCTTGGGGTCGATCCTACATAAACAGAGTTACTTGTAACATATCCTATGAGGGTTTATTCCCATAGAAATCGTTACTATTGATCATTTACAGCCGCGATATTTAATCTGATCGAAGGGAATAGAAAACAAACAAGTGACGTTTTCTTTTGTATAGTAGATGCTTTGTTTGTTTTAACTTTTTTATTTGGCCTGAATTTGTGTAAAAGTAATTTTTATGTAGAAGATGATGGAATTACAAATGTAGGCATCTTGGGTTTCTAGAAATCGGAGGTTTATGTAAAGGGGCCGAAAGGTGAAAGTTTTTTTATAATTTCTTTTACGTTTTAATTTAACAGAATAAAAACATAAAAATGCTATGTTATTTTAATATCACGATATTTAAAAAAGATCCCATAGGCAGGTAAATAATTTCACTATTGTGTATTTTCAATTTCAGATTCCACGTAAAACTCAAGAGAAAACACTACTTACAACCAAAGGAGAATAAAATCGAATACAAAATAGTCTTATTGTTGTAGACATTTTCATCCAGGGATGCCTTCATTTGTATATAAAACATCGACGTTACAAGATAATATAAAGGTTTTTACAGATTTCCCAGGAGATACGGGCCTACACATTTACATAAACTTGTATGGTAGAAATAGAATTGCTTACATGTGAACGAACTTGGGGTGTCTGTCACAACTATTAATACGCGAGTACGACTATTGAAATATGAGAAAATAAAATATGTTTCAAGTTGAAACCAAATTTAAAAAGAGAAATTGAGTTTTTCAACTGATACAAAATCCGTTTTAAATAAAAATATTTACCTTTATTTAGCAAATAGTTGCATATTAAAGTTAAATATTTGTGCAGTATTTTTGTATTAAAATGGAGAAATACAACAAAGAACTGCGAGACTGAACTTTGACCTTTCATGATCTACAAAAGTAGCGTAGTCTTATTATTGTCAATAAATAATTAAATTTATAAATATTTTAGACAGTATCATCATCTGTCGAGCCTTTTCCTAATTATGTTAGGGTTGGCTTCCAGCCTAACCGGTTGCATCTGAATTCCAGTATTTTACACGGAGCCACTGCCTATCTGACCTCCACAACCAAGTTATCGCAACTGACTTGTTGTCAGACATTCTGGCTTCTGACTATCATAATAAAGACTGTCAAAAATCTTTGAATGACAACTGGAACCAACGGTTTTAATACGTGCTTTCCGAGCAAAGAGTCTTTGTTTCCGAGGCACGGCGGGGTCTCGGTATGATATGGAAGGTCACCCATAGGTACTATGGCGGACTTCTCCGCCTGCTCAGTTAAAAAAAAAATCCCTTGGCGCCTGCGAAGTCCACGGGGCGGGGCTAGAGAGCGCTTCCATCTTTTGAGTGCAAGCAAAAATGAACTTAGTGGTGGTCAGGCGGGTGTGTCCACGATAGTACCTACACGGGGTCGCGGCAAGCGTGCTAAAAATAATCCGAACGAATTTCAATCACGGCGGTAAAACGGCGCTCAATGGTGATTAACCATTTATGCAGAAGATATTATAGTGCAAAAGTGTGTGCGTCCCTCAATCATTCACCATTCTTCTCCATACAAAACTACCTTTTGGATTGGGCAACTAGAATCAATTTTTTCTCATTTGATGTTTAAAATGTTCTTTTTTATTTATTAGTTCCGCCAAACAATTGTTTACACATACAAACAGTGACAAAAATTTTGATGTTTAAAATACATTAACAATGCAACAATTAATTAAAGGCAAACACCACCACATTCACAATTCAAATAATCAAAAAGAAAAGCCAGCTTACAAAGTAATAAGCGCTAATTATTTACAATTAATAACAATTACATGACTATAAAATATGAGATTGATAAAAAAATACAAAATTGTCAATATTGACAAAATTGATAAAAAAATATATAATGGTCTAACTGAAATAAATGATTTGACTTTGACTTTGACTTTGAGAGATCAGGCGCAGGACCAATGGTTTTACGTACATTCCGAGGCACGAGGGTGTTAGACCGCCAACTTACAAACTCTGGGCTGAGTGAACGCCATGTAGGTCACCGGTGACCGACCTTAGTGGAGGTTTTACCTTCAACATTTTTGGCCCGGCAGTGAATGACTTAATAGACAAACCCAAAAACACTTTGCCTGACCTGGGAATGGAACCAAGGACCGCAAACGCAGACAATGAATTGAGGTGATGTCTTTAGCATGGAGTGAGATGGCACCTCACCCCAAGCACACTTCACCAAAATTCACCGAGGGATATTTTTACAGAATAGACCAGCAGTTCTCTCGAAAAAAATAAAATACATGCCATTATACGAACGGAGAAAGTATCGGAGTAACGTGATTTTCGATCCTTTCCGTTCCGTTTGGTGTTGAAACCCTCTGGTCGTGGGGTCCGAGTGCTCATCTTCTTTTTAAGGAAATTTCGAAAAGGTTCATTGACACTTCCCGTGATCCAAGGGCTGGTTTTTACCTCGGACAGAGGTTAAGCATTGCCATCCAACGTGGCAATGCCGCCAGTCTCTTGGGCATATTCCCAGTTGACGGTGATGTGGGAGAAGAATTTTTTGATGCCCTATTGTTTTAGTTTTTTTTAGTTTGATAGTTATTTTAATACAAGATTTAAGTGTAAATTGAATAAAAGTTACATTGACGAAAAAAATAAAGCTTTGAAAGCCATTAAAGGTAATATTGTTTCTTTCTTTCAAACTTGAGCGCAGATATTACTTTAGTTTTCTCTCGAAAATACAATAATTGCTACAAATCCCCCTCCAGCAAAACGAAAATACACACCCAGTTACTAGGGTAGCAGACAGTCGCAATAGCTTGTGCCATCTGCTAACATCGTAAATAAAACGGTTTTATCATGTGGAGCTGTGGAGCCAAAGAACTATAGACAGCCTTTAGAGATATACCTACTCCAGCAGATTACACAGAAAAAAATATAAAATGGAAGCGAGTATAAACTTTTGGGAAATAAATGGATTGAATAATGGATTATTTGTCTCCTTATCGTAGCAGTAAGTGACGGAAAAAACGGTCAAGTGTGAGTTGGTCTCGCACAGAAGGGTTCCCGTACTACGGTACAATATTATGATTGATAAAAAAGTTGCGAAAAAACACGCTTAATGTACTATGATGAGGACCCCTTTAAATTTTTAATTAATTTTTATTTTTATTACTCTTTGTTATAGCGGCCATAGTAATACACACTCTATGAAAATTTGAAGTGTCTTCGTATTACGGTTCAAAAGATAGGTACAGCCCTGTGATGGACATATGGACACACAGACAACCGAGTCTTAGTAATATGGTCCTATTTGACTCTCTTTGGGTACGGAATGCTGAAAAACTTTGAGAATTATTCAAAAACAGTACATACGTTTACCCGTAGCTGATGCGGTTTTTCATTGGCACGAAAGGAAAACTCAACGATTAAGTTCGTACCTGTGCAGAAAATGTCCAATTTATGCCACTTATAATCAGCTAAATGACGTGTAAATTTCTTATATTGTAACAGTTAGTAGCTAAACCTTTAATTTTTTTGAACAGTGACCAACGTAGATTTTGTTACCGAAGAGTTAGTCAGTTACGTAATTTTTCATAACATTTGTTTTTGTACATTCGTTTTAGCGTTTAATTCCGTATTATTCGTATTCCGTACTAACCGTGAGACAGCTTTTTGTGCTTCAGACCATTTTGTACAAGCATACCTCAATTTCATTTAAACCCATCGAAAAAAGGAGAAAAGACCTTATCTGTGAAATTGAGCACCACAGAACATCTTTTGCTAGTAAAAGTCTTTATGTAAATGCCTCTCGTTTATATAATAAAATAAATAAAATAACATATATTTACCCTCTTACTAGAAAAAAATGTAAGAAAACTGTTCAGGAATGGCTATTGCAACTAGATTACTCAAAGACTGAAAATTTACTAAAGGTAACTAGTTGACAATTTCTCTCGCTATGTTCTCTCATACAGCAAACTCACAGACCACACAATTCCTTTCTCTTTTTTAAACACACCCCCAACACCACAAAGTCACACACAACATACAGCCTCATACTCACACCTACACACAGCCCCACACACACACCTTCACACACCACAGCCCCACACACACCTCCACACACCACACACCACACAGCCCCACACACAACTCCACACATCATACAGCCCCACACACCACACAACCACACAGCCCCACACACCACACAGCTCCACATGCCACACAGCCCCACATACCACACAGCCCCACACACATCTCCACATCAGCATAGTCCCCAAACACACCACACACCCTCAAACAAGTTATAGGTCTCATGTTAAATTTAGATTTCTTTTAACTTTTATTTTGCCCTAAAACAAGTGATTATTGTATTACTCCTGTCACAGTATTCTGTTTATAATAGTTAAATGCATCAAATTGCGCTACTTTTGTGGAAGGCGCTGGTACTTGTGATACAATGTTTACATTAGTACAGGTACCATCGTTCATTATCTATGTAATGCTCGAAGTATTGTTTACCAAAATTCAGTGACAATGTTGTAATTTTACTTGTGAATAAATATTATTATTATTATTATTATTATTATTATTATTATTCATCTTGAATAACAACCACTGTTTGTAAATCTGCGTTTTCTTTCAGCACGTTCAGGAGCTGCTATATAAATTGGCCACCAACACAATAAAATGGTTTAGACAGTCGCACTTTACTCTGATTGGTTGTTTCGAATTTTGGAACAATAGAGCAAACTCACTATTTCTCGCAGGTTAAAAAAAATCAAAAAAGTTCACTTAAAGTACTGTTACCTTTGTAAACATATTGGAATGAAGTGAATTTAGATAGCATGATATTACGCTCACATATCAATATTAGAAAAAAAAAATAATTTAATTAGGTTTGACTGAGCTGACTGTAACTAATTCAAGTTGTTGCACTTTAAATTTATTTATTTAAAAAGTGGTATACGTTCGGAATAGAGAAAAAATTAGCTAAAAAAAATACCCAGTGTTATTAGTTTTTGGTATTAGAATGGAATAAATCGCGATTTCAGACTAACATGAATTATAAGTCCAGGTTTCCTCACGATGTTATCCTTCACCGATGTCAATACATATATTTTTTTTAATCTTTATTATTTTAAGAAACTTTTGAACACAGTTCATGCCAGTCCCATCTTATCCTAATCTTAAGTTAACTTACAAACAACTAAAAATAAACATAAACAGTGCTTTTAATATTAACTAATGTAAATATCATTTTAGCTTCACGGGACATAGGTCGAGCCCGAAAATTATGAAAATAGCCTAAGTCTAACCTATTTATATTTAATTCTCTAATTATTATATTTCTCTCATATTCGTTCCTGGCGCATTCCACAAAGAGATGTTGCACATCTTCTCTTTTACCACAATACTCGCAATTGGGCGAGTTCACTTTTTTCATAAGAAAGACAAAAGCTCTCGATGTCAATGATGTCTAAGATAAAGAAAGTACCGTACATATCAATTTAAAAAGTCACATTGGTTCGAACCTACAGCCTCAAGCAACATGATAATCCATACAAATATTATAAATGCGAACATGAGATGGTTTGTTTGTTAGGTACGCTTTCACGGCTAAAATACTAAGCCTATTCTCATGAAATTTGGTACAGACTTGAACCGCAAGAAAAGATGCAGGCTACTTTTAATCCTCTTTAATAGACATTCACGCTGACGAAGTCGCGGGCAATAGTTTAGTAATAAACCTTAGTCAATCTTTCTCCTTCTACACCTACAATATCGCCTTAATTCAATATGTTTCAACTCCACTAAAACCTTCGAAATTAATCAAAAGCTTAATTAATTTCTAATTTTAATAACACTAGCCGTTATATTAGAATGGTAGTTAGAAACCGAAGCTCATTGACTGTAAAATCCTTTGTTTACGCTAGCGACATCTGGCAACGGGAACGAACAATTGCCACTAAGCAGTTATGCGCGAGAATTGGATACCTCTGTTATTGATATTGTTAGTAAATGTGTCTTTTGATACTGGTAAAATCAAATAATATGTTAGAGGCGTTCTCAGACTCTTGCTTGGAGTATCTCCAGATAACGGGTTTGTATGTGAATGTTGTCTGATATCCAGGCTTTAGTTAATATAGTATTTATGTTTACTCATTTTAGACATGACTGATTAAGCTTTACTAATGTATAAACACTCTTAAAGTGCTATTCATACAGAGGTGGTGGAGGGGCAGTCAGTCCTATTTTTTTTTTGTTTAGCCTGTTTTATTGTATCCCATGTCTGGGCCTCAACTTTCTCCTTCAAACCTTCTCGATCTTGTGCGATCTCTGCCCACGTTTGCCCCACAAATATGGTCAGATCGTCACACCACTTTCGCCGCGGTCAACCTTGGTGGCGATGTCCGCCTTCAGGTGTATAATGAGTAACCATCTTTGCCCATCTCTCCGGATGAATTCGCTCAAAGTGGTCCCACTTCAGCCTAGCTGTTTTTCGGTTACTTCTATTAATTCAAAACCTTCAAAATTTAGTCATGATTTCATCTTAGCGATAATCAATGTCAAAATAGAGGCATTTTCGACAGACTAAGACTGAGATTTGCAAGCAAACGTTTCTAAAAATTAGTAAAAATTGCCCACAGTATCAGATGTCAGTGTGACTATAATCTAACATTTATCAGATCAGTACAGTTATGTCAAGCTGACAAGTGACAAGCTTCAAGCATCTCTGTTTTTTTTTTGTTATAGCAATAGTTTTCCTCTTATCTTTAGCTCATCAAAACTTCGTAGTATAAATAAAAATAAATAAAATAACGGGTCTGTGATTCAGATTGTGTGATTTTAGATCATGAAATACCACTCATACATTGGATTGCGAATTGGATAAAGTAAGTAAGTAAACCCACCGGTGGTTACCCGTGACCTTGACGATATCGTGGGTCCATCTGGTGAGAAATCGGTCGAGAAACATTCTTTCCCATCAGTTATCGGTTCTTCGAGCGATGTTGCCTGCCTGATTTGCCTTTCATAAGAGGAATAATACTGTAGTATTATTAACCTTTCGAATGGCTTATGTTACACAGTCCGACATAAGCAGCGGAGGTTTGACCATCAACACTTTCGCCCGACAGTCGTTGAGTTAACTTGGTACTGTTTGTTTCCTTTATTTCGTAAATAAAGGCACATCTCCATACGGGAAAATATTAAGTATGCGTAGTTGGATGAAACAATAAAGTTTGCTTTAGCGGAAGGTTCCTTTATTAACCGTACGGGATTATCCTGGGCCATTGTGTAGGCACCATTAACCATGGTGTAGCATCCCATTGTCCTTACAATGTTATCTATATGAAGGAGTGGCTTGATTTATTATAGTAGTTATGTGGGTGAAGTAGGGCAATGTATGTATGTGTTGTTCTAAGTTTGATACCCCTCGTATCAATCTTTGAACTCTTTAACGTTGAAAATAAGGCGGAACCAATTGTGTGCTTTCTTCAATATTATATTTTAAAAAGTCGTCAAATTGAATTTATTCAATCATGGACTGAGATCCAAAACACCAAACTACCTACATCACTTCAAGAATGGCTTTAACTTAAGCCGTGTAGTGCTTGCACCAATAGCACCACTCCATTTCTACCCGTGGGTGTCGTAGAAGACGACAGAGGGATACTGACCAGAGGATGGGTAGCAGCGTCCTTCTGACTACCATAACACCTACTGCGACAGCCAACATGCAGCGGCCAAGCATGGCGATTAAGGCTGAACCTCCCTTGGGGGTACTTATGTCCAGCAGGTCAGAATTTTATTGGCGTATGGAAAGTGTACTTAGATATAAAAAAAAAACAAGCAAGTACGAATGCAGACTTTATGTTAAGAAAGTTTTAAGCTGACTGACTCTGACAATTCAAATGGTTTAATTGAAATAAATAATTTTGAGTTTGAGTTTTGAGTTTTCATAGACGTATTTCTTAATCTATCCTCAAAATATCAGCCATGCTAAAAATACCCTCCTCTCTGTTCCCCGATACATTTAATCTGGTTATCTTCAAGGCACGAGTCAATCGGTTCACCCTAGGCAAGCGTGCTCCGACTTAGGCCGCATCATCACTAAAGATCAGGTGAGTTCCGGTGAAATCCAAGCTTAGAATTTAAAAATAAATGACGTACCTAATCTCGGACTATTAGTGATCTATTAGTTAGTTGTGTTATTTATGAACGTTTTATTGGAATATTAAAAGCACAAGACATGTGTGTTTTCTTTGTCTGATCTGAGGCAGTCGTAGGTATGCGGGATTTCAAAAACTCTCAATAAATTATCGAAATTGGCATCATATTGGGTAAATAGCAAGAGAGTCTGTCACTGTTATAATACACTGTAATCTTGCATTTTCAAAGAGAAACTATACAGATAGAGATTTTATTTATCCAGTATGGAGAGATTCTGAACTAAAGATAATTGAAAATTGTGAAATGCATTACAAGTTCACAAAAGAGTTGTTGTTAAAAAGAATCACTATGTATTCTTCAAGCGACAGAACTCCTGTCGGGTTGTAACTCATGTCTACATATTTTCCTGTGATAACAAAACGTATTTAGATTTACCTAGTCGAACTCCGTTTCTACCTGTCACACGTTATCCGTGGGTAGAAGTCAGATCACACTACGATTCCGAAATGCTTTTAGTAATGAGTAAACTTTGTGATGATGATGATGATGATGTAAAAATTAAAGGTGTAGGTGTAGTAGTGAGTATTTAAGCTATCTTGCCTAGTCTGCTGTCACATCTAGTAACACATCTGTACCTCTATCTGTGTTTACTTGATTGGTTGGTGATAGATAATTTTTGTGAGCCTACATATTTTTCTATTTTATTATTTAACTTTTAAGTAGTCAGAAGCCAAAAAGTCTGACAACCAGTCTTACTAAGGGGTATCGTGTAACTCAGTAACTAGGTTGTGGAGGTCCGATAGGCAGTCGCTCCATGTAAAACACTGATAATCAGCTGCATTCGGTTAGACTGGAAGCTAACCCCAACACAGTTGGGAAAAGTCTAGGAAAAGTCTAGATGATGACGATTATGTATTTTTTTATACACTCTCTGTACGTTGATAATAGCCAACCTGTTAATCTAGTTTCTAAGTACCTAAATGAATTATTGTAAATTATTTATGAGAAAATAAAATTCTTAAACCATATTTTTAAGATTCTATCTATAAACTTTCAAACAAAGGTTTTTAATATTTACAACTTCTAGAGTGAAGAGCCTTTCCTGAAAGTACCACTACACCTTCCTTTACCGCCAAGCCGCATTAGTTCATTTTTATAATTCAAAAATTCAGATCCCGGGCATCTACTCACCAATTCCATAAGGAAAACCCCACTATCATAACTTTCAGTACTTGTAGGTATATACCTATTTTGTGAGTTTACACTTAGATTCACGTGAACGAAACCATAGGCATAGCTTAAAGTTGTTATTATTATCCTACTACAGAATATTATAAATCCGAAAGTTTGTCACTCTTTCACGATTATACGGCTGAACGGAATTAAGTGAAATTTGACACGCATATAGACATAGTAACTCTATCATAAGATAGGATTATTTTATCTCGATTTTGTTGTCTCGTGGGACTTTGGTTTAATTTTGAAATCTATATGCAGACAAAGTCGCAGAAATAGGTAAACTAGTTGTTTTTAATGTACTGAGGCCAGTATATCAAGTTACAACAATCTGTCAAATTTGATTGATAAATTTTTAACTTTGTTACTAAACAATAAGGTTCATATTTAATTAGGAAAATTTGACAATTTGGTATGACTTGATGTGCTGGCGTCTACACAACGTGGTACAAAACAAGAGATAACTGCATATCATTTTCGGAGGCGTCGAGCCAATATCAATAAAATCAAATGCCCTTGAACTTAAGAATGAAGGTTTTTCTCCATGTAAGAAGCAGACCTAATAACAATAAC
This sequence comes from Charanyca ferruginea, assembly GCA_947361185.1. Taxonomy (NCBI): domain Eukaryota; kingdom Metazoa; phylum Arthropoda; class Insecta; order Lepidoptera; family Noctuidae; genus Charanyca; species Charanyca ferruginea. Next base: position 6,751,157 of record OX376062.1, read on the forward strand.
GTTGAGTTGTTTTTTATTTACTAGTAGTAAACTGATCTAAACCAATGTAAAAGTGTGAGAAGATTTTGACGTGAAAACTTTTTAGGGGCCAAACTACCACCACCACCACCACCACCACCACCACCACCACCACCACCACTAGTTTGCTTTACCGATATGCCATTAGCTCGTTACAGAAATCTCAATCACATCAGCTTAAAAAATTACAGCTTTAAATTGAATGCATTTATTGTAGTGACATCTAGCGGCGGGTGGTGGTTGGCTTATTCAAATGTAAACTACCAACTAAAAACACGGTTATTTCATTAAATTTCATTTCTGACAGCAGTCTCCATGACTGTCGATTTTGTTTATGGAAGGTGGTAATAGGTTTTAGTTGGTCAACAATTACTGATAAAGTACCTTAAACTGCAAAAAAACATATGGTAGGTACCAAAAACTACTTTACTCTTATAAAGTTTGATAAATAATACCAGGCTATTGTTATTCCACTGCATGATAAAAGCCTCTTCTTATTTAATAGAATCATTTATTTATGAGTAAGATAAAAAGGCATATTTAAAAAAATATTATATTATATCCTTCATAGGGGTACAAGCTTAGTCTGCACTTAATTCTATCAAAATCGTAAAGGCAGGACATGTTTTTCCTTCACCGATATCAGTAATGTCTAAAATAAACAGAAATTGCTTATCCACGCGTCATGTTCGTGAACGGGCGCTGTCAGTAGAGATTGGTCAACTCTTAGCTTTTATATTGATTCTTTTTTTAATGCATTGTATTGGTCTTTACCTGCATTGTTTTCACATATAGAAGCAACGTGAATAATGTAATCAGTATTTTGTAAAAACTTGATTTAAAAGAGTGTCCGTGGAGTTTCTTGCTCATCCTTCTCCATAGAGACCTACGCTACGTTTTGGAACGAGCAACTAGCTTCATTTTTCTGACTAACTGACTCTTTGACAATTCAAAAGTGCCTGTAATGGTTTAATTGAAATAAATGCTTTGACTTTGACTTTGAATTACAGAATTAATTGAAAAAGTTTGCACGTTCTTTCCCGGTATTGAACCCGCAGGGTTATGCACGAGAAGCGGGTTGGCCCCCCTAACATTTAAAGTTGACTTCTTTCAATGTATTATTGAGAAAAGTAACAACTACCCTGCTTTAATCAGTCCAACACAATGTACTAAAAATTGCCTAAAAACCGTGTTTATAACCATGGAACGAAATTTACCTACAAAAATATAACTTCTTTCAGTTTCACGCGTGACGTGTGTTTTAATATCACACCCTGTATATTTATAGGTCCTATAAATTGCAGACACTTAACACACTTTCCCTCTAAAAGAGGCATGTATTTCGGAACATTCTCCGGAGGTCATAAAAATGTTTAGCTAGGTACTAAAATATGCTTTTAATAATGGTCCTACGGTACGGCTATTAATCCTGGTCCTTCGGGACCAGATGAAAAAAATTACACGATGTAATCATAACGATTTATGGTAATATATGTCTCGGTTACATTTATTATATTCTAAGATGAATTTGATTACACAAAGGGAGGTTTTAGCCCGGCTCTGAAATGTAGGCTACAAAAATATAATTACGAATTTAGGCGTATTTATTCATCATTTAAATGTCTGAGGATCTACCCCTTTGATGAAGCTATGTAAATAGTGTTTCAATTTGTAAAGAGCTATTGTGTTCTATTAATAAATTAATTAGCTATTCAGCTATGGATTTTATAGACGGAAGGGTAGGAGTTGGATTTGTTTGGCCTATTTATAATTCCTGATCAAACGGGTCACATAAGCTCTTGCGGTAGATAACGAGACGATTAAGTATGGGATGAAGAACCGGTGAAGACTACCTAAGGCATCATTTACGTTGAAAATATAAGTCGATTTGCAGAACTATTATAAGCCGCAACACTCAAAGTTTTATTTTTATTTTATATAATTTCATTTATCTAATATCAAATTGTCTACACTGCTCTATAACACTGTCGGTTAGATGGATGTAAAATTGTTAGTTTCTTTATTACTGGTTCTGGAAGTACTGGTTTCAGTTTCAAAAATTATTTCACTAATAGAAAGTTAAACTATTTCCAAGTGCTACAAAAAATGTTTAATAATATACTTGAGTTCCATGTGGACATAGTCGCGGCCAGAAAATAGTATTTAATAAAATGTACTTCCATTATGTTCACATAACTCGACAAAATGGGCAGCTGATTTTTAATTTAGCGATTTTAGGGTTGTTTCCGTAGTGAAAAGTTTTTCATAACATAAAGTACCATGTACAAATACCCCTTTTCAGGTTTTATTTGTAATCAAAAAATAAACATGTATACTGAACAGGTGGTCACGTAAAATTAACCTTCCAAAAAAACTTTCACAGAAAACACTGCTTGGCTGTTTATAGAAATTAATAAAATGTAACACGGTACTTAGGACCAGGGCAATTTAAAATAAATGTATACATAGTTAATAAATTAAACCCAAATTTTGTTATCGCTGGTACACAAAATACCTACCTAGCACGTGTAAATCCCAAAAGGACCAGTTTTTGTCATGGAAAAAACAATCCCATATGTAGTTTGTGGCACGTGTTTCTTCTTAATAGGGACACTTCTTATTGGGTATAATTTCGTCAAAACGTCAGCGTAGGTCGAAAATACCCGGACCCGATTGTTAAGGGCCAGAGAACCGGTCTTTTTTACACAAAAAAGTTACCTAAGTATTATTTTTGATGACGTATATTATGTTTTTCTCTTTGTAGCAAAATATGCGTCAGATCGACATAAAACGACTTTCGCTCAGCATAATAATAATAAATGAAAATGGATATCACGTTGTACTGGGATCAATCTATTATCACTGATTGTTGCCAATATGCCTGATATAGTGGTGATAGATCGATGAGAGCGTCGCGCACTGTTTGTTGTTATAGCTATTCTGCATGACGGGAACCTCGTGAAAGCTGAGAAAGATAACCAAATGAAGTATCTTGACTTGTCTCGCAAGCTTGTCGATATGTGGGATGTGAGTATAGCAATCATTGTGCCGATAGTCGTGATGGTCGGTGAAATCATTTCCAAAGGCCTCAACAAACATCTGAGGAGGCTCTCGGATACGCCCTTGATCCAGCTGCCCAAGCCCAACTGGAGTAAGAGCGTGTCCAGGAGTATCGGTTTCTGAAGAATACGCGTATAGATGGGAAATTCTTCTCTCAAGAGCCCTGACTACCGGTAGCTGCTTCATGATAAACGTGGGTTACTATGTTTTATATTTTTAAATGTTTTTATTTTTATACAAATACTAGCTGAGCCGGCAGACGTTGTCCTGTCCCTATCTACCTACTTACCTAATTATTTACCTATCCTGCACCTACCCTACACCTACCCTACGCCTAACCTACGCCTACCCTACGCCTACCCTACGCCCACCCTACGCCTACCCTACGCCTACCCTAGGCCTACCCTACGCCTACCCTACGCCTACCCTACGCCTACCCTACGCCTACCCTACGCCTACCCTACGCCTACCCTACGCCTACCCTATGCCTACCCTACACCTACCCTACGTCCCTACGTCTCCTGGTTCTAAGCCACCTCCCCACCAATTTTTACCCAAATCGGTTGAGCCGTTCTTGAGTTATAAATAATGTACTATCACGTCTTTCTTTTATATATTATATAGATTTAAAAATATTACTTAATATGTATGTTAAATAAATACATGTGAATAATAATAATATATCATTTATAATGCTGCGATTCACACATTCGCTCATTTTGACTCATTTTTGCAACACCTTTTGTGATTCTAATTTTTTTTTCTAGCTTACACTGTCACATTCTAGCAAAGACCTTAAAATCTTTTTAGGCACTATTATCCTGCCTCACCTCGAACCAGCCCTCGTGGTACGCTTCGTGGTCATCTCGCCACTTTTACTGTACCCTCGTCGGTTAGGTACACCATTATAATATTATCGATACTACATAGTAGTACTGTAAAGCTGAAAATGTTCTTTGTTTATTACTTTAAACGCATTTATTACCGGAACTACTGTAGGTCTAGCCAAGTTACAAACGTTTCGTATCGTATCTCTTTGTACAATAATTAACGCCTCTTCGTAATCCATTTTTGTTTTTCGATCACGTGACTTATCGGCGAAATGACGTCATTCCCATACATTTGATTAGTTTCCTATTAGCGTTATCGATTCATCATTATCATTTCAGCCAAAAGAAGTCCACTGTTGGACATGATGATGCGATCCGACCGATTTCGGTCAAGGCGATTGCTTCAGCTCCGCTGTAGCTGACGTTCGTGAGCTCGCATGTGGCTTATTTAACCAGTCTTCTTTGTGAAAACCCTCTCATATTGCAGGCATGTGAGCTCAACATCTATATAATAATAATTAATTGCCGCAGGTGGTCGGGCTTTCAATCGGCCTCCCCCAAAGGGCTTTGCCATAATCGCCACGCTTGGCAAGCGGGTTGGCGATCGCAGTATGGTTGTTACAAAGGCACCGAGAACGCTGCTGCCCATTCTCTGGTGAGTCCCTTAGTCGCCTCTTACGACACTCACGGGAAGATATGGAATGGTGCTATTCTATACGTCCGACACCATACGGAATATATCATTATCGTATGCGTTATCGATTGTAGATTGTTAATTTGGCCAAGCCTGCTGGTCCGATTTTGAAAATAATGTCGCTAATAGGAAGGACATGAATTGGCGGGATGAAGTACAACATTCGGAGAAATAGAGGGAATAGGGGAGGCCTTTAGACAGGAGTAGGACAGTAACGTGAATAGCTCCACCCCTTTCCTACCCGTGGGTGTCGTAGAAGGCGACAGAGGGTTCTTGATCAGAGGATGGGCAGCAGCGTCCTTCTTGAGTACCATAACACCTACTGCGATTGTCAACATGCATTGGCCAAGTATGGCGATTTCGGCTGAACCCCCTTTAGGAGAGACTTTTGCCCAGCAGTGGAAGTCTAAAGGTTGACATGACGACATGATGTTATTTCTGAGTGCTGTAGACAATATTTCAATATAAAAAAATAGGGATCTGTACGAAAGTTCAAGCGGGCAAAGTCGCGGGCAGAAGCTAGCTATCTATATATATTCTAAAATTCTGCTCCCATAGTTAGCAACACAAAACAAGTCAGGTGCGGTTCTGTTTCAAAGTGGATCCGAAAATTCCACAAACTTCAAGCAAACCGAATGTTACTGTTTACTTCAAAAGTAAATACGTGTACGTTTGTAAGCAGTTTAGAAATTTACTTTCAAATAGATTTTGGTTGGAAACAACTGTTGGTATCATTGTTTATTAAAACAAACCGGTTTATTCAACAATGATTTCATAACTTATCACTATCTACTTCACCTGTTCCAGAATATGTTGGGGTTGGCTTCCAGTTTAACGGGATACTACAATTTTACCAATACTACGTAGATACTATGATAGAACATTATTCAGACAATTTTAGATAGTATCATGATATTTTCCCAAGTATGTTGGGGTCGGGCTCCAGTCTAACCACTGAATACCAAGGTTTTACATGGAGCGTCTTTCTGCATGGTCTCCACAACCCAGTTACTGGGTAATACGATACCTCTTTGGTAAGACTAATTGTCACACTTTTGAGCTTCTCACTACCCGTAACGTCTGTCAAAGGTCTAGCCAGGCAGGACCAACGGATTTACGTGCTTTCCGCACCCGTGGCGAGTATTGTTTAACCATGACCGATCCGTATGGTTGTTACTTAGTCCCGAGCCCCTTTATGATTTCATGACTAAAGGAGGTGCAAAGAAGGAAACGCCGATCACAAAACACGAACCGCTGCGGCAAAGCACCAACGAAGCCCGATGTAAGTCTGCGTGCGCTAAGCCGAACACACCGGTGCAGCGGTGTCACATTATAATATATTAGTAGGTACTATCGTTCAGTAGCGACACGCTCCGCCTCCCTCTGAAACCGTTCCACATCTCTCCCCGCGTCGAAGGACTGCTCTGGAAATTGCGTTTTTGTCCGAGCGGCGCGTAGACATGCACGCAGACGCACGTATTTGTACAGTCTGTTATTTTAGTATTAGTGTAATTATATCGTTTCATTTTTAACCCCCGACGAAAAAGAGGGGTGTTATAAGTTTGACGTGTCTGTGTGTCTGTGTGTCTGTCTGTGGCACTGTAACTCTTTAACGGGTGAACTGATTTGAATGCGGTTTTTTTTATTTGAAAGTAGATTCTCTAGCGATGGTTCTTAGACATGTTTCATCAAAATCGGTTCAGCAGTTTTAAAGTTATCAGCTCTTTTGTTTGCTGCGGTAGGGATCTTAGACGCATACCGGATGTTTACTTTGCTTTCAAACATATTATTATAGGTGACCACACTGACCACACAAAACCAAACTAAATTACATTTAAAAAATTTAAAATAAAAATTAAATTAAAAATTAAAAAAAACCCCCAACGCAAAACATAAAAGCGATTATGTAAAAAGTAAAAAATAATACTTTTGTTGAGCCATCAAATGTTTGTTCGTTGAAATGGCGCTATAATGTCGCGGCGGGGTACCGCTAAGTTTAAAGCAATAACTAAATATCAAAAATAGCGAACTGATGGTAACTAGATTTGCAACAAGATTAACAACTAGATTAGCAACAAAAATTTGATAATATCGAAGCAAATTGGTAGGAAATGCTGGTAAATTGAGGGACTGACTTACTTAAGCGGTACCCCGCCGCGACATTATAGCGCCATTTCAACGAACAAACATTTGATGGCTCAACAAAAGTATTATTTTTTACTTTTTACATAATCGCTTTTATGTTTTGCGTTGGGGGTTTTTTTAAATTTTTAATTTAATTTTTATTTAGTGTCGCGGGTGTGCTGGTGTATATCGCCCGCATGCACTACACCACTAAAGTGGAGGACATCGTAGAGTACGCGCGCCGAGGGTGCAGTTACTGGAGTCGCGCCACAACGTTACCTTCAAGGCGTTCGTGGTGCGGGTACCGAATTGTTTTCTGCCCCTCGTCTTGGAAGAGGACTTTTGGCCGCAGGACGTGCTGTTCCGTCGCTTCCACGGACAAGTGGCACAGAACAGCGCAAAGACAATTTAGAGCAAAGTGAAGTGCTATTAACTTAGCCTTAAGTCTTTTCTATTAACACTAGTTATAAATTATTTATCTATGGGCCTATGCAGCCTGAAATAAATGAATTATAATTATTAATATTATTTAAAACGTACTTTTTTAACATTTTTAACGTTTTCGCGGCCGGTCACCCACATGATGAACACACCTTATTAAATTGCGACGAAGTGTTCCCTGATAGAGTGTAACCGCAACAAATGTATATAGATGTTTCCTTGACCACGACTACTCCGCCAGGAGAGTACAACTAAGAAGAAGAGATTTTTGAAATCGTAATTAATGTGTAACTTTACAACATTAACGATCAACGCATTCATAGTAGAAGCTTGAGCAGTCTTCTTTGGATTCAGCCGTTTGAAAGCTACGATAATACTAACAAACACAAAGATACACGCGTTAACCTTTAACCTTTTGACATGAGTCATGTATAGGTGACAAACCACAATATGCCCAGCACGTCGCAGTCATGACTACGTGTCAGGCAAGACAGACGAATTACTACACTATGGTATTACGTTTAGAAATACGTACTTCCATAGAGTAGTAATTCGTAGCATTTAATTGATCTTATATAATTCCAATACGAAGAATTGAGAATTGAACTATTTTTAATGAAGGTATGAAGTTAGCTTAAACCCTGGAGACATAGGCTACATTTTAATCCGCGACTTCGTTTGCATCCGCGATAACCGACATTCACGCGGACGAAATCGCAGGCGAAAGCTAGTGTCACAATAATTATAATATGAAAAGCGTAAATTATGTAAATAAAATTATCTCCAGAATCGCCCATTGTAGTAAGATGGTCCATCCATTTTCCATAATGGACAACTCAGAGCATATATTGATGGATGCAGTATTATATAATTTACATTTTGCCTGCATTTACGACCGGAGGCTTCTGAATTACAAGATTGATGAATGTAAAGGCAATGCCTTGTCCGGATAAAGGTATACCTGCGTAAAGTATATAGGTCTACCGTGTCTAACTTTTGTGAGTAGGGCAGTCAAAACAACAATAAAAATTAATTATACGTAGACTATTCTTTGAGACATCAAAACTTAAGCCCTGCTTATTCAATTAAAAAACTTTTTTATTTATTCTATGCGCCTTCCATATTATCTCTTCACCACCCTTGGATGACTGGTAGAGAATGTCTGGGGTATTAAGTACGCCTTTGTACCTTTAGGCATGAACTATAAATAAATTAATAAAAGTAGAAATATAAGACGTTATACAATTTCCAAGTATTTTCGTTTTCCTGGAATATTTTTCACAAAGATTCATACAGCATACTCTGTTTTCGTGATGAATTTATTTTCACTTGGCATCTAAACAGCTGAATGCATTTTGATGAAACGAGAATATGTGCTAAGATTTCGCAAGTGCAACTGACTAGGATATATTGTTGAAATTATGTTGAAAACTAAAATGGTGGATTTTACAGAATTTATTTTACTTTTATAAACGTTAAATATAATGAAATGTAAGCAGTCACATTTTTACACAACAAGGCAGTAAAAAAGCAAAATTAAATGCCGGCCTAAAATTTCAGTTAAGCAATTTTACGAAATTTCCATTTTCACGCCGAAAAAATGCCCATGTAATTAAGTCCAACTCTGTATATTATGTTCCTAATGTATGAGTAAAATTGTACGACGTAAGTACTAGCTTTCCCCCCCCACATCGTCCGCATGAATGTGTGCTATTACGGATGCAAACGAAGTGATGGATTAAAACGTAGCAGGTGCCGTTTCTTATGGTTCAAGCTTCATCGTCATCAGCAGGAGGGCGTCCACTGTTGAACAAAGGCCTCCTCTATAGAACGCCACAACGAGCGGCAACCTGCCGCTTGGATCCACCGGTTACCCGCGACCTTGACGATGTCTTGGATCCCGCAATGAAATTGGGATTGGCACTGGTTTGGAAACAGTATGATAGATAGATAAAACATTTATTCGGTGCACACAAAAGACACATTACAACACAAAAAAAGCTTTTTACAAAAAAGACAACCGCCTTCAAAACCTAAAAAGTGAAAAATAACTTTAGCACAGAACGCACATTGACTTTAGTTTCGAAATTCGGTGGCTTTGTTCTGTTTGTTGTTTTGTATTGCCACCGACTTCCGAAACTAAAGTCAATGTGTGTTCTGTGCTAAAGTTATTTTTCACTTTTTAGTTTTTGAAGGCGGTTGTCTTTTTTGTAAAAAGCTTTTTATTTTTCGCTTTTTAGTACCTCCTTCTCATCCAAATCTATTAAGAAGAGATTGAAAGTTAACTACTCCGAAGATTGAAGATACTAAAACGTCGTCTATGTAAATTTTTTGGGTATTTGTTGATTTTTTCAAAAAGAGCTGAATCAATTTCGATAAAATTTATATGGGACCACCTCTGAAGCATATCCTAACCATAATTAAAAGAATTTTCAAAATCGGGTTACGTTTGCCGGAGAAATCGCGGAACAAATGCAAATTTAAGACTTATACGGTTTTCTCATGGATGCCATTGTCAGAACTGGACCAAATTAAAATGGGACCACACGAAAAGCAGCCAGCTTTCAAATAAAAAAAGAATCATCAAAATCGGTTCACCCAGCGAAAGTACTAATGCAACAAAAAAAAAAAAAAATACAGACGAATTGATAACCTCCTCCTTTTTTGAAGTCGGTTGAAAATACAAATCAAATGAGGATTACAATAAAGTGAGGTGTGTGTCTCAGGGTTGCACCGAATGGGAGACCAGCTCAGCATGTGTCAGGCAAGTATACCTGACGGTGATATTCTGCTGAATCCCTGCAGTGACATACGAACGTCGAGCAGATGAGATAATATATTGGCGTTGACAGGTGTTGTGACAAAATTTTATGCGCGGACTGAAGTTTTGTAAGTATACCCGCAATTAGGTACAATTACATTGTATTGTATAATAAAGTTTGCATTGAAACGTTAATGTTCGTTGATGTGTAAAATATGTCTTGATTACTTGATTATTTATAAGTACATGTGTATATAATATATAAATGAGTAACCTTATTATAATTATAGTATGGCGTAGTATGGCGGGCTTGTCGCTTGACCTTGACAATGTCACCGGTCCATCTGGTGGGAGGCCTACCAACGCGTCTGCGTCTTTCGGTTCGTGGTTGCCACTCGAGAACCTTTCTTCCCCATCGGTTATCGGTTCTTCGAGTGATGTGACGTGCCCATTACCACTTTAACTTGCATATTCTGAGAGTTATGTCGGTGACCTTAATTCTTCAAGCTTAGTCTTTACCATTTTTCATTTAAATCAATTTAGTAGTTTAGCAAATAGTAATAAAACTCACTTTCCAGATTTTGTTTTGGTTTTTAGGTATACTTTTACTAAAGAAAGAAAGAAAGAAAAAGCATTTATTAGCCCGCACAGGACGAAACACACAAATAACAACAAGGTTACTAACAAGGTTACAACTACTGGCTTATTATTAATAATAATATGTGGGGACATCTCACACACGGCCATCTGACCACAAACTAGGGAGACCCTGTACTATGGGTGTCAGACAGCTGATATATATACACAAAAACATTGTTTATAGTATGGATATTAGTATGGATTTTAATAGTTTATATACAGTTTTACTAAGCCTAGTTACTGTCATGTACATGGCACTCCTAAACGGGCCATAATATCCGGGCATTATGTGGTTGAAATACATTGCCAGTAATGTTTTAAGTATAGCCCGACTGTACTTAAAATGTTGCTGAAATACTTGGCAATATTGCTCAGTGTGACCCGGCCATTCCGGTAAATATTGATATAACATTTTTTATGTGATCACTTCACGCCCCATATTTTTCAGCGCTCCTACACAGAAATTTCCGGTAATATGTGGCTGTATTAAAGCAATATTTAAAGGTATGACTCGATTATACTTAAATGTACAAATTTTCCGGTATTATGTGGCAACATACTATCAATACATTAAAACAACGATAAAAAAATTGAAAAAGCGAATAATTAAGGGTGTCTTGTTTCGCAGACTGTTTCATACAATTTAGTTTCCCAGAAAATGTTTCATATAATATTTGGTTCTTGTATTTTTATTTCGACTATTATGGTTTCAAAGACTATTTACTTGAAACAAACATATTTCACAGAAACACAATTCAATGAATTTTTAATCACATTTTTTTGTTTAACAAACTTATCAAACAGCAGAATATTTTTTTAACGAGTATTGTTTATTCGGTGTATTTAGCATTACCCGCTTAGCGAGCAATACTCGCTGGAATAAAAGGTTTTTCTTAGCAGTACTTTTCAGTTTCTGCTATTTTTAAACATTTACGAAATAGAAAAAAGTACCTATGTAAAGGCTTATGATGATCAAAGTAGAAAAAACCATTCGGAGTGCTGCCCACTCATTGAAAAAACGGACCTTGGTAGAATTGAGACCGTACTTTAGGTAAACCCGTTTACCTACCCTTTTTACGGGCACCTTTTAAATATTTAAACATCATATTATTACCTCGTCACATGTATGTGGTGTCGTGAAAACCCATTGGTTAAGGAGCTTGCCTCTCATGCATGAAGTTGCACGTTCAATGTCGGGCAAGTGACAATGTGACTTTGCCTTTTTAAGTTTATCTTAGGCGTCACTGACATTGGTCATGGAAAACATTTTGAGGAAACCTGGACCTGGGGTGTGATTCTGTAAGACCTCATTCTAAACTTCGAATCTGAATCCGCTGTGAGTTTCTTGATTAGCATTCTAAAAACTCGGTTGATAATTCGAATTTACACTAGCTCCACTCTTGCGAGCGTGTCAGCGAGTTAAACTAAATTGATAGGAAGATTTTGACAGATAAAGTATGAGATGACGTAAGAAGTGGCATTCTGTAAGGTAATTTCCCCGTCACTTCGACGCTCACTTCGCACTCGAACCCGCTTCAAAGTGTCAAATATATCAAGGTCATTTTGAACCTTATGCGAAGTGACAGTGAATAGCGATGTAAGATACGAGTTGTTGTTTGAATTTTACAGAATCGACCTACTGGTATTATTTGAATCTGACATTGCCAACCAACCAACTGGACCTTGAGGGTGGAGAAGTTGGAGGCGCGCCATACCACCAATTTCAAGTCGTTCGTAGTGCGCGTTCCGATTCAACATTTGGTGACCTTCCTTAAGGAAGAGTTTTGGCCGAAAGGTGTGCTGTATCGGCGTTTCCGCGGTCTGCTACGTGACACCACGCAGCGTAACACGATGCCGTCTCTTCGTGTGCAGTAGTTTTTAAGTTTATTGTTTTAAAATATGTATTAGTTTATAATTATTGTTTTTATGCTTATGTATGTATTGTGTTTTATGGGCCTTTAGTTGCCTGAAATAAAGGATTAATAATAATAATAATAATAATAATTGCCAATCCGCTTCAAGCAAACGTGGTGATAATAAACTCAAACTCAAATCATTTATTTCAAATAAACCATTTACAGGTACTTTTGAATTGTCAAGGAGTCAGTCAGTCAAAAAGTTGCAGCTAGTTGCTCGTTCCAAACAGTAGGTTTCTATAATAATAAAGGAAGTGGTTTTGTTTTCTTACACCTCCGCTGTTCTTTTCTGTCTCATTCAAGAAGAATCAAATCGTTTATCCGGGACTCGTCGAGCTTCATTGCTTTGGCGCTTTTCTGGTTCGCCACTGTTGATTCTAACTTACAGGAATTGCAGTGGTTTGGTAATAGTGTGGCAGGCTTGTACAAACGCCAGCACATCAAGCCATATCTAACTGTCAAAGGAGAAGGGTATTTTTGGGCCCAGCAGTTAACTAAATGAAATGTATATTAAAAAATCCGTTATATTCTTCTAAAGAAAATCACAAAATACTGTACCATGTTTCTACCTAGGAAGCGAGAAAAGTTAAATTAAGTAATGAAACTAAATAATCGATTAAATACATCTGAATTATTAGTAATCGATACTGAATAAATCGATAAAATATCAGAATATGTATGAAAAACTAGTGACAAGTGCTTATCAATCGTTTCGTGGAATCGATTCTTAGCGAATCGAGTTCCTTTATTTTTTTTTCAGTCGGCAACACTGGTCGCTGATTGACATTGACAGATGACAGGCAGAAAAAAACTGGCACTCGTTCGTTTTCTTTCGTTCTGAGTGCGCACGTATTTTCATGTTTTCCATGTTTTATTGTTTATCCCCACTTCCTCGGCTTTGCATTATAAAGGACTATTCGAAGGATCTTGCTACTTTGAACTACCTAGCTCTCTATTTTGGACAACTGATTACGCTTATCGCATAACATCGCTTAACGCATCTAAGTGTATTTAATATATCATTGGCTGTAACAATGTAAGTACCTACCTATGTTACAGCAGTGTATTTTTGCAATTTTGCCTTTATGAGAGAAAATATTATTGGTAATAATTGATTAATTTATTATATATATATTATTGTTACACAACCGTAGGTAGCGATTCTAAAATGTTTTTTCGCAAATAACCTCAAAAAACTGCAATGTCATAATGTAACCTAACTTTTACTATACTTCATATGACTTCATTACTTGATAGCCAAATTTCACCAAATTTTTAGTAAGGGCTTGTTATTATATCCTCTTACAAATAAGACTACTTTGATTGAGTTAACACCTGGGCCCAGATCACTATGGAGCCGTTCCCTTCTCCTTTTCCCAATTAAATATGAACCTTATGCTTTTGTAATAAAGTTGAAAATCTATCAAAGAAATTTGACAGATTGTAGTAGCTTGATGTGCTGGCCTCTGTACCAATAAAAAAAAAGCGTGGTGTTCAAAACTCGTGTCTTCTCTACATGTAAAGATGCTTTTGGCCTGAAAAAGGGGCAATAACAGAATGGTATTATTAAGAGCGTGTATTCGATTCGTGACGAAAACTTTATGTTTTCGCGTTTTGCCCAGAACAATATCGTAATGATGTGAACAGATTATTTAAAGACAATTACAGTTTTGAGAAAGATTAAGTCTTGATTTAGGGAACAACAGAGTAAAAGTATAATTTTTAATTATGGTTTTTTAAAGCGAAGATAATCCTATCATAGCGTTTTACGGAAATAGACGTCAGAGTTAACTTTCAGGACGAATACAACCATTACATTATGCCAAAACATTAAGTTTCATGCGTTTTTCCAACAGGATATACAGTCTTAATGTGTACTACGGAGCCAAAATCGCGAAAATATTACTTTTATGTATAAAAAAACAATGTTGAAAAAGTACAAAATCAGTTCACTTTGTCATTTTTTTTTCACCAGTATTTGAATAAAAACATAACTGACATCGTATTTATTTTAGCAAAATAAAGGTTATGCTTAATTTACAGAATATTTTTCAGTCCGTCATACGATCGCATTTATTTTAGACAATTATTTTAAAAAGCACTGTAAAACATCGCACGCTTTCGTTTGCCGATCAATTTTAATGATTCGTGCTTATTTCGTGCGTATTTTGTTTTCTGATGCACACAAACAGACCATTGTATTGTACTAGTGTGTGTCAATGCTGCTACGCCGTTCTAGCAATCGTTTTGATTTTGAGTTGCGCTAAATCGAATACGCGCCCTTAATATGTTATTACTTACCCATGGATATAAAATGACCCACTTAATTTCAGATAGAGTTTCATTTTCAACTAGTAAATACAATTATTTATGAGTTCATAATTAATCTGTAAATCCGCATTCAGTTGATATAATTTAAACTTTAATTATAGCATGCGAATAATGCATTTTCATTAACAAGTACGAATGTTTAATTTTGTAATGGTTGATTTAAATTTGTTGAAAATACATTTAATTCTCTTTGGTTATAGGATTAAGATAGCCAGAGCTGTCAGACCTACGTTATTTTTGAAAGACTAGAATTTTGCGAATATATAAAGGAAAGTATTTAAGAAGACAATTATTATGTGGCAATGCTAGACCGTTTTGCAGGTATTAGGTAAAAAAGAAACATTCCTTAATTACGTTTCATTGTGAGGGCTGATTTTCAACCGATTTCAAAAAAGGAGGAAGTTATCAATTCGTCTGTATTTTTTTTTTCTTTTTTTTTTATGTTTGTTACCTGATTTCTTGGGACTGGGTGAACCGATTTTGATGATTCTTTCTTTATTTGAAAGCTAGTGCTTCCCGTGTGGTCCTATTTTTATTTGGTCCAGTTCTGACAATGGCATCCATGAGAAAACCGTATAAGTCTTAAATTTGCATTAAGTATGTGCGCGATTTGTTACGCGATTTCTCCGGCAAACGTAAACCGATTTTGAAAATTCTTTTTTTTATGGATAGGGTATGCTTCAGGGGTGGTCCCATATAAATTTTATGGAAATTGATTCAGCATTTTTTGAAAAATCTACAAATTCCCAAAAAGTTTACATAGACGACGTTTTAGTTTCATCAATCTTTGTAGTAGTTAACTTTCAATCTCTTCTTAACAGATTTGGATGAGAAGGAGGTACTAAAAAGCGGAAAATAAAAAGCTTTTTACAAAAAAAGATAACCGTCTTCAAAAAGTGAAAAATAACTTTAGCACAGAACACACATTGACTTTGGTTTCGGAAGTCGGTGGCAATACAAAACAACAAACAGAACAAAGCCACTGAATTTCGAAACTAAAGTCAATGTGTGTTCTGTGCTAAAGTTATTTTTCACTTTTTGAAGGCGGTTGTCTTTTTTGTAAAAAGCTTTTTTCATATAAATGTTCTCCCGTTTTACAAGATACTGTTTAAAACCAACATACATCATCATTATCTGCCTAGCCTTTTACCAACTATTTTGAGGTCAGCTACCAGTCTAACCGGGTGCAGCTGAATACCAATGTTTTACATGGAGCGACTGCCTATTGGACCTCCACAACCCAGTCACTGGGTAACACGATACCCCTAGGTAAGACTGGTTGTCAGACTTTCTGGCTTCTGACTGCTAAAGATCTACGAATGACAGCCGGGACCAATGGATTTACGTGTTTTCCGACCCACGGAGAAAACTCGATATGGAATACCCATCCATATACCGACCGCGACAAGCGTAGCTTAACCTTTGACCGTTCGATCTGTACTGCTTTTACTTAGCCACGCGCCAACCAACCAACATACAAATTATTGCAAAAATAAGAATATTATTTTCCGAACGGTTCACCCCTTTAATGCCCTACATTGTTTAAAATTAATTCACAAAAAATATATCTGTAGGTTGAACTAATCTAGCTAGCTGTATTGGAAAAGGCAGCTAGATTCAATGGTTTTTTAATTTGACATTGACTTTCGATATTGACTGTCAATGATACAGTTTCTCATACCTAAGCAGACACACCCTAATCCTTTCAAAAGAACAAATATTCGTTTAAACAAATTTAAATATCTGGAAATGTTTTATAAATTGTCTACAATTTTATTACTGAAATAAACGCATCACTTTAAAATGCATACAAGATTCAACACTAAGCGGTATCTGTATTGATATTCCACGTCTGACAAATAACCGCTTAACTTCTGTAATGCAGAAGCGTTGCGGGTGTGATAAAATCTTTTATTTATGGTGCTAGCCTTCGTCAAAGAATAAGAATGCATAGACGCGAAAGTTCTGCTTCGATCAAAACATAAATCCATGAAGTTTTGAGGTGTATGAAAAGTTCAACACAGTATTGTGGAGTACACTCCATAACCCAAAAGTTCCAAGACCCAGCTTTTGTAAAAAAACATTTTCTTTTAGACTGTCAAAACAGATTTTTAATTACCTTGAAATCATGTCAATAATTTCTATGAGGACCTTGTAGAAACCAGAGCTAATTTCCGTGCGTTCAAGCGTTTTCGCCATACCTATTCATATTCAATCAATCATATCAACCTCTAGACGCCCACTGCTGGGCATAGGCCCTTTGTGCCTATATTGGCCTAGTTCTGTTCTATCTCCTGGTTGATTAGGAGGAAAGTGGAAAAAGGAAAGCTTTTCTTACTCCTCCACTGTTCTGATTAATATAGTTGCGGGATCAGAGACAGTGGAATCATTTCTCCGGGACTAAATTTGAAGCTTCTATGTCTGCTAGAAGTGCCTTAGAGTTTTGATGATCGGTCAGTCAGTCAGTGAGTGAGTGAGTGAAAAAATTAAGGAACTTTGACTAGTTATAATTCTTAAACTACTGGTCCAAATTGAATGAAATTTAAAATATACCGTGTTTATACAATGGCTGTTTGGTTACAAGCTTTTAGTTTGAACGATAACGAAGTTATAATATAGGGGGTCGAAAATAGCCTGAACTGTTTCGAGAAAAGTATGGTACGGCCGGCGTGCCGTCATTGTTTCGGCACTTTTTTGGTTTTCGCCACTGTTGATTCTGGCTTACAAGAATTGCAGTGGTTTGAGAATTGTGTGGCGGGATTGCCTTTAAATCAGTAAATAGTTCGTCAATTGAGTTAGCAAATACGGGACGTCACAGTTTGCTTTTGCAATACAAAAAGTATGAGGGATTGCGTTTTAACAGCTCATAAAATGCCAACTGATTAGTGATATCTACTACCCAATTATATCACGTTCTTCTACAAGGACGTTGATGTTCAATTCTCAAGTATTATCGAAGATATAGTTGTATATTTTTTTTTATATTCAGTTTACCTATGTTTTTTTTTTTTTGACTATGTACCTGCCATGTTATATCTTCACCACCCTTGATTGACTGGTAGAGAATACCTAAAGCATTAAGTCCGCCTTTGTACCTTTGTGCATAAAGTATAAATAAATAAATAAATAAATAAGATCACTAAATACGATGACAAAACAATTCGGTTCAATTTTTAACTTTTAAGTCCTAAGTCATGACGGTTTACGCATTCGATCGAGCTCGCATAAACGTACAAACTTTGAGCACAATGTAGAACCATCATCACTTGCGACGGTCGTAGCCAATTTGGAAAACCTGTGGTTTCACTATATCGGTTATTTACTTCAAAAAAAAAACGATAATTTTAGTTTTTCATTTAAATTACCTTTTTATCCCTTTATTCGCTCTCTAAAATTCTCTGAATAATTTCCCGCGTCTGAAGGTCTATCACATAATATTTTGTATGTAATTGGATGGTAAATAAACCTACGGTCCACCTAATGTTAAGTGTCCATATAATATTTTCAAAATTGTAGTGTCTCTTTCACACAAAAGTCAATAGATATTTTATGTTGAGTTTTTCATTAGAACAGGCAATCAGTTGGTTAACCAACTTTATTAATGGCGGGCTAAGTCTACTATGTTAAAGTTTTTAAAATTGTTTGTAAAGGATCTCTTACAACTAAAACCTGTGTATATTTGACTGATCTGTATGTTTATTCTGTTACAATCTCCCTCGGTGAACACCTAGGTGAAGTGAGCTGTCAACCGTCCGTCGGCTTTGTCAATTCCTAGCATCGGGAAAGATGACAGCTCACTTCACCTAGGTGTTCACCGAGGGAGATTTTAATAGAATAGCACTGCTGTTCATATTTCTTATTCTATGCCCCCACTGAGCACCTACCTATCCGCCCGCTTTGATACCCGTTCCTTGCTATTTTTCTCAACGTTACGTAGGTAGGGAGTAAATATCGGGCACAGTTTAACTTGTCTGAGAGGAAATTGGTCGTGTTTAAGTTTTCGATTTTAGTATGTTTACAACAGTTTAGTGTTAGTGTTTAGGAGTCTATTTAGCTTAGGGGTTTGTTCGAGTATAAGGTTATGAACAAAGAACTTTTGTTTTTTAAGTTATCTATTTTGTTTGTTAAAGTTAGCTCGTAACATTCTCCTGCTTATATTTAGACACTTAGATTAACCATTAAAATAAAGGATCGGCACGTCATCGATCTTAAACTTATTCTTAATGAATATGTTAAAAATATTTTTTTAAATGTCTTAGTTTATATAAAATAGGTTAACTACTACTAATTCACAACCGGTGTTCTGGTATTTTCCTTGTTATTGTTTGTAATATAGAGATATCTTGGCCTGGTTCACATTATTCCAGTAGCATTCCTGTCCAACGATAGGTACCTACCCATCTCAGTGAGTGAACTGGATCAATGGTCTACTTTTTCGTTCCAGTTTGCCAATTGTTCTCCTCATGTTAACACTAGCCTTAGTCATTAGCATAAAATATGTAAAACAGAATAATAATTAATATAGATCTAAGTACCAACACGAACAAAATATAGTTTTGTGTTTATGATAAAATATACACTTTTTTGTAGCGGAGAACCGTGTAGTAAAAGACGTACGTATCGATCGGTATTGGTGGTTAAGTTACGCTTGCCGCGGTCGCTACATGGATGGGTGACCATCCATTTCATACCGAGATCCCTCCGTGCCCCGAAAAGCACATAAAGCCGTTGGCACCAGCTGTCATTCGTAGATCTTTGATAGTTTTTGTTACAGATAGTCAGAAAACCTAACAATCAATCTTACCATGGGTAACGTGTTACCCAGTTACCGGGTTGTGGAGCTTAGATAGGTAGTCGTTCCATGTAAAACATTGGATTCAGCTGCATCCGCTTAGACTGGAAGTCGACTCCAATATAGTTGGAAAAAGGCTAGCTAGATTATGAGACTGTTCTGTAGAAATCAGTGATAGCCGCTACTCAAATATTTATTGCCATTGGTACGCTGGAAACCTTTATATTAGCGAAAACATTTTCAAAATTGGACCAGTTTCAGTTCTCCGGAATTATACTACACCGACTCTGGTTTTTTTAATTTATTTGTTTTAAATAAAGAAACAAACACTTCCGCATTGTAATAGTACAGATGGAATTAAAAATCGGGATTATCTAAACTCATGGAGTACCTATATAATTTTTACGGACTCTTAAAAAAATGTGCATTATTTATTATCGATATTTTCCGTTAGTTAATATCCATCACTATCCACACCTTGACTATTGGGTGCGTTTCGAGGAATAAAATCATAATATTTTTAATTTGATTTCTTTAGCGCACCTGAATGTTGCGCTTCGAGGGATACTTTTGGTGTTCTTCATTCGGTGCGGTTCAAAATTGGTGCGCTTCGAGGAATATCCAGTAGAGATGCACAATATTATAAAACGTTCACTTACACCCTCGCCCTTTTCGATCCTTATATCAAAACATCACTTAAAACTTAAATCAAGTTCGAAATTCAATACGATTTAAAATTCAAAAGTAGTAGTTATGGAACGTCACTGTTAGTTCAAAACGATCTTATTTCAAACGAAGAAAGATTCAAATGAACCTCAAAGTAGAACTTGAAGTGCGATAGATTTTCAAAAGCTGTTTGAGAACTTTCCGATTCACATATGCTGAGTTGGCTTTAAGAGATTGTTTAACAACTTATATTTCCATTGATATAAAACTTTTCGTATTTGAGGTGGAACTTTTGTAGTTTAGGTTTTGTCTTTTGATGAAATTTTGTTTAACAAGTAATTAATTTGTGTTTGAATCTTTGGATTTGTTAGCGACTAGGTACTTTATTTTCAAAGTATTCTTTAAAAAATTGAGTACAATAGCTTTTTAGAATATTTTTTCTTCTCAGAATATTTTTCATATAAGTAGTAGTTAAACATATGTGTTCAGAGCTTTATATAATTAAATATATTACTATACAAAACTTATAGGAAATAAATAATTAGATTATTAAGAACATTATATATTATAACAGTCTAACCAGATGCTGCTGAATACCAGTGTTTTCCATGGAGTGATTGGATAATGTGCAATTTTTTAAATTACATTAATAAATATTGACTAACGTTTAGGTAGACACTATTGTAAATATTGACCTTTAAAATAACATAAAACAAGATGCAGTCATATAAAAAATCTTCTATAACATAAAAAAACTACTAGCGTTGAGTGTTAAAAATATTTGACTAACAAGTACACTCCATTTTCTCGACAAAACAAACACGTGCAATTCTACCCATCGAATAAAATAAAAAACAAAATGGAAAGCTATTCTATCCCTACTTTCCTAGCATTCTTTTCCTATCGACAGTTGTCGCAAGTCTATCACAAAGCAAATAAACAAGCTTGGGAAACTCCTAAAATCGCATTGTTCTCAAAACGAGTTGGAATGTTGTCAACGATTTGAGATAAAGCCTTCAAACTTTGTGTTACGTACTTGTTCCAGCTTATAGGTACAGTTAACTGAATAGGTTTTGTTTTGCTACTTTAGGAACAGTATCAAAATTTACAGTAAACTTATAGGATCTAGGTTTTTATACTAATTTGTGTAAAGTACGTTAGCACTTGCTTTTAGGTCGATTTTTCAGTCATCAGGTAAAGATTTGGACAGTCGGGATAATTGGTTAGTGGGACAGTGATTTTGTTTGATAGTTTATATTAGCTATGCTTACCGCGGTGGTTCCGTAGGTAGATGATCAACCATTTCATACCAAAACCCCTCCGTGCCTCGGAAATCATAAGTGCCTGCAGATCTTTGACAGTCGTTACAAGGCCTAAAAGACTGACAACCAATCTTATCAATGGGTGTCGTCGTGCCTTGCCCTTGGGTCCTTGGGTCCAGTTAAGTTTTTAGTTAATGTTTTTGGGTTAGTATTAAATTGGCTCCTTATCGTAGATTTTACAAGAATGGCAGTCGATATCTCGATTGAAATGTTCGAAATGTCTTTTTTCATTGAAATAAGTGAAAAAATTGAAAAAAGGCCTGTACCTAGTCTTTTAATAATAGCAATTTTTTCAAAGGTGTAATCATTAAGTAAGTGCATTTTTCAGACAACGACAAAATGCTCATAACTTCGAAAGGAGGATTCTTAGAACATGGCCACAATCACTAGTTCTCTCTGCTGACAGAGATCACCTTCCAGGGTGCTTCTTGTTAATTCTTACAAATGATATAGACCATTGGACCTGCCAACCTCATAAGCATCATTATGTGAAGATATGTATAGGTGTATACTCAAAGTACTAGCAATGTCTTCTGATGTCAAATTGATCAAGAACTTATAGGTAGGTAATGCATCACTAACCTGCCTATTAACATCCATAATGTAATTCTAATTGCATGACATCCAATCACATTATCCTTAATCAGTCATTATGGATCTGTCATTGTGGTCTGTGTTGATAATAATTATGTTGTTTTGCAGAAGAAGTTTGCTTCTGCAATTTGTTTTGTTGAAACTTTATTTGTTGAAACTTGCCTGAAGGTGACTTTCTATTAGCGTATTCAGGGCAAGTTTGCGGACGTTGCAGTTTTCAACTTGCAGCTTCTTTACATCTTCTGTGGTACAGTTTCACGTTTTATTTATCTTTTAGTCGGTTATTCCGGCTCGAAGGACCATTTAATGTAGGAGCCAATGGTTGTAGGCACTGTACATTAGCACTTTTTTAATGTTAGTTTAGTTATGGAGAGACACAGAAAGAACCACAAGTTGAGTATAAAGTTATATTAAAATGTAAATGGTTAAAGTGATAGCGATTCTTTCTCTTGACCAGTGGTTAGGTTCACAGTTCACTCGATGTGCATTGCGTCAAACGTTATAATTATAGCATAATATTAGTGACGCACGGCATCAAAGTAGGTTGCTGCGTTCGCAAAGTAAATGTACGGTTGATGAGACCGTACAGTATTCTTTAATTTGCAACAGTAGAAGTTGCATACAGTCATGAAATATGTCAAGAAGATGAGTACTATAGGCAGTTGTGTTCCTATTAGTAAAGACTTATATGCAGTTGAAGCATCTATTATTATCCTTAAATAGAGCCCCGGGTGTCTCTGAGTCAAAGAAGGTCTCTGAGCCAGAAACTCTATAGAACTTTGCCCCACTCAATAAAAGTCATGTGCAATATGTAGCATCTTACTGTTTATTTATTGCTAAAAACTAAATATTAGTCTTAGTGACTGTAGAACTTGCGGTTTCCGTTTAAATCTAAAAACAATAATGACATTGAATATAGGTTAAATTGTATTTTAGGTTAAATGAGTTTGTATTTCGTGGGTAGGTATTTCGTAATCCGCAAGTTCCACAGAAAAACAATTTACTATAGAAAGGTTCTATATTCATTACAATTATTTCCATTAATTTACTTTTCTGTACATGGGTGGGGCAGGATCTGGCATTGTCATTTTACTACAACACGGTGAGGTAACAAAAAGACGGACGGACAGACAGACAAAGTAAATTTGACTCACGACATTTCTGTAGGTCAAAGAACAGCTCTATAAACGACAATAGTGACTGTAGTCATACATTCAGTGAAGTGTGATCCTTCATAAATGAGTGGGTTCCGTCTGAATACCGCCTTGAGAGCCTTGCGCAAGACCTCGCTGGCACAATGAGATTCCATAGAATATTCATCCCCTTATTCCGTAAGTTTCACGTATGTATCGTGTTCTACTAGTAGGGATGTCTTTTGTGAAGAATATGTAGCAGAACTAAATTACGTGTTAGATGTTAAACTTAACTGCAATTAATATTTTTGTCATGTAGTTAATTTATCTAATTTTATTTATGACTACCTGCGACTTCGTCCGCTTGAAAGTCAAGTATAACATTAAAACATCGGCAAGAGTGTAGCTTTCAAGCAGTGACATTATTTTTGTTTTCGGAACGGAACTTCCAGGGGTGTGATTTTGTAAGATCTCATTCTAAACTGCGAATCTGAATCCGCTGTGAGTTTCTTGATTGGCATTATAAAAACTCCGTTGATAATTCGAATTTATACTAACGCCACCCTTGCGAGCATGTCAGCGAGTTGAACTAAATTGACAGAGAGATTTTGACAGATAAAGTATGAGATGACGTAAGAAGTGGTATTCTGTAAGGTAATTTCCCCGTCACTTCGACGCTCGCTTCGCACTCAAACCCGATTCAAATTGTCAAATATATCAAGGTCATTTTGAACCTTATGCGAATAGCGATGTGAGACGCGAGTTGATGTTTGAATTTTACAGAATCGACCTACAGATATAAATTCCGTTTCTAAGACTTCCGTGCCTGAACTAGGTAATCTTGTGTTTCAGGCAAGAAGAGCTAAAATAATGTTATAAAATTAATAAATAATCAGAAAATCTAAAAAAAAAAGCTGACAATAGACAAACAGTTATGAAGCAAGTGTAGTAGAGTTGAGTAGTAAGTATAGATGACTTAGCGTCAAAAGCATTATCCTCCTGTTTTGTTATACTTTAATGTAGTCTTAAGCTCCGTAACAATTTGCCAAAAAAAAAATAACAAGGCGAACATAAAAGGTACTTAAACTTAAAAAACTGCCTTCTTGTTACCAAAACACAAGTAACATCACTTCATATAGTTTGCAAAATTGTAATAATTATCCCATGGGAAAAATCTTCTTTCAAGTTTAACAAGCCCCTTACTTAAAAAGTTTCAAGGCACACTGAAAGACATCCCCGATGAATAAAAATACTGGTCTAAACTTGATCCAAGTTGGCAGACAAGCGCGCTTCAACTTAGGAATACAATATTTCCTCACCAACTTTATTTTGCGGTAGATATCCAAAATGAACAAGTTTTACAAGAACAGTCTGCGAAGGCAATAAAGTTTTCGAATTTCGGAAATTAAATCCGAGCACCAAGTAGAATCTTGTCCACCTGAAATCTGAGAAGGTTTCAATCATAAAAACTTATTGCTGAACCATTCTTGTAATTCTGATTAAAAACCATCCTCTTTGAATTGTTTCCGTCAGTAACGGGATTAAAATATACCGCGGATTAATTTTATAAATGATTCAGTAAAGCAATGAAAATTAGTCTACGCGGATGAAAATTCAGAAATGCGACGATTGACACAATTGCAGTTATTAAATCATTAAATATTCAACGAGTAATTTTCTGCTTTGCAGAGTATTCATCATTAAAGATTAATGTTTAATTAATGAAAATGAAAACGTTTTATATAATGCCATTGATTAAACTTGTGTAATTTGATTGAAAAGAAAAATGTTTAAATCGGGTATTATTTTTTGCGATTTTCATTTTGAAGGCGGTAAATTTAAATACCAGGGTACAGGTTAAAGCAGCGTACAGAGGCCAGCACATCAAGCTAACAATCTGTCAAATTTCTTTGATACATTTTCAACTTTATTTCGAAAACATAAGATTCATATCCAATTGGGAAAATTTAACAGTTTGGTATGACTTGATGTGCTGGCGTCGTACACCTGCAAAACTAGAGGCCTTGCAGATCGTTGTCATCCCAAGAACCAAGTAGAAGTAGTATGTACAGTCAGCAAAGGAAATAGGTGTGCAGGCCATCGAAAATGGTAGAAGTTTACTTAAAAACTGATGAAATTCGAAAAAAAATTAACTCAATCATTGAAATGTTTATTCTCTATTCATTTTATTTAATTTTATTCAAAAACATCCATCGGTTTCTAAGTAAACTTTAACTACGTCTATCTGACGACCCTGGATACCTATCTCTTTGGCTGACTGTACCTACGTATTTACCCAATAAGACATAAAAGTTGTCTAAAGCGGAAAAATCACATCATAACATGGATAAAGTTTCTGGCGCCTATCAAAATATATTTCAATCGCAAAAAAAGTACATTATTTAATCAGTATTCTTCCACATTAAAATACAATGGTTTGCTTCAAACTGTTTGTAACATTTTCCTCGTCCAATATTCGATGTCAAAATTTTCCTTATATTCTCTAAAAGGAATAGAAAATGGACACAGACTAAATTGAGTTTGTGGAATAGAACAGGTGAAAACTTGCAGTACAAAACGAAGACAATGTTCTGTTTGGAACATCGAAGTACCAATAGCTACTGTTGTACTCTCGTAAGAGAAGGTTCAGACATGCCACAATCTTTGCACATTCTTCAATTATTTTGCTTGTTCGCCGATTTTCCCCCGTCAATTATATCATATTATTGTTTAATTTGTTTATCATCATCAACATCAACATGTTAACCTTTAGGCACCCACTGCTGGGGATTGGTCTCCCCTAAGAGGGAGTTCAGCCGTAATCGCCATGCTTGGCCGATGAATGTTGGCGATCGCAGTAGGCGATATGGTACTTAGAAAGACGCTGCTACCCATCCACTTGGTCAATATTCCTCGGTCACCTTCTACGACACCCACGGGTAGAAATAGGGTGGTGCTATTCTCGGCCGACAACACACAGCTTAATTTTCTTAATTTGTTTATACCCTCGATGAAACTTTCTTAAGAAATATGCCTTGAACAAAATATACTTTACATTTTTTAATTATGTGGTTGATGAATATATTGCACGGTAAAATTTGAGTTTGTCTGCATCATTTTAAAAGTATTTTATGTGTATTTCTGAACAAAAAAATAAAGAAATCAAAACCAAGCCAGCGCCATAGCGACAAAAATATTTTCGAGCCATCCTGGTCTGCCATACGTGGCCACAGTGCTGGTGCTTGAAGTCGCATTCTGAATTCGTATCAGTCATAATGTTGTCGGCTTTTTGCATGTGTGCCGTATGTGGCTGCGTTTGTGGTTGTAATGCCGTTAATACCCACACACGAAAAAAACTTCATGGTACCACACGTTGAAACCTGGCCACGTTTTTGCTGCTCAGCTGTGTTTGTGGCTCGTCTGAACAGACTTAAAAGTAAATAACTTAAATTCCTAGCACTTTTCCGGACGAGGGAGCTTGTAAACGTGTTTGGAGTAAACTAATTAATGTGTTTTATTGTTTCTTTAGCTTTGGGGCAACTAAAGTGTAAATCTTATTACCATTGGGAGAAATTCGTTGGTGGTTTCTGCAGTTCTAGAGTCTCGACATTTTCGATCACAAAGATACAACGGAGGTACTTTATTTACGAATCCTTATTATATTAAACTGTTTTTGAAAATCCTTTCTAAAGATTTATATTCTAGCTGATGTAGTTTATCTTTTTTGCGAAGATATTTCCGATATAGGATTCCGATTTGGTTTGATTTGGGAGAATAGTCAGGAGTTTTGAAGCTGGTGGTGTGATCACCGGAAAGCTTGTAAAGCCGTTGGTCATGTGCTGATCTCTCCATGATCGCTTCAAATTTCCATTGGACTATGAGTGAGGGAAGAAGCAATGCGACTGGGCTTGCGCATATATTTGTGCACTCTTGTGCGTACTCGGCTAGTCGCCATTAAGATTAGCTGCCATTGCCAATCCTCGCTTGGGAGAATATTCTCTCATAAACATTCGTGGCAAATAACATTAAATCCCCACATTTCTCTTGAGCAAATAACCCAAACGTATTGAATAGCGCACTCCAAATGTAGGCACGCAGAACAATAATATTATGTACATACAATATTACACCGTATAATAGAACAAGGTAACATAGAAATAGCAAAATTTCCTATTATAACATGAAGATATTGCCATTCAGGGAACAAGGAAACTCACTTTTGGCATATCAGAGTATCATTGCGAGAAACTCCGTACATTATATCGAATTTGAAATACAGCAAGATTTTGTATTCGAGAATTTTAAATTCTTTCGATGTTTGAACGAGATTTGGTTTCGCTACGGATGAATTGTTAGTGGAATATTAGTTTTATATTGTAGGGATCGAAGTGGGATATTATGAAACCTGAAACTTAAAATGTTGTTTTTTAATTTTCAAGTTATGATTCATGCGTGACTTGAACTTCAAGTCACGCATGAATCATAACTTGAAAATTATTAGTATCTGAGGACCATTATTGTAGTAGTGATCGGAAAGATATAAAATTACATCTTTAATGAAAGTCAGTTTGTTCATCCCGTTGAAACGCAGAGCTGGTGTACACTTAAATTCCACGTGGACAAAGTCACGTGCGGTCTCATACCCTCAAATAATACCATAATTGGCTCGATTTGGAACAATTATTCGTAGAAATATTAATTCCTTTCCTAACTAAGTAAAATCGTCTACTGCCGAGCTCAAACAAATTTCAACCCTCCAAATCGATTTTCCACAACGAAACCCTGGACGTACGTCAAGATAAGTGTAAAATGGACGCCTGTCTGTCACCAATAACATCACGCCATATTGAGGCTATTGAAGGATTTATTGAGCAATAGATAATTCTCGTAGTACGAGAGTCGTTGTCAACTTTATGGGTGTGGAGAATGTGCTGCAATCATCTTTTTTATGAATATTTTTGATGTTCTGATGTGTTACGTTCCGACCAGGATTTTATTGTTAAGGGATTTTTTAATTCGTTATAAGATGCTTTCTGACTAGAAGGACCAAGGTGTTTGCCGGACTAAAGGACCAATGTACTAGTGATCTAATTATGAACTTGAAAAATATAATGTTATAAATGTAGCTGCTAATAAAGGAAATTATAATTTGTCTAAAATAGATATTCTAATTCTGATGCTACTGGTAAACCAAATCAAACTGTGACGAATGGATGAACAAGACCTAGTTTCTCGAAATGTTAAAATTATGTAAGCAAAGTTAGTATTTTAAATGGAAAGCAGGCTCGTTTTCGGGCAGACAGTTCGATGAATAATATTTGGGTTTGATGATATTCCAATATGTAGTTTTTATATCGTATTGGTTTTCAATAATTCATCATTCTATTTATAAGTTTGAGATTTAGGTCAGCAGAATAACTTAAAGCATTGCAGATTTTTTCAGCAAATATATTTTATAAGTTTATTTCCCAATTTATAACCCACATAAACAAAGTATAGTTTCATAATTATAACCAGCTCTGGTTTGCGATTTCTGTTGTAGAATGGAGGTTATCGCGGATGCTGACGAAGTCCCGCATTAAACAGTAGCCTATGTCCTTATTAGCGACCCATGATTCATGATTACAAAATACTGTGAAGCATTTATTTTAAATAAAAAAAAGTAAGTAAAGAGTTTCTTGTCCATTCTTCTCCATCTGCTATTACTTTTTTCTTTTTTTTAATAACGTTTAAAAATACTTTTTAAAAGACTAAATCAATGACTGACTTTTACTTTGGCAAGTGATTTAGTAATAAACACTGACACACAGAGTTACTTTCATGTGTATAATATTAGTGTGGGTCTTATATGTTACCTGAAGTATTAAAACTATACATTAAAGAAAACCGACATATTGCCCACACACAAAGTAACTTCTTTAGCCGCAGACAACCTTGTGCGAAAACTTTTCCCTTGAACTGAACGTGAACTGTTGTGGTTTGTAAAATGACAGTACTTAAGTGACCCACCAATCAAGATGCATGAATGTTTTATTTTGCTAAATTGACGTTGACCGCTATTGCTTGAGATCGATCGTATAGATTGATGGCACTTGGGGAAGATAGTGGAATAGAAATCGGAATTGATAAGTGGATGGACGAACGCAGTGATTTTTTTTATTCTGCATCTTTCGACAATGGTTTTGTAATCGTTTACTTTGTTTCTTCTGTTTATTTTTTTTTATATAATATGTTAATTAATAGCTGCTACCTGCGACTTCGTCTCCGGTTTTTTTTTTGTATATAAATAAAAAGTAAAGCCCTGATTGACTGACTGACTGACTCATCAACGCCCAGCCCAAACCCTTGGACCTAGAAATCTGAAATTTTGCACAGAGGTTCCCTTTATAATTTCCCGCGCGTACGGAGAACAGCTTATAAAAGTCTCATCACGGTCAAATGACTTGTCAAGGAGTAGCTGCCCATAACGACTGCCAAAGATCTACAAATAACAGCCGGCTTTGCGTGCTTTCCGAGGCACGGAGAGAACTTGATATGAAATGATTGGTCACCCATCCACAGTCCGACCGCGGCAAGCGTCGCTTCACCTTTAACCGATCGATCTACAAGGCTTTTACTTAGCCACGAGCTTCTCAATTTATTTACAGATAGTTCATCTTATCTGTGTGCGCGGCGCCATGTGTGCGTGTGCTTGTAATTATACAGCTTTAATTTGTGTGGCAGTGACGCGGTAGTCTTAGGCTAAGAACTCATGATGCGGTTTTCGCCCTCGCCCGCACCCTCAGCTGGAGCCGCAAACAACCGCGCACACCGCGGGTGTAAACCGCGTCGTGAAATGAGCTTTGATTTTTTACATATATCTGCATTCTACAGAAGCTGCGGGCCCGCAACCGCAGGCGGACGCGGGTGAAAACCACATAGTGAGTTCTTAGCCTTAGTCCGAGCAACACAAGAAATCTTTAGATAGTTTAACGCATCTATGGCTTTTAACTATGTATTCTTTCTTATTCTTAGCGTGTCGATGGCAGTTTTAAGTAAGTCCAGAACTGAACCACGAGTTTGGCGCCCGCGTCATCAATAGCTTCTATTATTTCTTTAATTCCCTGAAAGAAATTTCTCTGTGCCAATCATTTTAATACTTTTTCTTGGTGCATTTTTTACGATTACTTATTTCAGTTGGGTATACTCTTCAAAAAAGATCTTTAATCACAATCAATGTTTTATGTCAAATGGTATTTTGATATTTGAGAATATTTTTTTTGTGATTAATCTACAATACTAATACGAATAATAAAAAAGTACCTAAACCTATAACTATTAAGCTAATAAATTAATAAAATAACGAGAATATAATTTTATGTGTTTGTCTGAAAATATGTAGACATAATGCAACCTAAAATTTTTTAGCTGTTGTCTGAAATAAATAATGATGATCGTATAGTGAAATTGCTAAATTTAAACAAATAAATAAATAATTATTTAAACTTGAACATTAAGCAGATTATGACTAATAGCACAAGTACACTACAGTCTTGATACAATAATAAATCACATAGGTAAGGGTCGTCCTTAATCCTATAGTTTATGACTTAGACAATTTAAGCTGTGGTTATCAAAGAGTCAACCGAAAACAAAAGAGTTTAATCCATTTGCGTTGTTATTTTAATGTTTGATTGTTTACCAGTTTCTCTTAATAAATGTCATTGGACGAAAAGTCGACGTTCCAACTAATTTACGTAAAGTAAAAGTTTTAACCTGAGCCCTTATGGTACCGGTTTGATGTTTGTATCTACTACATCAGTGGTGATTCTTTTAATCAAAACGGCAAAGGTCTTTCTCACTTTATTTCAGTGGAAGCATGACGTTGGACAGGACGGATTGGTACGCCGACCCCAAATAACATAGGATAAGGGCAGGAAGATGATGATGATTATTGAAAAGAGCACATCGACCACTGATGGCTCTAGATCAAACAATACCTTGTCATAATATAATAATAAAATCTTTTTACAAAAAAATGGTCCGTGTGGTGTCGGACGTAAAGAATAGCACCATCCCATATCTTCCCGTGGGTGTCGTAAAAGGCGACTAAGGGACTCACCAGAGAATGGGCAGCAGCGTTCTCTGTGCCTTTGTAACAACCATACTGCGATCGCCAATCCGCCTGCCAAGCGTGGCGATTATGGCAAAACCCCCCCTTGGGGAGGCCTATGTCCAGCAGTGGACGTCTTTAGGTTGAAATGACAAAAAAAATAGAACCGCCTTCAAAAACTAATAAGTGATAAATGACTTTAGCTCAGAACACACGACTTTAGTTTCGGAAGTCGGTGGCTTTGTTCTGTATGTTGTTTTTTTGTATTGCCACGCTGAATAAATTTATATTTGTAACCGCATAACCGTAAAACCGTAAAACCGCATCAAAATCGGTTCAACCAAACGAGAGAATCGCGTACAAACATACCTACATACATACATACAAACATACGGGTCGAACTGAGAACCTCCTTATTTTTATTAAAGTCGGTTAATAACAAGACTGACCTTCTAAATACGAAGTCCTTCTAGAATGAATCCAGAGTATTTAGACGAAACATTTAGTCAATGGCTTTGACCTTTACAGTACCTAGGCACTGCTGTCTATATACATTTGCAATAACAGAGTCGTTATTGCCATCCCAGAAACAAAGTGAAGAACTGAAGTAAATGACAAGCTGAATTTAATTTGAGCTACACTGATACTTTATTCTGGTACTTGCCTTACGTGTCTTTGCGTTCCAGCCATCACCTAGAGTTGAAAGTTTCAATATGCTCCAATTTCTCCACAACACAAACGATCGATTCCCGCCCAGGGTAAACATTTGTGTGATGAGCACTTGTGTTTGCCTTGTGTCTGGGTGTTGTTTATCTATATATAATAAATAATAATAATAATAATAATATGTGGGGACATTTTCACACACGGCCATCTGACCCTAAACTAGAGAGGCGACCCTGTACTATGGGTGTCAGACAGCTGATATACATACACAAATACATTTTTTTTTTGTAAATACATACATATATAGATAAACAACACCCAAACACAAGGCAAACACAAGTAGTATGTATTTACAAAAAAAATGTATTTGTGTATGTATATCAGCTGTCTGACACCCATAGTACAGGGTCTCCCTAGTTTGGGGTCAGATAGACGTGTGTGAAAATGTCCCCACATATTATTATTATTATTGATTATAAGTCGATGGGTTTTTTTTAATCTTTCCCCGTGTCGTGGGTGCTTTTACAAATATATAATCTCACATACACGTACAACCAAGCCTGGAACAACTACTTTTAGGCCATACAAATATTTTTCCATGCGCGTTTTAAACCCACGACACGCAAAGGGTTCGAAAATCAATCGCTCTGTCAAAAATATCGTTAGGCACAAATTGCATCGAACATTTTTTATATAATAAGGAGCTTGTAGGCTTTTGTGTTTTGTCTCTTCTTCTTTTACCTTTAATTATTACATAGCTAGTGTTCAGTCAATTTCCTGCCAAATCAGCTTCAATATCGTTAATCCCTAAATATAATCGTAAATAACCCTAACTTCTTAACCCGTTGTACAATGAGGCTTAACAAAACTATCCCTTGTCAATGAAAATTGACATGCAAATAAGCTGTAATCGTTATCATGACAGTAACAATTAGAGAAAGGTTTTAGAACCGTTATAGAGGTTCAGCGTTCAGCAAGTTATGTTTATAGTGTTTGAAGTACCTATCAATTTTATGAATATTAAGGTTAATAGTAAGGAGCTAAGGGACTATGGTTTTCCTGTCAATTAACTGAGCTTAATGGTCTGTTATTGCTGAACTTCTCTCAAGTTGCGCTAAAGCTTACACATAATATTCATAACTACATTTTATTTTTAAATTTCAGGTTATTGCAAGTGCTCGTGAGATGGAGGTGGAGGAGTTTGTGGCTAAGTAAAATCTGTACTGATCGATAGGTCATGATGGTTAAGCTACACTTTCCGCGGTCGTTTCTTGGATGGGTGACCATCCATTACATACCGAGACCCCTCCGTGCCTCGGAGCAAGCACCATTGAAGATTCGGACACAGTGTCCGAAACGATATTTTTTTGACTGATTCTTCGGACACCAATAAACTGTTACCCTAGCACTCTTCCTTAGTAAATATATTAATGGATATTGCTTTTATATTGGCCTAGAAAAACAGAATTCTATCCCTGCGTCAGGCTAATTGTGATTGCGTTATTTAGAAATTCTCTAGCAGCTATAAGTCTGCATTTGAAAGTACCTGATTAATTGCATCAAACTCCTAATTACATAGGAATTACAAATAATATATAACTGAAAAAATGTTTGTGGATCTACAGATATACGTACTAGATACTCACATCCTCCTTCTTTCTCCAAAAGCGGTGGTCACTGGTAGGTAACCTAGTGAGCCTCTTCCTGTAAGAGCCCCCGCACATTGAGCCACTAGTGGCGACCACATTAGAACGACTAGTGGCCGCCACAAGTTGCGGACGCGTTTTGTCCATACATTTTGTATAGCATCGGCGCACACCGAGCGTTTGAGTGGCCGCGTCCGAGCCACAAGCTGCGGAAGTCGACCGCGCTCGCAACTTGTGGCCGCGTTTTGTCGTTCGACTCGCGCGCACACACGACCACAGTCAAAACTGAACGAGAGAAGAACCCAGTAACGCCGATGAATTGTACGTCAATGGTTCTGAATTCTGCGACGTTTTCCACGTCTTAGTATAATTTGCAACAATAACGAAATCAAGAGTGCGTCCATTTTTGAAAATAAACGTCTGCCTCTGTCGAGTACCCCTTGAACAACTGCCGTAAGTGGCAGCCACCGAAGGCCTCATCCAGCCACCAGTAGCTGCCACTGGTGGCGGCGTGTAGTGGTCTGACTGAACCACTGGTGGTCGCGTTGAGTAGCGGCGACTGATGGCCATAATGTGCGGGGGCTCTAAGTAAAATCCTCTCTCAACAAAAGCTGCTGCTGCACTGAGCTTTCTGATCTGCACCAGATTGTAGCAAACCACCACCGCTATCCAGGCCGAAGATGACCCCCATGATGTTTACCAGCAGCTCAGTACATGTTGCGTAAAAAAAAAATTAAAATGTTTTATCGATCGTGTGTATGGTTAATCGTTGCGATAATCTGCAACGATTTACCATACACACAATCGATAAAACTGCGCAGATCGGTTTGCACAGTTCAATCGCAACGATAGATCGTTACGTGTGTAGCTGGCATTACGGTGACGTGTTCGCGGTCCATTGCTACTATGGAGATCGCACTGCACCCACAGTGTCGTAGATTGATCCGAATCGATTTTCGAATTGTGTATATAGTGTGGTGGTGAACATTTAAACGTGTGAATGTAGTGGTAAAAATTCAAACGTGTGTAGTTTTCTAGTGAACATTCAAATGGCAGTGTGGTGGTCCTGGTTCCTTAATTTACATCATGTTGTTGTTTTGGTAAGTAGATACTTTACAATTTATTTTAAACATCTTTACAAATATACAATATTTACACGTACAATTAAAAAAAGAAAAACCTATAACTATTAAACCAAAAATAAACTAATATAATATAAGTAGATTAGTTAAATATTCTAGCTTGTGTCATATGGTTTCTGCTTTTGAAACGTCGATATTAGGTCATCATCATACAAGCTGGTAGACGCGCACTATTGAACACTGGTGTCCCCCAAGATTTTTCAAACGAACCGGTCCTGCTTCTTTCGCATCCAGCGATCGAGCATGAGCTTACTAGGTCATCGGTCCACCTTGTAGGAACAGCCACTCTAGTCACCATTGTTTGTCATCTCTACAGGCGAAGTGCCTCACCACTTGAGGTTGGCTATGTTTTTCGCTTTGGCGGTGACCTTGGTGTTTTTGCAGACCTCATTTCTGTGTCAATCCTGCAGAGAAACTCCGACCGATGTTAGATACAGAGTACGATGCACTGACTTATCAAAAATTAAAGGCACTTTGAACCACACATTACAGGTAACAAAACCAGTAGGTAGGTGTGACTTAAGTATGCACTTATGCTATTGAAACTAAATACTTCGATAGGCTAGCTTAAAGTCAAAGTATTAAAACCGACGGCGACATTGTTATGTACTCCTTAAAAAATTTGGTTCCTTCCTCGGAGGTATCGTCATAACCTAAGATGAACTTAATCTATAAGTTTCTTATAATACTGCTCATAATACGAGTATTATGATTACTTTCGGGACAAACCTAATATGACAGTAGATTGATAGGTACTATTTATTGTAAAGTTTACTAAATGGTTGTGAAATGCGGAATTTAGTTCAAGAAAACTGGATTTTTTTTCTTCATACTGTTTCTCTTCAGAACTAAAGCTCTTACAGTGATTTACACTTCAGTAATATTGCGTTGAATGCACTTTATCTACTGCACGTTTATCTCCTGTGAGTTAAAGTTTACACCTCTTACACCGTATCATTTTATGATATCTTTCTTTCTTCCTTTCTTTCATAGATTTCAAAATTCCTAAATTATCTACCCGACAATAACGCAAAAACTGCATATTCATTAGTTTATGTGTTATATAGCTTTACATGTATGTGCCTCGGAAAGCACGTAAAGCCGTTGGTTCCGGCTGTCATTTGTAGATCTTTGGCAATCGTTATGGGTAGTCAGAAGCCAGAAAGTCTGACAGCCAGCCTTACCAAGGGGTATCGTGTTACCCAGTAACTGAGTTGTGGAGGTTCGATAGGCAGTCGCTCCATATAAAACACTGGTATTTAGCTGCATTCCGGTTAGACTGGAAGGCTAGGCAGATGATGATGATAGCTATATGTATATATTGTATATGTAGGTGCCAAGTTTCAGTTAAATTCGATCATCGGCTGATAAGATATAATTATATTTATTTTGTAAAACATGAATACGTATGAAGGTAAGAGTGAGGTGCAGCGCAGACGACAGACTATTCGTGACGCACTTTTTAGTCTGTGAAAATAGAACCTATGCAATTATATGCAGTAACGCACACGACGCGCAAAAAGTCCGGCGCACAAAAAATCCGTGTAGTTCGGGCAGACCGCACCGCGCCGCGCCGCGCCGCGCCGCTCGTCACAAAAAGTGTGTGAAAAAAATTGAACGTTTGCATCAACGCGCGCTAACGCAGACGGCGCACACTTTAGTCGGCAATCTGCATTTGCTAGGGGTGGACGTATAGAATCCGAAAGTATAGGATGTACCCAAAACTCTCTATTTCTTCTTCTTTTTCTGTACTTCATGTACAAAATAATACTTCGCGATCTCTGCACGATTTCCATAGCGTCTAGTTCTGCCGACAGAATGATCGAAGATGTGCGTCGTGTGCGTTGAGTCTGTGAAAAATCCGCGACCGACTTTTTGCGCGCCATGCAGACTTTTTGTGCGCCGCAGACTCGATCGCACAAAAAGCGTGCCGTCTGCGCTGCACCTGAGACGTATCAAAAGGATATACTCACATCTAAGTCAGCAGTCTAAGCCACATTTGTTTTGGTCGTTGATGGAATGTTTACTATGGCCCTATCGTAAAGTGTGTGTTTTTTTACATGTACGGTTACAGTGATGGTAGGTACGGTACGGTGTAATAGGCGGACACCTTTAGAGGCAATTGTGCCTGGCCTTTAGAATAGCTTGCGTAGGAGTATATCTACCAAAGACGCAGAGAGGTAATTGCATTGAAAGGTATTGCCTCTACTGGGGTTTGTCTTTGAATCTGGAAATGCCTATACGTTGTAAATTCTAAAGACTGTATATGGACCTATTGGTTGGTCTAGGTATTCTAGGTCGTAATGGTAGCAAATATTTTAAATGGCGCACGGTTGACGCTGTGACTGAGTGATTGGTTGCTGCTCTGCGTGTCGCAGGTTTGATTCCCGCACTCGAGAGGAATAAATTTAGGTCACATAAAGATACTGGAAAGTCTCAGAAACTAAGAATACAAACTTAATGAAATAAACTGTGTTTAATAGAAAATCAAATGTTCCATAAATAAAAGTAATAAAATGTATGTGTCACTTTGTACAGTGGGTGATAGCTATTATCTGACCCACCCTAAAAACAAACGAGTTTAAACCCTCTGTCTGTAACAATAAGGGTTATTCAATTTGTATGAGTTGATCTGACTAGCGCTACTCGATAAACACATACAATAATAAAACAGACACGCAAAATTGATCTTTAAAACGTTAGGATTAGGATATTTATAACTACTTGTTATGCAATTTTGATTTTTATGCGGTAAGACTTAAAGTTTATCACAGTATTGTAAAATAATTATCATTTTAACCTAACTTGTAATAAGTGGGTAGTTGAAAGACAAATGCGTATTCATTGTAAAACTGGTATTCAAATCTTACTAAGGATATGGGTAGGAAAATAAAAATATACCGTGACTATAACTTCAGCTAGTCTACGCACAATTGCAATGACTACGGGCGAACATTATCTATGTTGCCTTTCTAAATTGCGAATAGCCCACGCCTTTTTAAAATTATTAAATATAATCTTTGTAGCTTTATTAACATGTCTCAATTGAGTGATTATTTAAAATACAAAATAATCTATTTGCACTAGGAGAATATTGGCATCAGAGAGATTGCAAGGAGACTTAATATAGCAGTAAGTGTATTTTTCTAATTTTAAACCACGTTTTTATATCTAGCTATTCCTTGTGCCGTGACGTAAACAAACATTTTTTTTTATATACTTAAACGTAAAGTGACGCCGTTTAATTTCTTTGTTTCAGAAAATACTGTGAGATTGTGGTTAAGGCGTTTTAAAGAAACAGGAAATGTTCAAAAGGATCCTCCAGGACCAATGACTATGAACTTGTGGAAATTGGAGGCCGATTTAATAGTCGCTAATATTTGGAAATGTTACGTGATGTAATGTTGCCGACTGTGCATGTTGCTTAGCCAAACACGGATATTTACTTCGTGCAGAGATGCTGTGGTGCAAAATTGGCTAACCAGTCAAGAAGGTGTCATAACAATAAGTTGGCCATCTAAAAGTCCTGATCTGAATCCAATAGAAAACTTGTGGGGTCAAATGATTTTAAACTGAGATTCATCAGAAGTCAGGACAAAAGAAAATTTGGCGCAACTTGTGACTTCAACGTGGGAACTCATGAGAGGAAGTGATGCTTGCTGGAACATGGTGTGCAGTATGCGAAGCCGCTTGCAACAAATTAAAGAGAAAGATGATGCTCCACTTCGCTACTAAGACAACATCACCGCCTGCAGTCAACAATACTTACGTCAGTGTGTGTGTTAAATAATCTGTTGTTATCATAATTCCTAAGGAAGTGTTTCATACAATGATGCAGGTTCTTATAACGATCATATTTAAAACTAAAAATACTTTTAAAAAATCTAAAAAGTATGTAATACATCAAAGTATTTAGTGCTGTTTTGACTAATATTTTATAAGTAGGTAGGTATGTATGACAGTAAGTTAATGTGGTGATGTTATTGTTATAAAATAGAAATATTATAGGTATATTTCTAAACATAATATAACATGTTGATTCACTACATTCAACACTTTGTAAAGCAAGTAACAGATTACTTACCTACTTAAAAAATAATAAAAATGGGTATTTTATGGGCACTATTGAAACGAAGAACTGGGCCTCAAGTCTGCTATTACAATAGTGTCAGAATAGTCTTTAATTGATTTCATAATTGTTGATTTTGGCAAGTTTGGTAATCTACTAATATAATGGCGTCATTATGAAAATCAATGATAGACCATTCTGACACTATTGTAATAGCAGACTTGAGGCTCTGTTTTGTTGTCGCGTTAGCAACTTAAACAGAAAATTCACGCATAGCATAAGTAGTTTAGTATTCTAACTTCTTTTATAATGTTGTAAGTAATTAATTTTTAATTATTTTGAATAAAATCTTTATCATTATCATAATTGTTTTTATTTTTTGTGGTTATTTGTATTTATATATTATTAATATAAATCTACTTTTCTTAATCCAATAGAAATAGTATTTTCAATTCAAAAAACATAAATGAATATTGAAAATTACAAAAAGTAAAATGTTAGTTTCGAACACGCAACCATGTTGACTCACTTGTTTCCACTGGTTCAACCACTAGACCAAACAGACTTAATTAAAATTGTTGAAATTAACAACTCCATCATGTGACAAAACAGTAGACACTATAATTATCTACCTTATCGTTACGTGTTAAAGATTAAATTGGCATAACTATATTCTTTAATATATGCCTACCTTGAACAAGTCGTTCTAGTTCGTACGTATCAAATAACACTTATCTACTGCTAATTGCATAAGGTTAAAATTCGTCTAACTTTTAGTGGGTCAGTTAACAGCTATCACAGACTGTACTATATTTAAAAAAAAATACACAAACAAAGAAATAGCCGTTCTCATCCTAAAACAAAAATATAAAGCAAGTATTCTTTTTCTACCTCTTTAAAATTTTCATGTGTTTTAGTATTTTGTATTACCCCCACGTACTGTCATTACTGTGGTTATGCGGTTTGGCATGCTATAGGTACACCAAGTTTATTTTATGATATTGCTGAATATTCTTCCATTCCTCTGCGAACGCAACTTTGGGCTCTTTAACTCAACGACTGTCGGCCGAAAAATGTACAGGTCAAACCTCCGCTTCCCATACAATAATTACCCATAAAATAATTGTTTTCATAGAGGAATTAAACCCTGTTATTTTTTGGAAAAATCATGTTGGCTTTACAGTCTAATATCACAGTCACCATTATTATTAACACAAAAGAAAAAGTATACGTACCTACACAGGTAATCCGAGATTTCCTGATTGGCTTTCAATCGAATGCAATTAATACCATCATCCGTCAAGTCGGATATGGGTTGACGCCTCGTAAATATGCCAACTCGGACAATCATTTACGATGGTAAAATGCCCTGGAAATATATGGGATTTTAATTAACTATGATATTATTATTTACCTGTAACGGGCAACTGTATTCTTTTTTGCTT
The DNA here is from genome assembly GCA_947361185.1 of Charanyca ferruginea. NCBI lineage: Eukaryota > Metazoa > Arthropoda > Insecta > Lepidoptera > Noctuidae > Charanyca > Charanyca ferruginea. Next base: position 6,791,538 of record OX376062.1, read on the forward strand.
ATGTGTTATTAAAATATTGAATGCTAAAGTCCTAGATCATGAAACAAAAGGCACATAGACCACGCAGAACACTGAGAGTGAAGCCAAAAAGGCAAATACAAATTCGAAACCGAATACCTACAACGCGCATCGTGCTGTACTGACACGAGTCAGCATAGCACGAAACGCCGCATCGTTTAAAAAAAACAAATATAAATTAAAATACAACAATACATAAAGCGAACACAATTACGATATTGTAGGTATTCGCTTTTGAATTGTATTTGCTTTTTTGGCTTTATTCTCAGTGTTCCGTGCGGTCTATCTGCCTTTTGTTTTATAATCTGAGGCTAAAGTGCTAAGTTTTGTTTATTTACTACGGATTATTATTATTTACATCTATAATATAGCTTTCTATTTAAATCTGCTTTTGTCATTTAATCATCATCATCTACCTAGCCTTTTCCCAACTATATTGGGGTCGGCTTCCAGTCTAACTGGATGCAGCTGAAAACCAGTGTTTAACATAGAGCGACTGCCTATCGGACCTCCACAACCCTGTTACTGGGTAACACGATTCCCCTTTGGTAAGACTGGTACACCCCCCCCCCCCCCCCGACACGTCTTGGTATAATTATAAATATTTATTTTTTCATTTTAATACCGTCAACCTATTATTGTCCCAACGTCTAATGTCCAATCCTCTTTTTATACAGACAAAGCACAAACATTGATGATCACGCTTGCTCAAGACTGATTGTAGATTTCCGACTCATCTTTATCATACAAGTTCATGTTCCTTACGATTAGAAAATATCATATCCCCCCAACTATTCAATGATCTTAAAAGGATCACTTGCAATTGATTAACTATTATGTCTGCTTAACGGATATAGCTCTTAGTAGTATATCTATAAAAAAAATTCACTGTGGCACTCGGGGACTGCAGCTATCGCATAGCATTTTTGACTTTTAACTTTGACTTTGACTTCTGACTTTGACTTTGACTTTTGACTTTGACTTTGACTTTGACTTTTAACTTTGACTTTTGACTTTGGCTTTAATAATAATGATTAAATATACCATATACATACACGTTAAGCGAACGCGCGGTTTAATTTTCGTTACGGAATTTCTTGATTCGGTCGCCGCGCTCAAAGCCCGCGATAAAAGCTATGCAATAGCTTAAAAACTAATCGTTGTTTGTTAGTCTCGCTACAACTAGAGAACGGCTGGACCGATTTGGCTAATTTTGGTGTTGAAATATTTGTAAGTCCAAAAAACGAAATAAACGGTGAGAAAATTTTAAAAATCAATTGACAGGACAACGTCTGTCGGGTTAGCTATTTATGAATACATTTTTCGTATTTAGTAGTCTGCATAATGTTGACAGGTTAAATAGGTAGATAAGTCAAGTAACTCCACATTTTACTCCCAAAAATGAAGACTTTACCCGAAGTTTAACTTACCAAGAGTAACAAAGGAAATGATCGCTCAAAACGTTCTCGAAGAAAAAGGTGAATAAATAAAACGAAACGAGTCTACCCCAACAACAGATTAGCAAAGCCACAAAGAACGACGATTTGAGAGTTTAATCATCCCCTTTTTTTTCTTGAAAATGAAACCAGGGAATTATTAAACCCTTCTCTTTCGATTTGGCTAATAGCTCGAGAAAAATACAGGCAGAGATATTTCTTGAAAGAATTTCAGTTGATTTGCTGCGAAAAGTATTTTTAAGGAAAGAAAGGAATTTAATGTCAGCCAGATTGCTTTTTTTTGTATTTAAATTTAGCTTCTAAGAGTCGGTAGATAAAGCTGAAGAATCGATACAAGAATTTTTAATTATCTTTCTGTTTCTTGCACAACAATGGTTCACGATATTTAAAAACCAGCCGTCAATTTTTAATTTAAATAGGTAAGGTGCTTTTTGTACCTGAAACTTTTACAGAAGACAAACAACTGAAAAACACTGAGCAAGTTATTTTTGAGTTCGTTCATTCTTCGTTGTTTCTTTAACTCACACTTTTTACATTATGCTCACATATTTTTAAGGATTCCAAAGACGCATACTTTTGACAAATATTATATAAACTCACAGAGAGATAATAATAATAATGTGTGGGGACATTTCACACACAGCCATCTGACCCCAAACTAAATTGTAGATTGTCACTCACTGTACACCTGAAGGAGGACATCGCCACCAAGGTCGACCGAAACGAAGATGGTGTGACGATCTGTCCACATTTGCGGGGCAAACGTCGGCAGAGATCGCACAAGATCGGGAAGAATGGAAGGAGAAAGGGGAGGTCTTTGTCCAGCAGCGAGACACAAAATCAGGCTAATACAAAAAAAAACACACACACAATCAGCCAGACCCGGAACAACTACCCAAAGACCATACAAATATTTTGTCTGTGCGAGAATCGCACTCGCGACACGCTACACAGGCAGCCAATCCCTAAGTCGTAATGATATTTTATTTGTTGCAAATACACTATTTATTTATTATGCTTACAAGAAAACAATAACAAAAATTGAAGAATGTACGAGTACATATTTTGTCTCCGTAAATAAAATTCACGGAATCAAAACTAGAAAATTCTTCTCTATGAATACGAAAACTGTACTCAAGCCTCGAGGACAGTTTCCGTTGCATGCTCACATTCGCTCTTATCTTTCATGACCTGAAAAGATATCTTTTAATGTCTTTCTGCCCCTTTTGAAACCGTTATCATTTTGGAGTACCTCTCTTGTCTGTAGAACTGTGTCTTTTATTATGGTTTGGAATAAAATCTTTTACAGGAAATTTGTATCTAACCTATCCTTTTATGCATTTTATTTGTATAAAAATATCTTTAACTTTTTGAACAATAAGCATTAATTTATCTTCAAATATGTCATAAACTGATATTCGCAATCACACACCATTGTCCATACTTCGCAACATATTTCTTTTAAAATGATTAATTAAGGCAAACAACCCGATAGCCCACTTGATTTGAAGTAGTTACTACTAACAAGATCACAGCTGCTTTGCTCTCTATAAAATAATGATCTTTTTGATGAAGTATTTATTCATTTAAGTTATTACATCTACGGGTAGAAATGGGGTGGTGCTATTCGTGGCCGGCCCCACACGGCAGTTGTGTATGTATTGGCAACTAATTACGATAAACTTTGTATATTAGCACAGGAAAGGACGAGGTGATAAAGATGCGTCACATTCTATCCCTCGGCCGTACCGTTACATTTTGGGCCATAACACCTCCCATATCCCTTCAATCGATTGATAAAGCAATTAATAAGGCCCGGCCCATATTACCGAGCTAGGCCAATTAGTTAGGCGACCGCTATTTAGTTTTGGAAACGGCTATTACATTCCAAATAGAATTGTCCTCATTAACTACTATCAGTTTCGGTGTGAAATACTAGCGTTGCGGTAAATTGGGGGTATTGAGGTTTCTGTGGTTTAGTGAATGGATTAATTATGGATTGTTACTGACTTTTTTCATGTTTAGGTGCTTCTGTCACTTTGATATAAAGTGACAGAGATAGCACGAGTCATAACAGCATCTTAAAATTGAGTAGCGTTTGAGTATTTGGCCATAAAAGAGTTATTATGATTGTAAAGGGGAGGGCGGTCAATGTGGCGACACTTGGGGGAGTCCTTGGTCCAGCAGTCGAGTGGACGTCTTTCGGCTGAAATGATGATGACGATGATGAAAGGGGAGGGAGAGGAAGGGCAAAACTAATTTGGATGAATAGTGTGAAGAATGATCTATACGTATATTAAAAAGAGGTTTGTATGTAGGGGGTCATCCGATTTCAACAATTCTTTCACCAATAGGAAGCTAAGTTATTCTTGCGTGTATGTTATTATGTTAGATCACTGGATGTCCTGCGCGTCCAGGGCCTCAAGTCTGCTATTACAATAGTGTCAGAATGGTCTATAATTGATTTCATAATTGTTGATTTTGACAAGTTTGGTAATCTACTAATATAATGGCGTCATTATGAAAATCAATGATAGACCATTCTGACACTATTGTAATAGCAGACTTGGACCCCAGGTGGTGTCCAGGTGCAACTACATCTTCAGGATGATGTTGGGGCTGCCTCGCTTGTATAGTGCATCGGGGATGTTTGCACTGTATCGCACTGATAGCTTTCATGCCGTCATCCGCAAGAAAACAGTATCCCTGATCTGCAGAATGCCTGGCAGCTGGAACGGAATTCTGAAGACTGTAGCTGATAGGATCTCTTCTCCACCACGGAGATCCTTCATTAAAAGAGTAATTTATTGTATTGTATTTGTTTTGTTTGTGCAGTTTACTTGTTGTGCATTTAATTTTATTTATTTTATTTATTTTATTTATTTTATTTATTTTATTTATTTTATTTATTTTATTTATTTTATTTATTTTATTTATTTTATTTATTTTATTTATTTTATTTATTTTATTTATTTTATTTATTTTATTTATTTTATTTATTTTATTTATTTTATTTATTTTATTTATTTTATTTATTTTATTTATTTTATTTATTTTATTTATTTTATTTATTTTATTTATTTTATTTATTTTATTTATTTTATTTATTTTATTTATTTTATTTATTTTATTTATTTATTTTATACATCTTTACAAATATACAATATTTACACGTACAATTAAAAAAAGAAAAACCTATAACTATTAAACCAAAAATAAACTAATATAATAACGCATCAAAAAATTCCTCCACATCGCCGTCATCTGGGAATGTGCCCAAGAGACTGACTGCATTGCCCCGTTGGATGGCAATGCTTAACCTCTGCCCAAAGTAAAAACCAGCTCTTGGATCACGAGAAGTGTCAACTAACCTTTTGGAAATTTCCTTAAAAAGGAGATGAGCACTCGGACTCCACGACCCGAGGGTTTCAACCCCAAACGGCTCGAAAATAAGGTTATCACCAAGGTGACTATACTTTCGCCGTTTGAGGTTTTCTGCAGCCGCAGCAGCAGCACCAGCACAGCACGCTGAGCTAGGAAGATGGGATGGCGCAAGAGTGTCGACGCACGTAGCGTCCCACACTAAAGGCCTACCCAACTTCCAAGGAAATAATGACATGCCGTCCGGTCTCTTGCCATCGTCGCGTGCCAAGCCGTTGGGCTCCAAAACTGCTGGAACGCCGACGGCGACGAGAGCACGACGAATGATGTCATTTATATTCGCGTGCCGCGCTATGCGACCTGCACTCCGGTTGCACGATAGGCCGTGGTGTCCGAGGCAGTTGACAGCTTCCCCACAGCGACAGCGATGAGGAGAACAACAAGATGCTCCTAAACGTAAGGAAGCAGCGAGGCGAAAAGTAGTGTCGTCAAACATAGTACCTACGTTTGACGACGGAAGTGCCAGAAGCCAAAGACCCGACTCCCATTTACCCACAGCCAGCAGACGGGCTCGCTCAGCAGAATTAGAAGAAGTGGAAAGTAAATTATTCTGTACTAACTTGCAGAGCGGCTCATCCCACCGCCTCTGAGAAGATGGATTGTCGGGTAAATCAGTGCTCGGGCAAGCAAGTTTCCAGGCGTCCATGGCCTCGGCGAAGCACGGCACATCAAAATCAACCAGTGTAGGAGCTAAAACATTCCTGATTAATTTTTCAGTGCCGTGGACCGAGGATATAAATGCAGGCAAACTGATACTTGAAATTTTACGGACGCCGAGGCCCCCCATACGAATAGGTAGAGTAGCTTGGGCCCAAACACGGTCGTCCATTGCCAAATTTAAAACAGATGTTAAAGTATGACGGATAATTTGGTCCATTTTTATGAAAAATAAATGAATTCTTTTAGTTAAAAAAAAAAAAAAAAATATTTTATTTATTTTATTTATTTTATTTATTTTATTTATTTTATTTATTTTATTTATTTTATTTATTTTATTTATTTTATTTATTTTATTTATTTTATTTATTTTATTTATTTTATTTATTTTATTTATTTTATTATTTTATTTATTGTATTTATTTTATTTATTCCTATTTTATTCACAATTTTTTTTTTTTTTTTTTATTCATCGTATTTTTTTTTTATTATTAAAATTCTCGCAGACGAAGGCCCAGGCAAAGTACTAGTATTAAATAAAAGGAAGTCGGTGATAGTATTACGGTTGGTAGGACGGAACTTTGAAGGGAACAAGGGCAAGAATATAATGACTAGATTTTCACGTTATCAGTAATTCTAGAAGGAGTGGCTAATTCTTATTAGTTGTAATATTTATAGTTGTGCCATTATAGTATTTGTATTTATCTAATTAGCTATTAAATTTGCATGCACACTTAGTATGCAAATAAAAGTTAGTTTGGGCTTAATGTTCATGCAGTATTTTTGAAGTGAGGTAAGCTGTATTCGAGATTTCAAGACAAAGAGATGTAAAGGTATTTTAAGTGTAAGCAAGACTAATCGAATGACTGTAGAGAACTTGAAACAGCCTGGACACTCAGAACTGACTAGATTGAATTAATTTTGCTCAGGAACTGTCTAAGAACGTTCAGTAGTGAATGTAATGAGTTTGGTGTAGAGATAGCATTAGGTATAGATAAAAATCTATTTAAAATTATGTAACTTTTCTGTCATTCTTTATTATTTCTATTTTTTTAAGATTTGCGTACTTATTTATTTATTTATGCTTCATGCACAAAGGTACAAAGCGAAGGAGGTACAAGGCGGGGGCGGGGTTATTTCAATGTAACTAAACGTTTAAGGGGCGACAGCGTGCTTCATAACACAAACCATTTGAAGAGACGTAAAATTAAATTTTCGCCGAAATCGAACAATCAACTGCTTTACGAAATTAGTACCTACGGGTTCATAAACCTCCGGAACACTACATCGGAAAAAAACAAATGAAAAACGCAGAAAGTTTCTGCATAATCAAACAGTTTGAGAACATTTCACTTACGTGATACTGTAAGATACTGGCTCGAGGTAGCAAAATTTACATTTTATGAGACTTTTAGGAAATGATAACTCGTCGGTGCACGCGAATTATACAGTTTATTTACTTTCTACGGTAACAAGTTCCTGCGTTTTCCTAACATGCAAGTTGGCTCTAATAAAATGGTGTTTTTGTTATGAATTCGGTAACTATCTAGGTTTGTATTTAATCAATTAGAATAATAACTTAAATTCCTCATTTTGACGTTCAAAAGTGTCTACCTATCTCCAATTTAAATAAATACCATGATCAAGAGTTTATGTTATTCATATTATTTATTTATATTAACGTTGACAATTCAAAAGTGTCTGTAAATGGTTTGATTGAAATAAATGCATGACTTTGACGCTAAAAATTTAATACCAAAATTTCCACTTTACTTAAACAAAATAAATCTGATGAATGTAATACGCCTGATTTATCAAAATTTTACCAACACATGCTTCAAAGTATATCTCATATAAGTCACCTTTCTAAAAATTAAAACAATGTACTTAGCCTAACACAGTACATGATATCAACGTACGTCACGTCAAAAGAGAGTTAACATCAGCTGTCATCCGACCCAACGCGTCCTACGTAAAATTGAAAGCAATTAGTTCCTTTGATTAAAAGATTGAAGCAAAAAGGCCTGTGTCGATGTCAAGAGTAATATCGTCAGGCCGCTAGACTCAAAATTTTCATTTCTAGTTGACTTCAGTCAAATGAAAATCAAATCTGCTCGACTCGAGTGAAACAATTCCCTTCACTTTGAAAATGGAATCAGATTTTTGATTTCGGAATTGTATTAAGTTTTGGATGGTCTGCCGAAAGAAATTGCAAAGCGAAATGTTTGAACTCAAACGAACGGGGCCGATTTTAGTGGGCGACGAAGATATATTAGCGGATAGATGAGACCGAGATATTTTTATACTGCTGTTTGCGAGTGGTTCTGTGCTTATCTAGAAATTTATTCTGTCTGTCTATGTTATTTGAGGTTTGATAATAATAATAATGATTGAAATTACTGATTCCTTTAAATTCTGAAATTATTGTGCAAATCACCAAAGCATCTCAATAAATAGGTTAAATGAGGTACCTACCTACCAATTACAAGAAGTAAGACCCCATTATTATTAAACATGCAGAAATTAGTAAAATCAATATTCATTTCAGTTTGACTATGTAGTTTTCGAGGTCCACGTTAAATTCACTCGGGGTTTATTAATATAGGGATAAGTATGAACGCAAAAAAAGATGTTTATTGAAAGACCCATGGCTGGTTATGGCGGCTGTGACCACAAGCAGCTATGAGTTACAGACTGCCCACTGTGCAGAGGCTGCTTGGGGGATGCCGAGACAGCAGCCCATGTGCTTCTCTGCCATCTTCAGCTGCTTCTTCAGTGCAAAGTACTGCGGTAACCCAGGTAATCTACGGGAGATCGCCAAAAGGCGCTACTGGCCTTTCTTGGGGAGCTGGAGTGGATCGAATGACTACTTCCCACCTATGCATAAAATATGCGCTGAGACGTGGAGTTGCGGCCACCAGCCCGTGATACCATACCATACCAAATATTAACGCATTTGTATAGTTAGTACCAATTTTATTAATATAAACAAACAGTTTATAAATCAATATACCTAAAGAAAGACATTCTCAATTCTCCCAAAGAATGCTATCGTGCGTTGAATTTGGCTGCGCCTGAAAGTTGTGTCAATAAAAAACCGGAAGAAATGCATGAATATAAGTGACATATTTGTACAAAAAAGTCACGACTGAACGCCAGCGTTCACAATTTGATTATCAAAGTTTTTACGACAGAATATTATCCTCTAAGGCAGAACACGCCATATTCTTGACAGTCATTTGGAGAGTATTTGATTATGTTCAGCTCACGTTAAACGAAATGTGTTAGTCTCCTTTGTCTCATAAACGTTCTTGTAAAACTCATTACTAATAAGGAAGTAAGAGAACACGCACACTTCGAGCGATACGCAGAAAAATGTAATTGTCACATGTTTTTCCAAGATAAGAAAAAATCAGAAACAAAAAAAGGCTGAAGTATTTTTACGACGACGCAAAAATCTGTTTCCTCTTTTTGCTGAATCAGGGCTTTCGAGCATTTTAAGAAAATGTGACACTGTTTTTCTTTTTTATGACATTGGATAGCAAAGTAACCGAATGCCCACCTGATGTTAAGCAATACTTTTATCTTGTTAAAAAACGTTACCCTACACTAGATACTTCTTTTTTGTCGTGCCTACCAATAGGGTATTACACCCATTTTTGAAAAGTGTCTCAATGAAGTTCTGTAGTGCTAATATGCCACCAAAAAAAACACAAAATTTTTATTCAATCGATAAGTGTCATAAAAATGCACCTAAATTTTAAATTTTCAAATTTCGCGGCTATTTTGACGAAAACGCCTCTTACTGGACGCCATATTGCTCAGCGTAAATGACGTCAGTTCGTTTTGTATCAAATGAGCTCATATTAAATATGATAATTGTATATCATTTAAAAATAATTAAAAGCATATTTTGTAATAATGAAAAAATTACGTTGGTTACGAAAATAATAAAAGTACAAAGTCTATATTACGCCAATCGGTTGCCTGACAGTTGTCAATTTTTTGTTTACACAGCCGTATGGCGTAATAACATGGCTGCTACTATTTCACGGTGTTTTATAACAGATTAAAAATACTGAAAACTTTGAATTGAATTTAAAAAATTGTTTTGTTATTTCATGAACTAAAACTTACATTTTCCGATTTCTTTATGCCTAAACTGTCTGAATAACATATTTATAGATTTTTTCTCGTGTAGAGTAAAATACCCTATTGGAACACAGCAATGCTGCTTTGCCGCAGAAATAGATATGAAAGATAGCCTAGTTCTTCTCCGAATGTGCTTCTTCACAAAAACCTCTACTATAACTTGATTAGACTAACTAGTCATCACTTTCATCAGCTGGAAGACGTCCACTGTAAGTTGGACGAGTAACGAAGGTTTGTCCCAAGGTTCGCAGTGAGTTAAATTCACGGAAGCCCTTGCTGCGCGACTTCCGAATTTTCCCTTAGTCGCCTTCTATGACACCCTCGGGATGAGATGAGTGGGTGCTATTCTGGCCCGAATGCCCCATGGGTTACGGGGACTAACTAATAAATGAAATGGAATTTAATAAAAAAAAATGCCAGGAAGAAATAACAATTCTTATTTGACAGATTTTTACAGATAAATAGAAATTGGTTGTCTGTAAAGTCGGTTAACGGACGATAGTTTTACGTGATAATGTCATAAAGAAACATAATGGCTCACATAATATATAACATAAGCAAATAATGGCTTCCGTCGAGGTGGGCGGAGCTTATTGCTTGGGCCGATCATGCCTCTCTATCGCTTGTTCCACGCCCTCGCTTGCACGATCAGGCTCAGGCGGAACGCGACACTTTTTTATGCATGCAGCCGGTGTTCATCGATTTATAAGACGTTATTACGTCAAAAGCTTTCCATGCATTCTCAAAACACGAATAACAACAGCAACAGTATGGCGCTTCCTGTGCATTTATTGCAATCTTTGAACTCACTGTGAAAGAGCACGCTCCACCGGGTCGGACATATTGAAAGAATGTTTTAGAAAAGAATGATAAGACAGATGCACAACCCGGAAGCGGAATAAATGGAAAGACGAGTGTTAATGTCAAGACTCGTTGAAGAAATTAGAATATATTGAAAGAGGAGGGAATGTGGTACTCTACTATATTTGGAGGTTCAAGTTACTATCATTGATACAAAATTTGCATCATTGTTTATTAAGATATGTAGGTATCTAATATTTAGACGTATAATAAAAAATTGGCCAAGTGCGAATCGGATTAGCGCACGAAGGGTTTCGTACCATTATCTATATACAACATCAGACATCGAGCAAAAAAACGGGAAATAATCACGTTTGTTGTATGGGAGCCCCCCTTAAATATTTATAATAAATAATAATAATAATAAACGTTTATTTGGAACAAGTAAAGGGACACAAAATTACAATATGAAACGAAGATAGCTACAAAAGTTAAAAACTGTGGCGCAGCTATCAACGCCCAGGTCAAACACATGGAGCATTTGTTCCAGATTAATAATTTAAAAAAGTACAAAATAGTTAAATTTATTTTATTATATTGTTAGTATTTGATGTTATAGCGGCAACTGAAATACATCATCTGTGAAAATTTCAACTGTCTAGCTATCACGGTTTATGAGATACAGCCTGGTGATAGACAGCCAGCCAGACAGACAGACGGACAGTGGAGTCTTAGTAATAGGGTCCCGATTTTACCCTTTGGGTACGAAACCCTAAAAAGAAAAATCTATTACTATTAAACAAAAAATAAACTAATATAATATGGCATCAAAAAAATTGCTCCACATCACCGTCGTCTGGGATTGTGCCCAAGAGACTGACGGCATTGCCACGTTGGATGGCAATGCTTGACCTCTGCCCGAGGTAAAAATCAGCTCTTGGATCACGGGAAGTATCAACCAATCTTTTGGAAATTTTCTTAAAAAGGAGATGAGCACTCGGAATCTACGTCCCAAGGGTTTCAACCCCAAACGGCTCGAAAATAAAGTTATCACAAAAGAATGCTACTATGTTTTCGCCGTTTGAGGTTTTCTGCAGCCACAGCAGCAGCATTGTTACTTCGTATATTGGATATAATTACGATGACTGTCCCGTTGATATCATGGTCGCAGGCAGACTGCTATGCATAGAGTACTGGATTCAATAGCCAGGTGGGCCAAAAGTGTTATTGGGTTTATCCATTAGAAATTTATCAGTTACAGCCCAGGGTTTGAAATTTGACACCCTCGTGAAACTAAAAGCACGTGAAGCCGTTGGTCCTACGCCTGAACTCTGTCCGGTCGTGTCGGATTGCCGTCCCACCGGACTATTAGAGTGAGAGAAAAGGGAGTTCACCTCTGTTTGAGCACACACTCGTACACTATAATATCTCTTGCGTACTTGGCTAGCCCGGATTGAGGCCTGGAGGAGCTCGTGGCTAAGTTAAAGCCGTACAGATCGATCGGTTAAAGGTTAAGCTACGCTATACGCGGTGGGTATGTGGATGGGTGACCATTCCTTTCATATCGATTTCCCTCCGTGCTTCGGAAAACACATAAAGCCGTTGGTCCCGGCTGTCATTTCCAGATCTTTGGCAGTCGTTATGGATAGTCAGAAGCCAGAAAGTCTGACAACCAGTCTTACCTACGGGTATCGTGTTACAGTAACTGGGTTGTGGAGGTCCGATAGGCAGTCGCTCCATGTAAAACACTGGTATTCAGATGCATTCGGTTAGACTGGAAGCCGACCCCAATAAAGTTGGGAAAAGGATAGGCAGATGATGACTTGGCTAGCCCGGATTGAGATTGGTCGCCGTACCCACAATGCGGTCGGGAGAATTTTATAATTCCTGTACTATATTTTATTATATTGCTTAAACGTCTTGCCTTATCCCTCGTGGTGGTATCCACGAGGGATATTTCAAATTTACTACAGAGTATTACCTCATAGGAATACGAATCAAATACCAGCCAGTATCTACAGTCCGTCTACAGACTAAATCTGTTTTTCTTAAGAGCTCTGAATATTACGTTTCATTTGAATTTAATTTATAAAAGCTAAAGGCCACTCATTCATTCGTCCACTCACTAAATAAATGCGACCTCGCAAAAACTACCTACCTGACGGATATTGCGATAGGCCTGAATTACCTTTCATTTTACGTTTTTGACTTCAACGCGGACATTAAGAGTATTTAGTTCGTTTGGTTTATTCAAATGGAGATTTTCACATAACTTACAAAACAAATTATGGTAAATAAAAAATACTTCCTATCTGACCCCCACATCCCAGCTACTGGGGAACACGTTGTCAGATTTTCTGGGCTTCTGATTACCCATAACGAATGTCAGAGGTTTTATTTATTTATAATTTATTAATTATAAAATATTTGATGTATGATTAAATTTCGCTGAAAATCATCTCAAAGGATAATCTAACTTCACATGCACTGTCTACCTTTGACATATTCATCAAAATGTTTCTCCGAAAACTTTAACCCTTTTCACAAAATACCAGATTGTCAACATTTTCCCTCGAAAACCGGTAATATAAAGTAATCATATTTAAATCCGACATCCGAAGTACTGGTGCTCCTGGGATTACCACGGCCGTACGTGTCACGTAATATTAAGCTTGTAAAAATCATGTTTTTAATAACCACACGTTGAGGACCCCGATTTGCATAAGATGTGCGTGTGTGTTCATATAATGATACTGTTAGATTTATGTATTACGGGGGAGAATGAGTTAGCGTTTATAATATTTGTTGTTTTTTTTTCTTTCGGTGGGTTTGTCGCACGAAAAAAGATCGTTTCATTCCCATAAAAATGATTGTAAGGAAAAAAAAAACTTCTGGAATATTTTTTGGTGAATTTATTAACGGTGAATAAAATTATTTGGTTAATATTTTCAACGGTTTGAAAGTCATAAATTCTACTTAATTAACATTTAACAGCATATCGGCCACAATATTAATTCTCAATTTAGGGTGACACATATGCTCATTACTAGCATGCTAAAACCAATTGGAGCACGCGAAAATCAAAGTCACGTGAGTTTCACGTGCTGCAATGGGTTTGAGCGTGCTAGTAATGATCATGTGTGTCAATACCCTTATAGTTTACTAGCGCTTTGCAAATGATTTTTTTCGCATGAATTTTCTTACTTATTTTTTGGTAATAAAATATAAACTATAGAACTCAAGGATATCGTAGCTAGGAAGTTACAATAGGAATTGTTGAAAGGATGTTTCAAAATAGTTGAATATTTTCACTCCAATAATAAAAAATACTCATAATCTTTTCACTTAATATTATTCTATTTTTTTCTTTATTAATATTTTTTATATAATATTAATAAAGATTAATACCATTTATACAAACGGATTTCAAAGCTTTATTAATGAATTCTCGTATAGTTTCTGCAGTCGTTTTACGTAGAATTATCCGTTACTATTTTTAATACGTTAGTTGAAAATTACGTACCATACTTGAACGAATTTAAAGTAGTCACCAAAATGTTAATTGCTCAAACTCTCAACCTCATTACTATCTAAACAACACTATTCCATAATAAATATGGAAATTTTGAACTAACATATTCAATAACTCCTCAAATTCCATATAGGTAGGAAATAGCATACATAATGTATGGAAGTGGCCTCGGTCTGAACGCATTTGTTAATTTTCCTCCTTATCAATAAACGTGGAGTAAAGTTATGCCAAACTTACCCGCACGGAGCAAATATATGTATGGCCTGCAGATAGTGTTTCCCGGTCTGGCTATTTGAGAAAGTGAGTTTATTATGTTTGTAAACGCACCCACAAACACAGGAGAAATTCGTGTGGGGCAACGTTTTTTTCGTTAGGGGGTGGAGGCCACTCTACTGGTGAAAATGTTGACAGTCCCCATACAGATGGTCAAAAGTATCAACGCTCAAAAGTGAAATATGGTTACCAAAAATCTAATATATAAAATTCTCGTGTCACAGTTTTCGTTCCCGTACTCCTCCGAAACGGCTAGACCGATTCTGATGAAATTTTTTGTGCATATTGGGTAGGTCTGAGAATAGGCCAACATCTATTTTTCATCCCCTTTTTTCACCCCTTTTTCATCCCCCATCCAAATGTTAAGGGTTAGGGTAGGGTAGGTGTAGGGTAGGTATAGGGTAGGTATAGGGTAGGTGTAGGGTAGGTGTAGGGTAGGTGTAGGGTAGGTGTAGGGTAGGTGTAGGGTAGGTGTAGGGTAGGTGTAGGGTAGGTGTAGGGTAGGTGTAGGGTAGGTGTAGGGTAGGTGTAGGGTAGGTGTAGGGTAGGTGTAGGGTAGGTGTAGGGTAGGTGTAGGGTAGGTGTAGGGTAGGTGTAGGGTAGGTGTAGGGTAGGTGTAGGGTAGGTGTAGGGTAGGTGTAGGGTAGGTGTAGGGTAGGTGTAGGGTAGGTGTAGGGTAGGTGTAGGGTAGGTGTAGGGTAGGTGTAGGGTAGGTGTAGGGTAGGTGTAGGGTAGGTGTAGGGTAGGTGTAGGGTAGGTGTAGGGTAGGTGTAGGGTAGGTGTAGGGTAGGTGTAGGGTAGGTGTAGGGTAGGTGTAGGGTAGGTGTAGGGTAGGTGTAGGGTAGGTGTAGGGTAGGTGTAGGGTAGGTGTAGGGTAGGTGTAGGGTAGGTGTAGGGTAGGTGTAGGGTAGGTGTAGGGTAGGTGTAGGGTAGGTGTAGGGTAGGTGTAGGGTAGGTGTAGGGTAGGTGTAGGGTAGGTGTAGGGTAGGTGTAGGGTAGGTGTAGGGTAGGTGTAGGGTAGGTGTAGGGTAGGTGTAGGGTAGGTGTAGGGTAGGTGTAGGGTAGGTGTAGGGTAGGTGTAGGGTAGGTGTAGGGTAGGTGTAGGGTAGGTGTAGGGTAGGTGTAGGGTAGGTGTAGGGTAGGTGTAGGGTAGGTGTAGGGTAGGTGTAGGGTAGGTGTAGGGTAGGTGTAGGGTAGGTGTAGGGTAGGTGTAGGGTAGGTGTAGGGTAGGTGTAGGGTAGGTGTAGGGTAGGTGTAGGGTAGGTGTAGGGTAGGTGTAGGGTAGGTGTAGGGTAGGTGTAGGGTAGGTGTAGGGTAGGTGTAGGGTAGGTGTAGGGTAGGTGTAGGGTAGGTGTAGGGTAGGTGTAGGGTAGGTGTAGGGTAGGTGTAGGGTAGGTGTAGGGTAGGTGTAGGGTAGGTGTAGGGTAGGTGTAGGGTAGGTGTAGGGTAGGTGTAGGGTAGGTGTAGGGTAGGTGTAGGGTAGGTGTAGGGTAGGTGTAGGGTAGGTGTAGGGTAGGTGTAGGGTAGGTGTAGGGTAGGTGTAGGGTAGGTGTAGGGTAGGTGTAGGGTAGGTGTAGGGTAGGTGTAGGGTAGGTGTAGGGTAGGTGTAGGGTAGGTGTAGGGTAGGTGTAGGGTAGGTGTAGGGTAGGTGTAGGGTAGGTGTAGGGTAGGTGTAGGGTAGGTGTAGGGTAGGTGTAGGGTAGGTGTAGGGTAGGTGTAGGGTAGGTGTAGGGTAGGTGTAGGGTAGGTGTAGGGTAGGTGTAGGGTAGGTGTAGGGTAGGTGTAGGGTAGGTGTAGGGTAGGTGTAGGGTAGGTGTAGGGTAGGTGTAGGGTAGGTGTAGGGTAGGTGTAGGGTAGGTGTAGGGTAGGTGTAGGGTAGGTGTAGGGTAGGTGTAGGGTAGGTGTAGGGTAGGTGTAGGGTAGGTGTAGGGTAGGTGTAGGGTAGGTGTAGGGTAGGTGTAGGGTAGGTGTAGGGTAGGTGTAGGGTAGGTGTAGGGTAGGTGTAGGGTAGGTGTAGGGTAGGTGTAGGGTAGGTGTAGGGTAGGTGTAGGGTAGGTGTAGGGTAGGTGTAGGGTAGGTGTAGGGTAGGTGTAGGGTAGGTGTAGGGTAGGTGTAGGGTAGGTGTAGGGTAGGTGTAGGGTAGGTGTAGGGTAGGTGTAGGGTAGGTGTAGGGTAGGTGTAGGGTAGGTGTAGGGTAGGTGTAGGGTAGGTGTAGGGTAGGTGTAGGGTAGGTGTAGGGTAGGTGTAGGGTAGGTGTAGGGTAGGTGTAGGGTAGGTGTAGGGTAGGTGTAGGGTAGGTGTAGGGTAGGTGTAGGGTAGGTGTAGGGTAGGTGTAGGGTAGGTGTAGGGTAGGTGTAGGGTAGGTGTAGGGTAGGTGTAGGGTAGGTGTAGGGTAGGTGTAGGGTAGGTGTAGGTAAATAGGCAGGTAAGTAGGTAGATCGGGGCAGGACAACGTCTGTCGGGTCAGCTAGTGAAATATAATACGACGACAGCTAAAATAAGTACCTCGGCATTATGATATGAGTAGTACCTGTGTAAACAGTCTAAAAATGAACATATTGATCGGCCAGTGCATTAGATATGCCCGTTTAAAAACGTGTTATGGTCACTGAAAAAGAACAATAACTAGAAAGGCTGAAACTAGTACAGCCTTATAATATGAATAGTACCTGTGTAAACAGTATAAAAACTGAGCATATTCATCGACCTAATCTACTCTCTTCATCGAACTACTCGTCATCATCACTAGCCGAAAGACCTCTACTGTTTAACATAGGCCTGTCTCCCCCATAGAACGCCACAACGAGCGACAACCTGCTGTCCCATCCTTCACCGGTTACCTACGAACTTGACGATGTCGTCGGTGCATCTGGTGGAAAGCCTACCAAGGCAGCCTCTTCCGGTTCGTGGTCGCCACTCGAGAACCTTTCCTCCCCATCGGTTATCGGTTCTTCGAGCGATGTCGCCTGCCCATTGCCACTTCAACTTGCATATTCTGAGAGCTATATCGGTGATCTTAGTTCTTCGAGGAATTTCCTCGTTCCGGATTTTAACGCGCAAAGACACTCTGTGCAAAGAGTTTTTGGGATTCAACGACAATAAACGTAATTCTCTTGCATTTTTAAAATTTGAGATCCAACTGTAATATATATAATAATGTTTTGTGGGATCCAATGCCAAACATATTAAACTGAAATTCAAAACTGGGATCCAACAAAAATAAATGACAAATCATGAGCGTCATGCGCTCATGATTTATCATAAATTTATGAGCGTTTGAGTTTAGTCTGAGTTTTTTGTTCCATCTCCTTTCACATCTATTCGATTTTGTTACTCTATGTCACACTCACAAGTAACCAATAATATCAAGGATTCATAGACTCTCAATCACGGATACCGATTCCATGGCCGAGTATGACACATCACGTTCTTACTGATGGATGGAGATGTCTGGACATAACGATTAGTCATCCCGACGTATCGATACGCGTGTAATTCATAACTAGTAAGTTGGAGATACGGTGGGATCCTATTCTGGTGTATCTTAGGAAGCGAGATTTTTTTAAGATTTCGACGAGCAAAGGCCGTACTTTGTTACTGTTCAAATCAAATAGAAACTGTTAAAGTAATTCTAAATTCAAATCTTTTTACTTCGTCTTAAATGTGGTACGTACTGGAGATGGTACAGACGTCAGCTCATCGAGCCATAACAAACTGTATAATTTTCCCAATTGTATATGAACCTTATTCTTTTGGTATAAAGTTGAAAATCTATCAAATAATTTTGTCAGATTGTTGTAGTTTGATGTGCTGGCCTCTGTACATAATAATATTAAGTGCAAAGACACATTGCGCCATTTGGTGTTAACATGTTAATATCAATAATTATCATCATTACATTTTCTGAAGTTAAGTTCTATCGGACTAATCTCAGAAACTACTGGTCAGATTCTGAAAATTCTTTCGCTGATAAGAAATAACGTTATCCTTGAGAATTACGATCTATTTTTAATTGAAAAAATATTGAAGACTCGTAAGAAAATTCTCACAGTCAAAGTCGGCCAGAAGCTAGTAAAATTTTTAATAATTTCATTTCCATACGTTGCGTAGGTATTACAACTAAAGCTAGTTTTGATTTAAAATAAAATATCAATACTTGTATCAAAGATTAATTTAACCATTTGTTAGTGCATTTTGATATTTAGTACGAGATCACTATGCCGGCCGAGTGCATAATATACACGACATCCATTGTTGATTTGAAAAGTGATCTTTTCACAATAATAATTATTTTTACGCCCCGCGCCCGTGTCGTGAAAAAAATTCATTACACTGGAAGTCCCAAATTACTTCGAAAAAAGACCGATACAACGGACTTCGAGCTCCGTTTCAAAGTAACAACATAACAAAATTACGAATCGAATTATCAGAATACGTTCCCTCGGAATCGGCAAAATAGAATATGAATAATTCAAAATTTGGAATTGTAATTTATGTTGTTATTCGAACCTTTGAATGTTGAGTTAGTGATGTGGTGATGTGGTCGTAACATCGATGTGGGTCGGTGATTTGTCGGATATTTCGTGTGAATCATTTTAGCAAGACTTCGGAAGTGTTTATAACAAGGAAGATTCTGATGTTTCGTCGTTTGTGATATATTTATTTTATCTTCCATGCCATTCATTATTATATCTGTAGGCCATACAAATATTTGTTCCATGCAGGAATCGAAGCCGCGTCACGCAGCGCAGTAGTCAAACACTATTTTGCATCCATTATTTTGTGCTCCAAAACCCAGATCGTTGACGTGGCTTTAATGGCAGCTAAAATTGAACTGGATTAACATGTCAGCCGCATGCCGCTTTGGCACAGAATTAGCACTCCGAAATAGCGATACGGACCCGCCATGAACCTCGAAGGAGATGACGAAACAGTTTGAATGGCTTCCTTGCGGACTGGAAGGACGTGGCGGCAAATTGCGAACGTTGCAAGGAGGCCTCGGCCCAGCAGTGGGACAATGTAGTTACCTTCATCATCATCATGTCAACTTTTGGACGCCCACTGCTGAGCGTAAGTCTTACCCATTTGCAGCCGTAATCGCCATGTTTTGCCGATGCATGTTGGCGATCGCAGTATTTATTTATTTATTTATTCATTAACACTTCAAGCACAATGTACAGAGGCGCTTAATGCCATAGGTATTTTCTACCAGTCAACCTTTGGGTGATGCAGAGACAAGCAGTGGTAGGTGTAACAGAAAAAATAATGAAATTAAGCTAAACTACAAGGATATATATAAAAAGAAAATACTATAAATATATATATAAATACTATATAAATATAACATCAGACTACATATATACTGCTTTAAATAAATATTTACACGGATATACAAAAATAAAAAGACAAACAATGGAGAAAACATTACCGTTACCGGGAAGTGGGAGAAACAAGAAAAGAAAACAAGGTTGTTAGCGCCCTTTGCTCCCTACGCTGACGTATGGGCAACCACTGAAGAAGAGACCAGCAGTAGATGTTAAGGTACTAAGAAAGACGCTGATGCCCATCCTCTGGAGAATATCTCTCTATCGCCTACGACACCCACGGGTAGAAATGTGGTGGTGCGACCGGCACTACACGACTTGCAGTAGAACAGTATAGGCTAGTTATAATAATAATTATATTTGACAGTCTGTAACATAAATTCGTATTAGCAACTTACCCAGGGTTAAGTTTTCCGCGCAAGTAGTCCTAAAATTAATGAATTCAGTCTAAAACCAGAATGAATATTGGAAAACTCATTTGGGTAGGTCGACGTACCCTTTTCACTGTAAATTCTGCCCCAATACACACAAAAACTTAGCCTATTTGCTAATCATGTGTTATCTCATGCGGAATGTTGGCAATAATAATTTGAATGTAGCTTTGGTTAAACTTTTTGTATTTATCTGAGATCATGTATTTAAATAAAGAACAGTGAGTTATTTTATTATTATACGGCTGCTTCCAAACTTATACAGGGTGGAGACGACGATACGACAAAAAATTTAAATACTGGTAATACTAGTTCATAAGAATATTTTGAAACTATCAAACAAATCCTAAAAACGAAATTTAAAAAAAATCAGATATACTAAAGAGCATATAAATGTAACCAAAAAAAACACCATAACACTGGTTTTCTAACTTGTGAGAAGAGCAGTGGAGTCATAATTTAATATTATTAATGCTCAATAAAAACAATTACACCAAATTATCAAATCCTACCATGATCGTTTTTTGTCGGTGGCGGTGACAGTCAATATGACATAATTCTACTAACTAACCTAACTAATAGCTTTCGTCCTACTACTAATAAAAACGCGAATATTAGTGAGGATGTATGGATGCGTATTACTCTTTCACGCTAAAGCATCCTCATCATCAGCCGGATGACTTCCACTGTTGAACAAAGGCCTCCCCCAAGGGGGGGGGGGGAGTTGCTAACCCCCACGCTTGGCAGGCGTCTTTAGCATCGCAGTGAAGCTGTTAATTATACGAAAGCCGCTGCTGCCCGACTTCCAGATTTTCCCTTAGTCGCCTTCCACGAGACCGTTGAGATGAAATGGGTACACAGTATAGATATTGATTTAGCTTAATACATGGATACAGGATGAAATTGAATTCATTAGCAAAATTTTAAGAAGTGACTCAGACCACGAGCCTGAACAACTTTCATTATGGAGCCAACTCAAAAAAAACAGCTGTTCCATACATTTTGGCCGAGTACCTACTGCACTTCTGTATGGAACAGCTGTTTTTTTTTCGCGTGTTTGAGTTGGCTCCATAATAAAAGTTGTTCAGGTTCGTGGTCTCAGTCACTCCTTAAAATTTTGCTAATGAATTCATTTTCATCCTGTATATTTTTACCTGTTTTTGAGTTTCCGTGGGAAAATGACTACCCACAACGACTGTCAAACATCTACGAATGACAGTCAGGACCAACGGCTTAACGTGCTTTCCGAGGCACGGAGAGAACTCGGTATGAAATGGGTGGTCACCCATCCATGGACTAACCGCGGTAAGCAGTAACTTAACCCTGACCAATTGAATTTTACTGCTTTAACTTAGCCACGAGCACTTCTTAAAGGAAAGTCTCATTTTTTATCAAAACTGAACAACCTCTTTAGTTGCCCTTTTTAAAAGTATCTTGAAACAATAGGTACTAGCTACTCACTCAACAAAGTCATCGAGCGTAATTTAGATAACTTCAACAGAATGAAACAACAGCATTTCTCGAAGTTTCGAAACTGTAAAACGGTTGTAGATGTGATTTTTATTACAAAATAGCTTTTGCCCGCGACTTCAGTCACGTTATTTTTTGTACGTATGCTTTTTTTTTGGAATGGTAATTAAATATAGGATGAGGGGCTGAGATCAAGGAAATGCTTCTAATATAAGTTTATTATATTCTTATTCAACTTAATCTTATTATTATAAAAATATTTTTCTTTATAAATTAGTATTTAAAATTGCCGTCTTTTTGTTCGTTTAACTTATATTTTCTCCATCTGTCCTCTGACATACGTCAGCTCAAATCCTTATTCTAAAACCATTTTCATAGCAACCCAGTCTGCCTTCTTTAGCATACGTCATCGCTCTCACCGCACTTAGACATCTCTTTCACACAATCATTTATTTTATTTATTTATTTATTATTAAAGGTTTTCCAACAGCTTCTGTATACATTACATCTTAGGTATAATTTTTAGAAGTAACGGACTTATACAATCGCCAATTACAGGCCAACCAGCATGTTTAAAATTTAGACAACACTAATAATAAATAATAGTTTAAAAAAAACTAAAAACACGCTTTTTATAGAAAACCAAACTAAAAAATAGAAAATAAATTTTAATAAATTATTTTATTAAAAAAAAAGCATGTTATTTATTTTTTACTTTTTAGTTTGGTTATATCTATATCTATAAATATTATGTACATTTATTCTACCAGGGGCGCTTGTGCAGTACCTTCCTAAATAGCTGTTATTTCGGCAACAAATTTTGAACGACTTATGTTTTTTTTTTGTTTTTTTAATAATTTTATCAAATTAGTGTATTGTCATCGGTCCTCGATAAATCTACAAAGTTTGAACGAAATCTGGCCGTTTAAAGTGGGTCAAAATCGCGCCCAAAGAAGTCGATTACAAACAAACATACAAACATACAGGTGATGCTAATAAAAAGCGTGTATAAATAAAAATATTTTAGAAACTAAAACTATTCTAGAACTTAACTTAAATAGTAACTAAATACTTAAAAAAATCATACACCATACACCATCAAACTTCCATTCCTACATAAATATAGCCTATACTTAGTACTCAGGAATAACTAAGCTTCTTTTTAGCGAAAGATTTTTTCGAATGGAACTAGTAAGTAGTTCAGGAGTTTAGTGCAAACAAATAAATTCTTGAGCTTTATAATGATTACTACCTTTAGACAAAGATATGCCCACGACTTCGTCTGCGTGAACCGTATTTTTTTTACTCATCATCATCAGCCGGAAAACGTCCACTGTTGAACAAAGGCCTCCCCACGGGAAAGGGGGGGAGGGGGTTGTCATAATCCCCAAGCTTGGTAGGCGTCTTGGGGATCGCAGTGAAGTTGTTAAGTTCACGGAAGCCGCTGCAGCCCGACTTCCAGATTTTCCCTTAGTCGCCTTCGACGACACCCTCGGGATGAAATGGGGGGTGCTATTCAAACTCAAACTCAAATCATTTGTTTCAAATAAACCATTTACAGGCACTTTTGAATTGTCAAGGAGTCAGTCAGTCAGAAAGTTGAGGCTAGTTGCTCGTTCCAAACAGTAGGTTTCTATGGAGAAGAACGAGCAAGAAACTCCATGAACACTCGTTTAAAATTAATAGAGTATTACAAATTTAGGTTACATCACGCATGTTGAATTTACGGGACACAAATACGAGAAAAATGTAACAAGTTGTGCACGTTAAAAGAGGTCTAGAGACCACCATAAACAATTCAAAATTAATTTAAAATAACCAAGGTAGCTACGAGATGACCACTCCCTCCAACCTTCCCATGGCCCTACCAACTTTCGTTATACGGGCCGAAACGTGGGGCGGCTGCGGACATAGCACCCTTGGCTATCTTAAGTAAGTCCGCAGGCGCTTCTTGATCCCATACAAATTTTGCCATGTGTGTCCCTCGCACATTCTCCCTTAATAGGGCCAGACATGACCAGTCCCAACTGACGGCGCCCGTTCACGAACATGACGCATGGATCGGCACCGGCACATCGAATGATCCGACACATGCGCCACCATCAGCTGTCTACATTAAAGTAAGCATGATATACTCCCAACCGCCAGGGCATATTCAAGTCAATTAAAGACATACCTCGTAAATGGTAGCTTCAAAGTATAAAGTATATTCTAGCCCGAACACCCCACGGGGATTTTTTTTTTACTATAGCAACCTATTAGAGAAATTATTTTCTGAATCGCATCAGTAGTTCTAGAAATAAGCGCGCACACAAAAGAAACACACCAACTTCAACTTCATGATATTAGTATAGATATAAATGTAAAATCGTCTGCTTGTACCCGGGGTGGAAGAAAAAGAAACTGTCGCGTTCTCCGAGTGTTGCCTTGTTTCAATTTCTTAACGTTAAAAGCACTGTAATAAATTGTTTTACTTGATTTTTTCTTTTGTGAGAGCGATAGTTGCTGTGTCTTATTGGTTCATTCGAATTGATTTTTATTAATTACTTGCATTTGCTCGCGACTTTAAATTTCAGAACTAAGCTAACTTCCTAAATTAGCCTAGGTGAACACGAGAACAGAATAAAAATTGTTAAACAAGCTGAACCTGCAGTGCTATTCTATTACAATCTCCCTCGGTGAGCACCTAGGTGAAGTGAGCTGTCATTCGTACCGATGCTAGGGACTGACAAAGCAGACGGACGGATGACAGCTATTTCATACTACGTCGTGTCGTCGTGTCGTGTCTGGGGACATACTATGTCTATTCTGTTACAATATCCCTCCCCCGATGCACCCCGATGTCCCGATGCTAGGATTTACAAAGCAATGCAATCGGATGACAGCAGACTCACTTCACCTAGGTGTTCACTGAGGGAGATTGTAACAGAATAGCACTGCTGTATATGAACGCTAAATTTTAGCTAATTTCATTTAGCCGATTATACGTTAGGGTAACAAATATCTATCCACCCTCACAAACTCACACAAGGAAGAAACTAAATGAACACTTTTTCGCTTTAAAACACTATTTTTACACTTTATCTTATTAACTGTTAGGATCTGCACAAACACAGCAGATTACTAAATTCATAATGAATTAAAAATCATCACATTATTGAGTACGCAATTACGCATTCTTACGCGATTTTAAACTTTATTCTTTTTATTTTTTTAGTTTATTTTGAGTTTACGAACAATTACCTATGTGCCTTTTCCTATGTCATATTGTACTTTTTAAGTTTATTTTTGACATCACTGACATCGGTGAATGACATTGTATGGAAATCGAATTAATTTAGGTCTTAGGGCCCTTTCAATTTATGCGTTTGGTGCCGGACTGCTGCGACGCCGGAGCAGTCCTGTTGTAGTACTGCAGACGGACAGGTGCCTTTTTCCGTACAGCTGACACGTAACGTTTGTCGTCCTGCCATCGTGCGTTCGCGGTACCGGTGTCGCACGGCGCTTTCGGCGTGTCAACTGTATGAAAACAGACAACCGTCCGTGTGCAGTCCGACATCCGCACTGCTCCGGTATCGCAGCAGTTCGGCACCAAACGCATAAATTGAAAGAGCCCTTAAATCGTCAATCGGCCTTCATCAAGCGTGGTGATCAATGCTCGTACCTTCTCTGTATGAGAAGACGACCTTACCCTGCTGTGGGTTCATATTATAATAGGTTGATATTATTAGTATCATTACCAATCAATCATCAAACACGGCTATAAAATATTGCTGCTCAGTCTGTTCTAACCCTTACAGTATCACATTAAACACTACCCCACACAGGGTGATATTATTAAATCACCCAAACGTGAGTATACTAACATGTCGGTGTTGCCAACTACAATGACACTTGTTCAGACTTCTTAATATCTCCTCAAAGAGTACACAACATACTAGTAGGTAACTTAGACCCATATTAAGTCCCCGCACCTTCATATAAACGGCTTTTAACCCTAACTCCGCGATAGCTCTTTAACAGTGTTGCCAACCTATTATGCGGGGTTATATATCCTTTTGGCTATAGAATAGACAGCAACTAACTGGTATGCGATGGCCGTGGCTTTGGTTACATTAGCATACGCTTATACAAGCACCGTCGCTTCGCAATGATTATTTACATAATTAGTAAAACAGAAACTATATCGTGGGTGTTTGAGGGTTGATATTGAAGGGGTGTTTCTATTATTGTGTAAGTATTGTTTTATGGCTTGCGCTGATGATAAGTTTGATATTTTGTTTGTTTGCAAAATAGGCAGAGCGATTAATTGGTAACAGATTATTTTTTAAATCAAAACTATTGAGTTTATTGCTACACCCAAACCTCATTACTGTTTTTAACCTATCTGATGATCAATTGGAAATTGATTAAGACTTCATTCTTTATTTCCAAAAATAATTAAGTAGGACCAAACTAAATGAGGGTTGAATAATCTGAAAAATAACTCATTCTTAACACAACCCTCATAATTAAAATGTCTCTTGAAAAATCAAACATACTTTTAATCAACTAGCGACCCGCCCCGACTTCGCTCGGATAGCAGGGCATAGCCATCTACATCACTCCCAGTCGCAATAAATGTTTCCGTCACTTTCAACAATCATTGTCATATTTCAGCCAATTTACACAAAACCTTAACAAATGACAATGCCAGATCCTGCCCCACCCATGTACAGAAAAAGTAACCCATGTACAGAAAATTAAATTAATGAAAATAAATTGTAATGAATATAGAACCTTTCTATAGTAAATTGTTTTTCTTTAGAACTGGCGGATTACGAAATACCTACCCACAAAATACAAACTCATTTTACCTAAAATACAATTTAACCTATAATCAATGTCATTATTGTTTTTAGATTTAAACGGAAACCGCAAGTTCTACAGTCACTAAGGCTAATGTTTAGTTCTCAGCAATAAATAAACAGTAAGATGCTACATATTGCACATGTCTTTTATTGAGTGGGGCAAAGTTCTATAGAGTTTCTGGCATTGTCCTTTTACAGTTAAACCTTCCTCCTGTCTATTGGTAAAAACCGCATCAAAATCCGAAATAGTTGTTTGCGAACAGACAGACAGACATATTATGCGACGGAGCAATTTATGTAGTGATCTCAGATTATTATCAAATAAAAGGCAGATAGACCGTGCGGAACACTGCGAGTGAAGCCACAAAAGCAAATACAAATTCAATAACGAATACCTACAATCTTGTGATTGTATTCGCTTTTGAATTTTTATTTGTATTAGTATTTGTTTTTTTTTAACAATGTTTCACTTCGTGCTGTACTGACTCGTATCAGTACAGAGCGAAGCGAATTGTAGGTATTCGTTTTTGAATTTGTATTTGCTTTGGTGGCTTCACTCTCAGTGTTCTGCATGGTCTATCTGCCTTTTGTTTCATAATCTGAGATAGTGATCATAAAGCAACGTAGAATACCGGCCGCACGCCTCCGAGCGCGTGCGTTCGGTGTTCCGCGATGCTCTATGGTAGTGATGTATGTACAGACGCCAGCACATAAAGCTACTACAATCTGGCACATTTCTTTAATCGATTTTCAACTTTATGGTTAAAAAATAAGGTTCAAGATTGATTGGGAAAATGTGACAGTTTCGGGTAGGTTGACCTGCTGGCGTCTGTACATGTCAGAAAAGATCCAAGAAGAATTTAATAAGGATTAACTTACATTTTTGACTCGAAACAAGACGAATTCTGAAATAGCAAATCCGCTTTGAGCAAACGTGGTGATCAATGCACGTGCCTTTGCCCTATAGTGAGTCAATAATAATGCTCAACTAATTACTTAAGCAAAACTAAGTAGAAAATTATACCAAAATGTACTACTGCATTCCTAATTAAGGTACCAGGAAAACATGAGTGTTAAAGAGAATATTTTTCCGAACAACGTTTCACCGAAACATTCCTCCTAATTCTCCCGAACACTTCACAGGTGCGGTAATTTTCTCCAATGTTGGCAAGAGAA
Organism: Charanyca ferruginea; assembly: GCA_947361185.1. Taxonomy (NCBI): domain Eukaryota; kingdom Metazoa; phylum Arthropoda; class Insecta; order Lepidoptera; family Noctuidae; genus Charanyca; species Charanyca ferruginea. Next base: position 6,819,120 of record OX376062.1, read on the forward strand.
ATTACCCCTGTATTCTAAATCAAGGTTAGGTGTCTATTTATCTCTTTCTTAGTACCTATTACTGTTCCAAGGGCTACATATTACTTGTAATTGTGTGCTTAACATGAACTTCGCTCGTTTACATAAATTGGAAGTGAAAATTGTTTTGATTTAGGAAAGTCGTGTGTGTTCGATGTTAATGTTTTATCTCCTGTAACAGTTGGAGAGTCAGAAAATAAAGTCTTCGTATAAAAGACTTACTCCAAAGTTAAAATATTGGGTACCTACTCATTATGTGAAAATTTCACAAATATTAGGTCTTTACATATGAAATTGCCGCTCGGTATCAAAAAATTAAAAATAACTTTTTTTTAAAGAAATTATATATTTAGTCAATCGAAGTATGCACCAATGTTATCGATACACTTCCGCCATTTTATCGGGAGCTCATTGATCCCTTTGGTAAAAAAAACCTGGGAGCGAGAATCGATGAACTGCTTGAAGGCTGTTTAAACTGCCTAAGCAGAATTGAATTTTTTTCCTAGTAGAAAGTTGTCCAAATTTCGGAATAAATGGTAATCGTTTGGGGCAAGATCTAGAGAGTATGGTGGGTGACGCAGAGTTTCCAGTCGCAGCTCCTCTAACATGGCGACCGTCTGATGTGCAGTATGTGGTCGAGCGTTATCCTGAAGGAGCAATGGGCTAGAGCAATTGACCAGTCTCGGTTGTTTAATGGTGAGCTTTTCCATCATTGTTTGCAACTGTTGACAATACATGTCTGCAGTAATCGTCTGGCCTGATCTCAAGAAGCTGTAGTGGATGACACCAGCACAGGACCACCAAACACTAACTAGAATCTTCTTTTTGGTCAGTTTTCGCTTGGGGCAAGGTTTTGCCGGTTCTCCAGGGTTAAGCCATTGTGATGATCGCTTGCGATTATCGTACACGATCCACTTCTCATCACAAGTGACAATACGATTTAAAATTCCCTCATTATTGTGACGATTGAGCAAGGAAGCGCAGCAACCGACGCGTGTTTGTTGGTGTGCTTCAGTCAATTCGTACGGTACCCACTTTTCGAGCTTTTTTACTTTTCCAATTTGACGCAAATGGATAATGATTGTTTTGTCACTTACTCCAAAGGCTGCTGCTAATTCAGAAGTGGTTTGAGATGGATCCGCTTCAACTATCGCCTTTAATTCTTCATTATTCACTTGAGTATCCGGTCGTCCACGAGGCTCATTTTGTAAATCAAAATTTCCAGAACGGAAACGTTGAAACCAAAAACGCACCGTTCGTTCGTTAGCGGTGCTTGGCCCGTATACGTCGTTAATCCTTCGAGCCGTTTTTGCTGCACTGGTGCCACGGTGGAACTCATATTCGTAAATATCGCGAATTTTTAATTCCTCCATTGTTGTTGCTATAGCAATTTTCAAGCCCAAACAAATGACGATAAAACAAATGAAACACGAATTTTAAAACAATATTCTTTAGTCTTTATTTTGAAATAATTTTGAATTTGGAATTCCTAATCAAACACAAAATATTTGATTTCAAAGTTGCCAGTATTAAGTATCGGCAATTTCATATGTAAGGACCTAATAATTTTATTATAGTAATTTCATCACATTAGTGAGAAGAGCTAGTAATTATAACATATAAAATATAATTATGGCATAATCATGTAATATTTCTAAACTAATATTAAAAAAAATATTTAATTTGTAACGTTTGTTTGTAATTAATTTAAAAAAAAATATGATTTCGGTATTTTTTAGGGTTTCGTACCTCAAAAAGAACAAAACGGAACCCTTATAGGATCACTTTGTTGTCCGTCTGTCTGTCCGTCTGTCTGTCAAGACCCTATATCTCGGGAACGCATAGAGGTATCGAGAAATTAAAACCATCTACTTTGGTCCACGGTCCCTTGAAGTTGTGAAAATATCAAATTGAAAAAAAAAAGATACGGTCGTTTATGTCGCAAAAAACGTACATTTCGACAGACACTCTCGATGAAATCAAAATTTATAGGGTACCTACTTTCCGTTGACCTAGAACTATGAAAATTAGCAAGTAATATCGTCTTACCTATACATAAAAATAATCATAAAAAATATATTCTTTATTTATAAAGACCTTTTGTCCGCGGTGTGAATGTCGTTTATCGTGTATGTAGACGAAGCCCCGGATTGAAAAGTAACCTATTTGCTTTCCCAGGGATCAAGCTATTTTCATATCATAATTCATCAAAATCGGTTCAGCCGTTTCATCGTGGAAGCGTAACAGACAGAGTTATTATTTTCTCATTTATAAAATTAGTATGAAGAATAATGTACCTAGCACTGAACCCCCGGTGAGCGAACCCGACTCGCACTAGTCCGGTTTTTTAAATTATGGAATGATTGAAGACAAATACTCTCAAAATACTATCTACAAAAGCAAAATTAAATGTACAATATGTAGATACTTATAGAATTTAAAAAACTCGTAACAGAAGACAATCAATAATTATTGTAAATAACAGGTAGGCAAAATATTAAAGGTATATAATTATGAATTATAAAGTTTTATTTAGACTCTACTATCTTAACATGAAATAAAGGGGAAATCTATGTAATTATATATAGACCCCATGTAGAAACGAACAACCTATCCATACTAATATTATTATAAATGTGAAAGTGAGTTTGTTCGTTTGAACCGAGTTTTGACCTTGAATATTTTTTTTGCACACGTCGGATCGATGGGGGCTTTTGACAATTTATTTGTAATGGTGTTCCATACATTAGAACCAATTTTCAGCTTGTTGTGAATTAATGCAAGGGTCAATGTCTATTTTGACCGGGTTAAAATAATATCCACGAATTGGTTTTTTTAGCCCAAATTATACTACTGCAAGGTAAAGGCCTCTACTCTCCTTCCACTTTTCTCTATCAAGGGTTTTTTTTTACCAGTCTTTGTCAAAGTAGTGTAGATCATCTCGCCATTTCGCCCTGTTTTAAATTAATTGTTAAAACTTTGATTATTTTTTTTTCTTAAAAAAAAGCAATGTTTTAATAATTAATTTAAAAAAGGAGGAAATGGCTGGAAATGTCAGAATATATTATCAAAATTATTGTTTTTGCTCTCGTGTAAATATAACAGATTTTATGCATAGCTATAAAATGTTTCACACACCTATTTGACTTTGCACGAATGTTCATAGCTGTCATAATTTTGAGTAAGGTTACCAATATTGTTGAGATGATGGAAACTCATTCGACAGACAGTACTGAAGCAATTTTGAGTTATATTACACCTGACATACCTGTCTACACGTGTCCATCCGATTTCAAAAGCGTGGAAATAGCCACTTTGGTAGTCTAATGAATTGAAGACTTTTGTGATAAGGGTTATGACTACGAAGGTGGTTATCTACTTACGATGTTTCACTATGTATCTTAGAACTAGCTTTTGCACGCGTCTTTGTTCGCGTATATTTTTTCACGATTCTCATTTTTATTAATATTAAAAAATAGCTTTTAGCACTACTTTAATGTATTGTCCTATAGTAGTTTCGATTTTTTAGAATCGCACCTGTGGTTACGGAGGTTGGAGCGTTGAAACAAAAATTCTTCAGATTTATGTATTTCGTTGTGTTGCGTTTGTAACTTTAGCAACGCGTTTTATAGTAATACAGAATTTAAAAGATATTCTCGACAGCGTGCTCGATACTAACGTAGTCTAGTTAAGCTTGAGATAGGTCAGTTTCCCGTCAAATACTATTTATAGTGCCCTTATCCTATTTTCGAAATTTCATCGACTTTATTTGCTTGAATAAAGAAGACGATTCATTAGACTACGTTTGTATGAATGCAGTTCATACATTGTCGGGAACATCCTCTTTATTTTTGTATTCTTTTTAGGAATTAGGTTGAAGAATCCTGACGAGAAGTGTCATGAAACTCGGCTTTTTAATTTCATTTTTGGTCGTAGTTTGGTCACAGTGCGTAGTTTTGTTTACATTTGAATAAGGAATAAAATATTACAAAATCCATTTAGCTCACTCATACACTATGATTTTTCTTTGTTAAACAGCGCATCTATTCTATAAAACCCTCACTCGGCGAAGTGAGATTGAGGTGAGTTAAATATTGCAATTTTTTTTCTAAGTCACTTCAACTAATTTCACTAAATGAGATTTTTACAGAATACCCCTGCAGGATAACAATAGCGAGACACAAAAAGTTTCGCAATAGGTACTATATTAGCAATTTCAAAAATGGAACAGAGGTCTTTTATTGCTTATAATGGAAAACTGGCCATTTATAAGCTTCCAAAGATTTTTAAGCTTAGAATTTATTATTTTTCTTCATTATATTTACGCAGTTCCACAACGTTTAGTTTTAATAAAATGTCGGGAAATATTTAGGGACATTTTTAGGAGAGTATATCTTTTGTTAGGGATGGTCTTTTGAAAGCTTTCGCTTAGTATCGTTACGTTGTTAATCGAGAAGTTGCTTTGTATTATGAATCTTTCGGGGCACTCAAATATTCATCGACTTAAATGTTTTACATATAAATGTAATGATGTTTTGGAGTATTTTTTTAGAATTTCATGTTTTTTAACGATCTGATTATCATCACAATAATCTTTAATCTTTCATTACTGGATTAACATACACAGAGGGGTCGTAAGATATATTATTTTATCAACTCATTCACTACAGTTAGCAAATTCACTATGCTAAAATTAATTAGAACTACGATAAAAAATAAGTTTACCTAAGATACTTAACGTGAATAATTAAGATCATAAATTCCAGTTTTATTTAAATTAAACTAATCTTACGTACTTATTCTTTTAAATGAATGTATAATTTGTAAAATAAAATATATTTTAAGCGCGTGTCGAAATCCGCATTATTAATGCTCTAACCATGTCTTATTTATTACATTGAAGAATTTACGATAATTTAAATAATCCAACTCAGATTTAAATTCATCACAGTCACAAGTACTACTTTTCGGGAATTAATCATATCTATTTAAATAAGTTTTTTCAAAAAAAAATGAAAACCGCCTTCAAAAACTAAAAAGTGATAAATAACTTTAGCACAGAACACACATTACTTTACTTTCGGAAGTCGGTGGCGGTGGCTTTGTTGGGGTGTTTGTTGTTTTACATTGCCACCGAGTTCCGAAAGTAAAGTAATGTGTGTTCTGTGCTAAAGTTATTTATCACTTTTTAGTTTTTGAAGGCGGTTTTTTTTTTTTGAAAAAACTTTTTATTTTTCACTTTTTAGTGTTGCCCTAACATCCAAATCCATTAAGAAACGGCGACACACTTAAAAGAGATTGTAAGTCCTCCAAAGATTGAAGGAACTAAAACGTCGTCTAAGTATTTTTTTTGGGAATTTGTTGATTTTCTCAGAAAGGGCTGTATCAATTTTGATAAAATTTATATGGGACCATTTCGGAATAAACCTGTTTCGAACAAAGAAAGAATTGTTCAAATCCGTCTATATATGACAGAGTTATAAAAAAATAATATATAAACATTCGAATTGATAACCTCCTCCTTTTTGAAGTCGGTTAAAAAGCGATGGCCGATGAAGCAGACTTGTCCTGGAGTGGGACGCCCCCTAGTCTAGCCCGATGTACTGATGACCTGACGACGGTAGCCGGTGGTGGCTAAATGCGAAAGGCAGAGAACCCCAAAAAACGTTTGTCTCTATCCGCGCTTCACGCGGACGGAATTGTAGGCAAAAGCTAATGGTTATGGCATATTTTCCGTTCGATCAAATATAACAAAGTTCTCAGAACTGTTCTGTAATAATTTAATTGTAATTAAATAAGTGCGCGTTTACACTGTTGGAATATTGAGGTTGTGATTTTAAGCTCGATGCTAACATGAGTGATATGAATGCATGTAAGATCCCATGTTTAAACAACTCGAGTATGTTGAACTTACTTAATAAAATTATTGAGACATTCCTAATTAATTGGGTACTTCAAATATACAAGGTTTTAAGGAGGTACCTATTACGCTTTAGTATGTGGGCATCTACTTACGTCTAGTACTCGTAATGTTTGTATTTCATTTGTTAGAATAAAGTGGATAAGACCTACCTTCGTTTTAGAACGGGCGAGGGAGATTCAACTTTCCTGACTGACCGGCCAATTACGTGACTAATTCAAAAGTGCCTGTTAATTTGTTTAATTGAAAAAATACTTTGCCTTTACACTCATACCTACAATTTTAATCTTACTAGGTACTATTGTTTATGCGAAAGTTTGGCATGATCCGTGGTGAAGATTACTAGATGGATGATACTGGTGCCAATTCTGTTGTGGACGAACCAAACTAATTTTAAGCTATCTACCTATATATCTTTCTCTCCAATAAAACAAGAAAGAGACATATATTGATCATCATCATCATTATCACCAGCCGGAAGACGTCCACTGTTGATAAAGAGAAATAGTCATTAACTGTTGAACAAAGGCACTGTTGGACATTTATATTAATAAGAGCTGTCAATTTAAGTTGATCGAAAATGTTCATATAATTATAGTTGTCATTTCTGAACGTATTGATTAAAAACACTGCGAAGTTCAAGAGAAAAACTAATTTAACATCTCTAAATTAGTTTTTGTCTGTCGCCGTCCTTTTCTTCAGTTGCCTGGTAGTAAGAGATAAAAAATGCCTAATTTTAGTTTATATTGTGAACAAGGGAATCGGCACCACTCCTACGCTTAAACGGCTAAAAGGAATTAGTTCAGGCTCACAAATAAATATTGATAAAGCTTGGCAGGTAGGAAAATTTTCATCCCGTTTTTATACTGCCGTGGTTACTCAATTCTGAAGTCTATATAGGTATATAGTTTTAAATTATAATTGTAAGAGATGTCCGTTTTTAATGGTTTTTGTGGTTTCTTGAGTTTTTTTTTATTATACCTGTAATAAGATATCTATAATAAAAAAAAAACTCAAGAACCGTGAAACGTCCACAAAAACCATTAAAAACGGACATCCCTTACAATTATAATTTAAAACGATATTAATGTTAATGCAAACGGTTTCAAGCGCCCGTGCGTTCCCGGTAGTTATGTAAATAAAATGTGCAGGCCAAACCGAGGGATTTAGTAACCTTATGCTAATCAAATCCCGAGACTTTGCGGCTGCATACGTAGCTTTGCGAAGTTCATGCATTTTCGGTGGTAGTTATGACGAACATTCGAGTTCAAATGTTTCCTGATAAACTTAGGGTTGTCACACTGGATTTAATGTTGCCGGGTTTTTTTTTTAATGGGACAAGCCCGCCACACTATTCCCAAACCACTGCAACTCCCGTAAGCCAGAATCAACAGTGGCGACCACCAGAAAAGCGCCAAAGCTATGAAGCTCGACAAGTCCAAGAGAAACGATTCAACTGTCTTGGTGTTGTCTATGTTGCCGGGTTAAGGGAATTTGCATTTTTTTAATATTAACATTCTAACACCATTTCTACCCGTGGGTGTCATAAAAGCCGACAGAGGGATATTGACCAGAGGATGGGCAGCAGCGTCCTTCTGAATACCATAACACCTACTGAGATCGCCAACATGCATCGGCCAAGCATGTTGATTACGGCTGAACCCCCCCTTGGGGAGACCTATGCCCAGCAGTGGGCGTCTATAGGCTGACATGATGAATGATGAATACTAACAATATTGATGCAAAGATGAGTAATAGTAACTTGTCGCGGCGGCCAATTTCAATGAAGACTTTATCTTAAAAACACAGGTGTTATTAAAGTAAACAAGTGTTTTTGCAAAAACAGGTGAATTCTTTCTTTACTCCACTCTCTTCTTAGACCAATGGGACGGCTACTTTACATGGCCGTGGTGAGATCAGGCGTAGTAACAAAAGCTTTACGTGTTTTAGAGGCTGTTATATCACCTACTTCCACCACTTCCAGCTTCTTTCTTCTTATTGAAGAGATCCGAGTATTGATTACCACTGCACTCAAGGCGGATTGGCGATTCAGACTTATATTAATTTTAAGTCTAGGTTTCCTTACGGTATTTTCCTTCACCGACGTCATATTGATGTGTTAAACTCGCAGCCTCTTACATGCGGCCTTTACAACCATATCATATTTTTTGTAGTACCTAGTACTTTGTTATAATAGTATCTAATTTTTTTAAGCCTATTTTTGTGTCTCGCTGCTCGGCAAAGACCACCTCTCCTTTCTCCAATTCCAAACTTTTCTATCTTGTGCGATCTCTACCCACGTTTGCCCCGTAAACATGGTCAGATCGTCACACCACTTGTGTTTCGGTCGGCCTTGGTGGCGATGTCCTCATTCAGGTGTCCAGTGAGTGACCATCTTTGCCCATCTCTCCGGGTGTATTTGTATAACGTGGCCAGCCCACTCCCACTTCAGCCTTGCTGTTTTTTTATTAACATCTACCACTTGAGTTATGGAGCGCTGGGTGGTGTTTCTAACGCGATCCTATGGTGGTTTTTATTTTAGGTACATCGTCTTTGCATTCATATAAGAGTTATTTCCTACAAATTTTTGTAACGTTTTTTATAAGAGTAAGTATGGAATTTCTTGCCCATTCTTCTTCAAACAAAACTACGTTTTGGAAGGGATCCACTAGATACAATTCCATTTTCTTGTAAATGACGTTCGAAAATTCAAATAAACGAGTTTATTACTCAAGTAGGTACCTACAAAGTAAACCCCCAACCTACTGAAACCTCAAATATTCTAAAGTTTGAAAACACTAACAGCGAGCTCATTGAAATATGAAACATGAATAGACTTACAGCACTATGAGCAGCTTAATGAAAACTCCTTTTACAGACCTTCATTATTTTGTGTGTGGGATACAACGGTCACTTAATTACCTACCTTTAGTAAGTGCTATCTCTGACTTGGCAACTGCTGGCGACTATTAGTGGCTGACGTTAGTGGTCGGCGGTGTAAGCTGATTATGCGGTCTTGAGTTAAGTGGGCAATGTTTAGTGTCGAATGGTTTAGTTGCAAGGTGATGATTTTGATTACGTATTGCTTTACTTCATTTAATAAAGTTAGACAAAAAAAGGATAATTATTTTTTGACAATTTATATAACTAATACTTTTATTTGCTTTGTAATCGTAAAGTAACGATACTAATTACGTGCTAACATTTAAATAGCTATAGTTTTATGTATTTAACGATATTTATCTAAAGTTTTAATAACGGAGTATAGTTTTATTAATTTGTTGTTTTGACTATGAATTGACTATAGAATACCTTTCCAGAAATGAGTATGAAATAAACCTAAATAATGGGTAAACTATTACAGATTGTAGGCAAATAAGTTTTAATACTAGTTATATATAGAATGATTTAAAAACATTATGTGCAATACTTACACTTAATATTAGGTACTGATGATCAACATCAGTGTCGCAGAAATTGTATTTTTGAAGATAAATCTTGTTTTTCCCTTTTGATCGCAAATCAATAATCATCAACTTCCTGCCCTTTATCCCATGCTACTTGAGGTCGGCGCAATACCTTTTTCTTCTTCTATTTCGTCCTGTCACTGCCATCACTGACTTCCTTGTCATTCATAATTTTTCACACAATCCATTTTTTTTTTTGGCCTTCTCTCGCTCTCCATCCATTCAGATTAACAGAAAGAAAATATTGCCCCATCTGTGCAAGCACTTAAATCCGGTATTATGTTTATTACCGCTTCATAACTTATTCGGCGCTTAGAAGATTCATTAATGATGAGCATGTGGTAATGAGCAGATTTATATTCTGTGGTACCTATAGTGACGTGCCATGAAAGTTCTCTTTATGACCTTAAAGGTAGGTAAAAATAAACTTTTGCAAAGCATGAATATGATAATATAGGTACACAAATAATTTGCAGAAAAGTGAAAATATTTTTGTACATTATACTGACTCCCACTATATCTACCCACTGATCTTGTATTAGTTTAAAGTAAATGGACGTAAGGTCATCACACCGTACCTGTATACGCACATATTTTTTTCTTTAACCTTTTTCCAGGAGCGTCAATGCTCCTAAACAGATGAAAATGGGACAAAAAAGCCGGGCTTGTGTGAGTTGGACACACAGAGGGTTCCGTACTACCGTCGAATATTTTCCTCTACATATTTTTTTAAATTGTTTAGGTAGTGATGTGTGGTTGCCCAGTGGTCAAGGCGTCGGCCTCTCCTGCACGAGGTTGTGGGTTCGCAACCGGGTACGAGCAAAGGTTGCATGCGTATGGCATGTTGGTTGTAACCAATTATTTCATGTTTCACCTGAACACTCTGGATTTGTGTGTGTGTGTGACTCTGAAGTTGAAAATAAAAAAATAAGATTTTTTTATAACAAGGCTTTGTTTAGCTTGGCGCCGTCAGAACCTGACGACGTGCTATTTATAGACTACAGTGTTTCTCTCGTTTTCCCCTCTTCTAAAGAACCTCCGACTCCCAGTAGACCATAACTCATCAGAAAACAAGAATACATACTACGATCCGGTACCGTAAGGCTAAGATCTCACGATACGGTTTTTACCCGCGTCCGCTTGCGGTTGCGGCCATGCAGATTCTGCAGAATGCAGATGTACTCGTTTATGTAAAAAATCAAAACACATTTCACGACGCGGTTTACGCCCGCGGTGTGCGTGATTGTTTACGGCTCCCGGTGCGGGCGCGGGCGCGGGCGAAAACCGCATCGTGAGTTCTTAGCCTAAGAGCTCAGAACGGTGTGAATTCTTACAGTACTTTCTTAGTTTATTTTGGACATCGGTGAAAGAAAATGTCGCGAGGAAACCCGGGCATACATGATAATGAGATTGCTGAAAACGCCAAGCCGCCTATGGCAAACGTGGTAATCAATGCTCATGACTTCTCTATATGAGAAGAGGCCTTAACCATGCCGTGTAACAATTAGACAAATTTTTTTTTAGGTAGTTAAAAGAACACGTTTTTTCTATTAGGGTTTAATTTTTATCTTTATTTTAATGTATTGTGTATGTTACAGCATCCATAATAATATTTTTGAGCCAAATATTATTACTTTTTCTTTTTTTTTTGAGTCCATTGAGCGTCTAGTCGTACAAGGTAGAGTGGAAGGCACTAGATCACGAGGAAGATCCCCCATGCGATGGACCGACCAAATTAAATCCGCAGTGGGCGATCCATTGCATGAGTGCTCCAGAAACACCAAATGTCGCGACAAATGGCGAGAAATCGTGAGGCACATAACATCTGCCTCTGCAGGCCACGACCGCTCTGACAAGAGTGTCACGAAGAATAATAGTAATATTTTTACATACTCTACCTATACCATTTCTAAAGATACAACCCTGTGACAGTCGTACGAATAGACCTACGAGTATTATTAGTAAAGTTCAGTTTGGCACATTTGATTACGGAACCTTAAAACACCTAACTCCAAGCTTCTGACACAAAGGACTGTGTCAATATTGTCAGTTAGACGATCAAAGAAACTGACCTCTGACATAAAGGAAAAAGGCGTTATCTATTCTGACTTGTTTAAATTTGTACTGCTATGTCGTATGTAATTGCTTTCTGGATGGGTAGACAGCTACATTTTAATTAACTTCGTTATCTTCTTATGCGCTGTAATGTCGCTGGATATCGTTTGTTTTTTTTTATGTGCTTGTTTTCTTTTATTTCTTGATATTTCACGTTCAAGTTGTACAAAAAATAAGCTTGCTTAGGTGGTCTGAGTTATCTAATTAAAAATAGGAAATATTTGTGATTTATACGGTGTCTTTGGTTTTTCGTATGATAGCAATTATTTTTAGGTAGGTACTAGCTACTACTTAGGTGATTTTGACCCGGATTTTATCATAGTAAGCAAGTATCCCAATTCGTATAGAATACACGCTTAGCACAACACAACACACTGTCAACGCATCGGCGTACGTGAGATTTTACAATTATAAAATCTTAATATCATAAATGCAAAATAACTCTGTCTGTTATGGAGTTTTCATTAAGATGAGAGAGACGGCTAAACCGATTTTGATGAAATTTGCCATGAAGATAGCTTGAACCCTGGGGAAGGACATATGCGACTTTTTAATACTCGACTTTGTCAGTTTATCTTATGTTACCTTTTACGTGATGTGTACTATTATTATAAAGTTGAAGAATGTTCTTGTTTGTTTGTTCGAACACGGTAATATCCGAACTACTGGTCTGATTTTGAAATTCTGTGGTTAACAGTAAGCTGCGTTATTTAGGAATAGCGCAGCTTACTGTTAACCACAGAATTTCACAATTTCACTCAGGAGTGATAAAGGCTATATTTTACTATAAAAAATGAAATAAAAAATCTCGGACTTAGTCGGAAATAATTAGTAAGCTAAAAAAATACCAACTATCATCTCTACAAAACCTGTATAAAAAGCAACTCTGATTTAAAAACATAAAAAAAAACTATTCCAATAAAAGTCACCGTAAATCCTTCGCTGTTTTCAAAACTAGAAAACTACCAAGAAACCAATTGAGAGAAGTAGATTTGTCGGTAAATACATGCTCATTTGAATAATACTTTCAGTTTGTCACTTTATACTGAAAGTTTACAACATTCATTATAAATTCATGAGATAAAACTGTAATAGATTGATGTTGTTCACAAAATATACGTTTATTTTATAAGTAATGTGTTGTTTTGTTCTTCAAAGGTTAAAAGTATCTACATTTTATAACTTTATTTTGTTATCGACTATTTAATTTTGGAAAGATTGTCCGTGGAGTTTCTTGCTCGTTCTTCTCCATAAGGACCTAGGTACAAAATACGTTTTGGAACGAGCGTCTAGCTCAACTTTCTTACTAACTAACCAACTGCTATACAACATTCAAATTTGCCTGTAAAAGTAGTTTTATTTTGATGTTTACGTTTAATTTTCATAGCACCACCCCATTTCTACCAGAGGATGGGCAGCAGCGTCCTTCTGAGTACTATAACACCTACTGCGATCGCCAACATGCATTGGCAAAGCATGGCGATTACGGCTGAACCCCCCTTGCCTGTGCCCAGCAATAGAAGTCTAATGGTAATGACGTTTAATTTTGGTAACCATGTTTGTAACCCATCCGTGTCTGCATCTTTGTTTTAAAAATGGTTACAAAGGAAATTCTCAAAACTAAAATATATAGTGATCATATAAACGCTCAAATTCAATCACTCGTGGTTAAACGCAAAATGATAAAAATCAATGACTTGCCACTTTTTCATCATCATCATCACTTTAGCTTACTAATGGTCCACTGTTGGACATACACCTCCTCCATGCCAACTTCTTGCCGCAAATCATTACGGGTTTTCATTTCTTACTCAACTACGTCTTCTACTTCTTCCTAGGCTAATGGGCTGGAGTCGTCCCGTCGTTGTTGTCGGAAAATAGGTGTCATTTTCAAGGGAGGCCTAGGAACCGCTGGCGTAATGAGTATAGTAATATCATACCTAGTTATTACTATAACTTTTCCATTGGCTTTGCCGTAGTCGGATAAAAAAAACCGGGCAAGTGCGTGTTGGACTCGCCCACCGAGGGTTCCGTTCTAATTCCGTGATTTAGTCACCCATTCAATTATTAACAAATTCAATAATTACAATTATGAACGCGCATACCTCGATGATTGATTACGTACTTTAAATAAAGATTATATTTTTTAAGATTAAAAAAAAATTATAGTTTTCAAACTTTTCTTTGTACTTGTAGTATAAGACGACATTATTTGAAAAATTTCATAGTTCTATACTCCATTTATAATAGCATTAGAAAAAAGAGGCTCATAGAAGCAGGAATGCAAAACCATTTATTTCAAAGATAAGTTAAAACAATTTAAATTAAACTTACTTTAATATAATTTTGATAAATAGATCAAAGATAGTACTAAATATGGACGTATAATAATATAAACAGAATAAAAGTATTTAAAAGATAAGGTAAAATTTTAAATTAGATAGAATTACAGTGAAACGAATAACGTTCCGGGTATTGTTCATCCCTGCTTTTGTCAGGTTTTTACCATTGACACTGTACTTTTAAATTGGAATTAAATATACAACTAAATGAAACCCACATAATTTGAGAAGATAAATTATTAAAATGGTTACAAATACGCGCGACGGCTACTGTAAAAATAGATTATAATAAATTCGGTGTCTATCGTAACTTTAACATTGTTTATGGTACCTTTGTTACAAAGTGTGCATTAAAAAGAACCTTTTTAAACTTCTGTCTAATGCTATTCTAAATAGAGTATAGGTCAACAGGAAGTACCCTGTAAATGATTCCTTTGAAAGTGTCGAAATATAGGTTTTTTCCGGCATTATCGGCCACGTATCTTCTTTTCACGTAAGCTTAGAAGTTTGATTTTTTCACAGCTTGAAGGGACTGTAGAACTGAGTATATAATTTCAACTCGATACCTTCATGCGTTCCCGAGATAAAGGGTCTTGACAGACAGTTGGACAGACAGACAGACGGCAACAAAGTGATCCTAAAAGGGTTCAGTTTTTTCCTTTTGAGGTACGAAACCCTAAAAACTACCTCTTCTCCACACCTCTAAAACTAAATTAAATAAGCTACCGCTCACGTCAAGTTAAGACGCTTAATTAAGTGTAATAAATCAATTAGATGGAAAGTAATTAATTTTGGTTTAGAAAACGTGTCACCCGTCCACGTACGACGCTTGACGAGTTTACCAAATTGTGGGTAACCTAATTTATTTAGTTTAAACACTTGTTAAGGGGTTCATTAATAAATTGTGGTTGGTGAAATTATTTTATTTGATTTTTATACAATAAAGACGCGATTAATTATTTTTAATTTTGGCTTTTTCCATGGATCATTATATTTTTAATGTTTACCAACAAATTAAAATTAAAACAAATACATACATTGATTTTGTAACGGAATACTTTTTTAGGGACAAAAATATGTATCCATACTTTATATTAAAAATACGTAAGTTACTCTGTCTGTCTGTGACGCTTACACGACGAAACAGCTAAACCGATTTTAATGCAATTTGGTATGAACATAGCATGAGCCCTAGGAAAGACATAGGATACTCACGCGGACGAAGTCGTAGTCTAAATTATTTATTATTATTATAATATTTTCAGCTTGGATTTTCCCACTACAGGGCAAAGGCCTATCCACTCTCCTTTCAACTCTCTCTATTAAGGGCTATTTGTGACGAGTCTTTGTTGAGTCTGTTATGAGATGAGAGATGGCGGGATGATTTGGACTCACCAAATCATCCCGCCATCTCTACCTGGGCCTGCCGCGATGTCGCTTGCCATGTAAAGGGACTCATTGGGTCGTGCGTTTGGCCCAATGATCGACTGACATGCGGCAGCTGATGTGTCCACGTCCAGCCCAATTCCAAAGATAGAAATAAATAAATACTTATTGAAAGTGCGTTAATTTACGGATTTTTTTAAAACATCAGACGGATGCATTTCATACAATGATTTACAATAGATGTTACATTCAGGTAGTTTCAGCATATCCTGCTATACATGACATGCAAATATCAACTTGATATTATTATAATTTTGTCAATATTGTAATAAATTAGTTTAACATTTCACTAAGTACAATTCATTTATACTTTAAGTATTCCCTAACAGCGTAATATTTTTCTACATAAAGAGTGTCAATAATATCTTTTTGAATAGTGGACGTGGTAAATCGTGAATAGTATTTAGCAAAGGGTTATAGGTAATAATAGCCATACTCTATATATTCCTCTTAAACAACTTCAACCTTATAGGTTGGTAACCTAAGCTTATCTTTGAATTGTTTTTTTGTGTACCTTTCAATACCTACACTTAAACTCAAACACCGCCACTTATTCTTTAAGTGTAGACGTGCCTTTAACAATGGAAGTCAGCCATTAAGAGCTAATTAGTACAACTAATAGCCTATCATAGGTCCTCGACCTGAAACAATGAAATGCATGATAACCATTTCAACAAGCAGACACATTACTTACGCCCATTAATTTGCAAGTTTATTAGAAACAGTCAATACAAAACAGACTGACACAGAAGGTCGTCTTCATACAAATAACGAAAATTGGCGTTTACGCTTACAATGATGTGATCTTATCTAATATAATGTAATCACTACATTATGTAATACTAGCTTTTGTCCACGACTTCGTCCGCGTGAATGTCAGTTATCGCGGATGCATACGAAGTTGTGGACTAAAGAGTAGCCAATGTCCTTCCCCAAGGTTCAAGCTATTTTAATACCAAATTTCATCAAAATCGGTTCAGCCGTTTCATCGTGAAAGCGTAACAGACAGAGTTACTTTCACATTTATAATATTAATAAGTATATAAGTATGGAAGTGTGGATTATAATGCTGGCAGTACACATGGCGTGTATGTGCAAATATTCGCCTTATTTGGATAATACAAAATCGATTTTATTTCAATAATCATAGGGTAAATTTTGTATTATCCAAATTAGGCGAATATTAAACAAATACGCCATGTGAAGTGTCAGCACAAAACAAAGGCTCCCGCCGCATGTATCTGTCGGTCACTAAAACTCGTAAACGGAATTTCATGCGGTTTTCACTAATAGAAACAGTGATTGATAAGAAACGTATAGGCGTAGAATTTGTTAAGGTTTTGTGTTTTTATTGGTTGATATATGACATTATTACCCATTAATTATGCGCAGACACCGACGACGCCGTGGGAGTGTTTTGGGCCAAAAAAAAATAAAAGAATACCCGAGCAAAGCGCTCCCGGGGGTGGGTCGCTAGTATAAATATAAAAAGCTAAAGAGTTTGTGTGTTCAATTGTTTTGACGCGCAAATCTAAGGGGTGGGGGGGGGGTCCAAATCTATAAATTAATTTCACACATTTTATTTTTTTAATGTTAGCATTCCCCAGACGAAGTCGGGGGCAAAGATGATGAACTTTGCCCCCGACTTCGTCTGGGGAATGCTAACTTTTAATCAGCCTATTGCAGTCCACTGCTGAAGGTAGGCATCCCCCAGAGATTGCCAACCAACCTGCTCTTGGGCAGCCCGCATGCATCCGCTGCCAGCCACCTTCTTCAAATCGTCGGTCCATCGTACCGCAGAGCGTTCCACACTACGCTTGCCCAAAAGCGGTCTTCACTCTAAAGCGTGTCTGCTCCATCTACCGTCTGTCCGTGTGCAGACGTGGCCGGCCCACTGCCACTTCAGCGTGCTGATTCGACGAGCAATGTCGATGACTTAGTTCTCTGGCGAATGATTTCATTACGACTTCTATCCACCAGAGAAACCCCGAGCATCGCTCTCTCCATAGCACGCTGAGCAACCTTGAATTTGTGGACCAGGCCCACGGTGAGAGTCCACGTTTCAGCTCCGTAAGTCATTACGGGTAGGACATACTGGTTAAAAACCTTGGTCTTAGGGCAAAGTTAGTATTATAATATTCTCTTAACCTAATTTTAATCACGTCGACCAAACAATGGAGACTAAACAACTACCTACGCATGAGATATTATAACGCAAAAATATTTGCGCAAACACAGGAGCACTCACTGTTCTCTCACTCTCATGGTTCGAAGAGACGGTAATTCGACACGACCGAGGACAAATCGGTGTACGTCCTTTCCAAAGCACGGGGGTGTCACAACCAACTTGCAAACCGCAGCTTGCGGCTACTTAGAAAGTCTTAATGGAAGAACCCAGAACCACAGGTGCAGCAATCGTGCTTGCAACCACAAGACTGAAGGTCATAGCTCATTATAACAGCACAGCTCAGACACAGCAAATAATTTGCCATTCAAAATAGAACATTAAATCGTGTGCGTGAGAATATATATTTTGATGACAAGATCAAAAAAGTTGACGGCTCGGGGGCGGCGTGCTGGCAGCTAATTGTAAGATTTCTTAAGGCAATTCCGACCGGCCCGTTAGTGTGCTGTAAAGGTGAGTGATGACCATTATTGGCCAGTCACACACACACAGACGCATACCTACTTGCGGTGATCTCAAACGAATGCTATTCATGATTTCCGATTCAAGAATGTAGGTATATAACAGTCAGTGCAAGTAGGTACTTGCACTGACTGTTCGTAAAGCACATTTTTGGTGTTATAGGCATTACATATGTTGTATCTATGTGTGCACAGAGACTGTCCGTGGCATCGTGGCTTACAAACGGCTGAACCGACTTTAAATTCGTTTTCGATGGAATATCTACGAAGAGGTTTCATCGAGCTGTTCAGTCAGCCAGCGTGCAGCGGTGCCAACCAGGAGGATGGCATACAATATTCAGATTGAAGCTTCCATGGAAGCAAGAATGTGACCTATGAGCAGCTATTCTTGTGCTTTTAGCTATTTTTATGACAGGGTATTTTATAAACTTGAAATCATGGCAGGAGTATCTTCATCATTTACAATTTTTTTTAAACCCCGCAAAAAGTAAATAGTTTAACGAAAAGCTCATTAGTTCATAACGAAACGACGACTGACAGTAACAGTGACACTAACAGGCGCCGTTTCGCAGTTCTTACACTGAAATTGCATCGTTTTGTGGGAAATAATCTCACAAAATATAATGATTATTTTTTCCACACGCTTGTCACAACACTTGTCTGCGAATTTGATAGATCCGTTAACGTCGCTCGTCACTTTCTTTTTTTTTTATAAACACAAAATGGGCATCGAAATCAAACGAAAAAGTTTTGTTTTCATTTTGATATATTTTTAATTATGCAGGGGTTTAAAAACATGGTATGTATATCAATTTACTCCTGGTAATGTATACTCCACATTGGAAAATATTTTGAACTCTCTAAATGATTTTTATTTTTCATACAAATGAATGTATGAATCTTGCCATGATTCTTTGATAATTACATTTTATTGTATGCATGCATTTTCATTTGTTTTAT
Source organism: Charanyca ferruginea (assembly GCA_947361185.1). Classification (NCBI taxonomy): domain Eukaryota; kingdom Metazoa; phylum Arthropoda; class Insecta; order Lepidoptera; family Noctuidae; genus Charanyca; species Charanyca ferruginea. The sequence continues at coordinate 6,838,034 of OX376062.1, forward strand.
AGAATCGAACTTCTGTTGCTATCTACTTTGTGTAGTTAGACCACTCCACAAAGAACCCTTGTCTTAAAGTGTATTTATTACCTTGAAATAGTGCTTAATAAGCAGAATGGTTTTAATAAAGTGCAGTGAAGTGTGGTTATTTATTTCTTGAGTATAATTCTTTATGTTAATATGTGAGATAGAATATACATACATCATTTAATTTTGCAATAGCCTTATTAGTATATTTATATACAATCTATATTTATACAAATAATTTAATTGAAATGATTGTTTGTAACATCAAAACTACAGCTTTTTACTTAATACATAGGAATGTTCAAAGCCTACATTTTGGAATTAGCAACAAGTTTTAACTTTCTGACTAACTGACCGTCTCCTTAACCATAAAAGTGTCTGTAATTGGTATAATTGAATTAAATGCTTTGACTTTGACTGTGTAATTTCTCAATGATCAGTACTTTTTTACCCGACTACGGCAAAGCCAAAGGAGGGTTATGAGTTTGACAGGCTATGTATGTATGTATGTATGTATGTATGTATGTATGTATGTATGTATGTATGTTCATCTGTACGCGCATAGCTCCTAAACTACTTATCAGAACTGAACAAATGAGGTATCGTTAGAAGCGTCTTGATCGTCCGCTGGTTATAGGCTATATGACGTGTCACCGAATCCAATGTGGCGCCCTCTGGCGGACAACAAAACGAAGATTTAAAAAAAAAATGAAGACAAGCATACCGTGTTTGGTATCATTTTAAAGGGGTTCACTAGTACCATTCAAATATATAATATTTAGTTGTGTTTTGTCACAAATTATTTAAAAAAAGAAAAGATTACCAAATAAATTAAGATACGCATACCGTGTTTAGTATCATTAGAAAGGGGTTCACTAGTACCTTTTAAATATATAATGCTTAGCTGTGACTCCAAAATGGTTTAAATAAAAAAAAATAGTTTAAAAACTAAAACCCGACTACAACAAAAAGTGATCTAAAAAGTACGAAACAAGAAAATATTTCACACAGAAATCAAGACATAGGTACAAAATAGTCAAGGTAAGCCGTGGTTGCATGCCATTATAATTCATGTTCATCGCACTCATATGGGATACAGGCATGCAACCATGGCTTACCTTGACCATTTTGTGTACCTATGTCTTGATTTCTGTGTGAAATATTTTCTTGTTTCGTACTTTTTAGATCACTTTTTGTTGTAGTCGGGTTTTAGTTTTTAAACTATTTTTTTTTATGTTAGTTCTAGGTTATTTTTTGTTCCAGTAATCTACTTCGGCGCTCACAGCCGATTTGTCCAATTTAATGGGTAGCCTACGGCTCTAAGGACCAGATATACTTAATTAACCTTTGTAGGAATATACAGACTTGGAAACATCTAAGTTTCAGTTGACTAATGTACCTATATGACTTGTTATTTCGGAATTTATCTACGAATTGTAAATATTTATTTTTATCAGTAGGTAATTTGTGTGATCTAATATGTTTTTAAATCGATTATTATACATAGTACCATTATGAATCCTATTTTTTTAAAACTACTCTTGTAATGATTTGAAGAATATTTTGGTTTTTTCCTTTATATCCTACTAGCTTTTGCCCGCGACTTCTTCCGCGTGAATGTCGGTTATCGCGGATGCGATTCAAATTTTGCGAATTCAAAAGTGGTCTATGTCCTTCCCCATCAAAATCGGTTCAGCCGTTTCATCGTGAAAGCGTAACAGTTTTTACTTTCGCATTTATAATATTAGTATGGATTATAATTGGTATTATTAATAACTAGCTTCTGACCGTGCGTCAAGTATACCATAAAACATATTCTATGACATTCAGCAATAGTGTTGCCTTCTATCAGTGAAAGAATTTTCATAACAGAACCAGCAGTTCCAGAGATTACATCTTACGAACAAAAAACATTACAGTGATACTAATTTTTGCTCACGACTTCGTTCGCGTGAAAGTCGGTCACAAACGCACATGCAGACAAAGTCGCGGATAAAAAAGTATAAACGGATAAAAAAGTCCTTTATTAGGGTTCAAGCATAGTATGTACCGAATATCATCTAAACCGGTTCAGTATTTTAGCCATGAAAGCTAATAAACTATACCCCACAGTCGGAATAGCACCTCCACACGTCCGAAAGGAAGTTGCGAGTGCAGTTGAGAAACTGAAACAGGAGCGTGACACAACGCATCTCTTTTCGGTGCACAACTACTAACGCAGCGTTTAAAAAGCAGACACAGCTTCCTAAAATCGGTAGTTCCCCTGTCAGGAGACCTTGCTGATGCCCGCTGCCAGCTGTGGCAGGACACTTTTCCCCCACCCACTCAATATCTATCACCAAGCGAGCATCTACCCGCAGGGTCTAACTTTCCGTGGTCCATCTGGAAGTCTCTAAACCGTTTAAGAACCCAAGTAGGACGGTGTAACGCCAACCTCGTAAAATGAAGCTACCTCGACAGAGCAGCAGCAGGATGTGCATGTGGCGCCAAGTTGCAAACCATGACCCACCTCATGTCATGTCCTCTGTGCCCCAAAGCATGCGATCAGGGTGAATTATGCGCTGCTACCAACGACGCCGTGGAAGTGGCTAGATTTTTGGCCAAACAAATAAAAAGACTGTCGTGCCAGCGATACGAAGTAGAAGAAGCTAATAAACTTAATTTCGCATTTATAATATTATAATTAATATTGAGTCCTTTACCTCCCGTGCATATTATCTAGCTATTCATAATAGCTATAGTTTCCATATTATATAATAGATGATTTATGACTACCAAATCGTTAATTAATAACGCTAATCATGTTTCGACGAATTCATTAATTTGCTAAGGCTGCGGCTGCAAGGGCGTCATTTGCAGGTTTTTTCACGGATAGACAAGTGTTTGTTAATGAGGTAACATATTTCGTCAAGGAAATTTGTATTTAAGTAGGAACTTACAAAAGATAAAAAATTACGACGAAATTACGAGTTTTACAGTTTGTCCATTCTCATTTTATTACGTTTGACGATTTTTTTTAATTCCTTTTATCCGTGAAAATGATTTTTGATTTACGTCACTTAAAAATATACAAAAATATCAGAGTTAAAACAAGTTCATCATCATCATCTCTAGGACTTATCCTGCTGGACAGGCCTCAATTATAGATTTCCAAAACAAATCGGCTTACATGCAGCGTGTTCCTGCATCAGAGGGCACGTAATTCACGTAATTTTATGACGCGCCGATGAAGTTGTAGTGCAGTTCCAGTTAAGTTCAAGTTTGAGTGATAAACGGTATTCTTGTTATTTTTTTAACAGCGCGTAAGCTGCGCGTGAACTACACGTCAACTGTATGACATCCGAACTCTACCAAATTTACTTATGGTGTAGACTGTAGCCACATGAGAGAAAAAATATTACTCACTAAATATTTGAATAAAATCTGAATATGACGTTATTATAATATTAAAATTATACCCCAATACAGATTTTAGTGCTTTTTAACTATCATTTTGAGACGTCAAACGAATAGTAGAATACCGATCATGTTGCGTTCCGAAACACGCACCAAATACGCACAACAGTAGAATGTCGTTGGAGCGTGTCTGACAGAGAATACGAAAAACGTTGTTTCGATCGAAACTTAACTGCAACTGCACTGCAACAGCACTTCTTTAGTTACGTGAATTAGCCCACAGATCGTTGCTAAGACAAGTATTACACAGTTAAAACTAAATAGTTTTTTATAAACATACCCGAATCTAATTATAACCTACCTTCAAACGTTTATAGCAAAACGTACACATTTTATGAGTTATCCGGAACCACTAGATCTCTTTGCTCACTACCCAAACACACATAAAGCCAAATGGTCACAGAAGATATTTACGTAGACCAGAACAAGATTAGAACGACTAACCGCATCACGTAACTTGATATAATTTAACGTTGTAGAGTGTACAACTAGCCTAAGGTTTAAATTGTGCATTCTTTTTCAAAGAGCGCTCTGAAAACACATACATTTGAGATGAAATTACAGAGTAATTTAACTGAGTATAAAAGGCTAGTTTTAAGTAACCTTTGCCTGGGTTTCTACTTGCTGGATGTTATAAATGCTGATAAAAAATTGTGATATTTTTTTTATTAACCTTTTTTGTGGCATTCTTCCTTCGTCTAAACTTTCCAACCTTGTGCGATCACTGGTCCCGTTTGCCCCGCAAACATGACCAGATCGTCACGCCACTTTGGCCGCGGTTGGCCTTGGCGCCGATGTCACACTCATCTTTTACCAAATAAAGTGTGTAAAAAAGCAACGTTACTTTTCCCACCCCTAATATGCATACCCTAACCATTAAAAAAAGATTTTTCAATTTCGTTCTACAATACGCCGAAAAAATCGCGTTACAAATATACAAAGACTGAAGACTGTCTATTTTTCGATAAACTTCAAAAAAGAAGGAGGTTTTCACTCTTCCATTTTTGAAGTCGGAAAAAAAGATATTTATCGCACCGAAAGTTACATTAAGTTCTTCCCGTTATTAAAATTAAATCATTTATTTGTTTTGGTAACGTTCTCCATGCTCTGCCTTCACATGGGCATGCAATTATTGTATTCATTGTTTTGATCAGGAAGCCGAACGGAGATGTTGAAAGTCAGTCTTTTAAATATTAGAAATAAGTATTCATAGGTACTTTAAATACCCCCACGACCCCTGTACTGCTGCATACACCCGTAAACACAGTAATTTGCATTGTGTTCACGTTATTGTGCGTTACCATAAACAGTGACTTTTCACACAACAAATAAAACTCGTATTCCAGCAATGATTTTGCCTCAATGTTACTTGGTTTAATAAGTTGTATGTTTATTTAACGCCGCCTATGTAATGTGTATATTTATACTTCATACAAATTTAAGTTACCTTATGTAACTTGGCTAAAATTGCTTTTAACACAGCCTAAAATTTAAGTGTCCTTGAATTATTCTTAGAAGTCATCAGAGACAATTTAAACCATTTTGCGACACGCGTCTTGATTCGTGTAAATTTTCTTACGGATAACTAAATTCTTTGACAAGAAAATATAGCACTCAGGGAAAACGTATTTAAAATATTATTTTTTTAAAATCGGAGTTAGTAGTATTGGACTTCTAAACGCAATTCAATATGTCAGCTTGCCATTATCCAACTGTCACTAATGTCACTGTAAATTGATTTGGATACCCTTTATTATTATTATTATTTATTGTTTGCTTCAGATTACAAAGATCCATCATGTTAGTAAGCCTCTTATAAACTATATTAGTACAACACATTCCATTAAATAAAATCAAACTTAATTTACAATAAATTACAGACTAATAAAACAAATCACAGATAATCAATTCATGTATGTGTTTATGGCTACCGGTGTTCGCTGTATCGTACGAGTACGTGCTTTTAATAAAATCTGTGGTAATAATTACTAATCTTTTGTTTTTGTAGATAATCCATCTAGTAGTTTCGAAGATTAACTTAGGGCGGGTGGTGTCAAACAGTCGGTTAACGTTACATACGGACGGTTAAAAAAGTTACTATGACGTGAGATGTTTAACGTACGTTAAATATAACGGGTTGTTTCATGACATAAAAATCTGTCAGTTAAAGTTATTCAAAAAGAGATTTGATAATATTTTGATGTTTGAATTATCTGTTTGATAACACAAAATTACGTTGATTGGTCGGTTATGGTAATAGTAACTTTTTGACGTACGATTTAATGAAACCATCCATTTTTTTGATTTGACGATAGTAAGCAAGCCTATTCAAACAAAGCACAAACAAACTCATCAATCGTGTAGGTAGTGTTATTAACTAGTCAGCTAGATTGTTGCGATGCTAACTGCCTAGTGTTCAATAACCTTTGTATAGTCACGTAAACATTGTAAATTCACGTCTGGTGCAGAAACATATGCCAACCGTTTTGCAGAACAAGTTGACCCGCCCTTAACATGTCGCCATTATAAACCACAGAACATGTCTTGATTGAGACGTAGCGTGCCAACATGGTCATACTACGATATAACGTCACTTGGTCACTTGGTTACTGTTATGTGTCAATATATTGGTATGTTGCGGTAAAATAAGTGACATTTTAATGTATTAACTTATTGTAATCATCTTTAATAATCATTATTCCTACTACACTAACAATTTTTTTTTCATCCCACCATCTCGGAAAGAGTATTTTTAATCTTGAATATCTGAGTGGAAAAGCCGTTTTTATTCTCTAGAGGATAAAGTAAATTTATCGTCAATATCTGAGTGGAAAAGCCGTTTTTATTCTCTAGAGGATAAAGTAAATTGAATTTAGAACATCGTGTGCACTAAGTTTGTGAATTAAAAAAAAACATTAAACCTATTTACTGCTACCTCTATGGTGCCGAATATATCATACAACTTTTTTTTAATTTGTTAAAAACTCAGACTTTGTAAACGTTTTTTTTTGCATTTAGTCATTTCCTCGCTGAGGTGGAATGAAAAGTTACGTGTTGCACTCGAGTGCAAAGATTTTTCACCTCGTGCTCTTTTGATTCCCTCGCTAACGCTCAGGATTCTAATTTTGAATCACTCGCTGCGCTCGTGATTCAATTTTAGAATCCTTCGCTTGCTCGGTCATCAAAATTGAACACGCGGTTAAAAAGCAACTTTGCACTCTTGTATAACAAATAACTATTATTATCTTGAGTACGTCGGTACCTTGGTATCAGGAGTATCTACCTACGTGCTAGAGATAAAAATGGATTAAAATATAATATTGTGAATGTAGTAGAAAGATTAACATTTTTGCCTGTAAACCGCACATAGCATTGGTAACATAAAATCTGGAAAAAATCAAAGTAAAGCCATTAGTCTGGGCTGTCATTAATTGTAGATCTTTTACGGGTAGTCAGAAGTTCATAAATCTGACAAGTAGTCTTACCAGATATTTTTTCATCTAGTTACTGTGTTATGGGGGTCTGATACACAGTCGCTTCATGTGAAACGCCGGTATTCAGTTGCATTTAGTTAGACAGGAAGCCGACCCCAAAATGCTAAGGAGATGATGACTTATCACCTGACAGTACTATTAATTAAAACGCTTAGGGCTAAATATCGTTATCACACATTAATCTTAGTACAAAATTTGTAAAGTTCATGTATAAATATACTTATTGGATTTTATTTTCGGTACGCAATTTTCGTATCTATTCCTTAAAATGTGATTTCAATTGCATTATGTTTACAGTACTGACACTATAATTATCTCTCATACATACATACTTACATACATATGACAGATAATTATAGTGTGTGTGATAATTATATAGATGTTGATAATTTAAATAATTTACTTCGTGATAAAACGTTTTACAAGACACACGTTGTTATATGTTCAGCTAGGGCAGTATCTCTGCATGAGATCCCCAGAAGCACTATGTCACTGCATGACAAAGTGAAAAGGTTCAAGTAGCGGTAGGCTATGCACATTGTCCGTAGAAATGACATCATTCTATGTCGAAGGCTCTAACCATGGGATGTCCTCAAGGTTCAGTTATCAGTCCATATTTATGGAATGTAGGTTTTGATGATTTGCTTGCGATTCCACTTCCTTGCGGTTGTTCATTAACTGGTTACGCGGACGATGGCCTTCTGCTTATTCAGGCAAGTACCCGGGCTGAGCTTGAGAATTTGGCTGACACTTGCCTTCGCTTAATATCTCAGTGGGGCGACCGAAACCGTCTAACCTTTGCACCTCACAAAACCTATCAACTTATTTTAAAAGGTAATCTTAAATCATGGCCTAGTATTAAATTTAATAACGTTCCCGTTAAAAGAAAACAATCAGTGTGCTACCTTGGTCTGGTCTTAGAGAAAAACTTTTCATTTATTGACCACATAAAAACAGTTGGTGAAAAAGCTAAAAAGAACTTTTATGCCTTGACGAGTATATCTAAAGCCACTTGGGGTCTATCATTTTTAACTTTAAAAACTATTTATGGGGCTACCTATTTGGGATGTATGTGCTACGGGGCACCTGTTTGGGCTGATAGGGCCACCATAGGGGCGGTACGACGTAAATTGCTTCAAAGTCAACGTTTGGCTTTAATATTTTTATGTAAAGCATATAGGACCGTTAGTACTGAAGCCCTTCCGGTTCTAGCAGGCGTGCTTCCAGTCGATCTTGAGGTGCAACGACGTGCTGCAATGTACTATTCCGCGCGAGAGACCATGGACGCAAACTTTTTAACTCAACGTGACCGCGCTAAGATCTCTAGATTATTTAAACCACAGACTGACGTCTGGGAGGAACTTTTATCCGAGTGGCAGTGTAGGTGGGATGATTCTAGCAAGGGCCGTCACCTTCATCAGTTCTTTCCATCCGTTCGTGAGCGGCTGGCCAGGACATGGCTGGAGGTGGACCACTGTGTTGCCCAATTTCTAACAGGACATGGCAACTTTAAAAGTAAATTATTTTCTTTCAAGCTTGTTGCTTCGCCTTTGTGTCAATGTTCTACATCTGACTGTGAATACGAACAATCTGCACATCATATCTTATGGGAGTGTATTCTTTGGCAGAAAGAACGCAATATTATGTTGGATAGTGTACAGGCTACATCGGGTGCAGTTTATTATGCGGACCTTGTGGAAACTAGAACTAATTTCCGTGCGTTCAAGCGTTTTTGCCATACCTATTATTGGAATCAAATTTAATGTAACAGCTCACTTTTTAGGACCCATTAATTATGTCAATTATAATCCGTGGTGCTTAGCAACTGGGTTTCTTCCAGTTGTAAACGTCCCTTTGTGCCTATTGGCCTAGTTCTGTTCTGTCTCCTGCTTGATTTGGAGGGAAGTGGAAAAAATGATTTTCTTACTCCTCCGCTGTTCTTTTCTGATTAATTTCGTTGCGGGATCCAAGACAGTTGAATCGTTTCTCTGGGACTCGTCGAGCTTCATTGCTCTGGCGCTTTTCTGGTGGTCGCCACTGTTGATTCTGGCTTACAGGAGTTACAGTGGTTAGGGAATAGTGTGGCGGGCTTGTCCGTAGAAATGACGGGCGATAGAGCACAGAGACTGGCGGCCATGCATCGGTAGATACAGGTTGGTAGGCCCCCTTCCAAGGTGGCCCAATGACGTTGGTATGAATACCAGGAGCGTATGAACGGTTCTTTCAGAAAATTTTAGAGGCGACCTATGCCCGATTGTGGGCGTCTTCCGATTGACTTGTGATGAAAGATGGTTATGTAATACATCATTATCATTCAATATAAAAATAACTTCAAACCACACACAAACTTACAACTAGTAAATCAATGTTAACACTTGACTAACTAATTCAATCTCCAACAGTGCACTTTAGCTAAACAAACGAATATTATGAACGGAGTTACTTTGCATAAGCTAATAAACCTAATACTATGTTATTGCAATCTTGAAAGGCAAATATTATTATGTGCGATCGAGAGCACCTGACGGATATTAAAAATTTCTTTACACCCACGCCCATTTTGTAAGCTGTTTATTATACTATTATAATGCTAGCGTGATTAAAACCTACTCGTTTTGATGGTTATAAGGTTTTAAAGATTCAGTCGTAAAGGCGAAAATGACTAAAGACGGATACTTGCAACAACATAGGACGAATAGTAACTCCCAGTTTACTTCAACCTTTTTTGTGGTATTGTCGCTGCCGTCTGTCGTCACCTACAAAATCGGACATCAAATAAGCAGATGCCTTTTCCCAACTATGTTGGTGTCGGCTTCCAGTCTAAATGGATGCAGCTGAAGTTTACATGGATCAAATGCCTATTCGTCCTCTAAAACCCAGCTCCTGGGTTACATGATACCCCATTGGTAAGACTGGTTCTGAGACTTTCGGGCTTTTGGCGACCCGTAACGGCTGTAGAATTTTACCCTGACTCTTATTTTCAAATAACGACCTGGTAGCAAAAACACGTGCGCCTTCAGTACATTCATGCATCTCAATAGCTAAATAGAAATCTGCTAATAGAAAATCAGTGCTACTGCTGATCAAAACGGCATACAACCAATCACAGCTCATCAAGACATTCACGAAGTAGTGAGTTCGCAACTGGGCACGAGAAAGTTCGAAAGTGACTTTTGTAATGTGTATGTCATTAAAAAAGTTATCAAGTTTAACACGGACAAAACTGACATCGGTCAAGGAAAATGTCGTCAGGAAACCTGGACTTAAAATTAACAATTATAAGTGTGAAAGTGGCAGTGGGCAGGGCACATTGCTCGCAGAACGGATAGCCGATGGGGTCGAAAAGTTCTGGAGTGGCGACCGCGAACCGGAGGACGTTGTGTTGGAAGGCCTCCCACTATGGAACGATGACCTGGTAAAGGTTGCGGGGATCTGCTATCTGCTGGATGCTAGTTGTACGGGACCGGTCAGTGTGGCGACACTTGGGGGAGGCCTATGTTTAGCAGTGGACGTCTTTCGACTGAAATGATGATGATGAGTGTGAAATCACAAATCCGCATTGGGCTAGCTTAGTGATCAATGCTTAAATTGTGCCTTCCCTGAATGAGAAGAGGCCTTTGCCCTGTAGTGGGACAGTTATAGGCAGGTATTATTAATTTTCAATTACACAAAAGCTAGTTAACTATATTTCATACATCACATCCCATCGGTTGGCGCAGTAGCTGATCGACTGGCAGGGGCAATGCATGTCGCGGGATCTATTAAAATTTTTGTATGACCTTTATGTTGTTGCTCCAGCGTCTGGTTGCTTGTTATTACTTGATGTGTTTAAAATGTGGAAACACTCCCCCACCCTTCCTGAAACCCCAACCCTCCCAACCCCTGAAATTTGCTCCGTAGGAAGGTGCAATTTTTTTTCAATAAAAATAATAGAATGTATTTGAAGTATTTATTAATCTCTATTACTTTTACATCGTCTTAGCATTAGGTTGCTTTATTTTATTGCAAGCTTAACTTTACTCTAAACATGTTTAATTTTCATTTAAGTTTCAAGCAGTATTTAAGAGAAAAAATCGAACTAATTTAATTAAACATTCTCCCGATCGCTTTTACTTTTTACGTAATTAAGTCAGTAGAGCTTGGGACTTACCACGACGTTTAGTACCAACAAGTTTCCTTAATTACGTAACGCGATAGCAGTTGTATTATTTAAAATATAATGCTTTTTCACCCGTTTTTTGTGACTAATGAGTCTCAGTTGGACTAGTGACGTGAATTGAAGAATGTTAATTAATTAGAGTTCTATTGCAGATTTATTTCTAAAATTTGCACGAAACATTCTTAATCAGGCAGTAGCATTTTTTTCTGATATTTTAGTAGTACAAAAATTGTATTCGATTTGCATCCATACTTTAACATTATAAATGCAAAATTCAGTTTGTTTGTTTGTTACGCTTTCACAGCTAAACTACTGAACCGATTTTGATGACATTTGATACAAACTAAGCTTGAGCCACAAAAAAGGACATAGGCCAGTTTTCAATCCACTATTTTGTCTGCATTTACGATTGCACCTTGCACGAATGCACGAGGAAGGCAGTTGTAAGAGAGGATTGGCGACGTGTTGTAAAGCGTGCCACTAACACCTGAAGTGACGACCACGGCCACTCTGTCAAGAGTGACACCGACGAAGAAGAAGGTATGATAACGACTATTGCTGAGTCTTGCGACTTACTTTTAAGAAGGTGGCCGGCAGCAGATGTATGCTGGCTGCCTAAGATCAGGTTTGTTGGCGATCTCTGGGGTAGGCCGACGTTTACCAGTGGACGGCAATAGGCTGATATGGTGATGATGATTGCTGAATCTCATAAAGTATGTTTTACACTACTACTTCTGCCACTCTAGTTATTAATATTCTCTTGTAGAATTATTTTCTTGTTTTTGTTTCTTATAGTGTGTTTTAAGTAATTTTTATCAGTAGTAGTATACGTGTCTGTGATACAAAAATGTCGGACACGATATCTGTTGGCAACATAAAGCATTTTAGATGGAACAAACCTGAATAATTTCTATATTAATGTTTACTATTACAAACTACTTACGCCCGGAATAAAATTTCCATACGAGACCCGAAAAATATTCAAATTAAAGGGCATGCCCACAATAGGTCGGCATAATAAAGACTCTACGAGGCGTATACCGACGTCATACAAAGCCTCATACATTCAGCATCCGAGGTATGACAGGAATTTCATCTGAACGCTCCATCTATTTCTATTATCGCATCCCACCTTAATCTTTATATTTTTGAGGTGAAAATTTGTCGAACATTGTATTGTACTAAAATGAAGATGGATGATAGTAATGAAGGATGTTGGATTGGTAATTATTTAAAGATAATTAAGTGGATATACTTACATCTAATTCCGAGTGTCTAATGTGATATACTTACATCTAATACAGAGGTGTCCCGGATAGAATAGCACCCACCCATTTCATCTCGAGGGTGTCGCAGAAGGTGACTAAGGGAAAATTCAGAAATCGGGAAGCAGCGACTTCCACAACCTTACTGCGATCCCAAAGACGCCTGCCAAGCGCGGATATTATGGCAACCCCATTGTCCTATGGAAGAGGCTTTTGTTCGTACGTTTTCTGGCTGATGATGAGATAAAATTTTTAGCCTAGTTTTTGGAATTTTGTTCTTATTATAAGGCCTAATGTAGACTCCGATGAAGAAGATTGTGATTTTCATCGATTTTTGCTTTGCCCGTCAGTGTCCACGACTGTTATAAAAATGTTTATGGAATGAAATACTTAAATAATAATCTCGATCGAATTTCGATCCCAGTGCCCCAACTCACAGAACAGCCAATCATGCAGGAGATAATAAAGTGCGCAAACGCAATGCCTCCCTCTCTCAGTCCAATGGACCGACATTCCGACCCGTCCGGAGAGACATCAGGAACAACACCAACGGCTTTACGTGCTTTAAAACTGCGGGCTGCTACTGAGAAATTCCTAATAGAAAATCACAATTACACTTTGCCAGACCAGAGAATCTAACCGGGGACAGTATTCTGTATTCTAGGTGTAAAAAGACAGGACAGAATCCAGAACACCACGCTGCGTTCTGAAACGGGCATAACAGATGTGGGCTAAAGGCTACCAGCCTTAAATAGGATTGGGATGACTTACCCAGGGGTAACGTTACCCCTGGGTAAGTGTCTCCTCGCAATGGGTGGCTGACGGACGGCTTAGAAAGAGATGGTGAGATAACCAGGACGCGTACCAGCAGGGTTGCTTCGAAGTGGCGTTGTAAAAAAGTTCCTGGAAGGTCTTGAGGAAGGCCTTTGCCTAACAATATGACAGCATAGGCTAAATGAAATTAAGCATTATACCGAAACAAAAACAATTCTATTATATTTCGTACACAAACTATCAAAAATATCGCTTGTTATAAATTTCCAACGCAACAGATTCTAAAATAAGCTCGAATATAAACTAACCGGTTTTAAATTAACCGTTATTTGAACAATAAGTTGAGTACAGCGCCCTCTATTGTGTTAATAGGGTGATTAAGTAAACAAAGCGTGAAGTTTTTCATTAGGGAATTGCCTAGGGCCATCAGAAAACAATGGTCTACTATCATTTTGCCCCCGCGTTCGAAATTTACTGAAATTTGCATTATAATTTAATTTTCGCTGCAGTTTTTGACGTTAGGTTAAATAGTTACATTGTTTAGCTAAATTATGCTTTACTTTGTTCCAAATTAATGCGGATTTCGGTGGTGCAGAGTTATGATAAATTGGTTTTCCGTTGAAAAGTTTTTGATTTATACCGGAACTGTGGTCATGACCTTTGTTAGGCATTAGTAGGCGGGTATAGCGTATAATAGCGAAGCTTGTTATGTATCTTTGATTTATACCGCGTGTAAAAAGCCTAAACGAAACCGAAAGTTTCATTGCGAATTTTTATTTTTACTTTCTACCATGGCAAGATACTTTGTGGTTAAGGAGGTCGACGTTTTGCTTTTTTCTACGAAGACAAGTTTTTTTTTAGCACTAACCTTTAAATACCCCCCTGCAACTTGTATTGTTGTAAGCACCCGTAAGTTATGTGATGACTGTCTTTTTACGCTTTGTTATTAATAAATTGTGTAATAGATAATAAACTTTATTGACATAGAAAAACACGCTTTACAAATATCTTAATCTAAGCAAAACTTCTTCTTCTTCAGTGAATCTTGTTTTTACATTTCTAAGTTAATCCTAACGTCAAAATTAGGTCGAGCCTGTATCTCTTTTACATCAATTGTATAATGTGTATTGCATTTTCTTAGTTCGTAATTATTGCTATTTTATTGATTAAAATAATACCATTTATATGACGTTCAAAAGCACCTTTTAATGTTCTTATATTATTTCTTTATTTATACATAACTAACTTAATTACTTATAATTAATATTATGGCATTTATTATATAAAATATCCCATGGGAAATGTTGGTATTGTTGGCGTTGGTATTTACGATACAATAGAATACACTTAATACTTCTTAGTAAATAACACGTCCCTAAAGTACGCTAATTAGCTTTTAAGTATAGCAAGCTCAAAGACACAGTAAGTCCATGAATATTCATAGCTACGTAAGCAGTTTTCGTGCTTATTCACTTCAAAGCCTCGTTCAAAAGTATATACCTATAAAAAAACAATGATACAAAAGCAACATCCATTTTATTACAACCTTAATTGAATTAGACACTTAATTACAAGACACTAAAGTTTAAAACTTTATTTTGAATAACACTAAAATTAAGTCTGCCTACCTGAGTAGCGAGTTAATCTCTATTTTATACAGAGAAAGGGTCCCGAACATAATCATCTAAGTTAAAGTGTCGTGTCAAGACAAAACCCTTGATGCAATAATGAAAGCTCACCTACTCTTAATAAACGCAAAGGGTGGGGTGCTATAGCAGACGAGGGGTGGTTTTTAAGGGAGAATCATGTTGCGTGCGTTGTAATGTTCTACAGGTTCTTTTGTGTTTAAAATCTCATATTTAAAAATGATCATCAAAGTCGGTGTCATGAAATGGTGAGACGGGGTTGCGGTAAATCTATACTAATATTATCTACACTAATATTATAAAGCTGAAGAGTTTGTTTGTTTGTTTGGTTGAAGTCGCTAATCTCAGAATCTACTGGTTCGAATTGAAAAAATATTTCTGTGTTGGATAGTCCATTTATCGAGGAAGGCTATAGGCCCATGCGAAGCCGGGTCAGGGCGCTAGTAAAGTAAGATTCGTGGAATACCACAAGTGTACAATAACACTCTACTGCATTCTGCGGGCAACTCAACACCTAGTACTTAACATTTTTCGAATTTTCCCGGTGCTGCGATGTTAGCCAACATAATTATTTTGAAGAAGTGAGTCAACTCATCGGCGCTATAAGCTGAGTTACCCGTTGTCCTAGGTGAACGATAAACGCGGTAATGCGACGCAACGCGAAAAGGTTAAATAGTCGTTGTATGTACTTATGCCTACGTTGTCGCCTTAATCAATGTGCGACAAAACGCGGCAAGTGCGGATTTGCTATTTGCGCGACGAGACGCGACACAATAGTTTATTAATAATTAAATATTTACTATTATAAGTACCAGTGCTTTCCCTTACCTTAAAGTAAAGCCAATAACAACCTTTCCCCAATAGAAATAGGTTTTTAAAAATTGGTTAAAGATAGTTAAATAATAGGTTTAACAACATGCTCTGCTCTCTGCTGCAACAATACTCGTATAATAGAAAGGGCTAGTCACAGTACTCTTCAAATAAATGTGGATTTAGTTTCGGACATAAATGATGAAACTCTCCAAACTTATTTCTTTTTAAATAAGTACAATGACTACCTACAATGTAGGACACATGTCGCGAGTAGTATTGGTCGCATTACGTCGCATCGCGTCGCGTCGTATCGCATTCGGTCGCTCACCTAGGACAACGCCTTAGCGCAATTGCGCTACGGAGTAGGTACGGTGTTATACATGACTATAATATTTTCAACTTTAACAACAAAAGCAGTTTATATATAGCCCCGCCTTAATTCTCCTCACCAAAACTTAGATAAGAGACATTACATTGTAAGCTTCAATACTTGTTTCAGTAGCACCTCACCCTAAAACTGCAGAAGTAGTAGGGTAAATGTACCGTTGCCGCGAACTTGCCTCGTTTGAGGCGATCCGGTCACATTGTTGGAAAGTTTTCACATGACGTGTGTTGTTACCTTAATTGTTCGCTTCTTCCCTTCAAATTAAAGTTTTTGGTAGCTATTTACTGCAGTTAGGTGAGTGCGAAATCTTTGTGATTTGAGGGTAGTTAGTTTTAGGGTACCTACATTTGGAATAGAAAATGACTTTTTAGATGTATTTGCGGGTGGGTATGATTACAAGGAAGCAACAAATTATATTTCTACTTTGTTGGCGTTTTTAAAGTGGTGTTGTGTGGTGTGGTGTGCTTTATTAAATATCCTTTGACACAATATAGTCAACAGTCATTACAACTATAATTCAACAACTGTGTTTCTTTGTAAAAATATTTAGTTACTATTTTCAAATTGTGTTTTAATTTAAGGTCTTAGTTTCAGGACATTTTATATTAAATTGCGACACCCGTGACACTCCATAGAAACGAAACGATATAATTGCCTACACTACTACTAAAATAACAGACAGTACAGATACGTGCGTGAGTGTGCGTGTCTACGCGCCGCTCGAACAAAACGCAGTTCCCAGAGCAGTCGTCCGACGCGGGGAGAGGTGAGGAACAGTTTCAGAGGGAGGCGGAGCGTGTCGCTACTATACGGTAGTATTTATATTGATACTGTGATAAATTGATATCTTACTTTTTAACATGCGGAATAACTTGTAATTACTGACTTATTGTTATTAAACCTAAGATCTAATGTATTCGTAGTCTGCTGGCAAATTTAAATCATAAATAAATAAATTACAGTTTGTGGGAAGATTTTACGCTTCTTAAATGTGGTTTTCCTATGCACGGTATTACTTTAATGGTGATATTGCGCTTTCCAACTGAAAAAGTGTTTTTTCTGTTGGAACCAATGATTTCAAAAGGAACATTTTAAACAAACGTTCATGGAACAAACAAAAGTAGCGACATCTGTCAAAACTCATACAATGTCGTCTGAGTCGCGTAGCTGTAGCCCGTTGACCCTAAACTGTCATTTTTAGGGCCAACGCGCTGGTGCCATTTGGTCGTGCGGTTGGCCTGTAGATCGATTCTATAAAATTCAAACAACAACTCGCATCGCTATTCACTCTCACTTCGCATAAGGATCAAAATGACCTTGATATATTTGACACTTTGAATCGGGTTCGAGTGTGAAGTGAGCGTCGAAGTGACGGGGAAATTACTTTACAGAATGCCACTGCTTACGTCATCTCATACTTTATCTGTCAAAATCTCCCTGTCTATTTAGTTCAACTCGCTGACACGCTCGCAAGGGTGGCGCTAGTGTAAATTCGAATTATCAACAGGGCTTTTAGAATGCCAATCAAGCAACTCACAGCGGATTCAGATTCGAAGTTTAGAATGAGGTCTTACAGAATCACACCCCTGGTCCTTACGCAGTAATATTTAAGTCAATGGTTGGAACTATCTAAAACTACTCTTAATCCCAGGAAGTATGTAATCGCGTTCTCAATCTGTTAAACATTCCTCTATTTTTGACAAGATATTGACGTTGAGAAAAAAAACGAAACCCTTATAGGATCACTAGTGCGTCTGTCTGTCAATCCGTCGGTCACAGCCAATTGGCTCCGAATCTACTGGACCAAATCAGGTGAAAATTGGTAGGATGGTGTCACTTTCGGGGGACAAATTAAGAAATTTAAGAAAAAAGTTTTTGAAACCTTACTGTGTCACATATCAAATGAAAGGGTTCGTTATGAGGATCTCAAATATATTTTAGTTAATATTGTAAAATAAACAGTTTTGATTTTATTCGTGAAAAAAGACGAAAAGTGACGATTCCCACCTGATCTTCGAAACTCGTGAGCCTAAAATTAAAAAAAAATACAAAATATGGTTCTTTGCTTGTAGGTTACAGGAATACCTACAAGAATTCTATCAATTGGCATTGTATGGAACCCTCTTCATGCGAGTTCAACTCGCACTTGGCCTGATTATATTTAAACTAAAATAAATTTTAGTAAAAAAAAACGAAAGCCGACTAAAAGTACATCTATTTAATTTATTCAATAAAGAAGTTCATCCCTCTTTTTATGGCCTCTTTTTCAACCGAAAATAATTTCACGCCATCAATTTCACACAATCTGCTACCAGTCCTTTAAGATCTTTGCAGTCTGCAAAATCGTTCCACTCGTTACAATGCTGCAATCAGAAAACTAAAATTAGTGATGTCATTGGTTTCCATCAAGTTTAAAATTATAGGGTTTCATAAACTGATTTTAACTCAAAATTACCTATTTACAGTGTATACAAGGTGTAACGTCAAATACGCAAAACCTGAAAATAGTTTGATTACAATAACGAGCAGAATCAATTGAACCACTTTTTAATATAGGTTAACTTTAAAAAAATCTTCATTATACATGTTGCCCTGTCTATTTATTAATAAGTCAAGCCATCACGTGCGCAAACCTGCCAAAATAGGTAAACAAACACAAATGGTTGTCGTCCAATTTAAATTTTCTCATACGCGTGATAATAATAGTTCTTATTACAATGCAAATACGAGTCTTGGTAAAACTAAAACAGCTTATTACCTTTAATTTATTTTTATGTTTTTTTTTCTTTTAGAATTAGGTTAATTGATTTAAAAATAATTTGGGATGTCTGCGGTTTTGCGTGTTTAACGTTACACCTTGTATAGAATAAAATTATTTACGGATAAATAATTGATCGATAATAAAATGTGAACAAAAAAAATCTAATATAACAAAACTTCTATAAGGATATTTTAAATAAATAAATATCCTAAATTATTACAATTACTTGGAAACATAGGACAAATTTTAACATGAGTTGATTTGTTATAGCAGCATTTAGACCCAAGTATGCTTTACGTCGAATTGCACATAACATTAAAAGCAACATTACAGTTAACGGACGGAGTGGCTAAAGTTCAAAACAGGTTAGCATTTTCGTATGGTAACAAGTTACCAATGGTGGTACGATTTTTACTCACATTCAGTATGTTCATAGAGGAACAATGCCTCATTTTCACAAAGTCACAGAAATCCGGTGGTCCATATTTGTCGAGGTCTCCATTGATACAATTGGTTTTTAAATCTTCCAGTAAGTCTTTATCATCTTCGTTTGTGATCATCACTTGTTCTAATTTCTTCTTGTCTAATTTACCATCGTCCGTTGCATATCCACTTTTTTGTGCTATACATAATTCGTGCTGGCACTGGAAAAAAACGGTTTGCTTTGTTGCTTATTCAAGAGAAATGTAATATTTATCGAAAATAAAGATACGTTTTTTGACCCATGTTTGCCGCTTATGGTTTTTATCTCAGATTATAGGCAAAAGTAGTAATACTTATAAAATTATCGCTGGCACTGTGTGAAAAAAGCGGTACACATCCGCGGTTACATCTAGAAATTGTTTCAATATATACTTTGTGGGAAATGTAATAAAGAAGATTCTTCTTTCATTTGTCCATTACAATCCATACAGGTTTTAAGAATTTAAATTTTTCGATGGAAGAAGAAATCTCGGCGCTTGCTGTTTTTATCTCAGAGTAAAGTGTAAGAACGCACCCACGCTGGGTGCGCGATCTTGACCCAGCTTCGAATAAAAACTCGCTTGTCCACCTTATGCCAACAACGTATTCCATTGCATTTCGGCCACACAGTGCGCAGAGGCGGCGAAAGTTTGGAAAAACTTTTTGTGGTTGGGAATACTGAAGGCAAAAGATCGCACGGTCGTTCACCAACAAGATACGGACCGACCAAATTAAAGACTCGTCATCCAAATTCTACACGGATGTAAGAGACGTGTGACGAGCGACGACGATGGTGGTGGAGGAACCAGATGCAATATGAATGCTGACCACGACGACCGACCAGAGAGAGAGAGAGAAAGAGTAAGAAACACTATCACTGTCATTCTGTCGGGTGGCTAATATATCTTTTTTCTCGCAGAAACATTTTTGAAAACTATTTTTTAATGAAAATATAATAAACACAAACACAATAAGTAGGTACTTACTGAAACTGGGTCCTTAGATAATTGAAAGCATTCCTTTAAATTATCAGACATGACTCTTGCTCTCATTTCTGCACTTTTCTTGCAACAATTCAGCTTGTGCTAAAATACAAAATCAGAATTCAAAATATTAGTTATCATGTATACGGGTCTAATAACAGATGATACCAATACCAAATTATTTGTGAAACAGCAACGCAAACTCAAACTCAAAAATGGAGTCAGTAAAGTTGTACACGTTAAAAGAGGTCTAGAGACCAACATAACCAAGGCAGCTAAGAGATGACCAGTCTCAACTGACGGCGCCCGTTCACCATCGGCACAATTTAACTCAACCATTTTGAAGGGAACCGAATGTTCCAACACATGCACCACATAGAGCTACTCGTAACAGCGACCGCACGCCTCCGGACGCGTGCGACCGGTGTTCTGCGTTGCTTTATCCATGCACCACCATCAGCGAGACGTTCGAGTGAACATGACATACGCCCAACCTCCAGGGCCTCAAGTCTGCTATTACAATAGTGTCAGAATGGTCTATCGTTGATTTCATAAAGGCCTATTCATACCTAAGCGGTATTCGCTACCGTCTGCGGCAGAGAAAACCCAGTGGGTATGCGGTAATATTACTGTTCAGACCTAAGCGGTATTGAGTTGTGAGGGGCGGGATGCATGCCGCTGCTCCCGTGCGGTATGTACCTCTACCCACAGCGGCAGCGAATATCGCTCAGGTCGCTCTAGCCGCGGTACTTGATACTAAATAGGTACCTGAGCGAAACCCGCGCGGTATGTACCTCTACCCACAGCGGCAGCGAATATCGCTCAGGTTTGAATAGGCCTTAATTGTTGATTTTGACAAGTTTAGTAATCTAATAATATAATGGCGTCATTATGACTTTCCAATGGTCAACCACTGACACGCCATTGAAAGAAATGATATAGGATAGTAATCTCGTACAAAATTTCAACTGAATGACTGACTTAGGCGGTAATCTGCTAAAATTTTGACAGTTCCTTTGATCAGTGACCTACCATTAGAACGTCATAGTGCAGTCATTGCTTTTAATTCGACCGACCAATGATCGACCATTATGAATTTAGCAGATTACGAACTTTTAGCAATATGACAATGGGATCGTGTCGGAATGACGAAATTATAAAAAAATAGCAGACGACCCCAGGGCATACTCAAGTCATTGAAAGACGTACCTCGCAAACGCTAGCTTTAAAGTACATAGTGGTCACATGTCTATGTTCTATGCAAAATTGTATAAATAGAGAGATTGAGTTTACACAATGCAAAGACAGTTTTTCGGTCAGTTTTTGGATCTAATACTTTGTAATAGACATAAGGTCGCCTTTGTTAGAACAGCGCCACGACTAATTTCACAGATACTAAGTTGGACTGCACTTCAGTAGTTGTATGACTTGCACTACTAAAACAGTTCTTACTACTACAGAATAAAGACTATGACAAGAAAATTAATATTGTTGTGTGCAAAAACACCATGTCAGATGTTTGTGTAAGGTAGGGTACTTACAGGGTGAAACATTCGTGCACAATGCCTCTTGTCTAAATCTGCAGCCTGTGGAAATTAAACAAAAATAATTAGTATTAAACAAAAAAATCGTGTTCTATTTTCAAAGTGTTAAATAATATTAAAGAAATAGATTTTTCTCAAAATTCTCTTTTATTTAATTGAAATCATCCTGCAGGTTAAAATAAATAAGGGTAACAACGCAGCGTACAAAATAACAACAAAACAACTTTTCTATATACCTTTCTATCTCGAGCTAGCGATATTTTATAAGATATCTATATCTTATAAAACTATAACTTCCTAGTAGCAAACATTTTTCAACTTTTGAAGATAGATAATCATTTATCGAATGAGAAAAACAAGTTAAAGTTTTTAGCTGAAACCAATTCAATTCCCATGAGTCATCACGTCCTTTACATGTCAATCGAATAGTTCTAAATAGAAAAAATTGGATGTAGGGTACACAGGCCTTCGCCCTGCATAAGGACGATTTTAATTATAGTAAGCTATTTAAAACATTTTACCAAAACTGTCACGGCAGCGATGCTCAAAACCACTAGACGATACATGTTGAACCAATTGCTTAGCACTGACACTGAAAAATATAATGATGAGCATATATTTATACCAGGATAAATCTATAATTTATTGCCGGGCTGTCTAACTACCGGAAAATTGTAGCTCTCTATTGAGTAATAACAACAATTATTACCACGTTTGTGTGTTAAAAAAATGTGAACAGTTCCGTCTGTGTGTAGGTACACGTAAATAATAGTTTTTTTGTCATAATATTGTGATAAAGTACTATTTTTATACGAAAGATAATGTAACTGACACATCATCACTTCAGCCGAAAGATGTCCTCGCTGGACATAGGCCTCCCCAAGGGAGGGTTTTGCCATAACCGCCACGCTTGGCAGGCGGATTGGCGGTCGCAGTATGGTTGTTACAAAGGCACAGAGAACGCTGCTGCCCATTCTCTGGTCAGTCCCTTAGTCGCCTCTTACGACACCCACGAGAAGATATGGGATGGTGCTATTCTTTACGTCCCACACCACACGGACGCCACAACCACACACACACACACACACACACGCCAACCGTCACATACACACTTCAAATATTAATGTGTATGTATTTGTATTTCATTTTTTAAGGGGTTCGGGGCTAATTTAGTTTTCGAGCTTTCGTTTTCCATTTCAAAATAAGAAAGCACTTAAAGCCGTAGATTCCGGCTGTTATTTTTCGTTCTTTGACAGTCGTTATGAGTAATCCAGAAAAATAAGCCAGAAAACTGTACAAACCGTCTTGCCAAGGAGTATCGTGTTACACAGTAACTGGGTTGTAGAGGTTTGACATGCAGTACCTCCATATCACTCGCCATCAAACGTAAAAGTTTGGCGAGTTTAGAATTAAGTAACACCTCTGTATAAATATTTTATTAACTAAATAAAAAAATATATATATAAACACTGGCATTCGATCTAACGCAACTCAAAATCAAAACGATTGCTAGAACGGCGTAGCAGCATTGACACACACTAGTACAATACAAAGGTCTGCTTGTGTGCATCAGGAAAAAAAAATACGCACGAAATAAGCACGAATCATTGAAATTGATCGGCAAACGACAGCGCGCGATGTTTTACAGTGCTTGTTAAAATAATTGTCTAAAATTAAGTTCGTATAACGGAATGTAAAATATTCTGTATATTAAGCTTCTGTATAATAATCTGCTCACATCATTACGATATTGCTCTGAGCAAAACGCTAAAACATGAAGTTTTCGTCACGAATCGGATACACGCTCTTAAGGGGCTATTAAACGACTTTTACAGATTTTAAACTGACAATCACGTCAAAATGTGCAGTTTAAATGATTTGAAAAAAATATATGTCAAACTAGAACATTCTCTTAAACATATAGAAAATGAAAATTTTTGATTAAATTCATATTAAATAGTTTAATTAACTCGTGAAGTTGTGTCTGACGCGGACAAAACATTGACAATTACACAAAATCTACTAGGTATAATTAAACGAAACTTACACTATCTTACAGACAATTTTATTATCTATCTTTTAGTATACGCCTTTTTTTAATTTTGAAAGAATACTACTTTTATTTAATTGTTTCGACTAAATTTTGAGAGTTTTGGACGCATACTGCGTCCGTTCTGCATCAGTTCTGCGTCCAACTCTCACGTGTTAATCAAACTATATAATATGAATATAATTAAAAATATTCACTTACTAAATTATTAAGAGAATGTTCTAGTTTAACATATATTTTTTTCAAATCATTTACACTGCACATTTTGACGTGATTGTCAGTTTAAAATCTGTAAAAGTCGCTAGATAGCACCTTAAGCAGACAACATAGTTGGGTATAGTCTATGCAGATGATGACATACACATTTAACTTTTGCCTTTTCTGTCTTTTCTACTTCTTTAAGTGAGGAGGAAAAAGTACTTCCTTATTCAAAAAGGATAATCAAATGCCACTATTTATGAAAATCCAGCCAAGCACATCTGAACTTATACCTAGTGAATAAGATCTCATTTCAATTTCAGATATTGTATTTACGTCAAAGTAATATAATTACTGTAAATGCAAAATATTGTAAACATATTTTTTAAAGAAGTATTTTTTTTAAGTAAATATTGATTTTCTTGCCTATTCTTCTCCATACGAAACTACCTTTTGGAAAGAGCAACTAGAATCCAATTTTCTAATATATGGCATTTAAAGGTGCCTTTTAATGGTGTAATAGAATGGTGCAATAAATGATTTAACTTTGATATGTAATGCATCAAATGCTGGCGCGGTTATGATTGTCATCTCAAATTCAAATAGGTGACTGTTAGACCGCAGACGATTTGTGATAATGAACAATAGTTTTGAAATGAGTCAGTTAGTGCTAATTATTACAGCATCATTACGTACCTATCTAGGCTTAGTTTTTGTTTATTCTCAACCAAATAAGTAGTAAATATCGGTACTAGTACACGATATAACATTATTTTGATTTTGCCGTTCCAATTGAACAAATGCTTTTTAGTTAGAGCAATCTAAAACTACTTTTATTATCACGGGGACAATTCTCGTATCTATGAAGAAATTTCTGATCGCAGTCTCAATCTGTCAAGTATTCTTCTGTTATTCTTCTTCTTCAACTGCAATGAACTACAAAACATGATTTTGAGATACTTATTTTTAAAATTTTAAAACGAATTTTATCAAGAAATAAAAAACAGATTATTAGTGCATCAATTTAATTTATTCAAGTGAGTTCATCGTTCTGTGCTTTTACGGCCTCTTTTCCAACATAAATAATTTCACGCCATCAGTTTCACACAGTCTGCTACCAGTCCTTTAAGATCTTTGCAGTCTGCAAAGTCGTTCCACTCGTCACAATGCTGCAACCAAAAAAATAACATTAGTGACATCATTGGTTTTGAAATAAGTGAAAAAGTTTAAAACTTGGTACCTATGGGTCCGTTTATGAACCATAAACGGATTTTATGTCAAAAATAAGTACCTATTTACAGTGTATAAAGAATAAAATTATTCACGAATTAATAAATGATCGACAAACAAAATGCAACAAAAAAAAACAACATATAAAAACAAACTTGTCTAAGTAAAGATATTTTAAATAAATAAATAAGTAGGTATCCTAAATCATATTTACTTGGAAAAATTAATCACAAAAATAAAAATAAATAACATGAGTTGATTCGTTCGAAGTATGCTTTACATCGAATCGCAAATATCATTGAAAAGCAACCTTACAGTAACGGATAGAGTGACGAAAGTTCAAAACTGGTTACCATTTTCATATGGTAACTAGTTACTAATGGTGGTAAGATTTGTACTCACGTTCAACATATTCATAGCGGAACAGTGCCTCATTTTCACAAAGTCACAGAATTCCGGTGGTCCATATTTGTCGAGATCTCCATTGAGACAATTTGTTTTTAAATCTTCCAGTAAGTCTTTATCATCCACATCAGTGGTCATAACTTCTTCTAATTTTTTCTTGTCTAATGATTTACCATCATCTGTTGCAAAACCTTTCTTTTGTGCTATGCATTGTTCGTGCTGACACTGCAAAAAAAACGGTATTTTATTCATTGGTTCATATTATTTAATAATTTGTAGGAAATGTTATCTTATCGATCGAAAGGAAAGATACATTTCTTCTTTAATCAATGCTTAATGATATTAGAGCTGCTGCTGCTATGTTATTCTGTAAGAACTCACTCCAGTTCTCACTTTTGATTCCGCGGTGAAAACTGTTTTAGGTAGTCTGTAACTCGATGAAAACTACGCTAGTGCCACTAAGTTACAACATAAGTGAAGCGAACTATTATTTCGTTACTATTTAAGCGAATACCAAATAGTTTTCACTTAAGGTAAGTGAAATCGGAAATGAGATTGGATTCGACATCGCAAGTGAATTCTTACAGAATTGCACTGCTGATTCCGCGGTGAAAACTGTTTTAGGTAGTCTGTAACTCGATGAAAACTATGCTAGCACCACGAAGTGACAACATAGGTGAAGCGAACTATTATTTCGTTCCTATTTAAGCGAATACGAAATACTTTTCACTTCAGGTAAGTGAAATCGGAAGTGAGATAGGATTCGAATTCGCGAGTGAATTCTTACAGAATTGCACTACTGGTCTAATTCATAATTCTTTCGCTAATTGAAAGCTACGTCGATATCCAAAAAATGACTGAGACAAAATCGCGGATACAAGCTATATGTCAAAAATCTTTTCTGCTCTTAAGAATTTGAATGTTTCGAAAGAGGAAGGAATCTTGCATTGAAACGTGCGGTTGTAAAAATAACCTCTTTTAACCCAGTCTTACACTTGTAAGTTACTCTCACGTAATAAGTCCCTTACGTTAAAGCAAATGTTAAAAGTACATTTGCATAGGTGATGAAACAAAATGTACCCAGGTTCGGCGCTAATGGTTTTTGCCTCAGTTTATAGAGTAAGAAGAGTAATATTGTAACACTGTTACTGTCATTGTATCAGGGCCTCAAGTCTGCTATTACAATAGTGTCAGAATGGTCTATCATTGATTTTCATAATGACGCCATTATATTAGTAGATTACCAAACTTGTCAAAATCAACAATTATGAAATCAATGATAGACCATTCTGACACTATTGTAATAGCAGACTTGAGGCCCAGGTGAAGAGGGAGAAAGCTTTTTTATCGTAATATTCGTTAATATTTGTGTTAATTGTAAATTCACACACAAAAACAGTACTTACTGAAACTGGGTCCTTCGGTAATTGAAAGCATTCCTTTAAATCATCAAACATGAGTTTTTCTTTCATTTCTGCACTTTTCTTGCAACAATTTATGGTGTGCTAGAATACAAAACACGAAATCAAAAAATAAGTTAAACTTACGACTTTAATAACAGTTAATACAGAGATATTACCACGAAGTAATTACCGTCTAATGCTGTAACATTGCCTACGTGCTTAACATTGCCTACATTCTAAAAAGCTAAATTATTGCCGCTGAGAAATGTTTTTTTGCCATTTGCTTTTAGTAATACCATAGACAGCAAAAGCCTTTCTCAGCGACAATTATTTAACTTTTTAGAATGGAAGCAATGTTGAGCATGTAGGCAATGTGGCAGGCACAGCATTTGACCGGTATAATAACTTCGTGGATATTACCTATAAAATGGCAGTTTTTGGTCTTTGTAAATAACATAAGGTCGTCTTTTGTTTTAACTTTAAAGTTTGTTTAAGAACAGCACCACCACTCATTTCACAAAAAATCTTAGTTGAACTGATAGTACTTCAGTAGTTGTAATACTTGTACTACTAAAACAGGCCTTACTACTACTGAATAAAGATGATGACAAGAACATGAATATTGTTGTGTGCAAAGACACTGTTTTAGATGTTTGTGTAAGGTACTTACAGGGTGAAACATTCTTGCACAATCCTTCTTGTCTAAATCCGCAGCCTGTAAATAATAAATCGAATGAAAAGAAATCCATACTTAATATTATAAATGCGAAAGTAACTCTGTCTATTACGCTTTCACGATGAAACGGTTTAACCGATTTTGATGAAATTTAGTATGAAAATGGCTTGAACCCTGGGGAAGGACTTGGGCTACTTTTTAATCAGCGATTTTGTCTGCATCCACTATAACCGACATTTACTCGGACGAAGTCTCGGGCAAAAGCTAGTACGTGTACTATTATAATTTTAGGGTGGGTAGTTCAATGTGTCAAGACTTATTCAGAATTATGTGTACACAAAACTTAAAAAAATATATATTATGTACAACAAAAAAAAAACGAGGGGAGCTCATAGGTCCACATCGCTGTCAATGGGACATGTGCCCCACAGATAATTCTAAATAGAAAAATTTGGAAGTAGAGTAGGCAGGTCTTTACCCTGCCTGGTACAATCCAGGCTGATTTTAATAATAGTAAGCTACTAAAACGTTTTACCAAGACTGTCACGGCAGCGATGCTCAAAACCACTAGACGATACATGTTGAACCAATTGTTTAGCACTGACACTGAAAAATATAATGAAGAGCATATATTTATACCAGGATAAATCTATAATTTATTGCCAAGCTGTCTAACTACCGGAAAATTGTAGTACTCTATTGAGTAATAACAACAATTATTGCACGTTTGTGTGTTAAAAAATGTGGATGGTTCAGTCTGTGTTTGTTTATGAGAATAATGAGTTTTTACATAATAATAATACTATTTTTATACGAAAGAACCATAAATGTGTATGTATTTGTATCTTTTTGAGGGGATCAATCGATCGAGCCTTGTTTAAGCTCCGTTTTCCTCGGTCGGTCAATACTGACCATCTATTTCATTCTAAGACCTATCCGTGTTTCTGAAAGCACGTAAAGCCCTTGGTCCCGGGTGTTAATCGTAGATCTTAGTCAGAAGTCAGAAAGTCAGACATTCAGTCTTACCAAGGGGACGATACCCCTTGGTAAGACTGGTTACTGGTTAACTGGGTTGTGCAGTTCAGACAGGTAGTCTCTCTATGTAAAACACTGGTATTCTGCTACACCCGATTAGACTGGAAGTCGACCTCGACAAGTTAGTTGGGCAAACGGGACCCATTCAAATATGTTATTAAATTTGTCCCTTTTTAACCGACTTCAAAAAAAAGGAGGTTCTCAGTTCGCCCCGTATGTTTGTATGTGTGTATGTATGTTTGTCCGCGATTATCTCCCGTTTGGCTGAACCGATTTTGATGCAGTTTTCAGAATAGTGTTTGTTACATTCTGGAGAAGGTTTTAGTAAAACTTTTTGAAAAAAAAACAACAAAAACCATTTTCGTTTCTTCCATCTTTCCATCTTTAGAGGAGTTTCAATATCTGTTTTAATTGTGTTGCCGTTCCTTAATGGATTTGGGTGATAAAAAGGCACAAAAAAATGGAAAACAAAAACTTTTTTGAAAAAAGAGAACCGCCTTCAAAAGAAAACAACTAAAAAGTGATAAATAACTTTAGCACAGAATACACATGACTTTAGTTTTGGAAGTCGGTGGTAATACAAAACAACAAACAGAACAAAGCAGAAACATATTTAATATTTACTGGTTTTGCAATAATTATGGGTCTTATGAGAGGTACTTTTTTAAGTGATGAGGAAAAAAGTACTTATAAACATAATTACTTAAAAATGGATAATCAAATCTAGTACCTATTGATATATTTACGAAAATCCAGCGAAACAAAACCGAACCATACAACTAGTAAATAAGATTTCGTTTAAGATATGAAATGCATCAACGGCGGACGGGGTTCTGATTGTCACCTCATATTCAAATTAAGCGGCTGTTAGACCGCAGACGATTAGCGAAGATGAACAATAGCTTTGATGAGTCAGTTAGTGTCAATTATTACGTAATAGCTTTATCTACAGAGGTTTTAAAACATTTATAGCCTTACAGGTCTGTGTTAGTAACATTATAAAAAACAACCTTTATACTATTACTTTTTACAAAATAATACTGCGAGCGGAGGAGCTCGTGGCTAAGTTAAAGCTGTACAAATCGATCGGTCAAAGGTTAAGCTACGCTAGCCGCGGTATGTCTGTGGATGGGTGACCATCCCTTTCATACCGAGTTCCCTCCGAAAATTAAAACAACAACTCGCATCTCACATCGCTATTCACTCTCACATCGCATAAGGTTCAAAATGACCTTGACATATTTGACACTTTGAATCATCAGTGCTATTCTGTTACAATCTCCCTCGGTGAACACCTAGGTGAAGTGAGCTGTCATCCGTCGTGAAGCTAGGGATTGACAAAGCAGACGGACGGATGACAGCTCACTTCGCCTTGGTGTTCACAGAGGGAGATTGTAATAGAATAGACATACTGGTTCGAGTGCGAAGTGAGCGTCGAAGTGACGGGGAAATTACCTTACAGAATGCCACTTCTTACGTCATCTCATACTTTATCTGTCAAAATCTCCCTGTCAATTTAGTTCAACTCGCTGACACGCTCGCAAGGGTGGCGCTAGTGTATTATCAATTATCAACCGAGTTTTTAGAATGTCAATCAAGAAACTAACAGCGGATTCAGATTCGAAGTTTAGAATGAAGTCTTACAGAATCACACCCCAGATGATGATGACTCTTTACAAAAAAAAAAAACAAGTTTTAGAATAGGTCTGCATTCTGTAGTAAATACCGTCCCTGCATTCGCAACGCACTGTTTGTTTACTTATCTAGTGCTTTCTTATTGTATCAAGTAAAGTTAGTCATCATCATCATCATCATTTCAGCCAAAAGACGTCCACTGCTGGACATAGACCTCCCCCAAATCTCGCCACGTTGACCGGTCCCGTGCGACTCTCATCCAGCGGATCCCCGCAACCTTTACCAGGTCATCGGTCCACCTAGTGGGAGGCCTTCCAACGCAACGTCTTCCGGTTCGCGGTCGCCACTCCAAAACTTTTCGGCCCCATCGGCCATCTGTTCTGCGAGCAATGTGCCCTGCTTACTGCCACTTAAGTTTTGCAATTCTTCGGGCTACGTCGGTACCTTGGTTCTCTTGCGGATGTCCTCATTTCTGATTTTATCACGCAAGGAAACTCCGAGCATAGCCCTCTCCATTGGCCTTTGGGTGACTTTAAGTTAGTCATATTGGGGGCGATCAACTTCAAGATCATTTTAACTAGCTTTTGCCCGCGACTTCGTCCGCATGAATGTCGGTTCTCGTGCCGTGATACTACTTGGTACTACTACTAAGTATCGCCAACATTTCGTTCACTCTCTATAAATGTTTTTTTTTATCTTTAACCGGCTGTACTCTCAGCTTGGCTCACGTGAGCTTCCAACCTATAACTCGACCACGAAATAAAAAAAAAATTAAAACGTTACTCATTGATTTCATGAATAATACGAGTAGTCCTTGGTTTTATAAAAACACACTAACACAAACAAACACAAAACAAGATGAATATTTTATTATTCACTTTAATATACCTACAAGAGCCGCGGGCAATATACTGTGTGTGTGGTGTAGTCTAGTATTCATTCGATCTAACTAATTAATGTTGCATCGCAATTATTATAATACATACTACACAGTGAACACATAATTTCATTTCGTGATATATGCAGGGTTTAGGGGAATTGACAAAATTTAAAAATTTTAACCTGCATGTATTATTACGTTATATAAAAGTAAATACAAATTAAGGGCACCGTGTTTTTGAATTTTTGAAAATGATGTGCCTACCTACTTTTCATTCATAATTTCAACTTTGAAATTAGGTATATTCTAAATGTGTGTAAGGTGGAATAGCGTTTATCCTTAGCTTTACTGTAACCCGTCAAAAATGCACATGCAGTGACATTGACATGTGTCTTATTTGACGTTAATGTTTTCATCTGAACCATTGAAATGCTTATGCAAAGGTAACTCTAACTTCTTTCCACCGTCATCACATGTTTTTTGATTTTATTAGTTTTTCTCAGAAATATTGAAATAAAAAAGCTTGAGAGGTGTCAAGGGACACCCGGATGGAACGAAGTTCCTTTCGATTAATTAGTGATGGAATTGTAATAACATTTTATTTTTTTAAAGTTATAATATTTTTTTTTTTTATTATTAAATTAACAAATATAATGTAATTAAAAGACAATTTAATTAAACGTGCCCGTTTATGTATCGAGCGAAATGGACTCCATATTGAGCAGTTGCTTCGATACAGGGAAGTGTAAATTTTATACCTAATAGGTAAGTTTTTTAATTAAGCCAAAGTTGATTAAAACTGTGTTTGTGAATAGTTCTAATTTATTTAAATAGGTTACATATAGCACCTATAGGTACTACGCCTGCCTGCCTTTCTTTTTCTAGCAAAAGAGTACCTACTCACTTACCTACTTACAACTACAAATAATTCGCCAATGATAAAAGTAAGTACCACTACCTACCTAGGTACCCACCTAAGCTCCCACTGGCTTAATTTAAACCAAAACATTTTAATCAAATCTAAAAAAATATTATTGTCGCTAGTAAAACCTAGAGAAAAGTACTCTGTGACCTAGAGCGATAAGGTGCAGTGGTTACCTACTGACGACCGCGACCGACAGAAAGCTCATGATTACCAAACCCAAACTTTCAATAGGTACCTACTAAACAAAACATAGAAGTAGGTACAGTAACTACCTACCTACCTAACCTACGTATTCTATGGCTTAATTATCGACTTAAAATTTACACTCGTTTTCACAATCCACACAGTCTCACAGTGAAAGGTGGACTTATCTCGTAGGTCGTTATCATCGGAATTATCACGCAATGATAATTCCGATGTCATTGAGATAGGTACCGCCACTATTTGAGCCACGGAATAATAAAAACAAGAGGAAGTGCCCTTAGTCTTACTTAATACTGAATCCAGTGTCGCCAAACTCACACATTTGCAAATTAAAATGTACTTGCAATACACAGAAAACGATGATATAATTGGCTACAAATTAGAAACGCAACTTTGGCGAAAAGCTTATTTATTGTTGTTTGAAATTAAACCGTATCACAACTGACGAACGTTGCTATTATTTTACATGTCAAAATCACTATTTTTTCCATCTAACAATCCAATTCGAGCAAAAAGTTTGGTACTAAACATACCTACATGTTATTGTTTTATCGACACGAACTAGGTATTTGCTTTAATGTGTCGCATCCCTAAACGAGTAGCGTCGAAGTTTCTAGAATTTATGCCACGTAAAACGATTACAGTCAAGACAGCGAGCAAGCTAATTTAGACTTTAATAAATGGACATAAGGTAGTTTTTAGTTCTCATCAAAGTAAAAATTATGGTATTGTCAATAAAAATCGATTATTGAAATATATGAAAGTTTTATACTTTTTGGTGATACGATATAGGTACCTCTGCAAGAAACATTCTTTGC
The DNA here is from genome assembly GCA_947361185.1 of Charanyca ferruginea. Classification (NCBI taxonomy): domain Eukaryota; kingdom Metazoa; phylum Arthropoda; class Insecta; order Lepidoptera; family Noctuidae; genus Charanyca; species Charanyca ferruginea. The sequence continues at coordinate 6,871,253 of OX376062.1, forward strand.
CCTGCTATCATTTTTGCATGTAAAAATTGCACAATAAGGCAGGGTTGTATTTTTTTTCCTTACGTGCGACATTGTACGATATGTCACGTCGCTGCAAGTAGTTGATCTCGACTGAACCAATGTTGATCATTTCCACATAATTGTGCCACACGTTCGATGGCTGCGTGGCACTTCCCCTTGTTTTTATTATTCCGTGATTTGAGCAAATAAACTTAGGTACTAAACATATCGCCGTTCCACTAAACATATAGGTACCTAGTTCAAAGAGTTCGCCGCGCCGCCTTTAAATACATAAACATATTCTACGAAAAGCGAATTCGGACTTTATTTTGTAAACGTAAACGGTTAAAAATTGAAATTTTACCAAACTAGGTATGATAAAATTATTCTGAGAAACGTATAGGCTGGTACCCGACCGGACAATAGGAGCTATGTGCAACCGAATTTCACGGTTAATGTGTAAAAATAAGGTTTTAATTCGCTCCAATATTTTCATAGAAAAGCCGCCATTCAACTAATAATGAACTCTATTTGACAGTTCCAACGATTCAATTTTTCTGTTCGAATTGTCTGCGTTTGTGAAGTATAGCAAAAAGTGTCGTGACAACTTTTCGTAAGATTTTTTTCCGTCTAGCCCCCTTTCACAACGCGCGATAAGGAACTTCGTTCCAAAAATCTTGACTATTGAAGCCCGTCTGGTCCAGTGGCGCTATTGGTGAACATGGATGACAGATATCTATTGTTTATGCTAATTTTCCTTGCGATTCATGTTATCATTCTGAAAGCCCTAGCTGAACAGCCGGCTACCTCAATGCTGAGGTATATTGTAAATGTATTGGTGCGACATAGGCAACCTGTCGTTCATAATGCATTAATTGTCCTTTGTGTGTAGTCTTAATTGTATTGCTAAGGATATAAACTGTTAACTCATTCATGGTTCTAAAAAAAATGCAATACAAGTTTGTATGAAACCTTTTTTATTCTTTGCATATATTTGCATTACCTACCTACCTAGGTAAGTAGGTAGGTAGGTATAGGTAGGGTAGGGTAGGTAGGTAGGTAAGTTGGTAGAGTAGGTAGGTAGGTAGGTATGAGTAGGTGGGTAGGGTAGGTAGGTAGGAAGGTATAGGTAGGGTAGGGTAGGTAGGTAGATTGGTAGGGTAGGTAAGGTAGGTAGGTAGGTAGATAGGTAGATAGGGACAGGACAACGTCTGTAGGGTCAGCTAGTTAAATATAAGAGACTCAATGAGTAATTTTCATTAAAGTTTAGTAATAAAGTTTATTTTTTACAATCACTCGTACAATAAAACATCTTTATTTTAAAACTGTCCTCAACAACACTTATCTAACTTGTCATAACTAATTAGGTGCTCTAACTTAAATTAGTTATATTTTCATCCTTTTTTTCCATCAAAAAACAGTTTATACACATTCTTGCACCAATCCCTTGAATTCATTGCAAACTGCATTATCATTCCACTCGGGGCAATGCTGCGAAACAAAAAGAAAAAAATTAGGTATTGCATAATATAATGCCTACCTACTCGGCCGTTATTGTGAATTATCGGGATTTTGGAAAAAGGTTCAGCTTTGTAGCATGTTCCTTCAGTTTTTTTTTTGTGTTGCAACTCGCCGGTCAACCTAGGGAGCTGCCTAACCGGACTTTACTGAGGACTTTACGGAGAATTTGAGGCCTCCAGTCAGGGTATAAATCTTATAAATTAAGTGACTACACGCTAAGGGCACCACTAGTGGGGTACGGATCTCGGCTTAGGGCCTCGATGGGCAGAATGGGTGTACAGGCTGGATCGGATCTCAATCCCTATTCTCTTAGTAACTCTCCTAGATCTCTACCTTCCACCCGGACCGCAGCAGGCGCACCGGGCGTCGGCGGAGGGCGGATAACGCCCTCTTCCGGTCCCCCTAAATAGGTCCAGGGGTGGCAGACTCGGGGACGTCTGTCACCCCCCACATACATCAGGACCCGAGGTGGCGGCGCGTAGTGTTCCACGCGCGCCCCTTTTAGACGTCCGGGGGGGAGTCTAACACTTCACTCCCCCCCTGACTCCGAAGTGAAGTGGCCCGCACTAGCAGGCCGGCAATAGCCGGGGGTTGCGGAAGTATCTCCAGTTCCCGCGACCCCCGACGTAGCTGTGAGATGGAATACCGGGGTGGTTTTTAGTTAGTAAGAATCTGACAGACTCCTCCACCCGCCCTAGGGCGGAGGACATCCATTAGGATGTTTCACTCCGGAAAAAAAAGTATCTCCTAGCCGTCTTTTTCTATCGCTAAACATGCTGGAAGAGACACTGTTATACAAACTTTGGATTTAACACATGATTCTTGTGTCGTCGGTAGCATGTTAACCTCCAGAGTTAACATGCCACCGACACACTACGATAAAATATAGGTACGTTCGGAGCAAACTCCCAACACACGTGTGTTCGTGAATCATAATTTTCGTGAATATCTTGAGGTATTACAATTTTATAATATGGAGCAGATGATTTATTTTCAATAAGCAGCGAAATTTGTCATCGCTAATGCGGAATAATGGAAGAAAAGTATGATGACAGTAAAACAAGGTAAATATATAGAAACTAAGAGGACGCTATAAGATCTATACCTCAATTTCAATTCCCAATTTTTTTCAGATCTGTTAAGGTAGGATATGGTTTTAAGTTCTGTCGTTATATCTTTCATACTTATGTGTTCCCACTTATTTTCAAGCAAATAAATGATTTTATTTCATACTTAATTCTTTAATTTTTAAACATTGGGAATGGAAAATATTTATTTTAAATCCTATACACAAAAAATATATATACTTATTTCAACTACGATAACCTACTAAAATATTTCCGCTCTTTATAAATATGCACGAATTATACTTACTTTCAACATATGCACGGTAACACATTGCTTCATTTTGAAATATTCGCAAAACTCTGCAGGTCCGTACATATCGAGGTCTCCATTAATACAATTTAATTTAATATCATTCGCGAGGTCTGCGCCGTCGTGTCCAAGGTCTGTAGTCATGCGTTTTTCTAATTCTTTCTTGTCTAATTTATCATCATCTGTTGCTAAACCTCTTTTCTTAGCCAAACATCGGTCGTGCTCGCACTGAAATACAATAAAAAAGTTTCAAATCGATACAATAGTTAGAAGTCTAAGTTTTTTACATAGTTACAGGTGAAGCTAGTTTTTACTTGCGAAATGTGTGACAGACGGACCGAAAGTATGGTTTTTTAGGGGGAAAAGGAGAACCTTTCTTCGGGAAAAATAATCACGACCAGGGTGTGGAATATTTAACGATTTTTGTACCCATATTCGCAACAGTGGAAGGTTTGATAGCAAATAATTTTGACGAACACCTAGAGAAAATTTAATATCTCTCGCCAGCTAGGTCAAGAGTCAGATGCAGAAAGCGGCGAAGGACACAGCACGCTTTGCGTGGATGTTAGTTACTCTGGAAACCTATTTATCGTCTTTTCACACGGCACTCTGTATTCATAATTTTTTGAACTAGCCTTTGCCCACGTCTTGGTCTTCTTGAATATCGCGGTTATCACGGATGCACAGAAAGGAACCTACGACCATCTGGGGTTTAAACATAGGCTGTATGAAATTTCTCCAAAAAACATAAATTAACAAATGCACTTTCGCGTTTATAATATTAGTAATTATTGATATTTGTTTTAAATATATTATGTAAACTATATATTTAAATAAAGAATACTTACTGAAACTGGATTTATGTCAATTTGAAAGCATTTCTTTAATTCCTCATTCTTCATGAAATTATCTAAAATGTCTGAAGTTAACTTGCAACAACGTGTTGCTTTCTGAAATAAAATTAAGTAAATTACGTAAAAAAAACATTTCGATAAAATTTGGGACCATTTTGGAATAAATCCGTTTCGAAAAAAAAAGAATTTTGCAAATTCGTCTATATGTAGGATGCCTACATACATCGAAAATAAAATATAGACATCCGAATTGATAACCTCCTCCTTTTTGAAGTCGGTAAAAATCAAAAATATAAAATCTTCATCTTTTTGAAATCGATGGTTGTAAACCTTTTTTTTTATTTGAATACTGTGGTCCAGTAGGTAGCCACTTTATTAGCGGCACCAGTGGCGATTTTAATGTCCTCTAAAGTGCAGGAGTAGTATGATCATTTTAGTAACTCTCATACTGTCACTTCACTTGGCGTATTTGTGCAAATGTGCACCAAGTGAAGTGCCAGCACTATAAACCCAATCATGTTGATGCATAGATAGCGCTAATTACAACAAAAAGTTTTTAATAAGTGATTTGAAAAAAAAAGTAGATGTATGATACGGTATAACGGGCTAGTGTCCGCAACTCCACGTCTCAGCGCATAATATTTTGCGTATAATTACCGGCACGTAAGTTGGCTACAGATTTTGTAGTGGGGGAAGTTCGCGCACGCACAATTTCATACATTTTTACATGCGCGAACTTCCCCCACTACATAATCTCTGGCCAACTTACGTGCCGGTACAATACGGTCAACGTAACTTGGCGCGTCCGAAGTTAGCTGTTTGGCTGCGCAATGGAACTTTTAGGAACGAAATTGTCTACTGCGCAGCTAATCGGCTAACTTCAGACGCGCCAAGTTACGTTGACCGTACTGTAACTATAGGTACAGCAGTTTAGATGTAGATGTGTGTCTACTTACAATATCAAATAGTTTTTCACATTCTTTCTTGTCCACATCGCCAGCCTGTAAAGTAAAATATAAGTAATTACTTTTATCCTTATACATAAAATCATAAGTAAATATTAGATAAAATTAGAATTTCTTATTTTATTACAATATGATTTTATTAATCGCTCATTCTAAGACAAAATATGGATAAAGACCAGTTCCCATGGATTCAGTACAAATGGTCTTTAACTCTCCAGCGACAACATTTTTTGTCAATTTTTAAAAAAGAAAACATTTCCACAAATATTCGAATGGAATGTAAATGAAATGTTTGTATGGAACACAAGATATTTTTTAAATAATCCATGGTAAAAGTCTTTTCATGATTTCCCTTTCACTGTCTACAAAGGCTTACCAAAGCGGTGACTACAACGATGTTCAATATCACAAAACGATACATACTGAACCGAATCTTTAACACTAGCAAACTGACACTGTTGGATGGAACTATGCGCATATATATACATACGATAAACGTATAATGTTATTTACTTTCAGCGCTACCTAAATACCAGAAAATTGAACACTACATTGTGCAATAATTATCACGTTTGTGTAAAAGAAATGAATGGTAGGCCGATTGCGTGTTTGATATAAAAAACGCGAGTGACTAGCCCTGGCCTCACACGAGTGCATTTTACTAAACATTTTATTGGGATCTTCATACAAATAAATCATCAATTTTCAGTTTGCTTTAGTAGATTTCTCAAAAAAGAACCGGGTAAGTGCGAGTCGGATTCGCTTACCGAGGGTTCCGTTCAAATTCCGTGATTTGGTGACCCATACAATTCATACAGTTAGTTAGTTAGTTAGTTTAACTGGGCCCTTTTCCGCACTTAGCCACTTGATTGGGCCATTGTACGTGAAAAACTGTCTCTCCTCTTACTCCAGCCATCCCAGCTCATCCCAGAAGGCGAGCAGCCTTTTCAGGTCGCTGCAGACTTCCGATAGTAATTCATACAGTTATGACCGCGCATACCTCGATGATTAATTACGAACTTTAAATTATGACTATATTTTTTATGATTTAATTATAAATGTATAATTTTCAGACTTTTCTCTGTACTTGTAGTATAAGTATAAGTAGTAGTATAAGTATGTTTGGTAAGTGAACGTTTAAACAATAACTTGCCTACCAACTAGTACTTTTACCAATTTTAATGTAGTCAAATATTTCAGTTGGTATAACATATTTAACGCAAAATAAAATAAGCCAAATATTTAGTATCGTCAGTTTTCAATTTACCATTTCTATTCAGTCAATTGCTTAGTCTTATTCTTCTTAGGCAAGATCGCGTGGGACCGCCGGAGACCTGCAGCGCCGAAGCCGTGCCAGAAACCATGCCTGCTGCATGTTGCATGGTCGCTTGCATGCTGCATGCTTGCTTGCATGCTGCATGCCGTATGCTGCATGCTTGCTGCATGCCGTATGCTGCATGCTTGCTGTATGCATGGTGTACGCTTGTTTGCATGTTTGAATGCTTCTTACAGGGGAATTAACTATGAATTTTCTGCAATGTGAAATATGAGTTTTTCAACTATTATGGATATGAAATGTATGCCAAAAGATGATTCTAACTGTAAGATTTCTAAAATGAGATGTTTCTACTTTTCGATTATTATGCATATGAAATGTATGCCTACAGATAATTATTCTGACTTACAAAATTATGAGTTTTGAATGTATGATAAAATGAGTATCTGCCAAGAAATTTTCTGCGAAATGAAGTTTATGCTATCCGCTGTTATGCTAAATAATATTATGACATAAAAAGTTCTGCTATAAAAGGTAGACCCAGTGCTCACATATATCTATGTACTATGCAAAATTATATAATACTAAACTATCACTTTTGTAGCGTGGAAAAAAAAAAAAAATTTAAATGGTGTAGTTTGATTTAATCAATTATTTCCATCTTTCCTTGTCATTATAGCGTCTTCCATCAAATACAATTTTTACGTAACCATTTTCACACATTCTTTTACTAATGCTTTCGTTTCCTGGCATTCGGTGTTGACGTCCCATTCAAGACAGTGCTGAAATAAAAAAAAACAAAACAAATGAAGTTACTGATATGTAGGTTAATAGAAACAAAGTATATTGACAGTAAAAATGTGGAAACGAGGAATTCCAAAAAAACGGTACAACATCAGGTTAGGTGAGTCCATCTCATTCAAGATAGGGCTTTACATCTTTTGCGTTAAATAACTTTTATAATGACAAGACGAAAAAGTTGAAGGCTAACATTCGGTGCCCTGGCAGTCGATGGTGGGAATTTTCAAGGTGATTCCGTCCTTGTAGTTGCCGTGTTGAACCTGTGCTGTAAAAGTGAGCGTGACTATAGAGATGACACTCCACTAAAGTGGAGAAGAGCAGAGATGAGCGGAGTGTAGGAAAATTAACCAAAGGTGCCCGTTTAATATCGTTGAGCGAAATTGATCCGTTTAATTACTGAGATCCCATTGGTTATTTTTTTTCCGTTCCGCTCCTCTGCGTTCCGGTGGAGTGTCACCCTTAATATTGGCATAAAAGCAATAGATATTCGAAAATTTCATAGATTAATAATATATAATAATAATAATAATAATATATGTGGGCACTTTTTCACACACGGCCATATGACCCCAAACTAGGGAGACCCTGTACTATGGGTGTCAGACAGCTGATATACATACACAAATATATATATTTTTTTGTAAATACATATATATATATAGATAAACAACACCCAGACACAAGCCAAACACAAGTGCTCATCACACAAATGTTTACCCTGGGCAGCAATCGAACCTGCAACATGCTGCGCAGCAGTCGATCGCTCAGCCACTGCGCCAACCGTGTCGTCAAATTATCATTAGATTATCACTAGGATAAAATTAATACTCCTACAGCTGGATTGCATCAGGGAAGTAATTCTAGTAACTGTTACGAAAATCATCCTAATCTCAGACTGGATCGGTCAAAGTCAAAGTCAAAGTCAAAGTCAAAGCATTTATTTCAATTAAACCATTTACAGGCACTTTTGAATTGTCAAGGAGTCGGTCAGTTAGACAGAAAGTTGAAGCTAGTTGCTCGTTCCAAAACGTAGGTAGGTCTCTATGGAGAAGAACGAGCAAGAAACTCCACGGACACTCTTTTAAAATCAGGTTTTTACAAAATACTGCTTACATTATTCTTGTTGCTTCTATATGTGAAAACAATGAAGGTAATCTAGAAATACAAAATATAAAAAATAATCAAGATAAAAACCATGGCAGTTAAGAGTTGACCAATCTCTACTGACAGCGCCCGTTCACGAACATGACGCGTGAATCAGCACCATTCAGCTCAACCATTTTAGAGGGAGCCGAATGACCCAACACACGCGCCACCACCAGCGAGACATTTGAGTGAGCATGACAATTCTCTCAACCGCCATGCTCATTTAAGTCAAACACATAATAATTTACTTAAAATATGGCTCCATGGTACTCACATTTACAAAATTGAAATAATGCTGCTAAATTATACAAAACTAAGGTTTCCAATGTTTCTAAAATGTCGAAAAAGTAATTAAAATATATATTTGTGTATAATAATAACGATACTCGTTACTCATGTCAATAAAAAAAAGGGGTAGGAAACAACATTCCTCCAATTAGGAAATTCCCTAAACTGCCTGTGGAGCAGGACCAGCATTTAGCCAAGCATTTTTATCATTGATGTAGTCTTCTAATTTATAATATGCTTGACTACACAGTGTGCGTTTAATACATGTTTTAAATTGTCTTTCATTTAGTTGAAGAATATCAAGAGGTATTTTATTATAAAATTTTACACAGTACCCCATAAAAGAAGTATGAACTTTTGACAATCTGAATCTTGGCTGATCTAATTTGTTCCTATTTCTAGTATAAACACAATGTCTGTCACTTATTTTATTAAAAAGATGAAGGTTTTTTCGAACATGCATAATGTTTTCATATATGTATTGACAAGGTACCGTCAAGATGTTAATCTGTTTAAACAATTCTCTTAGAGACTCGCGACTGCTGAGATTATAGATGGCTCTGACAGCCCGCTTTTGCAGAATAAAAATAGAATCAATATCTGCAGCCCGCCCCCAAAGCAAGATACCGTAGGACATGATGCTATGAAAATAACTAAAATATACTAGCCTAGCGGTATCCACGTCTGTCAAATGCCGGATTTTTCTGACAGCGTAAGCGGCCGAACTCAACCGCCCTGCAAGAGATGTTAAGTGAGGACCCCATTGCAGCTTTGAGTCAAGCGTAATCCCTAGGAAAACAGTCTTTTCGACGAATTCAAGTATATCCTTATTCAATACAACGTTACATTCACTACTTTTAACATTCGGTAAAGCGAATCTTATGCAATAAATGTCAATAAATGTTACCTACATTTTTGATAAAATTTCGACATTTTGAATAAGTAGAATTGGATTTTTTACTTACGTTAAGCATTTGCATTGAAATACAGTGTCTCATTTTCATAAAGTCACAGTAATCCGGAGGTGCATATTTTTCAAAGTCGCCATTGAGACAGTTTACTTTTATGTCTCCCAGCAGATCCGCATCGGATTCGAAGTCTTTAGTTACAAGCTCTTCTAATTTGTTAAATTCTATTGTGTTATTTTTCGTTGCAAAACCTTTCTTTTCAGCTATACATATTTCACGCTTACACTGAAAATAAAATAAAATGTTGCAGTAATAATCTACAATCATATCAGTTTCAATACCTACCTACACATTTCCATACTAAGTAATAAAGGAGAAAATTTTATTGATCGATTATGCCTGTCTGTCATGTCACCTCGTCAAAGCTGTTGATGGTAATGTTTAAAAAACGGGTAGCTTGGGATCTGAATAGAATTGGTCGATAACCAACATCCACGCTTGCAAAGTCGCGGGAAAAACTAGTCTTGACAAAAATGTCAGATAGAATAATTAGACTACTTGATCATCATTAGCATTGGATTGTATAGAATAACATTAATTTACTTACTGTGATTGGGTCCTTGGATACTTGAAAGCATTCACTTAACTCGTCCGTCAATACAACTTTATATGTTTCTGAATTGATCTCACAGCAACGCATTGAATTCTAAAACAAAATAAAATCATATTTTCATGCTCATTTACATACCTAATGATACGTATATAAACTCAAGCCTTTTCCAACAGGGGTAGGTAAAAAAAGAAAGCGCGGAACCCCACAATCATAGTAATGATTTGTATCCTCCTTGTCAATGGGATGAACGATTAAAATATAGGTGTATTTATCATTACATGGTTCTAAAGGCCAAAAGTTTTGCAGAAGAGACTAACATAAATGATACAAACACCAAGTTTGGAAGATTCTTTTACAAGCGCTTAAAAAAAATCAAAAGAAATGATCATGATTGGCTAACAAAAACTACGATCTTTTTTATCCAAATATTTTGTAGTTGGTAGGATAAACTTTGTATACAAAAAGAGACATAAATGTACTTACAGGTTGAAAAACTCTACCGCATAGTTTCTTATTCATAACCTCAGCCTGGAAAGTAAAATACAGAGTAAATACATGTTTGACTTTAGTAATTTATCTATATTATGGTAAACTGAACAAGTTATTAAGTATAAATAGGCAAAAGTATAAAACTTTGATCAACGTTGCCAATATTTATGTTATTCTGTGCATAATAACCTTTAAAGCTTATAGCAAAGGTATTTAAGAGACTGTTGTAAAATTATTGACATTATCTGCTTAACCTGAATACCGGTGTTTTACATGAAACGACTGCCTATCTGACCTCCACAACCCAGTAACTGGATAACACGATATACTCTGGTAAGATTGGTTGTCAGATTTTCTGACTTCTGAATACCCATACCGACTTTGTTTTTTAAGACATGCCCGCCACACTATTCCCAAACCACTGCAAAACCTGAAAGTCAGAATCAACAATGGCGACCACTAGAAAAGCGTCGAGACACTGAAGCTCGACGAGTCCCGGAGAAACATTACATCTGTCTTGGATCCCGCAACGAAAATCAAGAAAAGAACAGCGGAGAAGTAAGAAAAACATATTTTCCACTTCCCTCCAAATCAAGCAGGAGACAGAACAGAACTAGGCCAATAGGACCAAAGGGACGTTTAAAACTGGGGGAGACCCATTTGCAGCACCATGGATTACAATTTACATTATTTAAGGGTCCTACATACCCATAGAGACTATCAAAGATCTACTAATGGCTTTCCGAGGCACTGAGGGGTCTCGGTGTGAAAAGGATAGTCCCCCATACCCGGACCAACATGCATTTTGTAAATAGCTGTTATTTTTAACCAACTTCAAAAAGGATATTTGTTTTTTATGTATGGTCGGGCATAACTCTGTCATATATAAACGGATTTGCAAAACTATTATTTTGTTCCAAAGGGGTTTATTTCGGAATGGTCCCATATAAATTTTACCAAAATTGATTGAGCCCTTTTTGAGAAAATCAACAAAATCCCAAAAGAAAATACTGAGATGACGTTTTAGTTTCTTCAATCTTTGGAGGACTTTAACAATCTCTTTTAAGTGTGTAGCTGTTTGTTAAGGCATTACAAAAAAGCGAAAAATAAAAAGTTTTTCCAAAAAAAAAAAAAACCGCCTTCAAAATCTAAAAAGTGATAAATAACTTTAGCAACAGAACACACATTACTTTACTTTTGGAAGTCGGTGGCAATACAAAAAACCAATACAAAGCCACCGCCACCGACATTCGAAAGTAAAGTAATGTGTGTTCTGTGCTAAAGTTATTTATCACTTTTTAGTATTTGAAGAAAACTTTTTACCAAAGCGGGGCTAATAATGAAGCTCAAAATCAGAACACGAAACATGGTGATCTAAATGTTGATATTGACACTGCCAAATATAAATGGTGATCATGTACTTATACCAGCATTAATCTATAGAAATATTTCCATCGCAGCTGCCTAAACACCAGAAAATTATAATCATTTAGGTATCACAAGGAAGAGCAATGTTTTACAAATATGTACAAATATTACCAAAATTTATATTACCAAATTAATATTACCAAAATATTACCAATATTAGCAAAATAAATATTTTACAAATATCTAATTTAGCTTAAGGTGAGTTATCAGATGAGATGGTGACAATATACGTCGGTGAAATCCCTTTTGTTAAGATTTGTCCTGTCTTGTAGTTGCGCTGCGTTAACAAACATAAACCATCACGACGAAGAAATCGAACACGCGACATGCCGGATAGCGGCTAATCACTCAACCACTGCGTAAACCGTGCCGGATGTCTTTTCACACTCATTAATTTACAAAATTTTGAAAAATACCGTGAATCATATGTATTACAGGTTTATTCGCTAACAACCTCACTGTAATTCATAACCTCGAAATAATTGCACACGGAAGCATAACAAACATATTTCGACAATTTGAACTATCAAAATTGTGGAATATTTAGAATTCAAAGGAATGGTTTTAAAATTATAGATTTGATTACTCGCAAAATAGAACAACATTGTCGAGTCAATTGATATTTTAGCAATGTAATCATGTACCGCTTATATCCATTGTTAACTATGAAAGTGGTTTTGATCAGCACGCAACCGGGTTATATTTGGTTTATAGGGTTCGGTAGGTACTGTAGAAACTTAGGCTGCTTACAAGTAATACAACCTTATTTGAATTAGTTATGGTTATAAGATGAAAACACTCTTATAGAATAAGTGAACTTGACGTCCTCCGAGGTTTGGCTTAACGGTCACTGATAATATAAAATTTATCAATCTCATCTTCTTCTCCTTCTTCTTCTTCTTCTTTCATTTATCTGCATTGATAAATTATAATTTATCAATTTATTACTTTCGGTTTCCCCTCTTTGATTTATAAGAACCTCCGACTCCAAGGGTACCGTAAGGCTCAGCACGGTGAAAACCAGAGTCACTAAAATATCTATCAAAAAGAATGGTCAATGTCAAGTGGCAGTGGGCTGGGCACATTGCCTGTAGAGTCGATGACCGATGTGGCAAAAGGTCCTGGAGTGGAGGCCGCCCACCGTCAGACGCAGTGCTAGCTGGACAAGGTGGACCGTCGACCTGGTCCTAGCTGCGGGAAGCCGTTGTAATAACAATTATATACTCATCAAGTCAACCTTTAGACGCCCAGTACTGGGCATAGTTGTCCCCCAAGGGCAAGGGGAGAACTAACTAACTTTAGCCGTAATCGTCGGCTTGGCCGATGCATGTCGGCTATCGCAGTAGGTGTTATTTTACTCAGAAGTACGTTGCTGCCCATCTTTTGGTCAATATCCTCGACCACTACATCACCCAAGAGTAGACATGGGAAAAAACAGCTACCTCTCAGAAATCTAATTTAATTTTCATCGACAGAAAATATCTTTCTTAAATACATTAGCATACCTCGACTTTGCTTACAAATGGTGAAATAAAATAAAAATTTAGAATTTCCAGCCTGCTCCGTTGTGATAACGGAATGATGTCGTAAAATCTGCGCCAGGGAATGAGGATATGAAGTCATCTTTCTGAATGATCCTAAGGTGGGCTAGGTGATATTGGTATAATTCGATTTTACTGAATGTTCTGTAATATTATTAGGTAAAGGTTCGGAAATTTACGATATCCTGATTTGAAATCGATATTGAAAGAGTCGTTGATAATTTTATATGGTCCTTCTGTTCGTACAAGGAAAGGTAAGAGTTCATTTCTTACACGGTCCCTTGGGTATAAGGAAAAACAAAATGATTTTCAAAATAAAAATCGTGTATTTTTCTTAGGTACCTACTCATATATTTGTAATTTTCAAATTTAAATCAGTCTGTATACAAATAGTTTTGTCGGTTTAATGGGTTTTTTTTTACATTTTGCCCCATACTATGAATCACTTCTGTGTGGTGTGTGGATCTGATGGCATACAAATATGATTTCCGGGTGGAAATCGTATCCAATACACGCAGTGCAGCAGTCAATCACTCAGCGCGCCAACAGTACCTTCTGTTAAAACATTCTTTAAGTTAGCCTGAATCGTTTCAATGCTAGCCAAACAGGGAGATGTCTATGTTCTTACTCTTAACCTCTATTAACAAAAAAAACAACTACACTTGTTAAACGTATAATTCTTACCATGATTAAAAAGTACGAACTCGATAAATATTTATATACAGACTCTATTTTACGTCCCATACCTAGATCTTCCAAACTAACTTTCGAAGAAAAAAAAAACACTCTTCCAAGTTCCGTTTTTTATTTAAAGTTTATTATTTAAATGTGCAGGACAAACTCTGTGCGGTCGAAACTGATGAGAAGATCGTGACTAGAATGCGAGTGGGGTCATGTCGCAGTGTAAAAATAGACAGAAGGTAAAATAAGATAAATAAAAACGGAATAAGACCTCAACTGTCCAATTTGTAGACACAATAGTTAAACATTAAACAATTAATGATATTATGACACCAAGACTCATGTCAAGAGTCAAGCGTAGAAAGTACACTAGCATAGTACCTAATTACTTTCAAAGTACATCTACCACAAAAATAAATAGCAAGAACTTAGTAGTGGTATTTTCATAGTAATTATTTTAAAATATACAGAGCGCTGTCAATGGGACAAGTGCCGAAAAGGCTGTGAGTATTGCCACATATGTAATAATACTGCCTATGGTATAGTAATACTGATTCTTTAGCCCAAAAATACGCCTGCCTTTGCCAGTAGTGAAGCACATAATTTTCTTTCTTTTATGTAGCATTCTATTTGTGCTACTACTAGTAATTTATTTCAATTCAGTACCAAGAAATAAATAAATATTCCTCGAAAATATTCCTGCTCTACTCTACTCTTAGCTTGTTACAAAATAAAATAATTTCAAACAAAATGGACCTTCTGTTTCTGTCTTTTTCACCGTCACGCGCCGTAGTCACGCAATGTGCCAGCCATCGACGTGTGTTCCTGGGCATGTTTAATTTTGTAATCACTGTTGTCTCCCACACTGCTACCAGTCGTAGCAGCGTAAATGTAAAAGTTTATCTTTCTACATTTTCATAGATCTATAAGTTCAGGGGGCCAAGTCTGCTATTTTAATAATTTCGTCATGCCAACACGATCCCATTGCCATTTTGCTAAAAGTTCGTAATCTGCTAAATTCATAATGATCGATCATTTGTCGGTCGAATTAGAAGCAATGACTGCAAAATGATGTTCTAATGGTAGGTCACTGATCTAAGGAACTGTCAAAATTTTAGCAGATTACCGCCTAAGTCAGTCATTCAGTTGTCATTTTGTACGAGATTACCATTCTATATCATTTCTTTCAATTGCGTGTCAGTGGTTGACCATTGGGAAGTCATAATGACGCGGTTATATTAGTAGATTACCAAACTTGTGAAAATCAACAATTATGGAATCAATAATAGACCATTCTGACACTATTGTAATAGCAGACTTGAGGCCCCTGGCTCAAGTCTGCTAATACAATAGTGTCAGAATGGTCTATCATTGATTTTCATAATGAAGCCATTATATTAGTAGATTACCAAACTTGTCAAAATCAACAATATTATGAAATCAATTAAAGACCATTCTGACACTATTGTAATAGCAGACTTGAGGCCCAGGTTAGTTGTGTCGAAACTATTCTATTCTACTCTGAAATGAACTCACCAATAGTGTTTATAATTTCGCGACTTCCACTAACCAATTCCTCATCATCTGCATAGCCTTTTTCCAACTATGTTGGGGTCGGCTTCCAGTCTAACCGGATGCAGCTGAATACCAGTGTACTGCCTATCGGAGCTCAACAACCCAGTTACTGGGTATGACGATACCCCATTTTAAGACTGGTTGTCAGACAGGCGGGACCGACAGCTTTATGTGCTTTCCAAGGCATGGAGGGAACCCGGTATGAAAGGGATGGTCACCCATCCACAGACCGACCGCGGCAAGCTTAGTTTAACCTTTGACCGATCGATCTGTACGGAATTTACTTAGTCACGAACTCCTCCGCCACAAACCAATTCAATATCCCAAATGTGCTACCATTCCTATCCAGTAGAAACAGGTCAATGTAAATGACAAAGCCAAATCCTGCCCCACCTATTAACAGAAAACGAAAATTAATAAAATAATTGTAATGATTAAAGTACCTCTTTATAATACATTGTTTTTCTATAGAATTTGCCTGATTTCTTGGCTTGTTTCCACGAGACAGGCTCGAGTGTGGAGTTGTGTGGAGTTAATTAGCAAAATGCTTCCTTAGTGTCTAATATTAGTTTTTTTTTAGAACCTAATTAATAATGTCATGTACATTATCAATTAGGTTCTAAAATAAAAAGTATTAAAAAATATAAGGAAATTTAAAGGACTTTTTTTTTGGCAAATAAACAACATTATTATTATTATTACTTGCGGATTACAAATGAATGCTTAAAGGAATTCAAATACACCTTTTTTGATTTGAACAGAAACGGCAAGTTCTACAGTCATTAAGACTAATGTGTAGTTATCAGCAATTAATAAGCAGTAAGATGCTACATATTACAAGCTTGTACATAACTTTTATTGAGTGGGGCAAAGTTCTATGGAGTTTCTGGCATTGTCCTTTAAAACTGTTACTTAGACTAGATTTAAAATTAATTTGACTTGAATCTAATATCTTTCAACGAACAATTCTTGTATATGTAATAATCTGAATCTCGGAAACGGCTCCAACGATTTTCATAAAATTTTGTATGCAGGGGGTTTCAGGGTCGATGAATCGATCTAGTTAGGTTTCGTTTAAAAACAACACGAAAAAAAAATACCGGGGAAGGCTCGGTCGGCCAGGTACTATATATACCTACTTAGTCAGGCCATAAATACTGTTACAATTAAAAATAAGAAAGATATTACCTACATTTGAATTTGGAATATGTCATTTTTATACGATTGATCATTGAGTTTTCTAATTTTGGCGCCAATACATTGTACAATAATTTGCGATGTTAAAATGAAGTGGGGTGAGAAAGAGAACCGAATCGCTGTGATTGCATTACACAAAGTTGGTATGGAGCCAAATGCAATTTTTAAAACTCTCCATACGCTGGGTATTAGTCAAATGTTTGTATACCGGGCAATTAATAGGTACAATGAGACCTCCTCTGTTTGTGACAGAAAAAGATCTGACCGTCCACGTAGTGTTCGTACGAAAAAGGTGGTCAAAGCAGTAAGGGAAAGAATTCGAAGAAATCCTGTCCGAAAGCAAAAGATTTTATATCGGGAGATGAAGATAGCACACAGAACCATGTCGCGTATTTTAAAAGATGACTTAGGACTTGCAGCCTATAAGAGTGGTCATTTTTAACTGATATTTTTGGAACGAAGTTCCTTATCGCGCGTTGTGAAAGGGGGCTAGACGGAAAAAATTCTTACGAAAAGTTGTCACGACATGCTTTTATAAGCTAAATTGAATCGTTGGAACTGTCAAATAGAGTTCATTATTAGTTGAATGGCGGCTTTTCTATGAAAATATTGGAGCGAATTAAAACCTTATTTTTGCTATTTTTATTACTTCACAAACGCAGACAATTCGAACAGAAAAATTGAATCGTTGGAACTGTCAAATAGAGTTCATTATTAGTTGAATGGCGGCTTTTCTATGAAAATATTAGAGCGAATTAAAACCTTATTTTTACACATTAACCGTGAAATTCGGTTGCACATAGCTCCTATTGTCCGGTCGGGCACCAGCCTATACGTTTCTCAGAATAATTTTATCATACCTAGTTTGGTAAAATTTCAATTTTTAACCGTTTACGTTTACAAAATAAAGTCCGAATTCGCTTTTCGTAGAATATGTTTATGTATTTAAAAGGCGGCGCGGCGAACTCTTTGAACTAGGTACCTACGGCGATATGTTTAGTACCTAAGTTTATTCGCTCAAATAGTCACGGTACCTACCTCAATGACATCGGAATTATCATTGCGTGATAATTCCGATGATAACGACCTACGAGATAAGTCCACCTTTCACTGTGAGACTGTGTGGATTGTGAAAACGAGTGTAAATTTTAAGTCGATAATTAAGCCATAGAATACGTGGGTTAGGTAGGTAGGTAGTTACTGTATACTTCTATGTTTTGTTTAGTAGGTACCTATTGAAAGTTTGGGTTTGGTAATCATGAGCTTTCTATCGGTCGCGGTCGTCAGTAGGTAACCACTTCCACTGCACCTTATCGCTCTAGGTCACAGAGTACTTTTCTCTAGGTTTTACTAGCGACAATAATATTTTTTTTGATTTGATTAAAATGTTTTGGTTTAAATTAAGCCAGTGGGAGCTTAGGTGGGTACCTAGGTAGGTAGTGGTACTTACTTTTATCATTGGCGAATTATTTGTAGTTGTAAGTAGGTAAGTGAGTAGGTACTCTTTTGCTAGAAAAAGAAAGGCAGGCAGGCGTAGGTACCTATAGGTGCTATAGGTAACCTATTTAAATAAATTAGAGCTATTCACAAACACAGTTTTAATCAACTTTGGCTTAATTAAAAAACTTACCTATTAGGTATAAAATTTACACTTCCCTGTATCGAAGCAACAGCTGCTCAATATGGAGTCCATTTCGCTCGATACATAAACGGGCACGTTTAATTAAATTGTCTTTTAATTACATTATATTTGTTAATAATAAAAAAAATATTATTATAACTTAAAAAAAATAATATTTTATTACAATTCCTTCACTAATTAATCGAAAGGAACTTCGTTCCATCCGGGTGTCCCTTGACACCTCTCAAGTTTTTTTTTAAAAAAAGGGTGGTAAAATCGAAACAACTACTGAAGCGGTACGCAAAGGGAGGTCACAGAATTTTTTTGTTGACGGATGAGAAAATCTTTACTATTGAGTAACATTTTAACAAACAAAATGACCGTATTTATGCTCAAAGCTCTAAGGAAGCTTCCCAATTAGTCGACAGAGTGCAACGTGGGCGTTATCCGACTTAAGTGATGTTTTGGTGGTGTGTTAGCTATGAAGGAGTGACTGAGCCATATTTTTGTGAAAAAAGTATCAAAACATCGGCACAAGTACCTATATGAAGATACCATTCTTGAGAAGGTAGTCAAGCCCCTTAACAACACCATGTTCAATAACCAAGTATGGTCCATCCAACAAGACTCGGCGCCGGGTCATAAAGCTCGGTCCACGCAGTCTTGGTTGGAAGTGAACGTTTCGGATATCAGAGCTGAAGACTGGCCGTCGTCTAGTCCCGATCTTAATCCACTGGATTATGATTTATGGCCAGTTTTAGAGAGTACGGCTTGCTCTAAACTCCATGATAATTTGGAGTCCCTAAAACAATCCATACGATTGGCAGTGAAGAATTTTTCCATGGAAAGAGTGCGTGCTATTGATAACTGGCCTCAACGTTTAAAGGACTGTATTGCAGCCAATGGAGACCACTTCGAATAATCTTTTTATATTTTAAATTGTTTTATATTTATGTCATAAACTAACACACTATAAAAGTAATAAATATTATTTGCAATAAAAAAAAAAATGTTTTCTTCGTGACAATATTTATGGCAAGACTATACACTGTTCACAATCAGATTAGACATAAACACAAACCTTTTTTACAGTCCCTTCAACCGATTTTGACTTCTATTCCGTAGGCTTAAGGATGACATTAGAGGCAAAAAAGTGGTTACAATACCAACTGTTTACTGCAGTTGCCATTTGTCATGCCACCAACGCAATATGAGTAAATGTCTAATCCTATTGTGAACAGGGTATAGGTATATTACTCGTATTGTTAGTTTTGACAGAACAATTTAACCCAATCAACGATGAATTTTCTTTGCGTAGATGCATAGAACCAACGGTTATTTTTATGCATTTTGTCTTCCAGAGAGTAGTACAGGTATGTTACCCTATTATTATGTCTCAAAATCAAAATCTTCTTAGCATGTCTATGGCAAATCTATTTTTGACAGATTATATAATTATGTTTAACCTAGTATTCAGATACGGCAACGTCATCGCTGACGCAGTCATTCGGTCCTCAGGTGTGCAGGTGGGCGCAAGATAAAGTCTGCTGAGATACGGCACATAGGCGTATGTACAGACAACGTCATTAACTGCTAACCCTCTTGCCGAAGAAATTTCAATGTGTGGGGCGTAAGCAGTTGATGTCGCTGTCTGTACCATTGGTATTATTCTACCTTTTCTCTCATCGACACTTTTTCCGTCCAGTTGTAAATTAATAAAAACCTTTTCATACTAAAGAACACCTACAATCTCCTCCAAACAAAAGAAAAGCGTTCATTTCTCCAAAGCTAAAGTTAATAAACAGAATTACTTTCGACAAGTGCCCTCAAGTCGATGACTCCGATCGATACTACTCGTATTGTGTGTGATGAGGCTTCAAAGGAAATCGAGCGAGCTTCCGTGTTAGAGGATTTATTAGATAAAAAGGTATTGTATCGGTGCCTTCAAAATTACGAGCTTTTATGCATAGAATTAATGTTCGGGAATGAAATGGGAGAAAGGAATATTGGGTACAAAAAGGAATTATTGCTTTCAATAAATGAAACTGATTGTTGGACGAAAATTGAATAGGTAGACACTTAATCTATTTATGAACGTTTTCTTTGTAAAATTTCTTCTATCTTTTATCATTCCTTTAACGCTATATCAAAACCAACCTCTTATTGTCCCAATACTGTATGAAATATATTTACACCGTCAGTTAAAAGCTTTTTAAGCAACTACTTCATCAACTAAGTAATAATAATTTTTAAAATGCTTCGACACGTGTAGTATTCGTTCAAACCGGTGGAAAATGCTCACGTCCGATAATTAACTAAAAAAGAGCTGATCATTTTCAATCGGCTGAACAATTTTTCTTGAATCATAGCTAAGAACACTTTCAACCAAGTCGCCTTTAAAACAAAATAACGATTGAGCCCTTTAGAAGCTACTATACCACAGACAGACACACAATATACACCCGATAAACTTATAACACCCCTCAATTAAAATGATAGACACCGTCATACTCAATTTAATACAAAATAATCTTTAACGTCAAACAAATAATATTATTCACTCGCAGTGTGGATACACTGCTTAAACGAGATACTTCAACGCAAAATACATTTAATTTAAACCAGCCACAATCCTAGGCACTCGAAATAACCTTCGTTCGCGATTCCGTTTGACTCTCTGGTATTTGCCTGGCACGTTCATTAATGTCAATATTAACTCTGGAGGCATTTTCAACAACCTACGTCTTGGCTTCATGCGTGAATTCAAGAGTAACTCAACAACGCTCGCGAGTTTATGATGAATTTTTCATTCATTGTACACGGAGTCGTGTGAAGTAACCGAGGAATGTTTTTCCTTTGGCCCTGCATACTTCATTTGATGGAAATTTTACTGTGTTTCATGTTTATTTCACGTAAACATGACGCGATTGCGATTGTGTGTTGTTTATGTACTTGCAATGATTACTGGAGCGTCAACAGTGGTGTCATCATCATTCATAGGCAGTTTTCTCGAATGACGTGTAAATTTTTCTGAAACGATAAACAAATTGCATCACAACTTCGTACACCGGTATGTTTTATAACAATTGTAGAAAATAAAAAAACTTTATTTTCCACTTTTTATTACCTCCTTATCACAAAAATCCATTAAGAAACTGCAACAAAGTTAAAACAGAGATTAAAATCCATTAAGAAACGGCAACACAGTTAAAACAGAGATTAAAAGTCCTCCAAAGTTGGAAGAAACGAACGAAATGAACGAATGAACGAAACGAATGTTTTGATTTTTTCCAAAAGCGCTGAATAAATTTCTAGTTGTTATATACTAAAACCTTCTCCAAAATGTAATAAACAATATTTTTTTAAAAACGGCATCAAAATCGGTTCAGCCAAACGAGAGATAAGCAAGGACAAACATCCATACATACAAAATATACATACAAACATAAGGGTCGAACTGAGAACCTCCTTTTCTTTTTGAAGTCGGTTAAAAAAGTTAAAAATCTATTTGCAATCTGATGATGATGGATCCAGAAGACGTTTACTGTTGTACAAAGACCTCTCCCATAAGGGAGGGGGGGGGGGGGGGGGGGTTTGCCATAATCCCCACGTTCGGCAGGCGTCTCGGGGATCGCAGTGAAGTTGATAAGTACACGGAAACCGCTGCTGCCTGATTTTCGGACATTAGTCGCCTTTTACGACATCCTCGGGATGAAATGGATGGGTGCTATTCAAGACCAGAAACCCCACGAGCAAATCTCATCTCAGTGACAATCAAAAAAATTTGCTATTTTAGAGGTATTTTTGACAGATTGAAAACAGAATGTGATCGTTTCCTCAAAGTTAGTAGAATGCCTCCCTGGTCGTGACCTTAAACATGTTTATATAATGTGTTTACAAATATATTATAATCAACTCATATACACAAGCAACCAAGTACCTAGTAGGTACCTGTAGACTATACAAATATACGTTGTGCACGGAAGTCCAACCCTACAAACGAAAAGTAGCAGTCCAGAAAAAGACCGACCGTAAAGTAGTAGTCAGTCCTTCAGTCATTGCTCCAAGCATAAGTGTAAGTATTCCTCGTTAAGGTTTCAATGGTGCCAATTCTGTTGTGCACTAACTAAATTAATTTTAAGCTATTTATATCTCTTTCTCTCCAATAAAACAAAAAAGAGACAAATATTTGTAAGAGCTGTCAATTTCAGTTCATCTAAAATGATCATACAATTATAGTTGTCATTTCAGAACGTATTGATTAAAATCACTGCGAAGTTCAAGGGAAAAATTAATTTGACATCTCTAACTTAGTCCTTGTCTGTCGCCGTCCTTTTCGTCAGCTGCCTGTAGTAAGAGATGACAAATGCCTAATTTTAATTTAGTTTGTGAACAAGAGAATCGGCACCATTGTCTGTCAAGTTATTGTTACCATGTAGGAGATACTAAGACGCGATGAATACTGCACGTCTACTAAAAAATCTTCTAAAAATCCCGAAACTTTGTGAAGATGAAACATCCAACCATCCACCAAAACATCCCCCCAGGGGGCCAAGTCTGCTATTTTTATAATTTCGTCATTCCATTACGATCCCATTGTCATTTTGCTAAAAGTTCGTAATCTGCTAAATTCATAATGGTCGATCATTGCTCGGTCAATGATCTCGTGATAGAATTGTGTTATAATGACATTGTCAACAAATTTGAACATTTATTCATGTCAGATTTCATTTATATATATTTATACATATTATTTATAAGTGTTATAAGCCATCTGAAGTAGTAAGAAGTTCGTAAATTAAGTCAGTCAGTAATTTGTCATTATGTACGAGATTACCATTCTATATAATTTCTTTCAATGGAGGGTCATTGGTTGACCATTGGAAAGTCATAATGGCGCCATTATATTAGTAGATTACCGAACTTGTCAAAATCAACAATTATGAAATCAATGACAGACCATTCTGACACTATTGTAATAGCAGACTTGAGGCCCAGGATGTTTGTTTGTACTGTGAGGGTTTCTGATGCATTAGATAATATACTCTATGAGAGAACACTCAGCAACTTCTAGAATATGTTCAAATCGTAGATTTGTATAGTTTTTATACTATGACAGGAGACTGTCAGACCCCCGCCGTCAGGGACAGTAATGTATTTCACTTCTACTAATAAATTATTTTAATATAATCTTCTAACAGTTCTCCTACGTATCATTTAACGTAGCTAATAGCCCCGTACTTTACAGTACCTAACTCTTTCATGCAAAAACGAATGAACGGATTTTGATAAAACTTTACAGTGATACAGCCTCTTGACTTTGACGTTGATGTGACTGTTGGAGTTATGTTGTCATTGTCTAACTATTGTGTTTTTAATTGGTCAGTTGAACTTTATCAGAATAAAACATCTATACTTACTTATTATCCCAATATTATAAATGGGAAAGTAACATACAAAATTTTTATAAATATCGGTTCAGCGGTTTCATGTTGGTTGTATGGTTTAATTTGGTTGAAATATAACGATAAGTAGGTATCAAGTAAGTGAGAAAAAAATCTGATATCTGAGGGTTTCATCATCAGCATCATCACCCGCTAAAAGACCTCCCCCATACAACGCCACAACGAGCGGCATCCTGCCGCTTGCATCCACCGGTTACCCGCGACCTTGACAATGTCGTCGGTCCATCTGACGGGAGGCCTACCAACGCGTCTTCCGGTACTACTTCGTCTTCCGGTTCATGATCGCCACTCGAAAACCTTTCTTCCCCATCGGTTATCGATTCTTCGAGCGATATGGCCTGCCCATTGCCACTTCAACTTGCATATTCTGAGAGCTATGTCGGTGAAAGTTCTTTGGCAAATTTCCTCCGTTCCGGATTCTATCGTGCAAAGAAACTCCGAGCATAGCTCTCTCCATGGCTCGCTGCGTGACCCTGAGCTTCTCTAAGAGCCATCTGAGGGTTTGTGAAGTACTAATTCCCCTCGGGAGAAGACACAGGCAAAAGCTATAAATATACATTTATTCTATGTTTTCCCATTTTCCTCATTCCTTTTAGCACCATAAATCTAATTTTCAGGTTTTTTTTCAAATGTCATCGTTTTGTCATTTTCCCTCGCTACCTTTCCGGACTATCCAGGTGCGAAAAAGGTCGGTTTACTTTATCTACAAACCTAACCTTTGCTCGTAAAATTGTCTAAAAATTTTAGTACAGCTGTCGTTTAACAGATATAACTAAAATAGAGGTGTAAATCAATAGGTCACAGCGGTGAAAGTTACGACCCATAAACCTATAAGGATTTTTATAGCAGATCTTCACTTTGGAGCATAAATATATGATGGGTGAATGTTGGATGTTCAAGAGGTGAGTTTTTATACAGACATAACATATAAATGTTGATTCGTGTTAACTTATCTGGTTGATTCTTAACTACTTTATTTCTTTAAAGAGAATATTGGATTTGGAAAAGCAATTGAATATTTATTTTGAAATATCGAAAAACCAAGAAAATCTTCTTGGAAAAGATGTCGTGATGACTTCATATAAGAGATATTGGCCAGAGAAAGCAACACATAGAGAAGAGTAAATGTCTATGATTCTTCACCATAGACTTTTACTTTGCCCAGCACTGGAACAATACAGGTTAAATTCATTTGGTTTTAATTATAATCTTTTGCTACGATCTACGAGTTCGAAAGATAAAGTTTTTTTTTTCAACCAATGGTGACTGATAAAATATAAGAAAAGCTTTAGTTTTCATACAACTTTTAGGGGCCAGGGGCTTTACAGCTGAAATTAGCGTAACTTTACGCTTTTGTTTGTCAAAATCGATATCGAAACATAAGTTTAGGCTTAGTTTCGTTTAAATTTAAAATAGATAAATGTAGCCTCAGATAAAGATAAAGCAAGCCTTTACCTTTTAGCAGGACAGCAAGAACTGGCTTAAAACAAAAGTTATTTATGTGCTAAGAAAACTTAACTAACTAAACTATTTTTTTATACCTACTTTCATCGTCTATTTTTTCTTCTTAAAAAGCTTTTTAGGTAGGTGGTATAAAAAACGAGTTTCATTAGCTACACGCACTATTGAACACTCCTTGAATTTCCCAAGAAGCTCCTCACTTGATCGATTATGCATGAATTTTGGTGGTCCTGAACTAATATTATTA
Organism: Charanyca ferruginea; assembly: GCA_947361185.1. Taxonomy (NCBI): domain Eukaryota; kingdom Metazoa; phylum Arthropoda; class Insecta; order Lepidoptera; family Noctuidae; genus Charanyca; species Charanyca ferruginea. The sequence continues at coordinate 6,896,707 of OX376062.1, forward strand.
CTTTAGTCTCAACGATTTTTCTAGGCCAATCCTACAGTATTAATATTGTATTCTCTTTATTGGAAATAAATCTATGAAAACAAAAAGTTTTATTTTTCGGGTTGTTAGTTTGACAACTCACGTAGGAGTAGGACTCAACTCACGTAGGAGGTTAAATAAAGAAATCTAGAAGTTTTTTAACTGCAAAGTTAGGTAACCTTTTTTCATTCAATTAAAATACTCCTACAAATAAAAAAATATGAGGAAGAAGGAGAGAAAGGCTAAGGAATCGATGGATTGAGAGAGGAATGGTACGAACGAATAGGAAATGAATGGTAGCTTGACAACCGTCAAGCTACCAACCGCAAGGGCTTGCACACGCAAGGAGGAATAGAAGAGAAAATAAGTTTGAAACATTTCTTTATTTTTTATTTTTTTACTAGAAAATAGGCTTGCGTTTGACCGAAATTCACCTGATCGTAAGTGATAATGCGGCCTAAGTTGGAACACGCTTGCCTAAGATGAACCGGTTCACTCGTGCCTTAAAGATACCCAGATTATACTTGTCTTATCAGGGAACAGAGAGGCGGGCAGGGAATTCCACAGTCTGGCAGTTCGCACAATAAATGTGGAGTCAAAGCGCTTGGTTCGAGACCGTGGAACTTCAACCATATAGCGGTGACGCTTCGCCGTATCTCTGCTCGTCCGATGATGGAACGGGGATAGGGGATTTAAATTGTGCAATTCCAAAGCACACTCTCCGAAATAACATCCCTTTATGAGCAGGAAGATAGTGAAAAGAAGATCCAAATCTATGCATTTATAAGACGGAGTTATTATCATCATCATCATCATGTTGTCAACCTTTAGACGCCCACTGCTGGGCATAGGTATCCCCCAAGGGGGGGGAGGGGTTGGGTTCAGCCGTAATCGCCATGCTTGGCCGATGCTTGCGGAGTTATTAATCCATACTATATCTATACTTAATACTTATGTACATATTATATTTTTATTTTTGTACATGTATATAAACACGTACATAAATCCAAACTAATATTATAAATGTGAAAGTAACTCTGCCTGTTACGCTTTCACGATGAAACGTCGGATCCGATTTTGATGATAGCTTTAACCTTTGGAAAGGCCATATGATAATTTTTAATCCCGACATTCACGCGGACGAAGTCACGGGCAAAAGCTTATGATATAACGACACATATATCGGCAAAAAGATACACAAAATAAAAACAACAACTTAACAAACACATAAAGACGATATTAAGACCTTAACTCAGTCAAAAACAATAAATCCTTTTACTCACTAAGCATTGATCATACTTCTGAAACGGGGTCCCAACCCTGATAAGCCGAGTCCGTTCAAAATTAGAAACAAATTCTTGACCTACCAACCCTTTAACGGAGCAGGCCCTAATTACATATCGATAATTCCAAAGATACGCTATCTTCTAAACAATTTTCCACGAACGAACCAGGGTTACGTATTACGTATTACAATGGACATAGCCGCTTGAACATTAGCATAGAAATAGCTGTGTGATCTACTCTAGTCGGCGTGGAGCGTGAATGCTATCAGCCGTAATTAAGCTGTCGGCGCTTGTCTAGTGCTAGATAATTTTCTGGTCAAGAAACGTATCGTGAGTTGATTACAAACTTTTTGGTTAGGCTTTAAGCGGTGATTGATAGTCTTTGGGGTGTTAAAGTAATATTCTTGGTAGATTGTTCGGAAGTAAAAGGCGGGGCAAGAAAAAAGATAATTAATTGAATTGGTTTGACTGAATAAGAATTCTCGTTATTTAATGAGACATTATGCAGATAGGTAAAAAGGTGGATTTAATGCCAACATGATATTGGATAATTCATTTTTAGGGTTCCGTAGCCAAATGGCAAAAAACAGAAACCTTATGGATTCGTCATGTCTGTCTGTCTGTCCGTCCGTATGTCACAACCAGTTTTATCCGAAACTGTAAGAACTATATTGTTAAAACTTGATAAGTAGATATATTCTGTGAACCGCATTAAGATTTTCACACAAAAATAGAAACAAAAAACAATAAATTTTGGAGGTTCCCCATACTAAGAACTGAAACCCAAAAATTTTTTTTCATCAAACCCATATTTGTGGGATATCTATGGATAGGTCTTCAAAAATGATAGGTTTCACATTTTTTTCTAAACTGAATAGTTTGCGCGAGAGGCACTTCCAAAGTGGTAAAATGTGTCCCCCCCCCCCCTTGTAACTAAAAAAAATATATGATGTACACCCATGTAAACTTCCACCCAAAATTGGTTTGAACGAGATCTAGCAAGTAGTTTTTTTAATACGTCAAAAATCGTAAACCGCAATTTAAAAAAATACACTATTAACAAAACCTTTTATAATTATGTTACTTGCTGCTACGGAACCCTTCATGAGCGAGTCCGACTCGCACTTGGCCGCTTTTTTTTAAATTACTTGTATCTATACTACATGTGACAAAGTTCAACGTAAGGCGGGTACCAGGTTGTGAGGAAATTGATTATTATTTATACACCTATATATATTTTGTTTGTTTGTACCTGTGAGTGCCTGTACCATTCAACCGATTACAATGAAGCTTTGGTAAGTTGTTATGCACATTTCCGCAAAGATTTCAAAGTTGGTTAAACTATTTTTTTCCGCCAAGTAAAAGCTAGTCAAAAATAAAAATGTATTTGTTATGAAAGAGTTAAAAAATCAGCAAAAAATGCAGCACACAGTTAAAACATGTTCAATTATTTATTTTTTTAATTAGCCTATACTGCCCCACTGCTAAAAAAGGCCTCCCCAAGTCTTGGATTGACTGATTCTCCTAATTGCGAAGTATGTCAGGTGATAGAAGATGTCCATCATTTGTTGATGGAGTGTGTCCAGAACAATGATAAGAGAGAGGCTATTTTTAGGCAGTTCAAGCTAAATAAATTAGATGTAGGTTTATTTCATAGTATTTTAGCAACTCCTGGGTCCGACGTAGCTAAAATGAGTTATAGTTTAGTTTCTAGAGATGTATGAATAGCTTGTAAGATGTATAATTAGTTAAGGGTTCGATGGAACTGACATGTCTTATAGATAAAAAGTTCCTAAATCAATAAAGATGAAAAAAAAAGTCTTGGATTGTTCCCACCAGTTCTACGAAACAGTTCGGAACTTTTGTCTTTTGTTTTATTAAAACTGTTATTTTGAATTCAGCTAAAGCCCGTCGTAGACGTAGCTATAATATATATTTGAAGGCGAAGAGGTAAAAGGAAAACAAATATATCAACAACCAAAACCATATATTTGGTATAAAATACAGACATTAATAGTAATAACACAATAAATAATTAATCACCATAGTAACCAGATAAATAAGTAAAGATAATAAATAATACTACCTGAATACCAAGAAGACAGTTCAGAGCACCACTTGTGCCGTGTCCGCAGTCGAACAACGTCTGATCTGTCGATAGACTGCACCCCTCTTTTATACCCGAGCGCGCTCGTTAGTGGGGGAACGAGTTGTCAAATGCACTACTTTCATAAACCGGAAGTCGGTAGAAAAATTATTTAAATAATAAATTAAAATTACTCTCACACGGCCATTCTGACGAGCAGCCTTCTTGGCTCGCGAAATCATTATCACAATAAATCGCATATAACTATTGTTTACGTAAGATATGGAAATTTTTGTCTACAATCATTAGTCAATCACTTGACTCAAAAAAATAAGTCTCATGCCGACCAGACTTGGTCAAATCACATGACCACAAAAGCCCAATCACATGGCATCTGAATTCAGTTCTGACCAAATCACATGGCCTGTTTTCAAGTCACATGAAAATCAGGTATTACAGCCAAATCACATGGCAAACTGTCAAATCACATGACAACTAAATTTTACAGCCAAATCACATGGCAAAGTGTCAAATCACATGACAGCTATATTTTACGGCCAAATCACATGGCATACTGTCAAATCACATGACAAATAAATTTTACGGCCAAATCATATGGCAACAATTTGGGGTGATTGTCAAACATAACCATGATCGTTGGCCAGACGCTCACTGATATGCAAGACGATTCTCCCAAGTAGAACAGAAAAATTAACAATATCTTTTAACAAAATTTTCCATAAATAATCTATATTAATCCGATAGATTCAAAGAATCGATTAATTCACAGCCCATGTCAGGCTTGACAATTCGCAAATTGTCATGGGAAACATATAACTCATTACCAGTTTTATGAACTTTCACAGTGTATCTATCATTATCATTTACTTGAGTAATGACGCAAGGACCTCGAAACTTACTGTCAAGTTTGTTGATTGCTCGCATATTTTGCTTAACTAACACAATGTCGCCTACTTTAAAGGGGACAATTTTAGCTTTTGTTTTATCGAAACGATCCTTTTGGGCCTGAGCCAGCTCGTCCATCCTAATTTTTGACTCTTGACGACAAGTGTCGAGATCCAAGCGTTCAACATCATTTAGCAAGGTTGATATAGCGGGAGGTGACTGATCACAGCCCATCAGAAGTTGGAAGGGGGTGTGGCCAGTGCTTTTACTAAAAGTGCTGTTAATTGCCAACTGAACTTCACCAACTGCATCCTTCCAACTTCTTTTGGTTGTATTTTCTACAACTGTAAAGCAGTTCGTCAGAACCTTCATTAGTCGTTCAACCTGTCCATTTGCACGACTCACACCACTAGCTATAAAATGTAACTCTATAGACCAATGTTCACAAAAACTAGTAAATTCTTTACCAGTATAAGAAGCAGCCTGATCACAAACAATGCGTTTAGGTGTACCAAAGGTATATATAAGTTCTTTTAAGCAATTAACAGTAGCTACTGCAGTTAAATTAGTAACTGGTTTCATAAAACAAAACTTGGTAAACGCATCTATAAATACGACAGCGTACTGTTTAGTAGGTTTATTGCCACTCAATTTACCAGTTGTATCCATATGAACGGTATGGAAAGGAGTAGGAGCCTTATCTATTGGGTGTAGGGAAATTTGTCGTGATCCTGATTGGCTTTTGTTGATTTTGCAAGTCAAACAATTGTCAACATATTTACGGGTACACTTGGACATATTCGGAAACCAAAATTGCTCTCTGATTTTCTCGAGAGTTTTTTCCCAGCCGAAGTGTTTAAGGGCATCATGATAAATTTGAATGATATGCCAGCGATAACTTTTTGGGACAAAAAGACGATTCTTGACTTTATTATTAATAGAGATAACTCGATACAGTAGTCCATTTTGTATTTCGTAACTGGAAGCTACGTCTTTGTCTATATTACCTCGCTTGATTGATTCAATTATACTTTTGGTTTCGGGATCATTATTTTGCTCTACTTCTAGCCATTCACTATAATTTTGAACATTAGCTATGTTGACAGTTGTTGGATTGCGACTAAGGTAATCTACATGGGGAATACGTTCGCCTTTACGGTACTCAATATTAAAATCGAAACATTGCAAATAGGCCCACCACCTATGAACCCTGGGAAGTAATTCTTTCTTGTTACGAGAGGCTTTCAACGAGTTACAATCAGTAATTACTTTAAACGGTCTGCCAAGAAGATAATGACGGAAATGTTTAATAGACCTAACTACTGCTAGCGTTTCTAACTCGTAAGAATGATAACGGCTTTCTGTTTCAGTGGTTCGCATGCTAAAATATTCTACTACTTTCATTAGCTCATTATGTTTTTGAAAAAGAATGCCTCCTAAACCTGCGGAACTGGCATCCGTGTGAAGCTCAACAGGCTTTGTAGGATCAAATAAAGTCAGTACAGGTTCGGAAGCAAGGTACTGAATAACAGTATTTCTAGCAGTATCATGATCAGAAGTCCAATTCCATTTAACATTGTTACGAGTTAGATTATATAAGGGGATCATGATAAGAGAGAAATTAGGGATGAATTTTCGAAAATAACTTGCTAGTCCACAAAATTGACGGACTTGCTTAACAGTTGTTGGAATGGGGGCATTCAAAAGAGCGTGAATTTTACCTGGACTGGGTTTTACTTGACCATTGGTGACAATTCTTCCCAAATATTCAATCTCAGTTTTTAAGAATTTGCATTTTTTAACGTTAAGAGAAAACCCTGTGTTTTGTAAAGCATCCAAAACTTGATTTAAACATTTAATATTATCTTCAACTGTTTCCGAGTAAATTACTACGTCATCGATGTAAATTAAGACAAATACATCAATCATTTGTTTAAGTGCTGTGTTGATGGCTCTTTGGAAGACGGATGGTGCATTACAGAGCCCAAAAGGCATTCTCAAAAATTCATACTGCCCGTCAGGAGTAACGAAGGCAGTTTTTTCTACAGAATCTTTAGCTATAGGAATTTGGTGGAACCCTGACGTCATATCTAACACTGTAAAATATTTAGCTTTCGATAACTTACTAATATGATCATCAATGATTGGAAGTGGGTAATGATCACGAATGGTGTTGCTATTTAGTTCTCTGTAATCAACACACATTCGGTCACTTCCATCTTTTTTTCGAACCAGTAGTATGGGACTCGCGAATGGGGAATTACTATCTTGAATAATGTTATTGCTCTTTAAATTTTCAATTATATCTTTGACATGTTCACGTTCGGCTGGCGCCAAACGGTAAGGTCGTCTTTGAACTATTTTATCTGGATTTTTCAAACGAATAGTTAATTCACCAGTAGTTACTTGTGTTACCGCATAGCCAGTCGTGAACATATCAGAATGTGATTCTAATAAATTACGTAATTGGACCATATTTTCTGTTTTAATTTCAGAATTAACATCTATTGAGTCAAGATCAAAATCTTTTTGAACACAGTTAACATAATGAGGGTTACGATAGACTTTAGTACAATTTTTTGAAAACGTCACTTCAATTCCGGGAATATTAAAAAGATTTTGACCAATCATTATGTCATAATGTATAGAGCGATCAGGTACCAATACAAAATCCAATTCAACATTAAGGCCATCAACACACACCATACAAAGTTTCTTTCGTGAACAACTGAAAGCACTGTCTCCAATACCTCGCAAATATGTGGTCTCATAACTTATACTACCCTTTATTGAATCACCTATACTTTCGCGCATAAGGGAGCATTCCGCACCACTGTCTATTAAGCATGAATAAATTCGATCATCAATTTTAATGGTATTTAATTTTTGATTATTTAGAATCAGACTATTGATACGAGTCGATTTTTCGTCTTTAGATGTCTTCTTCAAGCGTTGGAAACAATTTTCGAAAGTATGACCTTTTCTGTTACAAAACGAGCAAGATATTGTAGGGGGTTTTGATGTAGTTGGCTTTGTATCAGTATTGGGGGTGGAAACTGTACCCTTATCAGGACCACGGCTGTTTGTATCTGAGCGACAATCCTTTTGTATATGACCTAACTTGTGGCATTTATGACACCGCCTAGATCTAACGTCAGTAGTAGGAGTCGTTTTTGAACGTTTAGATGGTACATTATTGTGATCAGACTCTTTACCAGGCCTTTTGCGTTTATATGAATTAAGACTTTGGATTAACTGAGGTAAATTTTTTGGTGTAAGTCGCAACAAGTCTGAACGAATTCGGGAATCTGACATACCTGAAATCACAGCTTCCACGAGGCGCTGCTCAGTCATCTCCACACCAATCACCTTCTTCGCTAACTCCCATTTTTTGGTCGCATATTCAGCAAGGCTGCTGGTCTGCTCGCTGGTGAACTCCATAAACTGCGTCAGGTCGTCGTAATATCTGGCTTCATTGCCCTTGAATCATGGCGGCCATCCGTTGCCGTTGTACTGCAGGGGACCGCATTGCTGCCGTTGCACAGTGATGCAGATCTTGATCGCGCCGCAATGCCTCCGCTGTTCGTGCCCGAATAGTGACCAGTTGATGGATTCGCTGTTCCATGTCCTAGAATTGGTGACCCAGGAGCAGGTGGCTCTCGAAGCTCCTGCTCGGAATCACTCTGCGGCTGTTCGGCCTCGATCGCAACAATAGATTCATCAGCATTCATCCTGAAGCTCCTGAAACATAAATTTTTCGTAGGCGTAGATTTTGCCTCTTATCTCACTTCTGATGAAGGCGAAGAGGTGAAAGGAAAACAAATATATCAACAACCAAAACCATATATTTGGTATAAAATACAGACATTAATAGTAATAACACAATAAATAATTAATCACCATAGTAACCAGATAAATAAGTAAAGATAATAAATAATACTACCTGAATACCAAGAAGACAGTTCAGAGCACCACTTGTGCCGTGTCCGCAGTCGAACAACGTCTGATCTGTCGATAGACTGCACCCCTCTTTTATACCCGAGCGCGCTCGTTAGTGGGGGAACGAGTTGTCAAATGCACTACTTTCATAAACCGGAAGTCGGTAGAAAAATTATTTAAATAATAAATTAAAATTACTCTCACATATTAATATACGTCAGACGTAGCTGTAATATATATTTTTACTACGTCACCAAAATATGTGGACAGATATAGCAAGGCATATTAATATAAATTCCAAAAATGTGAAACAATCAACGATCGCAGACGTAATAAGGGCGAAAATATATTATTATATTATAGCTACCGTGTGTGGTGTGGTGGCTAGCTATAATATATATTATAGCTACGTATGTGACGGGCTTAAAATATAAAATACCAAAGTAATCCAACTGCATAAGTGATTTACCTATCTAGTTCTCTTCCGTATTCTACGTATGGTTTGTGATTCTACAGTCTAGACAAGTTCGTTTGCTAATCTTTATCGGCAGTTATATAGTCACGAGCAGCCACAGAGGTCACATTCACTGGGTAAAAACGTCGCTAACGTTTTAAAAGATAGGTACTACTTTTATTTCGACCAAAATTACGTTATAAATAAATATACGTGTAAATAAATTTCTGTTTTTAGCTCTTTTACAATAATGACACTGTAGACAACTGTGTTTCATTGAAGTCAAAATCAAATGCAGTTATATTACTATTAACCAAATAATTGGATTTTAAAATCACTTATTTCCTAATTAAAACTAATTTAAAATACGTAACGAAAAATTGACAAGACTTGAGCAGTGTTGCCGTTTATAAGTCAAATTATTTTTTTCAATTAAATCATTAAAAATACTTTTGAACGTCAATACAAGAAATGAAGATTTGCCCTTTCCAAAAGTGGAGTGGGGAGCAAGAAACTCCATAAAGTCAAAACTTTATTGTCAAACATGTGCCAAACAGATTGGGTTATATTGCTAGATATTTGGTGAATGTGTTATCATGAATCATGTGAATCATGTTCTACCAATAAATGCATGCAAAATTATAGCATGTGTATATGCACATAAATAAGTAGTAAGGCACATGACTCAGTCGTGATAAATGAAGTGAAATGTCAAAATAGATCTTGAGATATCGCTCATAACCAGCATAATTCTTTCACCTAACCAGAAAAACAACATCACAGGCTTTCAAATATGAAAAGAGTGTAATCCAATAACGTCACAGTTTGCATGATAGATGGAACACATTAGCTACAAAGAGCCGAGTGATAACTCTCTCCGATTCAAAGCCTAGATTTTAAATTTATGTCCCGGATTTTTGGTACCGAAATGAATTTTTGGTACCGATATGAATTTTTTTTACCGTTTACTAGTGTGTGTTTTTTGTCACCTTTTTCGTGTTTTATGAGATTTTGTTGGGAAAAATTGTGACTTGTAAACAAGTTTTCTATCTTAAAATTATTGAATGAATAACTGGCCTATTTCATAAAAATACTTTTGATTAATCCGTACAAGCAAATTGGGTTCACAAAGTTCGTTCCACACAAAAAATACGACTAACAATTTCAATTCCAGTGCCCAAGTAATATCCTAGTGCCAAAGCGATTCTTTTGAATAATAACGATTGGTAATCTCATGCAGTTGCCAAGGCGGCATACGGTAGAACGTACTACGACAGTCCACTTAAAAGTTTACAGTTTACGACTTGCTTGCTACCGGAATATGAGCCTTAAGATATGGTGAGATAGTTTGATAGTCTAAATAGCTGCTGAAGTTTTATCGTGTGTTGCATTTCGTAAAGTAGTGGGTTTAGTAAAATAACATAATTCTGCGGTAAGTATTCCCGTATAGATTTCCAGTGCCTACATTCTGGGTTACATCATCCGATCAATTTGATGGTACCTACCTACTATGTTATTATTTAATATTATTGTCATGGGTAGGTACATACATTTGCGAAGTTTTTAATTTGATACGAAAATTCGAAGTTACTAGTTAAAATCGACCGCCAAGTTTTATACATAGTTACAGGTGAAGCTAGATATTAAAAACGAGGCGCGCGCGTTGACAGAAAGTTTAGGATGAATACAAGCAGTAAGGGCCCATTTCCTGTCATGCGGATTACCGCCCGCCCGCGGATGAGGTCCGCATGAGGGTGATAGCACGCTCCTGGTCACATGCAGGACAAAGATTTCGTTGGCCGCTGCAGTGTCGTGCGTGTCGCCAGTGAAAAAACTCGTGCGTACTACGACTATGCGTGCGACCCGCGTCACAGTAAAAACAACACTGAAGGCAGAAGAAAGGGCCCGCATGCGGTTAGCACGCACGCGGGTTTCTCGCCCGCAGTCAATCCGCGTTCCGCACGCGTGCTACCCACATGATAGGAAAAACATGTTCGAATTTTTTTTATTGACATGAGTAACGAGTATCGTTATTATTATACACAAATATATTTTAATTACTTTTTCGACATTTTAGAAACATTGAAAACCTTAGTTTTGTATAATTTAGCAGCGTTATTTCAATTTTGTAAATGTGAGTACCATGGAGCCATATATTAAGTAAATTATCATGTGTTTGACATAAATGAGCATGGCGGTTAAGAGAATTGTCATGCTCACTCAAATGTCTCGCTGATGGTGGCGCGTGTGGTGGATCATTCAGCTCCCTCCAAAATGGTTGAGCTGAACGGTGCTGATTCACGCGTCATGTTCGAGAACGGGCGCTGTCAGTAGAGATTGGTCAACTCTTAACTGCCATGGTTTTTATCTTGATTATTTTTTATATTTTGTATTTCTAGATTACCTTCATTGTTTTCACATATAGAAGCAACAAGAATAATGTAAGCAGTATTTTGTAAAAACCTGAATTTAAAAGAGTGTCCGTGGAGTTTCTTGCTCGTTCTTCTCCATAGAGACCTACCTACGTTTTGTAACGAGCAACTAGCTTCAACTTTCTGACTAACTGACCGACTCCTTGACAATTCAAAAGTGCCTGTAAATGGTTTAATTGAAATAAATGCTTTGACTTTGAAAATGATAGGATGCGGGCAACCTGCATGCGGGCGAGATCCGCGTGCGGACGAAAACACGCATGACAGGAAAAGGGCCCTAACCCTAACGAAAATTCGTTCGACTTATAAATACACAATTCACGCGTTTCACAGATATTTTTTTTATTTATATTAATCAACGACCATAAAACCCCTAATAGATGTTTGTATTGATTGTGTTTGTTATATAAAAATTAAATAAATAAATGATCGTATTTTCAATTCGAAAATCGAATCCAATTCAATATTCGATAGGTAATAAAATTGTTGCACTCATTTGTTTTGATGATTGTGTCTCACAGATCTAGAAAATACGAAGTGTCTTTGTGTTAATGAGCTTTATGGTCTTCAGAATTGAAAATCGTCTTAATTTAAAAGTAGGTATTTTTAAAGATATATTAAATGTTTAAATAGCTTCTGCCCGAGACTTCATCGGCTTGGATATCAAGTATTCCTTAAAACTTTTTGCACGCCAGCGGCTTTTTAAGTGACTTCATCTCATGCGCCAAGCCTTGTAAAATTAATTAACAGTCAGTATGCTAAAAACAGTTAGTATCAGTATCATACAAAACAAATATTGTATTGTTTTAAAAGTAGCAAAAAATTTACAACTTTGGTTGCCGGGCATCTCAGTCATGCGACCGTTTTGCAACTTAAGTTATCAATGGCGATCAATAAGTTAAAACATATTCTATGACATAATATACTAAAAAATAAATTAAGGATCCATATATTATGAAGATTCATGCGAGATCGCGCGCAAAGTGCTAGTTGATAATAAACTAAAACACAATAGAAACATAACTCAAAATCGTAATTATGAAAGATAATTATAATTCTATTATCTTGCGCGTAATTCCGCAATTTTCAACCCTATTTGTGTTGGTATTTAGTTTATTATCAATTAACAAATGGAAACTGTTCAAATATATTGCTAAAAAACACTTACCTAACCATTAAAAGTGATGTATCAAAAAATACCGCCACGCTACCAAATTGCCGAAAATAATTCCCTACAGTCTTAATACCGTTACGAAAAACATAACAGAATACCGACGATATATGAAAACGATGGCGGTAATGGATATCTGCCACCATCATGTGCCATAACCATAAATGTAACGTTAATCCCCAAAGAGTTTGAGTACACTGCTCCTGACAGTTTGGAAGCTTTCAAAAAGCGTGCTAACAATATTGTAATGGATTTGTCATATTCATGGATGATTGAAATTCACGGCTGAGTGATTGACTGGTGCTTTGCGTGTCGCGTGTTTGATTCTAGCACGGAACAAATATTTGTATGACCTACTACAGGCTGGTAGTAATTTCTGGTCTAGTTGATCCTCGATATTGGAGAAATTCTGTGTTATTTAAGGAAAAAAAATCAACTAAACGTGTGCTGTCGGTAGATCTCCGTCAGAAATCAAGTTCACGCATTTTTTCTACTGGCACGCACACACAAACATACATTGTACCTCTAGATAAAGAAAGAAAGAGAAAGGACGCGTTGAGCGTATATGCCTGCTCATAGAAAGATTCACGGAGAGAAAGAGAAAGGCGTATCCGTATACGCCTTTATCATCCGCCCGGGTGTAACGCAAAAATTTTACGTGACGTTAGGTATATTTTCTCCCTAATCACACCTAGTGCACGATTTTAAAACAAATGGAACTTCGTTTCAAAAAAGTTTCTAAACACCAGCCCAAGGACTTGGTCCTTTGAACAGCTTTGTGTCCATGTTGTGTTACGTTGGTAATATCATAACACTAATTGGTGTAAATTAAAGTAAAGGATATTGTTACAAAATCTATATTAGGCGTAAAATGAAAGCCTATCACAATAAGTAGAATAAATAACGTAAGGTAGGTAGTCGCTAGAATATTAAATCCCAGGGTGTAGGGTTCTGTAGCGCGTGAGTCAAATCCGTCTGATACGGCGAACAATGTCACGATACCGTCCTTGTTCAGACGCTGGCGTATTGACGGGCAAGGCACCGGTCGGTTGCCCGGTGGTAGCTTCAGCACGGCAGACGAGAGCTAGTAGGTCCGGCAGGCAGGTTGGTAGGTACGTAGGCCGACTGGCAAGTAGGTAGGAGGCAGGGATGCATTCAGCACGTAGACACCGTCTCAGCAAAAAGCCGTAGTTAGCTTAGCGTTAAGCCCGGATCATAAAACCCTGGAATATAATTTAACGATTATCAAATGGCCTGATTCTTAACCTTGACTGCCACATGTATAACGCGATCCCATAACTGGATATCTACAAAGCGATTCGTGACATGAACTATCACCAAACAGTGATCATGATGAGGCTGTCAAGGTATAAAGCTGGCAAAATAAGCATAAGGACATAAGACGATAATTAAAACTAAAGATCAAAGTTCACATAAGGTGTGAAACATTTACAACGTAGGTATATGAACGTCGCTACGCTATTACAATAATTTAGAAACATTGTGATAATGATTTTAGTCTAAATGATTAAAGCAGTACAAGCACTAAATGTATTACCTATATTACTGGTTTAAGCTGATTGAATGTTCGCACGATGACCTGACTAAATCTCAAGGTCAAAGATAAATATGCAAAATCATTCACCGGTACATACAAGAAGAATAAATGCACAACTTACCCAGTAACGGGGTTTACTGACACTGAGAACAATAGCAATAGGAAGTAATGTGGTAGAAGCACTGATCACGATATTAGTTAGCGATTATTAGTTTTTATCACGTTATGCATTCACAGCTGATCACAGTGACGTTCGCCAGGTAGTCTTTCAATCCGCCCGACGATCAGTCTCTCGACCCCCTCCAACATTCTTCAAGTCATTCCGTGATCCCGCGAACCGAACGTAACCGAGCATTGGCGATCATAGCCGATTGTAAGTACATACATCTCGATTCACTAGTCAACGGTTTACTTTGATATGTCGTTACTTGACGTTAAATATTATTATTGTATTTAGGTAGTTGGGTTTAAAATAGATTTAGGTGTGTAAATAAATGATATTTTGTTGTAGTTAGGTACCTAGGTGTAGTGTAGTTGTAAATCATTCACGCTAGCCGTGACAGTACCCCCTCTCTTAGCAAAAGATTTTACCTGGTAAAATCTTTGAAGAATTTAAAAATACCTTCATTTTTAAGTCTTTCACATGCCAGGCTCCTAGGTCACGGTCTGCCATGTCCTGTAGAATATATACAAGTGAGGAACGTTTGCCTATTATTCGACACTTCTCAAATTTGGGAGCTAATTTCTTAGTAAAATGAGTGCTTTTATCACTTTGGAAGAAACACCTTTTCCACACGATGTCACCTACTTGGAATTCAGCTGGTTTCCTTCGAAGGTTATAACGCTGGGTGGTTTTCTGGTGGCTGTGCCATAAGGCCGCCTGCACTGTGTTAAAAACATTGGCTAAGTGGCCTAAATTTTCTGCATAAACATCACGGGGTAAAAATATTAGTTCGTTGGGAATATCGTTATCAACATAATGTGAACCACAAGACACCAGTTCACGACCGTGTACCAAAAATGATGGTGTGAATCCTGTGACCTCATTTACGGAGTTATTTATTGCAAACTGTATTTTTGGTAAATTTACGTCCCAGGCCCTGTGATCGTTATTAATTAATGTGGAGATGGCTGTAACAATAGTTTTTATTATATCTCTCTACTGTGTTTACCTGTGGTGTGTACCTACTTAGGAGTGAAATGTGTGTTTGGTATTTTATATTTAGAAAGTAAAGTGTTTAGCTGATGACAAGTGAACTGAGATCCGTTATCCATAATGATAGTTTGCGGAATACCGTGTACTAGGAAAATATTGTCTTCTAAGACTTTACAAATAGCAGTAGAAGTTGCTTGTCTTAACGGAAATAACAAGCAATATTTTGAGAAACAGCACGTTATTACAAATATGTAATTGTTTTGCTTTCTACTAGTCGGCAGGGGACCGACCAAATCAATAGACAAAGTTTGGAAAGGGCGTGAACAGTCTTTTGGTCTTCCCATTTTGCCGAGTGTACCATGAGTGGGTTGTTTATAAGCGAGACAGGTTTGACAGTCCGAAACGAATTTCACTACGTCATTGTACATACCAGGCCAGTAGTATTTTAAAAGTAGACGGTGGTATGTCTTATAAATACCAAGGTGTGCTGCAGTAGGCTGTGTGTGGTTGTTGGACATGACGCTTTCCCGGTGTTCCTGCGGCACGACTTCCTTCCAGCTAAACTCGGTCATCAATAAGCTTTTACTTTTCATGCAACGATAAAGAGTATTTCCTTCTACGCGGTAGTTTGGGAAACTAGATGGAGTATTCAATGAACCCTCGTATATATTTAGATACCACTGGTCGGTAGTGTTCAGTGATCCTGAAGTACTCGGGGGTGGACTGAGGCTTGGCGAAGAAACTGGACAGATTTCTGCATTTTCTGCAATAGAGCATCGAGACAATGCATCAGGGATAATGTTATCTTTTCCCCGACTGTGTTTAATTGTGAAATTAAATGACGACAGGCGAACACCCCATCTCGCTAGACGTCCTGAGGGGTTCGAAAGTGAAAGAAACCACTTTAAGGCTGAGTGGTCTGTGTAAACTGAAAATGATTTTCCATTTTCTAGGTAACATCGCCAATGTTCTAAAGCTGTTAAGACAGCGAGTGCCTCTCTCTCCGTGACGCTGTAGTTGCGTTCGGCACCGGAAAGGGACCTACTCATATAGGCAATGGGATGGTCTACGCCATCTATATTTTGTGATAACATAGCACCTACACCAAAATTACTGGCGTCTGTGTGTACGTCAAATGGGAGATCGAAGTTTGGACACGCCAGAATAGGTGATTTTACTAATAAACATTTAAGTTTTTTATCTACAACATATCCCAAATACCGCATTTTACTGCTAAAAAACTGACATTTACTTAGGTTAACTGTCAGATTGGTCTTAAGCAATTTCTCTAGGACACGTTCTAGAAGTGACATGTGTTCCTCAAATGTCGTACTTATTATTATTATGTCATCTAGATAACAAAATACTTTTAATTCGAACTCCGGACCAAAAAGAAAATCTACCAAGCGCTGCTGTGTTGCTGGCGCATTCGATAAACCGAAAGCCATTACCTTGAACATTAGTGTACCGTGTCCTGGTACGTAGAACGCGGTCTTTTCCCGATCAGGTTGGTGAATAGGAATTTGCCAGAAGGCTTTTGATAAATCTAACTTAGACATATATCTAGCCTCTTTCAAATTGTCCAGGATTTCGGAAACGTAAGGTAGGTTGTAAGCGTCTTTCTTAGTGACTGAATTTAGTTTTCTGCTGTCTATGCAAAACCGTGGGTTTCCGTCCTTTTTTCCAACTACTAGAACGGGGTTAGACCATGGACTTTCGCAGGGTTCAATCACATCCAATGCTAGCATTTATTTAACTTGTTCCGATACTATACGCTGTTTTTTAGGAGACATGCGATAGTATCTTTGTTTAATGGGCGCAGTATCGCCTGTATTTATTTTATGAGTGATTAAATGTGTTCTGCCTAGACCTATATGTTCGAAAGAGATTTGTTTAAATTGAGTTATAATATTATCAGCTAGTATTTTCTGAGTGTCGTCTAACTGTTCATAGGACTGAATTCCAGTATCTATTGATAAGTTCATGATTTTAGGATCATTTTGTGGTAGAAACTTTACTTTTGATAGGTTATGTGGGTAAATGTTAAAAGCTGTCCAAAAATCAATACCTAACAAAAGAGCGACCTGGACTTCAGGAATTATGTATGCTTTGATGACTGCGTGTTTACCATTGAACACTAATGGCAAATTTAAGAACCCTATGGATTTCATTATTTGTCCACCTGCAGCAGTGACAGTTATCGACTGCTCAGCGTTCAAAACGAAACCATTATTAATTAATATTTTATGTGAGTTTTTCCCTATCACACTCACAACTGAACCGGAATCTAACAGTCCATACATAGAGAGAGGTTCAAGTCTTTCAATTTTTACCTTAACATAAGGTCGCGGGTCATTGTTAGGCACTGAGTGGAGGATTGTAGCTACGTTATAAGTTTGGTGAAAGGCTTTAAGGAATAACAACCAGTTGTCCCATTCCAGCTGGTTGAAATTAGAGTGTTTGCCACAATCCTGTCCGTTTAGTTTTTTGTCTGTCTATGGTTAGGATAATTAGGGGGCTTTTCGCAATCGGGACAAGTAGGATAGGTGACATCTTTCTTTCCACATTTAAAACATATTAAGAATTTCGGTTGTACGCAGTTCCTTAGGCTATGATCATTTTTACGACAGCGTGGACAGTATGGTGTAGACTTTTTTTCTTTATTCCCTACTGCGTGAATTGGTACTGGTTCATTTTTATTTGTGTTAAAATTATTGTAATTTTTATTATGTGATGTGCTTGGTTTATTATACGCAAATTCTGGTGCTAATGTTTCAGCCGTTATTTTTGGTGGTTCTCGAAACTGTTGGAGTCTTGTCTGGTATACTTCATAATTACGACATTGATTGCGTAATGTATCGATGGTTTTTATTTCTGGACAACTTGCCAGTATAGTAGCATAACAGGGTCTGATATTATGTAGCAATATTTCCAGTCTCTCATCTTCTGGCACATTTCGGGATAAACGTGAAAACATACAGTGCATAATTGATAGATAAATAGTTATACTTTCGCTTTCACCCTGAGAACGTGACCGTATTTCGGACATTAACCGGTAATCGTAGTCAAATTGGCCGAAATCTTGTTTCATCTGGATTACTACGTCATCCCATGAATTAACGGTATCACGTATACTGCGATACCAGTGAAGTGCGTTATCAGTAAAAATTTCAGCAGCAAACGATAGAACTTTATCCGAGCTAATATTTCGAGCCTGAATAAATTCATTTACTTTTTGTACGAATGAGTGCACACATGACTTACCGTCATACTTTAATTTAAATAGATCAGCGCTAATGCCTCGATCACAAGTAACTGCAATAGAAGTAGAACTAGTGGGGTCTTTAAGGTCACTTGCGTCGTTTGTGGAAGTAGACGGGGCTAAATTTTTAAGTTCTTTCATCTGTGCCTGTAATCGTTTAGTTAAATCTGCCAGATTTTTTATTTCGTCCGCGTCTGCGGGGCTAATTCTATTCAAACGATGAAACATATGGTTTAATAAGTTTTAAGTTCGACTGTACATATTTTTATCTTATTTGGTATTTATGATTGAGATGTAATTGTGACTTTTATTGAGGCAGTCTTTTACTCCCCTTAAGTCGTCTAATGAATCGAGATGTGACTCAAGTATGTCCTCAGTTGCGAAACCACGACATAATTTAGTAATTTGTTTCCGTAGATCCATAACATTATCAGCTGGTGTATCGCCGCGCAAACCAACCTCATACTCGAGTTCTGATTTTTGTAGTGATAAGAATTTGATGGTACGTTCCATTTCTCTATATTTTGGATACAAGGTTTTTTGGTATGAATTAGTGCAACGTGTTTTGGGTATGTTGTGCAGGTATTCTTAATTTATTACATAAGCATAGTAAACTAAGCGTCCATTCTGTTACAGTTGGATTATTCTAATGATATAACGATTTTGTTTTTTTTTTTTAAATTGGTAAACTACTGAACTATGTACTAATAGAAATAATATGGCAAAATGTAATGTTGTTGACAGCAGAAAATTCAAATCAATAATACAGTTAAATATCCAACCAATGAGTATTACAAGACTGTAGGTATTTGGAGAAAAAAAAATTAGGTACTAAACACTAGCACATTAATTATTAATTGTGGGTAGGGGTGATAAATTATTTTTACTCATTAGTTGGCTAGATAAACATAATCGTTGTACAAGAACCAACCACCAAGTACAAACCATCACCAATGATAACCAGCTAGCGATAAAACCAATACCTCAGATTTGACTCACAGAACCGCGGAAGTGGGCGCCACTGTTACGTTGGTAATATCATAACACTAATTGGTGTAAATTAAACTAAAGGATATTGTTACAAAATCTATATTAGGCGTAAAATGAAAGCCTATCACAATAAGTAGAATAAATAACGTAAGGTAGGTAGTCGCTAGAATATTAAATCCCAGGGTGTAGGGTTCTGTAGCGCGTGAGTCAAATCCGTCTGATACGGCGAACAATGTCACGATACCGTCCTTGTTCAGACGCTGGCGTATTGACGGGCAAGGCACCGGTCGGTTGCCCGGTGGTAGCTTCAGCACGGCAGACGAGAGCTAGTAGGTCCGGCAGGCAGGTTGGTAGGTACGTAGGCCGACTGGCAAGTAGGTAGGAGGCAGGGATGCATTCAGCACGTAGACACCGTCTCAGCAAAAAGCCGTAGTTAGCTTAGCGTTAAGCCCGGATCATAAAACCCTGGAATATAATTTAACGATTATCAAATGGCTTGATTCTTAACCTTGACTGCCACATGTATAACGCGATCCCATAACTGGATATCTACAAGGCGATTCGTGACATGAACTATCACCAAACAGTGATCATGATGAGGCTGTCAAGGTATAAAGCTGGCAAAATAAGCAGAAGGACATAAGACGATAATTAAAACTAAAGATCAAAGTTCACATAAGGTGTGAAACATTTACAACGCAGGTATATGAACGTCGCTACGCTATTACAATAATTTAGAAACATTGTGATAATGATTTTAGTCTAAATGATTAAAGCAGTACAAGCACTAAATGTATTACCTATATTACTGGTTTAAGCTGATTGAATGTTCGCACGATGACCTGACTAAATCTCAAGGTCAAAGATAAATATGCAAAATCATTCACCGGTACATACAAGAAGAATAAATGCACAACTTACCCAGTAACGGGGTTTACTGACACTGAGAACAATAGCAATAGGAAGTAATGTGGTAGAAGCACTGATCACGATATTAGTTAGCGATTATTAGTTTTTATCACGTTATGCATTCACAGCTGATCACAGTGACGTTCGCCAGGTAGCCTTTCAATCCGCCCGACGATCAGTCTCTCGACCCCCTCCAACATTCTTCAAGTCATTCCGTGATCCCGCGAACCGAACGTAACCGAGCATTGGCGATCATAGCCGATTGTAAGTACATACATCTCGATTCACTAGTCAACGGTTTACTTCGATATGTCGTTACTTGACGTTAAATATTATTATTGTATTTAGGTAGTTGGGTTTAAAATAGATTTAGGTGTGTAAGTAAATGATATTTTGTTGTAGTTAGGTACCTAGGTGTAGTGTAGTTGTAAATCATTCACGCTAGCCGTGACGTAAAAAGGTAAAAATAAAAATAGCTAAAAAATTAAGGTTAACAAATAGGTGAATTATAAGTTATCAGTAATAAACCCAAAACAATTAAATGCTTGAACAAAGTATCATGCACAATTGTTAGTAACGAAAGGTAATACACAAACAAGTAGGTACATTAGCAGAGTGAGGGCATAGCTAAAGATATACCTACACAAACACCACAACAACCAGGCACAAAACAACTAATAGTATCACAGACACAGACATGTATGACAACGTTATCGCAGTATCTCTTCTCATTTCAAAATTGAGTAAAACTAATAAAATGCATGCAAATAACTCATAAATAGGAATTGTACTATAACAGAAAAATGAAATCATAGAAATAAAATATATTCAACATTATATTACCAGTGTCTCCATGCTATCTTCGTAATAGCTCTATTAGAAGCAAAGCACTTAGTAATTGAAGACGGGTGCCCCGTTCCGACAAACATAAGTTAGACGCCAGACGGAATGAGAGCTACATGTCTTTATTGTAAAACGTTCTTTTGATCCAAACGTCGAGAGTCTTTAAATTGTTTTTTGTCTGGGATTTTTACTGTCATTTATTTTATTTCAAATTTGCTGTATACACTCGATCTGTAGTAGGTTCACTGGCCGAGACTAAAAAGTAAAAAAAAACCTTTACTGTAACAAAACTATTCACCAGCGCCCTCTAGTATGCATAAGAGAGAAATATTACACTCCAACATGCCGATACTACTCAATACAAAAGTCTCTTTTTTTAATCACAGTTTCTGTGATTTAATTGACCACTCTTAGAATATTTTTATTTTGTAAGTCGGAACCAGTGCTGCATTCGTCAGTTACGTCCTACTGGAATAACTGTATGGGACCCCACTGCTACGATGAAAAGTATCTTGATCATTTTGTCATATTTTTGGTGAGAGGACCCCACTTCCCCTACTTCATCCCTAACGGGAAAAGGCAGAGTGGAACGGCCCTACCTGTAATAACTTGTCTGTCGAAGAAAATAAATCTTTGCCACGAACTCAAGACTTCTTCCTGTGCTGGAATCGCAGACTTACATCCCTTCAAAAATAACCCCCCTACACTACCCAATTTTGTTTACGACGAGGACAATCTCAATGGATACTAACCAAGTACGCAGGATATATTATAGTGTCCAAGTGTGTCCGCAAACACAGGTGCACTCCCTCTTCCTTCACCCTCATACTTAGATGGGGACGGCAATCCGACACGACAGGAGATATCAGGCGCGGGATCAACGACTTTACGTGCTTCTCGAGGCACGGGGGATCTACTAGTACTAGTTTCGAGTTATAGCACGTAATTACTAAATAATTTTCTTCAGGTAACCTGGTAAACTGTACCCAGAATTTATTTCGTTACATTTTGTACTATTGGCGGGATAGTGTTCTGTACACTACCCCGCCAAGAGTACAAAAGTGCTCAAACTACAAGAATCTGTCAAATTTCTTTAATAGGTTTTCAAATTTAATTTAAAAGATTAAGGTTCATATCCAATTGGGAAAATTTTACAGGTTGGTATGGCTTGATGTGCTGGCGTCTGTTTCTACTTTCATGAGACGTAATTTTGATTCGTGGTCGGGAAAGCCGTGCGGATCGACTGGGCATGGCTAAGCTACTCTTGCTGCGGTTTGCTCGGGAATGGGTGACTCTATCTCATACCCAGACCCCTTCGTGCCTTGGAAAGCACGTAAGGTGGTGATCTCGACTATCATTCATAGATCTTTGACAGTCATTATGATGTTGACACAAAGGCGAAGCAACAAGCTTGAAAGAAAATAATTTACTCTTAAAGTTTCCATGACCTGTTAGAAATTGGGCAACACATTGACCTTGAATACGAACAATCAGCCCATCATATCTTATGGAAGTGTATTATTTGGCAGAAAGAACGCACTACTATGCTGGATAGTGGTACAGGCTACATCCGGAGCAGTTTATTATGCGGATCTTGTAGAAACTATAACTAATTTCCGTGCGTTCAAGCGATTTTGCCATATCTGGACTCAAATGTAACAGCCACTTTTTTAGGACCTATTAATTCTGTCAATTATATTCTGTATTCCAGTTGTAAACGTCCCTTTGTAGGCACAAAGGGACGTTTACAACTGGGACGAGCCCAGTTGCCAAGCATTGGCCTAGTTCTGTGCTGTCTCCTGCTTGATTTGGAGGGAAGTGGAAAATATAATTTTCTTACTCCTCCGCTGTTCTTTTCTGATTAACTTTGTTGCGGGATCCAAGACAGTTGAATCGTTTCTCTGGGACTCGTTGAACTTCATTGCTTTGGCGCTTTTCTGGTGGTCGCCACTATTGATTCTGGCTTACAGTGGTATGGCAATAGTGTGGCGGGCTCACCATTCTGGGCAGTCGACTCCAACATGACAATGAAAAAGCTAGGCAAATGATGATGTCTGATAAAATTATTAAAAATGTTTGTTTAAAAAAGTGGCCGTCTTGTTTTTCGGGACATCACCAACCGGCTGATCGACTCTTTATGTGACCCGAAGGCTGGTCTATTCTTGGGTCAAGAAATCAGCATTGCTATACAACGTGGCAATGCTGCCAGCCTGTTGGGCACGTGTCCCGTTGACAGCAATGTGGACGAGGTTTTTGATGCCCTTTGAGCTCCCCCCTCCCTTATTATTAGAATTGTACCTACACAACATTATTATTTTTATTTTTAAGGACGAGCGAAATAAAATTTCCTAGAAAAAATGCTATTATACAATTTATACCATTTCATACACAGATAAACATATTGTCGCAAATAATCTAAATACTCTTCGTAGCTATAGTAAACTGCAGCAAAACTTTAGTCTTAGACGGCGGCAGTCGGTGATTGCAAAGTTTGTTAAGAAAAACAGTGCAGTGCAGTTCCCAAGTAAAGTGCTTTGAAAGTATTTTAATTTGAATTTTGTGCTACAATAAATCCAAAAAAGTACTTAGAAAGTAACAAGAAATTTTAGTTTAAATTATGAGATTTCATGTGATAACTTTTTATTATTTTTATTTTATTTGCGGCGTATCGTGTCCGGAAATAATAAATACTATAGATACTCCATTTATAATAGCATTAGAAAAAAGAGGCTCATAGAAGCAGGAATGCAAAACATTTTATTTCAAAGATAAGTTAAAACAATTTAAATTAAACTTATTTTAATATCATTTTGATAAATAGATCTAAGATAGTACTAAATATGGACGTATAATAATATAAACAGAATAAAAGTCTTTTAAAGATACGGTAAAATTTTAAATTTGGTAGAATTACAGTGAAACGAATAACGTTCCGGGTATTGTTCATCCCTGCTTCTGTTAGGTTTTTACCATTGACACTGTACTTTTAAATTTGAATTAAATATACAAATAAATGAAAACCACATAATTTGAGAAGATATTATTAAAATGGTTACAAATACGCGCGACAGCTACTGTAAAAATAGATAATAGTAAATTCGGTGTCTATCGTAACTTTAACAATGTTTATTGTACTTTTGTTACAAAGTGTGCATATAGTTTTTAACCGACTTCAAAACACTGTCAAAAAACAAATACTAGATAGGGTACAAGCCAACTAGGCATCTGTTAAATCTAAATAGAGTTTGTTGAATTATAAATAATTAAATTATAAGTATTTATTAAATTAATTATAAAAATTGAGTAAGTCAACCTGAGGTGGAGTGGGGGTGGAGAAGCCGTATTCCACTCGAGTGCCTAGTTCATGAGTAGTAGGTATTTGTTTTTTCTATGAATGATTAGCTTTGGAGTGAATTAGTGAGTGTCTGTTCGCTTTTAAATTATATTTCCGAGGGAGTCATAGAAGGCAACTAAGGGAAAGTCCGGAAGTCGGGCAGCAGTGGCTTCCGTGTACTTAACCACCCCCCGCTCTCCTTGAGGAAGACTTTGTCCAACAGTGGAGTCTTCCGACTGATGATGCATGCTGATAAATAGACTGACCTAACTCAAAAATACCGTTTCTTGGGAACACAAAAACGTTTCTGCAATCAGGACTGATATAATGGTTTGTGGTTATAATATATAACGCGCCGTCTGATATCTCAAAAATTCCGAGATACAAAGAAGGATGACGTTAAACGTATCTCTTTGTTTGTCTTACTCATTTTTAACCTAAACGGTAGTCGGTAAGATTATTGCTGAGCGTGCAATCCATACTCCATACTTAATATTGTAAATGCGAAAGTAACTCCGTCTGTTACGCTTTCACGATTAAACGGCTGAAACGATTTTAATGAAATTTAGTATGAAAATGGCTTGTACCCTTGGGAAAGACATAAGCTACTTATTAATCCGTGACTTCGTCTGCATCCGCGATAACCAACAAAAGCTAGTATTGTATAAAAGCGAAAGGTCACTAACTCATTCACTCGTAAACTACTTGACCTATGAAGTTGAACTATGGCAGGTAGGTAATTTATTGGTCCGAGATATCGGTTAAAGGTTTTGTGCGACACGACCAAATTAAGGGTCTTTGACTCCTACGTCGCCTTTGTTCAGGCGCAGGTAAAATGCTAGTCTATCACTACATATTATAAAATAAAGTACTGTGCCGCATCCGTCAGTCTATCTGTCTCAAAAACTACTGAGAGAGAGAGTGATTCAGGATATAATGCAGGATTTGTGTTAGGTGGTGTTTATTTCTGGCTACTCTCATTGGAGAAATGCGTGAGTTTATGCATGTATCTTTTCTGAGAATATAACAGAGAACACATGACTTTACTTTCGGAAGTCGGTGGCTTGGCTGTTCTATTTATTGTTTTGTGTTGCCACCGACTTCCGAAACTAAAGTCATGTGTGTTCTGTTTTAAAGTTATTTTTCACTTTTTGGTTTTTGAAGGCGGTTGGCTTTTTTGTAAAAACCTTTTTTTATTTTTCGCTTTTTAGTACTTCCTTATCATCCAAATCCATTAAGAAATGGCAACACAGTTAAAACAAAGATCGAAAGTACAAGGTGAGAACATTACAACATCATCCATGTAATTTTTTTTGCTTTCTGTCGATTTTTCCAAAAAGTGCTGAATCTATATCGATAAAAATTATATGGGGCCACTCTTGAGGCATATCCTATCCATCAGAATTTTCAAAATCGCTTTACATTTGCCGGAGAAATCGTGTAACAAATATACAAAAAAATAATAAAAATAAAAAACATACAGACGAATTGAGAACCTCCTTCTTTTTGAAGTCGGTTGAAAAGAACACATTAGTATAATTATTATAGTCGTTTCGAATCATATCCTATCCTATCCCATTCTACTATTTTTACTAATATTATAAATGCGAAAGTAACTCTTTCTATCTGTTACGTTTTCATGACGAAACCGATGAAACGAATTTGATAAAATTTGCCATGAAAAGAACTTGAACCCTGAGAAAGGATGCTTTTACACGGCTTTTACAGTTTTATATCCGCGATAACTGACATTCAAGCGGACGAAGTTGCGGGTAAAAGCTAGTACATACTTTTATAAACGCGAAAGATTGTTGTGGAAATGGATGGATGTTTGGATGTTTTTTAATCTTTTACGTTTAAACCGATGAACGGAATTGGCTGAAATTTTACACACATATTGATTAACTTCAATCACCAATATATCACATGTACACACACAACAATTTATGATGATTTAAAACTTTTACTTATTCTGAAGTCTACATACACGAAGTCACGAGCAGAATCTAGTACAAAATAAATATTATCATCCCTGTCTGCACACCCTGAAGGGGTATAAATATTCAGTTTTATGACATTTCATATTTTCCCCATACATTCAGAGATTAACATTTATCTGTTTCAATTTTCGCGAATCGCTTGAACATAAATATAAATCAATCCAGGAGTCGGTGGAATGTTCATTCATTTTGTTGAATGAACATTAATTTAAAACTGGGGTGAACGTAATGACAATTACTGTAACAGGATTATTACTGCTTATTCCTTTGAGCGCCATTCTTACACAATTATTACTTTATGCTGGCAATAAAAACTTAATTGAGTAAAAGCCGTGAGATCGGTCGGATGGCTATGTTACGCTTGCCGCGGTCTTTTTGTGGATGAGTGACCATCCATTTCATACCGAGACCGGCCCTTCGTGTCTCGAAAAGAACGTAAAGATGATGGTCCCGGCGGCCATTCATAGATCATTGACCGTAGTAATAAGTAGTCAGAAGTAGTCAGAAGCCAGAAAATCTGACAACCAGTCTTACCAACCGTGATAACTACACCCTGTCCATTGGGTTATTGGTTTCTTGACAGCTGCCTTAGAATGAAATTATTCCCGATTACCTTAAGTTAATGTAAAAATGCGTTATAAAATAAATATATAAACTGCCTTATCTTGTTGGATTATCTTATTTATGACCTCTTACAGACATTATAATACAGTTATGCGTATCAGTTTTTACAAAAATCATAAATAATTGTTCACTAGTTGCAGCTGTCAAAAAACGATTAAGCCAGTGGACAGAGTGTATTAACTGAGTTGTTGTGGAAGTCAGACAGGCAGCCGCTCCATGTAAACACGAGTATTCAGATGCATCCATTCAGGTTGGAAGTCGGCCCCAACATAGTTGGGAAAAGGCTTGTCAGATGATTTTGAACCGCACTAACGTTTCCATCTTGTTAGAGCTTCGCGTCAAACAAAGACTATCATAGAGCTTGCCAGTGTGAATCTTCAAAATATTTGGACTTATCATACACAACGAAAGCTCCATGGAGCCATTAGTATCCCAGGGGAAAATAAAAGGTCATCGGCTTTTATTCAACCACGAACCCCGTCTCTCTGTCTACCCTCCGTTTGTGGAATGCTTATAGGCATTAATAAATCAATGAGTGCTGTAACCACCACAAACTAGATTTACACAAACACCCACACCTGAAACAACCAGGCTAGTATCTACATAATATTTGTATGGCAAATACTATACAAATATTGGTTCAGTAAGTCTAATCCACCAACCGACACCGCATGGATCTAGCCGGGAGAATGACTTTTGCAATATACTGTTGAATAATAGAATGTACTAAAAATACTACTGAAAAAATATCTTCTTTTTAGGTTCGTACCCAATGGGTAACCGAAACGGTAACCGGTTACTATGAATCCGCTGTCAGGATTTCATTCTTGTCAGGGCTGTAAAATAGGTACATGAAATTGTCACAATCCATAGCTGTAATAACAAAAAATAAATTAAGTTAAAATTAAAAGGGGTTCTTGAGTTTTTAACCACACACGAAACGTGTTTTTAGTATGTAGTGTTTAATATTTAGCCAGATTTTAAAAAACATCTTCTATTTTTGATAAAATCTTCTATTTATCATTACTTTTCTTCCCTTGAGATAATAATTATTTATTGTAATTATGAGTTATGAGACTCATTCGAATTAACGATACAAAACACAATAATTACATTACCATTCTGTATGTCTATTCTGTTATAATCTCTCTCGGTGAACACCTAGATGAAGTGAGCTGTCATCCGTCCGTCTGCTTTATCAATCTATGTCTAGCCATCGCGACGGATGACAGCTCACTTTACCTAGGTGTTCACCTAGGTAGATTGTAACAGAATAGCACTGCTGTACGTCAATTCTGTTATAATCTCTCTCGGTGAACACTTAGGTGAAGTGAGCTGTCATCTGTCCCGATGCTAGGGATTTACAAAGCCCTACAGTCAGATGACAGCTCACTTCACCTAGGCGTTCACCGAGGGAGATTGTAACAGAATAGCACGGCTGATCTAAAAAGTCAAAAAACTTCTCGTTACTAGACCTCGCCTAGGCACTATTTAAAGCATCGATTATGTAGGCTATTTATTGGGCTATAGTTTAACTTAATGTTACTTAGGAGACCAATAAGCTCATGACTAAATAACGTGCAATTTACGGTGGGAAAAGTGCTAGTTCACGTATATTTCCAGGTCTTTTGTCGTGTATATCTAACTGCAAAAGCCAAGGTAAATATCAAGGAAGCTCTCGTGTGTGACGTAATTGACCCTATGATACCTGGACAAGGCTACACAATAAAACGTCGTATGTATTTTTGTCACAGGGTGTGATCGTTGACTGAACGTGAATTTGTTGAGGAAATGTGGAAATGGTCATATATGTTTTTATATGAATCACAATTTTATTTGCTTACCCATGCAAAGGTTGCGATGTCGTGAATGTAAACTGTATGGAAAATTTGAATGTATAGGCTTGAGATAAAACAAAACAAATATTTTTTATGCTATTATTTAGGGAATAAAATACTTATGGTAACATTTCACAATTTTTTTCAAAAAAAGTCAAAAAACGTCTCGTTACTAGACCTCGTCTAGGCACTATTTAAAGCATCGATAAAGTAGGCTATTTACTGGGCTATAGTTTAACTCAATGTTACTTAGGAGACCAATAAGGTCAGAACTAACGTGCAATTTACCAAACTGCAGCAAAGTTTTCAGTTCGCAATGAGATTTGTAATTACAAGGAATTTAAATACTACAAGTTTTTTGTTTTACGCTTACCTAAAGTTTTTCGTGTCAGTTTTTCGTCGTTTACATGAATGCGAAAACTGTTACAAGAAGTTACCTTTAATCGTTGTTATTAAAAAAAACCTTTTACATTAGAATAAGCCCAATAAGGTAAATGTACACACAACTTTGAAACTAGCGTTAGTAGTTTCAGGTAAACAAAAATGAGGTCTAATTTCAGAATCACGACTTCCATCTCGGTCTTCCAATGTTTTGTTTACTGTCTCTTCCCTAGAGAAAATACAATCAATAACATTTTCTAGACCTTGATTCACATGCAGAAAATACAAGGACATTTGGGTCACGAAATGAAAAATATCATCCATAAAATTGAACTTTATGAGATACACAAATTTTAATTTGATTTGCACTGCACAAACATCAAAACATTATTAATTTTAAATCACGATCATCAAAGTAGAACATTTATTTTAATGGTTAGTTGACTTTTAATCAATGTAATGCGTGTACAACTTTACAATTTGACTAGCTTTTGCTCGCGACTTCGTTCGCGTCAATTCTTTTTTACTTATTTATTTGAATAATAATATTTGGCCTATAGTTTCCAGGGATAACGTAATTAACTTTCTACTTATTACAGAAATAATTTTCAATCATCATTTCAGCCGAAAGACGTCCACTGCTGAACATGGGCCTCCCCCAAAGGGGGGGTGCCATAATCGCCACACTTGGCAGGCAGGTTGGCGATCGCAGTATGGTTGCTACAAAGGCACAGAGAACGCTGCTGCCCATTCTCTGGTGAGTCCCTTAGTCGCCTCTTACGACACCCACGGGAAGATATGGGATGGTGCTATTCTTTACGTCCGACACCATACGGACTTTCAATATTAGCGCGATATTAGCGCGTTCGAACAAACAAACTCGGTAGTTTTATAACAACGACGAAAATGTTTCAGTGTTTTTGTATATTCCCTCCCACATTGTATTGACAAACTTAATATCCCCGTCAGAAAAAATACGTACCTACCTACATTATTATAAGCTTGAAGGGGAAAATAAGGGAAAAAATGTTCTATGAAAAAACAAAATTAAAATCGGTTCATCCGTTCGGAAGCTACGATGCCACAGACACACACACACACACACACACACAGACACGTCAACCTTATAACACACCGTCGCACAGTGTTGCCGAGGGCGGACAAAAACCAAATTTTAAAGTGGTAGGTAGATGAAAAACAATGACCGGACTTGCAAATAGAATATGTATGTTATAAGAATACAAAAAATGGAGGATAGTTTTCTAATAAAAATCACAAGATATCACTCGTCAAAGTACGCTGTCAACAACTACGGTTTCAAGAAGCGAAAACTTAACGTAATTCAAGTAAACACTGTTTTGATATTTATTATTATTTGCATAATCAACAACATGGATTCTGGAGTGCAAGGTGTTGTCTTTTAGAAATGATATTAGTGTTCTTGAAATATAAACATTATGTATGTGTAAAGACAGTTACAAATAACCACCAAAAATTTGATTAAAATAAAAATTCACAAGGTTATTAGTAAGTGTTTTCCGTAACTTTATGCAATAACTTATCAACACAAATAATCTTTGGACTTTACATTATTATATTGTAGTAACAAACCTTGCTACTACATGCCACTCCGGTTGTAATTGTTTCTTGTAGGATGCGTGGTTGAATTTACTCGTCGCGCACTTGCGGATATCAAGTTACGAAGAATCAGATTGAAATAGCTATGTACCTACCTAATCATTTAATTGAATAATTACTCGTCTGAATTTTATTATGTAATTTTCTTTTATTTATTTTTTTACTTTTAAAATATGAAACTATTAATTCTACAAATTGTATATACCTTTTTTAAAGGTTGGCTGTGTGTGTAACTGTTGTTTTTCTATTAGACGATTCAGATGAAACTTGGTATGTACAGTCAACAGCAAAAGTAGATAATCAAAATCAGAAATTCAATACTAATAAACGGAGTTCGCGTCAGAACTGTGTGGCGTCGAAGTGATTCAAAAGTATGTGTGTGACAATCACATACTTTTAATAAATAAACTAGTAATAAATTATATAAATTAGTGTTAGTAAATTAGTATTGAATTTTTGATTTTGATCATCTACTTTTGCTGTTGACTGTACCTATGTAGATAGTTTAGAACCTAGAATGGGCTACTTTTTATTTTTTATACAGCTTAATGCGAGTGAAACCGCGGGACACAGCTAGTGCATAGTAAACTATTGTTATTCTATAATGCTGGGGCCACACTAGCGTTTAACGTGAATGCCCATTATCGCGATAGTTATTGCAATAATTTTTACCGCATTAAAGTGGGTGGCTACACTTCAACGGTCAACATGAATGCTCATTATTGGCGATAAAAACGGCGTTGAATTTACTTCAATTCAAGCAAGATGGACGTCGACAGAGCTCTATATTTCATGAGTGTAAATTTATATTATTTGACTTTATTGAATCATTACCGAATAAAGAGAAAACGGAAACAAAGAAAAAGAAGATGGTGGATGATACAAATACACAGGAATCGTACAGGAAATTCGTCGGAGGCAAATCCGTCGTACAAAAAACAAACACGTCCGCTCCCGTTGCGCTCTCGACGCACACTGACAATACGTAGTGTGGCCACTTCATCGCATCAATTCTCGCGTTAATCTCTTTGATGTACCGCCACTTGAGCTATCGCCTAACGCCGACCGGCATTGTAAATGCCATTGTCAAATTATCCCGTTAAGTTGTGGCTACACCTTAATGGTTAACGTCCATTATCGCGATAATTAATGGCATTTCGCGTTAGTGTGGCCCCAGCATTAGATACATATATTTTCTATACAATACTGATGATAGGTAGTAAATTCACATCATAAATAATTTTGTCCGTGTCTTACTATGAAGCGGAAACACTGTGCGTCGTTTTTACGTCGGGGGTTAAAAATGGAAACTGTTGAAGCTATTGATGCAAATGAATACTTCTGAAGATTTTGAAAATTCAACCCCAAAGGGAAATTGTACAAAAAGTCTTATGTTTTGAATTGATCAACTTGAAACGCACAAATGACAAGAATAAAAAATAAATTTTGACGTTATCAATTTTTGTACCTACCCCTCAAAAGAGAGTGTTGTGTTTTTAGGGGAAGTAGGTACGAAATGTACGCAGACGAAGTGATGGAAAAAGTGCTAGTTCACGTATATTTCCAGGTCTTTAGTCGTGTCTAAATAACTGCAAAAGCCAAGGTAAATAACGAGGAAGCTCTCCTGTGCGACGTAATTGGTCCTATGATACCCGGAGAAGGCTACACAATAATACGTCGTAGGTATTTTTGTCACAGGGTGTGATAGTTGACTGAACGTGAATTTGTTGAGGAAATGTGTAAATGGTCATATGTTTTTATATGAATCACAATTTTATTTACTTACATATGGGAAGGTTGCGTTGCCGTGAATCACTTTGAGGAAAAATTGAAAGTAAAGGCATTAAACATATTTGTTTTGTTTTATCTCAAATAAAACAAAACAAATATTTTTAATGCTATTATTTAGGTAATAAAATACTTATGGTAACGTTTCACAATTTTTTTCGATGTTGTTTTTTGTCACATAGTTGATATTTTAAAGACGTGTGTACCATAAATATATCTAGTTGACACACCTTCATGATTTTCAACTAACATTCATTCACAAAAAAAAATTGTTTTAAAATTATTTATATTTAAGTCATGTCCAAATCCAAAATGTATAGAAGTATGTAGATTCTTGCTCATTCTTCTCCATACAAAGATACCTTTTGGTAGGTTTATTTTCTTGTAAATGACGTCCAAAATGGTCATTCAGCAGTCTAATTTAAATTTAATAAATAATTTGACTTTCATTATGACTTTCAATAAATTTTACTGCATCGCTGAATACTTGACACTATTAGGTACTATTTAATAGAATAACCATTACGCTTGACAATAATTTATTAGGTACTTTTATTTTAACACTCACCTGAAATGGATAGTAAAAAACTATAATCTATCTCATATGGAATTACAATTATTAAAAGGTTCTTCGTACGTATAGTTTTGAACTTAGGTATATACTTTAAACTAGCAGTTTGAATTTAAAAGCTTAGAAACTTTATTTTGTTAGATAAACAGGATGTCTTAACTTAACCCCATACGATTCATTTTACTGTCTCACCCATGTTTTATGTTGATCTGGAACGTGTTTATAGTTTATCGTGAGTCTTAATGGTCCAAGATCCTAGAGTGGGCAGCCCTACGTTATCTTAGCATGGCTAGAATTTTTGAAGTAGGTGGAGGAATAATTAGTTAAAATGATATGTTTCAAGTGCTGATCTTTGAAGCGTTTGGCTGCACTTATAGCCCACGAATAGTATCTGGCAATAATATGAGTTAATTTTTTAACAATATTCCGTTTTAAAAAACGAGCCGTCACACTTGAAAGTACGTTTTTTTCCGTTTGTCATCTCACAGGTCAACCTAGGGGGTTGTCGGCTACTTAACCGGACTTTCCTGTGGTGCCTTAAAAAATATTATTTTTAGGGCCTCCAGCCAGGGCCAAAAAAATAAGCGACTACACGCTTAGGGCACCCCCTGTGGGGTACGAGACTCGGCTTAGGGCGTCGCTGGGGGAGGACAACAAAGGGACAGGCTGTGGAAAGTAAGTGAGTAACGTATCTTTTGTATCTATAAGTTTAGCACAAGCTCGCTAACGTAAAGGTATTTGATTCTTTTTTTTATTAGGATCATATTTCAGCATTGAAACCAGCAACTACGTATACTTCTTGACTACATATTCCTTTATTTATTCTTAATATTTTAACCATGCCTGACGACTCTGGGATCTCGGTCTATAACTATAAACACAATTCAGGAAGTCAGATAGTATACAATTTACTGCCATTGTCATTTTGTGTGATAATGGCGTCAGTAAATGTTCCCATTGGTGATTACTGATAAACCATTTGGTCTAGATTGTATATTTGCCTGTAATAATTTGCCTTATGGAAAAGGCTGTTTCTGTCTTCAGGCTTATTTTAATTTTATTTGTAATCTTTAAAGAGTTGAGGTTATATCATACTCAATATGAACAACTTTTACAATATGGTTAACTCTGAAATTTACTGAACATTAACTGTTTTATTTAAAAATGATATATCATTCCTATAACCTGGGCAAGGTCAACACTAAGATTTTTTCCTTTATCGTGGGTGTGTTTACAAATACATAAACTCACATACACAAACAACCAAACCCAGAACAATTATCTGTAGGCCATGCAAATATTTGTTTCACGCGGAAATCGAACCCGCGACAAGCAGCCAATTGCTCAGTTACTGGGCCAACCGAGTCGTCATCTACAGGGGAAATCAAATTTTTATCATGTAAGGAATCATACCTATGTACTTTAAAAAAAAAACAGTGAGATATGGATTATAATTGCTGGTGGTTACCGAATAACCAAATAATCATAAAACCACTTCTCTATCACAATAAAAACTTTTACATCACTACATATTATAAATTAAAGTGCCCCATCACGTTCAGTTTATGTTCATTGGGCTAATTTGCGGAACTGAATTTTCTATTCGTTCGCTCTGATTACGTGACTTATCGTTAAGATGGCGTCATTCCTATACATTTGATTAGTTTTCTATTAGCTTTATCGATTGTAGTATTGTCAACTTGGCTAAGCTGGTACGATGTGAAATATTTTTTTATTATCTAATAGGCTTGCGTTTGACCGCAATTCACCTGTTGCGGCCTAAGTTGGAATACGCTTGCCTAAGATGAACCGGTTCACTCGTGCCTTGAAGATACCCAGATTATTCCTATACTTATCAGGGAACAGAGAGGCGGGCAGCGAATTCCACAGTCTGGCAGTTCGCACAATAAATGTGGAATCAAAGCGCTTGGTTCGAGACCGTGGAACTTCAACCATTATGGCGGTGATGCTTCGCCGTATCTCTGCTCGTCCGATGATGGAATGGGGATGGGGGAATTAAATTGTGAAATTCCGAAACACACTCTCCAAAAAGTACCCGATAAAAGACCGATAGGCTGACAACGGTGCGGCGATGTTCAAGGCTCTGGTGCTTAGCCCAAACAGGGAGTCGTTGTTATGAGCCGAGAATTGTTGATGAAAAAATAAATTCTTTATAGTTACTTTTGTGTTTGAGTCCATGTGGCATTATTATGTATAACTCCAAAGGCGTCTACACAGCGAGGTATGGATTAACCAGCTGGCATCTATGAAACAGAAAAAGTAACTGGGAAAAATTAATATAATAATAAAAATTACGGATTAAAATGTATGCTCTATAGAGTGAAGCAAGGCCAGCATATCAAGCTACAACAATCTGTCAAATTTCTTTGATAGATTTTCAACTTTATTACAAAATAATAAGGTAAATTTATCAATTGGGATAAGAATCATGGCAGGATTTGTACAAAAAAAAAATGTTTACAGCAGTTGAAATTCTTATTCTTATATTCTTGGGTAGCTAAAGAGTATCTTCACTCATTTACAATATTTTTAAAACCCCGCAAAAAAAAGTTAATACTTTAACGAAGAACTCATTATTTCAGAACGAAACGAAACGACTGACAGTAACAG
Source organism: Charanyca ferruginea (assembly GCA_947361185.1). Taxonomy (NCBI): domain Eukaryota; kingdom Metazoa; phylum Arthropoda; class Insecta; order Lepidoptera; family Noctuidae; genus Charanyca; species Charanyca ferruginea. The sequence goes on from OX376062.1 coordinate 6,932,522, forward strand.
TGACACTGACAGGCGCCGTTTCGAAGTTCTTACATTGAAATTGCATTGTTTCATGGGAAATAATATCACAAATAATGTTTTTTTGTTCCACACATTGTCACATCACTTGTCTGGCAATTTTATAGATCCGTTAACATCGTTTGTCACTTTCCTTTTTTATAAATAAAAAGTTGGCATCGACATGAAACGAAAAAGTGTTATTTTCATTTCGTAATATTGTAATTATGCGGGGGTTTAAAAATATGCTAATTATATCAATCTCTTCCTGGTTATGTATTCTTCACATTGGAAAATATTTTAAACCCTCTAAATTACTTTTTTTTTTCATACAAATGAATGTATGAATCTCGCCATGATTCTTTGACAGATTGGTAAGGCTTGATGTGCCGACGTCTGTACAATGAGTTTACGTTAGCTTTACGAAAAAAATTGTTATCGTAAAACAATTTATGCAGACAGAGTCGCAAGTAAACGTTAGTATAATCTCTAAAACACAGCGCGACACTCGCGCTAATTGGCATCCAGTTCGTTGACAGTCACAAAAAAGGAAACCTAAAAAGGGGTACATCGACTGGAAATATACTTACCTACTATCCGTAGGTTCATTAGTGCACTAGCTGATGGAAGTTAATCCAGTTACTACAATTAGGCGCCAGCACGTGTGCACCTGGCCTAACCGCAAACAAATTGGGCCTACGCTACGCCTAACGGCCGTGTTAGCGCTCGGATACATTTATAAACGGCGGTTTAATTCAAATTAAAAGTCGGTTTGCTGGCTGATGTTCCGTATCCAAAGGGTCGGAATAGAGCTCTAATGCTCTCGTCTATTCGTCCGTTTGTTTGTCTGTCTTTCTGTCACAGGACTCTATCTTTTGAGTGCATTTATACAGAGTGTGTATTCCAACAGCTTAAGAACTTCTTCTTGCTTGCGTCAAAGATCCACGAATGACAGCCGACATCAACGGCTTTACGTGCTTTCCGAGGCATGGAGAGGTCTCGATATGAAATGGATGGTCACCCATCTAGGGAAAAACCGTGGCAAGCGTAGCTTAACTCTGTCCGATCAGTCCTTACGACGGCTTTTACTTAGCTACAAGCCCCTCTTTAACAACAAATAATAAAAAACGAAATGTCAAAAATAAAAAATAAACATGTTGTTTGTGTAAACATGTTAGAGATTTTCGGCGTTTTTTGTTCGATCATAATATGTTCGGAACCTTACCAATTTGAGCCCGATTCGCACTTGACTGGTGTTTTTAAATTGGATTTGAGTTGATATGGCGGGTGTATTTTTATCAATTGTGTAGATTTGCATTGAATAGCAATATCTGTTGAAAAATAAAGGCTACTTCTATTTAGTCACGGTTTAAATTACATTGATTAAACGCACGGGCACCGATGAGAACTATTTATACCTATTATAATTGTATATTGTAGAAAGCGAAAACTCATTGTGTGTTTATGCTACACTAACCTCTTCCCGCAGGTTCGTCCGCGTGGAATTCTAACATGCCTACCATAAAACAAAGTCTGTGACAGTCGGCAATTGTAAACTAAAACATATACACGTACAAAAGCCTAAAAGCTAAATTGATCACTGAAATACAGTTTATAATCCAACCATTACTTTCAGAAAAGAATACCTCTAAAAACATAAAAACAAATAATCTTTACCAAATAATTTTATTATGCTGTAATAATTCACAAAACTTCAACAGACTTCTGGCATTAAAATTATAATTAATTTATCTTGCCAAAAGTCTTCTTCAGTACTCAAAACTAGTACTTCAAAAGTGAAGAAATGGTATCCGAACAATTTAAACTCCAATAAAACTACAACACAAAAAACCCTAATTCTTCTCCATTCTTTGTCTCAAGTTTCATCATTCCATTCAGTTATTCAATCACTTCATTCTACCACAGTTCCTTATTTTTCCCAAGGCGGAACTTGGTAAGTGTCTTCATATCTTCAAAGGGACGAGTCTTTTGTTGCAAAGAATACTGTCGCACATATACGCACTCGAGGTTCTTGGAGTTTCGTGAAAGTTACACTGAAACATAATTGTCCCCGTTTACAAAGACTTGTCATACAGTTCTCTTTTTTTACGTTTATACATAATACGACCCGTTTTATTGTATGGAGTTTTTGCTGTTATGACGTGTAAATATTTTCTCCTTTTTTACGTACATGGTTTGTACAAAATGTTTTAGTCACAGATGTTACAGTAGTTTCCACGACTGACGGTAGGGTAACCAGGGTAACCTGCAAAACTCAAATAATTCTTACGTTTTTGCAATTTTCAGCCCAGTATTGTATGGTAATAAAAGAAATATTCGCGGGACTAAACAAATATGCATTTATAGAATTATAATAATTAAAATCATCAACATAACTTTCCAAGTTGACGTAACTCGTAAACGTCATATTTTCAGTAAATAGTGGACATGTGTCTATTTACTGATTATGCTCACTTGGAGAGCTATTAAAAAAAAAGAAAAAGAAGTTGATGCCAAAGTAAAAAAGAAGTGTGAGCACTGGATACCCCTGAGTGTCGTCACTAGTAAAGACCCTTTTACAGTACCTACCCACTGTCCTTTCTAAAGTGGGCGACGGATGTTCGAGCAAGTAGTCGCGCTTATGCCTACCTTTAAACAACTTACTGCCTAACTTTATGTACGCTATTTGTTACTCTAAAAGCTCCGTTTCCTCGAATAAATTACTTGATTTTAGCAGAGAAATAACACACTTATTCTATTCCGAAAACCGGCCAAGGTAGGGTTCCGTACCACCGTACAATGGTTAACACTTCATAAAAAACTGGCCAAATTCGAGTCTCTGAGACTCCCGTGGAACGTGCTCTCGGAACTGCTTTTAGTTCAAGCGGCGCGTAGACACGCACATACAGTCTGATATTTTGGTAGTACTGCCTACACTACTTTGTATTTTCTACTTTGAGAGAAAGTTTACAATATAGGGTATATCTATTATTTGACTACTCTTAAAATTTTTGTCTAGGTAGGCAAACTTTCTCTCCTTAATACAGGTTGCTCAGATATCTAGCTAGGAGAACAGTTGTTCACTCCGTACACATATTTGTTAGTATAAGTACTACGCTTACTTACTTAATTATAATATGTACGAACTACAAATACCCTATATGCAATAAATATTTATTTATTATATCGTTTCATTTACATGGAGTGGCGTAGGTGTGCTATTACAGTTCAAAAGATACAACCTTGTGACATACAGGCGGATATACAGTGGATTCTTAGTAATAGAAGTAGGGTCGCATTGGCACCCTTTGAATACCTACAGAACTCTAAAAAACGAAATGTGTTTTTCGTCCCGGAAAATTAAATACATTACACGAGGAAAGCGGTCAGAGTCAGTAATTATTTAATTCACCATGTGGACTATTTTCATCCAATGATTTAAGTTCTTTTAAGCAAACATTTCATGTATTCATTCAGTGTGTGAAACTCTCATTCATACGAGTACAAAGTGAATACGAAATGTGTATGCCCTGTATTTGAATTTCGACGTTTGAATATTTTAACAAACAGACAGTGAAATGTTTACAATCAACACAATGATAAATCGGCAATTCAAATAAATGTACTAATTTCCTAATTGCCCCTGTGATAGGTATTTTGTAATCATTATGAAACAAAAGGCAGATAGACCGCGCAGAACAGTAAGAGTGAAGCTAAAAATGCAAATACAAATTCAAAAGCGAATACGTACAACGCGCTTCGTGCTGTTCATCGCATGCTGTTCATATGCATCGTTAAAAAAAAACAAATACAAATTCAAAAGCGAATACAATGACGAGATTGTAGGTATTCGCTATTGAATTTGTATTTGCTTTTTTGGCTTCACTCTCAGTGTTCCGTGCGGTCTATCTGCCTTTTGTTTCATAATCTGAATATTTCCCGCTGTCATTTGTAAATCTTTGACATTCATTACGGGTCTTACTAAGGCGGTGTTACCCAGTAACTAGGTTGTGAAAGTCAGAGTCATTGGTCAACTCTTAACTGCCATGGCTTTTCTTTATATCTTGATTCTTTTTTTATAATGCATTGTATTGGTCTTTACCTGCATTGTTTTCACATATAGAAGCAACGTGAATAATGTAATCAGTATTTTGTAAAAACTTGATTTAAAAGAGTGTCCGTGGAGTTTCTTGCTCGTTTTACTCCATAGAGACCTACGCTACATTTTGGAACGAGCAACTAGCTTCATTTTTCTGACTAACTGACTCTTTGACAATTCAAAAGTGCCTGTAAAGGTTTAACTGAAAAAAATGCTTTGACTTTGATTTTGACAGACAGGCAGTCGTTTCATGAAAAAAAACACTAGTATTCAGCTGCATGCAGTTAGAGTAGAAGTCGACCCCAATATAGTTGTTAAAAGGTAAAACATTATGATAGATCTGATGATTAGGTAATTCTTCTAAGTTTTGGATCCGTACGCATTCTATTCTTAGGGTGTTACTACACCAATCGATCGATCGTCGATCGATGTCATCAATTGACATCAATCGACGTTGATCGATTAACCCCAGCTATAAGCCATCAGTAATAACAATCAAGTAGCTGGATCGACGTCGACTAATAAATCCTACCATCGACCAATCTATCGATCGACGATCGATAGATTGGTCGATTGGTCGATCGGTTGGTTGGTTGATTGGTCGATTGGTCTGGTCTGGTAACACCCTTAGTCATATTAGGTCAATAAATAAAAAAAAAAAAAAAAATCGTTTATTGCTCAAATTAGAATTTTACATTTTGTGAATAACTTGACCTCCAAACTAAGTAAAACTTGTACTATGGAGGACAAGGCGCTCTCTTATACAATGAATAAAGATTCTAACAACAAATAACTGACGAATAATACGATTATAAACATGCAAGGGTGTGCAGAGTATCTTGTGTGTGAAATTCGGTGAGTAAGTGTAGAGGTGTGTAGGAGTGTGCGTGTGAGTGTGGGTGATGTGCGGTGTGTGTGAGAAATCATGCGACAGTTGCGACAATAATGTCTCCTTCCCTAAATTTTTTGACTAGATTTTGAACGTTTCTAATTACGATAATTATAGGTCTTAGTGAGGCAGAATCTGATAGAGTGCTGCGTCACGCAATGCAACGTAATGCAGACAGCGAATCACGGAACAACGCGTTGACACTGCATGTCTTTGATAACTGATGATAATAGGTCGTACGTAAGCCAGAATTGGGAACATTGTCGAATAACCGATGGTTTACAAACCTGTAGTGGCGCTGCGCTTACACAGCGTAAATATACGGTGGAGAGGACATCGTGTCACAAACTTTAAAATGAATTCAGTGGTTCACTAATGTTTCACCAAAATACCATTGACAATTTTTTAGTTTACAATCAAGTTTTTGTATACTATATAATTCACAAACAACTTATTCCGCAAATGTTTTCTTTAATAAACACTCGCTTTACAAACATTAATTTGGCAAATGTTTCTTCACAAATGTTTCGGATGATATTTAATCATTTATACATAGATTCTTTTGGAAAAATCACGTTTATACAAAATATCATCTTTAAATAAAGTTTCGAATAAAAAATACATTTAGTAAAATGTATTTATTGTTTCTATATCTAGATCTAGTCGTTTCTTCGTTTCTGGCACTAGTTGAGGTCATGCGGAGAAGGTCACAGTTTTAACTTAACCTTTGTCAAACGATTTTACTCCAAACGTTGTATTACGAGATAAAGTGAAAGAAAACATTAATTGTTTGTCAAGTAAAACGTTATAAAAAAATATCGGATAATTATTATCTTAAGCGAATTATTTGGAAAACTTGTTGTTTAAACTTAAAAAAAAATACCAGTTTAGAATTTTATTGTTCCACTACTGGGCATTGGCCTCGTCTCATACAGAGAAGGCACGAGCACGAGCGAGCACGAGCAAGCACGAGCGAGTCTTCATCTAGGACGGTCATAATGTAACAGCTTTTGTTTTCATAATAACAGACGAGAAATGTTAACGGGAATCAGAATTAATCAGACTGATTCGCTTTCACCATGTATCTCCTTGTGTTCCCTTTCACCTCCTAATGAAGCTCATAACGCTCTCCTGCAGCTTGCATTTTGCGTGTCATTAATCATTATGTTTACGGAAAAACTCCGCAACGTCGTCATATTAGTATTTATAAATTCCATCATAGCACAATTCCTTTAATTGAATATACACTAGAGCAGTATGTCTATTCTGTTACAATTTATTTATTTACACTTCATGCACAAAGGTACAAAGGCGGACTTAATGCCTTAGGCATTCTCTACCAGTCAACCCAGGGTGGTGAAGAGATAACACGGCAGGTGCATATAAAAAATATAACAAAATATGTAAAGTACATAAACAAAACTATATAACTAATAAAATATATATCTATATAAATATATTTATATATATATATATATATATATATATATATATAATTATATCATAAAAAAGTAAAGACGTTTAAGAGATGGCTCTGCTTACTTTAAATTCATACCGACTGGTGGCCATCCTGATATCGAGAGGAAGCTCATTCCAAAGAAGAATGCCCTGCCCTGCCTGTGGACATGAAAGGAAGAGTGAACAAAATCAGAAGTATGATACAATCTCCCTATGTGAACACCTAGGTGAAGTGAGCCGTCATCTGTCCCGATGCTAGGGATTTACAAAGCACTACAATCGTATGACAGCTTACATCACCTAGGTTTTACCGAGGGAGATTGTAACAGAATAGCACTGCAGGTAACATTATTAAAAATGGTTCAATGCTAACAAAAGCTCAAATTAAAGGTGAGTATTTATTTATTTACCTTTATTGACCAACCAACGATTGTTTACACTGTAAATACTTTAAGTAATCATCATCATCATCATCATTCAGCCGAAAGACGTCCACTGCTGGACACAGGCCTCCTCCAAGAGATGGGGGGTTTTGCCATAATCGCCACGCTTGGCAGGCGGGTTGGCGATCGCAGTATGGTTGTAACAAAGGCACAGAGAACGCTGCTGCCCATTCTCTGGGAAGTCCCTTAGTCGCCTTTTACGACACCCACGGGATGAGATGCTATTCTTTACGTCCGACACCATACGGACAAGACAACGGAATAATATCTATCATAAACTAGGGTTAGTGTAACAATTTCTTACAGGTTAGCTCCCCACGCCCCATAAACATGTTAGGTGTGCCACAAGCACCAAAACTATAAAATTAATAATACAATAAATCTCAAATGAACAAGTTTCGATTAACAATACGTGATGGAACGAAAATTGAATATGAACAATAAAAATAAAAATAAGATTCAATAGAACCAAATAGACAGAGACACAACAAAATAGAAAATATGTAAAAGAGTATACATTTGAGCATTTATGCAATGCTCAAGGCGAATGATCATTTACCTGTAACATTACTTTCTTTTTTGCGATAACTGTTGGTTGTAATTTCGTTTTCCCCGCGAAATGTTTTGCTCGATGAAATGTTACACAAATTCGCTATACTTTATATATCTTTACATAGTATAAAGCAAGGGCACTCCCGCTGCCTGTACCCTTTCATCTTTTAAACTACGCAACTGATTTTAATTCGGTTTTCATCAATAGATAGTGATTCAAGAGAAAGATTTAAACGTATAGTTTGATGTACATTGCACTTTTGCTTAGCCGGGGCGAGTCACTAGTTGGTATATATAAAATCAAGTTGTAACAAAGCGTCGAGCACCGTACCTAATGTTCTGTGAATGAGGGGGTGACACATTAGAGTAGCTCGATGTTCTATAACTACTTAGAGCTCTAGTGTATACTCACCTTTACATAATTTTTCTGTTCCAAATTATATTCTCCAAAATTTTCCTGGTTTTGTCTAAGGAAACCGACGGAGAATGATGGGGTGGTTCTATCCTTAAGTAGAAACACGACTCAAGTCAGTTCCCGACACCGCAGCAGTTACACTTCCTCAACGTTTGCTAGTAAGTAGGTCAAACCGTGTAATAGGGTCTTGTGGTTAAAAAAGTGTTGACAGATTAATTAACAGGAAAAATATTTATTTTTTGTAAACTTATTTAAATGATAGTAGAAGGTACTTAACCCTCGAGTACCTACATTATAAAAAAAGACCCCCACCGCGCCTGCCTGTCTAGCTGTTCGTAAAAAAAAACAACTACACGGATTTTCATGTCGTTTTCACCAATAGACAGAGTGATTAATGAAAAAGTTTTAATTGTAAAATTAGTTAAGGTTTGGGTAAATTAGTTGAAATATGACAATGATTGTTGATGGTGGCGGAAAAATCATGGCGGCTGGGAGCTATGTAGATGGATATATGCTCTGTTAGGTACCTGTGCGAAGAAGACGGGTTGCTATTTTGATTTGAAACATCTATAGCCGCACGTAAAACCGATTTCTGGCGTGGCGACGCATGCCGTGGCGACGCGTCGCCACGCTATATGATGGTATATATATACAGTCTATATGCAGTACGGTATAGTGTGTACGGTGTGGCGACGCGTCGCCATGCGCAATCGACTGTGCGATTACCGAAGTCACTGATTAAACGAATGAAGTAGTCACGATTTGAAATAAATTCGTAAATTTTTGTATTTAATGAAAATAAATGTTTATTCAATAAATAGTCATCGTTATCTGGAAAAAAAATCGTAATATTTTATTTTATCATTATGACATATTTAGTTCCTATCACAATCTGTTCTTTTCTGCATATTACTTTTACAAAATAATGTCGATGTTTCACATCTGCCAGGCGTCCCGTGACGGCTCACATTTTTTTTAATAAAAAAAAATACTATGTCTTGTATTCTAGAAAATAAGTGACATGACTATGAAAAGCTGTATTCCTTTTATTAATTTGGGTACTTTTAATAGTGTTGGGATGACGAATAAGAAAGTAGGCAGCAAAGTTTCAGTGAGAGTTATAATTTCTTCTTTATCGTGTATACATAGTTAAATAAATTAAGTTTCAAAGCCAAAATTACATGATTATTGAGCGCGACAAAATGCGTGTTCGCGGATCATTGTGAGCAGAAAAGAAAGCGGAAGAAAATGGCCGCCGCCGGATGAGTAGCCGCGCTGCGTTTCATCGTCACGCGCGCTTCGTTTTGAGCATTCTTCACGATGCTTTAGCTCCATCGCAAACAAATAGTTTCAATATTTTAAAAATATTCATGTCATATCAGGTGCCGGCAGAACTCAAAAAATATGCTACCTTAGTGCACCACATTAGTGCAATTTATAGATTTTAAACAACCTTTTCCTTTCCTCTTTACTTAAAAAAAATATATATTTCCCGACACTAGACATTCTACGGTATCGTAAGTGCTTTAATAAACATAAAATACACATACACAAACAAGGAATAACCACCTGTAGGGCATAATATAGATATTATTTGTTCCGTGCGGGATTGGAACACGCGACACACAGCACAGCAGTCAATTTTTGAACCACTGTGCCTACTGTGCGTTAAACACACACACGCACTCACACAGTAGGTACTTGTATTATAACGAGATCCTTATAAAAAACTTTAAACCTTTCTAGACTAGTATAATCTATTGTTTTCTTTTTTAAATACCTTGTTCCACAAGAACAATTCACAACACAAGCTGAACATTATGTTGTAGTGCTGCAACATTACCTCACTTACAGTGAATGCTCAGTGAGGTACCTAAAATGTGCTAGCAAAATAATTTACACTTTTTCTCTACTGTTTATGCGTCCCCAAATGCCATGTTTGAAACTCTAAACTTTTATATTTTCATCAAAAAACTCGTTGAACACAACTTGGTTTTAGAGTTCTTTAATGAAAATAAAAAACTTTTACCGTTGCCTGCTTAAAATATGGAAAATTAATGGTACTTAGGTATGTACGACATCTGAAGAGTTTGTTTGTTTGTTTGGTTGAACGCGCTAATCTCAGGATCTACTGGTTCGAATTTAAAAATTATTTTTGTGTTGGATAGTCCATTTACCGAGGAAGGCTATAGGCCCATGCAAAGCTGGGTCAGGTCGCTAGTCAACTGTAAAACACTATTCTTCACAAAATGGTATGATATTATAAGCTACACTTTCGCCTTGAAAAGTAAGAAAAATAATTAATTAATCATCATCATTATCATCATATCAGCGTAATGCCGTCCACTACTGAACGTAGTCTTTGAACTTGGGGGGGGGGGGGGGCAGAGATCGCCAACCAATCCGATCTTGGGCAACCCGCATCCATCCGCTGCCATGCAGCCATCAAATAATATGCCGTACAAATTTTATTTCAAGTATAAAAGCAATTTTGTTTTGTTTTGTAAGTAGTTGTGCTTTGCAAAGTAATTATTTTCATTACTGAACCCCTTGCTAAAATGGCGTCTGGCCATAAACATTTTAACGCAACCGTTGTACAGAGCGGCAGTTTTTAAATCAACAAAAAGACAGACTTTTTGTTTACCCTTTTTAATGTTTCATTTTATTTAAAAGTAAATGAATTTATGTACTAAGTTTGTGAAGTTTTGAACATTTTGTAGGCATGCGAATGAAACTGGGTTAAAATAAATTTTAAGTTAAAAACACTGTCGTTTCAGAATGGGTACGTTACCCTAGAAAGTTTTGTTAGTGCTTTAACTTTTTGTGAACAAATGGTAAGCCAATTTGGAAAACAATACAAAATAATGAAAATTATATTTTTTTTTTCATTACATACTTCCAGAAGATACGTACTAAAACACACACATTTACAAACATCACACAAAAATTTACAAATCCGACCAATAAAATTGACCAAGTATTTTTCAAAACCCCTCGCTAGATAATTTTACACTTTCAAAGGGAAATAGACTATTATTTAAGCGTGACATCGCCTAACAGCGGGGAGATAAGAGTTAAATGGCCGAATAAACACAGATCACGAGGCTTTTATTGCAATACATTACACAGATTGCGTAGAAGAGTGTTGGCACCGAATAGTTTATACGTCGGCAGTTGGTGAAATGTATAGGGATGTTTTTTGAACGTGCCCGATCAGTTAATGGTGTACGTGATTGTTTAAAATGTAGTCTCAGTAAAAAAATATTGTGCGTGAGAATTCTTTGAATGAAGGTTATTTAATTTTGCCTGAAATACGCATGAAAATATGGTGTGGTTATTTTTGTGAATATTTTGGGAAGTGGTTTCAAATAAGTACAGTTCTTGCTGTAGAAAATAATAATTGTTTATAATATGTTGTTAACATTACTGGTACTTATTTTTAATAAACCATTTATTTTTGGGTTACAAAGACCCACAGATAAATACCATAACCTAAGTATACATAAAACAAAACAATAATTGTGTTAGTAAATAAATAAACTACAATAATGAGCCAATAATTGAGCCGTGTGGTGCCGGCCGCGAATAGCACCATCCCATTTCTACCCGTAGGAGAGGGATGTCGACCAAAGGATGGGCAGCAGCGTCCTTCTGAGTACCATAACACCTACTGCGATCGCTAATATGCATCGGCCAAGCATGGTGATTACGGCTGAACCCCTCCTTGGGGGAGACCTATTCCCAGCAGTGGGCGTGTAAAGGTTGACATGATAATGACAATAATTCGTACAGTGCAGTATATATTCTAGGCAAGTTCTTTTTTATATTTAGGTAAGTCGGGTTTGTATTAAACATGTTTAATATCAAAACACAAAACATATTTTAAACGCTTTTCTAAAACTGTATTTTTATAACCCTAAACTAGTGACGGATCATCGTTTCTTTACGTTTGTAAATAAAATATTTACTACTTACATCACGGTTTACGGTTTGCATAAAATTCAAACTTATTTAATGTTGGTATATTTTTATTAGGTAAATCGTAAGACCTTAAGAACGCTGCGTTTTATGTTCTTTAAAAGTTATGTTCTACAAACTAGGTTTATTATTTTTGTATACGTAAGTAAAATCGAACATATTAAGGCTCAACGCAGACGAAGCAACTTTGATCTCCGTGTGCACCGACAGGCAACTCTCACCTTTTTTTTTTCGTACACAATACACTGGTGTAATTAGGCAGTCGTCAGCTACTTAACTAGACTTTCCTGTGGTGCCTTAAAGTGAATTAAAGGCCTCCAGCCAGGGCAAAAAAACTTATAAACCAAGTAACTACACGCTAAAGGCAACCCTGTGTAGTACGGAATAAGGCTGAATCAGATCTCACTCGCAACTAACTATTTATGACGACAATTATGTATAATTTTGAGAAACGCAATAGTTCCATCCGTTAATGAAAACTTTGAGAAAGTGGTCAGTTGCGTCAAATACAGTTACTTCGTCAGCGGAACGTTATAACGGTCCACAGAAATAAACCATTAAAATTAATGTTCTAAGTCCAGTGACACACTTATTGAAAATTACGAAAAAAATTTTTTCAAGCATAACACAAATAACATTTATGTTCCAACTGGCCGATTTTTACTTTCACGTAAATTAGAATGTAATTTTCGACAGATGTATTTCTTTCAATATTTCAGATGTTGGTACGCTAAATTTCCGTTGCGTAATTTAGGCTGGTGTGTTGCTACAAAAAGTGTAAAGTTTTTGACCCACTGTCCGTATCTATGGTCTGGGCCTCAAGTCTGCTATTACAATTGTGTCAGAATGTGTCTTTTATTGATTTCATAATTATTGTTTTTGACAAGTTTGGTAATCTACTGATATAATGGCGTCATAATGGCTTTCCAATGGTCAACCACTGACACCCATTGAAAGAAATGATATAGAATGGTAATCTCGTACAAAATGACAACTGAATGACTTATGCGGTAATCTGCTAAAATTTTGACAGTTCTTTTGATCAGTGACCTACCATTAGAACGTCATTGTGCAGTCATTGCTTTTAATTCGACCAGCCAATGATCGACCATTATGAATTTAGCAGATTAGGATTTTTTAGCAAAATGACACTGGGATCGTGTTGGAATGTCGAAATTATAAAAATAGCAGACTTGGCCCCCTGGTTGTTTGTGTCCGTGAGTTTATTATGTTTGTAAACGCGGGTCACGATACAGGAGAAATTCTTAGAGAGAAAACATTTTTTTTAAATAGAAATAAACCTCTTATTTACGAATTTTCTACCATAATTAGGAGTGAGGGACATCTTAGACATAGTTCTGCTTGTTCTCCGGCTTATCTAAACAATACTCTTGAATTTTTATTTTTAGCCTCACAGGGTGCGAATGGCATTAAACCTACCTTATGTACCAAAAATACTTACCTTTTTCAGTCAGGCACTAACCAATTGCTTTTGAGGATGTCCGTACATAAATTTGCCGTCTTATAACCATTTTATACGACTGGAAAGTAACGATTGTTGCATTTTTTTTAAATGGACGACTGAGTTGATAGTCAATTCTGTAAACAATTCGTTTTCCTGACTGAGCAAGAAATAAGTCATAAACAATAAATATATACATAAGGCTATTGAAAATGTTACTCTTCTTATATAAGTATAAACTACTCGCCAAAAATATTCACACCTTCTATTAATTCATCCATCACAACATTCACCCTATTCAAACTCGGTTATCCATAGCAAACTTGACCCACTTTTGTTGAATATATTTATAGGTTTCAATGTATATTCAGCGTCAACGAGTGAGTCAAGGGCCCACGGTGTTTGCACACCTACGATCCTTGCCAGACTCGTCAAACTCTTGAGATTTCGGTCTATTGAAGATGGAACGAGAATCGAGCGAGTGGAAGGGCGCATAATGAAAATTTGTCGGCATATTGAGCAATAATTTGATCTTGAACTAAGTATTGGAAATTCTTGATTGAGAACTACTTCGTAGAACTTGACGTATGATTTACTGAGTATCATTTCGCACAGTGCAAAAATAAGAGGGTTTTGATTGTGAGTAAATTATTTTGGGATAAAGTGTTTTGAGAATAAAAATGGCTACGCTGTTGCTACGGCGTAGCAGGCGTAGCTGCTACGCAATTGTTTGACCGATTACTTCGCATAACTTTGTTTGTTTCAGATGAACATAATGTTTTTTTTTTCACCTTTTTTTGACAATGAAAGAATTTCGGTATGAATGAAAATAAAAATACCACCCTATTATGGTCACAGGACCCGGTACAACTACTCTTGTTCCGTACGGGAATCGAACCCGCGCCACGCGGTGCAGCAGCCAATCATGTCGTCCTTGGTGTGTTGTGTGTCTGTGCGTGTGTGTGTGTTTAAACAACTGACCTATTATCTCATGTCCCTTGTCAAGTTTTCGCCAGTAGTTAGTACCAAAACCCAATTCCGTCAAACAGTAATGTTACAAAATGATATATAACAGTAACATTTGATTTGTTACTGGGAAACCGCAGACCCTGACTATGTATTTACATAGTTTGTATGTCTTGGTACAGACGGATAAACAGTCTTTGTTAATGGATTTCCATGTAAAATGTTTTGATTTTGATTGGGGATTAATATTGTGTTAATATCGCACGAAATCTCAACTTCAAATTCAAATTCTTTATTACGAACTAAGTATACAGAATTCAATTAATTCATTCTTGTTTTTGTTTGAAGTTTAGAATCTTTGTAATGAATGAACCTGTTTTATTTCTATCGTCATCATCATATCAGTCGTGGGACGTCTATGCTAGACATAGACCTCCCCTATATAGGGTGACTGGTAATTAGTGTACGATACTTAAACACGTGATTGTGTTCATGATAACAAACAACTTTCCCGAAGAAAAAATGATTTTTGTACTGGTTCACTTTAGGTCACAGGCGTGCGCGCGCATGAATTTCTTACGGCTGTTGTCTTATAAAAGTGAACCAGTACAAAAAGAAAATTTTTCTTCGGGAAAGTTGTTTGTTATCATGAACACAATCACGTGTTTAAGTATCGTACACTAATTACCAGTCACCCTATATATTTCCAAAAAGGACCGTTTGAAAGTAGCTTACATACAGCATGTTCCTGCGGTCTTAATCAGGTTGTTAGTCCACGTGTGGGCGGACGTCCCACGCTGCGCCTGCCGGTGCGTGGTCATCATCTGTCTAGCCTTTTCCCAACTATATTGGGCTCGGTTTCCAGTCCAACCAGATGCAGCTGAATACCAGTGTTTTACATGGAGCGACTGCCTATCGGTCCTCCACAACCCAGTTACTGGTGGGTAACACGACCTTGGTAAGACATGTTTAGAATATCAGCGCTGTGACGTTTTTTAATGTTACAGCACCATGCTGAGATAGGAGCCTTTTGGCCTCATACTGGACCAACTTTCGTTTTCTTGTTTTTTTTTATATTTTACTGTGTTTCTGTCCTGGGGGGCGAATAAATTATTTTTCTTTCTTTTCTTTCTTTCTATGTTGTGAGACTTTCTGGCTTCTGACCACCCATAGCGACTGTCAAAGTACTGACTGACATCCGGAACCAACGGCTTTACGTGCTTTCCGAGGCACGAATGGAACTCGGTACGAAATGGATGGTCACCCATCCACAAACCAAATGCGGTAAGCGTATCCTAACTTTTGACCGATCGATCTGCCCGGCTTGTACTTAATTAGCTACGAGGTCCTCTCAGAAAATGCATGGATTCCATAAATGTATCTTTTATCTTTGGTGGTCTCCGTTCGAAAACTTTACGGCTCCATCGGCCATGTGTTTTGTTCTGTTTCAATTCCATTTGTCATATCCGGTCAATAGTACGAATGTGGAACGAATCTAGCCCACCATTATCGAGAACACGTGATCTACCACTACATTTGGCGCGCTTCTACAGAGTCGTGATGTTTCAGCCCACAGCGAGGAAGACATTCAGAATCCAGTGTCTGATCGCAACGGAGCTAAGACGTCCCGAAACTGTACTCGATTCGTTGTGTAGTGTTACTATGTCCATTTTAATTTGAGTCTGAGTTTATTTTAACCCATCTTCTGCCCACATGGTGACCGAATCTAACTGACTAAATCCCGACGATCCGACATATAGAATAATTAAAATGCTTCCTACTGAAGTACCCAATTACTAAAAATCGTTTTAAGGACAAGGCCACCAATATATATCCATCACTTCCTAGAAGTCAGAATCTACAGTCCCGACCACCAGAAAAGCACCGACCCGGTCGATAACCGCTTATTATCGGTTTGTACAGTATCTCATACTTGCTAATTCCCTGATTTGTTTATACTTAGATACCATACAAATTGAAAAAGTGATATAGCTATACTTGCTAGGTATCTAACATCATGCAAGAGAGGTGTGCAGGTTAACCACGTGACCATCACGACATGATGCTATTGGTCAATTTAATGCTGGCACTTCACTTGGCGTATTTGCGCAAATTTTGGCTTTATTTGGATAATACCAATTCAACTTCATCTCAATAAGCATAGGGTATATTTTGTAACCAAGTAACGCAATTATTTGTACACATACGGCAAGTAAAGTGCTAGCATAAACTTTAACTACGGTACCAACACAACAGCAATCCGTCTTTTCGTTTTTTCCACTTCACTACAAAATAATGTACCTTGGAGTTGGCTTCTAAAATAGCAAAAGCCTTTACAAAATAAATGGCAACATTTTACGTAACCGAGTGAAGCTATTTCGTAACAAATCCACCTGTGTGTTGTGTACAAAAATAATTTGTTTGTTTGTAGAGGTTTGACATGCAAACAGATTGTGTAAGTAAGAATTTATTTGGGTTCAGTTATGAACATCAGAAATGAAAATAGATTTCTGTGTTTTCATAAACATGATAAGATAAGCAAAATGAAAAATAATTGCTTGTTTTGTACCAATACCTACCTAAGTCATAACGTTTTTTTTTTAAACATTGTCCCACTCTATGATATTTTTTTGAATCATACGTAGGTTTACAAATATAATACACAAACTATTAGACCCAGAACAAGTACCTGTAGGCTATACATATATTTATTTGGTTTGGTGAACACGCAGTGCAGCAGCCAATATCTCAATCACTGCGCTAACCGTGTCGTCAAATAAACAAACATACATACATAATTATGTACCTACATTTGTATGTTTTAAAAATATTTACTATAATTTTTCAGGGTGACGACAGCTATGGTGTCAGAAAGGTAACTAATGAGACTATTCCAACAATGCGCTCCATACATAAGTAGTCTAGTCATATTTTAGGAAAAAACCGGACAAGTGTGAGTCGGACTCGCCCACCGAGGGTACCGTACAAATTGAGTAGGTACAGTCACGAGCAAAAACATGTAAACAGTTGGTCTCATTCTGAACTGATTTTCTCCTTAACTATTGATTGAAATATTATGGGGTTACGAATAGGGTATTTTTGAGGGGTTGAAATAGTTATTTCACGAGAAAATTGCTTTTGAATTTTGCAATCTGTATACATATTTATGCTCGTGACTGTACATATTATAAATAGTTTGGGGATCGAGACTCACAGTTTTTTTTCCGAGCTTTTCCCGAAATTCAGTTTCCATTATATTTTATCATTTGATTGCAAATGTATAGTTTTCAAATTTTTTCGATGTACTTATAGTATAATACGATATTACTTGCCAAATTTCATAGTTCTTGGTCAACGGAAAATATATATATTTTGATTCCCTTGAGAGTGTCGAAATATACGTTTTTTGGCGGCATAAACGTCCATATCTTCTTTTTACGTTTATTTGGAAGCTTAATTTTTTCACAACTTACTGTAGACCTTACTATATGGTTTTAATTCCAACTCTATATCTCTACGCGTTCCCTAGATAAAGGGTCTTCACAGACAGACGGACAGCAAAGTAAGTATAAGGGTTCTGTTTTTTTTCTTTTTGGGGTACGGATCCCTAATTTAATCCTAAATGACAATGCCAGATCTTGCCCCACCCATGTACAGAAAAAGTAACCCATGTACAGAAAAGTAAATTAATGAAAATAATTGTAATGAATATAGAACCTTTCTATAGTAAATTGTTTTTCTTTAGAACTTGCGGATTACGAAATACCTACCCACAAAATACAAACTCATTTTACCTAAAATACAATTTAACCTATAATCAATGTCATTATTGTGTTTAGATTTAAACGGAAACCGCAAGTTCTACAGTCACTAATACGCCTTACTCACCATCCTTCTTGCTGTACGTCCCGCCAAGGTCATACTTCAAAAGTACCGTGATAAAAACCAATAATTATTATTAATTGTTTTTTTTCACGGTACTTTTGATGTGTGACCTTGGCGGGAGGTACAGCAAGAAGGATGGTGAGTAAGGCGTTTAAGACTAATGTTTAGTTATCAGCAATAAATAAACAGTAAGATGCTACATATTGCACATGACTTTTATTGAGTGGGGCAAAGTTCTATTGAGTTTCTGGCATTGTCCTTTACGGAATTAAAATCGATGAAATTTTGTAGGTAGAAGAAAGACACTAATATTTAGGCCTGTGGTTAGTTTTTTAAAACCTTGTTAGTGTGAAATTTTGACCCACGTTTCATTAAAAAAAAATAAACATTTGGTATGGAGCACGTTGTTAGTAAAATCCTCTTAACATTGTTCTTTAAGAAAATATTAACCTGCCTTTTACTTACACTTTCAGCATTGCACATCTTTAAGCAACACTCATAGGTAATTTTTTTTTCATTTTCATTTACAAGACAAGTAATATCATGAAATATTTCTAAGCGTGCCAGTAGTTGTTTTTGCTCCCATGGCAACAGAAGAATGCGAGCATAATCTGTCAGAGCCGGCCGTTAGTTCATCTGTTACTGCGTATGGATGCTTCTACCAGAATGCTTTTAGGTTTTTACGAGAAATTCTCACCCGAAGGCGAACGTAGCTACGAGAAGATTGCAAAAATGCACGCTTTTGGAGATAAAGTTTTGCTATGAAAGGGATTTTTGAAACAGAAAATAAGAGCCGCGATACATATAAGGCGGTCGCTGTATTCGGTTCGAAATTTCCAATTTAACGTTATAAATACGTATTATATGCCCAGTTTGGGGGTGAGAAACGTTCTGCAAAGTCAAAATACTCACAAGAAATTACTTTGTTGTGTGCTGATTATTTGAAAACAAAACAAGATTTAGAATCGATAAAAGAAAACATTGCGTGTAACCTGGGGGTCTAAAATGGCCACTTTGGGTGAAACATCTGTAATATGAATAATTTGACAGATCGTAGCAGAACATAAGCAGCTTCTGCTAAAAGTCGTGAAATGATCGTTTTTTTTAATGTATATATATACATATTTACATAGTAAACCTTTATAGGTTATTAAAAAAATCATGTTACCAAACAAACAATATTATTTATGCTTCTGTGCAATAATCCAAGATGGGCGAAATTATTTTATGACGACGACTTTCTTTACTTCTCGATGTATATATGTTTCATATTAGATTTGACAGCTTTGATGAAAATTCGTAAAATGGTTCAATAAGGAGAATTGCTTAAATGTCAAATAGATGAAATTTTAGAAGTTACTCGGGAAGCAACATCTATAGTTAATTTTCGCATTTTATTGATTGATATTGATTGTTGTGAGTTATTCCGCGTGAAAATTGTAGTCAATTGATTTAAAACATTGTAGTGACGTTCACTAATGGCAGACTTGGGTTTGTACGAGATTTTTTTGGGACACGGTTATCTGGAGGAAACTCTTTCCTACAGACAAATCACGGCTAGAGTGAGTAATAACATGGAATTATGCTACGAAATGATGTAATTATGGATCGAGATTTCGTTGCACTCTATTAAAAAATATAAATCTTTATATTTGAACATTTTTGTGTATATTTGGTAGCCCTGAGGATAGGTCGAAGGCTATTTCATTTTATTTATATGGGAAAACAAAGTTTGCCGTTTCAGCTAGTTCAGTACATAATGTTAGGAAAGCATTTCCAGTACAATTTTATAAAGTCTTCCCTTCCAGATGTATTTAAGATCTGTGTATGTCGTTGCTAGGTTACTGTTGTTTCTATATGTAATTTTGGCAGATGATATTAAATCGTTCATGAATCGTTAAAAAAACGACCATTTTACGACTTTTTGCAGAAGCTGCTACGATCTGTCAAATGCTTCAAATTACAGATGTTTCACCAAAAGTGGTATTTTTAAACCATGTGTTAGCGCGCTAAAACCCTTTAATGTACCGCCATCCGCGCGATAACGAACACAGCCCGAATGTTCGTAACGATAGCCGATAAATGGGCGGTCACATCAGCGTGTATCGTGTCATGGCGCGAAGTAATTAAAAATAAAACATATGTATGAATCATCTATTGTGGCCATTTTGTGATTTATGAAATGAAACATATTATGATCATAGTATGAAACACCTATTGTGGCCTTTTTAGGCCCCCTGATGCCAGTTACCTCTTAGAAGTACTCCTTCTTTCCGCCACAGATTGGCGATTGGCTACCATTTCGATTCCCGCACGGAACAAAAATATGTATATGGCCTAACGCATTCAGGATGCTATTGGGGTTGCCACGCTTCTGTAGTGCCTCAGGGATGTTCGTGGACGCCCAGACTGAAAGCTTCGCTGCAATCAGGTGCAAGCGAGCAGCGTCCTTGTTGCACAGGGTGCGAGGCGATACCAACAGTCACCTGAGTGTCATTGCCAACATACTAGATTATCTTTTCATCTGGTACTTATGTCAGTTACGTGCTCCTATGAATGTTGGCAATGTTTACTAACGTAGCTTTTAAGTTTTTATGTTACTAACATCTTTGTATTGCACGCTAACACCGTTGAAATCTGTACAGTTCTGGAATTTTAAAGAAAGATAATTATTATAATTTTTGTAAAGTTTTTTGCCCGGGTCTGACTGTTTGTGTATGTGAGTTTATAAATGTTTATAAATGCACCCACGATACAGGAGATAATTTTCTAGTGTCAGGCAACACTTACAAAAAAAACAAAATATTTGTATTGAGTATAATGAGCATGCCGAAGAAGATTAAGTACCCCCACAGTGTTACCCTAACATACAAAAAAGTGTCCCCGATAACCTTTGGTATTTGCGTAACACACTTAAAAATTGAAATGAGAAAAAAAAGAAAAAATGAAAAAAAAAGAAAAAAAAAATTGAATAAATGAATGAAATGAGAATGGAATGATGATTGTGAGTTACGCAATTAGGCTGCTGAAAACAGAACGACGTATGATCTTGCCAAAACTTATTGATTGCGTTAGCACAATGAATATTGCTTGATCCTTTATTTATGAAAAAGGTGTTTTGACCCGATCTTGAATATTAAATATAGTATATTTTTACAGAAGCTTTTTACAGAAGTAAAAGACCAAAAGACAGATATTTTATTACATTAAATAGATCATAAGTCGTAGTGTTAGTAGGTACTTAGATTTATATTATATTCTAAATATTTATAACACAACATTAATAAAATTGAGATAATGCTTCGCGTTTTTATTTGCAGAGAAAAAATGGTACGTTATTATTATCGTACCAATTTTTAATACGATTTTATTTAGAACGGCTAACGTTGAGATAAAAATACGCCATCTTATTTCGTTGCTCATTATCGCGGATAATATCAGCATCTGCTTACGCTGATAAATCATACTTGGAATTATCTAAGTATTCTTTAGTAGGCGGCAAATGAATGCTTAGCAATGTTATTACAATTGCACAACGTAATAGATGTTACTTTAGTTGTGTTTTCGCTCATTGGAAGAAAGTAGGTACTCGAGATTATTGCATGCACTAGAAACAACGATGGAAACAAATTCTGCCGAAAATGTACATATTGTTTTGTAAGAATGTGTCAGAAACTAAAGCTTTAGTAAAGTACTTTTTTTAGAAAAAAATTCTATGTCAACGACTGTCGGTCGGTTGAAAGTCAAACCTCCACTCTTATGAACACAAGTTCATAAGCGTTGGAGGTATCATCGACACTCGAGAGGTTAATAGGATTTTGTAATAGTATACTAGCATTTCCTTTGTCAGATAAAGCTTAATGTTTAAATAAGTTGACTCCGTATTCAGGTCGACCGCGGCAAAGACAACTTACAAAGGTGGGTGTTCTCATATAATGCCAATCTTCTTAATCTAATCTTGCGCTGCATGCTCTGTCACCTGCTCATGTGCGGACCTAATGACTGGATCAACAGATGGTGATGCCGCAGCTGAATAAAGAAAAAAAAAAAAGAAAAGAAAGAAAAATGGCCACACAACACACATACACACACACACACACAGTTGGCACATACAGGGCCAAACAAGAAATCTGAGAAGAACAGACACAATACACACGTATACACCCACTCATATACCTCTACATACACACACTTGATACATATCCGTGTCTGCCAGCGACACGCTAAGAAGAAGTTAACTGGCCTATGCCCATGACTTTGTCCACATGGTAGGCAAGTATAATCATAAAATATAGCCTATAAAATGTAGCTTTCTGTTAGTGAAAGATTTTTTGTAATCGGTCGGTTTTGTAATCCAGTAGTCTCAGATATCAGAGTTGTAAGATCATCTAAAAAAAACGAAATATAAATTGAGGGAAGTCTTAAAATATTAAATTAATTTAAATAGTTATTTATGGTGATTTCTTTTCTACAAAATGACATAGTTAGTTACTAAATGACTAAACCTTTAAATAAGTTCTGTTAGATAAAGAGAAATAAATAGATTTCCGATGTGTCTCATATTCCAAGCAATATTTTTCAACATACACGATACACAGTTTCAAACCCAACAACAGTAACTTGCTAACATTTCATGGCGCTTGCAGATAAGCTAAAATTGCGCTATTTCTCATGACACAGCACTTTGTAGTAGAAGAATATCACAATGTTCCGATATCTAAATAAAATAAAACATAAAAATACAAACATCCGTCTGAAATGCTTTCAATTTTTCAGTATTGACACCGTCTAACACCTTAAGGTCTGAATAATCCTATTTCTCGAGGCTTTTGGCAAACACGTCGTATTTACTCGATCCCTGGCGGTATCGACTCGTTTCAGTGGAGGGATTTGATCACCTCGCTATGTGACTGCTTTTACGATGCTCTAAGACAGTTTTTGCATGTAAAAGGTTTTATTTGTGATTTTGAAACAAGTCAACATCTTTGTTTGTTGTTATAGTATGGTTTAAGTATATTGTAAGATCGTTGTGTTTTTTCTACACAAAAAAAAAACACATTTTTCTTAGATGGCACCGATCTTCAGTGCCTATGCGCCGTCTCCCCACAGACCATGGCCCACCTCTTTTCGCGCCAAATACCCTGTTACTTGCACACCTAAGGACCGAATGACTGCGTCAGCGGATGGCAGAATGGGCTGGTACGGAATTTACCAAAAATAGGTAGGTACTTCTATAATTGCCATCGACACACCAAAATGAAGATTGCTCTTCCTGAATTGAATTGGTTGTAGTTCTGCCAAAATGAACCGAATCTAAGTCAAAATTGCCCCAATTTTTCGAAGTAATTATAATGATTTTTTATATTTCACTGTGATTAATTTTAAATCTTGCGAAGATGAGGAGTAACATCGAATTTTAAGGAATGGTGGAGGCGTTTGCTCAGCAGCCCAATGGCGATAACAACCAGTAAATAAAACTATTCCCAAGCAAACATTTTGAACGGAAGCACTTAGTAATGTAACACAATATTTGGCATAATATTACCTATTGAATTATTTTTATAAAAAAACAATACATACCTCAATCACAACTGTTTTCACACATTCTTTACTTTAAAAAGAAAATTTGTGTTCCAAAATCAAAACGGAAAATGAGTCTCGAGGTTCCTTTTTGAATTTGGAACACATATTTTCTTTATAAAGTAAAGACTGTACTCTATTTTGTTCATTACTTAGAACCAAATGATCTAGGTTTACGTCTGTTGGTTGTATGCTCAACTTTACGACAAACATTCATGTTAGCTCAGAAATTAGACATTAAAGTGTCTAGGTTATGAAAACAAAGCTTTTGGATACTAACTGTGATGAAATACGTCCTGTTTCGGTTTATTTTAGAATTTTCACGCCACGTACCTACTACGCCACAGGGATTTTTCTGCAGTTGCTACTTTTTTCGACGACTGTGCTACATGCAACTTGTAGCTAAATGCGGAAAAAAATAATTTGTACCTGTGTCACTTCGACTTGTTTGGGTGTGATTAAATAATATTTTTACACGAAATGTATGCTTTCGTTTATTTGGAGACGAATTTAATTTTCAAGATTTACAGACAAAAACAAATTTCTATAATTTTTCAGTCAATGTGAAAAATAATTGCAATAAAAAAGCAAAACTATACATTACAGCATTTTTTTTTCTCTCATATTTGCTATCTAAATTCACTTTAACATCGACCGAATAGGGAATATTACTGCAATGTTCTGGCACCAGAGTGCAGCACTAGCATAGTCGGACTAGCATAACAGTTTATCGACGAGTCGTTCAAAGCGTGATATTCTGCCTTTAATTGAGTTCAAAATTGGGAAGTGTGTTATATTATACAATAATGTCTCAGTGCTGAGTATTTCGATGAAGAAATGAAGGGAATTATTCATTTCCAAAAGAAGAAAATGTTCGAAAATTTTGGGAAGCAGCTAAAAATCACTCTAAAATATGTTCAGGTTAAGTATTCAGGTGAGATAGTCGCATTTACAGAATAACGTTCACATTTATCATGTAAGACATCCAAATATTATTTTAACCTGAGCATAACCTAGAATCCACTTTCAAATGGTCGTAGGACGCCATAATATGGTTAAAGTACAGTTAGGTAAGTAAGATTAATTAAAACTTTGATATATTTTCACAAAATACCTAGTTATTACAATTAATAAAATAATATAACAAGAATACGAGGTTATGATTTACGGAATGTGCTAGAGGCGCCCTCTGCGCCGAGTTTCGCGTAATGTTCCCTATTGTCGACTTTGGTCGTGCTCATAAAAATAGTATAGAAAAAAAATACAGCAATGACGTGATCACTACTGTTACACCTCTAAAATAAAAAGAAAAGGTTTACATCTAAATAATGCAAGTCATCATAAAATGTTTAGTGAAGGATTCTATTCTATTACACCTGTCTTGACAACCTATATAACCCCACCAGCAAATAATTCCTTTCTTATCAAAACGTTTTACAACACGTATCAAATATGCAGTAGGTAAGTTCCTACTTTTTATTTTTTTTCTCCTGATTAATTCCGATGTAAACCGACGTAAACTCCTTCGAGGCACATCAAACGCTATTGGTTGCTATTTTTATTGACCACTAGTCTGGCTCCTAGCATTCCCTACGGGCTTAATACATGGCTGGCCTTGCTCCGAAAAAGTGTTTACAAGACGATATTTCCCTGACGTCGTCCTTAGTAAACTGTTACGCGGTGTGAGAAGAGGGTTTACAGGTTATGGGTCTCGTATGCTTTTGATGCAGGTACAAAATCGGGGGTAGTCAAATTGACATAAGTTTGATATAAAAAAACTGTTATTGTATGTACGAGAATTTAATACTGCTAGCGCCACTACACACGAAGTACATACCTACAAAGGTTTATGTGGTACTATAAGACAAGTTGTTATTTAAGTATATACCTACTCATCACCATTTGCGTAGCCTTTTCTCAGCTATATAGGGGTCGGCTTCCAGTCTAACGTCTTACTAGATTTAACTGAATACTAGAGTGTTTAACATGAAGCGATTATTCTGACCTCCACATCCCAATTACTGGGTAACACGAACCCCTAAGTAAGAATGATTGCCAGACTGTCTGACTTCTGACTACTCGTAACGTCTGACAAAGGTCTACGAATGGCAGCCGGTGCCAAGGGCTTTACGTGCTCTCTGAGGCACAAAGGGATCGCGGTTTAACATGGATGGTCACCCATCTACGGACTAACCGCGGCATGACCGGTCTATCCGTACGGCTTTTATTTAGCTACGAGCTCCTCTTATTTATGATACTCCTAAAAATATTACCATATAGTTTTGTAGCGGATGGACTGCGGTTAAGCAATAAAACACAATTTTTTGGGGAATTTAACGCGGAGACAACGCACTGCGGGGTTAGCCAAGTACCGAACGAAAAACGGAAGTAAAAGTGAACCATTGACAAAACTAGCTTGAACTTGCACAGATTAAAAAACACATTGATCACATCCGCACTCCGTTGTCTATTTTCTTTATTAGGAAAAATAACACAAAATATTACAAAACACTATTCTGTCATCTACAACTATATTGCTCTTACTCTATATAATATAATATATAACTAAATCATCGTCATCATCAGTCTAAAGATGTCTACTGTTGAACAAAGACCTCCCCCATAAGGGGGGGGGGGGGGGGGGTGCCATAGTCCCCACGCTTGGCAGGCATCTTGGGGATCGCAGTAAATTGGTTAAGCACACGGGAGCCGCTGCTGCCCGCTTTCCGGATTGTCCCCTTCGACGACAGCCTCGGGATGTCTGCTATTCTAACCCGGACACCCCACGGGGAATAACTAAACCAACAAAATTAAATAACACATACACAAACACCCAAACCACGAGGCAAAAGAACCAAAAACAGCGAGCGATAAAAAATCCTTTTCAGATTAGTACCTAACAAAATATTATCGTAACCTAATTCCAGGGGTTGTCGACACAGCGAACTTTTTAGCTAGGTACTGCACTGCAATAAGTCATTTTCTTCGTCACTTCGGCACAAACTCAGTTACTGCCCCAGTAACTGAGCTTGTTTTGTGAGCAGTATTTCGCACCTGTGGCTGTATTTGATTTGGTACTACAAACGCGGAATACTCGCTTTGATTAGAAAAAGTATGGTTTTATAGCTCAGACATTTTTTCTAGTTTCTGGCTGTTGTTCAATCATTGTGTGTTGTTTTTGAAGGTGAAGGTATAATAGATATTTTCTTTTGTTCTCGGTTTACGAGAAAAAGCAACCATGTATTTTTACTTGTGTAGGTGTCTGTAACGTCAACACATCAAGCCATACCAAATTGACAAATTTTCCTAATTGAATAGGAACCTTATTTTTTTGTCATAAAGTTGAAAATCTATCAAAGAAATTTGACATATTGTAGTAGCTTGAAGTGCAGGCTGGCCTCTATACCTATCCTTCTTGTTCATACATATTTTTTCAGTGAATTGTAATTTATTACCTCGAACATATTTTTGGAAC
Source organism: Charanyca ferruginea (assembly GCA_947361185.1). Classification (NCBI taxonomy): domain Eukaryota; kingdom Metazoa; phylum Arthropoda; class Insecta; order Lepidoptera; family Noctuidae; genus Charanyca; species Charanyca ferruginea. The sequence goes on from OX376062.1 coordinate 6,959,721, forward strand.
GAATTCCTTAAAGCGCGTGCGATTTAAGTGATTCGGAAGACAATTTAACGTCACGTAAGATTTTTGTGTTTTACTCCCTCCTTAGACTTTTCTCTTTCCCTCACACTTGCGATCTGTTTCTTTCTTTTTTTAGCGTGTCTGTTTGTGTGCGAGTTTCGAGACTCAATTGGAACTATTCAGATTTTATTTCGAATTTCATTCGGAGTAAACACATGCATGACCGCACACAATTTTTTATTAAATAAGTAGTGACCCGACCCGGCTTCGCATGGGCCTATAGCCTTTCTCGATTAATTTACTATCCAACACAAAAATATTTTTTCAATTCGAACCAGTAGATTCTGAGATTAGCGCGTTCAACCAAACAAATAAACAAACAAACTCTTCAGCTTTATAATATTAAGTACGGATTCGAATTACATTTGAAGTAAAAACATGCATGACCGCACACAATTTTTTATTAAATAAGTAGTGACCCGACCCGGCTTCGCATGGGCCTATAGCCTTCCTCGATAAATGGAATATCCAACACAAAAATATTTTTTCAATTCGAAGCAGTAGATCCTGAGATTAGCGCGTTCAACAAAACAAACAAACAAACAAACTCTTCAGCTTTATAATATTAGGTATATATTTTACCAAAAGGGTATCTTTTTGGTAAAATTACTCACCATAAGTACGTACTTGGTCATCGGGTCAGCCTGATACAGATTACTCTGAAATAACATAAATGTGTAGTTTCATAGATAATATAAATTATACCTATTAATATATGTATGTAGTACCGATATTCTCTTAAAGTTCTAACTGCACTTTCTAGCATACCCCTTATCAAAAGGCGTGTATAGTGCAAAACATAGATAATTTTTAATTAGAATGTTACATACTTTTTAAGGTTCGTTATGAACACGACAATCACATTAATTTGAAGTTAAAAATTTACCCACTAAAAGTAAGTATATTTCGTGTCAAATTACGACATTCATATGAGCTATGAACAAAAAAATTGCAACTTTTAAACAAAAATATATAAACCGCCTGTGGCCGACGAACACTGCAATTATTCCATGTATTCTAAATTCTGAATGTAAAAACGCGAAGCACTAACAATCACCATTTATATTCAAAGTAACGTTTGAAATATCGTCATAAAAATTCAAACAGTCAGGCAAAACGGAGCAATATTACAAACGTCGATTTTAATACAATACGTATTAAAAAAATATGTAAATTTGGTTTTGAATCAATTCTTAAATTTTGCCTACATTATCAAATCAACACCTCATCATGGCCTTTACATTTTCAACCTTGCGGTTTGGGATAGGTGATTATGAGTCCAGGCATTACCTTTTAACATAGGTTTAAAATTTACTTTCATAAAATTTTTAACATTTAAAAGAATTAATATGTACAAAGCTTAAAAAAAATAAAAAAAAATATATATATATTATGTACAATGGACGGCTCACAGGGCATCAAAAAACTCGTCCGCATCGCTCACAATGGGACAAGTGCCCAGAAGGCTAGCAGCATTACTACGTTGAATGGCAATGCTAATTCTTTGGCCCAAGAAAAGGCCAGCCCTCTGGTCACGTGAAGAGTCGACCAGCCGCTTAGAAATGTCTTTAAAAACAAGGTGAGCACTCGGACCCCATGGCCCTAGTGTTTCAACCCCAAACGGCTCAAACATATAACTTCCAAGAAGGTTATTATATTTACGCCGTTTGAGGTTTTCGGCACCCGCAGCAGCCGCCCCAGCACAACACGACGTGCTAGGAAGATGGGATGGCGCAAGGGTGTCGACACAAGTTGCATCCCACACCAAAGGTCTACCCAACTTCCACGGCATTATGGTCATTCCATCTGGTCCCCTACCATCGTCACGTGCCAAGCCATTAGGTTCTAACACAGCTGGCACGCCGGCGGAGGCAAGAGCACGACGGATGATGTCATTAATGCTGGCGTGCCGTGCTATCCGGCCTGCGCTCTTACAGCAGGAAAGGCCATGGTGACCGAGGCAGTCGACAACTTCACCACATTGACAGCGATGTGGAGCCCCGCAAGGTGCGCCCAGACGTAGGCATGTAGCGAGCCGGAATGTAGTGTCACTGAGCATAGTACCTATGTTAGGTGACGGCAGTGCCTGAAGCCAGATTCCCGACTCCCACTCACCCACAGCCAGCAAGCGGGCACGCTCAGCAGAATTGGTGGACGTATTAATAAGTTTATTCCGTACCAACCTGCAGAGCGGCTCATCCCACTGTCTCTGGGAAGATGGGTTCACGGGCCGAACCGTACTTGGGCAAGCCACTTTCCAGGCGTTCACCGCATCAGTCAAGCACGGCACTTCAAAGTCAACCAGTGACGAGGATATGATTTTTGTGGTTTAAAATTATATTGAGTTTATTGTACTTACAAATTAACTAGATTTTATCCATGACTTCATCCCCGTCAAAGACCCCCTTAGTTCGATATGTCGTATAAATCCTAAAACACTAAAAATTGTATTTCTATGTCTACTTCTTGTAGTAACAAGAGTTCAAAATGCAGCTGCTAGAAGCTGCTATTTTATAGTAATAACATACGTCATGTCATATTCAGTTCCACACACAGAACCACAATCTAGTTATGGATAACCAACCTCTATCAGTTTCTTAGTAAAACATGAAGTTATTCAATCTAAAAATCCAATTCCTTTGTGTCACATCAGTTAACTCTGAATCCTTTGATTCTAAACTCCTAGTTTCCTAGTCCAAAGCTTTTAACCCCCACATCTATTCGCTTGAGGGCAACTTTTTGTTCCTTCAACAGAGAGACATAACAAATCTAGAGTATATTCCAGAACCTTTGAAACAAAGCGATTGTTTCCACGTTTATTCTTTGGGGACGCTTCTTTTGTCGACGTGCAGTGGTAATTAGATGTAGGTATGTTAAACAATGCTTTACGTTTCAAATGCTTTGTTCTGTTATGTTTATAGGTGAATTTATACTGGGGCAATTTCTCGAGCATTTCGATGTATTGTATCATTTTTACGAATGGTACAATGCGAACAAAAAGTCAAATAAAAAAAGTTTTTCCATGTAGTGTAACATTCCTGCGAATGCTCGACGCTATATTCGACGTAATGCTTAGGGCGAGTGAGCATTTACTTGTAACTTTATTTGCATTTATTCTTCGTCGATACGTCAGATCTGCAGGTCGCGTATGATGTTTTGCTCGATGAAATGTTACACTTTGCTCGTTAGTTTGTAAATCGAGCTGTAACCAAATATCGAGAGTCATGTTCGATATTCGGTTTCTGAGAGGCTGACACATTAGAGCTACTTGATGTTCCGTTACAAGTAAATACTCTAATGTAAACTTGGCATAAAGCAATAGACTTAAATGGAATTATTTAGGTTTCATGAAATCATGATTCAATAGAAGCGCTGTGAGTTTGATGTAGGATAATTTAAATTTGATTGCTCTTGAAATCCAATTAGGAATAGTACCAAATCTCCTTGTGAACTTATTAGAATGCTGTCAGTAATGTTTATTTTAATACCAAAACTGTATGATCTTTAACGATGTTAATGTCTTCTTTAGACCTATTTGCATCAATAATTATTAATTTGTCATTAATTTATTATTATTATATTAATTTGTCACATCCGTATGTATGATGCTGCTTATGCCAAAAAAGAACGAACGTAAAAATTTACGCCAAAATGACTACCATTTTTCCCAAGTAAGTAATTGTAATAATTTTGGATATTTATCTCTGATTTGATTTGAAATCTAAACAAGGCATAAGTTTTGGAAATACTTTGAACTGTTATAGCATATTTCGGCATATTTAGTCAGTTTGACGTAATTAATTAATCGCTCATTATGTCGGTCTTAGGGCGAGGCCTATGTTTAACAGTGGACGTAATTCAGCTGATGATAATGAATTAAATTTGAGACATCGCAAGGAAAGAATACCTGGAAACACTTGAGGTAGGCGTTTGCCCAGAAGTAAGACATCATGGCCTAGTCAAAAAAAAAAAATTGAGAGATTGTGGGTTGATTAAACTCGGTAGAATTAAACTCAGTTGACACTAGTCTTCCTTACGAAATTTCATTATCATCTTCCTGCCCTAACCCCATGTTGATTTCGGTCGGCGCAATGCGTTATCATCTTCTATTCTGTCCTGTCAACCGTCGTGGTATAATTGACTTCCTTCTCTTTCATATCATTCTTCACACAATCCATCCATCTTATCTTCAGTTTCATCCCTCGCCAACACAAACTATAGTCTTCCGTAGAAAATTGCTCATCCCTAAATGACAGTGAACTATAAAAAACAGCTGTTCCATTTAGTAATGCGACATAAAGATTTAAAATGTAGAGATTATTGTATAACTCTAAGTTTAGTGCAAACATACATTATCAACTATTTACGATTGCCTATGAGCCATATATTATGCGTTTAGGTTGTGGTACGAAATACAAGAGACAGCGAGTTTAATAAATAATTACCTAGTGTACCTAATGAAAGTCAAATACAAAGATTTACTATAATTTCCTTCAAGCTAATTTTGTGCAAACTCGAAATAACCGTTACGGTGCGTCCAGTCGAAGTAACATTTTGTTGTAAAACTTGTTATATAACATGTTAACGTTATTTAACATTGCTATAAACTGCTACTTTACTTATAACTTTTGAGGACACGGTTCCCGAACCCCGATTCCCGGACGGAGCAAATATTTGTATTACTTACAGGTATTTGTATCGGATCTGGTTGTTTGATTATGTTTGTTAACGCCACCAAGATGCAAGAGACATTCCTAGTGTGGGGCAGCGTTAAAAAAAAACTATGTTTTATAACATTTTATGTAATATGTGTAGATTCATCAAAACTAATAAGGAAAATCCATGACGTACGTAGCATGCAAACTGTGATTCATTGTGAAGCTTGACGGGTACCGTAAAAGTTCACGTTTACATAGTTGTTTTGATTTAGCACTATCGAGCAAATGTTCGATAGTAAACGTAAGTAGATACTTACGTTTACGTACGCTACGCTTACGTAAGTAGATACTTATGTTTACGTTTTACGTTTATTTATTATAAGTAACCATTTCTGAAAGTACTTATCCGATTACAATAAATCTGTTATTTGCAGCAAGCTACACATATTGCCACAGACGTCAACTGCTATCGAATATATGTCATGTAATGTTTTAACTTCCACATGGACGAAGTCGTGTACAGAAGCTAACTAATTACAAAAAAAAAACCGCTTCAGCCTTTAAATTAAACCAGTGTAAATATCAGCTTTCAAAGGTAGCGTGGGGCGTAATAATGATTGATGTTCACATTACCATATCTGGCCCCTATTTATCTTATATAAATCGCAATTGACTTGACGCGTTCCGTTTATGGCGATATATTTCTAACGGTTATGTATTAACTGCTGTTCATAATTTATTAAAATATATTATATTATATCCATCGATAATTACGTTAAAGATACACAGTGGAAGAAAAAACAAAACAAAAAATATGACCATAAATTCAGTATAACGATTCCAGCATAACACTTTTCGTTGATTATTAGAAAAGCGATAGAAAATTTTAAGAAAATATACAATTATAACTTTATTTTCGAGGCGTTTGGGGTTCAAACTCTCGGGTCAGTTGACACTTCCCTAAATACAAAATTGTTAATGGACACAAATAATGTTTTCAACTAGGCTACCTGTACTAGCACCTGCATCACTGGAGCCAGTGTCTTCTGCCAATTACATGAGTCAAGTTTTATGCAATAAGAATATAATCACACATGTAAAAAAAAATGAAAATAAAAAGAAAGTTAAAAACATTTATTACGTGGAATAATTTATAAGTGTGATGTACAGTGTTACAAACCAACTAAGAACTTTGTGTAATAATTTCACCGCCATTCATAAAATAGGGTTCTTTGATTATAATAATAATAATATTTGGGGACATTTTCACACACGGCCATCTGACCCCAAACTAGGGAGACCCTGTATTATGGGTGTCAGACAGCTGATATACATACACAAATACATTTTTTTTTGTAAATACATACATATATAGATAAACAACACCCAGACACAAGGCAAACACAAGTGCTCATCACACAAATGTTTACCCTGGGTGGGAATCGAACCCGAAATGGCTAATAATTAAGTAGGTACTTACGTTTTCAGGCTAAAGTTGTCCGATAATAATAAATTCTACCTTGAACGTAAGAAAATAGGTGTAATTAAAACAAAATAACATGATCCGTAGGTACTAATTAAAGACTTATCAGACAAAAGACTTGATCTAATACTAAAACAAAAGACTGTGGACTACTGACGCAATCTATAAAGACGTAATTTTCGTTCCCTTTTGTTGTATAATTTTGTTGTTGTTATGTATTAAGTTTATTTGTAAATTGATACTATTTGTCTAGCCTAGAGAGTAAATTTGGAAGTACTCATTAGTGCTAATGAGCACATAGATAGTTTTCTAAGTCGGAGCTCATCAATCGAGCGAGAAACTTCTAGGATACGAATAGTTTTTCTGCCCTTTAGGCATTACAGTACATGTGAGCTTGGTTTTACGAAAAAACTAACTCACAATCTCACAATTACTAAATTAATTAGGTAAGCCAGACTAATTATGAATGTCGATAGATAGAGAGGAAGATGAAGGCCAAAGGATGCATTGTGTAAAGAATGATAAAATGAAAGAGAAGGGAGTTCCTGATATCATGACGGTTGACAGGACTGAATGGAAGAAGAAGACGTGACCTAGTAAAGAGGTGCGGACCCCACTATACCACTGCCCATACCCCTGGTGGGTCTAAAACTACACGTCTGAGAAAAATCATTTGGGTTAGGTCACGTTAGAACTGTGTGAACTAACAAACGAAATGAGCAGTGCCGCGGTAGCGGCCGCCGAGTGCCAGATTCCCTCTATTGTTGGTGAATCATTTGGGTTAGAAAAGATGAGTGATATTGTTTTAGACTCACCATACCACCAGGGATATGGTCAATGGTATGGTGAGTCTGCAATGAAGTAAAGTGGGACAAAAGCAGGAAGATGATGATGAGGTCAGGCCAATTCAATATGCCAAACGTGGTCTTTACTCTCTAGTGATATCTGTTCAATGTAATCGAAATCCGGTACAATCCAAACTTATGCTTAAAATAGTTTTAAAATTAATCAGCGTTAAATATCTAAAACGAGGTACTTAACATTTATGCGTGGATTGGTTAATTTTGTCAGAACTGACCGTAAGTGTAAGATGCGGTAATAGGGAAGATGACATATTCTTTTATAAAATATACTAACTTTTGCCCGCGACTGCGTCCGCGTGAATGTCGTTTATAGTGGATGCAGACGAAGTCGCTGATTAAAAAGTAGCCTATGTCCTTCCCTGGGGTTCAAGCTATGTACATACCAAATTTCATAAAAAACGGTTCAGCCGTTTCATCGTGAAAGCGTAACAGACAGAGTTACTTTCGCATTTATAATATTTGTATGGATATTTTTTTTTACAATTTGAGGCTACATAATTTATGCTGATTAGTGATTGTAATGGTTGATCTAATAGAATAACTATACATTCGTTTTGCGTTAAGAATGATTACGAATGTAGGTATAAAACTATAATGGTTAATTTTCAATTAGAAGCTCGTGCCTATAGGTACAAAAACCGTACAGATCGATTGGTTATGGTTAAGTTACGCTTACCGCGGTCGAATTGGTAGATAACCATCCGACCCATCCGGGTTACCATACATTTCGTATACCGAGACCCCTCTGTGCCTCGGAAATAGAAATATCCTACTACGAGTAATATTATAAATGTGAATGTTTGTGAAGATGTTTAGATGTTTGTTACTTAATCACGCGCAAACCGTTGAACAGATTTGCATGAAAATTGGCACATAGATAGAGCATTTCCTGGATTAACATATAGGATACTTTTTATCCCGGTAAAATGTTCCCTTGGGATAATCGTTCTTTTCATGCGGGCGAAGCCGCGGGCAGAAGCTAGTAAATAATGAAACCATTGGTCCTGGGTATCATTCGTAGATCTTTGGCAGTCGTTATGGATTGTTGGAAGCCAGAAAGTCTGACAACCAGTCTTACCAAGGGATATCGTGTTTCCCAGTAACTGGGTTGTGAAGGTCAGTCAGGCAAACGCTCCATGTTAAACAATGGTATTCAGTTCAGATGCATCCGGTTAGACTGGCAGCCGACCCCAACATTAGTTGCGAAAAGGATATGACTAGTTTTCGATTCAATACCAAGAACCTCATACAAGTTTATATAACTTACACAACGACTTTCGACTTTCACGTCAAAGATGATCGTTATCTAGAAAGGGTACTAAAACATATCTTTTGACTGCAATTGCCTTCGCGTGAAAGTCAAATATACCATTATAACCTTCTGACCTCCACGTCAATAAAACATTTTTACAAAAAAGACAAACGCTATCAAAAGGGAATTTTATCATCTTATGTTAAGATTGTTACACCAAACAAAACACAAACACTTAATTAAAACGTTACAAACACAGTAATCAGTCACTTACAGAAATCACTCTACAATCACTTTGATCGCAGTATTTCAATTTCAGTTCGCTTCCAAAAACTAACTGACTCCACCGCAGCGCAATCCGCTATTTATATGTGGCTAAGGTTATATTCGAGAACATTCTAGCAAACACCTGAATGATCGAGAGTGTTGTAACATAACACTGATCGATATCCGTGCACTGAACCATCTCGAAAAATGTGGAATGTTCTCGAAAGTCCTAGAACCTGTAGTTCTGCTACTCTATAACAGATGGTGCCAGCGTGTGACATAGTTTTGCTACTCGATAATAGGTGGCGCTAGCATGACGATTTTGGTCGTACCGACCTACGTAACAATATAGGTGAAATTATAAAGAAAGAAATTTAAACTAATAAAAAAAAAAACAAAAAAAAAGAACAATGTTGTTTTAATGAGCTTTATTTACGTATAAAAGTCTGTCGTGTAGGTAGTCGTGACTATGGCGTGCAAGCCACATTTTAGTTCGTCATCTAACCATGACTGTGGCGGTCAATACGACACGGTTGGCGCAGTGGCTGAGCGATCGACTGCTGCGCAGCGTGTTGCGGGTTCGATTCCCGCCCAGGGTAAATATTTGTGTGATGAGCACTTGTGTTTGCCTTGTGTCTGGGTGTTGTTTATCTATATATGTATGTATTTAAAATATATTTGTGTATGTATATCAGCTGTCTGACACCCATAGTACAGGGTCTCCCTAGTTTGGGGTCAGACGGCCGTGTGTGTAATGTCCCCACATATTATTATTATGATTATAATAGGTTTAAACATAGCCTATATTTTTGATCGAATCAATAGGTACTTTCAGTACGTACTACGTACAAGTCCTACGAAACAAAAAAATCACATAAACTTAACCTCTTTTTAATATAAGTAAGTATGTTCAGATTCCGAATGAAATGTTTGAATGTTATAAAATATTGATTTCATACAATAATATTCAAAGTTGAAAACGATTTATTGAAATCAGCTTAATCCAGCATTTATTATTGTAATTTTGTGCGTACGCGGAAATTTTGTTCCAATCCCTCATTATTTTATAGTAAAACTAACTTTTGCCCGCTACCTCGTCCGCGCGAATGTCGATTAGGTGTTCCGGATAAAGACAAAGGCAGGCAGGAGGATATAGACGGAAACGTACATTAAAAAGTAGCATAGATACATCGATTCTTGAGGTTATAACTTTGCCTGAACTAAATTTCATCAAATCTTTTTCAGCAGTTTAGCCGTATGAAACCAAGAAATTAACATACTCACTTTCACATTTATAATATTAGTGGATATAGCTTATCTATATCAGTCATGGATAGCGTGGCATCCTATTAGAGAAAGAGTTTTCAGTATTTGATCCAGTAGTTCCGGAGTTTAGCGCGTTCAAACAAACTCTTTAGCTTTATAAGTATAAATATTGTATTGATATTCAAAAACTTGGTTTGCTGTAATTCGATACTGTCGGAAAGTTTTTGGCGTTTTCAAATCAAGAAGGAATGTACCTTCAAAATCGTAGGCATCTTTTGTCTTTAATTTTTCAATACTGTGTTTTATGAATATTGAATTAACTTGGAGTACCCGAACGCGTAGGTTCATTTTTGCGTGTGGTTCGGTGACATTATGGAATGATCTATGAATGTCCTAGGTTTATAATTTCAATAAAACCACTAGGTACTAAAACTTACTCTACATTTCTATATATTTTTTATTTCATTGGATTGCAAAAAGGCTGATGGCCTACCTGATGGTAAGTGATCGCCGTGACCTATAGACAGCTTCGCAGATGCGTTCCATTTGGAAATATACAGTTTTTACATCGGTCATCTACAGGAGTGCTTCGCTATGGAGTAGGTAAAACGCAAGTATGCTTTAAGAAGTTTTTGATATAAATCGGTCCATCTTTCTTTGCCGAGAATACTTTGGACGGCAAAACGCATCAATGCATCGACTTTCCATCGACTCTTGACCCAGCTCCGAATAAAAACTCGCTTGTCCACCTTATGCGAACAACGTATTATTTCGTACGTCGGCCACACAGTGCGCAGAGGTGGCGAATGTTTGGAAAAACTTATTGTGGTTGGGAATACTAAAGGCAAAAGATCGCGCGGTCGTTCACCAACAAGATGGATCGACCAAATTAAAGACTCGTCATCCAAATTCTACACAGTTGTAAGAGACGCGCTGAACAGAAACCGGTGGAGGCAGATCATCCGCTCCAGATGCAATTGCAATGCTGACCACGATCCTCAGACATGAGGGACCGACCAGAGAGAGAGAGAGAGAGAGAGCTTTCTTGGGAGCGTTCACTGCTATTTATTTATTATTTATTTATTTATACTTCATGCACAAACGTACTACGGCGGCGGCGGGCTATGCGCTTTATGTATAACTCCCTTTGTTAATTCCCATTCCCTTCATATAATTTTAGATACCATCACCTTACAGACTCACTAAAAAGAAACTCACATTTTTCACACTCAAAAAAATGGAGTTATTTTTATATTATAGCCACAACAAGGCGGCTTAGTCATAAAAGTTATCACGAACAAGTGACATTTTTATGACGCGTTTCCGTCTCACGTCACACATTTTGTCACAGTTTACAGCCGCCCAGACAATGTCGTGTCATTGCACGATATTGCGACTAAACGCGTTTATATGTCGGCTGGCGCTGAGTTGAGTAGATATTGGAGTTTTAAGAATTACTATAGGTTCCTATCATCTTCTGACTAGCATTTTGCGAACTTTTTTGGTGTCGGCTTTCAGTTTGAATTCTAATGTTTTACATGAAGCGTCTCTCCGTGTGGTGTCGGACGTAAATAATAGCACCGTTCCATATCTTTCCGTGGAGGTCGTAAGAGGCGACTAAGGGACTTACCAAAGAATGGGCAGCAGCATTCTCTGTGCCTTTGTAACATCCATACTGCGATCGCCAATCCGCCTGCCAAGCGTGACGATTATGGCGAAACCCCCTCTTGGGGAGGCCTATGTCCAGCAGTCTGCCTGTCTGACCTCCACAACCTTGTTACTGGGTAACACGATCTTTTTCTTCTTCTTCGTATCGCTGGCACGACAGTCTTTTATATTTCTTAGGCCCAAAACTTGGCGACTTCCACAGCGTCGTCGGTGGCAGCGCATAATTCACCTTGCATGTTTTGGGGAACAGAGGACATGACAGGAGACACAGGATAACACAACAAACACCCTTGGTAAGACTGGTTGTCAGACTTTCTGGCTTCTGACTACCCATAACGACTGTCAAAGTTTTACAAATCACAGCCGGGACCAACGATTGCACATGCTTTCCGAGGCATGGAGCGTTCTCGGCTTGAAATGGATGCTCACCTCGAACCCATCTATGGACCAACCGCGGCCAGCGTTGCATGACCATTACCTATTGATCTGTACAACTTTTATTTGGCCACGAGTCCCTCCCGAAGCTTTTTGTTCTGTTTTGAACGTTAAAATATACAATATAGTTTTTAAATTGTATTTTTTAATGTCATTATAATGGTGTAAAAGATGATGACCTACAAATATATCGGTGATACCAACTAAAGTTTCCTGAAAAAAAATTGGTTGTCTGTAAAGTCGGTTTACGGACTATAGTTTTTCGTGATAACCACATAAAGAAACATAATGGCTAAAATATTCGATCGGCCGATCGTGCCTCTCTATCGCTTGTGGCGCGCTCTCGCTTGCCCGCTTAGGCTCAGGCGGAACGTGACACTTTTTCGTGCGTGCAGCCGGTGTTCATCGATTTATAAGACGTTATCACGTCAAAAGACCCTGGTCAGAACAGTTACTGTTTTCAAACGACAATATTATAATAGGTACGTACATACTCGTTACATGGCATATGGTACAAATTCGCTTGCCACTTCGTTTGCCACATCGAACACTTTTGGTATAAGTTACGTTCAAGAATTTTGATATTCATAATAAATAATATATTATTCGTTGAAGAACGTGAATTTTCGGTGTAAAGTTATCTAAAAATTGAAAATTTGTTAAGTCAACAGCTGTTCTTTAGCTCTTGTTTGATTAGAATTTTCAATGTCGAATTCAAAGTCGATAGATTGAAAATAAAGTTAGGCACCTTTTTTCCTGTACGTTGAAATGATGAAAAATTATGAGTTAAAATGAACATAAAATTAATCAAAGTTACACAGTCTACCTTAATATTTCAAAGTTAGGTACTGTTTGAAAAATTAAAGTTATTTTAAGTTTGATTTAAGTTTATAAGTTTTACAAGTAGTCAATCAGGCTGTAACAAGAAGTACCTAAACATACATCCTACACATACCTAAGTTGTACAAAATTACATTATTATTAACGTCACGTAATACTTTTATAAAACTCGAAATTAATTTATATCGTAATATTAACGTTATAAAAATGGTAGGTAGCTATTCGGTGAAAATATACTGAGAACAAAAGGGTCTTTTCTCGGAATAAAAAGTACCTCAAAACCTTGTGTACTTATCAAGCTAGGTATGTGTAATTACGGAATACCTAGAATCCTGAATTTTCATGGACACGAAATGTTTTTTGTCTTGTACATTATTTTAACTTTTACGCGTTTATTTTTTGAGCTTTGAATATAGGGTTAAACATACTCAATAGGCGGATCCACGTATGGTCATTTGCCCGATCCGATCGCTGTATCCGCATCAACGTATCATTCCTCGTACTGTGTCAAGCTACGCATATACCTACTGTTACAGTTCTGATATTTTAGAAAATAAAAGGCTATGTAGAACTGTACCAATTGAATTTAATAGCTCTCACAAGAAAGATAAAAATGTGATGAGTATCAAAAACAAGTAAGTATTAAGAAAGATAAAAATGTGATGAGTATCAAAAACAAGTAAGTATTAAAATAAGAACTGACCTAAACGCACTAGGATTAGGCAGAGTTTTCCAGGAGGATTATGATCCACAGCCTGGCCGGCGTACAGGATCGGCTGAAGAGAAGACTGGCGCGATCAACTCGGGGACGGAGGTCCCCCAGGCGGTCAGTAGGAGGACCCGCCCTGGGAGAAACAGGCACGCGACAGCTCGGCTTAACCCGCTTAACCGACTCTCGGTTGTAGACTGGTAGACTTGCAGTAAGTAGACTGGTAGACTTCAGCAACGTAAGCGTATGGGTAATCAGCGTGTTACCCAAGCGACAGCGAGATCTAGACTGACTCTTTGACAGGTTTTGTTTTCTGACCGCTTTTCCGAAATTCGTAAAAAATTCAATTATGAATCCTCTTTCTAGAACGGTCATCGGTTTTCCAAAGCGAGGTATTATAGTACCGGCCAGACTCAATAATTGCAGAATGCCAATTATTTTTTATATATTATTAGTGCGAATAGGATCTAAAGGAACACGCGATAAATCAGCGGGTGTTCAGCCGTTTAATATATAACACAAACATACATGCTTACAAAAACACAGCATAGAGGATTTACGTTAGTTAGCAGTAAACTTATTAGAAGTAATGTTGACGGTCGTCAAGTTTGACGACTGTCATTGACAAACATGTCAAAGCAAAACATTATTTATTTTTCAGGTTTGTAAAAAAGATGATATGAAATGATGATGATACAGAAATATAATTATAACACAGACAAAACCAGCATATAAAACTGTGAGTACATTATATATTATTTATGAGATTCCAAGAATCTATAAAAACAAATATTGTAAAATGTAAACAATAAGTCGTTACAAATGATTTCATGCTTATGAAAAGTAAATATAGTTTTGTGTTAACCTTGTGTTAGCACAATACTATACTACGTAGTTTAACACAGTTTTATTTGTTTAAAAAAACGTTGCCCTACACTAGGAATGTCTCCTGTGTCTTGGGTGCGTTTACAAATATATAAACGGAATAGGAATTACTGAATTACGTATTGAAACGTAATTCGATCGTAGCTTGGCACCGAAACCTTTTAGGAAGTAGAAAGGAGAAAAAACTTTTTATTAAAAAGAGAACCGCCTTCAAAAACTAAAAAGTGATAAAAAACTTTAGCACAAATATCTACACATCATTTCAGTTTCGGAAGTCGGTGGCTATACAAAAAAAAAAACAAACAGAATAAAGCCACCATCTCTTTTTTATAAAAAACTTTTTATTTTCCACTTTTTAGTGCCTCCTTGTCGTCCAATTCCATTAAAAAACGGCACAGTGAAATTGAAAGTCCTCCAAAGTAGTTAATATTTTTTTGGTTTTTGTTGATTTAAAAAAAAAATGCAGTACAAATTTCTAATTTTTGTATACTTAAGCCTTCTCCAGAATGAAACAAACACTTTTCTGAAAACCGCATCAAAATCTGTTCAGCCGAACGGTAGATAATCGCGGACAAACATACGTCGATCGAACTGAGAACCTCCTTTTTTTTGAAGTTGGTTAAAAATAAATATTTTGTAATTTATGTTATTATTTTAAGTCATAAAATGTTTGAAGCATTTGGTAGTATTTGTCTGGCATAATCAATTGGTCTGTGATGGATTTTAATATCCGTAATAATATCCTTTCTAATAACAGAAGAGCAATTCTATTAATTAATAAAAACGTTTGACATCCTAATTGCAATTTCATCTCAGTTATCAATAACAAAAAATGTAGTACCTCATTCAGAGGTGAAGCATTGCCATCCAACGTGTTAATACCTTCAGTCTCTTGGGTACATTCAACATTTTAATCCAGAAAAAAGGGCATTATTGGTTAAATGGAGGCATTTTTGACAAATTGAGACTTAAAACGTTCGTACTAGAATAAAATGGCCACCCAGATACAAGATGATACCTAGTCAAAAAATAATCCAATGTTCTCTAAGCTGAATATTTTTTCCTCTTCAAAAGAAAATATTTGTAGCACCTATCCCTTGGGATCCGTAGACATTAAAATTATGTCAATCATCTTGAATGTTTGATACCCGATAAATTCCATGTTCGTTAAGGACACGTCATCAATGACAGGTAAATAATTTATGGGGTTCAATATTTTTTACGGACTGAAAAAACATCCCAAGAAAAGGAATTTCTTCACGTTTTCTTTGATTATATTGACACTGATGAAAAAGAAAATCGATCCCTTTACCTACTGAGTTACATCAAGTTGAGGTATTTGATATACTAATATTACAATGAAGTAAAATTTGTTTGTTAGTTTGTTTGTATGGTCTCTCCTGAACTAATTATCCAATTTAAAAAATTGTTTCATTGGTAGAAACCTACATTATTCGCAAGTGCTATAGGAGTTAAATTAAATTATATCATGTTTTTCAGCTGAGCTATCACATGTTTTGTCTAACCAGACGAAAGATATACCTCTTAAAACAGAGTTATTTGCATGCGCTGCCTAAACAGTTGTATAATTATTATTGTAAACAAGTATAGCAACTTAATACGCTTTAAATAGTTCTACAATAAAGTCCTCGACAACATTTTTCTGTCTTATATATTTTAGCAGATTTAATAGCTCTTATATATTACAAATGGATTTGTCGACATACCTAGGTACGTGAATCATTTATACCTTAAAAAAATAAAATAAAGGCAAATTTCACTTTGGCATGGAAATTAAATGTACCATTCCATTTCAAACATCATCTACAAATGCAGCTAAATTCCTGGAACACAACTTTCCATAATAAGCCTACCCAGACTAGGCGTATGTGTGTGATAAAGTCAGTCTTCCAGAAAATTTCATTCTAAAAGTCCTGCGGGTAGGAGTGGGTGCTATTTTGTTTTATTTGAATAAATTGCTCGCTTCGCGGATGGTGGTAAGCATTTGTTTTCACTTAGAAAACCACTCGACGCTCTTGCGAATCCACCACTTAGGTTGGGGCTGCGAAATGAGCGTGTGGGGTAAAAATGGCATTAAGTATGTGTATACATGGGAACCGTGCTGTTTTGCACTGCATAAACATGGCGGAAGGGTCATGGATTCAGATCACGATTCTCATTCCTAAAAGTGCAATACTTACAGCGGTTATTATAGTGCTGGCAACATTTGGTCTTGTAGTTGTCATTGATAATTGTAAAAAAGTTTTAATTTTTCTCCAAAATTAATAGGCAAAATTCAAAGCGGACATATAAGTCGAAAAATATATTATGTTTATGTCATAATTAATAATAATGGAAGTGGAAGAGTGGAAATTGAGCAATATTGTTGTAATTGCATAGTTGGGCGAAGAACCGTATTTTTCTGTCCGTATACTTATACTACTCTTTGGTTTCTGTGTACATACAATGACAATATTATGATACGGTTGGGCAAGACATTAAACAAATATAACCCCTCCAGCCCAGTGTTTAGACGATTTATTAATTAAATATGATGACTGTTTGATGAATAAAAAAAGTAAACATAAGACTTTTTTCATACTTACATTCTAAAATAATGTAAGTAGGTATGACATAATTAAATATATTTACTATGAAAAGATATGACTATGCGAGGATAATGTGCCAAAAATCATTATGTCTATCATTTAATAGTTTGTTTCATGTTATCGTTAAAATTTAAAGTATTAAGTGGACAACTTCAACTTCTTATAGAAAACTAATTATAGTATAAAATTGTATGATTATTTTCCTTTTTAATGATATATAGTTCATCTTTGTCGGTTCTGGCCGAGTCTTGAAGGAAACCTTGTCATTCTCCTTTTTTTTTCATCAAACCCATACCTGTGGGGTACCTATCCATATCTTTGGATATGTCTTCAAAAATTATATTGAGGTTTCTAATATTATCATTTTTTTTCTAAACTGAATAGTTTGCGCGAGGGACACTTCCAAAGTGGTAAAATGTGTGCGTGTGTCCCCCCTGTAACTTCTAAAATAAGAGAATGATAAAACTAAATAAAATATAATTATGATGTACATTACCGTGTAAACTTCCACCGAAAATTGGTTTGAACGAAATCTAGTAAGTAGTTTAGTTTAGTCTAGTAAATCGTAAACCGCATCTTACTTGCTGCTACGGAACCCTTCATGGGCGAGTCCGACTCGTACTTGGCCGCTTTTTATATATATAGATTGAAAATGTCACATAAGTAAGGTAGACAGAAAGAAAATCCTATTACCAAAATGAATTTGTTTTAAATTTACCACCCTCTTATCTTGTGGCTCCACAACAGTATTGACCGTGCAGTCAAGCAGAAAGTGTTAAGACTGAAAATTAACCCATGAAAATGTGGATTTACGAAATTATCCGACCGCTGTCTTACCCTAACTTCAACATTATTTGCTCAAGAAGTAAAGGGGTTAAAAGGGTCTTTATTTGTTGTTCTTTATTATATTCTACGGTAACAAATGTAGACATAATAGGGCTTACCATTTACTTTTTTAATAATTATGTTCCTTTTTTAATCATTAAATTTATTTTATAGAAAGCTTACAGACTAGTAGACCAATAAAATAAGGAATATAAAATTAACAAATAGCTAATTACAAGCCACATAGATTTTAAAAAAAAGTCGATAAAAAGAAAAAACCTACATACTTTTTTTTTTATTTGAGATCAGCACAAAACATAGTTAGACAAATTCTGCCAAACTGCATAACAGTTTGTCGGCAGCTGTTCTCGTAAACAATAATAAAAATAACATCTTTACAAACATATGTGTGTGTGCTATTAAATCTATCCTGAGTTATAAGATACTAAATCTATCTTATCCTATAAGCTACTAAATCTATGTTATCTATTAAATAAACATACTTTTACAATTTCTACAAAAAAGGACTATGGGCACAATTACTAATGGCATAATGTAGATACTTATAGGTACATTATATAAATACATATCCAAGTTAATATAATTAGTTAAGAGAGTATACACTATCACTATCACACGAGTAGTTAATAAAACAAATGCCTAAAAGGAACCTATTTAAAGACCTTCTGAAACTAACGTGCATTGGAATACTCTTTTTTTCCATAGTCCCATGGTATTTAAGATTGCCGCAAGACGTCGTTTTCACCTATTCCGTCCCGCCAGTTATCATAATATCACTGCCGCTCTTCTCTTTCATATCATCCTTCATACAATCCACCCATCTTTTTCTTTAAAAGCAAAAGTAGTAATTTGAATATTTGTATAACTTTCTTTTATAAACGTTGCTCCACACTAGGAATTAATAAATTAATTAATCCTGTGTCGTGGGTGCGTTTACAAACATATAAACTCACATACATAAACAGCCAGACCCGGAACAACTATCTGTAGGACTACATGAAGCGTAGCAGTCAATCGTTCAACAGCATCGTACATTGAGAGAGACGAATCTTACTAAAATGGATTTCAAATTAAGATTTGACTATATTGGACAAATTGATGTAACACTCAATTGTTTCCATTTTGTTGCGACACACTTACCGAGTGCACGGATCTTACTATTTCGCACCCTGTTGGGAGTAAACACTGAGTATTAGCAGCCGCGATGCGTAGAAAACCAATATTTTCATCAGCACAGACTGCACTTATCTAGTAATACATTTGTTTGTTATTATTTAGCAGTGATATTATAGTAGATTTATTAAAAAATCGAGCTTTTATTGACTCTTTGAAGTTGCATAATTTAATTCCCCCATCCCCATTCCATCACCGGACGAGCAAAGATACGGCGAACCTTCCCACGGTCTCAAACCAAGCGCTTTGCTTCCACATTTATTGTGCGAACTATCAAACTGTGGAAGTCACTGCTCCCCTCTCTGTTCCCCGATAAGTATACGACACTCCATACAAACAAAACGATTTAATTACCTACACTACTACCAAAATAACAGACTGTACAAATACGTGCGTGTGTGTGCGTATCTACGCGCCGCTTGAACTAAAAGCAGTTTCGAGAGCACGTTCGACGCGGGAAGAAGTGAGGAACCGTGTTTCGGAGGAAAGCGGGGCGTGTCGCTACTGTATGGTAGTACGAATATTTATACTGCGATCTGGGTATCCTGAAGGCACGACTTAACCTGTTCATCCTAGGTAAACGTGCTCCACCTTTGGCAGCATCATCATTTAAAATCAGTTAAGTAGCGGTGAAACCGGACCACTAGAATATAAAAAAACTCTTACATATTTAACAGAAGCTCCAGATGTGAACTTTTACCTAACAACACTTTCCAAGCTCTATTCAGCCCAAAAACAATCTGATTTCCATCTAGCTTCACCCCCCTCCTGCCTCTGTTTGTCGCTCCTAAGGGCGCGTTCACACGACACGCGCACGCTCAGCGCACGCCACCCGCGTCCAACTCGCATTGAAATTTGTTAAATAAGAATTTGAGCCTTATAATGCATCAATAGATCTCAAATCGCATTTAACGAGGTCTACACGCGCACGCCATGCGCACGCCCCGCGCCCGCCTCGCGCCAACCCTGCACTCGCCCTGGCCGCGCTCTTTACCTCCCCGCGTACGCCTTGCGCCCCCTGGAAGCCACTATGCCTAGTGAACGAAGTAGTCCAGTCACTAGTGGTTTAAGTGGGCGCGAGGCGTGTGCGAGGCGGATGCAGCGCGTGTGCGGGTTTAAGGCAGGCACAACGCGTGCACGGGTGCTGTGCGTGATCGGTGCGTGTCATCTGAATACGCCCTAAGACTCTTTAAAGCCATTACAGCTGCACTTATCTTTATTGATTACCGGCTGTTGCCAAACTACTTTGCGTCAGTTTCTGGTGCCTTAAAGTTGGTTCCTAATGCACAAAGTAACGTCACACTACAGAAATTAGTTAGAGCTTGCAACTTAATTACTTTCACAGAAACTTGTTGAGACTGAGTGTGATGTTCTTAATTTTATTTGCACCTTACTTACTGTATTCATATAATGAGTTTCTAGTCACTTGGTGTTTTATTAATAATTTACATACATTTTATACCTGACCCTGTTCTAAGAATTTTCCCTGTATCGTGGGTAATATTATGAAGGGGGAAAATTAGTTTGTAAGTTTGTATGTAGGGGGTAATTTCTGATCTATTCATCCGATTAAAAAAATATTTTACTAACAGGAAGCTGCGTTATTCCTAAGTGGTTTGGGCTATATTGCATTAAGAAATATTTAGCGATCCTTGAGACAGTTCACGCGGGCGAAATCGCGTGCAAAGTGCAAGGGTCAAAAATGTAAGGGTCAAACCTCAGCTACTTATGCACCTTTGAGGTACATTTAACATTTGAGGCACGAAATTATCACATCTCCAATTTTCAACCGACTTCAAAAAAGGAGGAGGTTATCAATTCGTCTGTATTTACCTGATTTCTTTGGACTGGGTGAACCGATTTTGATGATTCTTTTTTTATTTGAAAGCTAGTGCTTCCCGTGTGGTCCCATTTTGGTCTAGTTCTGACAATGGCATCCATGAGAAAACCGTATAAGTCTTAAATTTGCACTAAGTATGTGCGCGATTTCTTACGCGATTTCTCCGGCAAACGTAAACCGATTTTGAAAATTCCTTTTTTTATGGATAGGGTATGCTTCAGGGGTGGTCCCATATAAATTTTATCGAAATTAATTCAGCACTTTTTGAAAAATCAACAAATACCCAAAAATTTTACATAGACGACGTTTTAGTTTCATCAATCTTTGTAGTAGTTAACTTTCAATCATCTTCTTAATAGGTTTGGATGAAAAGGAGGTACTAAAAAGCGGAAAATAAAAAGCCACTGAATTTCGAAACTAAAGTCAATGTGTGTTTTGTGCTAAAGTTATTTTTCACTTTTTAGTTTTTGAAGGCGGTTGTCTTTTTTGTAAAAAGATCGTACTGAGTCTGTTGACCATACAACATTATGTAAAAATGCAAAACAGATTGATAGTTTATTCGTGAAAAGGTAACAAACAAACAAACTATCTGTAACATTTATAATATTAGTTAGGATTCAGTATTTTATTATTATTATATTTATTTATTCAGACAGTTACAGTCCACATTAATTGTTAGTAGTGCTTAATACCTATGTTAGTACCTACATCAATTAATTAACACAACAACAACAACATGTCTTAAAAAACCACTTGAAACCATCATTCATCTCTTTCATTTGTTTTGTGTTGTTTTAACCTTTTTTAAGGCATTGGTGATATTTTTACCAACAACATTTTCTATTTTTCCTCTTGCAAGAATCATAGTAGGATTCCTACTTTTTTTTTGCATAGGCAACAGGAAAGACCTATCTTGTCAATCATGAAAAAAAAACTGACGTTAAAAATAACCACTGTTTTGCCATTTTATCGACTATAAACGTATATTTTTAACATAACACGTGGTACATTAAAGTGTTTCGAGTCCTTTTCGAGAGAGTCGAGAGATTTCTTTTGTTTTATTCATACCTCGTGAATCTTGAGCGAGAGTCCTTACTACTTGGAGACGTTTCATTCAATAGATTGTTTTAAAAGAGGATAAACGAGTTATAGTAATTTTGTTATGTTGGTATTTAAGTGGATTTTATTTACGGCGGGCTGAATATAAAAGTAGTCTGTTCATAATTTGGCGTTAGTATTGAAATTCGATATTGTAGATAGGTTATGGGCAATAATATTTTGGCTAGTGTTATGTCATTGTCCTGTATCGACGAGTTTTGCAACTATAGTAAAACCCGTTTAAGAAGATTTTACAGGGACCCAACCAAAAACGCGTCTTATGCGAGAAAGCGTATTATGCGGGATAGGGAAAATAAAACGTACTATTACATATTATGTATTATGTTCTAATTTCGTATACCTATATGTAGGTATTAAATGATACATTCATAATTTTTATTAAATGCATAGTAATTACGTTATTTAAAGTAATCACTTATTTTGTTTTGACAGTAAAGTTTTGATGCATTAGCAATTACAAGATTTTCAACATAATTTAACTTTTGCAGGGCGTCTTCGCTTTGATTCAAAGAAACTACATGGCATCTTAAATCATTAACAGCTGATAATGCTTGGACGTTTGACAACATCGGAGTTGACTCAACTTCGTCTTCATCATTATCACTCAGGGCCTCTTTTTGTGTATTATTCACATTCTCAATAAGATCTTCAATTGATTGAATTTCTTACGGTACCACATTGTCATCAATGGAAGAATATACAGGAAATCCTGTAGTATCACGGGTTCTTCCTCTTCTTCCGGCGTATTAAACGGGATGACGAATCGTATTAAGCGTTAAGAAATGTATGAAAACATGTCTCAAGTTGCAGGGACTGGTGGGGGGGGGGGGGGGGGGGTATTAAGCGTGATCGTATTAAGCAGGTTCTACTGTAATTTATTTAACGGGAAATTGACTAATCATAAGCCTAAAATATTACTTCTTTATCCTATCCACAAAATGTCATCGACTTTTTAATGACTTCATCTGCACTGACTTTTTCCAACTATGCCCAATCCCAGTGAATGGAGAAATCCAGCTGAATACCAGTGTTTTACATGTAGCGACTGACTGTCTGACCTCCACAATAGTAACTGGGTAACATGATACCCCTTGGTAAGACTGCTAATCAGACTTTCTGGCTTCTGACTACCTAGAACCACTGTCGAAGATCTACGAATGACAGCCGGGACTAGCGATTTTGCCATACCTATTATTGGAATTAAATTCAATGTAAAGCTCACTTTTTAGGGCCCATTAATTATGTCAATTATAATCCGCGGTGCTTAGCAACTGGGCTTCTCCCAGTTGTAAACATCCCTTTGTGCCTATTTGCCTAGTTCTGTTCTGTTGCCTAGTGGTTGATTTGGAGGGAAGTGGAAAATAATATGTTTTTCTTACTCCTCCGCTTTTCTTTTCTGATTAATTTCGTTGCGGGATTCAAGACAGTTTGTCGTTTCTCTGGGACTTGTCGAGCTTCATTGCTTTGGCGCTATTCTGGCGGTCGCCACTGTTGATTCGGGCTTACAGGAGTTGCAGTGGTTTGGGAATAATGTGGCGAGCTTGTTCCAAAAAAAAAAGCCGAGACTAACAGTTTTACGTGCTTTCCGAGGCTCGGAGGAAAGTCGGTAAGAAATGATCCACAGACCGACCGCCTCAAGCATAGCTTAACCTTGACCACTCAATTCGTACGGCTTTAACTTTGCCACGAGCTCCTCCTTTTGAATGACTTATTGACCAAAATATGACGCCATTGTTTTATATTGATTGCGCTGCAGGGTACCTAAGTGGTACTTAAACTTTATTTTCTTTAAATTTAATGTCACATTATTACACGTTAAAGTCTATTTATTACATAGTAAGTATGGTTTCTAGTAAAAGTGGACTGACAGACACTGTTTTTGAAGTAATCATCACTGAATACATTTTATTTTACTTCAAGCACTAATTAAATTTCCATCAAATAAAAGTAAATTTGTGTCAAAAAGATGTCTTAACAAAATAAAAAATCTTAAACATAAAAAGCCCTACTAGACACAAAAATAATATTTCTACAAACAAAATTTTCAACATGCGACTCCATTCACTTTGTGCGTACAGTCCACAAGAACTATGGAGTCGTGTATGCTTAATTAAATTTGAAAGGAACCCTCAAGTTTTTATGCACTCAGTTTCTTTTTAGCTGTTTTGTGATGTGCAGTTTCATCATTAGTTTGTGTCGACATCTTGTCGTATCAAAGGGACACACACACCCCCACACACGCACCCTACATTTTCATTAATTTTAATGAACATGGACACTTCTGAGAGCGGGTGTGAAGATTTTGTGTCGCACATAATTATTGTTTGTAATGTTTTAAGTTTGCTAGGTGAAAAGTTTTGTATAAAATAATTAGAATAATAATTTGCTTTATAATAAAAATAAACTCAGATTCGTAATGCTTTTAGAATATTATGTGAGTATTTACTTTACTTGATATTTACTGGAATTCTGGAAGGACTTCGGGAGGACCTTTGCCTAGCAGTGGGACATTGAGGGTTAGAAAGAAAATGATAAATAGATACTTTTGAAAATCAAAGTCTTCCAATTTTTTTTTATATTTAAGTTTAACCGACTGGCTGATATGGAATCACAGAGTAAGATATATATAACAGGAGCTCTTGAAACCCGACCTGAGTGGTCGTGAAGACTTCAGTGAAGTAGTTTTATCATGGACATAAGTAGGTACCTATTTGGGTTAGATTGTAACGTTTATCACAATATAGCTTCTCCGCGACTTCAAAGTTGATATAGTATCCTACGGAAAAACAAAGACGGGATAAAAATTATCCTATATGTTAAGTTTAATGTAGTTAATTTAAAGCTCGAATATCTATATTAAAAGCCATGAGGATCGATCAGCATTGGTTAAAGCTGAACTTGACGCGGTCAATATGTGGATAGGTGACAATCCTTTTCATACCGAGACCGCTTCATGATTCGGAAAGCAAGTAAAGCTGTTGGTTCCAGCTGGCTTTTGTAGGTCATTGACAGTCATTATGGGTAGTCAGAAGCCAGAAATTCTGACAAGCAGTCTTAGGTAAAGAATATCGTGTTACTGATTAACGGGCTTGTAGAGGTCAGACAAGCTGTTGCTTCATGTAAAAAACTGATATTCAGTTGAACCCGGTTAGACAGAAAGCTGATACAAACATACCTAGTTGGGAATGGTGAGAGAGTGCAGGTGGTTAAGCTAGATCAGCATCATCATGTCAACCTTTAGATGCCCACTGCTGGGCATAGGTTTCACCCAAGTTTAGCCGTAATTGTCATGCTTGGATACCATGCTTGGAACCTCAAATATGTACCTATATGATAAAATATATTCTACTAGCTTCTGGCCGCGGCTTCGCCCGCGTAAAAAGAACGATTAGCCCAAGGGAACACATTACTGGTATAAAAGTATCCTATATGTTAATCCAGGAAATGGTCTATCTATGTGCCAATTTTCATGCAAATCTGTTTAACGGCATACGCGTGATTGAGTAACAAACATCCAAACATCTTCACAAACTTTCACATTTATAATATTAGTAGGATAGTAGGATTACACTCGGCAATAATGTAACATTTTTCATCAGAGAAAGATTTCATCATCATCATCAACCTTTAGACGCCCACTACTGGGCATTGGACTCTCCCAAGGGAGGGGTTCAGCCGTAATCGCCATGCTTGGCCGATGAATGTTGGCGATCGCAGTAGGTGTTATGGTACTCAGAAGGACGCTGCTGCCCATCCTCTGGTCAATTCCGTCTGTCGCCTTCTACGACACCCACGGGTGGAAATGGGGTGATACTACTCGCCGCTGGCATCACACAGCAAGCTAGATCAATAGCCGTTAAAATGTGACAGAGTTACAACTAAACGTCCATCCATATTTCCTTCAACATCACAGTATAAATATCAGTAAACTGACTGAACTCTTCTATTTATTCTTTTTATTAATGACCTGAATCAATGTTTCAGAAATTCAAAATTTCTACTGTATGCCGATGACCTCAAAATTTTTAGAAATATTCAAAACCAAACTGATTGCACTCTATTCCAAGACGATTTCGAGTCACTGTAATCAGGGACCTTGGGGTACTTCTGGATAGTAAACTTCACCTGGATCAACACATAGATAAAATTATTAGTAACGCGTTTCGCATGTATGGTTTTGTGATGAGATGCATGACCGATTTTAAACGCACTCGCACGTATATTCATTTATATAAATCTTTGGTTAGATCCCAGTTAGAATATGCTGTAATGGTATGGAACCCCTTGTACAAAAAATACATAGATAATTCTGAAATCGTTCAACATAAATTCCTCAAAGCCACACATTATCGTTGCTTCCGAAATAAAACATCCTACGTTAATTTATTGAAATATTATAAACTAACTACTTTAAGTAATAGACGCATTTTCTTGGAAACAAAGTTTCTCTATGATCTGTGTAATAACAAATATGATTGTTCAGAGTTAACAAACAAACTGTGCTATATAGTACCTAGAACTGTAGTGCGGCGTGGAGTGCGTGGACGCCCGCTATTTGCAGTGTCCTCATGTCGCACCAAGGCGGGTGTCCGCGCGCTTCTAAGACGTTTAGCAAAAAATTATAATACTCTTTTTTCTGAATTAGATTTATTTTCTTTGTCAACTAACAAAATTCGCATTGATCTACTTAAAATTATCGAGAAAACAGTTGATTAACCATATCCTCATATTATTATGTATACATTTTAGTATTACAGTAAGAATTTGTATTTTGTATGATTAATTAGTAATATTGTACTCGTGCTCTTCCAAATTTTTATTCGAATATGTAACATGTGGATAACGTAGTTAGTTACGCACTGATAAACCTAGATTGTAAACTATTGTTAACCATGTACAGTGTGTAATTGTTTGTTTTCCATAATAAATAAAATAAAATAAAACCGTACAGTAGCGACACGCCCCGCCTCTCTCCGAAACGCTGTTCCTCACCTCTTCCCGCGCGAACGTGCTCTCGAAACTGTTTTTAATTCTCGCGCGCGGCGCGTAGACACGCACACATACGCACGTATTTGTACAGTATGTACTAGGTGTATCAATTCATCTTCACAAACTTTCGCATTTCTAATAGTAGTAGCAAGGAAGTAAAATAGCAGTGAGACTATTTCAAAATTCTTCCATTATCTGTAAGTAATCTGTAGTGTCTTTAGTGCTCTAAAGGATTGCAAACTGGATTTCTTTTATTCCTTTCCGCGTTATCTTGTCTTTACTGCAAGGATTCGAAGGAGGACGTGAAGAGATAAGATGAAATTTTTTATTAGATTCTCTTTTTTGCTTTAGCTACGTTTTTAAAGTATATTTGGGGATATTTTCAACCGACTTCAAAAAAGGAGGAGGTTATCAATTCGTCTGTATTTTTTTTTTTTTTTTTTTTTTTTATGTTTGTTACCTGATTTCTCGGGACTGGGTGAACCGATTTTGATGATTCTTTTTTTATTTGGAAGCTAGTGCTTCCCGTGTGGTTCCATTTTAATTTGGTCCAGTTCTGACAATGGCATCCATGAGAAAACCGTATAAGTCTTAAATTTGCATTAAGTATGTGCGCGATTTGTTACGCGATTTCTCCGGCAAACGTAAACCGATTTTGAAAATTCTTTTTGTTATGGATAGGGTATGCTTCAGGGATGGTTCCATATAAATTTTATGGAAGTTGATTCAGCACTTTTTGAAAAATCAACAAATACCCAAAAAGTTTACGTAGACGACGTTTTAGCACAGATTAACTAATAGTTTAGTTTCATCAATCTTTGTAGTAGTTAACTTTCAATCTCTTCTTAATAGATTTGGATGAGAAGGAGGTACTAAAAAGCGGAAAATAAAAAGCTTTTTACAAAAAGACAACCGCCTTCAAAAAGTGAAAATAACTTTAGCACAGAACACACATTGACTTTAGTTTCGGAAGTCGGTGGCAATACAAAACAACAAACAGAACAAAGCCACTGAATTTCGAAACTAAAGTCAATGTGTGTTCTGTGCTAAAGTTATTTTTCACTTTTTGAAGGCGGTTGTCTTTTTGTAAAAGGCTTTTTTTTATTTAAGATAAATCTTCTAATATATAAAATTCTCGTGTTTGTAACTAAGCTCCTGCGAAACGGCTTGACCGGTTCTTATGAAATTTTGTGTGTATGCTCAGTAGATCTGAGAATAGGCCGTAGGCTATATATAAATTTTTAATTATACGGCAAAACAACGTTTTCCAGGTCAGCTAGACTACTAGCTGACCTGGAAAACGTTGGTAATGGAACATTTCTCTATTTAAAAAACTTGTAATCATAAAACTACATACCTACTAATATAGTTTTATGATTACAAGTTTTTTAAATAGAGAAATGTTCCATTACCAGAAGTTAGTTTAATTTAACACATTTATAATGGTAACATGTGAACAATACTTTGTAAATGTATTCAATTTTAATATTTTATGTAACGGTCTTTACTTTTCAAAATTAGTAAAGCCTTCAGAGCGGTTCGTACTTGTGCGTATAGGTATGTAACACTTAACATATTATATTTTTAAAAACCGAAAAAGTGCGGGCCTGCGCGTGAATAGAAAATTCGTTTTCTATTAGCGTTAACGCCAACGGAAAAATCAAACTGTATGCACTTGACATATTTGCATCACGTGACATCTGGTAAGCAAACGTCAACTCCATACAATTTGATTTTTCCGTTAGCGTTAACACTAACAGGAAGGGATTTTATCTACGGGCCCTGGTTATGTACGAAATCCTAAAACAGCTTTAAGTATTACGCCACTTTGAAAATATTTAAACTATTATTTTCTCACAAAAATTTAAACAGTACCACTAAACTCATGAAAACACGTGTGAGATGTCCCACTCAATTATGCACTACTTAACCCACACAAAAAGTTAAATAGGTAGGAGAGACACGTATCATTGAAAGGTTAAACCTAAACAGACTTCAAAAACCCTCAAAAAAATACTTGAGATTGTTAAACAAAAATACCCTTTAATGTCTTCAGTTGTCGAGATTATAATATAAAAGAAAATAGGTATTAAAATATGCTTGCTTATAAAGGATAAATTGAGTTGACAGGACTAAGTCAGGCCGACGGCCTGTCAACATCAGGAACTTGAATGGATATTATCCTCAAAGCTTACTCAGTATAAGACTATTTTGTAGGAAAAGATGTTTATTACGTAATTTTTATTATGATGAGATTGTGGTAGTGACATTTTATGAGATGTCTGTCAGAGATAATGATTATAGTATATTTCTGTTTATTTTATACCGATACCCATGTTGGTCTAAGCCTTGAGAAGATGGTCAAGTCTTAGGAATGATTTTCGGCAATGATGTAAGTACCTACTAGGTTTCTTGTCAATTCTCAGTAGCAGCTTCAAGTTGTAAATTTACTCTTGCTCCCTATTTATAAGACCAGCTAGTCTGTTTAGTAAAAATCTCCCTCTGAGAATTTACGTGATATGAGCTTGAGGTGAGCTGTTGTCCCAGCTAATTAAGCTCACCTTACACTAACTTCACCTAAATACACAGAGCGAAATTTCATAGGCAGAGTTTGGCGAGCCATCTTGCCAGCACTGTGACAATGTAAATACAAAATGGAATCGTAATATTAGGTCCTTTTAGTGTCTGCATTCATGTCTAGTTCTATTTTTAGTAGTATTATGAGGGTCCCATAATATAACAAATTAGGTATCTTTATTACATAGTAAAAAACAAAGTCGCTCCTATTGTTTCTACCTACACTTAAATCGTATAAACTACGCAACTGATTTTAATGCAGTTATCAGCAAGAGAGTGTTGGTGAATCAAGAGGAAGGTTTAGGTGTATAATTTGTTAAGGTTTTGTTTAAATTTGTTGAAATATTATGATGATAATACCCGTGCGAATCCGGAGCGGGTCGCTAGTAAAAATACGCTATATAAAATTCGCTATATAAAATACGCTATATAAAATGCGCTATATAAAATACGCCATATTAAATACGTTATATAAAATACGCTATATAAAATACGCTATATAAAATACGCTATATAAAATACGCTATATAAAATACGCTATATAAAATACGCTATATTAAATACGTTATATAAAATACGCTATATAAAATTCGCTGTATAAAATCAAATTATGTGATGGCCCAGTGCTCATGGCACCTACCTCTCATGCACAAGGTTAAGGGTTCGCAACCAGGCAATGTGACCTTTTCAATTCATATGTACTTTCTTAGTTTATCTAGAAAATCACTGACATCGGTGAAGGAAAATCATGAGGAAACCTGAAACCTCACAACTAATATAAATGTGGCATCGTCAATCCGCCCTGAGCAAGCCTGGTGATCAATGTTCGTGCCTTCTCTGTATGAGAAGAGGCCTGTGCCCTGCAGTGGGACAAAAATAATGCTGGTATTATTATATTTTTATTTATTGTCTTTAATTATTTTATAACAAACAATTACTAGTAGGTACTAAATATATTCATTATCGTAAAGCAAATCAAAGCCAGACTAACACCCATAAACCATTTCCACGATAACCATACAACAGATGTCACTAATAAACGTTTCTGTTTATTAACTGGCGTATCTCAATAACGATAGCGTAATGCGGATGTGACGTCATAAATAATGCGCCGGCTGGCTACACACATAGAATATGGCAGTATAGACATGACATACCTACTGTGAACGCATTACTATTGCCTATGCCAAGTTTAAGAGGCATGAAAAATGTTCTGCAAAGACAGAATTATACAGTCAATTATCGACTAAGAACAGCTTCATCATGACAACCTTTAGTCGCCTACTGGTGGGCGGGCATAGGTCTCCCCCGAGGAGGGTTCAGCCGTAATCGCCATGCTTGGCCGATGCATGTTGGCGATCGCAGTAGGTGTTATGGTACTCGGAAGGACGCTGCTGCCCATTCTCTGTTCAATATCCCTCTGTCGCCTTCTACGACACACACGGGTAGAAATGGGGTGGTGCTATTCGCGGCCGGCACCAAGCCGCGCGGCCAATCTTAGGTTCATACAATTTTCCTGACTTACTAATCAGGAAAACAGGTTTCCTGACAAGTCCTAACTTTGTCAGAATTTTTTTGTCTCTTGGACAGGATTTGCATGATGAATTAACGCAGGCCAAGGTTGGTTGGGCGATGGGGAGGAGTGAATTGACGAATCGGGAATTCTAGAAGTCAAATGGTGTCGAATTAGAATTCCTTGTATGGAGTCAAATGATGACGGGTTGAAACAGTGACAAATCTATTATCCATAATTTCCAAACTTTTCGATACTTTATTATTTATTATTTTATTATAATATTATTATTATATTATATTATAATATTATAAATGCGAAAGTAACTCTGTCTGTTACGCTTTCACGATGAAACGGCTGAACCGATTTTCATGAAATTTGATATGAAGATAGCATGAACTCTGGGGAAGGACATGGGCTACTTTTTAATCCGCGACTTCGTCTGCATCCGCGAAAAGTAGCTAATTGTAAAAAAGCTTAAAATATTGTTTATATTTTTGTTTGAGCGCTCTAATTTTCCAAAGTACTGGTACGATTCAGAACATTGTTTCACTGTTTCTTGGTGGGGGTACCTGGTGTCCTGAAATACAAGCTTGGGCTTAGTTTAGGCACCAGTCTCCCACGAATAAAATATTCTCACCTTTGTAATATCTTGCTCAAATTCTCAATGTTGTCCTTTATGAGTTGAATTCCTTTTATTATTAGTTGGAATTTGGTGTCTATATATTAATATATTATGTTGTGTTATGTAATTTTTATTTGTGGAAGAGAAAAAAAAATATGATTTAATACACCTATATAAAAAAAATGGTATCCGTAAGGGAATTAACGCAGGTGAAGTCGCGGGCAAAACATAGTTGGGTACAACTAGCACACAAAGGAAAGCACGAAATTACCTTCTATTCGTATTACTTACTCTATAGTACACATTAAAAGTTAGGCGACAGCTTGGTAAGTTTATGCGTAAGTTGCGATGCGATCTTGTTTCTAAATAGTTTTAAGTTAGGCGAAGATGTTTTGCAGTAAGGTACTTAACCAAAGTTGGTGATGATATTATGATTAAACTAGGGTGGAAATCATTTTCTACTGAAGTATTTCTTGTTTCGCCGGGACCTCAAATTCCCTTCTCATGTTGCTAATTGTCTTGGTTCCACTGACCAATGCGAACCCAGGGAGACCAATGGTAGATTGGGAGTAGTTGCAAAATTTGTAGGAGCGTTTGTTTGAGCGTTGGCCGTTTACCGCTGGGGTGACGCATGTCTTTTTTTAGAATTTACATATCTAGTTATAAGTTAATATTTCTATATAGTGCGTCGCTTTTCGCGTGAATAAATGGCTTTTCTTTCTTTCTTTTTCTTTAGGAATGTGGCAAATGCTGTCTGTTTGCCAGTACCTAATGTAATTTATAAATCCTTTCACAATTATTCAATACCAGCTTTTGCCAGCGAATTCGTCCGTGTGAATGTCGGAATGTCAGAATAAAAGTAGCCTATGTCCTTTCTCAGGGTTCAAGCTAATAATCGTACCAAATTTCATCAAAATTGGTTCTGCCGTTTCATCGTGAAAGCGTAACAGACACAGTTACCTTCGCATTTATAATATTAAAGTATGGAAGTATGTATAGTAAAAATATAATAATATAGATAGATAGATAGATAGATAGATAAATCATTTATTTAGTGCATCCAAAAGACATATCACAACATAAAAAAAGGGTTAAACAAAGTGCGGTGTGCGTCTCAAGGTTGCACCAAATGGGAGTTCAGCTCAGCATGTGTCAGGCAAATGTACCTGACGCTGATATTCTGCTGTATCCCTGTAGTGACGTACGGACGTCGAGCAGATAAGATAAATTGATCTTGACGGGTGTTGTGGCAAAGTTTTATGCAAAGTTCTGTCGATGTACCCACGATTACAATTATGTTATATTCTACAATATAGTTTATACTCGCGTTAATATCGCGTATATACTCGCGCACGAAGGGTTCCGTACCATTATCTTTACGACATTAAACATCGAGCAAAAAAAAAAACGGCCAAAAATTACGTTTGTTGTATGGAAGCCCCCCTTAAATATTTATTTTATTTTGTTTTTTGTTATAGCGGCAACAGAAATACATAATTTGTGAAAATTTCAACTGTCTAGCTATCGCGGTTCTTGAGATACAACCTGGTGACAGACAGACGGACGGACAGACAGCGAAGTAGTAATAGGGTCCCGTTTTTACCCTTTGGGTACGGAACCTTAAAAATATTTATTTCTATTTACCAGCCTTAGCGGGGTAACCCACTGCTGGGTAAAAACATCACTTTCTTTTTCCACACTTATGCCACAAACATTATTAGTAAGGGTATAATTTGCCCTTCCTTCAACATCTTAATCTGCCACGATGGCATTCAATGAACTTTTAAAATTAATTAACCATGCTATTTTTGTACTTAAAGAGTTTTACCAGTTCTTCAGTAATTGGATAACAAGAAATTACAGTACGGTTACGTAAGAACAGATCAAAGGTAACCGTATGATAATTCCACATTATTCTACTTATGTGAATGCTGCTGCTTACTCATCTGGCAACACCTTAGATAACCTCAACGACACTGAAGATCAAAGATAGGTTTATTTTTAGCTCAGAATCATAGATGCTTTCAGTGTCACATAAACACACCTTCACACATTAGTTTTGTGTGAATATACAGTTTTATCTTCATTGAATTATCTTTTCTTTTAGTTCTGTAGGTTCTGCTTTAATCTATTTACATTTTTAGTCATTAAATTTTAAATACTTTCCTAATTAATAATCAAGAGGAACAGTATTTTAATTTACTTTTGTGCCTCAAAAAGCACGTAAAGCTATTGGTCCTGACTGTCATTTGTAGATATTTTACAGTCGTTGTAATAAAAAGCTAGAAAATCTGACAACCAGTCTTACCAAGGGGGTATAGTGTTACCCAGCTACTGTGTAGTCAAGGTCAAATAGGCAGTCGTTCCATGTAAAACACTGGTACCTATTCAGTTGCGGTTATACTGAAAGCCGACCGGCTGAAAAGGCTAGGCAGATGATGAGAGAAAAATATGTTTTAACTTTCCATTACGTTACAAAATTAAGTCGGTGTGTTTGTCTACATAGAGTTTAATTTAACCCTCTGAAAAGGAGAGACAGTTTTTAACATAAAATGAAAGGTTTATTTGCTTTTCATTACATGTACTTAAATAACTTCGTAATTAATTTGTCTGTTTATATCATTTAAAACGTAGATTCAAAAATAAATTCGTGTAATTATTACGGACGTATGAAATGTGCATGTTGCATGATATTTTCTAATATATTCATCATCATCATCATCATTTCAGCCGAAAGACGCCCACTGCTGTACATAGGCCTCCCCCAAAGGGGGGTTTTGCTATAATCGCCACGCTTGGCAGGCGGGTTGGCGATCGCAGTATGGTTGTTACAAAGGCAGAGAGAACACTGCTGCCTATTCTCTGGTGAGTCCCTTAGTCGCCTCTTACAACACCCACGGGAAGATATGAGATATATTATAATTGTTATATTATTTTCTGTTGTGCCTAAATCATTAAATTATTAGCAGATACAATAAACTTTAGTTATGATGATTTAATAACATATTGCTTTGTTTTTATTTTTGTTATTACTACCTTTTGCCACAAAGTACGTAAGGCTGCGGCGCGCCCGAGCAGAGAGACCACTCAGAACAAACCGCTATTTTTCGCACGCACACATTGATATTACGATTATAGGCATTCTCAAGCAGTTTCAAGCAGACTTCAGTCTCGACTGTCACGTGTTGTCAAAATGAATAAATGAGAGACATTGACATTTCATCCTGTGTCTATGCCGTCCACTCTACACGTAGGCCTCCCCCAGAGATCGCCAACCAACCCGGTCTTGGGCAGCCCGCATCCATCCGCTGCCAGCAATATTGTCACAAATAAAACCTACAGAGTCAATACAGTAGCAGCCCTAATGAGTCTCGCAAGTCTAGGTTATTCTTTTTGAAGATGGCGGGAGCGGTCCTTCTGTAACCTTTATATTTTGTGCTGTTGCCCACGACTTCGCCCGTGTGATTTTTTTTACAGATCACAAAGTTTTTAAAAGTAAAATGTAGCACTCAAGGATAGCATAGCTTCTTATTAGAGATAAAAATCTACAGAATCGGGCCAGTAGTTTCGGAGATGGGCTCGAATGAACACAAACCCATCTTTAATTTATTTTTTGTTGTGAAAAAATAATACTTATTTATGTATTATATTTTTATTACATTTTCGTTATTACTTACTGTGTTTATGAATTGTTCTTGTCTACTTACTTGTAAATATAATTGTCTTTGCTTAAACAGTGTTAGCATTATTTTTGTTAATCTCTTTTTTTTACTATTTAGCTTTCGATTTTATTATTTACTGTGAAAAAAAAAATCTATCGATTTAATTTAATGTTTTATAAAGTTTGTAAAACACGGCAAATAATTAAACTCGCTTAATTAACTAAATCAGAGCGCAACAAACTAAATAGTTTTCATAAACTAAGCGAAACAGGTAGGTATGATGAAATGTGCTTGTTAAAATATTCAGCGGATTATCGCTCCACAGGTTGGTATACTGTAGTCATTTATCACTGTCCAAGGTTAGTGATCATTAATGTTGATGATTCGGAAACAAGTTAACAATGCTTATAGTAGGTCAATATACGTATTTATTTTTAACCGACTTCAAAAAGGAGGAGGTTATCAATTCGAATGTTTATATATTTTTTTTATGTTTGTTTGGGCATAACTCTGTCATATATAGGCGGATTAGCAAATTTTTTTTTTAAAAAAAGAATACCGCCTTCAAAAACGAAAAAGTGATAAATAACTTTAGCACAGAACACACATTACTTTACTTTCGGAAGTCGGTGGCAATACAAAACAACAAACACAAAGCCACCGACTTCCGAAAGTAAAGTAATGTGTGTTCTGTGCTAAAGTTATTTATCACTTTTTAGTTTTTGAAGGCGGTTTTCTTTTTTTTGAAAATACTTTTTTTATGGGTATTGTGGGTTAGCGTAACAGAAACCATGTGCACCACCCCATTTCTACTTTCTAGAAGGCAACAGAGTGATATTGACCAGAGGATGGGCAGCGGGGTCCTTCTGAGTACCATAACACCTACTGCGCCAACATGCAATTACAGCTGAATTCCCTCTTGGGGGAGACCTATGCCCAGCAGTGGGCGTCTATAGGTTGGCATGATCAAGCGTAACAGTTTTGTTTTATGGAATTATAGTTCCTTCAAGAATTTATGAATGATTAATATTACTTTTAAACGTATAGAAAAATCTATTTCAATACTGGCAATAGTGGAATTACTTACATTGTTCATTTATTATTTTTCAAAAACGGAAGCAAAGAGCGTTTACATCCTAAATTGTGACAAATGAAAAACAGAAAAACGTTTTTTGTTCACTTTCCAATAAAAGAGAAAAGAGGCAGATTTCACTCGTTATTTTGACTGCCTTGCTACAGCGTGCAAACTTGTGAGCCAAGTCAAAAGTCAAACTCAAAGTCAAATCATTCAATGAGACCATTAAAAGGTACTTTTGAACGTCATATTTTAAAATCAAGTTGCCCCTTCCAAAAGGTAATTTCGTATGGAGAAGAATGAGCAAGAACTTACTCTTTAAAAAAAAAATGTGTACTTACAATATTTTGCATGTACAGTTTCACAAAACACACTATACTGAAGTATGTACAAAGTATAACAAGATAAAGAATTACAGCTAAGTTGTTTACATATTATTATTTTTAACTATTGAAAAAGTAGACAACTACTATAACAAACAAACAACAAACAATAACTTATGTAAGAATAAATATAAAAAATATCTCTATAACTTAATTATGTAAGAACAAACTTAGTCTAAAATGTATGTCTTTTTAAACTAAAATTGCTTGCTTCTGACCAGACGAGGGCCCATTTACTTTAGTGCCCAAAGTGTCTCTACACCTGCACTATAATGAACATGAAAAACACGACCGATCTTTCGGTTAATGTGAAAACATACTTTGCCAACGTACTCTAACAAAGAAGGATTAAAAACCATCGATTGGAAAAGAAATAGAACTAAATTCCAATAACATAAAATGAAAGTATTTTTACGTTGGGTAAAAACTCTGTCAAATTTCATGAAAACCATAAATTATTTGATTGCAGAAAAGTATTTAAAAATACTTACTTATTCATCCCTTGAAAGCCGGAATTTTACAAACTCGTTACCAATCTAAAATGCCGTGTAAAAAAAGCTTAATGAAATTATAAATCTAAACCAGATTTAACTGTAAGTATAGGAATTTCCTGAGCCAAGAAATAATACATTTTAAATGAAGAGAAATGTTAAAAGGAGCCAGGTAAGAGCGACGGTAGATCAGATAAAACTTACATTTACAACTACCCTCGAAAGATTAATGGTATTACAGTATTAGAATAGATTATTGTTAAGAAATAAATCCTAGGAAAGTGCTCAATGATTGAGTGAGATGAAACCTGTAATATCGGTTTGAAGTTTCTTTTTTTCTATTTTTACGTGGATAAATAAAATACTTATGAAATATATTTATTTTCGGTGGTTATTTTAACCTTTAGACGTAAATCGATTTTGAAGCAATCGTAAAGGTACGTTTAGACTAAGACACCGTTCACTCAGTGTTTATGTCACCGTATGACTATGAACACCGCGGTTAGTTCATAATCTGTCTCGTGAGTCTTGGCGGTACCATGTTCTATGTCTGTTGAGTTAGAAAACAAAGATAGAAGTCAAAAAAATGCATGTTCATTGTTCGAGATTAAGTATGTTAATCAATATAAACCACAAAAAAAAATCCGTTTGTTTATATTCGGCGACTAACGAATGCCAAGATGACACCTCAAGGCTTATGACATTCAACCAACAAGCGCGCAAAGCTTTTTTCGTTGCATGCAAGTTTGATGCCAGTGCACAATTATTTTGACGGTTTGACAGATTATAAAATATCCAAAAATTAATACTTTATAATGACTGAACAATTTATTGACAGTTTACAATCTCGCGCGATTGATTATGAACTAACGGTTTTCATAATCATACGGTCGCATACATACACCAAGTGCCTCAGTCGTAGGGTAATTGTGACGCCTGAAAGACCCACACACACAAATACTCGGTGTACACATTAAGACACACACACACACGTACCCGCCATACCTCCTACGCTGTGCGCATACACGGGGTGTACGGTGTCTAGAGTCTTAGTCTAAAGGTTCCCTAAGTCAGAAGTTTATTTGCGAGAGATCTTGTCAAATATTATTTTTGTACTGTTATAAATAAATACAATACAAAAAAACATTATTTATTTAATCTACTTTCTAGTTGTAATCATAAACGATATTATTTTCGGTTTTTGCTATTTGGTTTGCTAAATATGCTGTTTGTTGTAGTGTTGATAAATCGAGCCGTGGGGAGTTAGGCATGAACCGACAATAAGGAAAGTGTTACA
The DNA here is from genome assembly GCA_947361185.1 of Charanyca ferruginea. Taxonomy (NCBI): domain Eukaryota; kingdom Metazoa; phylum Arthropoda; class Insecta; order Lepidoptera; family Noctuidae; genus Charanyca; species Charanyca ferruginea. The sequence continues at coordinate 6,998,303 of OX376062.1, forward strand.
CCTAAGACTTTAAACAAGATTTTTCTTTCCTCGTGTTATTTTTGTATGCAGTGTATGTCTTGGTTTCTATCATATTTTGCTACATGTTATCACAATTGGGGCTAGGTAGTTCTGACAAAACTATCAACTAATTGTGATGATTTTGGATATCTATACTAATATTATAAAGCTAAAGAGTTTGTTAGTCTGTTTGTTTGGTTGAACGCGCTTATCTCAGGATCTACTGGTTCGAATTGAAAAAATCTTTTTGTGTTGGATAGTCCATTTACCGAGGAAGGCTATAGGCCCATGCGAAGCTGGGTCGGGTCGCTAGTTAAGAATATGTGATATTTTTATATCGGACGAGCAACATCTTTATAGGGAAGTAAACAAAAGGATAACTTATTCCTATGTTAGGAAACATAAATCTATTTAGAGACTAGGCTGTTGTTGAAAATGTATTTTCGAATCACATCACCTAACAAAGGAGAATCGTATCGTAATCTCCCCGCTCTGATCTTTAGGATGGACTTGGAGCTATTCCACACTCTGCAGAGAAAAGAGGCAGATTTCTGTCGTTATTTTGACTGCCTTGCTACAGCGTGCAAACTTGTGAGCCAAGTCAAAAGTCAAACTCAAAGTCAAATCATTCAATGAGACCATTAAAAGGTACTTTTAAACGTCATATTTTAAAATCAAGTTGCCCATTCCAAATAGTAGTTTCGTATGGAGAAGAATGGGCACGAAACTCCATTCAACCTTTTAAAAAAAGGATGTTTACAATATTTGCATTAACAAGAATGATTATGTTACGTGAATACGATGTACCTTGTTTAAAAATCACTATATTATGGTATGTACAAAACTACTAACATGTTGTATTTAACGCTGACAAATTTTAAATGTATTTCAAGTATAGTTTTGGAAGTAGGTACTTTAGCTTAATTTTGCTGAATAGTAATGTAGGTAGGTACCTAACACTTTTGGCATACTGAATTTGTTTGACGTGTTTAATTGATTTGTTGAGAGATTATGGGTTGCATTGTTTTGGCAGAACTAAGGGTAATGTTGTTCCCAATTGACTGTTTTTATGAACAGTTGAAAGGAACAGTAGAAATCACAAGTTTGACAAATGAAAGAAAGATAATAGTGGATTTAGTTCAGAAATGCTTAGGTAGTTCATTTTAAATGAAAGAAAAACATCATTTCGAGAATACGTGCAGACACAAAAGAGGTATATTAACCACAGGTCCACAGAGTACCAATTACAATCTTTTTCCTCATCCCCCTTTGTTTTGGAACATCATCGAGATAAAAGATTCATATCTTTTGCGGACACCAAAGAAATACGAGATAACGCTTAAAATCCAAAGCATCTGGTTGACAAGAGCTTTCGCAAGGAAATCCTTCTGCGAGACGGTAACGCAATCCCTTGGGAGGAATATCTGGAGTTCGTTATGAAGGTAGAAGCGCTTGAATACGAGATTATTATGGAGTAACGTCTTTTTTTCAGACAAAAAATATTGGTGTTCCGTTGGGTAATCATTTTTTTTGGCACAAACAGAAAATGAAAGTGATTGATATTTGTAATTTTTTTGTTGTGATTTTTATTATTGTATTTTTTGGTACTCAAATAATTTTGTAACGGCCATGATAGTAAGCAATACTGGGACAGAAAAATTAAATTGGTAAAGTGTACCTACTGTGAGGACTGGAAGAGATATTATTATCTTTTAATAATGGGTACACAATTACACTTTAGATAACTTCTGAGTATATTGGATAATTATCAGCAATTTTATATATTAAATCTCGACCGGAACGCTCACACGTCAGATGTCAAGTTCTTCGAATTCTACAAGAGTGTTCATTTCATAACCATAACCAATTCAAAAGAAAAGCTTTTTATAAAAAAGGCAACCGCCTTCAAAAAGTGAAAAATAACTTTAGCACAGAACACACATTGACTTTAGTTTCGGAAGTAGGTGGCAATACAAAACAACAAACAGAACAAAGCCACTGAATTTCGAAACTAAAGTCAATGTGTGTTCTGTGCTAAAGTTATTTTTCACTTTTTGTAGGCGGTTGTCTTTTTTGTAAAAAGCTTTTTATTTTCCGCTTTTTAGTACCTCCTTCTCATCCAAATCTATTAAGAAGAGATTGAAAGTTAACTACTACAAAGATTGGGACCACCCCTGAAGCATACCCTATCCATGAAAAAAGAATTTTCAAATTCAGTTTACGTTTGCCGGAGAAATCGCGTAACAAATCGCTCAGATACTTAATGCAAATTTAAGACTTAAACGGTTTTCTCATGGATGCCACTGTCAGAACTGGACCAAATTAAGCACTAGCTTTCGAACAAAAAAAGAATCATCAAAATCGGTTCACCCACTCCCAAGAAATCAGGTAACAAACATCAAAAAAAAAAAAATACAGACGAATTGATAACCTCCTCCTTTTTTGAAGTCGTTTGAAAAGGCTCTATTACTTGAAACCAGCCTGAGTTTCTACTGTACCTAGTGATGTGTCGTTACCAGATTCACATAAAAAAAAAAAAGTCTTTTAGGGCACCATAGGACAACATCTTTTTTTCATACAACTAGTACTATATAACAACATAAACCACTAATCATCTTTAATCCGATAATTCAATATTCCTCAATACATTAAATTTTATCTACCACTCCACCATCGACATGATTCCATCTAGAAATTCCTAATAACTCATAAATTCTTCATGATCTTCCTCTAGTTCCTTCAAATTTGTATTATTAATTTATTTTAAATAAATAATAAGAAACATCAACGTTTACACAAAAAAAAACAAGTATATTATAACTTGTGACTGGCAGGCGTTGAACAACGTATTAAGTATTACACAATACAAAAAATGTCGTTTTACTCGCGTCGATTTTTTCCAAAGCATACTTCAGTGGCAAATGGCCTCAGGCCGAGTGGGCCAAGGGTACTCCAGGGAACCACAGTTGAGAAGTTGACTGCGTAAGATCAAATGGTGGCAAAAATGTAACGCTTTACAACTCATCTGTGGCTTGAAATAAATCCCTTTTGTCTATACGCGATGAGATGAAGGTTTTTGTTAGTTTAAGTATGTAGTAGTTTAGTACAGTATAGTACCTATAATGGGCTGGTGTAACATGACTGTGTTTTTGTTAACGCTTGGTAACCCGTGGATCGATAAGCCGCTTTCATAATCATTATTATGTCAACCTACCACTGCTGGGGATAGGTCTCCCCCAAGCAGGGGTTCAACCGTAATCACCATGCTTGGCCGATGCATGTTGGCGATCGCAGAGATGCAATGGTACTTTAGAAGGACGCTGTTGCCCAACCTACCGCACGGCAAAAAAACGGTCGCTTTAGAGTGTCGTAATTTTTGTAATAAATGCAGCACTGTTTATTTCTTTTTGGGACAATCCCACCACTCTATTTCCATACCACTGAAACTCCTGTAAGTCAGGATCAACAGTGGCGAGCACCAAACAAGCGTCGAGACAATGAAGCTCGACGAGTCCTGGAGAAACGATTCAACTGTGTTGGATCCAACAACGAAAGAAACAAAAACATATTTTCCTACCTTCCTATTTACGTTTCTATTTTTCACTCTTTAGGTTTCAAAATAAAGAAAACAATGCTTGGGTTTAGTTAATATAGCTTTGACACGAGTACTTATATTCTAGACCAGTGTAGGTACGATTCGATAATCCTAGTATCCATACTTTATTAATAAAATTATAAATCTGAAAGTAACTCTGTCTGTTACACTTTCACTATGAAACGGCTAAATCGATTTTGATGAAATTTGGTATGAAAATAGCTTAAACCTTGGGGACGGACATTTTATTCCGCGACTTTGTCTGTATCTACGATAATCGACATTCACGCGGACGAAATCGCGGGCAAAAGCTATGTAGTACCTAATAATATTCTTATAACCGAATTTGGTTCACGGCTTGCCTATTTCAATGGTCATAGATACTAGCCAAGTACGCAGTAGATATTACAGTGCACAAGTGTGTGAGCGAACATAGGTGCACTCCCTCTTCTGACTTCTCTAACTCTCATAGTTCGAGGACGGTAATGCGACACGACTAGGTAGGTATCGTAGGACCCAGGCTTTATATACTTTTTGAGCACGGGGGTGTTTATTATTAACCACGACTTTAATCCTTCATTGGCCTGTTACAAGAAATACGTGACTTCTTCTTCTTCTTCTTCTTTGTATCGCTGGCACGACAGTCTTTTATATTTGTTGACTCAAACCTTAGTCACTTAGACGGCGTCGTGCCGGTGGCAGCGTAGGTATATTTCACCCCGATCGTACGTTTTGGAGCACAGGGGACCTGACAGGAGATGGGGCCTATTGTCTCGCGATCCTGAGTCCTGGGACCAATTCACAAATCAGGCAAATAGACAAAAAAATATTAGGTATTATAACATACAAAAAATTGTAGGTACATATCCATACTAATCCATACTAATATTATAAATGAGAAAGTACCTCTGTCTGTTACGCTTCCACGATGAAACGGCTAAACCGATTTTGATGAAATTTGGTATGAAAATAGCTTGAACCCCGGGAAAGCACATAGGGTACTTTTTAATCCGGGACTTTGTCTGCATCCGCGATAATCGACATTCACACGGACCAAATTGCGGACAAAAGCTCCATTAAAAATAAAGAATATATTTTTTATGATTTAATTACAAATGTATCGTTTTCAGACTTTTCCCTGTATTTATAGTATGAGACAATATTACTTGCCAAATTGAATAGTTCTAGGTCAACGGAAAGTATCCTATAAATTATGATTCCCTTGAGAGTGTCAAAATGTACGTTTTGTTCTTTTTTTCACGTTAACTTGGAAGTTTGATTTTGTAACACCTTCAAGGAACCGTGGACCTAAATATATAGTTTAAATTTCAACTCGATACCATTTACGCGTTCCCAAGATAAAGGGTCTTGACAGACAGACAGACAGACAGACCGACAGACAGACAGACGAACAACAAAGTGATCCTATAAGGGTTCCGTTTTTTCCTTTTGAGGTACGGACCCTAAAAAGATAAATATTTTGATATTTCAATACACACTATTCAATAAAAGATTAATTTCTACTTCAAACATTCTTATTTATTTTGATTTTATCGACCTCAATACTTTCATTTGGTATCATATCAGTGGGTGACATCAAAGTATCGATGACCCTGTTAATGTCCTTGCGTCGAGCTCATAAACAAACAGAGCATTAAAAGCATTTACTAGCAATAAAAGTGTTCCATTAATTACTAGGTCCTGTTAACAGATTTTATGAGCACTAAAACTTAAAATTTACAAATTATGCATGAAATTAGTAGTCACGCTAGAAATTATTAAATAATTGTTGTTTTTTTCTTCTTACTATTATTTTGTGTGACTTCATTACCATAGTTGAGAACCCAGTGAGCAGGGTCTACCTGTTTTTGTTTTGATTATTCGTGCAGAATAAATACAAAAAATGTATACACGGGTGGTAACACAAAAAATCGCATTTTCCTTTACGAACTACACCTATACTTCATACACACTTTTTAAAGATTTTAATGAAAACACACAGCAGTTTTATATGATGTTAAATAAACGTAATATCTCTAGGGAGTAGCTATGTTCATACAGTGTACCACAAGACTTGAAACTGGACCCAGTTGTTAAAAATAATACAATGACAAAAGAATTTATCAAACATCTCTTCTGAGAACTGTATTCGAAAAGTAGTCAGTAAAAAGAACTGAAATCAAAATATACTAGTCATTTTGTTGTTATGAGTAGATTAGATTCTGCCCGTTACTTCTTTTGCGTAAGGGCCTGCGCTGACTGGCGGTACGGCACGGCAACGGACTTTTATAATTATTACGTAACATAATGTAAGTACCTTAAAATCATGACTGTATAGTTTAAATTTCAAACCCGTACACGATATCTTTTGATTTTGTAGGTACAACGATTATCTTTGAAATTTTAACTATAACATGATGAGTTTAAAGTGTATTATCACACCCGCGACACTCCATAGAAACGAAACGATATATTTAATAAGTAAACGAAACGATATAAATAATAAGATACAAAACGATATAATTGCCTATACTAATACTAAAATAATAGACTATACAGATACGTGTGTGAGTGTGCGTGCCAATGCGCCGCGCGAAGAAAAACGCAATTTCCAGAGCTAGTCGTTCGACGAGGGGAGAGGTGAGGAACGGTTTCAGAGGGAGGCGGAGCGTGTCGCTACTGTACGGTAGTACTAATACTTATACTGTGGTATTATAATAATAATAATAATAATAATATGTGGGGACATTTTCACACACGGCCATCTGACCCCAAACTAGGGAGACCCTGTACTATGGGTGTCAAACAGCTGATATACATACACAAATACATTTTTTTTTTTTTTTTTTGTAAATACATACATATATAGATAAACAACACCCAGACACAAGGCAAACACAAGTGCTCATCACACAAATGTTTACCCTGGGCGGGAATCGAACCCGCAACAACACCAAAAACAACATAACAACATAAAAAAAATTGCCGTGCCGTACCGCCAGTCGGCGCATGCCCTAATAAAGCCTATGTCCTAATACTATTCTATAATATATTCTATGTGTTCTGGGTGATGTGTAAACTAGATCAATATACAGTAAGTTAAATAACAAGCGTTCCCTTAAACTACAAAACTTAAACTACTAATCGACAGCATTAATAGACTAAAAAAATTATTAAATAAGGATTAAAAGAACCAAACAGCATGTACGCAGTGTTTCGTTTACGTATCCGATTTTGTATGATATTTAAAAAAATAAAACTTTATTTTGAATGGGAATATATTTTTTTGTAACTATAAACGAAGTAGTATTACCGGTTAAAGGAAACGTCTTTCGTCAATTAACATGGTACCTTATAAGTGTGTACAGTTCGATCTATCAGACTTAATGGCGGCTGTGAAGTGCGCTACTGACTGCACAGTCACCCCGCCCCTCACTCCCGTTTACACGTATTAATTGTTACTGCGCAGTCACTCGTGTCCAGAGCCGCCATAACTTTTGAATCGTACTATACCTCATCTAATCCATACTTCCATACTAATCCATACTTAATATTATAAACGCGAAAGTTACTCTGTCTGTTACGCTTTCACGATGAAACGGCTGAACCGATTTTGATGAAATTTGTTATGAAGATAGCTTGAGCCCTAGGGAAAGACATAGACTACTTTTTAATCCGCGACTTTGTCTGTGTCTGCGATAACTGACATACACGCGGACGAAGCGGCGGGCAAAAGCTAGTTACATATATAAGCGTGAAAAATTAACGAACTTTGCGTTTATACTAGTATTTATGAGTAGGTAGATTATAATTGTATCTCCCTCAATTATCCTGTTATTGTGTCTCCTCTAGTCTTGTTTTAATTGTTCACGACCATCCTGTGAATCGAACCCAAGACTTCATGCTCCGCAGGAACGCTTGTGGACACGATACAACGAGGTAGCCTACCTACTCTGAATGAAAACATTTATATTTCACCCGAAACTGTTACAGTAAAAAATCAGGTCAATTGATTTCATTTACACAACGTTCGGTTTCATCTCTTTCTCCCAAGCTATATACTCGAGTAAAGCCGTGTGTAGAGCCTACTTAGCCAATATAAGGACGTTTCAATTTCCTCACATTTCGGGTTCGTTCCGTAATCACTGTCTAATACATTCCGAGCACGGCTTATCGAAAATTGATATCTACGTATTAGACTTATTTCTTTCGAGAGTTTATATACAATTCATGGAATTAGTTGCAAATGAGGAGTAAGTAGGAAAAAAAATTGGTATCCTCGTCTTTTCTGAGGAAAAGTCTGGGTCATAATTATTATTATTGGAACGCAATTCAATTATTCGTATGAATTATATCAGTAAATTGGTTGGGTATGTACCTATTTATGGCGTATCAGACATACCTATGTAATAGATTTATTAATAAAATAATATAATGGGTAGGTACAGACGCCAGCAGGTCAACATACCCGAAACTGTCTCATTTTCCCAAACCATCTTGAACCTTATTCTTTAACCATAAAGTTTTTTTTTCTCTTTATTTAAATTAGGGACTTTTGTATGACAATACATGGCAGTCCCATCGTACCTTTTCACAAGACTACAACAGGGAAAAACAAACTAAGTATCTAACTAAAATAATAAACTAAGTAGATATAAAACGTAAACTAACAAATCTAAACAATCTTTTAGCGGCATCTGACATTGGATTTGACAAAATTTCGTGAAACAATCCTAAATTATTTTTAGTTAACTGTAGATCATCTATTAACATTTCTCTATCAGCTTGAAACTGCACACATTCCGTCAACAAATGTACGACATCTTCCACAGTTCCACATACCTCGCAGTTTGGAGAGTTGCACTTTTTCATAAAGAAATCGAAATTGTTGAGTGGCATGTGTCCAGATCTCAACCTGAGAGCCATTACCACTAATTGTCTACTCAGCTTGCCATTAGTAAACCAGGGTATACGAGGAGGTTTAGCAACTATGGTCTTGTGCCATATACCTTTAGTCCTGGACCTCACGTTAAAATATTCCATCCAAAGTTGATAACATTTAACCTTATACTTGGGTAATATCTCAGAAAAATTCGGTTTAACATTAATGTGGATTCCCTCAAAAATAGCTTTCTTGGCCAGATTATCAACCTCTTCGTTACCCCTTAAACCTATATGTGAGGGAACCCATTGCAACCTCAGATCTATGCTGCTATTATATAAAGTATCAATCTTAGAAATAATATTATAAGCTATCGAGGTACCTCTGTGACCAGAGGCACATTGAGCTATATGCTGAAGAGCACTTTTGCTATCTAAACCATAAAGTTGAAAATCGATTAAAGAAATGTGACAGATTGTAGTAGCCTGATGTGCTGGCGTCTGTACCTACATACTTTATGAAGCACTTAATGTCATCCGCGTAAAATAAGCAGATCATGTTGACATTACTATGTTTACTGTTACCACTGTTGCTAACTTCTAAAATGACATACTTTTGTTTGAGTCTATACAAACTTATACAATTTTATTACATTTTTAAATAACCTGTGCACCAGCAGCGGCAGGGGGAGCGCGGGCGGAGGGGCCACACAGCTGATCGGGTCAGCGGCCGCGCCACCATTACTCGCCTAAAAATTCGGTCATCGGCGGACGTACCGTGCGATCCTTTTAAAAATTATTATATTGTAACCGAAATTCACGTTAATTAAATTATTTGTTATAAATAATCATTATTCATTAATATCTTCAACACCTACGATAAGTTAACTTTATTCAAATCAAATCATTTATTTATTTGCCAATATGGGTAGGGGGTACAGATGTTGTTGTTACATGGTTTGGTAATGTTTTCCATGCTCTGCAGTCACATGGACATTATGGGCACAAAAATTACACATAAATCACAATCATAATTATCATGCTGAAATAATAATATTTTTAAATTGGAAAATCATTTTAAGCATTTTATTATACATTATCATCTGCCTAGCCTTTTCTCAACTAGGTATATTGGGGTCGGCTTTCAGTCTAACCGGATGCAGCTGAATACCAATGTTTTACATGGGGCGACTGCCTATCGGACCTCCACAACTCAGTTACTGGGTAACACGATACCCCTTGGTAAAATTGGTTGTTAGTCTTTCTGGGTTCTGATTACATATAACGACTGCCAAAAATCTACCAATAACAGCCGGGACCAACGGCTTTACGTGCTTTCCGAGGCACGAACTGAACTCAGTATGAAAGGGGTGGTCACCCATCCACAGACCGACCGCGGCTAGCGTAGCTTAACCTTTGACCGATCAATCTGTACGGCTTTAACTTAGCCCCGAATTAACTTTATTATGTTATTTAAAATGATATTATGTTTTAATAACATTTTAAATTATTTAGAAATCCATTTTAACGACATATTTATTTAGCGTAGTCCAGACAGCATAATTTACTAATTTCCCTAATTTAAAAAAAAAACTAATTTTAATGCGCGAAGGGTAATTTCAAAAATTACCCTTCGCGCAAGAAAATTCCTATGAAAAGGGGGCAACCAGTTGATAAAGCTATATCTAATATTATAAAGCTGAAGAGTTTGTTTGTTTGGTGGAACGCGCTTATCTCAGGATCTACTGGTTCGAATTGAAAAATTATTTTTGTGTTGGATAGTCCATTTATCGAGGAAGGCTATAGGGTAGGTGCGAAGCCGGGTCGGGTCGCTAGTACTTAATAAGGGTGAAAATAGTGCTTGTATGTATTGTACTGTCTCGAGAGCCAATAAAACACTGCTTTTAGACACTCGGATAGATATACAGTATGCGGAGTCCAGAAGACGTTTGCACTCGCCTACCGCCAGTAAGCGACTGCCTCGACATTGCGTCTGCGCATACACTACATCTCTCCTTTATTTTTATTGAATTTAAATGTTTTAAAATACAATTAAGGTAATTAATGTCCTAACTTAAACTTCTATAACATGGGGGTTAACTAATCAAATCTCTTAAATATTATTATTACAAATCTCCCGCAAACTTTAACAGAACAGCCTTGATTTTACTTAATTTTAAATCTGTGTAACATTCATAAAGACGTTGTTGACAACTTACAGTCGACAACAATATAACTATCAATCAACAAGACAACAACAAAACAATGACATTATTTTCATTACTACTAGATACTATTTTAATTAACCTCGCGACCACTCACGTCCGTTACCTACTGTAAGTATGGATTTAAATTGGAGGTAATCATCTTTGATTAAATTTTTCACCAATACTTTTTCCTCTTTTCTCTTGTTGGTATCTGTCGCTTTCCGTACACTCCTTCCCTTTGTTCTACATTTGCAGATCACTGCCTCGCACTTCGTCTATTGTTTTGTACTCCAGGTCTGTTGCTGCCGGGATCTTGTCTGTAATCTATGTTTTAAACAATAATTCGGGAACGGGAACCAATGCTGATCCAGCCTCGATTTGAAGAGAGCAATTGTACTACAACTGTAAAGTAGGTTTTAATGACACAATTAAACAGCAATATGAATCAATGTGGTTTAAAGATCACTAACACAGAGCAAGCGACACATTGAAAACTATTGTAGCTAACCCGTGATATAATAGACGTCATGGTGGCTGTAATACTTTAAATGCCATATGTAAAAATTCGTTAAACCGAGGCTAAATATATAATAATTAGACTTTTATCCATACTCAAAAAATTTTGTGAGGCATTGTATCTCATTTTATCAGCTTTGACTGTAGGTAAGTCAATTTAAAGGTCGATATGATCCTTTGTTATTCGAAATAAACCATGAATTATTATTGTTATTATGCAGTACCGACTCATATATAAAAGATGCATATTATGTAGGTATATATTCACAAGAACACCTCACATAATCTCCCATGCCTTATTTATGAATTTCTATCATTAAATGAATGCAAACATTAAAGACCTTTTATTTTAGTGAGTTTCGAAAGTGGTTCCATACTAAACAAAAACAATATTGTCTTAGAAACAGTACTCACTGTACTCTTTGTTGAAGATATGAGCTGGAAGAGAATAACTACACCCTTGACGTCAAAATATTTCGCATGTATTAATTTATTAATTTTCTTATTCTCAATTATAAAATGAATGCTTAAGTTTGGCCCAGGAATGCGTCAATTTACAAAACCTTTTTCAGATAGGATGAACATAAGTTTATCTCGATGGCTACTTCATTTTATTAAGTTTCTTAAATTGGTCTTTATTTTAAAACCGTCAACATTATAACTTCCATTTTTCCACGTACGAAAGACTGAAAATATAATTACTTTTACATATTAAGAAAACCTTACCTGCTTTTTACCCGTTCATTTACCTGTTTCTGAGGGACCCTAAACATTGTTATGGTTGCAAGATCGTTTGAGTAACAGAATCGTAACTCTAATTTGTTGAATCTAAATCTCTAATAAAATCATTTTTAGTTGATACACAAAACAGTATATATTATACTACAAATTTATCAACAAAATTGCAAGCTTAAGTGTAGTTGAGTTATTAATGATAATATACACTCTACTACTACACTTTTACAGGTAGATAATGAAATGGAGTAACTAGATTACTGTGGAATTTTATTATTTTACATTGCAGCACGATTCATCATGTCCAGCCTTACCCAACTGGTTGGTTAAAGTAGCCAATCAATCTCTACATTACCTATATAATTTCATTCTCCTTTATTCTTTTCTTTTTTAACGTTGCTCTCCACACTAGGATTTTTACAAACATTTAAAGTCACATACACGAACAGCAAGACTCGAAACAACTAGATATTTGTAAACCATACAAATATTTGTTCCGTGCGGGAATCGAACCCGCGACACGTAGCGCAGCAGTCAATCACACAACCACTGCGCCAACCTTGTCGTCAGTATGTATATTAGGTACATGGACTTAAAATGGGTTTTAAATTCTACTGCTTGTCATATGATTTTACCATTTTAATCTCCCACAGCTAGGTAACTATTGAAGAGTAATTATCGTCAGCATTTCGATGATATCCTCTACCTTATACTTATTCACACTATTGCGTGATACAAAGAGCAACTACCATCAACTTTTCTGACTAACTAACAGACTCCTTAACAATGAATTTGATCATTTCTGTACAACTCTATTCAGTAGAAGTCGACACGTCGCAACATCATAACCCGCATGCAGGGTTATTTGTAAAATACTAATAACCTCACAGGATTATATTACTAACATTATTACAACAAGTTTAGTTCTATGACTTAATAACTCATCATTTTTTCTATAATAGTAGGTATAAATTGTAGGCAAATGTCTGAATGTGAACAACAACAATTTGGTCATCATCATTTGATCATGATTATATCCATTCTTTTCCCAACTAGTAGTCAGCAATTAACAGTCTGACCCCCAAAACCCAGCTACCGGGCAACACGACACCCCCCGGCAAGACTAGTTGTCAGACCTTCTAGTTTATGACTATGTTAACGACTGTCAAACATCCACGAATGACAACCGGAAATGACAGTCGGAAACAACAGCTTCACCTACGTGCCTTCCGACGCACGGAAGGGTCCCGGTACGAAAGGATGGACCCATTCACGGAGCGACCGCGGCGAGCACAGCTCACCCACGACCGATGAATTCGTTGGCAGATTACTTTATGAAGGATTTATATAAATAGGTGACTAATCACAAAATATTAGATATCAATACAAGTCGTACTAGTTTGATTTACTATAGTCAGTAACCAAGCGACCTTAGCTATTGCATGAGTCATATTAGGACAACCTGCTACAGGAAGTTTTGACTCGTATGGCATTGTAACAGTTACACGACTGCATAGCCGTAGGATATATAATTGGCGTGCTCATTAAAAGCGTTTGGCGTGCTCAATACAAGCGTTTGGCGTGCTCATTACAAGCTTCTGGCGTGCTCATTATAAGCATTGGGCGTGCTCATTACAAGCGTTGGGCGTGCTCATTACAAGCGTTGGGCGTGCTCATTACAAGCGTTGGGCGTGCTCATTACAAGCGTTGGGCGTGCTCATTACAAGCGTTGGGCGTGCTCATTACAAGCGTTGGGCGTGCTCATTACAAGCGTTGGGCGTGCTCATTACAAGCGTTGGGCGTGCTCATTACAAGCGTTGGGCGTGCTCATTACAAGCGTTAGGCGTGCTCATTACAAGCGTTGGGCGTGCTCATTACGAGCGTTGGGCGTGCTTATTACAAGCGTTGGGCGTGCTCATTACGAGCGTTTTATAATTGGCGTGCTCATTTCAAGCGTTCGGCGTGCTCCTTGACGTATGTATGGCTATTAACAATATGATGCATCGTGCTCATTTCAAGCGTTCGGCGTGCTCCTTGACGTATGTATGGCTATTAACAATATGATGCATTTATTATAATATTGGCATTGACGAGTAAAATATTCGTCAAAACTGGTGGTTCGCCATTTGGTGTATCGTCATCTCCACATTTTAAAATATTTAGTAACTGATATACCTACAAGCGTGAATATTAGTTAAGGGTTACTTCCATTCTTCTTTTAGTCTAATTTTATTGAAATAATTATTTTAAGTTTTCTTTGATTTCAACAATAACATAATGCCTCACTGTTCGGATTGCATGTACCTACTTATGAATGGCCATTCTATCATATTGCTTTAGAGAACTGAAGATTAGCTTAGCTTAAAGTTTGTTTTTATAGTAGGCTTATTAAGCAATTAATAAATATATCCAAGGACTTCTACGCTTTTTGTGCATACGTAAAGAGTGTGCACTTGCGTTAGGGTCTTTCATCAAAATGATGTTATAGTGGCGTGCAGGTTATATTAGCATGACCGTAATACTTTTATGTCAAAATGCAAACAAAGAAGTAAAACATAGTTTACATACAATCTTTCTGGTACACTGGAAAATAGTATGGTAATGATGAATACTAACCAGCGAGTGCCGACAGATGTCTGATTGCCTTCGCAATCAAAATGGTCAAGTTGGGATGTGTGGATGATGCATGAGTCATTTTTTGGGCAGCCAGCAATAAAATATGTTCATTGACTCTTATTTTTGCGTCACTTTTACTGAAAATCCGTACCAGTATTAGAACTGCATAGCCCTATTGTATTTTGTAAGTACTTATTGCGTGGACCTGTACATATTTTTGTGATATGTTATTTAAACATACAGTCCCTTAAAAATTGTTACGTAATTAATCTGCATGGTCCTTTGTTGTTTACTCATTGCGTGGCCTTTAAGTGAAACTTTATTATAACTATGACTCTCACAATATATTGTGCAAGCATACGAATAGATAAGTGCCTAATTTAAATGTTATGATGTAATTGTTGTTCATAATAAAATAGTAAAAGTTAATATAAACACAATACACATACTTTGTATCGCGTCCAAACACAATTGTATTATTATTCAAGCTGTCATTATTTAAAGCTCTGTTTAATAGTAGATACAACATGTAAAACAAATTTTAAAATGTAAGTAGGTATAATATCTTTAACCGAACTGCAATATAGGCTAGTCGACATTTTGTAAATGTATAGATATTCCTCATTATGTCGATCATACATCACATTATATTGGTTAAACTTTTTAACTAATAATATTGTGGGTAGGTACCGTTAGGTTGCTTGCAAACGTGTACAATATACATAATTTTTTGTAGTATTGTTTAAACCATAGTTTTGCATGGCCTTATTTTCTTTCCATCTGAAATGATGCATGGCACTTAGCAATGAACGATAATGGCATGAATTTGCATATCAGTAAGAATTGTATAGGTACGTGTTGACTTGGTTCATAAGTGGTTTTGATTTAGGTTACATAACTCATCGTGTGATGAGTATTCATTTGCTTAAACCAAAATTTATAATTTCTATTATAATACCAACCATTTGTTATAAGCTATTTGGAACGAAGCTACACGCAAACAACTAATAAGCAATAACCAATAATTACTTATTCTTTCCTTTTTTTTTATCTTTAGTGTTAGCGTGTACTTACGTGTACCTCAGTTTTATCCTCGTCGCCACTTGTAATGTCTCGAGAGCCAATAAAACACTGCTTTTAGACACTCGGATAGATATACAGTATGCGGAGTCCAGAAGACGTTTGCACTCGCCTACCGCCAGTAAGCGACTGCCTCGACATTGCGTCTGCGCATACACTACATGTATGTTTATTGTTTGAACGCGCTAAGCTCTGGAACTAGTAGTCCGATTCTAAGCCCTGAAGGCAGTACCCTGAGCAAATAACCTTGAGCGTTCGTTCCCTCTGCGCCGCGCAATAGATACAGTAGCAAAATAAGTTCAGATTTTAGAATTAAATCTTTATAAAATCACATATTAGGATTTTGAAAAACAAAATTTTACCAAAATGTTCATTAATAAATTGCCTATCCATTAGTGTTAGTAAAAAATCGAATTAATGGTTACTTGCCGAGGAGATGCATGTTTACAATAATTATTTCTCATTTCTGTGGTTTTGTTGTCAGGAGATTAGTTAAATACTATACTTCGTAAACAAAAATGAGATCTACCATTTTGGAGTCAAGATTATGTAGAAATTTAATCTATTTTTAATTTGTTGATATTTCTTTTGGATATAGAATATTTCGGTCCGAAAAACTGAACAAAAAACGGCTAGCGCTGCGTTTTGCACAGGGACGCGCCTGAACGCTGTAGGTTATATTTTATTACAAAAAAAATGTCGCCCGAAAAAAATTTCACTACGAAGTCGCAAGCTAGTGTAGTAAGATTCTAAGAATCGACCACTTTGCTTTTTGTAAAGATAAAACGGTAAGTACCTACATCGTCATAATTATTTTATCACAGAATAATACTACTATTTTCTTAAAGATTCTAAGACAAACCCTTATTAAAAGTTTACTAAAAAGAATGGCTCAAACTTTCTAATAACCCCTATAATGTAAATACTCATTAACAAGCAAACGAAGTTTACTCTCTAGGGTCTAATTAAGACCATGCATCGCCATTGTGTAACCATTAACCCATTTATAGTGGCCACGACAGATGTCTACTGAAGCTCATTATTTTTCTACGTACTACATTATTCATAGCCTCTGAAAGAGATAATACTGGCAACACAATGTTGTGTGGCTCGGCATTATGTGGCCTTAGAGACGAAAATGGCATTTTCTTATCTAACTACATAGTTAGAAACTTCTTGTTGCTATTTTCTTGTAATTATTTTTGGGTTGGTGGCTGGCCTTCGTTTTGCCATTTTAGAAAAATGAATGTGATAGTTTGACAAAAAACTATAACAGTTTCACTTCAACTATGTAAGTCCTTAATTTGGTACGCGGTTCAGACTTGTAGATACTCAATTAGGCAGCGACGGGTCAACAAGAGAAAAAAAATGAAATGTTAAGTACCTATGTTATGCTTAGAATTGACTGTGAGATTGTGAGTTTAAGAAAGTCCTAGATCATTCAATTTTTATTTGCCTGACAGGGTCTACAATTGTTGTGTAAATTGAATGATCTACTGAATGAATGAATGATGGTCTTACCACCTAAGCATAGGCGGTAAGTAAATATTTTTGAAACAATTGTAGACCCTGTATCGTTTTTTATTCTGTATTGTGAAATGCAATAAATAATATTTGATTATTGAAGGCGGAGTCGCGGGTCGGAGGCATGTGCGCTCGAGGCGAGGCTGCTCAAATATAGGCTTACCAAATATAGGTTAATATCAAATCTCCATCCGTTTTTAATATCGTTAAATGAAGAAAGTCTTTTAAAATTAACATGTAATTGTTTCTCAGACGTCTGAGATACATTTCGGAACGTTTCGAAAAATGAGGGCAGCGTTTATTTGGAGTATAATCTAATAAAAGTCTAAAAATAAAACGGAAAATATTATTTTAGGATAATAATATTAGATGAGTCTTTTAACCCGTGCGACATTTGTTTAATTAAACAAGTTTGCTTTTATATTTCGAGCCAGGGGATTCGTTAAGGCACTCATTTTTGTACTTTTATGACTCGAAACACGACTTAGGTTCTACTTCTAAATTTAGATCGTGTTTTGGAATAAGACGGTGACGGTTCGGTGAAGATAGGCAGCAAGACCCTTGCCCCTGCTAATATAAAAAAGTGGTAGCCAAACTATTTTGATAACCGCTTTTTTTTCGATAAATCTGCATAGGTATACATACATTTTCTTTAAAAAAAAAAATGCCTTCTGTCTGGTGTGCAATTAATATTTGCACACCTGACCCGGCAAACGTTGTTTTGCCATTTAAATTAAAACAAAAAAATGGCCTATGACCTATTCTCAGAGCTACCAAGTATACACAAAATAAACCATAAAAATCGGTCAAGTAAAGATTAATAATTACGAGAATTTGCGTTCTGGTAGAGTATACCGGAATTCTAAATACATTGTTGTATTTGCAACTTGTTGTGTGTACTATTAATTAGTACTCACTCATCTAAATTATTGTTATTCTTATGAAAAAACAATTGTTTATTAGACCGTTCAGACAGAATATCTACATTCAATAGTAATGAAGAACAGCATTTATTCAAAACAACAAAAGGACGCACACTGTAAAAAAGCCATAAAACATAGAAATGAAAAACAATCAAACAAACATCTTGTGACGTCACTGCAAACCTTTTACAAACATTGTTTTCTTTAATATTGCAATATCTAGATGACTGTTCCCATTTGCACTCATTAATAATGGAATGAGAAACGGGAGCGGAATGCAGCTAAGAGGGAACACAATCCCTGTTGAGCCTTTTAACCTTTGGAGGAACCAACCGTTCATTGCTAATTCCGATCCGCTGTTAAGCTACCTACTGACTTCTGCTAGGAAAATTGTCAATGTAGACTTTAGAATTCAGTCAACGTTCGTGTGTATACCGTTGCTAGCCTATCAGTCTTTAATCAGATACATTTCGTAGAGAGTGCTTTGGAACATTTGAAACAACTTAATTCCCCTATCCCCATTCCATCATCGGACGAGCAGAGTCACTGCTATATGGCTGAAGTTCGACGGTCTCGAACCAAGCGCTTTGCTTCCATATTTATTGTGCGAACTGCCAGAATGTAATTCACTGCCTGCCTCTCTGTTCCCCGATAATATTATCTGGGTATCTTCAAGGCACGGATGAACCGGTTCATCCTAGTGAGTGAGAGTGATCCACCTTAGGCCGCATCATCACTTAAGATCAAATGAGCTGCAGTCAAGCACAAGCCTATTGCCTAGCCTTGCGAAGCAAAGCGCTCGGTTCGAGACCGTGAATCTTGAAACTTCTTTGGAACCGTATTTTATAGGTTTTCACGATAGTCTATATTACTCTTCCAATGTCCGGGCTGCCACTGCGTCTGACAACATATCTGACGGTATATAACGACGAATATTTGAGGTGCGCGAAACATTTCAGTGGCAGTAATGCATGGACCAAAAAGGTAGCTGTTGTTTTAGTAGGTAATTAAGTATGTTAGTGGTCAATATCAAATAAATATATTGACAAATAATCATAGCACCCATTCCCGTATTTATAAGAACGTAAATCTCAACCGCAATCTGCCAATAATACCTCTAAATTACAGTTTTTTTAATGCCGGTACCTATACATTTTCACCGCGTACATTAATCTAGCGTCAACTTTCCGACGATCCAATTTCAGTCTAACTCACAAAATTTACCCAGCGGAGTGAAAAACGAGTGTGAAAAACAGACTAGAAAAACCCGCTCCTCTTTAAATCACTACACAGGCACTTCCACACAAATAAATCTGTACAATTTTTAAAATATTGTACTGAAGTTGGTGAGCGTTGGTCCATTTAATTACACGGTAGATGCATTTTGGTTCGGAGCCAAAAATCGTTCCGCACATGCTTAGCTTTTGGCTAGAGTCGGCTTAATGTGAAGGCACGCGCTTAGCCTCTGTGCGACATAAGATCGGCTTAAATAAACATTGTGTGGTTTAGTTTGTGGAGGTAACTAAATTATGTTTTAAAAAGACTTCAAAAAAAGGATGTGGTTCAATTTTTGCAGTTTTTTTTTTTGGATGATGTTACACGATATATCCAGCAATTGTGGATCGATCGGAATCAATACAAAACGATAAACAGACTTCTCAAATTTGTTTCAAGTGCTAAAATTATTTATTACTCGTTAATTTTGAAGGCGATTGTCTATTTTTATTTATTTATTACTAGCTGACCCGACAGACGTTGTCCTGTCCTTATCTACCTACTTACCTGCCTATTTACCTACCCTACACCTACCGTACACCTACCCTACACCTACCGTACACCTACCCTACACCTACCCTACACCTACCGTACACCTACCGTACACCTACCCTACACCTACTCTTCCCTACACCTACCCTACACCTACCCTACACCTACCCTACACCTACGATACAAAAGTTTTTTTTTTTTTTTTTTTCTCTTCGTAAGAACCATCTTCGTACTTCAAGGAATATTATAAAAAAAGAATTATCCAATTTGGTCAAGCGGTTCGCAAGTTATGCGCTTACCAACACATTTAGCGATTCATTTTTATATATAAGAAGATATTTATGTAACATAAAAAAAAGAAAGGTTGACTTATGCTTTAGGCATTCTCTACCAGTCAATATAGAAAACATGGCAGGTGCAAATTATTGTTGGACCGTAAAACAACGAAAATTGGTACGAACGTGTAGGAATCAAATACACACTCTTAGAGTCAGTGCAAGCAATACACAATTTTGACTTTACTTCTGTTGTATTTCAGTTAATTATCAATTACTCAATAGCACTTACACAAATATAATTTCTGCTCAGATTGCACTGACCTACATGATATTCTTTCATCAAACTTACATCTAAAATCCAGTTTAAACCAACACTAGTTTCAAAACTCAATTCATATAATATGGTACCAATTTTACAATAAAAATCTAAACTCGTACCACAACATCCTACTCCGTATAAATAGGCCGCGGTCCAACACTTTCAAGAAAAATACAGTCGAATGCATGAGAGGAAGTTGGTGCATTTTTATGAAAATAGCCACAGGGAAGGTATGAATAGACAATAAGGAAAACTGTACACTTATGACTTCATACCGAGATTTTTCTTTTGTCGTGTGATTTTTGTATGCTGTGTATGTCTTGGTTTGTATCTCTGTTGAATCCCCAATTCAACAGTTCTGACAAAACGTATGAGATATTCCTTTGTCTATTTTCAAAATGTCAGCCATGCTATTTTTTTTATGTTAATGAATGGCAAATAAGTGGTGACTACTTAACATCAGATGGGCCATAACATTGCACACACGTAATGTAAAGTTTTTTTTGTCGGATTGCATCTCTCAGGTCAACTTAGGGTCGGCTCAGTCGGGGGTTGCGGAAAGATCTCCAGTTCCTGCGACCCCCGACGTAGGTGTGAGATGGAACAGATCCCTACGCCCTCCTTAGGACGGAGGACATCCATGACGATTTTCCACTCCGGACCAAAAAAAAAAAAGTAGGTGGTCTGCTACCTAACTGGACTTTCCTGTAGTGACTTAAAAGTGAGTTTAATGCCTCCTGCCAGGTCAAAAAACGTATAAACTAAGCGCCTGTACGCTAAGGGCAGCCCCTGTGAGGACCGGGCCTCGGCTTAGGGCAACGCCGGGGGAAGGCAGCAAAGGGGCAGGATAGATCGGATTTCGATAAATGTTAAGTGGTTACTGCTGCCTATTTATAGACATCTGCAATACCAGAGGCATTACAGATGCGTTCTATCCCAGAAAAAAACATTTAAATGTCTCATGAGCACTCATTCCCTTCAAACAGGAACAAACTAATGCTGCTTTCCTGCAGAAATAGGTGTGGATGGTAATAGTTTCACAGACGAAAACCTTCACAAGTTCTACTACTACTAAAAATAATTATAATTTTATTATAAAGTTGTAAAGTTTATAATTATTATTATTTTAGCCTATGCGGTTTTTGTCCTGCCGCTTTACACCCAGAATGCCCTACGCTTCATTACTTTATGACAAACTCCAACGCGTATCTTAAAATTAATAAAATAGAATGTTAAAAGGTCGAGTGACTCTGGAATGTCAGTCTTTAACTACTAGAAGCTTTGGCCACAACCTCCTTCACATAAAATAAAACAAAATACTGTGACTATAAACTTTAAAGTCCTGCCACTTGGTTACCCAAGCCACTAATAAAATCATACTTTTTTTCTTTTATTCCCAGTGCAGAACGTCGCGTAAACGTTTCAGCGTTAAAACATTTTATCTTTTGAAGTCGGTTTAATAGCCGCCATCTTTAAAAAGATTTACCTCATTTGTGAACTCAGAGATAATAATAATGTAATCCGTCAACAGTTCTAGTTGTGGCTCAAAGTAATATATTATATTTCATAGTAAAAAAATGAATGATTTGTGTTCTTTACGAGGTCAGGGCGAGATTGGCACGTGCTTTGATACTGCATTTTTTTCAAGATATCGGTCATTGACCTTGTTTTAAATAAAAAATGAATGTAATATAATTAAGTCCAAAATGAGTAAATTTTTTAATAAGGAAAAACAAAGACATGAAGGTGCTTTGAATAAAGCGTCAGAAACACGCAAAAAAATAAATTATTAGATCGGTTTTTAAAACAAGAGCAGATTTCCTCCTATTAAAAGTCCCATAGAAATTTTACATTTCCTACTACCCCAATACTACCCCATTACGAGGGTAGTACGGAAAGTTTTCAAAGCTGAACCGTATCGAGGAAATGTTTAATGAACTTCTAACTTAATATAATTCCTTTAGTTGAAGTTTTCTGCTTGGCTTCACGTACTTACTGTGGAATTTTTGCTGTCCAGGAAATTGGGCCTGACGAGTTCTGGAAATGTTTTTGTTCAAGTTGTTATACTTCAAGACGTGCTTAGGTAGTTTATTTTTGGAGTGAATGAAGGAGGTTTTATGTATGTAGGTTTATTTATAAAGGCTTATGCATTACGAGTGCCCATTGAGCAACGCAGAACACCGCCCGCTCACCGCATGCGGCCCGTGTTTCGAGTTGCTCTATGCGATTGTCTTATGGCTTTCATATATAATATTCGTTTCTTGACAGCTGCCTTAAAACGTAATTATTCCCGATTACCCTAAAGTCAACTTTAAAATGCGTTATAAAATAAATATATAAACTGCCTTATCTTGTTGGATTATCTTATTTATGACCTCTTACAGAAATTATAATACAGTATGCGTATCAGAATTTACAAAAAACATGAACATTGTTCACTAGTTCCAGCTGTCGAAAAACGGTTAAACCAGTGGACAGAGTGTAATTGGAGATTTTTCTAACTCAGATGTTTGGAAGAACTTCTTACTTGACAAAATACACAGACCATAACACGATGTATCTTTTACTTTCTGTCCATTAGGTTTTTTGACAGGTGATGGTTTTGACAACTAGTGATTGCAGCTACGGAACGTTTTGATTATTTTCACTATAATTTGTATATAGTATCGATTATCGATTATTTGTAGCAAGCAAGAAACAATCGTTATAAATTTGGGCGAAGACTCTTCATCAGACGTAAGTGCCATGTCGGAAGACGACGAATAATTTATTGATTTATTTAAATTAACAATGTAAAATCAACTTTAAAATATTAATTTGCTTGTTTAATTTTCGATGTTTTAAACCCGCAACATAAATCCATTGGATTATTTTCAAAATATGTAGGTTTTTAGGTTTACATAAATATAAAATTATTATTTTCGATTTATTCATTTGAAGCGAATACATTCGATCCCATCACTAAGTACGATAGACTGTAACCATATTTCATGCGCATATAACAATCTTTATGTTTTTTGTAAAAACTGATACGTATAATGTATTATAATGTCTGTAAGGAGTCATAAATACGATAATCCATTAATGCAAGGCAGTTTATATATTTATTTTATATCGTATTGTAAAGTTAACTTTTAGGTGTTCGGGAATAGTTACGTTCTAAGGCAACTGTCAAAAATCCAATAACCCAATGGACAGAATGGAATTATCCTTAATAGTCTTAATGTTAGCAATATAAAGTAGGTACCTAGTTATAAAGTAGGAGGTATATTTATAAAAATAATTTTAGTTGAATTGACATTTTCTGAACTTGAAAACTGTGTAGGATAAAACTACGGTCAAAATTAAACCGCAGCCTTGTACCGTCAAAGAAATAATACTTATTTAATACACGCACAGGAAAATAATAAACAAAAAAAGCTATTTTACAAATACTTTTTATTTATCACTTATTTGGTGCCTTCTTATCATCCAAATTCACACATATCACACAGTTAAAACAGAAGTACTTGAGATTTTGTTGATTTATCAAAAAGTGCAGAATCTTTTTCGATAAAATTTATATGGGACCACCCCTGAGGCATACTTACCCTATCCATATAAAAAGGTTTTTTCAAATCGATTCACATTTGCCGGAGAAACCGCGTAACAAATATACAAAAAAAAATCAACATTCTCTACAGTCGAATTGAGCCTTCTTTTTTTTAACTCAGTTGAAAAGAAAGAAGAAGATAATAATTACAAATTAGTAATTTATGTAGAATTTGTACCTCATAGTATTTAAGCGTCTAGACCTCGATACATGCATAAGTTTCAAATTATTGTACCTACAAATTCCCCTTTGAATTATGCAAAACCAAAATATTATTTAAATTAGCCCATTCTAACCGTTGGGAACTTGGGATGTGCGTGAAAATTTCGAACCCCAGCGACCTCAGTTGCTAACAGTAATGAGAAAATAATTACTCGCAAATTAAAATTGAATTTCTAGTTATAATTTACGTTTACTGCGTCTCATTCGGGTGAGGTGACGACGGGAATTCAACCACAGAACGTAATTTGTTGAACGATGTGGTTTTTAAAAGAAAATAAATAAATGTAAAGCGTATTTCTATACTCTTTAAGTACTGTTTTGAGTAATACACGGTCAAATAAAATTAGCTCGTCGTTATTTCAAAGGTGTTGGGAAATGATGATGATAAAATAAAATATTTTTATTGTCCGTATAGCAAAAAGAAAAAGGATTCCATATAGAATCACTTCGTCGTGCGTCTGTCTGTCTGTCCGTAAGTCCGTCTATCCACTGGTCTGTCTGTACGTCTGTCTTTCTATCCGGCTGTTCGTATGTATATTTGTGTATCAAATCAAGTCACTGTTTCACTGGGACGTGTGGAGGTATTAAGTTGAAATTGGCGACACGGTTGGCGCAGTGGCTGAGCGATCGACTGCTGCGCAGCGTGTTGCACGTTTTGCAACATGTTGCTCATCACACAAACATTTGTGTGATGAGCACTTGTGTTTACCTTGTGTCTGGGTGTTGTTTATCTATATATGTATGTATTTACAAAAAAAAAAGTATTTGTGTATGTATATCAGCTGTCTGACACCCATAGGGTGACCACAGGGTCGCCCTAGTATGGGGTCAGATGGCCGTGTGTGAAAATGTACCCACATATTATTAAAAAAAAAAAAAATTGCATCAAATGTCTACTGTTCTTTGTTCCTTTTTTGCTATCATCTATATGAAACTACCTTTTGCCCGCGACTTCGTCCACGTGAATGTCGGTTATCGCGAATGCAAATAAAAAGTAACCTGTGTTTTTTCCTAGGGTATAAGCTATATTGACACCTAATTTAATAAAAATCGGTCAAGCCGCTTCGTCGTGAAAACGTAACAGACATAGTTACTTTCGCATTTATAATATTAAGTATGAATATGAATTTTGTATGGAAAATTGACTGTGACGTATATTAAAGAATTGAATAAGCAGAAGTTTACAGACTTAATAAGCACATAATAATTAATCTATAATTAATCCCACACTAGGATACCCTGTGTCGTGATATCAATGTATGGAACAGTAATTTGAGAACAGCAAAGTAAATGTATTAGAAATGATGATCTAGAAACCTTTTCTACTTTTCTATCCTGATGTACCAAACATTGTTTACCATGAAAAAACATTTCAAAAGACATAATTTTTAAAATATTATCACCGCATCCCGATCTCGGCACTTCCTAACTTGTCTATTCCAAGGCTCGTACCATTGCTCGTTATATTCACTAAAGGGATGTCACTTCTATCCCGCTCAGCAGTTTCGTATTCGATAATAATGCAAGAATCTTCTTTCTTACTTATTAATTATACTGGCGTTATTACCCGCGACATCGCCACGTGAATAAAAAAATCATTAGCAGATTAGGTAGCTTCGTAGTAATGCAAGAATTTTGAGAATCTGACAAGTGATTCGGGAGATTAGTGCGTTCAAAAAAATACAAAATACATAAACAAGCTCTTCAGCAATCATCATCATTTGCCTAGCCTTTTCATGTGTTTTACATGGAGCGACTGCCGAACCTCTACAACCCAGTTACTGGATAACACCTGACACGATCCCCTCCCTGCGTAAGACTGGTTGTCAGACTTTCTGGCTTCTGACTACCCATAACGGCTGTCAAAGATCTACGAATGACAACCGGGACCAACTAACAGCTTTACCTGCTTTACGAGGTACGAAGGGGTCTCGATTTAAAATGGATGGTGACCCATTCACAGACTTACCGCAGCAAGCGTAGCTTAACCTCGACCAATGGACGTATGGCTTCTACTAAGCCACGAGTCAAATTCTTCAGCTTTATTAAGTATTAGTAGTATTTACATTTTTAACCGATTTCAAAAAGAAGGAGGTTCTCAATTTGTCTGTATGTTGTTTTTTTTTTTTTGTATATTTGTTACGCGATTTCCCCGGCAAATGTAAAGCGATTTTGAAAATTCTTTTTTTGATGGATACGGTAGGTTAGGTTTTATCAAAACTGATTCAGCACTTTTTGAAAAAATCGACAGAAAGCAAAAACATATACATGGATGATTTTGTAATGTTCTCCAACCTTGTACTTTCAATCTCTGTTTTGCTGTGTAGCCGTTTCTAAATTTGGTCGGGTTCGGGTTTGGATGATACAGAAATACTAAAAAGCGAAAAATAAAAATCTTTTTTTTGAAGGCGGTTGTCTTTTTAGTAAAAAAGGTTTTTTATAAAAATATTCAATGTGCAGTTTTGACGTCTCTACGATTTTATTACAATCATGTATAGATAAATAGGGATAAGATTTGACAATAAAATATTCCTAATTCTCGTAGGCAAGGAAAACCAACGTATTCGTACCAAGATGTTCCAATTCCAAAATATATTTTTTTCTTTTGTATTAATTCTCTCTAACAGCGGACAACACTTACTGCTCTTATATCAAATTAAAAACAAAAATAAGATGAGGAAGAAAATGATATCCCACGAAGATTTATCAAATCCAGTCTTAAAGCTTCTCAAAATACGGAAAAAAATACACAAACACCGGTAAAATGATATCCTGCAGATTTTTTTCGTGAACTTAATAAAACTCTTACTTCAGGATGCGGTAAACTTAAGTATTTAGTTAAAAAGGTTTTACAGGAAAAATTATTGTTTTTAATATATTTTTGCTTCGTTTTGCATATATTAGTGAATGGCGAACAATCAGACGGCCCACTTGATATTAAGGCGACGATGTAAGTACGCCGGCGACCATGAGCGACCAGAGAATCGTATGCGCTGCGTCCAAAACTCACAAGGTTTAGTCGAAAAAACTAAATAAAAGATAGTATGCTGTAACTTAAAAAAAAGGCATATACTAAAAGATAGGTAATAAAATTGTCTGCAAGATAGTGAAAGTTTCGTTTAAATATACCGGGTAGATTGTGTGATTATCAATGTTTTGTCCGCGTCAGACACAACTTCACGACTTAATTAAACTATTTAATATGAACTTAATCAGCGTAATCATTGTTAGCGTCTTAAGTGATATTATTCTATTATTGCAGATGCGTTGCCTCCCACAAAAAAAGTTGAAATGCCTCAAATTTTTAGAACATTGGTACTATTATTTAACTTGGCTGTCATTTCTTTAATACGTTTTTGTAATACGTTGTAAATACTCTAATATGGTAGTTTTTATGCAAGGTAAATCGTATTTACGAATAATTGTATAAATTCTGTAACGGCAAAATATTGTAAACCATTGTTTAAAAGAGTACCTAAGTGTATTATGGAGTATTTTGCCCATTATTTTCCATACTGTAGCTCGATTCTGTAAAATTCAAACAACAACTCGCATCTCACATCGCTATTCACTCTCACTTCACATAAGGTTCAAAATGACCTTGATGATTTGACACTTTGAATCGGGTTCGAGTGCGAAGTGAGCGGCGAAGTGACGGGGAAATTACCTTACAGAATGCCACTTCTTACGTCATCTCACACTTTATCTGTCAAAATCTCCCTGTCAATTTAGTTCAACTCGCTGACACGCTCGCAAGGGTGGCGCTCGTGTAAATTCGATTTATCAACCGAGTTTTTAGAATGCCAATCAAGAAACTCACAGCGGATTCAGATTCGAAGTTTAGAATGAGGTCTTACAGAATCACACCCCTGAACTACCTTTTGGCATGGGAAATTGGATTCAAATTTTCTAATGACGTTCAAAACCTGGTTTATTTGAAATTAATTATTTGACTTTGACTTTGATTTCTGTCTAACTAAAATAATGATGATATCAATTACCTGGAAGATATAGCAGTGTTACGAAATGTGAGAAGGTTTTCAAAGTTTAGAGAGGATTTCAGTTGAGAGCGTTTCGATGTACCAAAAGGGCAGCGAAAACGTTAGATTTCACAATCCTTTCAATTTCACTCTGCTCTCTTTGGAACATCACAAACTTGCATTCTGCCTGTAAATTCGTCTGCGTGTACCTCAAATATGTACCTATATCATAAAACATATTCTATTACACTCGGCAATAATGTAACATTTCATCAGTAAAAGATTTCATCATCATCATCAACCTTTAGACTACCACTACTGGGCATAGGTCTCACCAAAGGGAGGGGTTTAACCGCAATCGCCATGCTTGTTCGATGCATGTTGGCGATCGCAGTGAGTGTTATTTTACTCAAAAGGATGCTGCTACTCATTTTCTGGTCAATATCCCTCTGTCGTCTTCTACGACACCTACGGGTAGAAATGGGGCGGTGCTATTCGCGGCTATTAGGAAACTTCACTATCCTTAAAGGCACGTATTCGATTTAGCGCAACTCAAAATCTAAATGATTGCTAGAATGGCGTAGCAGCATTGACACACACTAGTACAACACAATGGTCGGTTTGTGTGCATCAGAAAATGAAATACACACGAAATAAGTACGAATCATTGAAATTGATCGGCAAACGACAGCGCGCGATGTTTTACAGGGCTTTTTAAAATAATTGTCTAAAATGAATGAGCTCGTATAACGAATTGAAAAATATTCTGTATATTAAGCATAACATTTACTTTCATAAAATAAATATATCAGTTATGTTTTTATTCAAATACTAGTGAAAAAAAATTGTCAAAGTGAACCGATTTTCTACTTTTTCAACATTGTTTTTTAATACATAATAGTAATATTTTTGTAATTTTCGCTCTGTAGCTGTCTTTATGACTTTATATACTATTGAAAAAACGCATAAAACAAAATATTTAGGCCTATTGTAATGGTTGTATTCGTCCTGAAAGTTAACTCTGACGTCTATTTTCTTAAAACGATATGAATGATTTGTCTTCGCTTTAAAAAACCATAATTAAAAATTATACATTTACTCTGTAGCTGTCTAAATTAACACTTAATCTTTCTAAAACTGTAAATTGTCTTTAAATAATCTGCTCACATAATTACGATATTGCTCTGGGCAAAACGCAAAAACATGAAGTTTTCGTCATGAATCGAATACGCGCTCTTAAGTGCTTTAGGCTATATTTTATTACTTAACATTTATGGATCCGTTAGAAATTTCACACTGAAAAACCCGTGCAAAAGCACACAACTTACAGTAGAAAAAATCAATGCAGATACTAATGTTTCACCAACTTACTTAACAACAAAATAATTCAAATTCATCCCGAATTTCAGTCACTGAATCACATAAAAAATATTTTAAAATGTACACCATTATAAACAAGTAAATATAATATTAACTTTTGATCAGACCTTTTTATGTCACACACATTAAACTTTTGACCCTCTCCTTTTTGTGACCGGCCTGACAAACGACTTCAACAAAAAACATGAAACCAGTTTTCATTAGTTCTACAGTGTTAGTTGTTTAGGCTATATTTTATAAAGCGAGGCAGTAACAAAAACTTAATGTCATGACCCTAACGAGATATACGTACATTAGCTACTATAAACAAGGAACTTTCGTCAAGTCACCGAAATATTAGGAGAACATTAAAATTTACTTACAATGATGTGCAAAGTTGAAACGATCACTTTTATTTCAGACCTTAAAAGCATGAATATAAGGTTTAAAGTCCACACCAGCAGTGGCTTTCGATTAATTATTATTCAAGAGAGGGAATGGATACAAATTCAATGTTTTGTTTTTAAATTATTTGGTGGGGTGGATGGAATAATTATTTCCTACTTTATTTGGGTAGACGATAAATTATGCCGTGTAATCTCGATACAGACGTTCGGTTCGAACAAGAGTAGTACTACGGCTATATTTAGAGAAAACATAATTGTTTCGACTGTAGAAAAAGAGAAGAGAAAAGAATGATGTCAGGGGACATCTATTCTCTACTCTTTTCCTCAAAATTGACTTACAGCATACTTATAAAATGTATAGGTACGTTTCAGATTATGAAATAAAAGGCAGATAGATCGCGCGGAACACTGAGACTGAAGCCACCAAAGCAAATACAAATTCAAAAACGAATACCTACAATATCGTGATTGTATTCGCTTTTGAATTTGTATTTGTTTTTTTTTAACGATGCGACGTCGTGTCAGTACAGCACGAAACGTCGCATCGTTAATCGGCTTATCTTCTTATTTTTTTTTAATGTTTTTTATTGCTCTTTCTTTTTTGCTTTTAAATTGTTATTACATAGGTACGTAGAAGCAATAAGAATAATTTAACAAAGATTTGAAAATTTTTGGGAAAAGTGTTGAAAAGAGTGTCCGTGGAGTTTCTTGCATGTTCTTCTCCATAGATATATTTTAAAAAGAGTAACCAACTTCAACTTTTTGTATTATTGACCGACTCCTTTACAGTCCAAAAATGTTTGATGATTTAATTGAAATTAATGTTTTGATTTTGTTACAGTACAATATCAACTTAGGTATTTCACTGAATTTCACTAAAACTTCCCAATTCACTAGGACGCATGCGAGTGTGTTTACTCCTATTTTACGCATTTATTGCACCTAACACCACACTGCACTGTTTTACGTCCTCTATCAACTATTATTATGAAATCTAAAAGTAACCTTCCCTCAAAAACATTCGCTCCAAAATCGTGAGAAACCTCATGCAAAATTTGTATTTCACGAAGTAATTTTTACAACTATCATGACATTTCGCAAACTATCTTTTGGAGTATGGCAGTATTCCAAACCTACGTATTCCCAGAAGCAAGATAATAATATGAGTAGAGTGTTATATAAAAATGTCACGTACTACCCTCGCTTTAGTGGGAGAGCAGAGTTACACGAACAGCCATATTTTCAAGTGGTAATAAATTCTTTGATGTAAACGACCTAGACTGTTACTAGGCTAAAATAGTCTTGTCAATCTGTACTTTTAAAACAAAGCTGACTAGATTGTTTGTTTTTGTTTGAACGTACTTATCTCCGGAACTACTAGTTCAATTCTGAAAATTTTTTGCTAATAGGAAGCTGTGTTGTGTTATCCCTAAGTGATATGCTATAATTTTATCGTCTAATAAAATTGAGATCCGAAAGAACATTTAGACTGGACGCACATCTAACGGAAGATGCGTTCGACGCATTATCGTCAGTTTGCTCAACGCACTAACGCATCTTCGGTTATGGATGCAAGAAATTTTTTTTTTTACCTATTTGTTTGTTCTGGCGTTATGCGTCCGACAATGAGCAGCGAATCTTCTGTCAGATATACATCCACTAATACGCGCACGAAGTCGTGGACATAGGCTAATTTTTAACCTCCGACGGAAAAACGACGGGGTGTTATATTAAGTTTGACGTGTCTGTGTGTGTGTGTGTGTCGGCGACGAGATCCACGAACAACAATAATGTATGTAATATAGGGAATAATCTAATTAGATTTAAATGTTTGTTATTTTTCTTATAAGGTTCTAATTAGTATATAAGGGTGTATTTACGTAATATTTTAGCGATTCGTTCTAATAAGACTGGTTATTTGATAGTTGTAAAGTAAAAGTTTGATCTCAAGTAACTTTGTCCAAATAATTACGTAACTTAAAAAGTGATTTTTTGTTTGTGTACATAGCGATTTGATTTTGGTCTTAAAAGTTAGATATTGATTTAAAAATGTATATACAAAAGGTTTCATAAGGATAGAACTTACCAATTTAAAGTTATAGCAAAAAATGTAAAGTGAAAATTGCGAATCACACATTTTTACGAGTTTTTGTTCTAGGATTTTTTTATTAAGTTATTAAATAGTTAAGATTTGTGTTTTATTTTATTAATTAGGTTCATAATTAGTTAATAAGATAAAAATTGTAAGGATTTATTGAAATAAATAAATAAAATAAGGGGTCCAAAGTTTTCGGCTAAGGGAAAATTGACGAGCAGAACAGGCCCAAATTACGCGGACCTCTGTCCGGTAAGGCAGGCCGTTATATAAGGCGAGCCATTTTTCGGTTCGAATCAGTCGCAGCTCAGCCGTTGAAGAGGCAACATCAAGAAAAGGGAAGCAAGCCGAAAACTGCGGACAAGAAAGGTTCAAGAAGAATATCTGCGTTTTATTTGCCTGCGCCGCCTCTTCAACTCCCCGTCTCTCCCGTGGTCCTTGTGGGTGGTGCCCACGAACACATACGCATTCAGGGGTGCGTGGTGACGTACGTCACCAGCAAACAGTTCAAAAACGTACGTCAAACAAACGATTGGGAGATTGTCCCAGGGTGCCTGCGGGTACTGACCATACCCCAGCCGCCCGAAACAGTGTGTGTGTGTGTCTGTCTGTGTCATAGTAGCTCCCGAACGGATGAACCGATTTTGATTTTGTTTTTTTTTGTTTGAAAGGTAAATTAGTCGAGAGTGTTCTTAGCTATGGTTGATGAAAATCGGTCCAAGATGACCGCCGCTACAAAATGGCTATTCACATATTTTTTCACAACTCGCTCAATATGGGTATCAAATGAAAGGGCTTGACTAGTAGAATAATGCACATTATATTGAAAGTGTCCGTGTGGTGTCGGACGTAAAGAATAGCACCATCCCATATCTTCCCGTGGGTGTTGTAAGAGGCGACTAAGGGACTCACCAGAGAATGGGCAGCAGCGTTCTCTGTGCCTTTGTAACAACCATACTGCGCAATCCGCCTGCCAGCGTGGCGATTATGGCAAAACTCCCCCTTGGGGTGGCCTATGTCCAGCAGTGGACGTTTTTAGGCTGAAATGATGATATTGAAAAGGACATAGAGGGTTGATTTTGTTACAGCATCAAGGGACCGTAGACTTGAGTATATGGTTTTAATTTCAACTCGATACATCCTCGCGGTCTCGAGATAAAAGGTCTTGACAGACAGACAGACAGACAGACAGATGGACAAAATAGTGATCCTATAAGGGTTCCGTTTTTACATATTGAGGTACCTACGGAACCCTAAAAAGAATAAAGACAAAAAAATGTATTGAATTGATTGATTGTTGATTTTTTGTTTTTATTGTTGATTTGACTGATTGATTTTGAATTGATTTGATTGATTGATTGAATTAATTTTGAAATTTATAATGTTTGGAATCGGAAAAAAAAATCGGCAAACTATCGATAGTCGACTTTCGATCAGCAATATACCTACTACAGCTGACCAGCGTCCGAACGCAGAGTCGCCAAAACGCAATGCAGCATCGGAGCAGTCGCTAAAACGCGCTATTCCGATACCGCTTCCGAACGCAGAGAGTCACCAAAACGCGATGCAGCATCGATACAGTCGCATAATTGTCGATCGACGATGCTAAAAGTAGCTAGTCTTCTACGGCCCTTACTCAAATCCAAACTAAATGATGTTTAAAAAATTACAAATAAAAATTAAATTTGAAATTAAAAAAAAATATTTACAACTTTCTCAAAATATTGTAGATGTCTTATTAAATAATAACTTATTTGGTTGTTAATTAGAGTAGTATGTTTCGATTTGCAATTTTTTTGTTTATCAATGTAACATGGAATCTTATGTTTTTTGAGTAATTGAAGTGTATATTTAAATAAATAGCTCAAAATTTCAAATAATAATTAAAAAAAAAATCGGTTTCGAGATTTTATCGTTTTATTGCATTTTCTGAGAAAAATTACCATGGTAATGTACATTTTTTTTACACTATAAGAAAGTAGAGATTTCAACGAACAAAAAACCCACCGACTTTTTTAAAAAAGCAGATATTTTGACGTGAGTTTTTTGATTGAAAATTAGGGTGCTTTTTTGATATTAAGTCAAAATAAGGTGAAAAAAAATAATATTTTAAATCAAAAAAATTACAGTGTATTTGGGACATAAAAAGGTAAGTTTTCATCAAATTTGGTGAAAAATAAAATATTTTTGAAAAAGATAAAAATAATAAACCAAAAACTTGGTTATTTGAATTTTTCACATAAATTTTGAGGTTATGTCAAAAAAGTGTTAAGACAAAAGTTGAAGATATTTTTATTACCTACAACTTTGTCATTTAACTTTTTTCCATAACACTTGTAGATTTGTCGGAAATCGAGATTAACCGTTTTTTACCTTTAAAAACGCACCTCCATCCACTTCCCGACCTCAGATCGCCCGTAATTTATTTTTCCTTTCATTTTTGTTATATTCTCTTTTTTTCCAATGGGTTTCATTCTACTATTATTTTTTTTCACTTTCACTTTTATTTTCAAAGTTATCGGCACTGGTCTTAAAGTCAAGTTCACAATGACAGCTGAACGTATACTTATAGTACTCTTTGATTGCTTCGAACGCAACGGTTGTGTCCTGTCATTTGTGTTAACTGATTGCACTGATGACTCACTGCATTCTTATCTTGAACGAACTATAGTAGGTACTTACACAAAACATAAAGTAAAAGATGTTTGTACATAATTGCATTATGTTTTATACAATAATAGTTCCTTTAGTATTGTAACAAGATCTTCAGTTTCATTGTACGTTAACTTCGGCAACCATTTGGTGATTTTGATTTTAAATAGTAAAAGTGGCTCCCATTAATGAGTAGTACGGTCAGCAACAAAAGTAGATTAACACTATTACGTTTTTCTATCCTCTAAAAAGACACAAAAACTAATACGATATATGTAATACTTTACAATATTTTAGGTCATAGTCAAGAGTTTATTTTATCTTGATTTTCTCCTGTCCGTATTTCCTTCTGTTCAAGAATTATAATTTAAAAATCTGAAGTGTTTATCGACTTTCGTTGCTGACCGTACCTGGGTGACCGAGGTTTGCTCTGTTTTTTTTTTTCGTGTTTTTTAGAAATTAAATCTAGCTAGATCGATTTATCGCTCCCGAAACCCCCTGCATACTAAATTTCATCAAAATTTGAGCCGTTTCCGACATTCAGATAATTTAATTATATAGAAGAATTGCTCGTTTAAAGTATTCAGATTATGAAATACAAGCGACCCGGCCCGGCTTCGCATATATGGACTATCCAACACAAAAAGATTTTTCAATTCAAACCAGTAGATCCTGAGATTAGCGCGTTCAACCAAACAAACAAACAAACTTTTCAGCTGTATAATATTGATATAAAGTATAGATAATCTGAATCCTATAAGGTATTAGAAAACTTTCGACACCTAAAAGTTAGGCAGTGAATTAAGTCTGCCAACCTACACCAATTTACACCTTCCCACACAAAGTGCCTAATTTCAAAGGTCATGGTTTCAATATATCGAGAATAATATTATAATGAGTAAATGTACGAACTTTGTTCATTGTTCAATCAATACTGGTCCCAAACTTGAGGACTTGTTTATCCTAAATATTAAACCAATCAAGGGTAAAATTGATGTACTAATATCGGAGAGTCAAAAGGCGTATGTAATTTAACAACCTACTGGTAATAGGTTTCTAAAATGCAAAAATCATAAGGTTGAAAAAAGGCAAGCCTACCCCAGAGATGTCGCCGTCCAATCGTCTTTTGGGTAGACAGCATCCATCCGCTGCCAGCAACCTTATTGAAAACGTCAGTACATTGTGCGGCGTCACAGAATAGACATGTACATTTTAGCATGGCTAAAATTTATATTAAGGAATATATTCATAAACAAAAAACGTTGCCCTACACTACAAATTTCTTCCATATCGTCACAAAGTACATAAGGCTGCGGCGCCCCCGAGCAGAGAGACCACTCAGAAGAAACCGCCATTTTTTGCACGCACACATTAAGTTTATAGGCATTCTCAAGCAGTTTTAGTCACGTGTTGTCTAAATGAATAAATGTGAGACATTGACATTTCATTACGAAAAGGAAAATTTTGTTATAAAAAATTGCAAAGAGTTCCGACCAGAGTGTCAATAAAATTACATAATGCCCCAAACAAAACCTACAGACTCAATACAGTAGCAGCCCTAGTGAGTCTGGCAAGTTTAGGTAATTATTTTTGAAGATGGTGGAAGCGGTCCTTCTGAAACCTTTATATTTTGTGATATCGTGGTATCCAAATCCGGTGCGCGGAGTAAAAGTAAAGTAGATTTGTTAGAGTTTGAAATTGGGAATGCCCGTTTTGCACTTCATACCTGATTAATTCATTTCGGAGAGTGTGCTTTGGAATTGCACAACTTAATTCCCCCATCCCCATTCCATCACCGGACGAGCAGGGATACGGCGAAGCGTCACCGCTATACGGTTGAAGTTCCACGGTCTCGAACCAAGCGCTTTGACTCCACATTTATTGTGCGAACTGCCAGACTGTGGAATTCACTGCCCGCCTCTCTATTCCCCGATACATATAATCTGGGTATCTTCAAGGCACGAGTGAACCGGTTTATTCTAGGCAAGCGTGCTCCACCTTAGGCCGCATCATCGCTTAAGATCAGGTGAGTTGCGGTCAAACGCAAGCCTATAACAACATAAAAAAAAATAAAAAAAAAATAATTAGAGTTTATTCATATCAATGGAATGAAAAATAATCTACTCGTCGCATCCAAAAGATAGTTTCAAATAAAGAAGAATAGGCAAGAAACTCGATACTTACTCGTTTAAAATAATTTTCTACAATATTTTGTATAATTACAGCAATTATAATTATAGATATACGTGAACACCTTGCATAAAACTACTTTTCACACCACCTGCTCGACAATGTCAAATTATATGTCATGCAAACCTAACCTAAAGTAAGTCATTTAAGACCTGAGGTCTAGCAGGGCAATAATGTTGTTCTGAATTTCATTATGACCCGCTGGTCATTAATGTGATTTGAATTTGGAACATACAGCAGAAATCGCATACGAACATTCACCATTAAGATCTGCCTCAGATTATGAAACAAAAGGCAGATAGACCGTGCGGAATACTGAGAGTGAAGCCAAAAAAGCAAATACAAATTCCAAATACAACCTAGAATTTTATTAGTAAGTTGGTGGTGTGATTCCTTCGGTCCACAAAAAGTACGTAAAACCGTCAGTCCCAGCTGGCATTCGTAGGTCTTTGACAGACGTGTAGGTTAGTCAGAAGCTAGAAAATTTGACAACCAGTCTTGCCAAAGGGTATCGTAGTACAGACAGCGTCTTTAACTGGTTAACCCTTACGCATTAAAATTCCTTTGAAAAAAGGGTAACCAGTTGATGACGCTATCCGTACCTAAGGCACTAATACTTAACTTTGTTGTGGAGGCCAGATAGGCAGTCGCTCTATTTAAAACACTGGTATTCAGCTGCATTCCGTTAGACTGGAAGCGGACCCCAACATAGTTATGATAAAAGCTAGTCAGATGAGGCTCACATGATTACGTAAAAAAACTACAAGGTTTAAAACAATACTAGATGAGTCAGTTCGCGTTTTGTGCCACGAAAACTTTATTGATATCTTCGGGACCGTCTATTCATATTATGACTTTAAACACCATGATGTATGTACAAAAAACATCACTGCGATAAACAGAAAAATTGATGATTGGAGTTCCCTGCGTGTCGCAGATTCGATTCCCGCACGAAACAAATAGTTTTATTGCCTACAAGTAATTGTTCCGGGTTTGGTTGTTTGTGTATAAATTATATTATGTTTGTAAATGCACCCACGATATAGGAGAAATCCTTGGAAGAAAATCTGTTTACACGTATGTGAAAAGCCACTTTCATGCGAACAAAGTTTAACAAAATCTTTGAGAAAAACCACACTGTTGGTTGGTTTGGTACTTTTTGTTATTTTATATTTTACACCTGTGTTTCATAAGTAAAACAAAAGCAAGATTTTAAGTAAAGGCTTTACGTAATCGTACGTGAAACGACGTGTTTGTGTAAGTTATGGTTTCCCAAGATGGCGTCTCACATTTCAACCACGTCGCAGTTTTTTAGTCTACAAAGCTCTTCACCCCTTTTACGAAAAATATCTAGCTTTATACTAAAAATATATGCGTGCGATTTATTTTTAGAAAAGATAGTTTTTATTTTTATCTTTTCTGTCGGACACGTAGGTCACTAAGTTTTATTTTTTTATTCTGACCTGTATAAAGTTTAGCTGTGTCAGCGTTTCTGCTCACGAGTGCCCCAATGGATATTGTATGCTATAATAATTATTATACATCATAAAACGGTATTTGCTAAGCAGTGAAATAAAGGTAAATTAATTTTGCGGCATTAAAAAGATTTACAAAAAAAACCTATCTACAATTTCTATTTATATCTTTATTATAAAACAGACATTTTTTTTGCTTGTTTTTATTGTTTGAACGCACCAATCTTAGTACTGAATAGAAAGCTAATCCCTTGGTGCTAGGAATAGGTAACCTATATTTTTCTATAATCAAAAATTGAGATCCGTGGGAATTTTCACACAGAAGAAGTCGCCGGCAAAAACTGGTGATAAAGAAAGCCCTGTCAGCTTATTTCGCAATTGTAGTCGGCTTCTAGTCGATCGACTTCTACTTCACAAAACTAAGCCATTCATAATAAAGTCGCACTCTCAGTATAAATAAACATCTATCGGTGCTATACACCTTGTTCTCTAAGCCGAAATAAACCTCTATAGGCGAAGAACATTGTAAGCTATAGGTACTTACTTTGTACTAGTTCAAATAGGTAGAACTACGTGACTCGCCTCCCACAAAAGGGTGAACACGGACTTAGTGCTTCTAGAATCGAGTTTAACATTTACAAAGGATTTATAAAGGATTTGTCGGGTTTCGTT
This sequence comes from Charanyca ferruginea, assembly GCA_947361185.1. Taxonomy (NCBI): domain Eukaryota; kingdom Metazoa; phylum Arthropoda; class Insecta; order Lepidoptera; family Noctuidae; genus Charanyca; species Charanyca ferruginea. The sequence goes on from OX376062.1 coordinate 7,037,388, forward strand.
CGGACGATTCATTAATTGCTGAAGCGTAAAGTCAAGAATTGAAGGTGGGATTTTGTTAATCTCTCTGTTGGGATTGGTTTTAAAATACTTAGTTTTGTGATTGAAAGAAAAATGGTCGGTTTTATAAATGGTGGAGGTATAATACCGGGAGAAGTAAATTACAAAAGAATTGGTTTTGTAACATCGACACTTAATTTATGCTTTATTGAGTCTCTTCAATAAGTATAAAGTATTGGTTTGTGTATACGTTTATCTGTTTTTTTTTTAACAATAATATCGTAATTATGTGTTAAAATGACATATTATGAATCGCACTTCGTCTGCTGAAAATTCTTGCCTATCCCTATCCCTATGCCTATAAATATATATATATAGCATTCATAGTGAAAATTTTCAGATCGCGTTTAAACCCTATTGTTTTATAATCTGAGGTTTAAACCGTGGTTTAAACAGTCATACTTATCAGTTATAATTAGTCAAGGTGATAATAAATAATAACATCAGCCTATTGGAACGAAGTTCCTTATCGCGCGTTGTGAAAGGGGGCTAGACGGAAAAAATTCTTACGAAAAGTTGTCACGACATGCTATAATAAGCTAAATTGAATCGTTGGAACTGTCAAATAGAGTTCATTATTCGTTGAATGGCGGCTTTTCTATGAAAATATTGGAGCGAATTAAAACCTTATTTTTGCTATTTTTATTACTTCACAAACGCAGACAATTCGAACAGAAAAATTGAATCGTTGGAACTGTCAAATAGAGTTCATTATTAGTTGAATGGCGGCTTTTCTATGAAAATATTGGAGCGAATTAAAACCTTATTTTTACACATTAACCGTGAAATTCGGTTGCACATAGCTCCTATTGTCCGGTCGGGCACCAGCCTATACGTTTCTCAGAATAATTTTATCATACCTAGTTTGGTAAAATTTCAATTTTTAACCGTTTACGTTTACAAAATAAAGTCCGAATTCGCTTTTCGTAGAATATGTTTATGTATTTAAAGGCGGCGCGGCGAACTCTTTGAATTAGGTACCTACGGCGATATGTTTAGTACCCCAAACTTTCAATAGGTACCTACTAAACAAAACATAGAAGTAGGTACAGTAACTACCTACCTACCTAACCTACGTATTCTATGGCTTAATTATCGACTTATTTACACTCGTTTTCACAACCCACACAGTATCACAGTGAAAGGTGGACTTATCTCGTAGGTTTACGCAATGATAATTCCGATGTCATTGAGGTAGGTCTCACCAAATAACAAATTAATAGATATTCAGGAGTTCATTCATCGAGCACTGCTAGAGTATTCTAAAGATGTATCTCGAACGCTTAGCAGATACAACAAAAATTTAGATAAAGTTCCACTCATTTTAGCCGGTGATTTTAACATCAACTTCAATAATGAAAAATCAAAACCATTGCTACAGTTTCTACAGGAAGAATTTGATTTAATAATTAACAATAATCCAGCAGAATCAACAACAAAATATAATACTACCATTGATGCAGTTTTTTCAAGACATTTAAATAAAATAGAATCCCAAACATATGTTTTCTACTTCAGTTACCACAAGCCAATTATTACGAAAATTGAGCCTACTGATTAAGTTTATATAACATTATATTTGTTAATAATAATAAAAAATATTATTATAACTTCAAAAAAATAAAATTTTATTACAATTCCTTCACTAATTAATCGAAAGGAACTTCGTTCCATCCGGGTGTCCCTTGACACCTCTCAAGTTTTTTTTATTATAAGTCTCAGTTACGAACCCGAGGCTATCGCGACATCTAAAAGTATAGATGATTAAAAAAAAGATCACTTCCAGAAATTCTACATTCCACACTACGTCACATTTCGTTGGTACAGCAAGAAAACTGGAAAACTGTAAAGACACACATTGCCCGACGTGTTGATATACCCGTTCGTTTTTTAAACTAAAACTTTTGGTTGCTTCCATTGTGGAAATAATGGAGCCGTATTGTTTCAAGTTTTGAAATATTTTTATTTAGTGCAGTGCTGAGGGAAATATTTATGGTATTGTTTTAGTGAAATGTTTGGTTTTGCCTATGAGGTTTCATTTGAGTGTTTTGTTTTTTTATTACAAATGTAGTACAGTTTTACGATAGTATGATTAGGATAAGCTATATTTTTTTGGATTGTTCGAAACTTAACTTAACTTAATTAAACGAAATGACGGGCTTTTTTGATAGCTGTCATTTTTTTACGTTCAGATAATAAAAAAATAAAAAAAATTGTTAATACAATATGAAATTTGTTCTGCCGAAACGAACGAAGTCATGATCTCTCAATAATTTATTTAATTCACGTTTCAACTTATACAATACATACGCCAGATGTGTTACATTACTATGCAGAAAAAAAAACACAATTGTCTAAAATCTTCACAATTACTTTGAAAAATTAAATAAATTTTGACATGTTTGGATGGGTGGGCACTGGAGAAAATTATAAAGCAAAAGCAACGAAGCAAAGTTTGGCAACAACAAAATTATTCAGATAACCAAAAAAGCTTACTTAGAAAATTTGATACCTTTAACTTTGACCTTTATACTTGAACTTTAGACACTATTAAATAATACCAAGAATAATAGAATAATAAAATTAGCAATAACGTTAGGCCAGCCAAATCTTATTAAAATATAACCCTTAAATCTTTTAGTACCTACCTGATAATGGCTGATCTTTACGAGTGAGAATTTAGATTGAAATCCAAACGACCTGAAGAGTTTGTATCAGTTTTAACTGTTCACGTTTAAAATGACCAAGTTAATACCAACAGTTTAATTACTATTCTGTTACACGAACTACTAACCTAAGTTGGAATAAACCACGAAATTAATCATGGAATGTAGGTATAGGACCGCACCATAGCGGTTTTGCCTTAGACAGTCAGCGTCGCGGAAAACCACAGAGGAAATGGCGGACGCGGTGGACAAATCAGTTCAATTTTGCCCTGAACAGAAATCTGGAAGTCATGCGGGAAGGGCTTTGCCCGGTAGAATAAAGCTGTCAGTTACAATTTTGTAAGAATATATTTTGTTATTCTTTTCGTACAAGTAACTGTCTCCCTCATCAGTACTTTTTATATTAAACTAGCTTATGCCCGCGACTTCGTCCGCGTGTATGTCGGTTATCGTGGATGCAGACGAAGTCCTGCATTAAAAAGTAGCCTATGTCCTTCCCCAGGGATTAAGCAATCTTCATGCCAATTTTCATCAAAATCGGTTCAGCCGTTTCATTGTGAAAACACAACAGACAGAGTTACTTTTGCATTTATTAAAAAAAAAAAAAAGTGTGGATTGTAAACATTTGGCCACGAAAGTTTTCACTCAATTTTTTATTTTACAGTTTTAGGTATTATTTCTTCCGTCGATCGCCGAAGTCAATTTGAAAACCATAAAAACATTCTTATGACACTCTGCAATAGTGTAATTTTCTATCAGTGAAGAAACAGAGTACCAGTAGGTACTTCCAAAATAAGAGGTAATCGCTACCTCTCTATGATATTAAAAACTTTACGTTTAAGAATAAAGTCATTAGTGATGTTTATAGAAATGTGTGCTATATTGTGAGAACTGCCAGACTGTGGAATTTACTGCCGGCCTCTCTGTTCCCTGATAAGTATAATCTTGGGTATCTTCAAGGCACGAGTGAACCGGTTCATCCTAGGCAAGCGTGCTCCACCTTAGGCCGCATCATAACTTAACATCAGGTGAGTTGCGGTCAAACGCATGCCTATTAGAATAAAAAAAAATAACGTGATTTATATTTAATCATAATCAATGAACAAATCAAACTAATTCTGGAATTTGTATAATGTATTATAGATACTCTGTCCCAACGCTTTTAGTAGACATGCCTTGGAATGTAAGGTAATAGCTAATCAAGTTTTTGGCAGTCATTCAAACGGGTTCCACTGCAGTTTGGCTCTCGTCTACTTTGGATCACTGGCCCAATTTGTAGCGATTTTCGACGTCGTAAATGTAATATTTTAGTTTTAAGCCAAACACAATGCTTTTGGCAACGATTTTGTGTAAGATATTAGTTATTGTATCGATGTGAAGAGTGTCGTATAAACAATTTTTTTTATTCTCAGGAATTGGTGAGATGAGGCATAACTTCGGAAGAAGTGAAAGGAATGGGGAACGCCTTTGGCCTGGAGTGGAACGATGAAGGCTAACAAAAAATAACTTTTCTTTCAAAGTTATTTTTTACTTTTTCAAGGCGGTTTATTTTTTTGTAAAAAAGTGTTTTTTTTTTACTGTTTGGTGCCTACTTCTTACGAAACAGTGATAAGTACCAAAAAATTCAGTCAACCCTTAATTTTCTACCCTGAGGGATGAAATATTTTCTTGAAATGAATATGAACCAACTTTGAGGTATATACTATCAATTAAAAAATAATCTTTGAAATCGGTCAACACAGAAAAAGTTATGCATGGTCAAACGTAAAAAAAAGTCGTGTCGAATTGGGAACCTCCTTCTTTTATTGATTAAAAACAAAAGTTTGCGATGAGACTATTTAAATAAGAACTGTGCACTGATGTAGTTCCCAGAGACAGCCATATGCAAAAATCGAACAAGATTCAGTTTGAATTGCTGTTCCAAACCTCATTTACGAATTTTTGTTTCATTATAAAATAAGACAGAAATTTGATACTTAGTTTATAAATGTCTCCTCCTATTTTGAGATGGTACTTATTTTAATTCCCTATATTCAGATACCGAGAAGAGAAAATCATTGATTGTTTCTTTTTTTAAACGTTGCACCACACTGGGAATTTCTCCTGTATTGTCGCTGCGTTTACTAACAATTATCCTTTCAACTGTTTACTGATCTTAATAACATCTTTTGGGATTGTTTTACTATTGTGTCTGCTTAACCAACAATTAATTTTTAATAAAACTCACGTAAACAAAAATTTCTATAACATGAAATTAGTAACAGACTTTACTTATTATTAGAATCAAATATCTATAACAGCTCACATTTTTAAGGTCCATTAAAAATAACAGACTTAATGCGTCACAGACACTAATCGCATAAAAAGTCTGTCGCCTGTATAGGCCTTTACACAGTTCAATTCCGAAACACCACGTGAAACATTACGTACCCGGAACATCATTAATTCCGCTATACAAGTTCCAGATTCTTAAGATTTGTGTAGGTACCATTCGTATGTTCCTACAAATTTGCTTCCTCGCGACGGCTTGTAGCGTTTACGACCTCTAGTTTTGAATTAATCAAAACTTAGTTAAAAGGGCTTCATGTTGCCTGAATCAAATTTAAAACTGTAATCAATTTAAAGGTGGTTTTGTAAGTGGATAAGAAGGCTAATGTATGAACAATGTTTCATATTTTATCTAATAATAAACTGTTTATGTAGGTAGTACCTACTTCATTAAATTGTTTTGTGTAATTTCTTTACAAAATACAATTTTACTGTTTTTACAAAATATTTGATTTTGATAAGGAAAATTTTGAATATTTAGTAGAAAATTATGTATTCATCTCATCATTAAGAACCTACTTCATAATTATACTAGTTTTAACCCCAGGGCTTAGCCCGTGATTTTTTTTAGCATTCCTCTATTTTTAACCGACTTCAAAAAAGAGGTTCTCAATTCGACTGGGTTTTTCTGTATGTTTGTTACGCGATTTCTCCAGCAATGGTATATTGATTAGAAAAAATATAATATTTTTTGAATGAGTAGGGTCAGTATGCCTCACAGGTGGGCCCATATTATATTAGTCGTAGTAGTATGACGGGCTGGTGTCCGCAACTCCACGTCGCAGCGCGTACTTTGCGTACAGGTGGGCCCATATAAATTTTATGGAAATTAATTTAGCACTTTTTGAAAAATCAGCATATCTTTTGCCTTAACTTACTACATAATTTTGTTTTGTTACCATTAAGGTCTTTTAATTTACATAATATCTTCATTAACGAAGACCATAGGTACTTTGATTTTATAAATGGAATCCTAGTCTATGAAAGATTAATTTTCATTTTTCTCTTCAAATGTGAAAGATAAATTGTTTGTCTAACTGAAAATTTTATATTCGGTCTTAAAAATACCGGCTACACTCTCATATTTCAATAGACTATGAAGGCGCCTAAGAGCGCCACTGAATACATTGTTTAGTTAGCACATAAAGGTAGTTTAATTTTTTGATTTTTATTTATACTTAGTCAATGTCAAAGTCAAAGTCAAATCATTTATTTCAATTAGACCATTAAAAAGGCACTTTTATTTTTTTTATTTTTTATTTATAATTTTATATCAGAACATAAATTCCATACAAATTGTTAGTAACGCTTAAAACTATGTTAGTATCTTATAACTGCTTATCCTACTTATCCCACATTAAAAAGGGCACCACCAGAGCTGTGTAACTTATTCCAGTGCCTCACAATAGGACACTCGACTCTATCCATAATGGCACTAAGTAAGCCGTTGGAGCTGCCGCGGACACGACGCATCAGGGAGGCCACTCTCTTGCGCACTATTGCTCTAAAGCAGTCTGTGTTGGCCTCCGCAAACATCCCCGATGCACTACAGTACCGCGGCAACCCCATCAGCATCCTAAACCCGTTATTGTAGAGGACCCGCAGAGCATTAATAGCCCTCTGCGTATATCGGACCCACAGGCTGCAGGTGTACAATGACTGGCAGTACGCCTTAAACAAAGTAATTTTAACATTGTTTGTGCACCTTGCAAACCTGCGCGCCAGCATATTGCATCTGACTGCCAATGCCCTGCGTTCCCTCTCTATATCCAAGCCATCAGAGAGATCCTCAGTGACCCAATGCCCCAGGTACTTGAATTTAGTGACCCTACTTATAGGAACTCCTCTAAGTCTGACCGGTGGAATGGTAGTGGGAGTTTTATTGCCCGCCTTAAACACAAGTAATTCACTTTTTTTGGAGTTATACCTGAGACCATGTGACACTGCGTACCTCTCACATATGCCTAAGAGCACGTTGAGGGCTCTAACAGATGGGCTCAGCAGTACCATATCGTCGGCGTAGCTAATATTGTTCATACAAGTGCCATCTATCGAACAGCCGACACCGGCCCTGCTGAGCTCAACTATCAATCCATTTACGTACAGGTTGAAGAGCCTTGGTGACGTCAGACCTCCCTGTCTCACCCCACACTCCAACCTGTACTCTGTGGAACATGAGCCCGCCCACTTAACATTATACAACAACCGTAAATAGCCGTTTTCCTTGTTACATAGTACTGGATAGTATGCTTGAGCCGCAGTATCGCAGCTTCCGTCGATAGCCCAGCTCTAAATCCGAACTGGGCATCATGCAGATGTATATGCTTACTAAGGTGACAATCAAGCAGCCCATCCAGCACCTTGGCGATTACTGTGGCCAATGAGATGGGTCTGTAGTTGTTCCCGTCGGAGGCATCACCCGTCTTATTTTTAATAATCGGAATAACAGTGGTCTTCATAAGCTCCTGGGGTAAATACGAATGTCCTAAACACAAATTGTAGAACATGACCAACACCCTGGGCAAATGAGCACCCGCGTGCTGCAAGTGCTCGATGCTGAGGTCATCGTGCCCTGGAGACTTACCTCGAGTCATGCCCCTAATAACCTGAGTGACTTCTTTTATTTTAAATCTGAACCACTCACCATCCACAACTTCAGCATCAAGCACCTGCCGCACACCTGGTAAGGGAGACTCAACCCTAAAACGTTCCCTAAACAGCTCGGCAATCTGCTGGGGATCATTTCTACCCTCAACACACGCAGGCACACACAAACCAGCTTCCAGCTTCCTGGTATGCTTCCAAAAACGCTTGAAGTCCTTATTCTTGTGGTGCATGGCTAACATTACACTAAAGTTAATATGACAAACCTTGAAAATGACGTACGCGGTATTAATTTTGACCCTGTTTATCATTCAAACGATGCAAATATTTCTTTAGAGTATTTTATAAATTCACTACAACATGCTATTAAGAAAAACACATTCAGTAAGATTATGCCTAGAAAGTATAGTTGCATCAAACCATGGATCACACCCGGTCTCGTGCGCTGTATAAGACATAGAGACAAACTTCACCTAAAATCAGCACCTGATAATGAACCACTTACTAGACTTACACTTACTTAAGTTTCGATACTTATAAAAGTTATCGAAACTTCTGCAATAATCTTTTAAAAAAATAAAAAATCAGTATGATAAAAATGAATTACAAAAGGCGGGGAAAAAACGTAAACTTGTGTGGAAATTTATAAAAACTAATACATTTAGATCGAAAAATCCCGAACCTCCGTTAGATTTACTATTAACAGAGACAAACCCTTCCGAAGCAATGAATAAAATAAATAATTATTTTGCCAACGTTGGTAAAAATTTGCCTGAAAAATCTTTCAATCTTAGCAATTTTTCCCGTCAAAATCCGGCAACGACATCCTCTACACTAAATTATTTTTATTAGATACTGACGTTTACGAAGTAGTAGGTATAATAAACGGGTTTAAGGATGTTTGTGCTACAGGGTGGGATGATATACCTAATAATAATTACACTTAATAAGCTGGCAACACTAAACGTCACGCATTGACTCTTCACTATACATATGTTTTAAATTAATAAAATCATCTAAACACCACATAAAACAGATTAGAAACCATCAAATAATATTTGGCAACGCATTGGAACTATAAAATTAAATATCAATATCATAATGGAACTGGATGTACAAAAGTGGTTGAAAAATATTTTATGACAGTTGTCAAATGGAAATGAAAAATGCAAAAAATCAATGAAATAAATATAGAAGTATATCTTACAGTACCTACATATATATATTATTGATGGAAACATACAAAATTAAATTGAATACTGAAGAACCATAGAAATATATCGATGTGAAGAACAATGTTGACGCGAGCAGCGATACGACGAGCACGCCCACCATCTCCGGACCCGTCGCTCAGCTCCGCCTCGCCGCCGCCGGAACCCAGCCCTATAGTGAGTGCTGTGACACCGGCCTCGGCAGTTGCGTCGAGCTCGAGCGACGAATATTTCTCTCCACCGACGACGCCACCACTTGTACGTCGGCGGGGACGACGCCGGCCGCCGGACAGCTTGGGGCCTCGAGACCCTCCGGTCTCTGATAGGGTCCCCGCTCCCGGTGGAAGTGTGCAGCGCATGAGATGGACACAGTCTCTCAATGAAAGTGTCATGCGCTCATACTTTGGGGCTACAGAGGGGGGAAGTAACCTGACTGCTTACCGTGGTCGGATGCTCTCTCTGTTTCAGGTGCTTGAGCCAGCTGTCAACGTGTCGGCACAGCGACTGTCGGATCAGGTGCGGGCCATGCAGCGTAATCATATGCTGGATGACGTTGTGCTTGATCGACTACGCCTTGAATCACGGAGTAGTCACGTCACGTCTGCTTTGCCACTAGTTGCGGTCGCGGTACAATCGCAAGACTTACCCAGTGCTTCACCGCGACCTGACGACGATGGTGAACAGGATAATGGCGAGGCTATATCCGTGAGTACCCAGTGCAATGTTCAATTGAGGAGTGCTTTGGAGGATGCTTTCCGGGGGTATCGCTCTACACCGCCTGAACTAAGACCGCGATTACCTCGTTTGCCCATGCACAAGAAAAACAGGGCGCTGGTGTGTGCTTTAGATTCGCAGTTGTCAAACTGTTTTGACAGCAGCGAAGACCTCGCCGATACCCACTCGATCTTGTACTGCGCGGCTGTAGCAGCATGTCGTGTAGCTCATGTCAAATTCCCTAACAGTGACGGAGCTGCACGGCCAAAACCAGCTGTACCAGCATGGCAGTGCAGGATTGAGCGTCGTATTGGTGAGGCTAGAGCACTCATCGGCAAGCTTATCTGCTTCAGGGAGGGCAATATGCGCCCTAGAGTGATGCGCTTTGTGAGACGGGCATTCTCGGGGACTGATATCAGTCCTCGAGATTATTTGTCCAGTGTCACAGAGCGTATCGACTTCCTGAAGCAGAAGATCTGTGCATGGGTAAACCGTATAAGGCGGTACAGGCGGCGAGTGGAGCGGTATACTCAGAACCGCATATTCCAAAGTGATGAGAGGTAGGTGTATAGGTCGTGGGAGCGACCGGACCAAGGCGTGACTGATACGCGCCTGCCGGATGATGATGCCATGTGTTCGTTTTGACGCAGCATCTGGTCGGTGCCTGTCAGCCACACTGAGGGCGATTGGACTCGGGAGGTTGAGCGAGCGTGTGATACAATACCAGAAATGGAGGCAATTACCATCAGCCCCCAAGATATAGCTCGTGCAGTCCGTCCGTTACCTAACTGGAAATCTCCAGGGCCGGACGGGCTGCACAACTTCTGGGTAAAATGGTTCCAGAGATCGCACGTTCGCTTGGCGTCCCAGTTCCAGTCAGCCCTAGAGTCAGGATCGTTGCCTCAATTCCTAACAACTGGAATTACCCACCTGCTCCATAAATCAGGTAGTACTGCGGAACCCAAAAATTATAGACCGATCACTTGCCTACCAACGGTCTATAAAGTTCTTACATCCATTTTGAGAGCTAAAATTAATGATCACATTGACAAAAATTCTATTATGTCTGCCTCTCAAAATGGATGTAGGAACGGGTCTCGTGGTACTAAGGAGCTACTCCTCATTGATATGGCCATTAACCAGCAGGTTCGTCGTTCCCGAAGGGATCTGTCGACATGTTGGATAGACTATAAGAAGGCTTATGATTCTGTGCCACATACATGGCTCATGAGGGTGTTAGAGTTGTACAAAGTTGACACAACTCTACGCACCTTCCTGATGTCATGTATGGGACGATGGAGGACGGTCCTTCGCTATCCAGGATGTCGGCAAATCCGGGAGAATAGCGAACCGATAAGGATCGAGCGAGGTATATTTCAGGGCGATAGTCTGAGTCCACTGTGGTTTTGTTTGGCCTTGAACCCTCTAAGCACGTTGCTGGAGGGTTCAGGTCTGGGCTATCGGTTGAGAAGAGGAGGTCAGGTTATATCTCACCTCCTTTACATGGATGATCTGAAACTCTTTGCCCCCAACAATTTGCTACTGATGGAGCTACTGAAAGTAACAGAAACTTTCAGTAGTGCCATCAGGATGGAATTTGGTGTGGACAAATGTGCAGTCATGCATGTGAAGCGAGGGGAGATTATGGAATCCGTGGGAACCCAACTCTCGGATTCCATACGCCTTAGATCCCTCTCCTCAACCGAAACCTACAAGTACTTGGGTATGTCGGAAGCGTTAGGTATCAATGCTGCCGACATGAAACAATCGTTGAGGGAGCGCTTCTTTGGCCGCCTGAATAAAGTGGTAAATAGTCTTTTATCAGGCGGAAACAAGGTGCGCGCCTTCAACGGATGGGTCATGCCGGTTTTGATGTACTCTTTCGGCATACTCAAGTGGACTCAGACGGAACTTGACGCCCTGGATAGGAGGGTCCGTTCATTGCTGACCGCAAATCGGATGCATCACCCACGGTCATCGGTAATGAGACTGTATATCCCACGGAAGTGCGGAGGCCGAGGCTTTCTTAATGCTAAGTCCCTGCACAACCGTGAGGTATGCAGTCTCAGGGAGTACTTCCTTAAAACCGACGTGGGTATGCACCGAGATGTGGTCTCAGTGGACAAGGGCCTCACCCCGCTCTCCTTAGCGAACGAGAACTGGCGCAAACCTGTAGTACTTGATACTAATGACCGCAAGGAGGTATGGCAGAGCAAGGAGCTTCACGGGCGCTTCTACCGGGCCCTACATGGGCCTGATGTAGATTTCTTGGCGTCCGTATCCTGGCTGCGTTTTGGTGACCTGTTTGGGGAAACCGAAGGTTTTGTCTGTGCAATTATGGATGAAGTTATGATGACGAACAACTACCGGAGGTATATTGTGAAGGACGGCACGGTTGACATTTGTCGGGCATGCCACCGGCCGGGTGAATCAATCCGACACATTATCTCTGGGTGCTCTCGTCTAGCTAACGGAGACTACTTGCATAGACACAACCTTGTAGCTAGGATTATCCACCAGCAACTTGCTCTAAAGTACAGGCTTGTGGAGTCGGAAGTACCGTACTACAGGTATGTGCCCGACCCAGTTCTCGAAAATGGTCATATCACGTTGTATTGGGATCGATCTATCATCACTGACAGGACTATTGTTGCCAATAAGCCTGATATAGTAGTGATAGATCGATTAGAGCGTCGCGCAATGATTGTTGATATAGCGGTTCCGCATGACGAGAACCTCGTGAAAACCGAGAAAGATAAACAAATTAAGTATCTTGACTTGGCTCGCGAGGTTATCGACATGTGGGATGTGAATACAGCAGTCATTGTGCCGATAGTCGTTACGGCCAATGGACTCATTTCCAAGAGCCTCGACCAACACCTAAGGAGGCTCTCGTTAGGCAGCTGGATCAAGGGGTTGATACAGAAAGCGGTACTCCTGGACACGGCGCGTATAGTCAGGAGATTCCTCTCTCAGGAGCCCTGACCACCGGTAGCTTGGACCCTGTTCCCGATACCGGTGGGCTACTATTTTTTATATTTTTAAATGCTTTTATTTTTTTTACTAATATTTAAAAATATATTATAATATGTAAACAAATGAATAAATGTGAATTACACTTAAAAGATTTAAATACCTATTAGCGCCTCCGCTGACACACATATTCCAGCTATGTTTATGTAACGGAATATTCCCTAAATTGCTTAAAAAAGCTGTGGTCACACCTGTACTCAAGTCTGGAGACAAAAACTGTGTGAATAACTACAGACCCATTTCAGTGTTAACGGGACTATCAAAATTTTTACAAAAAATCATTAATAGTAGATATACTACTTTATAGCATGTAATGTACTTACAGTACGGCAATTATTTATCTTAAGCATAGTACTACACCAGCACACTGCACTTCCTTTTAACCCAGTACCTTCCGACAAGAGAAGGAAGGACTTGGTCTGCATAAAGCCTCAAAGTAGACATGCTTTTGCTAAACGATTTTATGTTTTTTTAGGACCTTTCCTGTATAATAGGCTCATGTTACTAGGCTACTATGGTTTATGTTATAAAGAATGTAGTAAAATATTATCTGAATATTTAGCGACTCTCAATTACACAGACACAGAAATACTTTTAGAAGTTTTGGCATAATAATAATAAAAAAATCAAAATAAAATCTGTTTATTTCAGTACAATTTTCATACATTTTAAATTCACTTAAACTTAACTATAATCTTACATATAATTAAAGATTTTACAGTTAAGCAGTTGCTACCTTGCTTAGGAAATGCTTTTTTAGTACATATTTTATTTGTTTACAGTTTTTTTTTTTCAATTTGACATACTATGGATTTTGGCAACCTATTAAGTGTTAGGGGCAGACAGCATTTCCACACCCTCTCACCATACACATTATTATATTTGTTTATTCCAAAGGTAGGTAGGTAGGGAATAAAACTATTTATTCTTGTATATTTACATAAGATTTACATAGGTTTACTTTTAGATAATAATGTATCAATATATGCTTTTTCTCTTCATTGTTAATGGATTATTATATAGGGTGAGTGGTAATTAGTGTACGATAATTATACACGTGATTGTGTTCATGATAACAAACAACTTTCCCGAAGAAAAAAGTTTTTTGTACTGGTTCCCTTTTATCACAATAACACAACAGCCTTATGAAATTCACGCGCGCGCACGCATTTGACCTAAAGTGAACCAACACAAAAAACATTTTTCTTCGGGAAAGTTGTTTGTTATCATGAACACAATCACGTGTTTAAGTATCGTACACTAATTACCAGTCACTCTATATATTAGCTATAACTTAAACTTCACTTCCCAATTAAATTTAAGTATAAAGTGATGGCCTGAAACACAGGTTTGAATTAACCTAGATCGGGCGGGTCGCTACCTAAACATTGTAAATTCCGATCCATTATAACTTGCACCAGTAATATAAATATTTTAGTTTTACTTTATTTTTAGGAATTGTATTTGTATTGGGAATTATTCTATCTGCTGACTTAATGTATTCATTTGTAAACGTAATTTTAATAAATAAATTATTATATTATTATTATTTCTAGAAAAATGAAGTCGTACAAAATCTTTGACCTGTAGGCTTGGCACGAACAGGCTGACGTAAAAGTACTCAACCTAAACTGATATTAGAATTGGAAATACATTTACCATAGAGCATATTAGTTTACTTTTATATAATTTATTAGTATCACCTTTCTTACCTTCTCAGTTTGAGGAGAAGCCTTTGCTTGCATTAGAACAATAATATTATAGATATTATTATTATTGATGTCACTTTTCAATAATAATAAAGTTTACAAACTAAGAATAGAATAGAATTATTTATTTGATACACATAGGTAACATTACAATAAAGTTAGGTTTGTAAGTTTGGATGTAGGAGGTAATCTCGGAAACCACTGATCCAATTTTTTTTTGCTAATAGAAAATTACACTAATTGCCAAGTGTCATAGGATATTTGAGTATATATTTTGAAGTCCACACGGACGGAGTTGCAGGCAAAAACTAGTCTTAAATAATTTATATATGTACGCATCCGGTCAATAGTACAGACTTGAAACAAATCGGAAGTCCGCCACTAGCGACAACACGTGATCAACCACCACCATTTTGGCGCGCTTCTACAGAGTCGAGATGTTTACAGCCCACTGCGAGCAGGACATTCACAATTCAGTCTCTGATCGCATCGGAGGTAAGACATCCCGGAACTATACTCGATTCGTTGTGTTTAAGTGTTACTATGTCAATTATAAATTGGAGTCAGTGTTTATTTAAATTGAGTTCAGAAATAGTGGTTTTAATAAACGCAGTGTATTGTACCCTATACCCAGTGTGTTTGCATTGCACGAAACCCATATTCTGCCCACATGATGACTGAATCTAACGGACTAAATCCTGACCGATCCGACATATAGTTTTGCCATTAATCGACCTTTCCTTAATATTCCTTAGTTGTTAATTTTATTTTAACATACATTATTTGTTACCTGCAATGTCAATTACTATTTTTGTAATGTTACAATATAACATTTAAGGTTTTTGGTATCATAGTAACAGCAGAACACTGACTCCTAAGTCACAGGATCACCTAGTTTAGGAGTCAGGGTTTACCTTTTCTGTGTGACCTTTAGCTAACCAAGTTATGTGTCATAGTCTTAAGCAATGTAAAGGTTTTTGTATCAATAAAGATTTTTATTTATTATTTATTTATTTAATGACATACAAAATAATATTACACGCAATATAATATTATAAAAAATAAAATATAACATAAATATGTTTTAAAATTGAAATTTTCAATTTATAAATCGATTGAATTTACGTCACCATAAGTCAGCGTGCTCTTGCTAAAGCCTCTGCGTAAATATCGACTAGCCACTGTGTCAGCACCAGAATCAGCATATAAATGTGACTAAAATTCTCGTTCTTCCGAAATAGTCACGGAATTTGTCGCCTGTCAACTTTTGAATCGTTCTTATTCATCAAAATGCATTTTGCATTTTACATACATAGTGGTAATGAAAAAGAGTGGCCGCATGCTTGCGACGAAATTAAGTTTTTTTTTAATCAAATCAGAAATGCGATGTTTTGTTACAAGAATTCAAGTGTGCAATGTAAATACTTAATACTTTGTAGTTCACACAATTATCTCAGAAACTTACTCAAAACTTAGCTGTAATTATTTTAATAATATCAAAAAGAAGGATTTCTTTTAGTTTTTTTTTCATTTTTGGCAGTGCAGTCAACAGCAAAAGTAGATGATCAAAATCAGAAATTCAATACTAATTTACTAACACTAATTTATATAATTTATTACCAGTTTATTTATTAAAGGTATGTGATCGTCACGTCACACACATACTTTTAAACCACTTCGACGCCACACAGTTCTGACGCGAACTCCGTTCATTAGTATTGAATTTCTCATTTTGACCATCTACTATTGCTGTTGACTGTACTGGCACGATTACAAATTATTATCGTTACCTATACTTTAAAATATGTAAAATGTTTCAAATCAAAATTCACAGTTGTAGGTAGGTACTACGCAGAAAACAGAATAAAAAATATTAATGAAAATAATAAAAGTAAACAGCGAAATAAATTTTACCACCAACAGAGGAAGCAACAGAAAGTTAGTTCAGCTGAATTTAATGTTTTATAAAAGTCTTACGAGTTGTCCTGTGAGTTCGTTCGAATGTAAATTAAGTTTAACGTAAAACATACCTTATGGTACTCGACAACAGTGTGACATTCTATTAGTGAAAGTTTGCCAGTGTTGCTGGCACTTCACAATGGCGCATTTGTACAAATATTCGCCTTATCAGGATAATACAAAACGTCTGTACCCATTGGTTATTAAAATAAAGTCGATTTTGTATTATTCCAATTAGGCGAATATTTGCACAAATACGCCATGTGAAGTGCCAGCATTAGAACGAACTTCTCTCTTTATTATATTAGTATTATGTGATTTTAGAATCACGTTATGATTGTTGAACAGAAACTGAGTTGCTCTGAAATAGAGATATTTTTATCAAAAACTAAACCTTAAACATTTTGCATTATGAACTTAAAACTATGTATGTACATACAAATATTACCTGAAATAGAGAAACAACATACCTATAAAGCTAATCCTATTTAGTTTGGTAATTCTGTTCTTAGGTATATACCTAGGTACTTTCACTCGGACGTTAATGTACCGTACCGGTACCTGCTCCATAGAGCTTCTACCACAGTCAAATACGTCTTAGGTATAATACTAAGTGCGTGAAACTCGAATGAAGTGCGAACTTTTTTACATTAGTATATAGATTGGTTTATCTGTGAATCAAAGATTGACTATCTAACCATCTGATAAAATCCATTTTCAGCATCTTATCTCAGATTGTGATGTGTCGTAATGGTCCAGTGATTCGCAAGTGGGCACGGACCAGTAGATAAGTGACTTTTTCAATTTCATACCTATATACGTACTTTCTAAGTTTATCTTAGACATCACTGACATTAGTGAAGAAAAACATCGTGAGGAAACCTGAACTTATAATTAATATGTCGGATTGTCAGGATTTACTCTGTTAGATTCGGTCATCATGTGAGCAGAAGTTGGGTTTCGTGCAATGCAAACACACTGGGGTATAGGGTACAATACACGGTGTTAATTAAAACCACAGTTTAGCACAAACTCAATTTAAAATAGACATAGTAACACTTAAACACAACAAATCGAGTACAGTTCCGGGACGTCTTAGCTCCGATGCGATCAGAGACTGGATTCTGAATGTCCTCCTCGCTGTGGCCTGAAAACATCATGACTCTGTAGAAGCGCGCCAAAATGGTGGTGGTAAATCACGTATTGTCGCTAATGGCGCACTTGCGATTCGTTTCATGTCTGTACTATTGACCGGATGCGACAAATATAAATCTGGAATCACCAATCGTCCTTGATCCTTGATCAAGCGTGGTGATCAATACTCGTACCTTTTTATATAAGTAATAGAGGCCTTAGTCTTGCAGTGGGACAGTTGTAGGCTGGTATTATTAATATCTCAGGTTAGATTCTTTACTCTCAACAGTTATAACTGTATAAGCTTCTCCGGGAAAATTATACTACAACTTCATTACCTAGTAACAAAGAGGGAACAGCCTAAATAGGACAAATTCACGTGACCGTCCATTGCGTGTCTCACGATATAAACGGATCTATTATTTTTGTACTGCGTGCGATTTCACTTGCAAAAAATAAACATACCATATTTATGCTGTGGAATTGACGTAAGTATTATGACGATTTTTTTAGGGTTCTTTGAAATATGAGATGAAGAGTTTCTTTATATAGCCACAGTGTCTTGTCCTTATTTTAAAAGTATTATTAAGAATTGTGATACAAATGATTTCCTGATAGAAATAAAAAAAATATTTTGTGTAGGTATGTCAAACTAACATACCCTATACACTCAGCAATGGGTAGGTTAATATTAATAATTATAATAGTAGTACACAGTGCAGTGCAGTGCAGTGTGCAGAGTGCAGTGTGCAATTCCTACAGTAATGGACGATGGATGGATGGGTGGGGGGGCACCCATTTATGGGCAAGCTATTGTTCAACAGTGGATAACTTCCAGCTGATGATGATGATATAAATTATGTTTTATTGAGCAGGTATAGATGTCAAACGTTTGTTAAAGGAGGTTGTGTACTTATCTTCCACGTGGGCGCAGCTGCGCACAAAAGTAATTCCTTAATATTTAGATTGTTGAATTATTGCTTTATAAACCTATGTTCTAGCTAACAATAAAACAGTAATCAAAAACTTTATAGTCTGAGGTAAACATTCGTGAAATACCCTTTTTCATATTTTTCAATCTACAAAAATATTTTATCCATAAAAGTTTAAAAAACCTAAATTAAAATTGGGAACGCTAGTGTGCGGCGTTCCATATTTTTGTATGAGATTTTACTGCCGCGGGGTCCAACGCGATCTTCGTTTGTTTGGCGATGATTATGCCCATTCATTGTCCGACAGACCATTGTACGCTGCATGGGTTTTTATCTCATAAATATTACAGAATCCTGATTGGATGGCAGCTATGCATAACAAACCTTGGAAAGTCATCTATAACGAGTGAATATTTGCATAACTGCTTTTCCGTGGATTGCTTTTTATTTATTTCTGTGTTTTTCTGGTATGTAGGTGAGTGGGACTTTAAAGTCAATTCGCAATAAAATATGTGTCAAAAGGTTTGCTGTCAATAAAAAAAATAGGAATATAAAAAAAAAGTTTGAGCTAGAGCAACCTTTTTTTTATATTCCTATTTTTTTTTTGCTTTACTAGCGACCCGCCCCGGCTTCGCACGGGTACATTGAAGATACTAATGTTGCGCTCCCAATGAAGCGCACCTAAACTATTCTTTGAAACGCACCACTCAGGTGCGCTTAGAAAATCAAGTTACAAATATTATATACTTATTCCTCGAAACGCACTCACGATGTCAAGTGCATGAAGAATTCGTATTGAATGACATCGATAAAAAATGTTTTAAAAATCAACAGTTTTTTTTTTTTTATAAAAACGTTGCTCCACACTAGGAATTACTCCTGTGTCGTGGGTGCGTTTACAAACATATAAACTCACATACACAAACAGCCAGACCCGGAACAACTGTCTATAGGCCATACAAATATTTGTTCCGTGCGGGAATCGAACCCGCGACACGCAGTTCAGCAGTCGATCGCTCAACCACTGCGCCGACCGTGTCGTCAAAGTTTATTAAAACTACCGTAGCAGAAGAGCAGAAATGAACTGGAACTAAGTGCTTAAGTGACTCACTACTTAGTTCTATAGGTAGTAATGGTAAAATACAGGTTTTGAAATTAAATCATTTGTTTTTTTTTTTTAAGTGTCAGGGTGACAGAAATGAACAGAAAATAGGCGCCTAAACAGTCTCACTAAGTTGTGTACCAATGATTAAACACAAAGAGAAAGGACAATGCCAGAAACTCTATAGAACTTTGCCACACTCAATAAAAGTCATGTGCAATATGTAGCATCTTACTGTTTATTTATTGCTGATAACTAAACATTAGTCTTAGTGACTGTAGAACTTGCGGTTTCCGTTTAAATCTAAAAACAATGATGACATTGATTATAGGTTAAATTGTATTTTAGGTAAAATGGGTAAGTATTTCGTAATCCGCAAGTTCTAAAGATAAACAATTTAGTTTAAAAAGGTTATATATTTATTACAATTATTTTCATTAATTTACTTTTTCTGTACATGTGTTACTTTTCCTGTACATAGGTGGGGCAGGATCTGGCATAGTCATTTAAAGTATTCGTTATTATTAATCCGCATCAAAATCCGTTGCGTAGTTTTAAAGATCTAAGCATGCATAGGAACAGACAGCGGAAAGCGACTTCGTTTTATACTATGTAGTGATATTATTCAAATTCAACAGGATACAGAAATACATAATATAATATCTTGGTCAAACTATACATTTAGGGCACAAATTCGAGAAGGAGGCGAACAGAAGGATTTGCTTGGGCTGAGCGGCATTACATTGTCCATGTTTCGGCATACGGAGCCGAAACATGGACACTCACCGTGGGACTGGCCCACAAATTCAAGGTTGCTCAGCGTGCTATGGAAAGAGCACGCTGAAATGAAAGTGGGCCGAGGTTGTCTGCCGACAGACAGACGGTAGATGGAGCAGAAATGCTTTTGAGTGGAGATCGCGTTTGGGCAAGCGTGTGGAACGCCGGTACGAAGGACCGACGATTTGAAAACTGTTGGCATCGGATGGATGCGGATTGCCCAAGACCAACCCGGTTGGCGATTTTTGGGAGAGGCCTACATTTAGCAGTGGATGGCAATATACTGACATAATTGTGATGACAGAATAGAAAATTAATTCACATTATTATGACCTTATTTATGAGCATTATTGAAATGTTATAAATCACCCACATATATTATGTACCACTTAAAGTTACAGCAGAACAAGATACAGCGTGTTGAATTTTGAGCAAAATTTGAAACAACAAAACAAAATCTTAGTTAAAATGTTAAAATTAATTGTTCTCAGAATTAATTAAAAGTTGAAATATTAATCCACAGACGGGTTAAGAATATTACAAGTCTGTGAAAGTAAAATCTTATTCTAAATCTTTGCATGTGGTTTAGCATTAATTATTAAAATATAATAGTTATTATTATTTTAATTGGAAAGAAGTAATTTCACGTGAATCTTAATTAATTGTTTTTTGTTCATGTTTTAGTAAAACTCTTTGTGGAGCAGGGCCTGTAGACAAAATCTCTTTTCTTTTAGCGTTAACGCCAACGGAAAATAAAATTGTATGGAGTTGACGTTTGCTTACGCGATGTAACGTGACGCAAATATGTCAACTGCATACAATTTGATATTTCCGTTGGCGTTAACGCTAACAGAAAAGGGATTTTGTCTACAGGCCTTGCTCGTCTGGGTATATATTTTATTGATTATATAGTTTTGTTTATGTACTTTACCTATTTTGTTATATTTTTTATATGCACCTGCCGTGTTATCTCTTCACCACCCTGGGTTGACTGGTAGAGAATGCCTAAGGCATTAAGTCCGCCTTTGTACCTTTATACATGTAAGTGTAAATAAATAAATAAATAAGTAGGTACTTCTACCATACCAATTTCTGTCGTAAAGCAACGTGGCTGTGTTCCGGCTTAATACGTATGTGTGACGGTGTAAGTATAGCTACATGAGACCTTTCAACTTTGTCTTTAGAAAGGCATAGCAAATTCAAAAGGCCTCTGGTAGCTGCAGATATCTAAAGCAGCGAGACCACTGAACATCAGATTAGACGCCTATTGTCACCCAATGACATATAATAATATAGCTTTATTCATTACACCCAATCGAAATAATTACATTAGCATCCAAACAATAGTAATTAATAGATATACATTACAAGCTATTCATCAAATAAAATCTATAAAAAAAATAATTGCATAAAACCAAACCATCAAATTAAAACAGACAATATAACGAAATAATTTAATAACTCATTATTTTTTATATGTTAAATCTGAGTTATACATTGTAAAAAAGTAGGTATTGCACTACATAAATTAATTTGAATAAACACTAATTAGTAATGAAATTACAAATTGATCCCAATTAAATTTAAAATTGGATTGCTATAATATTGTATAGCAATCCAATTATTTTTAGTTACTAGAGCTGACATAAGAAATTGCATTACTTTTGAATAGTAATAAATAGTCAATTTAGAATAGACCCCTTTAGTGTAAAAGTCTCCTACAAAGAATTCCACTTCCCAATGACATAAAAAAACAAAATTACCCCTTCTAGTTCCGAACTCAAACGGAGCATTGATAAGCTGATTACGACAAGATTGGCTGAATATCATTTTTAAAAAGCCAGTACCTTCAGAATAAAAACTAATATTATCTAAGCTTCATTCTACTTTGTTCATGACATTATGGTTCACTGAACCACTGAAAATCATTCGCGACAAACTGGAAAGTCGGGTAAAAAAAACCGCCCAAGTGCGAGTTAAACTCGCGTGGAGAGGTTCAATGACAAAGTCAAATGTTATTCAATCTTTATTTTCAATTGTCAGAATTCTTATAGATTTTCCTGTTCTTTGCGTGTAGTTTATGCGTGTAGATTATACGCAAAGAAGTGCATTTTGTAATTTTTTCAAAATTTTAGGCTCAGTAGTTTCGGAGTTGGGGGGGGGGTGGGAATGGTCAATTTTCGTCTTCTTTCATGAATAAAATCAAAACTTTTTATTTTACAATAATAAAAAAATATATTCAAATTGTGCCCTTTCATTTGATATATGAAACAATAAAGTTTGCAAAACTGTTTTTTTGTTTTTTTTAAATTTCCTAATTTGTCCCCCGAAAATTACCCTTATTTAAAAATATATTTATTTACTTTGCACATCTGTGTTTGGGTCATAGGATTACACCATCCACCAAATTCCACCTGATTTGGCCCTGTACATTCCGAGCAAATTGGCTGTGACAGACGGACGGACAGACAGACGCACGAGTGATCCCATAAGGGTTCCGTTTTTTTTGTACGGAACCCTAAAAAAGATGTGGAGCATCATTTCAAAGAGCTTTAATAGCTCATTAGCTTTCATAGGTGTGCTTGTGACTCAAAATGATTTTTAAGGATTAGCTAAAAGAATATGATTGAAATGTATTGTTTATTCGTACGCCGGTTGACAATGATTAACATTCTATTACCTTGTTTAATATTAGTTATTAACAAAATAAAATATCGTAAAAATGGTTCCTCTAATGCACGAGGTTAATTAATGGGTTCTCAACTCAGCGCGGCAAGTGCTAATGTGACTTTTCTATTTTTAACCGACTTAAAAAAGGAGGAGGTTCTGAATTCGATTGGTATTTTTTTATGTATTGTACGTTGATTACTCTGAGATTTATGATCTGATTTACGTGATTCTTCTTTCATTTGATGCGAAATAGTTGCCATTTGGTCCCATACAAATTTAACATAGTTTGGCTCAGTAGTTTTCATTTTATGAGCATTTTTTTATATATATTTATATTTATGTTTAACCAAGCACAACTTTTTTCAGTGTTGTCCGATTTTGATGATTTTGTTAATTGATAGTGTATACCTCAAATTAGGTCTCATATAAATTTCAAAAAAATATTCCATGAGATGGGATGTCAGATTTTTTTGTTGTCACCGTTTCGTAATTAATATCTATGATAAGAAGTAGGTACTAAAAAGCGAAAAAAAAAACTTTCTGACAAAAAAGACAACCGCCTTCAAAAAGTAAAAAATAACTTTCAATTCGCAAGTCAGTGGCAACACAAAACAACAAGCAAAACCAAAGCCGCCGATTTGCGAATTGAAAGTTATTTTTTTCATTTTGAAGCTGGTAGCCTTTTTTGTTAAAAAGTTTACTAAGTTTATCTTCGACATCACTATAAAAAAATATCGATAATATCTAGGTAAGGATTTTTTTTTATATTTTATTAAAAATAAAACGCTTTTTTTTAGTTTGGTATTGACTAAGCTTTACTCCGAAAAGAGAACATAGGTTACTTAGCTTTGGATATGTAACTACGTCTATCCGCGCTAATCGACGTTGACGCGGACGATGTCGGTGTCAAAAGCTAGTATTTTTTATTCAGCCTGAATTTTTCTCACTCCAGTGCAAAGGCCTCTCTACCCTCCTTCCACTTCTCTTTATCAAGGGTTATTTGGGACCAGGACATATTATTATAATGTCCCCACATATTTATTAATAGATAGACTTATTCAAGAGGAAGGATTATACGTATAGTTTGATCTACATTTCA
The DNA here is from genome assembly GCA_947361185.1 of Charanyca ferruginea. NCBI lineage: Eukaryota > Metazoa > Arthropoda > Insecta > Lepidoptera > Noctuidae > Charanyca > Charanyca ferruginea. The sequence continues at coordinate 7,061,383 of OX376062.1, forward strand.
CCCGTGCGAAGCCGGGGCGGGTCGCTAGAATACCAAAACATTCCACAATATTTTTACCACAACTTTTGACTTAAGTCAAGACTTCACTTTTTACTTTATATTGTCAAAACTCTGACGTTGGCAGCTATGGACGTAACTCCTAGACTTTTAAACTGTTACGGTACTCCAGTCATGCTACAAATAAAAAAAAGTAAACTGTAAAATGCACAAAGCGGTTCTCTCCCACATCTGTTCCTCTTTGCGTGACATACATACATACGTACAAGTATATAAGTTACATGTACTTTAGTATGCTACTAACAAAAGGTCTTTGAATTACGGCGACCATTTTGTGTTGCAACTTTGTAGCGAGGAAAAGAAAGTTTTTAATATAGGTATCTACTAACTACTAGAGAAACAGGAACCGGTATGGAAAAGTTTATGGTTTAGTAAATACTCACAGTTAACTGTTGAATTATTACAAAAATCCCAGTGCTCACAGATTAAAATACTTGAATTCATACTTAATTATAACATTCAATCATTCTATCACTTTCTTTTTTCTGCTTTTTTGAATATTTTCTGTTGTAATAAATCGGATTCTCGAACACTGCATAAGTCTTTATTTCCTCCTGCGAGTAATTTTCTCACAGACTATGACCATTTACTAGACCAAAAACTTTCCCAAAACGCACAAAACATACCAATCTTTGGCTTCTGTCATTAAAGCCTCATTGATTAGACTAGTCATTCGACCTTTTCAAGAACCATACTTAGGCATCGCTTGCCCATACTATAGTAACAGAGTATGGAGTGTAAAGAAACGTCACATAGCTATTAGCTGTCAACTACGCATCAGACTAAACATAACATAGGTAACATAGACCAAAAATGATTGCCAGAAAATGTGTGTAAAATCACTGTTTATTCACATTCACAGAACCGATTTCCTTGGTCACAAGCTAAACCAAAATTAGACAATTGCCATCTCTTACTACCAAGCAGCTGAGGAAAAGGACGCCGATAGATAAGAACTAAGTTAGAGATGTCAAATTAGTTTTTTCTTGAACTACCTACACTGTGTTTTTAATCAATACGTTCTGACATGACAACTATTATTGTTTGTTGTTGTGTTATTGTTGCGGTTTGTTGTCTATTGTTGTATTGTATCATCTTAAATTGGCAGCTCTTATTAATATCTGTCTCTTTCTTGTTTTATTAGAGAGAAAGAGATTTAAATAGCTTTCAATAAGTTTAGCTCGCGTCCAACAGAATTGGCACCAATGTACGAAACACATTGAGCTTATTGTCGAATGCAACAGTACTTCAGGGGTAGCAAGGTATGTTAAGTTGAGGTTTAAAATTTTATCTTGTTTTCCCCAAATTATGAAACAAAAGGCAGATAGACCATGCGGAACACTGAGAGTGAAGCAAAGAAAGCAAATACAAATTCAAAAGCGAATCCCCACAATCTCGTGATTGTATTCGCTTTTGAATTTGTGTTTGTATTTGGTTTTTATTAACGATGCGGCGTTTCGTGCTATACCGACTTGTGTCAGTACAGCACGAAGCGCGTTGTAGGTATTCTCTTTTGAATTTGTATTTGCTTTTTTGGCTTCACTCTCAGTGTTCCGCACGGTCTATCTGCCTTTTGTTTCATAATCTGAGTTGTTTTTGTACTAAACAAATTTGGAACTTTTTGACCTTTAAGATCTCCATAACCAAAAGGTTAGATAAACCACCCGTTACATAAGTTCGAATGAAAGAAAGCAATCAGTTTTCTTTTTTACGTAATTGGAGCTATATAATTATTATTACGCCAGTCCAGTCGATCCATTCTATTAAAATCTTTCTTGTCAAAGTTAGGTGATATAAGCTTGATGTGAGCAGTTACCTCACAGGATGCTAGATAACTCACCACAAACGCACTCCGCCTAAATTCTTCGAGGGTGATTTTTATAGAATAACACTGCAGAACAGTCAACAACGAACACCAGTCTTAAGAAGGGGTATCGTGTTACCTAGTAACTGTATGTGTGTATTTGGTTAAACTTGAAGCCGTCCCTAACATAATCGACAAAAGGCATGTAGGCAGATGATGAACACTGCCGAAACGAGAAAGTTCTACTTCAAAAATGGTTTCCAAATTACTCTGTCAATGTTAACAAACATCAATTAATATGACAAAGAGTTTCAAAAGATATAGATCGTTATACAGGAAAACTTTCATTAACGTTTCTTTCATTATGCCATTAAAAAGTTAATTAAAACCGCGTACATTCTACAATGTAGTGGTCGAAACGCGCTGATGAAATTATAAATTAAAACGATTCCGTTTTATGACGTAATGGATTTTCCCGTGGCTTTGTCTGCGTTTCAGATGGGATGGATTTTATTTATTTCAATCCCGAAAAGCTTCGTGTCAATGGGTCTTTAAAATTATACTTGGGGGGAAGTCACGTATTACACCGCGATGGCCTAGTTGTTGTGGCAACCGGCTCTCATGCTTGACACCGGGCAAATTCCAATGTGACTATTTCAATTCACATGTACTTTGGAAAGACCTTCTCCTTTACCCAGGAATGGAATAGAATAAATAGGCTAACAAAAAAAATGTACTTTCTTAGTAATATCTTGAACATCACTGCCATCGGTGAAAGAAAACATCGTGAGGAAAACTGGGCTTTTAATCTTATATATAAAAATGAATCGCTAAATGTGTTGGTAAGCGCATAACTTGCGAACCGCTTGACCAAATTGGATAATTCTTTTTTTAGGTAGATAAGGACAGGACAGCGTCTGTCGGGTCAGCTAGTAATATATAAATGCAAGTCTAAAGTCGTTAATATCCGCATTGACAAAGTCCTCTTGCCTTCTCTGCGTGAGTTTAGGCTTTTGCTCACAATATGTGGTTATTATTATTATTTTTATTCTTTTGCTCTGCAGTGAGACAACAATAAGTGGTTTTTATTATTATTTTTACTCTTTTGCTCTGCAGTGTGACAACAATAAGTGGTTATCATTATTATTTTTGGGGAGAATCTATCGACATGACATTGAACTGAGAAGATATTGATGGTATCTTACATGGATGGTTTAAATATTTATGTTATTGGTTAGCTTTCAACTTTTATGAAGACTAAGTGCCACACTCAGAGATGTCACTTAATAATAATGGATCATTAACTTTAATCGACCAACATAAATTGGAATGCTGTCAGTCAAAAATATGACAGATTGAGAAGCCAAGTTATGTTGGTCAATTAAAGTTAATGATTCATTATTATTAAGTGACGTCTCTGAGTGTGGCAGTAAGAGTTTGTTCCACCAGCTTTCAATAAATTCGAAATAAATTTTTTGATACGTAAATAATTCAAAACTGGAAATGGTAATGAATTTAAATTCGGTTTCACCGGATAATTATGCCTATTGATAAAAGGTGAACAGACCTAGATTAAATAGATTTACCATAATCATTGGCAGTCCTCAGTACAACAAATAACACGGAGTTATGGATGTATTCAAATTGCATTTTATTATACACGGTGGAAGGACGTAGGTTAGACTGGAAGCCGACCCGAACATAGTTGGGAGCAGGCCAGATAGATGATGATGGTGGTGGTGGGTGGTGGGTGGTGGATGGTGGATTCAGCTCAAGCTTCTAGACTCTCCAGCTCTGAGACGTCTATAGTCCGAATCTATGGTAAACACTTCGTTACAAGTTCCTTCTGTTTTATTATTTTTAGCTACCAACTAAAACATAGGTCTTGAACTACGTCAAGGTTTTAAATAAGGTAGGTACTAAGTTTTTGAATAAGTAATTTTTGACTTAGTTCACAATTTATGTAGGTAAATATTATTCAAAAACTACCGACCACTGGTGAATATTTAAACAAGCTGATACAGTTTTCATATTTGCATACCCTAAAGGCATGTTTTACTACAAAACAACTGATAAATTGCTGGGATAAGCAATCCCCTAGATAAAATCATAAAATTAACATATATTATTGCAGTTAAAATAACTTGAATGGGTCTTTATTTATTTCACAGATATTATTTTGTTACATTGATGAAGATTTTATGTAATACTAGTTTATGCTCACGGTTTCGTACTAGTGAATGTCGTCTGCAGGGTTTAAATTTGTATTTGCGGTACCTTAATTCTTTTTCTAGAATAAAAACCCGTATTCCTCCTTACAACTTATTTTATTTACTTGTGAAAATTGAACCAGTCTTCTTGGAAATTAGCCGGAAAACTCAAGAGACAAAAAATTAAAACAATACGTGTACCGTCAACTGCTGTAACATTGCCTAAGTGCTCAATATTGCCTACATTTGACTCAACTTTCTAAAAAGTTGAATTATTGCCGCTTGGAAATGTTTTTTTTTGCCATATAGATAGCCGACTTGCTTTTAGTAATACCATACACAGCGAAAACATTTCTCAGCGGCAATAATTTAACTTTTTAGAATGTAGGCAATGTTGAGCACGTAGGCAATGTTACAGCAGTTGACCGGTACTTAAACATTCATATGCATTAATAAAAAGCTGTTATTTCGACATGTCAAATAGATACTTCATTGTAATATATTAATTTATTATGTAACATATCTACCTAATCTACTTAGGTAGGTACTTAATACTAGCTTTTATTAATTACCACGAAAACTCAGTAAAATCAAGTTGTTTTTTTTTTCAAGGCAAATCAAGAGACAATACATTTGACAAGTACCCAAAATTCAAAGCATTCATTACTGTACAATCATGCATAATTAAGGAGAATTATTTGTTAATAAAGTCTCTAAAATACTATTCTCACGATTACAATCAAAATAGCTAATGCTATTCAGTAAGGTCGTTATAATATTATTGCTTGAATATCGAAGCCATTCTAATCTTTGACACAAAATACAATCTAAAATTGACTATTCAGTTCAATATGGCATAACTTCAAATGCATTAGTCTCTCATCAGTTACAAAGGGTAATATGATTGTTAACGTAACTTAATATATAAGGTGCTATAAAAATATCTGCCACGGCTGCAATGGGAGACAGTATTGTGTTTATAGATTACAATAGTAAAGATAAATGATTGATCATCACACTTTTTTCCCTGCGTATTATTGTGTACCTAGTAGGTTAGATAGTGACGAACTAATCAGCTGATTTCAGTTTTCATTCACAGAACAGATAGAAAGAGATAGCAGTAGTTTTCATTGACGAAGCGACACATTGCGCGTAATTTGTGAAACGTGTTATGCAGAGTAGAGTCAATGTTTATTAAACTACTTTATTTTCTCAAATTAAATTAACTATTCTGGGGTACGAAAGTTCTTCACTATTGTAATCTTTAAACACAATACTACCTCCCATTAAAGCCGTGGCAGATATTTTTATAGCACCTTATATAGATTAGAACTACAGCGATATCTGGTAGCTGCACAAACAGTTGACTAGGTTGTTGAAATGATCCTAAGTTGAACATGTACTTGGGGTAAATTCGATAATACTTGTGTAAATGTTATCCTGGGAATAAGATCACTACTCTAGAGTTAGAAACTTTCCGTTTTACCAATATAACGGAATAGCTTCTATTCAAGAGTTAATATAATATATACCGCGAAAATACATCGAGTATGTAAACAAGTTATCTGATATTAATATAATAGCGGCCGCTATCAGCTGACAATGACAACTCGTGTGAATGACATTGACAGTTGACACCATTATGAACGGGCAAAATTATGTAGAAATAAAATCTTGCGTTCTGCTTTATAAATAAATGTATTTCTTTTTTAGTTGGTTTATATGATTCGTCATTCATTCATCAATTCAAGAGTAACAATATCTAGTACTTGATTTCGCTGCTCTACGTTTTTGACGAAAAACGCAAGCGAAGTTATCTGAGAGTAAGGCCAATGAGTAAATGACAATGCCAGATCCTGCCCCACCCATGTACAGAAAAGTAAATTAATTAAAATAATTATAATGAATATAGAACCTTTCTATACTAAATTGTTTTTCTTTAGAACTTGCGGATTACGAAATAACTACCCACAAAATACAAACTCATTTTAGCTCAAATACAATTTAACCTATAATCAATGTCATTATTGTTTTTAGATTTGAACGGAAACCGCAAGTTCTACAGTCACTAAGACTAATGTTTAGTTATCAGCAATAAATAATCAGTAAGATGCTACATATTGCACATGACTTTTATTGAGTGGGGCTAAGTTCTATAGAGTTTCTGGCATTGTCCTTTGTTAAAGGGTTTAGTTACTCTGCTGTTCTCTGGTATTTAGGTGAATCCGCCCTAAAAAGCGCTTTTCTGTTTTATGTGTACTTGAATGGCTAAAAAGCCGTCCCAGTTCCACTTGATGTTAAGTGGTCACCGGTGCCTCTCATCTTCATTATCATCAGCCGGAGACGTCCACTGTTGAAGAAAGGCCTCCCCAATTAGGGGAGGAAAGGGTTGCCATAATCCATACGCTTAGCGAGCGTCTTGGGGATCGCAGTGCCGTTGTTAAGTACACGGAAGCCGGTGCTGCCCGACGCTAGACATCTTCAGAACACACAAAACAAACATAAGACGGGCCTGTTGGTCTAGTGGTCACTGACCCTGACTGCTAAGCCGGAGGTCGTGGGTTCGATTCCTACCCAGGACAAACTTTGTGTGATGAGCATGATTGTTTGTTCTGTGTCTGGGTGTTTATCTATAATATGTATGTATTTATAAATTATATAAGTATGTATATCAGTTGTCTGGTTACCATAACACAAGCTCTGCTTAGCTTGGGACCAGATGACCGTGTGTGAATTGTCCCAAGATATTTATTTTTATTTTATTTATTTTAAGTGTTACAGATACGTAGATATTCCAAATAACAACAAGGTTGAAATATCTCATGTGCTTGTACACACGGCTACACATCAATCTATACGTTTGCAGTATAAGCTGACCTCTCATTGTATGGAAATTCTATATAATGCGAGATCAGCTTAAACTGGAAATGTATAGCTTGATGTGTAGCCGTGTGTACATCGGCACCCATCAAACCGGAACACAACAATGCTGATTTGAGGAATGTAATTACCTTCACGAACAGCTGTTTATTTTACGATGATCATTCTACGATAATACATGGTAATTATTATCAAAGCGAACAACAACATTACAGTTGTTCGCTGTGTCTTGCTTCAATAGTCGAATAATTTTGCTAAGTTCTAAAATTACCAATAAAATAAATAAAATTTTGTCTCAATGCAATTCTAATATTTCCTATTTTTAACCGACTTCAAAAAAAAGGAGGTTCTCATTTCGACCCGAATGTTTGTATGTATGTACGTTTGTCCGCGATTATCTCCCGTTTGGCTGAACCGATATTGATGCGGTTTTCAGAAAAGTGTTTGTTACATTCTGGCAAAGGTAGAAACAACACAACAAACAGAAATTTATTCAGCGCTTTTTGAAAAAAAAAAACAACAAAAGCCGAGAAGACGTTTTCGTTTCTTCCATCTTTCCATCTTTGGAGGACTTTTAATCTCTGTTTTAACTGTGTTGCCGTTCCTTAATGGATTTGGGTGATAAGGAGGCACTAAAAAGTATAAAATAAAAACTTATTTGAAAAAAGAGAACCGCCTTCAAAAAAAACTAAAGACTTTTAAATAACTTAAGCACAGAACACACAAGACTTTAGTTTCGAAAGTCGGTGGCAATACAAAACAACAAACAGAACAAAGCCCGACTGACCGACTTTCGAAACTAAAGTCTTGTGTATTCTGTGCTAAAGTTATTTAACACTTTTTAGTTTTTTTTTTAAGGCGGTTCTCTTTTTTTACATAATTTAGCACAATCTTAAAAATAAAAATAATAATATTATGTAAAATTTCAAGAAAATGGGAGAAGGAAACTCAAAGGACACGTGCCCAACAAGCTGGCAGCATTGCCACGTTGTTTGGCAATGCTGATTGTTTGACCCAAACAAAGAAAAACATAAAAAAACACAATTATACTCAATGAAATATATATACCTAATCATATTCCGTTACAAATTAATAGTTCTACATTCTGTTCCATTTTCAAAATCTTTTGATGAACCTAATTTTTTACCTCTGAAATTCTGCATTCGCATTTCAAAATGTAAGTTTTACGAAAAACAGTTTAACTTCATAAAATATGAATGTTTTCATCATCAGCATAAAGGAGTTAGTTCTGAAATGTGTTTTAAAATAAACTTCAACATATTTACACTTTCCACTTTTTTCTGAATAAAATATAAGCGATGCAAAGTGGAAAGCAGTGGATTGGACATAGCGTCATAACTGTCCGGAAAATAAAATTCTGAATGGCGTCATACTGTTACTGTAGGAAAAACAAGTTATTTACACTAAAAAATAATGTAAATATTCCTGTTTTTTTTTCTATTCTTGATTGGCACGAATCTTTGGGTTAACCGTTAACCGGTTTGGGAAGCACCGTCTGAGAACCTCCAAGAACCGCTGCGGCACCGGTCCCGTGGAGCCCAATACCATACGTGCCGCGATGCCGAACACGCCGGTGTACATTTCCCGCCTCCACTACATCACTACGGCGGAGGACATCGTCGAGTACGTGCGCCGAAAGACCAACTACACGCCGAGAGTGCAGCTGTTGGACTCGCATCGCAACTTCAACTTCAGGGCGTTATGGTGCGGTTACCAACGTGTTATCTGCAGCTCGTCATGGTGGAGGACTTTTGGCCGAAGGGCGTGGTGTTCCGTCGCTTCCGCAGACAAGTGCCACACGAGCGTACAGTGAGAAGTAACTAACATAGGCATATTATAAGTTACTATACTTACACGTAATGTCATATAGTTATGTATGTTATTCTATTGGGTATTATATTGTTTGAGTATTTGTTACCTGAATTAAATGTTTTTTTTTTAATTATCACTTATGATTGCTGTTTCATAGCCCAGGGGGCCTAGACAAGAAGCAATCACTCCGTGTCGAATCGATTTCAAAAATCTATAACGCTTTTTTTCTACGGGGGCATTCGCTGAGTTGTCGATCGAACGATCCGATATCTCAACGATTTCAATTGTCAAGAGCGTCACTTGTCTAATCATTTGTATGGGAATATATCAAGCCAGTCATTCGTTATTATCATCGTTTCGATACGCGATTTGACATTGTCTAGCACTTGGCGATTGATAACAATTGATCACGTGACATTTCGAAAGCTTATGTCAATTCCATACATTTCAGATTAATCTAATTTCGTTATCGTTTATGAAAATGTGACTTTGTCTAGGCCCCCTGGTCTTATTTTGGTTGCATAGATCCCCTGGGCAATTCTCGTAACTTTTAGAAATTATCGTAATAGATTCTTCGCATTAAAAATTGCCACTGATATGAAAAATAACAATTGGACCTTCTGAAATAAATTTATCAATCTTTCAACCCCCTTCAAAATAGTTGAGCTGAATGGTGCCGATCAACGCGTCATTTTCCTGAACGGGCGCTGTCAGGAGAGATTGGTCATCTCCTAATTGCCAGGGCTTTTACCTTGTTTTTTTTGAAAAGTTTGAATCGCTCTTTGCCTAGGTACATTGTTTTCACATAATTATGGTTTATCTATACATATGTATGTGTTTAAAATGTATTTGTGTATGTTTATCAGCTGTTTGGTACCCACGGAACAGATAAATAGAGTTGTTCCGTGTTGGTACCTATAGTACAGGGTTTTCCTAGTTTGGGGTCAGATGGCCATGTGTGAAAATGTCCCCACATTTTATTACTATTATTATATAGAAGCAACAAGAATAATGTTACAAGTACAAATTATTTTGTAAAAATTTGATTTAAAAGAGTGTTCGTGGAGTTTCTTGCTCGTTATTCTCCATATAATAGAGACGAGCTAAGTTTACCTACCTACGTTTTAGAACGAGCATCTAGCTTCAACTTTTTGACTAACTTACCGACTCCTTGACAATTCAAAAGAGCCTGTTAATATAGTTTTCATAAATTAATGTTTTGACATTGACTTTGAATGGTCCTTGTAAAAGTAAAATATAACAAACTTACTTATTTTCCAAATAACATTATTGTGTTACAAAATAACAAAATGTTATTTACTACACTTTTACAAGAATCATTAATAAGCAGCAATGATTCGTATAAATGTACAAAATATATTCACTTTCAAGTAAAGTTATGCCCATTTGGAAAGTTTAGTATGTGACGTTGAAAGTTACCTTGGTCCTTTACCTTTTTGGTTCTTTTCTAAGTTATGTCTTTGACTTCGAAATTCAAATACATCCGTACAGACATACTTAAGCATATACACAGTACATACTCTAATATAGTGGTTTTGGCGTGAATACATCTTTAAAATTGCTACTACCACTATTGAGGAAAGTAAAAAAAAAACAATCATAACAAAATCGGGGGATACAGTTTGGTGTTGCAGCTTCATATCTATCATCGAAATCCTAAATTCAATGACATCATAATACAGCTAAAGGATTAAAAGAATTCATTACGCCAAGTGAGGACTGTGTCGTATCGCGCGCGGTGGAGGGGGAAGTGCCGCCATTTTTATGCAAGGTACATTGTATTCACGTAATTGCATATTATTATATAGCTCCTGTAAATGCAAAATAATGTAAACATTTTTTTAAGGCCACGATATACGCCGGCGACCTTGAGCGACCAGAACCAAAACTCTCAAAGTTTAGTCGAAAAAATTAAATAAAAGATAGTATTCTTTAATTAAAAAAAGGCGTATACTAAAAGATAGATAATAAAATTGTCTGTAAGATAGTGTAAGTTTCGTTTAATTATACATGGTAGATTTTGAGTGATTGTCAATGTTTTGTCCGCGTCAGACACAACTTTACGAGTTAATTAAACTATTTAATATGAATATAATAAAAAATATTCACATACTAAATGATTAAGAGAATGTTCTAGTTTAACATATATTTTTTTAAATCATTTACACTACACATTTTGACGTGATTGTCAGTTTAAAATCTGTAAAAGTCGTTAATCGCTTCTTAAAGAGTATTATTATGGAGTTTCTTGCCCATGGTTGACCTTGTCCTGGATTCGTAATATATTATATATTTATAAGGCTTTATATCGGTGAAAGAGATTTTGTAATTGAACCGGGACATCTATGTCCTACCTTTTAAACTAATAAACTTTACCTATTTACAATATTCGTCTCGACTAGCGACTCAACCATGCTTCGCACTAGTGCAATGACTGATATGGCGACATGTCAAATCAACAATAATTATTTTACTTTATCTAAGTTACATAAAGTATTAAATGATTTTTCATATTTTACCAGGCAAAAACTCAAAATTATCAGCGAATTCAGTTTAGTTGTTTTTTAAGAGCTCAGCGGCCAAACACACACTATAACCGACTATGTTTAGATAGGCAATTGGGAAATTTTCTACTTATTTTTTCCTTTTCCATTCAAAGTCAAAGTCAAAGTCAAATCATTTATTTCAATTAGACCATTATAAGGCACTTTTGAACGTCAAATGAGAAAATAAAAATTGATTCTAGGTGCCCATTCCAAAAGGTAGTTTTGTATGGAGAAGAATGGGCAAGAAACTCCATACTTACTCTTTTAAAAACGATGTTAACAATATTTGCATTTACAGGAATTATATAATTATACGTGAATACGATGTACCTTGCATAAAAACACTAGGTATTTGAAAGTGTGTACAAAGTATCACAGATTAAGGAATGACAGACTAAGTTATGTGTACATACATACACAGTGTTCACATATTAATACAAATGTTGAAACAGTAGACGACCACTCCTTATATTTTAACAAACAATGAATCAGTATGTGAGCCTGAGCAGTGTATAAAAAAAGAGTCAAATATATATATTATGTACATATTTATACTAAGTATGAAATTAGGTATTTTAAATTAGCAATCGGTTCGATTTTGTCTAGACTGTCGATCGTCCTATGGAGCTAGACCAGCATTTGTTGGATATGTCACTCTTAAGAGGGTGCTTATTAGAGTCAACCACCATGACAAGAAATAGAAATTTCAATGACTGTGGCTGAAATCGGCTGGATGGCATTAGCAGTATTTATTTCTGCACTCTCAAAATGTATTATGAAAACTCAAACATACACTTCACTTAAAAGAACCTTATTAATCTCTCTAGTATATTTACAAAAATATTAGTGTACTTTTTCGTTTTATTTAAAAAAAGAACGTCTATTACTAGACGACGGCAAAAGGAGACGCAGTGAACTGCATATGACGCCACGAGCTCGGGAAATGAAATTCTAAATCGCGCTATAATATCATTCCAGCGAAAATAATAAAGGATTTATAGTGAATATGTGTAAGAGCATTTTGCTCAGACATTTTTTTTTTTGGTTGACTGATCGGGTAGTTAAAATTGCCTGTTGAATTTTTAGTACCCATTTGCAAACGTTTAAATATCAATATTGGTTTATTTTTAATGTTTTGTCTTAATGGTGATGGAAATATAAATATAAAAAAATATAAATATCTTGGGACAACTCACACACGGTCATCTGGTCCCAAGCTAAGCAGGGCTTGTGTTATGGTAACCAGACAACTGATATACATACTTATATAATTTATAAATACATACATATTATAGATAAACACCCAGACACAGACACACAGGAAATAGAATTTGAATGAATTTTGAAGTACGTAAGCGGGAATGACGTGATGGCCCAATGGTTACGGCGCCCGCCTCTCATGCATGAGGTTGTGAGTTCGAAACCGGGCAAGTACCAATGTGTCTTTTTCAATACATACGTACTTTCTAAATTTATCTTGGACATCATTGGCATCGGTGAAGTAAAAACATCGTGAGGAAACCTAGACTTATAGTTAATATAAGTCTGAAATCACCAATCCGCCTTGAGCGCACGTGGTGATCAATGCTCGTACCTTCTCTGTATGACAAGAGGCCTGTGCCTTGCAGTGGGACAGTTATAGGCTAGTATTATTATTTATTTCTGAATACCTATAGATAGTACTAAAAGGTAGGTAACATTTTTAGGTTAAATATTTAGGCACCCTATGCTCAGCAGTCGTGCTTACAAACACGATACCAAAGGGGCAAGCACGCCACGTTATACCCAAACCAAAAAAATAATAAAAAAAACTGCAGCTCCTGTAAGGCAGAATCAACAGTGGCGACCACCAGAAAAGCTTGACGAGTCCCGGAGAAACGATTCAAGTGTCATGGACCCCGAAACCAAATTAATCAGAAAGGAGAAGCCCAGTTGCCTAGCCAGACATAATTATTGGGTCTTTAAAAATTGGTTGTCTGTAAAGTCGGTTTACGGACGATAGTTTTACGTGATAACGTCGAAGAAACATAATGGCTAACATATGTAACATAAGCAAATAATGGCTTCCGTCGAGGTGGGCGGAGCTTATTGCTTGGGTCGATCGTACCTCTCTATTGCTTGTTCCGCGCTCTCGCTTGCATGCTCAGACTCAGGCTGAACGTGACACTTTTTCGTGCATGCAGCCGATGTTTATCGATTTATAAGACGTTATCACGTCAAATGTGAGCTGTTAAGTTTACAAAGACTGGTGGTTGGTTCTGCGCCCGATCTCATCTCAGTTATGTCGGATCGCCCTCCCTGCGGACCATGAGAAGGTAGGAAGAAGGAGTGCACAGATCGGTTTGCCCACACACTTGTGCACTATAATATCTCCTGCTTACTTGGCCAGCCTCTATACTAGTGAGTGGAGGCTGTGACGGAAATTTGGAGAATATTATTAATGATGAGAAGGTTTTAATAACGATAATAAATATATTATTGTACAAGAATATTCATTATTGTTACGTCAACAGGAAGACATCCATTACGGGACACAAGGCGCTCCCAAAGACTGTTATAATGAATCGTTTTAGGGGCCTCTTTCGTATCACTAACGATATCATTTTATCTTTATTATCAACTTAACAATATAAAATATTAGCTTTATTAATGTCAATGTTCCAAAACTAATGTTAGAGATAGTAGACAATATTAAAGTCAAAGTCAAATCATTTATTTCAATTAGACCATTGAAAGGCACTTTTGATGGTCATTAAGAAAATTTTAATTTTTTTGGCGTAACCTAATGATAGTTTCCTAGGGAGAAAAATGAGCAAGAAACTCCACGGACACTCTTTTGTCTTTGATGTCGTGAATAACAATAACAGACCAACCAATTCAAATTAATTTCTCACATTATCTGCCTATTCTTTTCCCAACTATATGAGCTCAACTGTCAATTAGGAGACACAATAGTTAAACATTGACAATATTATATCAATATTTGGCTTCTGGACAAACGAACGGATATTGGGGTCGGATTCTATTCTAACCGGATGCAGCAGAATACCAGTGTTTTACATGGAGCGACTGCCTATCGAATCTCCACATCCCAGTTACTGGGTAACACGATACCCCTTGGTAAGACTGGTTGTCAAACTTTCTGGCATCTGACTAGGTATAACGACTGTCAAAGATCTACAAATGACAGCCAGGACCAGCGACTTAACGTGCTTTCTGAGGCATGGAGGGAACTCGGTATGAAGTGGATGGTCATCCATCCACAGACCGACCGCAGCAAGCGTAGCTTAACGTTTGAACGATCGACTTTTACCCACGAACTTCTTCTAAACTTCTAAATTAACTTCTATATGGTACAAAAAATGAATCCGCAGCCTTTAATTCATTTACACTATAACTTTATTAAGTTATAGTGTAAATGAATTAAAGGCTGCGGAAATCAAAATCGTATGAATCAAAAAGCAACAGTACCTACCTAACAATCTTATCTTTCAAAGCTCAATAGTCCAACAGGGGTAACCCCAATGAGTCCCCAACACGCATTATTTAGCCAGATAATAATCTAGCGCTAGACTGGGACGACACCAGTTGGTGGAGGCAATCTGTAAAACGACCTTTGGGACTATAGGGTGTGTGACAAAAAACTAACAGTAGACCTAGTTCAGGATAACAGAGAAAGGTAGTGTAGATGGCAATTGTTTTTAGTGGTGAAAGGATCATGTTGTGATAATAATAATAGTTATAATCATTTATTGCAATAAGTATTGGTAGGTACAGTGTTGGTTTTAAAGTTAGTAATTCGGTTCCTAATACATAGTCAGTTAAATGACGTGCAAAACATATTTTTGATGCTACAGAACAATATGTATTTTTTACAATACTCATATCAGGTGACGAATCCTGGATATACGCGTACGAACCCGAAACAAAAAACCAGTCACGAGTTTGGATGTTCGAAAATGAGTTAAAGCCAACAAACATAATTGTTCGTTCACGGAGTGTTGCAAAAAAAATGGTGGCCACGTTTGTCTCCAAAACCGGCCATGTTGCGACTATTCCTCTGGAGGGACAAAGAACGGTTAATGCAGAATGGTATGCTAGCATTTATTTGCCACAGGTCGTTTCTGAACTCAGTAAAGAGAACTGCAGCCGCCGCATCATTCTCCATCACGACAATGCGAGTTCTCACACCGCGCACAGAACAAAAGAGTTTTTAGAGCAAGAAAACATAGAATTATTAGACCATCCGCCGTACAGCCCCGACCTAAGCCCTAATGATTTCTATACTTTCTCTAAAATAAAGAATAAATTGCGTGGTCAGAGATTTTCTTCACCTGAAGAAGCCGTGGACGCCTACAAAACGGTCATTTTGGAAACCCCAACTTCCGAATGGAATGGTTGCTTCAATGATTGGTTCCATCGTATGGAAAAATGTGTCAAATTTCGCGGAGAATACTTCGAAATGCAATAAATACATTTTTAAATAGTAATTTGTGTCACTTCCTCGATTCCCGAAATTTTCAGTGCCGCCCTCGTAGACATTCGACGCTACATAAAAGGCTCAGGTATGGTGGGAGCACTTCACAAGTCGCAAGGCTGCCCCCCATATTGTTATTTTACCGCGCTCGAGAAACACACATGCAAAGTCAAAAGTCAAAAGTCAAATGTCAAAAGTCAAAGTCAAAAATCTAAGTCAAAAGGCAAAGTCAAAACTCAAATGTCAAAAGTCAATGTCAAAAGTCAATGTCAAAAGTCAAAGTCAAAGTCAAAGTCAAATGTCAAAGTCAAAAGAAGACAAAAGTCAAAAGTTAAAATCAAAGTCAAAGTCAAAGTCAAATGTCTCATGTATATTAAATTACAAATACATAAATTATATTATGATTATATATATACCATATACATACACGTAAAGCGAACGCTCGGCCGAGCTAAATGGTAGGCGGAGTGGGGGGTGTTAGGTTTTATCTTCGTTACGGAATTTATTGATTCGGTCGCCACGCTATGCAATAGCTTAATATACCTAATAACTTTATTATCAGGCAACTGTGGCCCATAGATAAAAATTATACAAAATAATCTTAAACAATAACAAACTAATACATATTCAAACCTTATCAACTATAATTAAATACATATATCCTATTTCACACGTAAAGGTGCGTACTGACTGATTAGAGGCAGCCTCGACTGAGGCACACACGGCTCGCCCTGTTGCCTCAAGTGCGTACGCGCCTCAGCCCGAGGCGTGCATCCACGAGCCGTGCGTGGCGAGGCTGCCTCTAATCCGTACGCACCTTAAAGCTGGTGTCGTGTGTCGCGCGGTGTCAGCAGGTAGCCGGCCTCAGAAGCGCCGGAACGCAACACCTTTCGGCCAAAATTCCTCCTTCGTGAAGGTCGACAGATGTTTAGTTGGTACTCTCACCTCAAAGGAGTTGAAGTTCACATTGTGGCCAAGATATACTTAAAAAGTACATATGAAATTGAAAAAGTTACATTGGTACTTGCTTGTGCCCGGGTATCGATGTTAGTGATACCCTATACTAACTTAGAAAGTGCATACGAATTGAAAAAGTCGTATTAGTACTTGCCCTGTATCAAACCCGCTACCTCATGCCTAAGAGGCGGGTGCTTTAACAGCAAAGCCATCATGACATTACGACGGTAAAGCAGAAAGACAGGCAGGCAGGCAGGTGACTTCACTCATGGGCAATCTTTCAGGAGGTCAAAATACCAACTCGTTACTATGAACAGTTGAACATATTTTACTATAATTGGACAAACTCTGAAAGAAAACAAACATCTATTCATTACAAAACGATCAAAATGTATGTGTAAAAATAAATCACCTAATGAAAATATTTCCAAAGAACTAAAAGACAGACTTAGTATGTCATCTGAGGAGGAGGAATTTAACAAAACTTTTTCCGTACAAAAGTTGTCAGACTTTAATATTATTTCATAGATTTAGGAAGAAATGTTTGGAAATACGGGCCTAAGTACCTACAACTAAAACCTTTGTAGCAAATTGATAAGAATCAAATTACTAGAAATACAACAAAAGGAAGGTACTTTACAGAATTTCCTTTCATAATTCCCTCGACGAATATAATTTAGAGCATATTTTCTAAATAGAGAAATGGAGGCAGGAAAGAGGAGGTAGGTAGCAAAGAGGTTGAGCAGGCCATTATGTTAGTACGGTCACAGCTGCCTCGCATATTTTCTAGGACATACTTTTAGAGTTTAGCTGAAATTAAGGAAAATTTTATATATGTAGGCAAAGTTAAGTTCCCTAATATTCTAACTATATCGTTGATTCTTTAGAATTTTCTAGTAATTTTTTGATAATTATACATTCAAATTCAGCTTTTGTTATTTCAAGGTTCATGTACGTCTTCAGCTTTAGATAGCCTGCTCTATACAAAACTTAGTCGAGTAATAATATTTTGGTATTGTCGTCTTAAAACTCGATTTAAACATTGTAGATTGGATAAGAGACTAAAGCTGGCGCTTCACATGGCGTATCTGTACAAATATTCGCGATATTTGGATAATACAAAATGTACCCTAACGGTATTGAAATAAAGTATTTTTTGTATTATCCAAGTAAAGCGAATATTTGCAAAAATACGCCATGTAAAGTGCCGGCATAATATCTATATGGTTGGTCTTGTGGTTTTTTATACGTAATTCAATCCCGAGCATGGCGGTTGAGAGCATTCAAACTCAAACTCAAACTCAAATCATTTATTTCAAATAAACCATTTACAGGCACTTTTGAATTTTCAAGGAGTCAGTCAGTCAAAAAGTTGCAGCTGGTTGCTCGTTCCAAACAGTAGGTTTCTATGGAGAAGAACGAGCAAGAAACTCCATGAACACTCTTTTAAAATCAATAGAATATTACAAATTACATCACTCATGTTGAATCTAGGGGTACAATGTGAGAACAATGTAACAAGTTGTGCACGTTAAAAGAGGTCTAGTGACAATGAAATTAGACAATTCAAAATAAGTTTAAAATAACCGAGGTAGCTAAGAGATGACCAGTCTCAACTGACGGCGTCCGTTCACGAACATGACGCACGGATCGGCACCATTTAGCTCAACCATTTTGAAGGGAACCAAATGATCCAACACATGCGCCACCATCAGCGAGACATTCAAGTGAGCATGACAAACTCTCAACCGCCAGGGCATATTCAAGTCAACGAAAGACACATCCGTAAATGGTAGTTTTAATGTACATAGTGCTCACATGTATGTGCTATTCAAAATTATATAATACGAATAAATTGAATTTATACAATGCAAATACAATGTAGTTTTAGATCTTCATTATCATGCTCACTCAAATGTCTCGCTGATGGGGGCACGTGTGCTGTATTATTTAGCTCCGTTCAAAATGGTTCAGCTGAATGGTGCTGATCTACGCGTCATGTTCGTGAACGGGAGCTGTCAATAGAGATTGGTCTTACTCCTAACTACTATGGCTTTTGTATTAATTACATTTTTAAAACGTTTTGTATTGCCCTTTACCTACATTGTTTTTACAATTTTATAATAATAATATGTGAAATAGAAGCAACAAAATCAGAATCTCGCACAAAACGTTTTGGGAACACATTCATGGTGCACACTGCTAAGGAGTGGAATTCCCTGCCTGAGACTGTGTTTCCTGATAGCTACAACCTAGGAGTCTTTAAGTCAATAGTGAATAGGTTACTTCTAGGCGAGCGTGCTCCATCTTAGACCGCATCCTCGCGTCCCATCAGGTGAGATAGTGGTCAAACGTATGGCTATCAATAGTTAAAAAAAAAAACAGAATTTAGAAATCAGAATTTTGTAAAACTTGATGAACGTGGAGTTTCTTGCTTGTTCTACCTAAGTTTTGAAATTTACTACTTGCTTCAACTTTGTGACTAACTAATACCGACTCCTTTACAATTCCAAAGTGCCTGTAAATAGTTTAATTGAAATAAATGCTTTTGCTTTGTCTTTGAATCACTTGTAATGAAATGTACGATTTTTGTAGGTACACGGTAACTCAAAAATCGTAGCAAAAATTTTAGAGTCCTTATCCTTAGTTTCGTTACTAACTGACCAAACTAATAATAATAATATTATGTGGGGACATTTCACACACGGCCACCTGACCCCAAATTAGGGAGACCCTGTACTATGAGTGCCAGACAGCTGATATACATACACAAATACATTTTTTAATACATACACATATAGATAGATAAACAACAACCAGACACAAGGTAAACACAAGTGCTCATTACACAAATATTTACCCTGGGCGGTAATCGAACCCACAACACGCTGCGCAGCAGTCTATGCATACCAAAATAATGACTTGACTGCGATCATTTCGTCGAAAATATGCTCTTTATCCTGTGCTAAAGCTTATTACAAAAAGAGCTGAAAATCATCATTTATTCTTTTGCAAGTTTAATACACATAATTTTCAACATTATTTCTGTGATTTCCGAGCATATTCTGCTTTGCCTGCTTGACTGTTACAAAACACGACCAAATCTTCTCCCAACATCTCTGTCAGATGGCCCGATCTCTAATTTGCTCATTGCATGAGGTAGCAATGATAAACATTGCGTGTCTCCAAGCAATAAAGCTCATGTTTCTGTGACAAATGCAACAGAGTAGTTTATCAGCACTAGGAACATGCTTTGTTGTGGTTTGCAACATTACTTCTGAGTTTTGTTATAATTTATTGTTGTACCTACCTACTTAACTTTTGTCTGCAAACGGATGGCAATAAAAAGTACCTACATAAGTCAAAAAGTAGACTAAGTTGTTTTGGCTTATATAGTTGTGTTTAGGCTTTTTTGAAATCCATACTAATATTAGCTAAAGTTTGTATGATTTTTTTGAACGTGGTAAGCTTCGGAATTACTTGTACGAATCTGAAAATTCTTCCACTTTTTGGCAGCTACTTTATCCGTGGTAAAGGCTATTTATAAAAAAATATGTATCCGGAAGAAAATCCACGCGGACGAAGTCACGAGCAAAAGCTGTTATAATTATTTAGTAGGTACCTATCTCTAATGAGATGTGAGACGGCAATAATATTATGGACAGCCAAATAACACCAATAATTACCTCTAGGGACACGTATATTTATAGAAACTCATCATATGAACTCACTTACGAATACCAGCAATGCTATTACAATCTCCCTCGGTGAACACTTAGGTGAAGTGAGCTGTCATCTACCCCGATGCCAGGGATTTAAAAACCACTACAATCGGATGACCGCTCACTTCACCTAGGTGTTCACCGAGGGACATTGTAACAGAATAGCACTGCTGATTTTGTAATTAAAACGAACGAACAAGATTCAAGCAAAAGTAAACAATAAAATACGACAAATTTTTGACACTCATATTTTAGATTGCGGCGCCGCCGATTCCATTATTCACGACCTAAACTAAAATTAGATAATTGGCATCTCTTACATCTAGGCAGCTGAAGAAAAGACCAGCGACAGATAAGAACTAGGTAAGTTGGAGATGTCAAATTAGTTTCTATTTTTAACTTCGCCGGGTTTTTAATCAATACGTTCTATGGGCTAACTCACGTAACTAAAGAAGTGCTGTTGCAGTGCAGTTGCAGTTAAGTTTCGATCACAACAACGCTTTTCGTACTCTCTACCGCTGTCAGACACGCTCGAGTCAAGTTCGCGTCACGCAAGCGCAATAACGGCATTCCTCTTTGGTGCGTGCTTCGGAATGCAACATGATCGGTATTCTACTATTCGTTTGACGTCTCAAAATTACAGTTAAAAAGCACTAAATCTTTACTGGGGTATTTTTGGTTTTTTATTAAAAGCACAAAATGACCTAAATGCACTCGTTTTTAAACCTACATAACAGGAAAATAATTCTTATTCGAATAAATTTTGCCCAACTCTGCACAGCTCAACCCTGTTGAGGACTGTACGTTGAAAGTGGTATCCTTAGACTTGTATTTTGCGAATGTGGTGTTTTGAGATTATGATATTTTGAGAATATGATGTGTTGATATGATGTTCTGATAATATGATGATTTGCGATTATGATATTTTAAGAATATGATATTCAGATACTGAGCGTTTTAATATTATAATAACGTCATATTCAAATATATGTCGCATCCGGTCAATAGTACGAACATGGAACGACGAATCGGAGGCCCGCCATTATCGAGAACACGTGATCTACCACCACTACTTTTGGCACGCTTCTACCGAGTCGTGATTTTTGAGCCCACAGCGAGCAGGACATTCACAATTCAGTGTCTGACCGCATCGGAGCTAAGACGTCCCGGAACTGTACTCGGTTCGTTGTGTTTAAGTGTTGCTATGTCTATTTAGTGTTACTGTGCTAAATTGTGGTTTTAATAAACACCATGTATTGTACCCTATACCCAGTGTGTTTGCATTGCACGAAACCCAACTTCTGCCCACATGATGACTGAATATAACGGACTAAATCCTGACGATCCGACATATATATATTCAAACTTGAACTTAAGTGCGACTGCACTACAACTTCATCGGCGCGTCATAAAATTACGTGACTTAGTCATCTGAAATGACAAGTATAATTGCATGTTTTATTGGAGAAAAGAGATATAAATAGCTTAAAATAAGTTTATCTCATGCACAACAGAATTGGCAACAATATCGGAATCCTGTCTACCACAAATCCGAGACTCCGGTAGTCCATACTATATATGTATTTCATGTCGGAATCGAATTCGCAACTCGTAGAGCCAAAGATTTGCCTAACCATTGCGACAGCTGTGCCTTATAAATCAAATAAGTAAATAAGCTTCCACAAATACGTCTGGTATACTAGGAAAGATTTACTTAGGTTCAATTTCAAAGTGAAAAAAAACTCAGTAGACATACGAACAAAAAGTTTCAGATAAAAATCAAAGTTAGGACATAAGTTAGGAATATGTACCTTACAAGAATGCTGATGACTTTGCCCATGTATTCGATCAATAAATTCGGAACTTCTGAAAACCTAATATCTGTAGAGTGTATAAAGGCGTCAACATTCGGGTCCGGTAGGGTAACCATACTATTTGGGTAAACGAGGACAGGAAATGAAAGGACGGGGTAATATTACGTTGGTACTTGTACTTATGAGCTATAAGCTTATAATAATATTCAGCTGACATATGATGTGTGTCGTAATACCCTAATACTAATAACGTTCCTTCATTTTTTGTAGCAGTAGGTACCGTTTTTATCGGTGCTGTTTTGGTAACGAAAAATTACGGCAGGAACTTGAATGAAGTGCATTTGCTGTGCAATTTTGTTGAAATATATATGGACTTTAGTTATGCTGTTGGTACCAAATATAACGTCGATATTGAGGAATCGTAAAAATTAGGGTGCTTACATAAAGAAACAGGTTTCGGCACAAACAAACCCGTGCGAATCGGTACCGATCGGTGTAGGGTTCACCAACATAAAGAAACAGGGTAAGTCTGTCCTTATAAAAGCCTACGCAGACCGGGACGGCATGGCAAGGGATTAAATTTTTTACTAATGGACATTCGAACGTATCAGTATAGAAATACGACATAAATAGCTATGCTTTAAAATGATGCCGTGGCATTGAAAGGGATTTCATTGCACGGCGTTGAAGGACGCGCCATGTGCCGTGACGTGCCGTGGCATACTGCGATAGGCAATGGCATGCCAAGGACTCCGTCGCTCGTCGTGACATACCGTGGGGTGAGGCGGGGGTAGAGAAGCGGGGAATGTACACCATTTGCGCATTAAAAGTATCGGGCAGCACGAGCTGCCGAGGCGTGCTTTGTCGTGTCGAAGCACGTCGTGGCATGCCGTGGCAAGGCGCTGGAATGCTGCGGTATCTATGTGGCTAGTGTGCGCTGACTGATGACAAAATCCCTTGCCATGCCGTCCCGGTCTGCGTAGGCCTTTAACAACCGAATGGCTCGATCCAGGTATTCGGTACCGACAAGTTTAAACTGTGCCGCCACGCCGTGTTATCTTATGCGCTCTAGTGAGCGCATAATATAACACGGGAATATTATACCTGCACTGAGCGGTACCTATCCATAATCTAGCACAACACTATTAATCCTATGCATTTAAAAGCTTTAATTTGTTTTTTACTGTAAAAATTAATCCCATTCGTACTCCATGTGTATGTTCTTGTACTGTTCAATGTTCAGTTCATTCTTCCTCGGCCATACCTGCAGGCTAGGTTAGATTGGCAGCGCTAGTTCTAGTTACAAAAGTATCTGGTACCTACCTACCTTTGTTTCGTAAAGCAAACGTTTTGATCGGATAAAATATTACATCTGAATTGCTTGTATTTTTGGCAAAACATTCTACTAACAAAACAAATATATTCTATCAACAAGAGTATTAAAATGTGCGTCTATTCGTGGAAATCCTCTATTATTTAGTTCGAACCCAGACATAAAAATAATAATAGTTAACGAACGTAGGTAAATAAATAAAGTTTAAAGGTAAGTAATGGTTTATTATACCATTGTAATATTTTCTCCTTGTTAAAGAATTTTCAAATGTTTTTTTAGCACATTGTAAATACAAGTATTTTTCCTAACTCTATCTTTCATCTGTTATGTTGGCAGTCCATAGTCAGAGAAAAACGATAAAATATATCAAAAACCATTTACATGCATGGTGGCCTATTTTCCATTTTTTAACAACAAAAAAAAAGGTATAAATACCTTTTTTGATTTTATATGATACCTCATTTGATGAAATAGTGTTTTTTATACTTGTCCTACTTTTACTGACCCACCTGGCTATCCTAATCGACATTGATAACTTCCTTCGCCACCGCTTCGAGAAATGCTAATTTGAAGATGGCGTTACGACACTCCAGAGTTTTTTTACATCTTTATAATATACTATTCTTAAAAAAATGGTTCTATTATTATGTGCGAGACGAAAACACAGTTCAGTTTGAAATGCGTACTTAATTATAAAGAAAATAAATACCATTTTCGCTCCTATCCCCTTGTGGATGAGCAGGGATGACACGATTTATCTCGGTAATTAAGTTTTTATGAAGATGAATAATTAATTAAAATAGGCTTAATGAAATACCTTTTGGGGCTATAAATAAACGTTTTTATGAATAATAATTAAACCTTCATCTCGTAATTTTTGAATTTTGTAAGAAATAATACACTTCTGGACACATCTATTGGCCCACCTTTTATTTTCAGTTTCGTTTGGTCCTAGCTAAAATTTTATATTAGGTCGAGCAAAAAGTTTTTACGCAGTTTTGAACCTGGCACATTCACAATTTCATTCAATAGTCTTTTTTTGAATTTCGAACACAGAATTTAAAGAAACAAAAGACAATTTGGAGCCTGTTTGTTGATATCAAACAATCGAATACTAAGAAAACTTGGTTTTATTGGTTTACTTGGATTTAATTCTTGAAAAAGTGATTGATATCTTTGGATTTGCAACAAACATTACTTATTCTTAACATTAATGTGAGGTTCTATCAATAATCTATGGATACTTCACCTGAAGTCGCCGCCCAAGCTGTGGCACTTATTCAGGCCGGACACAGCCAAAGAAACGTGAGTGCTCAACTTAATTTAAGTCGATCTGCGGTCCGAAATGTTTATCGGAGGTACCTACCTAGAGACTGGCGGCTTTGTTCGTCGCCAAGGAAGGCCACGATCTCGGGTCACAACTGAAAGGCAGGATCGATTCATCGTGACGACCAGCTTGAGAAATCGACACCTTACCTCCATTGAGATACAAAACCAACTTCGCGACTTCCACGGAGTACTTATCTGTGAGCGCTCGAACTGTTCGGAGAAGGTTAAAAGAACGCGATATGGTACCACACAAGCCAGCTAATTGGCCCAAACTAACGCGAGCCCACCGAACAGCGCGCCTTCATTTCGCACGCAGTCATTTAAATTGGACACAGCAAGATTGGAGCCGTGTACTCTTTTCTGATGAGTCTAAAATTGTGTTACATGGCAATGATGGAAGGAAGAAAGTCTACCGACGTAAGGGAGAGCGTTTCGCACAATGCTGCTTTGAAGAGAGGGTTGCTTATGGCGGTGGCTCATGGACTGTCTGGGGCGGTATATCCGCGAGCGGCAAAACTCAACTTGAGGTTGTTACAGGACCACGGCTGCCAACATTAAATGCTGAAAAGTACATTCGTGAGTGCTTAGAACCTCACGTGATACCATACGCGGACTATGTGGGCCCAAATTTCCTTTTTATGCATGATAATGCAAGAGCCCATGCGGCCGGCATCGTCAGGGAATATCTTCGGGATCTCAACATCACAGTTATGGACTGGCCAGCCAGAAGCCCAGACATGAACCCCATTGAGCACATGTGGGACGAGCGAAAAAGACGTGTTAGGGCTCGTCAGCCAGTTGCCCAGACGATGCAGGAGTTGAAAACTGCCATAGAAACTCTATGCCTAATCGTATGAGAGCTGTGGTAGATGCCCATGGAGGCAACACGCGTTATTAAATTAAACCTTTATTTGATAAAACATGTTTTTTATTCAAAAATCAATTGCCTTTAACAAGGCGCATATCCGACTTGTTAGGCGTAGCTCCATGTCGTATGGTATTCTGAATTCAAATTTAAAACAATACGATCGAAAAAGATGGTAAAATGTATCAGGTTTAAAACTGCATCAACAGTTTTTGTTCAATCTAGCAATCATATTTCGGTAGGGGCCATCGAAACCTAAACTCTAAGGTGGGCCAATAGATATGTCAAGAAGTGTATTTACCTATATTTATGGCCATAGACACTTACAATAAGCTTCAGTGTACTAACCTATAAGTGTTTGTATGTAATCAATTCTGACTTTCTGTAGTTGCATAAAATAAAAACAAAGTATAGATACATACCAACAAACAGTAACAAATAAGTATGACAACTGAAACTTTCAAGATTATGACATACCATGCAAATAAAGTCTCTTCATCCATGATTTTATGGCACTATAAAATTTATCGACCAGCATTAAATTCGAAACATGTTCTAAAAATGTATTCTGAATTTAAAAATATTTTATGTGTTATTTTCTTAATGTCACGTACTGCGGTTGGGGTCCTCTAAAACCACGTTTACGTGATCTAGTGTACAAGAGAATGCTTTCAAAGGGTATCTAGGTCATTTTAAGTATCTTTCTGTATATTGGAGGAGAAGGGCTTGGTATTAGACTTCAACGGTTGGACTACAATAGGCCAAAGTAACTAGATATTATTATATTCTCGTTTTTACTAATTACTAGCTGGGTTAGGTTAACTCTCGTAGACCTAAGTGTACCTGAAAATAAGTATTAAATACTAATCCTCTAAGTGATCCTAGTTTGTAGAATGGTTGCAAGCGCGACTACTTAGTTTAGGTAGTTGGTTTTTCCTTATTGAATTTGTCTGTTGCAACCAATGATATATTATACACTTAGATGTGTTACCCGCGCTCATTAATGCAATATTAAAGCAAGGCAATTGCCGGGGTTTCACTTAGTCACGTACCACCCAGTGTTGCGGCTATACGTCAGCATCGCTTGTAATTCACACATAACTGACGTAACAAAATATGTATGTTTATCTTTTTCTTACAGGTATACGCTGTATGCTTCTGTCCTTTTCTTCGCACTGTATAATTGTATGTGCCTACTTGTATGTAGATTTTAAAGTTTGCGCCGTTTTAAAGTGCACTAAAGTTCGTGTATGACGCGTCTATTTATAATACGTCATTGGTTGCAACTATTTTTGTTTGAAAATTCTTACCTCAAGAATTCTCGAGAAATTTGTCTTAAATCGAGACGAGAAAAAACCACTCAACGCCTTGAGAACTGTAGAAATCAATACCGTCCGCTAGGAACTAAAAAGAACCGGAAAAGTGCAAGTCGGACTCTCTCACTGAGGGTACCGTATACATTTGTAGGTACATAATACATATCCATACTTCCATACTAATATTATAAATGAGAAAGTAACTCTGTCTGTTATGCTTCCACGATGAAATGGCTGAACTGATTGTTTCACAGCTTCAAGGGGCCATAGACTCTAGTATATGGTTTTTATTTCAACTCGATACCTCTACGCTTTCCCGAGATAAAGGGTCTTGACAGACAGACAGACAGACAAAGTGATCCTATAAGGCTTCCGTTTTCTCCTTTTGAGGTACGGAACCCTAAAAATATGCATATAACACGTAATGAGTCTAGAGTATCGGATAGAATACCGAAGTCAAGGTAATCAAGGCTATCGTCATTTGTGCTATTCGAGGCATGGGGTATCACACAACCAAGTCCCAGACTCCAGACCGCTACTAAGAAACACTTAGTGAAATTATTAAATATTATTTACTAGCCTTCGCCCTCGACTTCGTCTGCGTGTATCGGTTATCGCGGATGCAGACGAAGTTGTGGATTAAAAAGTTACCTATGTCCTTCCCCAGGTTTCAAGCTATCTTCACACCAAATTTCATCAAACTTGGTTCAGCCGTTTTATCGTGAAAGCGTAACAGACAGAGTTACTTTCGCATTTATAATATTAAAGTATGGAAGTATGGATTAAAGTAAGTATCCAGGATGGACAATATTATGCGTTTAATAATAAACGGTATGTTTAAGTGTAACCTCGGTAGATGTAAGTTCTAGTGATATTCTTTTTAGTTTAAGCTTTTGATGTTAGGTATTAGTTATAATTAACAATTAAATTAAGTATTAATTAAGCTGCATTTACCGCATTGGTTAGCTGTAATGGTAGATGTAAGTATGATGATAAATAAATAAATAAATAAATGTTATACTTTTTTTTAGGGTTCCGAACAAAAAAAAACCGAACCCTTACAGGATCACTCGTGCGTCTGTCTGTCCGGCCGTCTGTCACAGTCAATTTACTCCGAATCTACTGAACCAAATCAGGTGAAATTTAATAGGATGGTGTAATCCTATGACCAAAACACAGATGTGCAAAGTAAATAAATATTTTTTATTCATGTCATTTTCGGGGGACAAATTAGGAAATTAAAAAATAGTTTTGCAAACCTTACTATATCATATATCAAATGAAAGGGCTCGTTATAAGGATCTCAAATATATTGTTATTATATATTTTGTTATTATTGTAAAATAAAAAGTTTGGATTTTAAAAGAAGACGAAAATTTACCATTCCCCCCCCCCCCCCCCCGATCTCCGAAACTACTGAGAATAAAATTTTGAAAAAAATCCAGTACCTAGGTATATAGTTCATTGCTTGTAAATTACAGGAAAACGTATAAGACTTATCAATTAGCATTGTACGGAACCCTCTCCACGCGAGTTCAACTCGCACTTGACCGGTTTTTTATGTGGGCAGTACCTACTGTGTTGTTCACACCACTCACACCATCTTTGCCAGTCTGTTTTTTATAAGTGAAGACTTGTAATTGGCTGTCTGACTCCTTACTATATTTATTTATTTTGTTTAGCTGTAATTCATTCTTGCCTCATTTTCCATACTTCATAAATAAATAAATAAACACTACCCGACCTGAGAACGAAATCCAAAACCCCATGTTTAGCAGTCGCGCTCGCAGCGACGAGACTAACGGAACAGTCCTATCTATTTACATGTACGTGTACATACAAGACCCAACGTATTTACTGACACCAACTTATGTACATAAGGAAAGGTTTAATTTGGAAGTATTTGGTCAGGACTCTCTGGAGGATTAGGTGTATTGCTCACTGAAACCCGAAGCCTTCTTACATTGTGTAAAATGACCTTGCCAAGTCAGGTTTTGTCTTTGTAAGGGAAAATTGTAGGTACTTACATAGAAAGAAATGTAGGTTTGTAGAATGCCTACTAAAGGCCAAAACACAGTACATGTGTTAGTATTACTACGGTTTCTTTTGTATTACTGCAAGCCACACACGTAATGTACCTATGTAGGATAAATAAGTGCAAGTATCTGAGACGTGTATGGTGTGTGGGTGTGACTCAGTTGTACAACTGTGTCACACTTCACTTGTGTTGAAGACAAGGTTGGCCCACTGACTCAGCAATTATATTCTACCCTTCGTTTCACGGGTTCGATTCTTGTATGGATCAAATATTTGCATGGCCTATATGTAGACATGGCCTATGTGTACGACGACACGGTTGGCGCAGTGGCTGAGCGATCGACTGCTGCGCAGCGTGTTGCGGGTTCGATTCCCGCCCAGGGTAAACATTGGTGTGATGAGCACTTGTGTTTGCCTTGTGTCTGGGTGTTGTTTATCTATATATGTATGTATTTACAAAAAAAAATGTATTTGTGTATGTATATCAGCTGTCTGACACCCATAGTACAGGGTCTCCCTAGTTTGGGGTCAGATGGCCGTGTGTGAAAATGTCCCCACATATTATTATTATTATTATTTGCATGGCCTATATGTAGTTAATCTGGGTTTGGTTGTTTGTGTAAATGAGTTTATAACACATTTGCTCGTAAAGTGTCTCTTATTACACCAATTTCAATATCGTAATGTATGTCATTACGTACTTGTGCGTTATTGTAATGTAAAACGCACAAGTTTTGTAAAACGTACAGTTTATCAAGATGCTCCGTCTAAAACGAACGGTACCTTTTTAATACTTAGCAAAGAGTTTGTAAGTGAGAAAAGTGGTCAACATTTTCATGAATAAAATTAACTTTGGGAGATAAAGTATAAAAATATAAATATTTAATTCTTTAATTTAATTAATTTTGACAATGAATTACAACCATTTATCTGTAACAAAAACAATAAAATATTAATTTACTTTATTAGTAATACTGGCTGTTTTTGTGCCTTTGCCTTAAAAAAAAGCGCTGATGCGCGCGCATCGCTAATTTGTGAACAAGTAAAAATTATTCCGCGCGCTTTTTCTTTTCGCAGTATTGTTTTTATTTGAATTATTTCCTAGCAAATAAGTTATAATATTTGAATTTTTTCCTCACAAATATGTTATAAAACGTCGTATGTAATACGTGCGCTTTGATAATTACAGCCTAGCAATATCGCCTCGGCTGTAATTTTCAACCTACCGCACTTATATCATAATGTACTATTATTATGTGTGTATCGGCATCACGATAAGAGAAGAAATTCACGAGACTTACGAGGAGAAATTCTTATTGTGGGTTGTTATTACAAAAAGAATTGTTGTTATTGAAAAAAGTCACTGACTTGTGCTAGTCTATTTCAGTCATCATTGCAATTACGTATTTCCAAATAAACCTGAAATATGAAACAAAATAGTGACTAGAGCAGAAACGTTTATAATGATCCTTAAGTAGTTGGATTACAGTTTAAGTCTAATAACTCCTTAAAAAATACAAATGTACTTTATTTCAGTATGAGGTTTAGTATCCTGGTTTAAATTTTACTACCTTAAAGCACTCCATTTAAGTCAGTGCATATAAAGTTTAATCACTAACCTAAAAGTTTACCTGAAAAGTTCCTGAAGGTTCATAAAAACCATATAAACACGTTCATGTAGGTTTGTATCGCAATGACTTGACTTCTGACTGCTGTAGCAACAGTTTATGATGCATATAAAGCCATGATATAGGTTTTAGCAGTAGATAAACATACATAGATACCTAATAATATGTATTTCTTTTTTCATATTTTTGTTTTGTTTTTTATTTTTTTTAATAACCTGTAATGTCAATCCACCGTCAAAATTAATTGTGTTATTTTATTTGGTGTACAAAAAAGGAACTCTGCTAAACCATAGAAAATGACCTTTCGAATGACTGCTACAATGAAACAGAAAAAAGAAAGAAGAAAAAATAATCATTTTGTAAACACATAACATTTTAGCAAGAGCAGTGCAATCTAACATAAGGTCACAATCCTCCAAAGGTGATTCCTGATTTAAAAACTAAATAGGTTATTAATAAGATATTGGTTTAATACTTTATTTTGCGTGTGAATAGCACTACCCCATTTCTACCGGTGGGTGTCATAGAAGGCGACAGAGGGATATTGACCAGAGGTTGGGCTGCAGCGTCCTTCTGAGTTCCATAACTGATCGCCAATATGCAATGGCCATGCATGGAAATTATGGCTGAACTTCCTTTTGGGGGAATACCCACTGCTGGACCTATATCCAACAGTGGGCATCTAAAGGGTGACATGATTATGATGATGATGACTTTATTTTTTAAACTTGATTATTTCTATTGGCATTACACTATATCTTTTGTCACATTAGATAAGCTAACCGATAGCAGTGCACGGCTACAGATCGTTGCTACGGCGTAGCAGTCATGTAACACACGCTCCTACGCGCAAGCTACGCTGAAGGCCCAGACAAAAAATCCATACTTTAATATTATAAATGTGAAAGTAACTCTGTCTGTTACGCTTTCACGATGAAACGGCTGAACTGATTTTGATGAAATTTTGTATCAAAATAGCTTGAAAGGACATACGCTACT
Organism: Charanyca ferruginea; assembly: GCA_947361185.1. Lineage (NCBI taxonomy): Eukaryota > Metazoa > Arthropoda > Insecta > Lepidoptera > Noctuidae > Charanyca > Charanyca ferruginea. The sequence goes on from OX376062.1 coordinate 7,093,211, forward strand.
TTTATACCGCGACTTAATCCGCGGTAATCGACATTCACGCGGACGAAGTCGCGGGCAAGAGCTAGTATCGCTAAATGAACGCTAATTAAGAACAATAATCAATAACTATTTGACGTTACTTGATCGCGAGGTCATGTGACTTCTCCGGAGGTTGTAGACTGCTTAACCGGATTGTCCTGTGGTGCCTTAATTTAAAGAATTAAAGGCCTCCATTCGGAGTAAAAATCTTATAAACTAAGCGTCTACACGCCAAGAGCATGTGTATCAGATCTTGATTAAATAGGGACGAATTTTGCAGCTATGGGCCGAAGGCAATAATCATCATCATCATCATTTCAGCCGAAAGACGTCCACTGCTGGACACAGGCCTCCCCCAAGTGACGCCACATTGACCGGTCCCGTGCGACTCGCATCCAGCGGATCCCCGCAACCTTTACCAGGTCATCGGTCCACCTAGTAGGAGGCCTTCCAACGCAACGTCTTCCGGTTCGCGGTTGCCACTCGAGAACTTTTCGGCCCCATCGGCTATCTGTTCTGCGAGCAATGTGCCCTGCCCACTGCCACTTAAGTTTGGCAATTCTACAGGCTACGTCGGTAACCTTGGTTCTCTTGCGGATATCCTGATTTCTGATTTTATCACACAAGGAAACTCCGAGCATAGCCCTCTCAATTGCCCTTTGGGTGACTTTAAGCCTTCTGACGAGGCCCATTGTGAGCGACCACGTTTCGGTCCCGTATGTAATCACTGGCAACACACACTGGTCATAGACTTTTCGTCTTGAGACACTGCGGTAAGTTGGACGAGAAGATACCACGCAACTTCCCGAAAGCCGCCCAGCCGAGTCGGATTCGACGATTGATCTCTTTCTCGAAGTTAGACCCACCTAACTGGACCGTTTGTCCCAGGTAGACATAGTCGTCTACAACTTCGAGAGTAGAGTCTCCGATCTTGATAGGAGTGGGTGTTACATGGGCATTCAACATGACCTTGGTTTTGTCCATGTTCATTTTAAGACCCACTCTTTCGAAAGTACAATAGTACAATAGTGAGGTCCTCCATGGTCTCAGCCATGACCACTATATCGTCGGCAAACCGATAGGTGAAAGATGAACTCGCCATTGACGTTGATGCCTAGCCCGCTCCAGTCCAGAAACTTGAAGACATCCTCCAATGCAGCGATGAACAGTTTCGGAGATATGACGTCTCCCTGTCTCACACCTCGCTGCAGAAGGACAGGTTCCGAGGTCTGGTTCTAAAGTCGGACTGACAAGGTGGCGTTTTTGTATAGACACTTCAACACCTCGATATACCGATAGTCGATTTGGCACCGTTGGAGAGACTGCAGTACAGCCCAAGTCTCGATCGAATCAAATGCTTTCTCGTAGTCCACAAACGCTAAACAGAGAGGCAGGTTATACTCTTCGGTCTTCTGTATAACCTGCCGCAGCGTATGTATGTGGTCTACGTTGCTAAAGCCTTTTCGGAAACCGGCTTGTTCGGGAGGCTGGAAGTCGTCAAACCTGCGCGCGAGACGATTCGTGATGACTCTTGAAAACAACTTGTAGACATGGCTCAGAAGTGAGATGGGCCTATAGTTCTTCAACCGAGCATTGTCGCCCTTTTTGAAGAAGAGTACCACCACACCTCTGCACCATGCCTGTGGCGTTTTTCCCTCGAGTATGACGGAATCAAACAGCTTCTGAAGGGCCTTAAGCACCGGTTTTCCACCCGCCTTCAGGTTCGGCCGTAATTCCATCATCATTCGGTGCTTTGTTGTTTTTAAGCTCTTTCAGAGCCATCCTAATCTCGTACAGGCTGACGTCCGGGATCTCTTCGGTATAGTGTCGGGTTAGTCTAGCTCTTGGGTCGTTCGCTAGATCTACAACGGGTTTACTGGTTGACGTGTACATCTGCCCATAGAATCTCTCGATCTCTCTCAGAAGCTCCGGTTTGGCGGACAAAATCCTGCCATCGTCGGTCTTCAGTTTTGTGAGCTGGCTCTGCTCAATAGCCAGATCTCTTGCAAATACCTTGGAGCCTTTATTCCTCTCAATTGCGTCTTTAATACGTTCGGTATTAAAGCGGCGGTCGCTCTTCAAGGATTTAGAGATCCGTCTATTGAGCTGCCGGTATTTCCACGCCTCATCTGAAGACTGCAAGATCATCTCACGCCGCTCCTTCATGAGCTTGAGAGTACGATCAGAGAGTTTTTTGTTCTTCCGCTTACACGTTCGCGCGCGCAGCCAAACTGCGCGTCTAACGTCCAGCCGCGCGGAGTCCGCGCGACCGCGTGAGCGCCGCGGATGCGCCTCAACTTAAACCCTATTGTTTAGCAAACTACTGCAGCTACATCAAAGTAAAAAATACGTGTGTATAGCAGAAACTGTATAGAATCGACATAAGAGAAAATTTAATTACAGCAATCAGTTTAAAGTACTCAAAAAAAAAGTCAAACTTGAGAATATGTGTTGATTATCAGTAAAATATTTGTTCTTACTAAGTTTTTACCTATAATTTTGTACTTTGTGTCTATAAAACCTAAATAAAATTAAACTAGACTACATAAGCTTTTTTTTTGATACCCCCAAGTCATTTTTTGGAATGTTCTGAGTACCACAACAAACCAAAACTAACAACTCATACCCACCTCAATTTGATGGCTAGTGAAATTACGGCAAGATGGCCGCCCGTAGGGCTCTCACACATGAGATGATGGCACATGATTTATTTTGTTATGAATAATTTATTTTGTGTTTTTAGTTGAAATGACAGAATAATTTATTTTGTGTATTTTTTTTTTATTTACTTATAAATTTATAAGTAAATAAAAAAAAAATTGTGGCATTTCAACTAAAAACACAAAATAAATTATTCATATATATACATTATATAATATAATATATAATATTGTTGTAATATGGTTGAAATAATGAACGCAGGTTTTGTACACAATTATAACTTTAATGAGCTTTGCACAATGCATGCACTACAGAAACCAGAACCGCCATGCTAATTTTATTAACAGAGAGAAGACCATAGATTGAAAACTTTATCTAGACTTTTTAACCTATACCTTATATTAATCAGTGTTGCCAATACCCAATTTGCTTACACTAAGAATAAATCTACATTAATATTTTACATTGTTTTCAACACCCCTTCTCAATGTAACATATTATCTCACAAAAGAAAACAACAAAGAAGTAACCTTATCACTTAACATAACCCACACTTATTAGAAAACTTAATTAACAAATCTTTGTTTAAAGGCTTGGTAAACATATCAGCCGTTTGTTCCTCAGTTTTTAAGTAAATTAATTGTAGTTTACCATTTCTGATTAATTCTTTAACAAAATGAAATCTTATGTCTACATGTTTAAGTCTTTTTATGTTATCAGTATTTGCAACTGCTATAGCTGATTGACTGTCACAGAAAATTGGAACTGGACACACATTGGTTACATTAAATTCTTTTAATAATTGAATAATCCAACAAGCTTCACTTGATGCCATACTGAGTGCAATATATTCTGATTCACAAGAAGATAAGCTTACAGAGCACTGTTTTTTTGAACACCAAGAAATTAAGCAATCTGCAAACTTAAAACAATATCCAGTTGTAGATTTCCTATCCTTTACGTCTCCTGCCCAATTAGCATCACAATAGCCACATAATAATTCAGTATTACATTTAAAAAACAATTTATAATCTATAGTGTATTTAACGTATCTCAATATTCTTTTCAAAGCCGTTAGTAATACATTATTTGCTTTATTTTGATATCTACTTAAAATAGATATAGCTACACACAGATCTGGACTTGTACCTGAAACTGCATACATAAGGCATCCTATAATCTGTCTACATATATTTTCAATGTCTTTATTCGCTTTACAATCATCATAACTGTCAAATATTTTTAAATTGAAATTTTGATCCATGGGGGTTGATATTGGTTTACAATTCTCCATTTTAAACCTTTTCAAAACATTTTCAAGATAGTGTTTTTGAATTAACTCTGTTACCCCACTATTCAAGTTTTGTTTTACATGGATACCTAAAAAATTTGATATTAAGCCTAAATCTTTCATTTTAAATTCTTTATTTAAATACAACTTAAAATCACACATCTCTTTTTCATTAGATCCGAACATAATAAGATCGTCTACATATATTAAAACGTACATCTTATTGTTGTTATAACATTTAGAATACAAACAGGGGTCATTTAATGATCTAACAAAACCTCTTTTAGTTATTACACTATTAAACTTGTCATTCCAGTATTTAGGAGATTTTTTAAGTCCATACAATGACTTATTTAATTTTACAACTCTTTTATTTTTACTATAAGCCCCTTCTGGCAACTCTAAAAACACATTTTCATGAATATCTCCATAAAGAAAAGCTCCTGTAACATCCATTTGATAAATGGGCAACTTCAACAAAGTAGCTACTGACACAAATAACCTAAAAGTTGTCAATTTTGCTACAGGTGCATAAATTTCACACATATCTAACTTATCATTTTGTTGGAAGCCTCTAGCTACCAACCTGGCTTTATATTGTACTGTGTCATTAGAATTTTTAATCTTAAAAACCCACTTACTACTTACAGTCTTTTCCGTAACAGGCACATCACAAACTGTCCATGTATTATTTTCGTTTAAAGTTTGAAGTTCTTGGTCTACTGCTTCTTGCCATTTACTTGCTTCTTCACTTTGCATAGCTTCGCTGTAAGTTTTTGGTTCATCATTTTCTGTATAGGTCAAATGACATTTATAGAATGATGTTTGCTTCCTGGTACGTATGCTTCTCTCTCGTGGTTGTATATCTCCTTCATACTCCTCATTCGAACCCTCATCACTCAGCACAAAGGTAGGATTGTCATCAGCATCAATAAAGGAATCCTCTTCTCGGTTTACACTTGCCTCATTTTCTCCGGGCTGTTCTTCAATCTCACCCTGAGGATAACTTTGTGCCACTGATGGTTCTAGGTCTAATTTTTCAGTTACATTTTCATCCATACTGCTTAATTGCTCATCTATATCTAGCTTAATAACCTCTTCCTTATTATTACATTTTGGTTCTTCAACAAATACTAAATAAAATAAAATAAAATAAAATAAAAAAGCCGTTTATTCTACTACCCAATTACACTTCATTTACAAAAATGTTTGTAGCATGCGTATACCTAAATAAAATACATGATTGAGATCCCTTAACATGCAAAATGATTATATACATTTTTCTTTTTTCTCTCTGTGCTTAATTGAATTATACATTTATTAATTTTATTATTATTTTATTAATTATTTTATTGTATATTGCGTATAATGTATTTATTTATTTATTTTGTGCTAAATATAACTTATTTGTATTGGATATTAATTAATTAAATTAGAAGTAGTAGTCGCCTCTTTGGCGTAGGCCTCCCCCATTACTTTCCAGTAGTGCCTGTCTCTGGCTTTAGTCATCCAGTTCGACCCTAGTCTTTGTATAAATAGGTCTGCCCATCTTTTTCTTTGGCGTCCTCTAGACCTTTTTCCTTCTCTTGGGATCCATTCTATAATTTTTTTTGTCCATCTATCATTTCCCATCCTACATATGTGACCAGCCCAGTTCCACTTTAGTGTCCTCACTCTTTCGACAATGTCAGTAACTTTAGTAATAGTTCTAATTTCTTGGTTTTTAATTTTGTCTGATAGTCTGATTCCCAACATGCTTCTTTCCATTTTTCGTTGACATATTCCTAGCTTGTCTTCCTCGCATTTTCTTAGCGACCAACTTTGACAACCGTACGTCAGACACGGTAGAATGGCTACTTCAAAGAGCTTTTTCTTTATACTAATATGTATTGATTTATTTTTCATGATTTCCTTTAATCCCCAGTATTTTTTCCATGCTATGGCGATTCTTCTCTGCACTTCATTTTCAGTATTATTATTAAATGAAACTGATTGGCCCAAATAAACATATTCTTCGACAAATTCTACATTCTGACCATCGACCATTATAGGATCGTTTTCTTTATTGTTCGTGATTATTTTAGTTTTGGTAATGTTGATCGACAGGCCCACTTTTTTACTTTCTTCTGTCAAGTCGTTTAGCATAGTTGCCAGATCTGACGTATCTTCTGCGAAGATGACTATGTCGTCCGCGAAGCGGAGGTGGCTTAAGTATTCTCCGTTGACTCTCAATCCTCTTCTTGTCCAATCAAGTTTCCGGAAGATGCTCTCTAGGACAGCAGTAAATATCTTAGGCGATATTGGATCCCCTTGCCGAACGCCTCTTCTTATGGGGAACTTCTCACCATCTCGTTCTAGCCTAATTTTTGCACAGCCTTTTTTGTATATTTGCTGTAGCACAATTACGTATTTTGCATTCACACCTTGTTGTTGTAGCGTGCCCCATATTGAGTTGTGATTCAACGAGTCAAACGCTTTTTTGTAATCTACAAAACACATATAAAGTGATTTATTATACTCTTTAGCTTTTTCTATGGCTTGAGTTACCACCTGTATGTGGTCCATTGTTGAATAATTCTTCCGGAAACCTGCTTGTTCGCTTGGCTGATTTTCGTCCAAAGCCTTCGTAATTCTGTTGAGAATCAATTTAGAAAACACCTTGTACACGTTTGACATCAGACTGATGGGTCTATAATTGTTAAGGTCACTACGGTCGCCTTTTTTGTGAAGAAGTATTGTAGTCGAGTTCGACCATTGCTCCGGAGTAGATCCAGTTCTCAAAATATTATCAAATAGTGCTTGAAGAACGCTTTGCAATGGTTCCGAGAGGGATTTCATTAGCTCGTTTGAGATATTATCTTCCCCCGGTGTTTTGTTATTTTTTTGTGAATCTATAGCATATCTGATCTCATCTTTTAGTACATTAAGATGCATGGTTAAATCGTGTTCAATGTGATTTATAGGTTCTAGACTTGGCTCGTTGGATTCATAGAGAGCACTATAGAAGTCTGTTGCTACTTTCAATATTTCCGGTATTTTTGTTACTTGTTTGCCGGTTTTGTTTTTTATATTAGGTGCCCAATCTGATTTGGTTCTTAGCTCCTTAAAGGCTTTCTTAATGGCTCCTGTTTTTTGTACAAAGGATTCGAAAATAAACTGTCTATGTTTTCTGTCATCTTTCCTTAGGTTTCGGTTTATTTCCTTGCTAATTTGAGTAATTTTTGTTCGTACTTCCTTCGTTCTTTTCGTTCGGTATAGTATTTTACGTTCTTCTAATAATTCATGAGTTCTTGTGCTAACTTTTTTTGTGATGTTTTGTTCTTCTTTTGGTAATTTTAGAATTAGAGATTTTATTTCTGACACGAAAGCATTGTACTGACATTGTATATCTGGTGATTTGTTTATGGCTTGCATCAGTTTAGTTTCCCAGAATTTTCCAGTTTCACCTGAGATAGTTGGCAATTTCTTTGTGTATTGACTGTTCGATTTGATAAACTTCCTTTTCTTTTTAATGCTTAGGTTGAGTGCACATCTTAACATACGATGGTCTGTTTCGAAGTTAAGGTTGTTTATTATATCGAAGCTGTGCATTTGTTTTGGTTGGCTCGTTAGTATGTAGTCTATCTCATTGCGATGTTGATTATTTGGTGACCGCCATGTCCATTTTTTATGAGGCTTTCTAGGGAACATACTATTTACTATTTTCAAGTTGTTTTCGAGAGCGTATTCTACCAATAGTTGGCCACGTTTGTTTCTCTTGCCAGACGAGTGTTTCCCGAAGATTCCTTCCTCACCCGATTGGACTTTTCCTATTTTGGCGTTGAAATCTCCCATCAAAATTATGTTTCCTGAATTAGTCGACTTTACCGCCTCGTCTACAGTCTGATAAAATGAACTAATTTCTTCGTCATTGTAACATTCGGTAGGTGCATATACTTGAATGATTATCCAAGTTTGATCCTCTTTTAAATCTATTTCAAGGGCCACAACTCTCTCTGAATGGCATTTCAGACTTAAAATGTTACTTTTTAATGATTTTTTTATCAAAAACCCGACGCCGTTTCTACTGTTGCTGCTGGTATAAAATAAAATGGTTATGTTCCTCTATTAATTCAGTCTTTCTTCTAACTTCGCTTAGGCCAATAATGTCCCATTTGATTCCATTAAGTGCATTGTTTAGTTCTGTGATTCTATTTTCTTGAAGTAAGGTTCTGACATTTAGGCTTGCAATGTGTAGAAAATTGTTTGTTTGTTTACTGTTTTCAGAAGTTTGACTGTAATGAGTGGTCGTCGTGTACTTTCCTGGGGGGGTTTGGTCTGCATCCTCCACGGGGACCAGCCGGATTGGAGGAGGTGGAGGGACTACCTCTAATCGTTTTTTGTGGTGGGGTTTATTTCTGCGGAAGTAGATTCAGACGTATTTTTCTGTGGTACAGTATTCATATACGAAGTGATATTATTTGTTTTGGTTTTCTTTGGAATTTGCATTTGTATTTCGTTGGTGATAACGGTGCTAAGGTGTTTAGGCGATTCCGATAAATAGCGTTTTTGATTTCGTGTGTCTTTTATTGAATTTCGGATATTTGGATTATCTTTTAATATAACAATTTTGTCGTAACGTAATACAGCATTTTTTCCTTGTAGGCGTTCTTTTACCACTTCGTTTTGGAGCTCTTTACGCTTTAACAAAACCTCTTGAGAAAATTCTTCTTTAATACTAATAGACGTATCGTTCAGTGACTTACTTTTTTTCAAAATTTCTATTTTCCTCCCCATTGTTGTTGACATCACTGATATAGGTCTGATCTTTGTTCCTTTCTTGCCCAACCTTCTGACCATTTCTATTTCAAAGTTATGAATGTCAATCTTCATTGTATTATTTATAGTAGATACTATTAATTCTTGAAGTTCTGCATATCCACGCTCTGTCTCTTCCACTCCAAAAAATATAAGGTTTTTCTTTCTGACCTGTCTTTCCAAATGCTCTATCTTTTCTTGTTGTTCATTCAATTTTTTTTCTAAGTAGTTGGTTCTGTTTTCGATCATAGTAAATTTTTCATTAATATTGTTATTAATTGTTTGAGTGATATTTTCTTGCATATTCTTCATTTCTTGTTTCTGAATAACTAGGTCATTTTGAATTTTTTTTAATATTTCCATCATCGCGTCCATTGTTTTGGTACTAGTACTGCCCTCTAGTGTCTACAAGTAGCGTAACTTTGCTTTGGTTAGATTGCAAGTTAAGACTGTCGACAAGAGCCGTGCGCGAGCGCAGTGACGTTGCAGTACCGCTTGATGTTGGTAGAAGGCGTTAGCGGTTGCACACAATATACTTTTTTCTTTGTAGGTTATGTTGCTTATTTGGCATTACTTTTTTCAAGTTTTGCCTATCACCATTATATATAACACTGACTGACCTTCCAAAATGACTTTCTAGTAGTTTTCCTAATACTTCTACAGGACTAACACTTTATATTGTGTTCCAATATGTTCCAAGCGAGGCGGTATTTTTATGTTTGGTTTTTTTCTTAATTTTAAAGAATTTACCCCAACTTTTGATGAAACAGTTCACTTTGCACTTTACTGCATTTGTTCTATGAGGTTTATTATAGCAAAGAACACTATTTCTATTTTTATTTCGGTAAATAATACGGAGCTGAATTTGACACAAGCGCTTTGACAGCTGACATCCCTTTGACAACAAATACTACATCCCTCTTTAATAAGACATTGTTCTTTTCTGGAAAATTTATTCTATAACCTTTACAATTTTCACCATAGCCAACCATAATACCTCTTTCACCTTTTGAATCCCACTTCCTTCTTTTCTCTTTTGGTATATGTACTACTACTGGTGTACCAAAAATCTGTAAGGTATTTATGTCGAAACTTCTTTTTGTCCAAATCTCATATGGAGTTTTGTCTTTTTGACTACTTTTTCCTGTTCTGTTTAACACATACGCTGCGGTATTGACAGCCTCTGCCCACAATTTCTTAGGTAGGGCTTTTGCGCACAGCATTGTTCTAGCAGCTTCGATAAGTGTTCTGTTCTCTCGTTCTGCTTTGCCATTTTGCTCAGGTGAGTATGGCACTGTGGTTTGATGGACAATACTGAACTTAGAAAACATCTCTTGCATTTCTTTATTTATAAATTCAAGCCCATTATCACTTCTAAAATATTTTATTTTATATCCAGTTATGTTCTCTGCTTTCTTAACGAAATCATAAACACAATTCTTGATTTCATCCTTGGCCTTTACAAAGTACACCGATCTGTAATTTGAATATGCATCTTTTAGTATCACGAAATATCTCGATTCACCCACTGACAATGTTTCCATAGGTCCACAAGTATCAGCAACTATCAACTCACATGGCCTTGAAGTTTTATTTTCACTAGCTGTAAACGGTAAACGATGTATTTTACCGTCTAAACAACCTTCGCATTTTACATCACAATCGTCTTTTACACTAATGTTTTTGTTTTTCAAAAAGGTTTTCACATATTGAATGTTTTGATGAGCGAGTCTTTGATGCCACGAACTTAAGTCCGAATGTAACTGTGCTGCATTCACTAAACTGTACTTATAGCGAACGTCCATGAAATACAATTTTCCACTTCGTTTAGCAACTGCACACACTTTATTTTGTGTTTTATTTAGAATTTTACAAGTGTATTCATCTGTCATCATGACATAACCTCTATCTGTCACACAGTTTACCGCGAATAAATTTGTCTTTAGATCGGGCACGTATAGAACATTGTCCATGGTAGTATTTATCCACTCATTCCCGTTATGGACCTGCAACGCCACCTGTCCACAACCTTCTGCACTAATTGCAGTTCCGTTCCCAACAATCACTGATTTTTGTGATAGTTTATTAAAAGTTGAGAATAGTTCCCGATAATGACACATGTGTTCGCTCGCTCCTGTATCCACTAACCACTGCGATTGTTCATAATGTTCATTATATGACTGTACCATGAATGCATTACTTTCTTTATTTTTCTTAAACCTACATTCACTTTTTATATGCCCAACTTTATTACAATAGAAACACTTCTTCACTTGTTTATTCATACCATCGCGATTATTTTGTTTGTTTACATTGTTTGTGCACTCATTCTGGAAATGTCCCATTTTATTGCACTTATAACACTTCACATTTCGTTTATCTGTCTTTTTAGCAACAAATGCCGATGTTGATTGTGTAACGGAGCCCTTTTCTTTAATTCTCTCTTCCTCCACTAACAACCTAGCAATCAGATTGTCTAATGTCTGTTTATCGTCTGGCGCAGACTCCCATGCAGATATAAAATGTCTAAAACTTTCTGGCAACGACATCAAGACTTTCGTGATCACTAACTTGTCTGAAATATCTTCACCCATTTGTTTGAGTTGATTTTGTAATTCTTGTATTTTAGACAGGAATACTGACATCTCTGTGCCTTCCTCGAATTTAAATTGAAAAAAGCGCTGTTGTACAATGTGAATACTTGTCTCAGTTTTCTGTTCATACACACTAATTAATTTCCTCCACATTTCATATGAAGTATTGCATGTTAAAATATGTATCATAACATTCTCAGACATTCTGGTTACTAATATTGTTTGAGCCATTGCATCCTTTGCTTCCCAAGTTGCGAGAGCTGCTGGTGGTACTGGTTCTGGCTTAACAATTTCTCCGTTAACCATATTCATCAAACCTTTACCTCGCAGTAAAACCATGGTTTGAAATTTCCATACATTCCAATTTTTGGAACCTTCCAGTTTAATACTTGACGAGTTGTTAGCCTCATCCATCCTGCCTGCTTTCTTGCTCGTTTTCCTTCCTCACACGACAGTTTCTTGTCTAGTAAGTATTTTCTCGGCGTGGCGTCTATCTAACCTCAAATAGCACGCGACCGCTAACGACGAAGCAGTAATAATTTCCCTGCTTATTCAACCACTGAACCCTGAATGTTATGTGTCTGGGCCCATAACCTGTTGTAATATGGTTGAAATAATGAACGCAGGTTTTGTACACAATTATAACTTTAATGAGCTTTGCACAATGCATGCACTACAGAAACCAGAACCGCCATGCTAATTTTATTAACAGAGAGAAGACCATAGATTGAAAACTTTATCTAGACTTTTTAACCTATACCTTATATTAATCAGTGTTGCCAATACCCAATTTGCTTACACTAAGAATAAATCTACATTAATATTTTACATTGTTTTCAACAAATATTATATATATAATATATATACATTTCTAAATAATAAAAATAAAACATTTAAAAATATCTTTATTATAATATTTATTTGATATATTACATTTTTCAGTAGACCCAATTGTGAATCTAAACTTTACTAGTTTCGAATCCACTGGAACACACACAAAAATTTCATCAAAATCGGTCCAGCCGTTTAGGAGGAGTTCAGTGACATACACACGAACAGAAGAATTATATCCCCCAGGGTTCCATACTATCCCCTCTTATTTTAACGCTGTTTACCAGTGACATCTCCAACAGTAAGAAGGCCCAGTTGGCTCTTCATCAGTTAAAGACTAGCAGGCCCGGCTAACATTGTTCTGCACTGAAAATAAAAAAAAACCAACTGTAACAAACAAGTTCATAAAGTTCAGTATCATGCTGTATTTGCGTATGAAACTTATTCGTGGGAGTACGTAATGTAGGCTAACATAGTGAATTTGACACAGCAAAACCATCAAAGAATCATCCAACCATAGAATGGTATAGCCATTCTCAAATCCACTGAAACACACACAAAAGCTAATAATTAAAATCATGAACAAAACTCTCCAAGTCAGCAAAGTTCCAGCAAATACGTTTCTTATTACCATACAATACAACTAGATTGGGATTCAAATTCCGCCCGGGGTAAAGCTTTGTGTGATGAGCACTTGTGTTTCCATCGTGTCTGGTCTCGATCACACACAGCAGCTCCTCATCCTCCGGAGAAGCAGTAGACGTAGCCGTGCCCTCTAGTTCATCAACTGTAACAAACAAGTTTTGTAAAGCTCAGTATCGGGTTGTATTCGCATATAAAACTTAAAGAATATTAATTATACATTCATACATAATTATGATTCATAAACTTGGTAGACGAACTGACAGACTTGACTTACAGTTTGGACTTCAGAGAATAGCAAAGTGAAATAACATCAAGTAGATAGCAGTGATTAGACAATACAGAAAAAAACTTAAACCAAAATTTACCTTGTTGGCCGTTTCCTCTGAGGAGCATCCACTCCCGGAGGATGAACTCTTGCCGGACGCTAGCTGGCAGCGCATTCACTCTGTGCTGCGTCAGCTGCCTCTCTGCTCTTGCTTGAGACGGAGGGTCTTCCAGAATGGCACTGGCAAAAAATATAAAACATTGTAGATATATCTTTAAAAATATACTGCATACAATACCTGGTTATTAAAAGATACGTACGCCTGTGCACCTGCACCTCGGCCTCGTCCTTTCCTACACCCTCCTTATCTCCCACGTCTGTCCCTGACATGCCCTGGCACCTGCCCTTAATTTTCTTGACTTGTGGTACTACAAAAAAAGATACATTCACTTTTATTGCAGGTTCCAAATCTAAAATATGAATATCAATCACACTCATGTTTTTTGTTTGTACGAGCCCTTCTTGCAGGTCCTTACACAGACGTTTGGGCCACCACGAAAGCTGCTACTGACGACCTTTGGAACGTAATTAATATCACATCGAATCTAACCTTATTTCGTTATATTTTTACTGTCTAGGTGTGTGTAAATACTAATAATGAACTAATTTCCATATTACGGGCATTCAATTAGAAGTTTATTTAGTAAATCATACAAAAATAATTCCAAAATGCCCACACCCAACACTGCGTCATGACATGTTTTGCATTTCGAGATTTTCGTTTTCAACAGACTTTGAACCAATTACATTTTTAGATATTCGTAATGCTTGAATCTTGAGGATTTTTTTGATATGATACACAAATACCATGAGTTATTAATAAAATTGTACTTACATCGTAAATCCAGACCACGCCACCGTTTCGAAAAAATTCACAATGACATTTAAGCATCACGTTCAAAATTATTTTTGTCAATGGTTTTTAACTTCGGAAACATTAAGGGACCCCGAGACAGACGCGGAATGAAATACAGCGCCACCCAACATATTTCTTGGAAGAGTTCGTCGAGGGGCCGCTTTATAATAGCGATTTAGGGCCAAAAAGTCGACTTAGCTTATTAAGTTGCGAGAACGTACGGCCCGGAGAAATTATTGGGTGTATTTTATATGCGCGAACGTCACAGCGGTTATCTGCACGACGTGTCTTGAAGAACTTAGACCCAGTCGTATGGACAGTTTCCACGAACTCGTCGTTGTATTCGTCCACTGAGCTTCCTAGGCACTCGAAACGATTCTGGAGTTCGAGCTGAAAGCGCTCGGGGTATTGAATCTGGACCTGTGCTGGACGGAGCGTAGACTTCATCAGTCGAGACCTTTCAAGCTTTATATTGATGTTCAATGTGCCTCTTACCATGCGATGATCGCTCCCGGTTTTCACCGAATTGATCACAGAGACATCATTGAACATTTGCTTCTTGGTTGACATGATGAAGTCAATCTCATTTTTAGTTGCACCATCAGGGCTCTGCCAGGTCCACTTTCTGTGCTCACGCTTTCTGAAGAAGGAGTTCATCATATAGAGGCCCACCTTCTCCATAAAACTAGCCAATTGGTGACCCCGGCGATTCCGACGTCCAAACCCAAATTGCCCCACATGCAGCTCATCACCATCTGGTTTGCCCAGTTTCGCGTTAAAGTCCCCCATGACAACGGTGAAGCGAGTTTTGAAAACATGCATGGCTTTAGAGATATCCTCATACATGGTCTCCACTTCGTCGTCGGGGTGTGCCGAGGTCAGGGCGTAGACCTGTATGACCTTCAGCGAATATCTTGAGGATATTCTGAGTATAAGGTACGCCACCCTGGTCGACACACTCTCGATCTTCACCACGTTGTTCACGAAGGACCTGTGGACGATAAACCCAACACCACCCTGGGACTGCCGGTCACCCTCACGGAAATAGAGCAGGTGGCCGGATTTCAGGGTTATCGTGTCCTCCCCCTCTCTTCGGACTTCAGATAATCCCACAATACTCCATCGTAGCCTGCTCAATTCCTCTTCGAGTTCCGTTATCTTCTCGTCGGTCCGGAGTGTACGCGTGTTGTATGTTGCCAGATCAAGCCGTCGGTGTAGGTAGCCTGATCCCTTCCGGAGATTCTTCGCACCCCTTGCCACGCCGTTACCTCGACCGCTACCATAGTGGAAGCTAGACGAGCTGCCGGGTACTAGGGGCCGTTTTTGTGTTGCGCTATTCATTTTGGGGGGTTTTGCCATAATCGCCACGCTTGGCAGGCGGGTTGGCGATCGCAGTATTGGGTTGTTACAAAGGCACAGAGAACGCTGCTGCCCATTCTCTGGTAAGTCCCTTAGCCGCCTTTAACGACACCCACGGGAAGATATGGGATGGTGCTATTCTTTACGTCCGACACCATACGGACAACCACCATACCGAAGGCAATGGTAAATGCTAAACATTTTATACTTATAAATGAATAAAAAGGTTTTATTAATTCCTTACAACTAAAAACACGTTAGGACTTTATCATAGTAAGAAAATAAAAAATAGTGAATAAAATGTTAGTATGTTAGTCTAATAAAAAATAACTTAAAATTATATGTTAGTGCTATGTGTTAGTATCTTTACTGTTGTTCTCAATGTAAGGACCGCCTAAGGCGGTAAAAGTCTTCTTCAAATGCTTCCAATCATCCCTTAATTTATCTGTTCTGGCCCATTGGCAAACCTTTTGTACACTTAGTGTTTGATATAAACACTAACAGCAAAGATATTAAATAATCTATGTCCTCAGATAACTAATACTCTTTTTGTCTTTGCAATGCCTAACGTAAGTCGTTTCATCCTAGACAATATGACAAGGTCGTGTATGCCATTAGTCGCTCATTAATTCGATTATGTTTTTTGTATTTTAATCAAGAAAAGTACCAAATCTATTACAGCATGTAGGTTATAAAAACATAGTCGAATGGCTGCGACAAATACCCCAACAGTTTTAGCAAAACCTGAGTGGTTCCCACTTATGCTAATTTAACTGCTTACTCCAAACGTCTGCCTTGCTAGAACAAAGCTTATCGCAACCACTTTCCTTAACGACATCTGTGACTTGAATTTCTTCGGGATTAAAATTAAAAGCACTAACTAACGGAAGCTTCGTAAGGATTACATACAAATTGGTCTTTATTAGTTTAATCTCTATTAAGAAACTATGGATATTCACGCAAAGTGTAATTGTAGGATAAGTTAACTACGCGTTAAATAGCTGCGGTGAATAATAAAGAAGTTGTAGTTTGAGTGCTAGCCTTAATTTTTGTTTCCATTGAAAACTTTTAAAGCTAAGCTATATATTTAAGCCGTTTGGGGTGGAAACTCTAGGGCCATAGGGTCCGAGTGCCCATATTGTTTTTGTGACATGGCCAAGCGGCTGGTCGACTCTTCACGTGACCCGGCTGGTCTTTTCTTGGGTCAAAGAATCATCATTGCCATACAACGTGGCATTGCTGCCAGCCTGTTGGGCACGTGTCCCATTGACAGCGATGTGGACGAGTTTTTTGATATCTTTTGAGCTCCCCTGCCTTTTTCTTGGAATTGACGAGACCCCCTGTGCCTCGGAGAGCGCGTAAAGCAATTGGTCCTGGCTGTCATCCGTAAATCTTTGACAGTCCATAAGGTAGTCAAAAGCCTTAAGCAACCAGTCTTACCAAGGGGTGTCGTGTTATCGAGCAATCTTGGGTTGTGGAGGTCAGACACGTAGACTTGGAGTATATTGTAAAATTCGGGACACGACATAGGTACTTCCGTTGACGCTGATGCAACTCTGAACCTAAGTGAGCTAATTAGCATAGTTTCGATGAACCACTCGCGGAACCTATCTACAAATTTTAACTTATAATTTAAAAAACGGGTAGAAATAGGGCGATGCTATTCACAGCCGGCATCACACGGTTTACTCCTACTGAGTAAATTGACTGAGAAAACCTTTAATGGGTTAATTGTAATAAATATTACGACTTAGTATATTCTATGCTATATTAAACTTCTGTCTTCTCTTCTTTATACCGTCCTGTCGTCATCACAGTTTAGTTGTTTCCATCAGACGTACTTTTACAAACTCAGGTTTACGATCCGTCCTTATTAACCGTAATCATTCTTGTAACAGTTTAATAGTTTCCAAACATTCTTTTGCGGACGTAAAGTTCTGTTAGCGGTTGATAAGGCTCATAACTCTCACGCAACTTCAGTTCCTGTGGGAATTAATTTAAAAGTTTTTCGATTTTGTGTTTTAATAGATCGGTTAGGATTGATAGAGGGTGGGTTGTTCTTTTGATAGAATAGAACCGTGTTATCTATCGATTTTACTACGCATTTTTGTTTGAAGTAACTGCGTGGTATTAGGTATATACGTAAGCTTTTTTGATACTCTAGGATATCACACGGATTATTTTAGACAAATGCTTGTGTCAATTTCATGTCAAAATATTTTATAAATGATTTTACATTATTATTATAAGATATAAAGGCCTTTAGTGCTATTCTGTAAATCTCCTTTATGCCGCAGGTATTCTGTACCAGTCAATTAAAGGTGGTGACGAGATTTCGTGGAAGATGCGACAGTGCATGCGTAAGAAATCATACAAATACAAAAGAGTTAAAATGCATATACAAAAATACTATATACAAAATAGCACATAGTTACCAGTCAGTCAGATTATAAAATTTACTGCCCGCCTCTCTGTTCCCTGATAAGTATAATCTGGGTATCTTCAAGGCACGAGTGAACCGGTTCATCCTAAGTAGGCAAGCGTGCTCCACCTTAGGCCGTATCATCACTAAGATCAGGTGAGTTGCAGGTTGCAACCAAGCGCAATTAATCTACTAGCCAACAATGTAAAAAAGAAAACATGCACACTATACAGGGAAATTGAAAAAATACCCAAAACCTCTTAATCTGGACTTCGTATCATCACCCAGAATAACATTTGTTCCACGACTTTGATCTCAACTAAATAACGTAGTCAAAAACAATTTGTTTTCGTTTATTTGAAGTCTGTAAAATTTACGTATACTACGCGCGCGCGCACCCATATGATAGCAAATATGAAGTAGGTAGTAGTACAGGCATCATAGTATCATAGGTTCATAGTTATGCTAAATTTAAAGTTTATCAATTTAATTAAAATATACAAATCTTAAAAATCAAAATAATAATATTATTTACAATTCCAAGAACAGTGTGATTATATTTTTTGTAAGAAAATAAAATGTTTCGAATTTTGAAAAGTCGTAGAACAGATGTTCATGGTGAGGATTAAGTGGTTTTGGTTTTTTTTTCAATTACCCTGTATACCCTGCTACTTGTAGTTATGGATAGATAAATACCAAATATAGCAAATATATAATAAATACATTTTTGTACAGTTATTTATTCATAATGCATAGCCATAAATTCACATTACTTATTGTGCCTTATTCTTAAACATAAGACTGAATTATTAAGGTCATCTAAGAGCGAAGATAGTCACATAATTTCGTTTAAAATTACCCTTCAAGAGATACATACTTTGAAAGATAAAAATGCAGTATTTAAGTTTAAAATTTTAGGAATAAGATAAGAAAACTTACGTATTTCAGTCACAATTTCAGATTGTAACTCTCCACATTCAAATAAATTCTTCATGCTAAGAATTTTAATGTTCATTTTTAGAGATTTTTTGTTACTTTTATTTTAGGTCTGATATGAAGCACGTGTTGTTATAAATATACCTTTTTATGGTTAGTTTAGCAACGGTTCCAAATTTGAATGAATATTACTTTTTATTTTCTCGTTACAGTTTTAATTTAGGGAAAATATGAAGCAATTATGTAAACTATTCTATTACAATGTCTAATATTAAAGTAGTAACTACGTACGAACGTAATTTTGTTTTTGATTACTTATAAGAAGGAGGGCAATCACAAAAAAAAATTGCGTCGAACTTTTAAGCAATCAGACAGAAAAGAGATTATGGATTAGTAAAAGCCGAACGGATCGACCGGGCATGGTGATAAAGCTACGCTTACCGAGGTCGGTCCATTGATGGGCCATCCATTTCATACCGAGACCCCTCCGTGCCTCAGAAAACGCAAAGCCGTTGGTCCCGGCTGTCATTCGTTGATCTTTGACAGTGGTTTTAGGTAGTCAGAAGCCAGAAAATCTGACAACCAGTCTTACCAAGGGGTATCGTGTTACCCAGCTACTGGGTTGTAGAGCTCAGACAGACAGTCACTCCACTCTAAAACTGGTATTCAGGTGCATCCGGTTAAACTGAAATAGGCTAGGTAGATGAGATGAAAAACGCGATACAAAATATATCTAATATACCTGTACGCTTAATGGGCACGTATTTGAATATCGAAGATTAAAATACCTACGCTTAAAATACCAATGTTCAAAACATCGAAAATTTAAATATCGATTATATCAAAATGTCGAAAATTGTTATACCTAAGCTTAAAACGTCGAAGATTGAAATGCCGAGTGATTAAAATTTCGAATGATTCAAAATATCGAATGACATTATGCCTAAGTTCAAAATATCAACATTTCATACATCTAAATTCATAATATCTACGTTAAAAATACCTACTAGTTGAAATACCGAAAAAAAATTATATAGGCAGTATGAGTGTATTCATAAATGTAGGTAGATGTGAAATTGTCACACCCTGCAAACCCGTTGCTATTAAGTAGTCATTAGTCTGTTTACTGCGTAAATGTAACGTACAGTTTATAGAATATTATAGATTTATTATGTCGGAACACGTATTAGAAGTTTTAAAAACTCATGCAAGCAAGCATGGTTTCTTGCACGGCTCCGGCGCTGCAGGGCTCCGGCAGTCCCACGCGAGCTTAACGTCGCAGATGGTCTAAACGCTCACCACCGCAGCTTCGGCTTGTTGGCCGGCTTCGCCGGCCAACCTCAGCTGCGGTGGCGGGTGTTAAAACCACCTGCTCCTCAGCTCGCGGGCTGCCTCGCCCCTCCGCGCCTACGCGATTCTAAATTACACTCTAGGGGTAGGGCAGACAAGACTACGTGGAGTCGGTTTTGCAGCGATACGTTTCTGTCACTAACTTTAGTAGCACAACATATTGACTTTCAAGAAAATATTTTAATTTAAAGACCTAAATAATACCTTCACGATTGACCTATGCTTGTACACTAGACACTGATTTTCATGGATAAAATAGATCGAAATTGTTCCAAAACCGAATTGGGGCACCCCGAATTTACGTAGTCTTTTGGCTGTTACCCCTAGAGTGTATATAAAAATCCGGAGGCGCGAAGGGAGGGCAACCCCCGCCCGCTGTAACAAAGCATCTTTGTTACGCAAGGGCGAAGGGGTTGCACTTCCCGTAGCGCCGGAGACGTTGCAGAAGCAACCTTTTTCCACTCATACTACTTATATCAAATTTTTTTCGATATTTTAACTTGTAGGTACGTATTTTTAGGGTGAATTAATGAATGTATTAAATGTTGAAAATTAACCCATTTTTACACGTAGGTATATTAATTTTCGATGTTCAAATATTATATGTACCCATCGATATTTAGGACGTTCGATAGTTTGTACTTCGATATTTAGGACATTCGATAATCTGTATTTCGATATTTGGATCTTTCGATGTAACTTTTGTAGATATTTAGATTTTAGATATATTGGACGTAGGATATTTAACCATTCGATACTATAAACTTTCGTTATTTTAATTTTCGGTTTTATGGTCGTTCGATATTTCCATTTTCGATGTTATGAACATCGATATTTTAACATTTTCGATATTCAAATACGTACCCCGCTTAATACGTCATGACTTTTCCTCTTAAAACAATTACATTACTGCACTTTGGTCCACTTCCTAACATATATGTAAACAAAAACATCAGTGAACATGAAACAACCCGTTGACGTGTAAATACGCTATCAGTAACACATACGAAGTTTCCTTCTCGATTACGTATGCAACATCAGTCCTTGGGGCTTCAGAGTAACAACCTGACAATTGTCCTACATATGAGAACTTCCTGTTTCGTATCCAATCAATTGACGATCCCTTAAGGGATGTTGTAGTAAATCAGACAATACAAGATAATATTATGGATTAGATAATATATAATCTATCGATCTTGTGTTACGAGGAACATGTTGCTGGCAAGATGGAACATGGAAACATGTGGTTGCAGTATCGCAGCATGCAACATGCTTTCGTATTTTAACATTGTAAGCAACATTTGATGTTACGTAAAACCATGCAACTAAGTTGCTAAACCTTGTAACAAGCGAAAAAGAATACACGAGAGTACACAAAAAAATAATTCGTCTGTATTTTTTTTTTATGTTTGTTACCTGATTTCTTTGGACTGGGTGAACCGATTTTGATGATTCTTTTTTTATTTGAAAGCTAGTGCTTTCCGTGTGGTCCCATTTTAATTTGGTCCAATTCTGACAATGGCATCCATGAGAAAACCGTCTAAGTCTTAAATTTGCATTAAGTATGTGCGCGATTTGTTACGCGATTTCTCCGGCAAACGTAAACCGATTTTGAAAATTCTTTTTTTATGGATAGGGTATGCTTCAGGGGTGGTCCCATATAAATTTTATCGAAATTGATTCAGCAGTTTTTGAAAAATCAACAAATACCCAAAAATTTTACATATACGACGTTTTAGTTTCATTAATCTTTGTAGTAGTTAACTTTCAATCTCTTCTTAATAGATTTGGGTGAGAAGGAGGTACTTAAAAGCGGAAAATAAAAAGCTTTTTATAAAAGAGACAACCGCCTTCAAAAAGTGAAAAATAACTTTAGCACACATTGACTTTAGTTTCGGAAGTCGGTGGCAATACAAAACAACAAACAGAACAAAGCCACTGAATTTCGAAACTAAAGTCAATGTGTGTACTGTGCTAAAGTTATTTTTCACTTTTTGAAGGCGGTTGTCTCTTTTGTAAAAAGCTTTTTTTTGCGAAACTACTGTACTGTTTTTTATTGGCTCAAGGGTAGATACTAGTAGAGAGGTTACTGGATGGCTTTTTTATCCAGTTAAGATAATAAACGCATATAATATACTGATTTTAAAAAGAGATTGTTTATTTTATTTATATTTTTCTTCTTTGTAATAAGATTTTTTTCCTTGATATTTCTGTTAGGGAAAAAAATCTTATTACAAAGAAGAAAAATGGACACTACACTATTATCGGCTTTGTTTTATGGTACACTTGACTTCAACGCGAACAAAGCCGAGAGCAAAAACAAGTATACTATAAACTCATTCCTACACAACATTTAACATTAAACTTGCCTAATTATTCAATGTTATTCTAAAAGTCGTCATCATCATCTTCCTGCCAGCGCAACACGCCTTATTCTAAACATATACTGAAATAATTGTATATGTATGGGAAATTGAAATGAGCATGACCTTAAAGGATCCAAGTTAAATATTCATTGTTGGACACATGAGAGTATGGGATACGAATATGTTTAAGATAATTTTGGGATGTTCAAACATATAGATATGGCTATCTCGGCAACCTTTTTCCTCATGGATTAAACAGGGATAGATATTTGATTATAGCAAAACGGTTCCACAATTTCAGTGTCATTGCCCGGTAATCATAATGATAAGAAAACCTTTTTTATCCTCATAATGATAGGTTAAGAATTTTAGTATTTCTCTTATCAATAACCTTTTTTTTTATATTTTCTTCTTTTTAGTCTGCGGATGGCTATATATTTTGGTTTGATTTTATTTTTAGCCCAGTGAATACTGTGCCTGAATAGGCACAGTATAAATATTAGTACTACCGTACAGTAGCGACACGCTTTGCCTCCCTCCGAAACTGTTCCTCCCCTCTTACCACGTCGAATGACTGCTCTGGGAACTGCTGTTAGTTTGAGCGGCGCGTAGACACGCTCACACACGCACGTATTTGTACAGTCTGTTATTTTGGTAGTAGTGTGGGCAATTATACCGTTCTGTTTATATGGAGTGTCGTGGGTGTGATTCAAGTAGGGCAACGCCATTCGAAAAATAAAATATTTTTATTCAAAGGTTAATTTTAATCATATAGTTGCGCTAGTCACAGTTCTAACCCAACTTAGCCCAAATGATTTATCAACAATAGAGGGGATCTGGCGCTCGGCGGCTTCGTGCTTAAATGGTAACATTTCTAACCTAACCTAACCGAAATGATTTACCAACAATAGGTACAGGAGACCTGACTTCGTCACTGATGAACCCTGTCGGCGAAGAGTCCTGTCAGTGAAGTGTCCTGTCGGCGTAGAGTCCTGTCAGCGAAAAATCCTGTCGAAGTAAAGTCTTGTCGGTGTTCACTCTGTCGGCGTAGTGTCTGTCGGTGTTTAGTCGTACAATGGCTGGGATACACACATAAGCCCTTATTACACTTAATTTAATAAGTACTATGCAGTAAGTTACTGAATGCGATTACACTTTACTTAATTCAATAGCGACTGAATTTAGTCGCCTTAATTTAGTCAAGTGTAATAAGGGCTATAGGCACCAAAGATCGGAGTCACCTAAGAACCTGTGAAGTTTTTTTTTTCTACTGCCAACTTG
Source organism: Charanyca ferruginea (assembly GCA_947361185.1). Lineage (NCBI taxonomy): Eukaryota > Metazoa > Arthropoda > Insecta > Lepidoptera > Noctuidae > Charanyca > Charanyca ferruginea. The sequence goes on from OX376062.1 coordinate 7,116,943, forward strand.
GGTGCAGGGTCTATTTAAAGTTTTCCAGGTTGACTACGGTAGCGGAGACCCGATCCAGCCTGTCCCTTTGCTCTCAGTGGCGACCTAAGCCGAGGCTCGTACCCCACAGGGGGTGTCCTTAGCGTAGTCACTTAGTTTATAAGTTTTTGCCCTGGCTGGAGGCCCTAAAAGTCACTTTTAAGGCACCACAGGATTGTCCGGTTAAGCAGTAACCAACCCTCAGGTTGAACTGCGAGATGCCATACAGAAAAAAAAAAAAAAAAAAAAAAAAAAAAAAAAAAAAAAAAACTACGGTAGCACGTCTGGCGGGAGTCTCTCTTTTTTTCTGTACCCCACCTTGTGCTGGTCTACAACTGGTCATATGCCTTGACTTTCTCTTTGCAATCCTCTTTGTCCTTTGCAATTAACGGTCACGTCCTAACCTTATCGTATAATCATCTAATATTATAAGTATATTGCGTTATCGGCACTTGAAAGCAGTATCATTTTAAACACACCAAGATAAAAATAACTGTAGGCACCGTAGATAATACTATTATACGTAAAAGTAAAATGTTAAGCACAAGAAAACCGTATTTTCCTTAGACAATACCCTTATCTTGTGTGGGATGATATTAAGAAGCTAGGAGTCCCAGTTCCTTTTACAAATCAGCGTAAGAACGAAATAATAAGACTTTTGTTTTTTGCTATAACTATTTTTATTCGGGTTTTTTTTTAAGTGGTAACGTCTTACAAATCGATGAACACTGGCTGCACGCACGAAAAGGTGTCACTTTCCACCTGAGCCTGAGCGTACAAGTAAGAGCGCGGAACAAGCGACAGAGAGGCACGATCGGCCCAAGCAATTAACTCCGCCCACCTCGACGGAAGCCATTATTTGCTTATGTTAAATATGTAAGCCATTATGTTTCTTTATGACGTTATCACGTAAAACTATCATCCGTAAATCGACTTTACAACAACCAATTTTTTTTAGTTCCATTCATTGCTAAGTAAAGGTTGTACGGATCTTAGGTCAAGGTTAAGCTGCGCTTGCCGCAATCGGTCTGTGGATGGGAGACCATCTATTTCATATCGAGTTCCCTCCGTGCCTCAGAAAGCACGTAAGGCGTTAGTCCCTGCTGTCATTCGCAGGTCTTTGGCAGTCGTTATGGGTATTTGGAAGTCAGAAAGTTTGACTGGAAACCGACCCGAATATAGTTGGGAAAGGCTAGGCAGATACGTGATAGTTCCATGTGAGAACGTGTTTTTCAACTATGTTAAGTTTTTTCTTGGTTTATGTTTTTTTTATATTTTACGGTGGTACGGAAGTTCGTCTCATACTTGGCGGGTTTATTTTTTTAAGGGAATAAATATAATTTATTCCCAAAAATAGTTTTTTTTTTTTTTTATACTGTATTAGTAAGAACAAAGTTCTTAATAATTCATTACAATCTAGCCTAGAAGACTAATAAGTAATTTAACTCTAACTTAATATGTTACGTGATAAATTATGTTAAAACTAAAAATAGTGTCCGTTTGGACTTTTACACAAGTCCGTAGCACTTTCTTAGAGTCTGATATAGTTTATAGAAACACTATGTTCATGTGTTATATGTATAGCACAACATTGTTACTATTATTTATTCACTTTGTACACTACACTAATTCAAATGGTTTAGTTCTTTTTAGCCTACGCACTAAGTCTGTGTAAAAATAGTAAATGATACCAAATCTTAGCCGCCAAAATGACCACCTAAAATATTAAATGATCACCAAACTTAGTCACCAAATCTCCGAGATCCGATATGGTTAGGTTAGGTTAGAACTGTGACAACCTACGGTTCCTGCCAGAACAAATCGCTTTTTACAGTCAAACTCATACATTTCTACAATACTTTGGTTAAATGTTGGTGATCATTTACTTTTTTTGGAGGTCATTTAGGTACTATATCTGGAGGTCAGTTAAACATAAGCCTTTTTAACCGACTTCAAAAAGGAGGAGGTTATCAATTCGAATGTTTAATTTTTTTTTTTTTTTTTTACGTATCTTCGGGCATTACTCTGTCATATGTAGACGGATTTGCAAAATTCTTTTGTTCGAAAGGGGGTTATTCCGAAAAGGTCCCATATAAATTTTATCAAAATTGGTACAGCTCTTTTTGAGAAAATCAACAAATTCCCAAAAAAACTTACTTAGACGACGTTTTAGTTTCTTCAATCACTGGAGGACTTACAATCTTGTTTAAGTTTGTTGCCGTTTCTTAATGGATTTGGATGTTAAGGCAACACTAAAAAGCGAAAAATAAAAAGTTTTTTGATAAAAAAGAAAACCGCCTTCAACCTGCCACCTACTTCCGAAAGTAAAGTAATGTGTGTTCTGTGCTAAAGTTATTTATCACTTTTTAGTTTTTGAAGGCGGTTTTCTTTTTTATGAAAAAACTTTTTTTTAAACCGGTATTCGTTGTTCATCGTTTAGTTCAGAATCTTCTCCTGCAAATTGACAATAATAATAAATAATTTGCAATAACAAAGCTATTCGATATATCCTCAGTGAATCAATCTCTTTTAGGTTTTATCGCATGTTATTAAAGACTATTATTCAACGTCACGTGTTGTTGAAATATTACTACAAATTGTTATATTTTTTGCACTCCGTGTTACTCAAGGTGACTTTTAATAAATTGTGAATGTAATACGAATCTTTTATTCAACAAAATTATTTTCTGTTTTTAGGCTTTTATTTTGAACATATTATTTTTAACAGTATTTAGGTATTTGAAAGATTCCACTTTACTTTATATAAATGTAAATTGTTTTAACATCCGTAAAACTTTTCATTTCATTCATTCAACTTTTCAAATGTTATCATCGGGTACACCGCTCTGTAGGTCGATTCTGTAAAATTAAAACAACAACTCGCATTTCAAATCGCTATTCACTCTCACTTCGCATAAGGTTCAAATTGACCTTGATATATTTGACAGTTTGAATTGGGTTCGAGTGCGAAGTGAGCGTCGAAGTGACGGGGAAATTACCTTACAGAATGCCACTTCTTACGTCATCTCATACTTTTTCTGTCAAAATCTCCCTGTCAATTTAGTTTAACTCGCTGACACGCTCGCAAGAGTTGGCGCTAGTGTAAAAACGAATTATCAACCGATCGTTTTTAGAATACGAATCAAGAAACTCACAGCGGATTCAGATTCGAAGTTTAGAATGAGATCTTACAGAATCACACCCCTGATGCTGAAAAAGAAAATAATGACATTACATTGTTTAACGGTAATTAATATGAATTCCTTCTCAATAAAATTAATGTTTTCATTATATTTTCACCCCGTTGGGACCTCAATGGGATAGAACTCCTAACGATGAAATCCTTAGGAGAACTAAAGCACACCTACGACACACCATACAAACGAAACAATTTAATTACCTACACTACTACCAAAATAACAGACTGTACAAATACGTGTGTGTGCGTGTCTACGCACCGCGAAAACTAAAAGCAGTATCGAAAGCACGTTCGACGCGGGAGGAGGTAAATAACTGTGTTTCGGAAGGACGCGGGGCGTGTCACTACTGTACGATATTACTTATATTTATACTGTTATTACTAAAGTCACCGACATTGCTCACAGTATCAGTAAGCTGAAGTAGCAGTTTGCTGGTCACGTCTGTCGCAGGAACGAGGGCTATGGAGTAGATTTGTCCTGGAGTGGAGACTGCAAATCGGTAGGCGCAGCGTGGGACGCCCTCCAGCCCGATAGACCAATGACCTGAAGAAGGTAGCCGGTGGTGACTGAATGCGGAAGGTAGAGGACCTGGAAATTTGGTGCGCGATGGTGGAGGCTTATGTCCAACAGTGGACCTCTAGTAAGTTAAAGTGATGATGATGTTGATGGTTATATTTTTTTGGTTTTAATGAGTTGCTTGACTATATACGTTATAGTGATGACACATTATATTTTACAATAGATTCAATACATGATTGTAGACCTCTATAAATGAACTATTCCGTATATGTGTACAGTGTGTACAGTGTTTGGCACTGTCGGCATTGCATTTTTGTATAGAATAATTGACTTGTTTTTTAAACCGACTAACAAAATCCCGTACATCAGCACGTCGTGTATAAGTATGTTTCTATAGGAACGCGACGTGCTGTTTAATTCTTAATCTCGATAAACGTTCAAATCTAACCATTTTAATAAAAATACTCATAAAATACTAGCTTTAACCCGCGACTTCGTCCGCGAGAATGTCAGTTAGAACGTGAATGCAGACAAAATCGCAAGTCAAAGGTAGCCTATGTCCTTCCTCAGGGTTCACAAGCTAATTTCATAACAAATTTCATCAAAATCGGTTTAGCCGTTTCATCGTGAAAGCGTAACAGACAGAGTTACTTTCGCATTTATAATATTAAAAATTAATAAGGATTTATAGCAAGCCAATTGTTACGGCAACTTTTCAAAATGCTATTATCATCGAAGCCTATTTACAAGTATGAGGTTGCAAATTTCAAATCAGATTGAGGTTTTGCACTTTCAATCACTTTGGATGAAATATTATAATGCCTTTGATAGCATTACGAATTACTTTTTAGGATTCCGTACCTCAAAAGAAAAAATGGTACCCTTTAAGATCACTGTCCGTCTGCCACAAAGGTATCTTTGCAACGTGGGAATTGATACCTACAATTTTAGATTTTGATAAAATATACCTACTTATATATCATTGTTACTTAGAACTTCAATATCTCCAAAACCAGTAGATCCCCATATGTCTCCTAATTGAAAAAAATGGTCCTAATAATTGGTACAACATGTTCTGTAAGTATTGATCACTAATTACTAGTCACCCTATATAGTGCAAGTGTGGGTCTACTTATATATTATATTAGATATATATTTATGTAAGTTTAGTTTACCTATTTTTGTAAGTTTATATCTTTTTTTAACATTGTCCTGCCGTTTTATGTCTTCACCACCCTTTGCTGACCGGTAGAGAATGCCTAAGGCATTAAGTCCGCCTTTGTACCTTTATTCATGGAATATAAATAAATAAATTAATAATAAATATCGCTTGTCAAAAACCAGACGTTGTTTTTTGCTAATCATGCTTCAAATATATAATACAAATTATTATATTGAATAAAGAGCTCTTTTGAGATGTGTCATGCAGTTATTGGTTCTATACAACCGAATAATTTTATTAAAACGTTATTAAATAATCTTTTCGAAGATTTGAAGTTCAATAAATATATTTTCAACACACTTGCTCATAAAATGGCTCTAATTTCACCGCAATTAGGCACATAATGACACCTGTAATCAAACTGTGACTTTTTCATTGCTATTATTCACAAGTGAGTTATAGGGTTTTTTTTTATTTTATTGGTTGAGCCGCTTTGTTTTTAAAAAAGTTTCGATACAAAAAAGGTCGTGTTCAATAGTACAAATAAATTAATGTACCTATTGCTTGCTCATTTCATGCAACTTCATATTTAAATAGATAATTTCAACTTGTACGTTTTTTATAAATAAAACTTTCACTCAAATATAACTTTTGTTTTCTCTGTAATAAAGAAAACTTTGAATTCCCCATTTTGTGCGTGGCTAGACCGCTATCCGCGAAAAGACAAAAAAAAAAGAAACCTCATTCTTTTAGTCTATGGCCGATCTCCATTATTTGATGCGCGCGCATAGGAAAACTGATTAACTTTTCCCGCCATTGCGAAAAAATTATCACAACTCGTTTTTACTGTTGAAAATATTGTTTTAGTATTATTTTCTTCACAAGTGTGTTGAAAAACGTCGTATGATACACGTGTGTATTGATGATTACCGTCCTCGGCTCTCTTAAGACCCTCACCTAACGGCTCGGGTCTCAATGGCGCCTCAGCGGTAATCACCAACATTACACACTTCTACCATAATGTACTATTATGATCTAAATTTAAATATTCGTTCTTGAAAAAGGGTCTGTGTGCTTACAAAAATATGAAAATATCAAATGTCATGGAAAAGTTATTTGAACTTCATTTTTTTTAAATGAATATTGAATGTAAATGTTCACGGTCAGAGAAAATAAACGAGACAATATTAATTTCAATATTTTGCGATAATTAACTTTTTGATAATTCAACTTCATTTTAATATTTATTTTCTTTGCCCGCAAGAATATCTAATAAAAGATTGGTAGCTAATTTAAAATTTAACAGAGAAATAAAAGAAAAAGCTAAATATTTAAGGCACAAACGCTAGGTGGAACCTAGCACAATATTAACGTCAGACATTCACTAAAATTTTCTCCATCTCAAATTAATACAATATTCCGAACGTCAACGTCAGGCTAAAAGAGTGGATACACCCAAATTACCACCACTTAGATATAATCCGGGATAATCCACGAACAAACGCACCCTGGCAAGTCTAAATGGTTTAGAATATAGATTAAATTTAATGATGTGATCCCCAATTTCGGCTTTTAGCCTTTAAGTAATTTAATACTTGGGAGATACTGTGAGATGGGCGAATGAAAATGGACCTTTAAATGTAGTAACCAAGGGTAATGTCCATTAAGTTTATTATTGGACTAATAACTCTGTCTGGATGTGTAGTTGTGTAATTTGGAGTTGTACCTTATATTGTTTTTCAGGACAACAACGCAAAAACAATAACAAAGTAAATAAAGTTGTCACGGTGAAATAGGATTCGGCTGGAGATCGAGAATTAGAAAGAGAGTGTTAATCTAAACTAAAGAAAGAGAAAACATTTGATTTTAAGAATGATTTTATTGGATGAACTCTGATCGGAAATCGGTTAATCAATTGGAAGCTACGTTGTTATTGACTGCTATAGACTATAATTTAGTGTAAAAATCAAAGTGATTCGTAGGAACATTCATTCAGCCGTAGTCACGGGCTAGTAATAATAATAAAGTAAATGATACCACCGGCCACCAGTTTATACATTTTTTAGTTAATAGTTTTTATTCGACAAAGATTTGTCACTTTAATTTTAATGAGAAACAAACAATCAACAAAATGTAAAAAGAAAGCAATTTTTAAAATTCGAATTAAATTAAAACATGTAGTACAGTCCATCACAAAAAGCTTAACACCAAAAAAAACCGTCAGTAATTTGAATTTCGAGTTCCAAGTATCTGCCAAGAAACTGGGATCGACGTTGGACAAGTGAAATACTGAATTCCCTTAGCGAAGGCAAAGGGTGCGGATGGGGTGCTAAATGTCTTTTCCAACTCATAAATCTTCGATTAAAATCGAGGGCGCCGTAATTGAGCGTGCAATTTATAATATCATGGTCATCAAACGATTTCGAGAGCAATCTTATATAAGGTATATACGAAAATTCTTTTAATATTATAGAGTTATTGAGTCTCATTTTGGACTTAAAATACCTTTTTTTTTAATGAACTCTTTGAAGGAAAATAACTGCTTTCTCTCTTCGTGCAAGTTGTAATTATTCCCTGCACGGAATGAGTTAGTATTGTGCTTCTAGTAATCAATAGTTTTTTATTACATTCTGCAATTATTTGTTAGATGCTTTTTTCTACTGATCGTGACTTTAATTTGTGAAGCTTTTTTGTGTGTTTTGTCTAAAAGATACATCTATTCTATAATAATAATGTAATAATAATAATTTATTTGAGCAAAAGACGAGGACAAGGTACATAGTAATTAGGCATAGTAAAGTTAAAATATGAGCTAGAAGTCTGAGACGGCTTTCTCCCAAACTAGGTAAAGAAACCTGTATCTTGGGAGTCAGTTTTTTTTTCAATTTCTATGTGCTATCTACCCGTGCATTACATTTAGAGTGCCTTGATTCAGTCCCAAGTGTCAAATTATAACCAGTTTTTTTATACATTATTGTATAAAAAAACTGGTTGTAATTTGATTTGTCTTTTTCTTATGAAAAAGAAAAATGAAATAACATAAAATAGGAAAACAAAAAAAAAAAAAACTAATATTATAATGCTGAAGTGTTTGTTTGATCGCGCAAATATTCGGAAGTACTAGTTCTGAAAATTATTTATTAGGCGTATAATGTTAATGTAAAATTCACGCGATCGAAGTCACGGGCAAAAGTAAACGTAACGCAATAAAGAGGTTGGTTGCTTTTTAAAAATCACATCTTCTTATAAAAACTAAAAAGATAGAATAAAAGTTCTCTACCAGAAAATATGTAGTATCTCCTTTTAAACTAAATGACTCACTGAATATAAAGCCATGACCACTTCCGAGAAGCATTATTCTAATAGCTTTCTTATTCAAAGTTTATTTTATGTCTTTAAAATAGCACCAAAGAAGATACGGACTTGTTTTAACTCAATCTGGGAGCGAATAAGATAATAATATAAGAAAATTAAATGCAATTTCAACAGTAAAGGCTTATATAACGCTTACTTTGAGCTGTTTTTACTTCGTTAGGGTTTTATGAAGCTACAAAGCACTCGAAGGAATTCGGGTCAATGCAGCTTGGGCTCCATGACCTTTAATAAACCTAAAGTGACTAAATAAAATGCAGCGTACTTCCTTAAGCTTTTAAAGGGGCGGATTTTGTGTCGAAAAAAGTTGACCAGGGTCTGCAGCGACTAAAAAATGCGGTTGTTTTTTAGCAAAAAAAGTACTATTTAATTATTTTTATTAATTTACGTTATTTTAGTTCGAGTTTGTAAACCTAGTGCTAAGTGGGCGTCATTATTATTACGTATTTGTTTTTTTATAACGTTGCTCTGCACTCGTATTTTCTTCTGTATCGTGAGTACGTTTACAAACAAGTAAACTCACATACACAAACAACCCGACCCGAAATAACTACCTGTGGGCAATCCAAATATTTGTTACATGCGGGGTTCAACCCCACAACACGCAGCGTAGGAGCCAATTGTTCAGCCAGTGTTTCAGTCATACCGTCAAAATATTCAAGTATTTGTAGTATTGTCCAGTTTGTACACGTTTACACTAACCGATTATCTACAGGTCTTTCAGCACGAAATTTTCACAACGAATGTAATTCGCAAAGAGTTAATCCGGCCGATGGAGCGGCCTTGTCCTGGAGTGGAGACCGTGAATCGGTAAGCGCAGCGTGGATTGCCCACCAACCCGATGGACCGATTACCTGAGGAAGGTAGCGGGTGGTAGCTGGATGCGGATGGCAGAGGACCGGTAAAAATGGCGTGGCATGCGGGTTCTTTTGTCCAACCTCCAGACCTCTAGTACTGTATAAATATTAGTACTATCGTACAGTAGCGATACACGCAGCCTTCCTCTGAAACCGTTCCTCACCTTTCCCCACGTCAAACGACTGCTCTGGGAACTGCGTTTTTATTCGAGCGGCGTGTAGACACGCACACACGCGCACGTATCTGTACAGTCTGTTATTTTAGTAGTAGTGTGGGCAATTATATCGTTTCGTTTCCATGGAGTGTCGCGGGTGTGCCTCTAGTAGGTTAAAGTGATGATAATTAACGAGTAACAACTTTTGACATTAACATGGCTCAGCAAATATAATTCCGTCTTCAACATAAAAACTCTCAGAGCTTCCTATTGCGAAACCACACTATCTAATTATACAAAACATTTTGCGTAGGCTCTCAACTCAGTAAAACACTTTTGCACGTAACAGTACTCCCAATAAATTAACGCCTATTTAAACATTTTCGGAATGAATTTAATTATACATTTGCTCACGCAACAGTTCGCGGCCATTTTATATCGTTTGTTTTGTCTTCAAATTGAATTTTAAATGCAATTTAAGATGGGTGACCGAATAAATTTTCGGTCTTATTAAGGCTGGCACTTAATATGTTTAACTGCCTCTAGTAATTTAATTTTAAGTCAGTACATTAATTTATTACTGTGCAAAACTTTCATAAAGCGTAACAGGAAATGAACAACTGTTTAGGATAGTTTATCAATCAATGAATGAACGTAGAGGTAGCAAAAGGAGAATGACGGTTTAGGTGGTAGTTAGGAGGTGGTGTTTTCATAAAATATGGTATAAAAAGGCTTTAGTTGTTTGGCGTAACGTACTGCCATGTCTACCACCGACTTCCAAAACTTAAGTCATGTGTGTTCTGTGCTAAAGTTATTTTTCACTTCTTATTATTATCCAAATTCAGTAAGAAACGGTAACACTCAATAACTTAACACACATAAATCGGTTCATATCTTGTAAACTAATTTCCCGATTTTGATGAAAATTGCACTGTTCCTGTTGAAGTAAATTCAAGCCAATAAAAAATGAATGGTCACAATTTGGTTGACAGTTCTGGAGAAATGCGAGGACAAACACACACATACACGCACAAAATTTTGTTTATTTGTTTGGAAGCCCTTATATAGATTATCACAAGTAATTATGTAATATCAGTTCCAGTAATAATACATAGGGTTCGGACGTATCGAGTTGATAACCTAATTTTAGGAAGTCGGTTGAAAAGATGTTGAAGTTCAGAACTATATGTAAAGTCAGGTTACAGAATATGATGATAAATAAATAAATAATAAATAAATATGTGGGGACATTTCCCCCCCTACACTTCATTGACCCCAAACTAGCTGGTAGAGAATGCCTAAGGCATTAAGTCCGCCTTTGTACCTTTGTGCATGAAGTGTAAATAAATAAATAAAATAGGGAGACCCTGTACTATGGGTGTCAGACAGCTGATATATATACACAAATACATTTAAATACATACTTAAATAGATAAACATGTTACCGCATTAATCCGCATCGATGGTTTTACCACAGTATAAATATTAGTACTGCCGTACAGTAGCGACACGCTCTGCCTCCCTCTGAAACCGTTCCTCACCTTTACCTGCGTCGAACGACTACTTCGTTTTTGTTCGAGCGGTGCGTAAACACGCACACACATGCACGTATTTGTACAGACTGTTATTTAAGTAGTAGTGTAGGCAATTATATCGTTTCGCGACGCTCCACAGAAACATGAAGCGTCGCGGGTGTGGTTTTACCACGGCTAATAATTATGACGACTCGGTCGGCGCAGTGGCTGAGCAATCGGCTGCCGCACTGCGTGTCGCGGGTCTTACATACAAATAAATAAAGTTGATATAAGCTCTGTTTGTAATGTTAAAATAACGTCTTTTTACTGAATGCATTTAAATGATTACACGGTACAAATAACAATAAATCTATTTTTAACATTTTTGTCTGGCGGTCTGTCTCTATTTTCCGGCTAATCTCCAAACCAGCTGATCCGATTTTAATGGGACTTTCACTAGCAGCTAGATAGCTGGTGTTATCAGGAGCAACATAGGCTACTTTTATTTTAGAAAAATAATTTTCGTGCAAAGGAATTAAAGCCAAAAGAACAAGAAGCCAGCGACAGAAAACCAAAATTCTAAAAATTTTAAAAGTTGAAAATACCTACCCAAAAAAATTTGCATCGGCCGCTGCTTTTTTGATGACGAAGTAGTTATATTAACCATTAGCTCTTATAACTTAAGTGCTTAAAAAGTCAGAACACCCTAATCTGCTTGTTTGAAGCCCACAAAAGCATGTATCTTTAGCGGTTAAGTGGTTTCTAAAGAGGGGTTAGAGGTTTTTTTGAATGTCATACCTGAATGTTCATAACTTGAGTAATTAAGTCCAATAAAAAATGGTCTACATTAAAATACACAAGGTCTCATGAATATAATTTCATTTGATTTATTTTGTCTTGTCGTGTTTGACCTTTAAGATCTTTTGGGACTATTATTAATAAGATATTTTGCTTGATAAAGGTCTGCGTACAGTATTGTTATATTGTGGTACCAATAGAAAATATTTCTGCTTAAACTGTTGATAAATGAAGGGAAAACTTACTAAGAACAAGGTACTAAGTTAGATATTATGTTATGTATAATTATGTAGTTTACCTGTTTTTGTTATGTTTTAACCATGTTATCTCTTCACTACCCTTGGTTGACTGGTAGAGAATTACTAAGGTATTAACCGTTTAATTTAGGTTCCGCCTTTGTACCTTTGTGCATGAAGTTTAAATAAATAAATAAACTTAGATCTTGCAATTCAATAAAAAACTTCAAAAAGAAAACCGACTTGAAAAACAACAAAGAAAAAAAAAGTAATTCGGAAGTCACTCGCCGACTTTCCCTATTTGTATCGCCACCGACGTCCGAAATTAAAGTTACTTTTAATTTGTTTTATACTTTTTGTAATGCCTACTTCTTATTTTCATCCAAATCTATATAGATAGGGTAACACTAAAAATCAAGGAAAATTACGATCAGGGACATTACCGATTAATGGAAATTTTACTGACTTACTTCGATATTTTAATATGTAGGTACAATTGACTATAATCTAGGACAACATTTTATACAATAAAACCTTAGATATTTATCAATAATCTAAGGTTTTATTACGGAGACCTATCGGTGTCCGCTATACTTTTATATAACATTGATTGTCAGACTTGTCAGACTACCCATAACAAACAACTGTCAAAGATCTACGAAAGACAGCCAACAGCTTCATGTGCTTTCCGAGGCCCAAATTGGTATGAAATCGATCAACCATCCACGCACCGACAGCGGTAAGCATATAGCTTAACCATATCCATTGGCTTCATACGGTTTTTACTTAGCCATGAGCTCTTCCAATAAAAAACGCGAAATTTATAAAAATCTCTTTACCAAATTTTACATTACTGAAAGTATCTACCTACTTATTAATCATAGTACCCTGGTACTTACCAGCACAAATGAAAAGAAGATAATTATTTTCTCTCAATCCACTTCCAGAAATATAATACTTAAAAAAATCTCAATAATTAATAGAACGTCTGGTTGAATAAAAAAAGGGCTTCAGTAATGGAATCCGTTGAATCGTACTTAACCGTTATTTCATTTTTAAACGAGTCGGTTTTTCTGTTCGAACATTAATTTCCACTGAATGGAAATCAGAGAATCAATGTTTTAGGGTTGGTGGGTTTTTTAGTCTGTAGGTACCTATACTTATTATTAATTTAATTACGATGTACGGCCAGCCGCACGTCTGTGGTAACAAAACCAGTTTAAGCTGACACGTTCCATTGATCAGATTTTAAATTAATAAAATTTTTACTAAGTACGCTAGATCAAATTGTGGTCAGATGCAGTACTGGGGGTAGTTATAAACTAATTTTAAATATGAATATGTCCATAAATGATCATTTGTGTGTGTGTTATTTTATAGTGAACTAGCTGGCCTACCCTTAACTAGTCAACTGCTGCATGACCTCATATACAAATCCCATGATGCTATTTTTCAAATAAACACCAACCACCAACGTAGGTATCTACGTAAGTAGATCTGAAATACAAACATGTAACCATGTAACAATGTTACATGTTACAGAAGTAAATAAATCAGTTGAGTACAATTATCGCCCGTAATTTAGTTAGGTTATGTTTGCTCATCACTGTCACTTAGCCATAGGTGGCTCAGGTATTAAATCATAGTACATTATGGTACAAGTGTGTAATGATGGTGGTTACCGCTGAGGCGTCATTGAGACCCGAGCCGTTAGGTGAGGGTCTTAAGAGAGCCGAGGACGGTAATCATCAATACACACGTGTATCATACGACGTTTTTCAACACACTTGTGTAGAAAATAATACTAAAAAATATTTTCAACCGTGAAAACGAGTTGTGAAAAATTTTTCCCAATGGCGGGAAAAATTAATCAGTTTTCCTATGCGCGCGCATCAAATACTACGCGCCATATACTAAAAGAATGAGGTTTCTTTTTTTTTGTCTTTTCGCGGATAGCGTTCTAGCCACGTACAAAATGGGGAATTCAAAGTTTTCTTTATTACAGAGAAAATGAAAGTTATATTTGAGTGAAAGTTTTATTTATTAAAAGCGTACAAGTCGAAATCTATATCTATTTAAATACGAAGTTACATGAAATGAGCAAGCAATAGGTACATTAATTTATTTGTACTATTGAACACGATATTTTTTGTATCGAAACTTTTTTAAGAACAAAGCAACTCAACCAATAAAATAAAATAAAACCCTATAACTCACTTGTGAATAATAGCAATGAAAAGTCACAGTTTGATTACAGGTGTCATTATGTGCCTAATTGCGGTGAAATTAGAGCCATTTTATGAGCAAGTGTGTTGAAAAATAATTTATTTGCATAATACATGTTTGTAAGGTGTTATAAAAGCATAGAAAGTACACTGCATTATAACATAATGAGGCGTGCAAAATTAAGTACTAGGTTCTACCAATCACAATATTATAGATAAAATAAGCAGTAATTTTCTGAAACTCAGTTAAAGTAAAATAATAATAATAATAAAGATGATTTAGAAAATGTTCGAAATTAAACAATGTGAAAAATTATACAGACATTGTATAATTTTTGACATTGTTTAATTTCGAACATTTTTTTTAAATTATAAAATGTTAAAAATTATAAAATGTCAAAAATTATAAAATGTCAAAATTATACAATGTCAAAAATTATAAAATGTCGATCCATAAAATAAGAAACCTACAACTCGACTGCAGCGCCACATACCTACACAGAAAAAAATAATCACAATCGGTCCAGCCGTTTAGGAGGAATTCTCTTTCATTCACACGCACATAAGATTTTTATATACAGGGAGGGAATGGCAATTGCACAAAAAATGATCATAGTAGGATTTGGTAATTTGGTGTAATTGTTTTTATTGAGCATTAATAATATTAAATTATGACGCCACAAGTTGCCGCTTTTCTCACAAGTTAGAAAACCAATATTTCATACTCGTATTATGGTGTTTTATTTTGGTTACATTTATATGCTCTTAAGTATATCTAAATTTTTTTGTTTAATTTAGTTTTTAGGATTTATTTGATAGTTTCAAAATATTCTTATGAACTAGTATTACCAGTATTTTAATTCTTTGTCGTATCGTCGTCCCCGCCCTATATAAGATATAAGGTGAGTTCTACCAAAACGATACAATCCACAACGAAAAGTTTTTATTTATTTAATATAACTCCGCTTAAATTTGAATAGCACTTACACTTATCAAACAAAAGTCAAAATATGAAAGATTTGAAGTACCAGTATTAAATGGTAAGTTTACGTATGTTTCGCCGACGAAATTATGTATTCAAATCCAATCATAAAACGAAACCTCAACACATTTCAAAGGTGAATTTATCAAAGGTTTCAATAAATTCAAATAGACATTAATTTTGTCAAAAATTTAATTTATCGATATCTAATACAAAACTTTTGACTTGAATTTACGGTTTGAACGCTAAACTCGAGTAAATAAATCAAATTATTACGGTCATCATTAAATAGTTTTGCTTGGTAAGTAAAACTGGGTTGTTTTAAAACTTAGCGTACCATTTGATGACTTATTATTTTAAGCATGTTTAGGAATTTTATTTTACATTGTGGTGTGATATTTATAGGTGTTCGTTTCGCAAAAAAATGTGTTTCGACATAGGTAATTGTAATAAATAAGCTAACGTTATGCCGTGAGGTGCCGGCCGCGAATGGCACCACCCCATTTCTACCCGTGGGTGTCGTAGAAGGCGACAGAGAGATATTGACCAGAGGATGGGCAGCAGCGTTCTTCTGAGTACCATAAAACCTACTGCGATCGCCAACATGCATCGGCCAAGCATGGCGATAACGGCTAAACACCCCCTTGAGGGAGACCTAAGCCCAGCAGTGGGCGTATAAAGGTTGATATGATGATGATGATGACGATGATGTACCTATTGGGGATATCACTGATATCAATGAAGGAACACGTCGTAAGGAAACCTGGACTTAATAAGTCTGAAATCGTCAATCCGGCTTGAGCAAGCGTGGTGATTAATACCTACTCATGTCTTCTTTGTATGAGAAAAAGTCTTTGCCCTGAGATGGGGCAATAATAGGTTGGTATTGTTATTTTGGTGGTGGTGGTGCCGGCCGCGAATAGCGCCACCCCATTTCTACCCGTGAGTGTCGTAGAAGGCGATAGATAGACCGATAGATATATTGACCAGAGGATGGGCAGCAACGTACTTCTGACTACCATAAAACCTATTTTCAGCTCCCATAACCATAACACCTATATTCAGCTCCCTCCAAAATGGTTGAGCTGAATGGTGCTGATTCACGCGTCATCTTCGTGAACGGGCGCTGTCAGTAGAGATTGGTCAACTCTTAACTGCCATGGTTTTTATCTTGATTATTTTTTATATTTTGTATTTCTAGATTACCTTCATTGTTTTCACATATAGAAGCAACAAGAATAATGTAAGCAGTATTTTGTAAAAACCTGATTTTGAAAGAGTGTCCGTGGAGTTTCTTGCTCGTTCTTCTCCATAGAGACCTACCTACGTTTTGGAACGAGCAACTAGCTTCAAGTTTCTGACTAACTGACCGACTCCTTGACAATTCAAAAGTGCCTGTAAATGGTTTAATTGAAATAAATGCTTTGACTTTGACTTTGACCTACTGCGATCGCCAACATGCATCGGCCAAGCACGGCGATTACGGCCGCACCCCCCCTTGGCGTTTAGGTTGACACGTCGTCGTAAGGAAACCTGGACTTTTAATAAATATAAGTCTGAAATCGTTGATCCGGCTTGAGCAAGCGTGGTGATCAATACTCAAGCATTCTCTGCATGAGAAAAAGCCATTGCCCTGAGTGCCCACATCTCATCATCAGCTTGAAGACGTCCACTGTTGGACAAAGACCTCCTCCAAGGGGGGGCTTGTCATAATCCCTATGCTTGGCAGGCATTTTAGGGATAGCAGTGAGGTTGTTAAGACACAAAAGCCGCTGCTGCCCGGTTTCCGGATTATTGCAAGTTGCTATTGCATTGTTGTTATTTTATGTACCTATACTTTAAAGGGGTAATTATATTTTGACCCATAGTACTAAATATGCATTGAAGCATAGAAAATCGCAAAGCGCCAGTGGTAACCGTCTGTCGTAGAAAATTGATTACGTGTTCACCAAATACCAGTTTCATTTTATCCCAGCCTAGCCGTCGTTTTTCGAAGACCACATTTGATCGATCTTGAGCAGCTCGACAGCTAATTCGTTCTCTCAAATATCGGCTTACACACGAGTAATCATTGCTAAGTACGAAGAAGGGGTATACTACATACTAAGTCGCAATCACGGATTAAAAAAAACAAGTGAAAGTGCTCACGTAGTTATCTCGGGTGTGGTGGCACAATTATGTGGAATAATACATAAAATAATAACAACCTTCGTTAGTTCTAATAAGTCTTAACTTTGTATGAACAACGAATAAGATTTTCGTAAAAATTGAATATGCAGCGGTGAGCGTTGAGCATCAGGTGGGCCTTGTTAGCCATCCGTGGCAAAAAATCGTCTTATTCTTCTTCTTAACGTATCGATGACAAAAACGTATGCATGTGTACACGTATATGTATGCGCGTGGAAAATATGTTTTTCTTACTCCTCCGCTGTTCTTTTCTGATTAATTTCGTTGCGGGATCCAAGACAGTTGTAATTGTTTCTCCGGGACTCGTCGAGCTTCAGTGTCTCGACGCTTCTCAAGTGGTCGCCACTGTTGATTCTGGAGTGAGATTTTCAGGAGTTGCAGTGGTTTGGGAATAGTGAGGCGGGCATGTATGTATATGTATGTGAGTGCGTATGTTATATTATGCGAGTCTGAATGTGTTTGTTGTTGTTGGATTCCATGTTAGGTCCAAAATTCCGCCGAGATCTATCACCCGAAGCACGGCAACACAGTGTTTGCTGCAGTAAGTATCATTTCTACAAAATGCTCTTGTGAAAACAACTACAATTATCGTCATATTTAAAAACCGTATTAATTTTATCGGACGAAAACACGGTAGTCTTGCTAAACACTTTTCCATCAGACTAGGTTTCGATTGGCTTCGTTGCCGCTCAACCGTTCGCGCCTAAGGCACTCTCAGACTTTTGTACCCCGTCAACTACATTCGTCTAAATGAAAAGGCTTAAATAAAAACCCGAATGAGACTGGCTCTGAATAGACAAGCTGACGTGAACGTGCTTCTAAGAGCTTGTATGAAAAGGGGAAAGGAAAACATTGGTGTTATGTATAGAACTCGTTTTCCAGAACTTTGAATGGTGTCAAACTGTGCGTGGTACGGAATATGTTTCGTGTTATCAAAGCATTGAGTGTATAAATGACTGAGGGTTTTATAATCAGTGGGTTGTGATAATTTGATAAAAGAGCGTCTTCGATATTATGCTGTACTGTGAATGCTTCATAATTGAACCTCCTTTCATTAACTTTGCTTTATTAAGCTACTTTTATTTGTTTATTTTTTTCATTTTATGTTCAATTTTTGCGTGCGACGTCTAAATAATAATAAATCAAATGGGCCTAAGTAGGTCGATTCTGTAAAATGCAAACAACAACTCGCATCTCACTCGAGTTTTTAGAATGCCAATCAAGAAACTCACAGCGGATTCAGATTCGAAGTTTAGAATGAGATCTTACAGAATCACACCAATCAACTTGCAGGAAGTTGTCGTTGACCGCTCGTACGGGCCCCCCGTATAGGTATGATTCGAACTCCACGGTCCCAAGTTATATAAAAAACATTTAAAAATCATAACAGCAGGTCAAAGACTTCTTCTTATACAGAGAAGACATGAATATTGATCACCATGCTTGCTTAAATCAACATCTATTCTAAATAAATATCTATCTTTACCAATCCCAATCCAATCACATTGCCAATCTTTTTACTTGAGCAGCCTGTGGGTTCTGTATACGCAACGAGCCTACAACGTCCTGCGTATTCAGTATAATAACGCTTTCAGAGTGTTGTTGGGGTTGCCGCACTATTGTAGGGCGTCACAAATATTCGCAAATACGCGCGTTGACGACTTCCACGTTATAATGCGTAAGAAAGTGGCGTCATTATTTTATAAAGTGCGCGGTAGCACCAACAGCATTTTGCAAATGATTGCATCCCGCCAGGACTGTCTCATACAGGCACACTGGGTGGTGAATAGTTACGGGGAGATTTTAATTGTCTAATTTTACTTCCTACTAACATAGTTTTTAAGGAAATTGTTACTAACACTTATATGGATTCTGTCCGAAATAAATGAGTAATCATCATTTTGCTCTCGTCGCCGTCGGCGTTCCGGCTGTCTAAGCACCCAATGGCTTGGCACGCGACGATGGCAAGAGACCGGACGGCATGTCTCTATTTCTTTGGAAGTTGGGTAGGCCTTTAGTGTGGGACGCTACGTGCGTCGATACTCTTGCGCCATCCCATCTTCCTAGTTCAGCGTCCCGTGCTGGTGCTGCTGCTGCGGCTGCAGAAGACCTCAAACGGTGAAAGTATAGTAACCTTGGTTCAAACGTTATTTTCGAGCCGTTTGGGGTTGAAACCCTTGGGTCGTGGGGTCCGAGTGCACATCTTCTTTTTAATAAAAGAAGGAAATATCCAAAAGGTTGGTTGACACTTCCCGTGACCCAAGAGCTGGGTTTTACCTTGGTAAAAGATTAAGCATTGCCATCCAACGTGGCAATACAGCCAGTCTCTTGGGTACATTTCCAGTTGACGGCGATGTGGACGAATTTTATGATGCTTTATTGTGTTAGGTTATTTTTTTAGTTTAATACTTTAGGTTTTCTTTTTTATTATTCTTGTAAATATTGTACATACCTACTTAACACTTAACAACAAACAACATGTTATAAAAATAAAAAAAGCCATAAACAGAAACCACCAGAAAAGCGCCGATGCAATGCTCGACGAGTCTCGGAGAAATGATTCAACTGTCTTGAATTCCGCAATGCAATTAATCAGAATAGAACTGCGGAGGAGTAAGAAAAACATATTTTATTAATATAAAATAGGAGACAGAACAGAACTAGGCCAATAGGCACAAAGGGACATTTACATCTGGCAGAAGCCGAGTTGCCAAACACTACAGATTACACTAATATTTTATAATTAATGGGTTCTAAAAAGAGAGCTCATACCTTCGATTCTAATAAAAGGTTGGGCAAAAACGCTTGAACGCACGGAAATTAGTCCTAGCTTCTACAAGGTTCGCATAATAATCAACTCCGCATGTAACCTGTACTCTATCTAACATAATATTGCGTTATGTTCAAAGATTATTAAAAGTACTTCAGTATTTCTACTAAGATCACATTTATTTGAAGCTTAGTTTGCCTATTGGTATTTTATCGGGTACATTTCGGAGTGCGTGCTTCGGAATTGCACAACTTAATTTCCCATCCCGATTCCATCATCGAATGAGCAGAGATACAGCGAAGCGTCACCCCTATACGGTTGAAGTTCCACGGTCTCGAACCAGGCGTTTTGCTCCTACATTTATTGTACAAAATGCCAGACTGTGGAATTCACTGCCTCACCTTAGGCCACATCATCACTTGAGATCAGGTTACTTCCAGCCAAACGCAAGACTATTAGAACATAAAAAAATCTTCCATTTTTGTTGGTGACAGTACTTTACCTGTTGTACAACAAACGTGATTAAACAAAGAACCTTTATTTACTCCTCCGCGTTGTACTCGCTATGATTAGCGCTGTCTCCTAAATGGATTTTATACTCCAGTAAATACTTCTTTTTCAGCTTCAGTAAATACTTGTTAGGATGGCCCAGTAGTTAAGCCTCTCACGGTTGTGAGTTCGTATCCGGGCCCGATCATATTTCAATTGCATATATCTACTTTCTTAGTTTATCTTTGTCATCATTGATAGATTGCGTAGATTGTTTTGTACAGTAATGCGTAAGAGATGCGCATCCCTGCGGCATCTTAAAAATGATCTCCAGCCGACTGGATTGCGCGAATATTAACCGGTGCTGCAAAATTTCTGCTGGACTTGCGGCATAATTAAGTTGTGCCATTATTGTATTAGGTTAATTTATTTATTTGTATAAATAAATAATTTAGTTTACTAAAATAGATATAAGTCGAATTGTTACTAACACTTTGAGTTATGTTACTTGAATAAATAATTGAATTATTATTGACATCGGTAAAGGAAAACATCGTAGTTTTTTAAATCAAAAGTTTATGAGGATGGATAGATGTTTGGATGTTTGGTACAATTTCACGCTGAACAGTATTAGCTGAAAGGCACGCATATAAATGTATTTATTACAAAAAAAGCATATAAATGTTTTTAAATTCAGTGGCTTTGTTCTGTTTGTTGTTTTGTATTGCCACCGACTTCTGAAACTAAAGTCAATGTGTGTTCTGTGCTAAAGTTATTTTTCACTTTTTAGTTTTTGAAGGCGGTTGTCTTTTTTGTAAAAAGCTTTTTATTTTCCGCTTTTTAGTACCTCCTTATCATCCAAATCTATTAAGAAGAGTATGAAAGTTAACTACTACAAAGATTGATGAAGCTAAAACGTCAACTATGTAAAATTTTTGGGTATTTGTTGATTTTTCAAAAAGTGCTGAATCAATTTCGATAAAATTTATATGGGACCACCCCTGAAGCATACCCTATCCGTAAAAAGAATAATTTTCAAAATCGGTTTACGTTTGCCGGAGTAATCGCGTAACAAATCGCGCACATACTTAATGTAAATTTAAGACTTATACGGTTTTCTCATGAATGTCATTGTCAGAACCGGACCAAATTAAAATCCCACCACGTTGGACCACACGGGAAGCACTCGCTTTCAAACAAAAAAAGAATCATCAAAATCGGTTCACCCAGTCCAAAGAAATCAGGTAACAAACATAAAAAAAAAAAAATACAGACGAATTGATAACGTCCTCCTTTTTTGAAGTCGGTTGAAAATAACTTCTAATTTGCAAGTCGGCGGCATTGGTTTTGCTTTTTGTTTTGTATTGCCACCGACTTGCGAATTGGAAGTTATTTTTTACTTTTTGAAGGCGTGTCTTTTTTGTTAAAAAGTTTTTTTTTTCACTTTTTAGTGCCTACTTCAATACAAATTCATTACAAAACGTCGACACCAAAAAAACAGTCATCCCTTAATTTTGTACCCTTAGGGGTAGAATATTTTATTGAAAATAAAAAATATGCATGTAAATATCTATACACTACATTGAAAAAAGTTATGTGTGGTCAAACAAAAAAAAGTCATATATAAAATGAAAACTACTGGGTCAAACTATGTTAAATTTTTATGGAACCAAATGGCAACAATCCCGCATCAAACTAAAGAAAAATCACGTAAATCGGATCATAATTATATCTCAACGTAATCGGTGAACTTAAAAAAAATACCAATAGAATTGAGAACCTCCTCCTTTTTGAAGTCGGTTAAAAATAATAAAGTGTAGTCTAGATATTTTTGCTACTACGCATGTAAATAAACTCCCCCTTCCCCTTCTTAAATCTTCTCCTTTTTATTGGAAAAAGGCCAGGCTGATGATGTAGTTATACTTCAGCTGCGCTGCAGATCCCGTGATAGTTGCCAGAGAGCTGATTTCGTCTAAGAGACCTATTGTATTTCAGAAAGATTATTCATTGTATCAGTCTTGTAAGATAAGGCCATGTTCATACTTGGAGTGCTCTGAGCTATGTTAATTAACATAAAGGAAAAAATCAATATCTTTAAAAAATGGTCATTTATTTAAATCAACTTTTAATCTCAAAAACAATATTATCTATGCCTATTTATAATTTTACCTACAATTTTTACATCGTTTGATCTTAGACGACCACCTGATTGCCAATAACGATTGACATTGCTTTCAATCATCAGTCAATCAATCTATCGTATATCAATCAGTTACAATCGCTGAATTGACAATCATTTGGTCTTAATAATTATTAAAGTTATGAATTTAAACATTAGAAACGTGACTTTTTGAAATGTAGTATTATTCTAGCTTATAACATTACCCTGACGCTTAGGATATTCTCTATGCAACGTTGGCATTGGCACAGATTTCCTTTCAGGCTTTTCTTAATCCTGAATCATCATATCGTGACGTTTAGAAAAATATTTACGTTCCATTAAAACCATATAAAGCGCATTATAGAGACACTTTTGTAACAGTTAAAAAACAATTTTGACATTGACACTGACAACTGAGTTCGTATACAGAGTGCTTAGTGCGAGTTTTGATACATACTTGATTGTGTTACTTAAACATAAATTTATACTAAAACTGAAATAGCGCAATCCGTTGAAAATAATGGGAAACCCAATTATTCCATACAAATTGACATAAGTGAACGTTTTAAACATTTACGCAATTAAATAGGTTAAAATACTCACACTATGTTCTCAGTGTAAGATGTAAAAAATATTTAAACGGTTTACAAGACAACGTTGGAATATGCAGAATAGCATTTTGAGCTTTCAAAATTCGATACGAAAAAAGATACCAAAATAAAATTCTTGTCAAAAATAGAGGGCGCAAAGTAAAAATGCGTTAGTAACATAAAGCCGAGGTTTAACTAAAAGTTTGACGTTCACTTGACACGTGACAATCAGGATCGAGGGTTTTTGAATTTTGAAACATTCTGTACAACACTATTATTATTTTTACAAATACACCAGTCCATTAAAACTCAACACTTGTTCTTCGTTCGGTTCAACGGACCAATCAGGAACGGGATCACTTTTAGATTTCGAATTCACTTTTCAAAACGTTATTTTGAGTGTCTTTTACTTTTTGCTTTCCAACCACGAAGTTTCCAACTCATTTTTAACTGTCACAGTCCTTCAAATGTTTTATTTACATAATTAATAAGTATATAACACTAGCGATGCTTATTAATGTGTTTAAGTCGAAACTACTGGCCCACTGCGCGCTTCCCTGCATCGCTGCAGGAGTTTCACCTGCAAAGAAAAAGGAAATTAATATTAAAAATCTTAAAAATTATGGGTTGGGCCATCGTAATGCAAACTTTCACCACGGATTCAGCTCGGCTTCCGGTCTAACCGGAT
The DNA here is from genome assembly GCA_947361185.1 of Charanyca ferruginea. NCBI lineage: Eukaryota > Metazoa > Arthropoda > Insecta > Lepidoptera > Noctuidae > Charanyca > Charanyca ferruginea. The sequence continues at coordinate 7,140,866 of OX376062.1, forward strand.
GCATACCAAATATCAGTATTTTATGCCTGACTGACCTCCAGAACCCAGTTACTATGTAACTCGATACCTCTTGGTGAGATTTGCTGTCAGATTTTCTGGGTTCTGACTACCCTAATTGTATACAATATTATTATTTCATATTTTAAGTTTTGTATATATTTCATTCTGGTTGAGTTGTAAATAAAGTAAGTTATGTGATTTAGATATTATCGGATTTTTAATGTTTGAAAATTAGATGAGGTTATTATTTTGCCAGCCATTAAGTGAGCTTTGAATTAGTGGTACCTACTTTTAATTAATATGGGTAAGATGGTGTAGCGTGACGTGGAAAAGGTCTACGTTATGTTCATTGTATGAAATAGCCGCATAAAGATTTAGTACCTACAAGAGTAGGAGGTATAATACTTTCTTTTGATGGCTATGATTACCGAGATTAGAGTTCAGAGTTTTACTTTGGAGAAAGCAAAAAGAATCTGCGAAAGTTCTGAGGAATATTTAACACCAAAATTATGGTGATGAAACATTTTTATTTATGAGAATTGATGGAATGGATAAATAAATAGATGTTTGTTACTCTTTTGAACGGCTGATCATCATCATCATCATTTTAGCCGAAAGACGTCCACTGCTGGACATAGGCCTCCCCCAGGAAATAGGGGGTTTTGCCATAGTCGCCACGCTTGGCAGGCGGGTTGGCGATCGCAGTATGGTTGTTACAAAGGCACAGAGAACGCTGCTGCCCATTCTCTGATGAGTCCCATAGTCGCCTCTTACGACACCCACGGGAAGATATGGGATGGTGCTATTCTTTACGTCCGACACCAGAACAAAAACGACTGATCGGAATTAGGTAAATTAAGTATACATAATAATAACATAGATACAGCCGTGTGGTGCTTGTCGCGAATAGCATCACCCCATATTATTTTCTACCCGTGGGTGGCGACAGAGAGATATTGAACAGAGGATGGGCAGCAGCGTCCTTCTGAATACCATAACATCCACTGCGATCGCCAACATGACATGTTGGCGATCGCAGATACATTGTATCGGCCAAGTATGGCGATTACGGCTGAACCCTCCCTTAGGAGAGACCTATGCCCAGCAGTGGGCGTCTAAAGGTTGACATGATATTGATGATATAGATATTGATCTAGCTTTAGACATAAGGTTTTATCCAGTTTTTGTAATTTCGTGGGATCATTTAAAACATTTCTTTCATTCTGAAGATTTCGCAGATAAAGTGGCGGAAAGTTATTCATTTCATAAAAACTATAACCACTTTGTATTGGTTATAAAATTAAACATACAGCTAGTCATGGGCACCACAAACACCCAATTTTAATCAAAGAATCTTTGATGTGATGTCTCTATACGAAATACAAAAATAAGCTTTTGAAGAAATAACATGTTATTTTATCATTGTCGAACGAACTTGACAGTTCTTTGAATGTACTAGAAAAAGCTCAACGTTATTTATAATATAATAAAATATGTTATGTGAAGGTCTATTATGTGATATTTTAGTTTATCAATGGTTATAAAAGTCCGTGTGATTTGTAAAGGTCGTAGGTACTTCATGTCAAGAAAATATTTCCATTGAAGATTTTTGTATGGATTTGTATACAATGCAACAAGAATTTAAATAATAAAACGTTTTCCAAATTTCCGAATCCTTGTATGTATTAAGACTTACCTAACCTATACTAAACAAATACATAAAATTGAAGTGTCTGTTCATAATGGTAAAATATTAACAGCTTCTTACTAGATGAATGTTTACACGGTATTTATACCGATCTCCGAAACGTTTGGTTCGATTTTGACAGGACTTTCACTGGCAGATAGCTATACAGGGAAATTGAAAAAATACCCAAAACCTCTTAATCTGGACTTCGTATCATCACCCTGAATAACATTATTGTTCTACGACTTTGATCTCAACGTAGCCAAAAAAAACAATTTGTTTTCGATTATTTGAAGTCTGTAAAATTAACGTATACCTACTACGCGCGCGCACACCCATAAAATAGCGAATAATTATGATGTAAGTAGTATGTAGGCTAAAGTACAGGCAAAGCTGATTGCAGGCCTTTCGTCGGCCGTGTCAGAAAAAATATATTATAAAAATTTAAAGTGTGTTTATATTTTTCTATGGAAAAAAAATGTTTCGAATTTAGAAAAGTCGTAGAACAAATAATGTTCAGGGTGATGATACGAAGTGAGGATTAAGTGGTTTTGGGTATTTTTTCAATGACCCTGTATTAAGAGGAGTAATTAGGGTTTCGCGCAAAAAAAAAATCTGCGGATTACCAACATTAACATAGAAGAAGTCGCAGGCATCAGCTAGTTTATAATAATGATCAATTAATTTCTTAATGAGCACTTCACATTCACTTTTATTTGAAATAGGAACCGATAAGAAAATCCAGACTAATATTATAAATGCGAAAGTGAGTTTGTTTTGCTTTTACAAATAAACTACAGACCCGATTTTGAGATTTGGTACATACTTAGCTTCATCATCATCTTTTTGCCCTTGTCCCATATTACTTGGGTCATCGCAACATGTTTTATTCTTCCATTCCGTCCTATCAACCGTCATGTTTTTACTAACTCCCACAATTCTTCTATTTTCTTTGGCCTCTTTCTCCTTCTTCATACATCCACTTTAATATTCATAACTCTTTTGGTCACATGCATTTCATCCCTTCTCTTCATACGAAGACGACGATTCTCTTTCAACTTATCTGTCACTGGCGCCACTCATACACAGACATAGGTACAGACTAAGCTACAAACAGACTGAGTTTAAACCATAAAAAAACCGGACAAGTGCGAGTCGGACTCGCCCACCGATGGTTACGTACACATTTGTAGGTACGGTCACCAAAGGAGATAAGTATCCATGTCGCCGGAAACAGTTGAAGTTTACTTAGAAACCGATAGGTTTTTATGAATAAAATAAAATACAATTTATAGAGAATAAACAGTTCAATGATTTAATAAAATTTCATTTGAAAGCCCCCATTGGTTTCTAAGAAATCTTCAACTATTCCCGACGACATGGATACTTATCTCTTTTGCGTACTGTACATATGCATACTTCTATGGTTGTAGGTTGTTTCATAGCTAATAGTTTTATAGAATTTCGTTTCAAATACAATTTTTCTACTAGTATCGTTTCAAAGAATAATCAATACGCAGAATACTTACTTTCAAGATTTTCAAATCATTGAATTTTGTTTCACATAAAGTTTATCGTTAGAATTATCATATCATAGAATAACAAATCAAATAATATTCTTTATCCTTATATTCTTTTTTAATATAAAATTTATTCCCAAGAATGGGACTCTCAGTTCTAACCAAACTTACTGCGCGTGCGTGCAAGCAACCATGCAGCATGCAAGCAAGCACGCAGCGTGCAAGCAAGCATGCAGCGTGCAAGCAAGCATGCAGCGTGCAAGCAAGCATGCAGCATGTAAGCAAGCATGCAGCAACATGCAGCAGGCATAGTTTCTGTCACGGCTCCGGCGTTGCGGGGCTCCGGCGGTCCCACGCGAGCTTATCGTCGCAGATGGTATTCACGCTCACCACCGAAGCTTCGGCTAACTGGCCGGCTACGCCGGCCAGCCTCAGCCGCGGCGGCGGGCGTTAAACCACCTGCTCCTCAGCTCGCGGGCCGCCTCGCCCCTCCACGCCTACGCAGATTTAAATTACACTCTAGGGGTTGGGCAGACAAGACTACGTGGAGTCGGTTTCGCAGCGATTCGTTTCTGTCATTAACTTTGGTAGCACAACATATTGACTTTTAAAGATAACATTTTTGTTTTTGTCTATTTATCTATACATTTTCGTTGAAACAAATTCCATGGAAAAATACAACAAACAAACAATATTCGTTAAAAAAGCGAAAAATTTCGCTTTTTAGTGTTGCCTTAACATCCAACTCCATTAAGAAACGGCAACACACTTAAAAGAGATTGTAAGTCTTCCAGTGATTGAAGAAACTAAAACGTCGTCTAAGTATTTTTTTGAGAATTTGTTGATTTTCTCAAAAAAGGCTGTACCAATTTTGATAAAATTTATATGGGACCTTTTCAGAATAAACCCCTTTCGAACAAAAGAAGAATTTTGCAAATCCGTCCATATATGATAGAGTTATGCACGAACATACATAAAAAAAAAAATTTACACATTCGAATTGATAACCTCCTCCTTTTTGAAGTCGGTTAAAAAAGAATTCTACTTTTTGATAAGTTTGTTAAACAAAAAAATGTGATTAAAAATTCATTGAAATGTGTTTCTGTGAAATATTTTTCATTGAAGTAAATAGTCTTTGAAACAATAATAGTCGAAATAAAAATACGAGAACCAAATATTATGTTAAACATTTTCTGGGAAACGAAATTCTATGAAATTTCTGTCTGCGAAACAAGGGGACACCATACTTCTATACTAATTGATACCTACTATCCATACTTTAATCATTTTAATATTATAAATGCGTTTTTTGCGACATAAACGGCAGTATCTTTTTTTCACGTTAACATAGAGGGTTGATTATTTTACAGCATCAAGGGATCGTAGACTTGAGTATATGTTTTTAATTTCAACTTGATATCTCCACGCGTTCCCAAAATAAAGGGTCTTGACAGACAGACAGACAGACAGACAGACCACAAAGTGATCCTATAAGGGTTCCGTTTTTTCCATTTTAGGTACGGAACCCTAAAAACTGGCCAAGTGTGAGTCAGACTCGCACACGATTTCGCACTCGGTTCCGTACCATTATCTATACAACATTAGACACTAATAATAACCTTATTTTTATATCGACCAAAAAAACGGCAATAAAAACACGTTTGTTGTAATGGAACCACCTTAAATATTTATTTTATTCTGTTTTTAGTATGTGTTGTTATAGCGGCAATAGAAATACATCATCTGTGAAAATTTCAACTGTCTTTCTATTACGGTTCATGAGATACGGCCTGGTGACAGACAGTCTTACAAATAGGGTCCCGTTTTTACCCTTTGCGTGCGGAACTCTAAAAAAGGATATAAGTCGTGGGCAAAAGCTCGTAATATTATAAAATTAGTTTGAATTCAATTTATGACATACTATAGGTAACAAATTACCTAATAAATAGTTCTAGATCGCTTATCATTGTTATAAAGGGTGTTTACTTGTTTACGAGGTTTGTTCCGTTTCTCATAAAATTCATGTTTAAAGTGCCTCAAAGCATTCATATTTTAATTTCAATTATGTATAAAACAGCAGTTTATTGGTAAGGTATTTCAGTAATAATTATTTACACTCTTTAATTTTCCCATTGTAGAGTAGGCAGAAATGTTGGGAAAAGGCTTGGCCAGAGGATGATGAGAGTGGGAAGAAACGAGCATTATGATAACGCTGCCTTAAAATAATGTTTATCATTTTTTCTTTGACTTTATAACAATGAATCTGTCATATTATCTTTTCATCACCTTTGATTGATTGATAGACAACGCCTAAGACATCAAGTTCGCCTTTTTACCTTTGTGCTTGAAGTTTACAAAAATAATTGCTTTCCGTGGAATAAAAGTACTAAAATGCCTTCATAACTGTCTAATGGTGGCAACCATCATATGCCCAGGTTTCGAGATTCATATGTGCAAATAGTGAGCAAACGGATATTAAACTTCCTCAAAGTTTGCATGGTAACGTGGATTTCGGAATAGAGAGAGAGTTCCAAAAATGATGAAAATAAATTTTAACTTTATATTTCACTAGCGACCCGACCCGGCTTCGCATGGGCCTATAGCCTTCCTCGGTAAATGGACTATCCAACACAAAAATATTTTTTCAATTCGAACCAGTAGATCCTGAGATTAGCGCGTTCAACCAAACAAACAAACAAACAAACTCTTCAGCTTTATAATATTAGTATAGATTACTCGTAACAGAATACTGAAATTAACAAAGAGTAAGTCAAATAGAGGCGTATCCTGAATTTTCATACCAATATTATATTATATTATATATTATATTATAAAATGAGAAATTCATACTAATTTAATAAATGCGAAAATGTTTGTTTGTTACGCTTTCACTGCTAAACTACTAAACCGATAATGATATAATTTAGTTCACACTAAGCGTAAACCTCAAGAAAGGATATATGCTACTTTAGAATCCACAATTTGGTCCTGCATCCGCGATAACTAACATTCACGTGGAGATAGACGCGTGGAAAAACTAGTCAATAATTAATCTCAGAAACGCGTAGGCAAGTAGGTAAGTAGGTAGGTTAGTAAGAATTATACTAGCACTCAATCACTTGTCTTCTGAGCTATTGATGATAATGGTACTTAGCACAAAGAAATCCTCCTTAATGTTTTTCCCATAAGGAAAATACGAAACCTGCAAAGGTATACCATACAATTTGGAAGATCTGTTTTTTGTGGTCCGTTTTCGTCCTGATTACTTGTGGTCAATATTTTTATCATCCAGTTTGGTTGGAATAGCACGATGAAAATGATAGTGCAAAGATATTTATTTTCAAACCACTTAACCGAATGAAATATGAACAACGCTTAAAAATGAATAAAACAATATACTGGTATTACACTAGGGCCATGGGTTGAAACACTAGGGCCATGGGGGTTGAAATACTAGGGCCACAAGGGTTGCAACAGTAGAGCCATAGAGCCCGAGTGCTTACCTTGTTTTTAGGGACATTTCTAAGCGGCTGGTCGCCAAACGTGGTAATGCTGCTAGGGCACTTGTTCCATTGAGAGCGATGCGCACGAGTTTTTTGATGCCCTGTGAGCCCTCCATTGTACACATACATAAATAATAGTTGGAGCAATTGAGGAAAACTTATTTCATTTTGACATACCTAATATTTTATTCATTGCTCACTCGGTTTAAATCGTTTAATTCTGTATTAACGCTTTCAGACTTCAGTACTACCTAGTAAAGATTTCGATACGGTTCAATTTAGCGTAAAGAGGAATAAAGAAAATTTACAGAGTAAACGGAACGTGAATTCAATCGTATAAAAAAATAGAAATATCCATTTCGTACATAATATTTTGTTACCTAAATGTAATGTACATTTCACTCTATGTATGTTATGACATAATGGCCCACTGGTTAAGACGCCCGCCTCTCATGAGCGGGATTGTGAGTTTGCAACCGGTGGCGCTATTCTGTTACAATCTCCCTCGGTGAGCACCTAGGTGAAGTGAGCTGTCAACAGTCCCGATGCTAAGGATTGACAAAGCAAACGGACGGATGACAGCTCACTTCACCTAGGTGTTCACCGAGGGAGATTGTAACAGAATAGACATACGGGAACGAGCAGTTACCATTGTGACTTTTTCAATTTCATATGTAGGTACTTTCTAACTTTATCTTGGACATTGCTGACATCGGTGTAGGAAAACATCGTAAGGAAATCTGAACTTATAACTAAAATAAGTCTGAAATCGCCAATCCACCTTCAGTAAACGTGGTGATCAATGTTCGTGCCTTCTTTGTATGAGAAGAGGTCTTTGCCCTACAGTGGGATATTATTTTAGGCTTGTTATCTTTTATTTGTGTAGCCCGCCACACACGGTAGCTATAATATAATAATATATTTTCGCCCTTATTACGTCTGCGATCGTTGTTTATTTCACATTTTTGTTTATAATTGTAATATATATATATAATATACAATATGTAATATATTGTAATATATATATTAATGTGCCTTGCTATATCTGTCCACATATTTTGGTAACGTAATAAAGATATATATTGTAGCTGGGTCTGTGGTCACTGGAAGATTACTATAGAAAATAATATATCGAAATATGTGTTGCTATGAAATATACTAATATATATTATAGCTAGGTCTGTGACGGGCTTAAAGGTAGTATGCATTTAGCATGCAGAAGCCATTAACTATTATGGTCTATGGCTAAAAACTCTGCATCCTTTAATAATAAAACTATTTTATTTTGTGATGAATTAGGTTCAGGCTTCGGGAAAATTCTACACAACTACCTTAGCCATAGTTTTACTAATCATAGCTACCACAACATAAGTTTTAGACAAATGATAAGGAGAATTATAAATTCAAATATAGACCATTATTCTACAATGGTTTTACTGTTAGGTAATAGTATTGGTGTAACTAAAAAGGACATAGTGGATGGTGTGGACTCCTTATTAAAGTTGAAAGTAGGAAAGGTAATGCTGTGTGCCTTTCCATATTCTGATACATTATCATATGAAGAAAATAATAACATTTTTAAATTAAATAGTACCTTACATATGTTGACATGTTGTCATAGTGACAAATTATTTTATTTTGACACTAACAAGTTTGTTAGTGGTTTTAAGTTAACTCAGAGAACTTTATCTCTGTCTGGAGAATGCAGACATTTAATTGCTATGTTGATAGCATATAATATTAGCCAATATAACAAACTGTAGCATAAGTGACGAAACTGTGTTGTCTAGTTCCACTAACAACATAGTAATTGATTATTGTGAATCCTCATGTTGTACGAAGGAGAGTCCACCCACAATACCAAGATCCCTGGAGGCCACTACCAGTCAGGTAGAGTATTCTCTTCCTGGTAGAATACAAACCGGCTCTTTAAACTCTTCAAGTGAGGTTGTGGAGGTCACTCCGGATAATTCTTTAAACTAGTTTGTAAGACAACAGAAGTGACTCCGTCAAATAATAATTTATTATTACTGAATAATAAAAAAGTATCTCTTGGCAATTTAACTTTTAAAGGAAAGCAACAGACTTTAAAACTATTTCATCAGAATATTCAAGGTTGCTCTTCCAAATTACTGGAAATAGAAATGTTTTTAGAGAAAACCAAATATGATATTATTTGTTTAACAGAACATTGGTTAAAAGATAATCAAGTGATGTCTATTTATTTTGAAAATTATTGTGTTGTTAGCCATTTCAGCCGCAAACGTATGATACATGGGGGGTCATTAATACTAATTAAAAATTCAATTAAATGTAAAGAACGAAAAGACATCATTGCATTATCGGTTGAACACACTATTGAATTGTCCTGTGTTGAGCTGGATAAGCATGTTATAGTATGCGTATACAGACCTCCAAGTTACCAGAATTTATCTGTATTTGATTCTGTAATGGAAGATGTGTTAAAAAAAATTAGTACCAATAGTAGTAAATCAATCATCATATGTGGTGACTTTAATATTAACTTGTTAGATAATAACTCTAATAGTATCAGATTATTGAGTCTTTTCAGATCATTTAATTTGTCAAATATTTTTATGGAACCAACCCGAGTGACAGCTTCTTCTGCTACTTGTATTGATAATATATTTTGTAATTGTGATTACTTACATAAAGAAATTGTAAATAAGCTGCCATCTGATCATAGTGGACAAACCATTACGTTTTGTGCCTACATTCCTTTACAAAAAATTCAAATAAGGTTTAGGCCGATTACATGTAAAAATATTGAGAAATTTAATATTTTTTTGGAAAATAAATTGAGTGCTCATAACTTTAATAATATAAGTGACCCGAATGATACCTACGGCGAGTTTTTCTCACTTTTACACAAGCAATTTAGTGACAGTTTTCCACTAAAAACTAAAAGCGTTTCCGCAAAGTTCTTATTTAGTGATTGGGCAACTCCAGGTATTCGTAAAAGCAGGGAAAAGCTATTTGAACTTTATGGCCTAAAGCAACACATAATTAATACAAGCTTTCACCAGTATGTTGCCAAATATTCAAAGCTTTTTAAAAGTGTTTGCAAAATAGCCAAAGCTCTTTATATTAGTAATAAAATAAAATTGGCTGATGATAAAATAAAAACTACTTGGCAAATAATAAATAATGAAACAGGTAGGAAAAAACAACGTAATAATGAATTTAATTTAGAAACTTCACATGGTCTTATAAATTCAGACAAAGAAGTAGCTCAGGAATTTGAAACTTTTTTTGCCAATATTCCTATTAAAACTACTGAGGCCGTAAATTCCTCTCCCGCGCTCTCTGCTGCTTTACTTAGGAAAAATGTTAAGAAATGCCCTTTGGAGTTTAAGTTTCAACATACAAATCCCCGGGCTGTTATAAAAGCCTTTAAAGATCTTAAAATTAAATCAACAGAAGATCTTTGGGGAATGTCTGTAAAAGTTTGTAGGTCTACTATTGAAACTATTGCGCCCTATTTAGCTCTCATATTTAACACCAGTGTGGATCAAGGAGTCTTTCCGGATTTGACGAAACACAGTAAAGTCATACCATTGCACAAAGCCGGTGATAGTAAAGAACCCAACAATTATAGGCCTGTGTCGATTCTGCCAGTTCTCAGTAAGGTGTTTGAAAGGTTAATGCTCAATCAAATGTTACGTCACTTCAATAAAAATTCCATCTTTCACGAACATCAGTACGGTTTCACCAAAGGACGTTGTACAACTGACGCCGGTGTCACCCTAATAAAGAACATTTTTAACGCCTGGGAGGAAGCACGAGATGCCATTGGAATCTTTTGCGACCTCTCAAAGGCTTTCGATTGCGTTGACCATGAGACACTTTTGCTGAAACTGGAGCACTACGGAATTACTAAAACATCCCTTGATTTGCTTAGATCATATCTGAAGGACACAGGTTAAAGTTCAGGTTAACGGCGTAAACTCATTGGGGTCTGAAATGACTATGGGCGTTCCTCAAGGATCGATATTAGGTCCATTTCTATTTTTAGTTTATATAAATGATTTACCCCAATTACTTCAAAACCAACCGAAGATGGTGTTATTTGCAGATGATACATCATTAATTTTTAAAATAGACAGATGTTCTCAAAATCTTGACGAAGTGAATAACTCTATACTTCAGGTCCAAAATTGGTTCAGGGTAAATAATTTGGTACTAAATGAAAATAAAACCAAATGTATTAGATTTACTTTACCAAATGTTAGAAGTAGCAAATGTGATCTTATATTGAATGGAGAAAAACTGGAATTTGTTAATCACACGGTTTTCCTGGGGATCACGCTAGACGAGAAGTTACAATGGGGACCACATATAACATCTCTTGCGGGACGGCTAAGCTCAGCTGCTTACGCTGTTAGAAAGATAAGACAGTTAACAGACGTCGAAACCGCTCGTTTGGTCTATTTTAGCTACTTTCACAGTATTATGTCGTATGGCATTTTACTGTGGGGTCGGGCTGCTGACATTGAATCCATTTTTATTTTACAAAAGAGAGCTGTCAGAGCCATTTATAATCTACGTCGCTGCGAATCTCTTAGAGAACTGTTTAAAAAGATTAATATTATGACAGTGCCCTGTCAATTTATTTATGAAAATATTATGTATGTAAGAAAAAACATACATCTTTTTGATAAATTAAGTGATCGACATAATTTTAATACTAGAAATAAAGATAAAATAGCTCAACCATTTTTTAGATTATCTAAAGTACACACATCTTTTATGGGGTACTCTGTTAAATGTTACAATAAAATACCTTGTGATATATTAAAACTAAATGAAACAAAATTTAAAAGATACATTAAAGGTAGACTTTGTAAACAGGCATACTATAAGTTAGAGGATTATATCCAAGATAAGAATGCTTGGGAACATGCTGGTCCGGCTCCATAGGACATAATTTAGTATAGACAAAATCAATTGATTGCTAATTCAAATGACTAAATCTAATACTACATATAATATAGGTACATACTATTCTTTATTGTACTTAATAGATTACTCTGGCTCACACACTATTCATTGTTTGTTGGAATAGAAGAAGTAATCGTCTACTGTATTATTAATTGTAAATATGTGAACACTGTGTGTCTATGTTCATAACTTAGCTGTCATTTTCTTAACTTGTGATACTTTGTACATACCATAATATAGTGATTTTTATACAAGATACATCGTATTCACATAACATAATCATTCTTGTAAATGAAAATATTGTAAACACCCTTTTTTAAAAGAGTATGTATGGAGTTTCTTGCCCATTCTTCTCCATACGAAACTACCATTTGGAATGGGCAACTAGATTCAAATTTTACAATATGACGTTCAAAAGTGCCTTTTAATGGTCTAATTGAAATAAATGATTTGACTTTGACTTTGACTTTGAATAATTAGAATAAGTTCAAATCGTAGATTTGTATTGTTTTACATATGACAGAAGGATAGCTCTTAGTCTGACCCCTTCATGGACACACGTTTGATTATCTGGATTACAAAGCAATATTAAATAGATTTAGTTTAATTGCAAGTAAACATATTAGAATCCTCATACATCACGCTATAACCCGGTACCTGTAAGAGGCCCTGCAGTTGGACCTGTTACAGTACTAAATCAAGTTGCTGAGAATCGTATTTCCAATTCAAAATTCCACCTAAATGGAATACTTTAAGTTAGTATTATCATGCTATGCCTAGCATAGAAACCTTAAATGCCAGGGATTTTTCAAGATTTCTTCCTCAGAAAAAAGAGACAGAAAATATGAAAGGGAAAGAAAATTCCTGACCAGAAATGCCGAAAAAGATAATTACTAAATAAACAATCCTAACGAGGCTTCGTGTTAAAACACTTTTAAAAATAAATGTTGAGTTCCCAGCTAATGAAAACGTAAATATAAATAGCTCAACCGCGGAGTTAATAGTAAAATAGGAAAAAATAATTATCAAAGTAAACATAATTATCGCGCGATATGGCGATATTTATTGTATGGGTTTGTGTCACGAATCTCGAAAATAATAAAACCGTATACTCACTCAGCAACAAAATATTGGCTACGTTTTCAACTGTGAATTAAGTTCTTTTGTATTTATGGGGATGGAAAAGAAATTTTTGACCGTTTATCAAGAAATCTCACAAGTACAGTATTTAGGGCGTAATCCCATTGGGCTTTTAAAGTCGTAGCTAAAAGCTATTTTGTAGATTAAAAAGATCTAAAGTGTAATTTGATTCATAACGTTAAAACGAAACGGCAATTGAATAGTTGAGAAGATTTTGGCCACATTATTAATTACTAAAATTTCAGCTTAGCCACTGTGACTAGTGTACTAGCGTTGACAGTTGTAGGTGTGTGTCCAATTGTTAATTAGCAGTTTTCTAGCTTTCCAGTTTATAACTTGCCCATGTGATGGCGTTAGCTCACTATCAGTTTGTAGGTCACCAATTAATATAACCGCCATTGACTAAAAGCACAGAATACTTAATAGTACTACGTACAGAAGGGACACTCCCTTCCCCGCGCTATATCAGATACCGCACCCTCACCCCGCACTTACAGGGGCTAACTGTCGACTCTTTAGCCAGGGCGCTCAAAATCGTAAGAACTGCAGCGCTGTAGGTACTGCTGACACAAACACACAATTTTGCGATTTATTTTGTTTTAAGTTTTATTTATTAGTTTTAATCTCGATGATTCATTTATTTTCCAAGTTTTCGTCGTTTTATAATAATACAATTAAAACTTCCGTAATAATAACATACCAACATTACCAGCTATTAATATTGCTCTCTCTCTTTATTGTCTTTGTTAAGTACTTATGTCCCTTTCTTTCACGTTCTATTCATTCTTGGAATTGAAAAGTAGTACCCTACGCACTAACTTTGTCGCGTCGCCCCATTGCGTTGCCGCGTAATGGTACGGGGCGATCGTGAATTCCATATTTTGTAATTAGGTACCTTAATTTACCATTATTGATGAATAAATAAACCTCTTTACATAATAAATATTATAATATTACTTTTATGTCATTACAAATCCGAGTATTCATATTCAAATATCATTTATTTTATTTATTAGAAATAAATAATTGACCGCTCGGACAAGATCACTTCATAATAAAATAATGCTCGAAACGTTCGGGTAGTTCCGTCGTCGTTCGGTTCACTCGACGCAAAGCGCAGCACTTTTCGCGCCATTTTGTACGCCACGACATCCAACTGATTCAACCCTACTAAAATTCACGCACACATTTGCACGTGTACAGACGTCATTTGGTTTTGTAGTAGTAATAGGTAATTATTTTGCAAGTTTTGTATGAAGTGTCCGAGGTGTGCTAAAAGTTAACAGCACTCAGAAGGATTGCGCCCATTGTTCCCAAGATCTGATCAATTCTGTTCGTTTGCTTCATGTATTTTAGGGACTTTTACGCGCAGCGTTTAGTATAGTGTATAGTCCCATTGTACCCTTATCCAAATACATCACTAAAAAATAAGTTTTTTTCGGTGATCCAAAGTACTAAGTCGCTTTGTGAGTGACCAGCTTTACCTATAAGTACTTCCTGAGGTTAAATGAAATGGAATAATTAAACTAATTTATTCCAAAAAAATAGGTGTGATACCATCCGCGTTAATTTATACGTATTATTAAGGCACAATAAATATTTGGGTTAAAGGAAGTAGGTATTTGAAACTCAAGTTTATCGAAAATCTGTGGAATATAATTACATAGGAAATTAAGAAGTGTTACTAAGTAGCTTTTGAACAAGTAATTAATTTGAATTTCACTTTAGCGATCCACGGAATGATTAGGAAATCGTATGATTTATGATTTTTTGTATACGCTGTTGGTATAATTGTTGTATGTATAATTTGTAAACGGAAAACTGCCTCATTCGTCACAAGCACGACTGCTGAGCGTCCGGTCCTGGATTTGATTCCCAAGTCTGGCAAAATGTTATTGGATTCTTCCATTAGGAATTTCTTAGTAGCAGTCCAGAATTTGGAAGTGGATGGTGTAACACTCCCGTGCCACAGAAAGCACGTTAAATCGTTAGTCCTGCGCTTGTTCTCTCTTCGGTCTTGTCGCATTACTGTCGGACTATGTGAGTGAGGCATTGTCTTAGGTGAGAGACCGAAAGCGACACAACGCGACGCGACACGATGCTAATACTTCACGCAACGTGTGTCCTACTTTGTAGGTAGTCATTGTACTTATTTGAAATTTAATTGATTTGAATAATTTGAAACTAAACCCACGTTTATTTAAAGAGTATTGTGACTTATTACCAAGCTCTTTCGATTATATTGTTGCAGCTGTTAAACCTATTATTTAACTATCAATAACCAATTTTTAAAAACCTATTTCTACTGAAGACAAGTTGTTATGGACTATACATTAAGTTAAGAACAAAAACTGGTACTCATAATAAAAGATATTTAATTATTTTTAAACTATTGTGTTGCGTCTCGTCGTGCAAAAAAACAAATCCACACTTGCCGCGTTGTGTCGCACATTAGGTAAGAGTGCTCATCCCCATCGAGCAAACTTCGACGCGAGCGTGATTGATTTGTTTTTGAAGTTATACTTCTTTAGGCGCGTTATGAAAAAATGATGAGAGTGAAATTTTACGATGCGCGCATGCGCGCGCACAGCGTCACACAAAATTCTCACGGCAGTAAGTAGTTCAGCATGTACGTCAGAGATGGCGTTGTTTACAATTCAAATTGTGCTTATATACTTTTTTAATAATGCCAAAGAAGTATAACTTCTCACGCTCGTACATAAGTACACGCACCCATTTTTTTGTTTCATCCAATGTAAAGCTCGAAAACAAACGAGTGAGTGAGAACGCGATAACATCGCAGCAAAATAGGCGCGCGGAGTTTTCACTAAACTTGTTCCAGGAAATACGTGTTTTTGAAAAAGCCTTACAAGTTTTTGGCAATAACGTTTGTAATTTAGAATGTCCATTACATGTGTATGGTTTCTATGACACGGTTTTTTTTTTACTTTTTCAATGTATGAGTGCATTATGAACGGCCGGCATAATTAAGTTCAGATAAAAACTGTGCCAAAAAGTTGATTTTCAGATGTGGTGGACTGAATTCGTTTCTCAATAAAGTTAATTTTTGGTTTCAGACAAACCTAGATTTAAACCACAAGAACCTGTGTGTTAAAAATATTTGGAGAATAATTTGTTATAACGCCGTAATCACGTACGAGCGTATGTATGGGAAATATGAAGGGTACAGATAACGAATATTTGACATTTTCGCGTCGCGTCGCATTATCGCGTTTGTCGTTCACCTCGTCGGACAACGGGTGAGGGAAGAGGAAGTACACCTATGTTTGGTTACATACTTATGCACTATAATATCTCCTGCGTTCTTGGCTAATCTCCATTGAGATTGGCCGAAATAATCATGGCGAGATTCGTACATTCATTTGTAAATAAAAAGTAATTTAGAGGGTTTAAAGTATTTTCCAATGTCAAGAATACATTACCACGAGTAGATTGATATACTTAGCATACTTTGAAACCCCCGCAAAAATAAAATATTATGAAAAGAAAATAACACTTTTTCGTTTCACCTCGATGCTCATTTTGTGTTTATAAAAAAAAATAGAAAGTGACAAGCGACGTTGACGGAGTTATAAAATTGGTTGATAAGTAATGTGACAAGTGTGTGGATAAAAATAATCATTATTTGCGATATTATTTCCCATAAAACGATTTAATTTCAGTGTAAGAACTGCAAAACGACGACTGTCAGTGTCACTGTTACTGTCAGTCGCCGTTTCGTTCTGAGATAATGAGCTTTTCGTTAAACTATTAACTTTTTTTTTGCGGGGTTTTATAAATATTGTTAATGCCCGAAGATATTCTTTAGGTGGCCAAGAATATAAAAAATAGAATTTCAACTTCTCTAAACACCTTATTTTTTTTTTGTAAAAATCCTGCCATGATTCTTTAGTCGGGAGACACGTAATTCCAAACTGCGTATACCAATTGCATTCTACAGAAAATACAATGAATATATCCATTGTTTTACATTTTCATATTGAGCACGTACTGTTTGGAATTCGAAACATGTTCAAACAGGATTCGAGTAACATTTATTTTTCAAAATATCACGCTTCGTAATTGTGACAAAAGCGTTGTGTGTGCTTTTTTAATTCTTTTATTGAGATCAAAAGGATATACAAATGGTTGTTCTTTTGTTTTTGTTTTTATTTGCGAACTTTCGTACTTTGAATGGTGCTGATCCACGTGTCATATTCGTGAACGGACGCTGTTAGTAGAGATTGGTTAACTCTTAACTGTCATGGTTTTTATCTTGATTCTTTTTTATGTTTTGTATTGCTCTTTACCTACTTTGTTTTCACATAATATATAGGGTGACTGGTAATTAGTGTACGATACTTAAACACGTGATTGTGTTCATGATAACAAATAACTTTCCCAAAGAAAAAATGTTTTTTGTAAAAGAAATTCACGCGCGCGCACGCTTGTGACCTAAAGTGAACCAGTCACTTTAGGTCACAAGCGTGCGCGCGCGTGAATTTCATACGGCTGTTGTGTTATTGTGATAAAAGTGAACCAGTACAAAAAACATTTTTTCTTCGGGAAAGTTGTTTGTTGTCATGAACACAATCACGTGTTTAAGTATCGTACACTAATTAACAGTCACCCTATATATATATTATGTAGAAGCAACAAGAATAATGTAACCAGTATTTTTTTTAAACTCGATCGATCTTCCTTGGAGCAATCGGTTAGTTAGTTGTTTTGGATCGAGCAACTAGCTTCAACATTCTGACTAACTGATCGACTCCTTGACAAGTCAAAAGTGCCTGTAAATGGTTTAATTGAAATAAATGTTTTGACTTTGACTTTGAAGAATTAGATATCTGTAAGGAAATTTACGCAGACGAAGTCGCGGGCTAAAGCTCTATGAAACACCATAACATCTAAATGTCAGAAGGCTTCCTGTACTCGCGTGACATAGTTTTGCGTTTAATATCAGTTAGCGGGATATAAAAGTTTGGAGCGCATGTTTCAAAGTTTTTCGTAGTTTTTTTTTTTATTTTCCTTATCCTCTTGGAATGTTTTTACGACTCGCCTAAGATTAATAGGTATTATAATGATGTTTTTTTTCTTAAACAGGGCTGTGATTCTGTAAGACCTCATTCTAAACTTCGAATCTGAATCCGCTGTGAATTTCTTGATTGGCATTCTAAAAACTCGGTTGATAATTCGAATTTACACTAGCGCCACCCTTGCAAGCGTGTCAGTGAGTTGAAATAAATTAACTGGGAGATTTTGACAGGTAAAGTATGAGATGACGAAAGAAGTGGCATTCTGTAAGGTAATTTCCCCGTCACTTCGACAATCACTTCGCACTCAAACCCGATTCAAAGTGTCAAATATATTAAGGTAATTTTGAACCTCAAGCCTGCTCTACACTACTCGCGAAGTAGGTCGAAGTTGAGCGAATACAATAGTGTAGAAGGGCACTTCGCTTCGCTTCGTGCAACCTCGGCTCGCATCGGGCGACTTCCAGTCGTTGTCGGTTTTTGCGCCCGAGTCAAAGGACTCGAAGTATCCCGAAGTTGCGAACACGAAGCGTCTTACTACACTACTCGGCTCACTTCAGTTTGCATCGAGACGTCAACAGCGCATGTTGTATTCATCGTTCCGTAATTTACAGAACACTGATACGATGAGTGATATACAGTGGACACAAGAACAAATTTTCTTGTTCCTAGAAACACTGCAATCAGAGCCAGTTATTTGGGACCCAAATGAGAGGGGTCATAAAGACAAAAACGATGCTTTAAATATTTTTAAATATTTTTTTTTTTAATTTTAAAATATAAAATATTTATTTAATTTAATTAATTTAAATTTTTAATTAATTTAAAATATTATATTTAAAAAAAAAATTAAGTCAACGGCAGCTGCCACTTGAACGTTATCCATGATGCCTATCGTGCGGGCGCCGGGCGACTGAGCTCCTCGCGAAGTTGCACGAGTGTGTAGTCACATACTTCGGACTTCGATCAACTTTGGTGAATACTTCGTCGAGGCAACTTCGCGAGTAGTGTAGAGCCGGCTTCATGCGAAGTGAGAGTGAATAGCGATGTGAGATGCGAGTTGTTGTTTGAATTTTACAGAATCGACTTACAGGAAAAGGTGATTTAGCGATATGGTACCAAAATAAATTAAAATTATTCTATCCAAAAATAACATGTTCATGCATTAGCATGTAACTGATCTTTAATTCAAAGAAACATCAATTTCCATAAAAGCAAGTCTAAACAAAAAGGTAATTATTATTTACCTGTACACTGTCTGTGTTATTAGTTAAGTACTAACATAGGTTTAGTATATTATTACTAACCCAATCGATCTTTGTAGTCTAAATAAATGAAATTATATTATTATTATTTCGAACCAGCTTCTACCTGCAACTTTGTCTGCGTAGAATTATCCCACGGGAATAAAAAACAGAGATAAAATAAATATCCTATGTGTATCAATATCTACTGTGTGTGGCAAAATTCAATTAATTCCGTGCAGCCGTTTAAGCATAAAAGAGTAACAAACATCCATTCATTTAACCATCCATACAAACTATACAACACATAGTTTAATAATATAGTAGTACAATTAAAAGCTCCAGTTAATTATTACGCTAAACCAGTACATAAACTACGAAGTCCATGATTCAACTGCGTGACGGAACGGAAAACGTTCTAGTTGTGATCGCAAGTAAAATTCAACAAATGCACGAGTTGCTAAATAGCGGGAGAGTACAATGGCTGTTGCATGCTAAACGAAGCACGAAACCTGCTAGTACCTCTTTAGCTCGCTTGTGATTTTACTATAATTGTTTGCTATGTTGTTTAAATGTTGTTACTGTTGAGATGTGTGACTAAAGTATGTTTATTCAAGGAAAGCGTGGATTAATGCTTTGTAATCTACTTATATTTGTCACAAAATAATTAAATAAATAGTTTACAATTAAATGTTTCTTAGCAGACTTTTATGGGTTCCGTAGCCAAATGGCAAAAAACGGAACCCTTATGGATTCGTCATGTCTGTCTGTCTGTGCGTCCGTATGTCACAGCCACTTTTTTCCGAAACTATAAGAATAATACTGTTGAAACTTGGTAAGTAGATGACTGTATTCTGTGAATCGCATTAAGATTTTCACACAAAAATAGAAAAAAAAACAATAAATTTTGGGGGTTCCCCATACTTAGAACTGAAACTCAAAAATTTTTTTTCATCAAACCCATACGTTTGGGGTATCTATGGATAGGTCATCAAAAATGATATTGAGTTTTCTAATATAATTTTTTTCTAAACTGAATAGTTTGCGCGAGAGACACTTCCAAAGTGGTAAAATGTGTGTCCCCCCCGCCTGTAACTTCTAAAATAAGACAATGATAAAACTAAAAAAAAATATGATGTACATTACCATGTAAACTTCTAATGAAAATTGGGTTGAACGAGATCTAGTAAGTAGTTTTTTTGAATACGTCATAAATCGTAACCGCAATTTACCTTACTTGCTGCTACGGAACCCTTCATGGGCGAGTCCGACTCGCACTTGGCCGCTTTTTTTTAATATTCTAACAGGCTTGCGTTTCGCTGCAACTCACCTGATCTTAAGTGATGATGCAGTCAAAGGTGGAGCACGCTTGCCTTGGATAAACCGGTTCACTCATTCCTTGATGATACTCAGATTATACTTATCGGTGAACAGAGAGGCAGTGAATTCTGTCTGGCAGTTCGCGCAATAAATGGGAGCAAAGTGCTTGGTTTAGCGATTTTAGCCATTTAGCGAGGGAAAGTACTAATTACTCATAATATTTTAATCTAGGTAAAGTTTTGAAAGTGGCACCAGTGACAGAATAGTTGAAAGGGAATCGTTTGTCTTGGTATGGGCTTGTGAAGAGAAGAGACGAAACTCATGTGACCAAAAGAGCTATGAATATTAATTTGGATGGATGGAGAGGGAGAGGAAGGCCAAAGAAAAGATGGGTGGATTGTGTGAAGAATGATATGAATGAAAAGGGAGTCAGTGAAAGCATGACGTTGGACAGGACGGAATGGAAGAAGAAAACATGTTGCGCCGACCCCAAGTAACATGGGGTAAGGGCAGGAAAAAGAAGAAGAAGAAAATTTTAATCTAGGTAAATGTAATTACGTATGTGGGTGCTAAGTCGCAGACTAAGGTTACCGGAATGACCGCACCGAACCGGCCAAGTGTTCGGCAAAAGTTCCGTAACACCGTGCAAAAATAATCGAGGGAAAAACGCTGAAAAAACTCGTTTCTTGTATGGGGACCACCTTTAATGTTTGTTATAGCGGTTATAGTTAAGCACATAATAATAATAATAATAATATATTTTAAATGCTTTTATTTATTTTTTTTTACTAATATTTAAAAATGTAATTTAATATGTTAAGAAAATTAATAAGCGAGAATAATAATACAATATGTGTGGACATTTCACACACGGCCATCTGACCCCAAACTAGGGAGACCCTGTACTATGGGTGTAAGACAGGTGATATACATACACAAATATATTTTAAATACATACATATATAGATAAACAACACCCAGACACAAGGCAAACACAAGTGCTCATCACAAAAATATTTACCCTGGGCGGATAAATATTTGCGTATTGTGTAAATATTTACATAATACACACTAAAAATTTCAAGTGCTTTCCTAATTCGGTTCATAAGATACAGCCCTAAGACAGACGGAAGGACAAATAACGGAATCTTAGTAATAGAGTTCTGTTAGCACGCTGTGTTTACGGCACCCTAAAAAGAGAGACAGACGTCCTTTGCCCTGCAGTGGGACAATACTGGCTACACAGACTGAAAATTATTTAAATTGAATTTGGTACTTAAGTTTTTTGAAAAAAGATTCAATATTGAAAAATAAATAACTTTGTATGAAGACGAGATTAATAGAATCTCAGACATGACCCTTGACGAGACACTTGAGATATATATTTATTTTTATTTATTTGGTGTACTATAAAAGTATTTTATACTTTTCGAACGTTGACGTGTATTCGAAAAATCTTTGAATAAAGGTCGGTCTACCCCGAGACGTGATACGACGCAACGTACGCTTTGTTGACATAATATCGAACTTATTTACTATACGAAAAGTTTCACCTATGCACGCTAGAGATCCCCGAAATGCGACACGCTATGCAGTGAAGTGAAAAACGAATTCGCACGTATACCTTTTTTAGTTCGATATTGTGTCGCTGTCTTAAAAAGAGCACGTGGCGTTTTGCCTCATGTCACCACCTACCTAGCCTGTTCCCAACTATGTTCGGCTCAGCTTCCAGTCTAAAGATGCAGCTGAATACCAGTATTTTACAGGGAGCGTCTGCTTATCTGACCTCCACAATCCAGTTATTGGGTAACACGACACCCCTTGGTAAGACAGGTTGGCGAGCTACCAGTAACGACTGCCAAAGTTTACCCATCTACGAATGACGGCCTGGACCGACGGCTTTACGTGGTTTTCGAGGCACGGAGTAGTCTAGGTATACAATTAATGCTCATTCCTCCACGGCCCTATCACAGCAAGCATAGCTTTACCATGTTAACCGGTCAATCTGTATGGCTTTTACTTTGGCGCTTTTACGAGCTCATTCTTTGCATGAGCAGAAATACTAGTTAGGTATATTATCGATACTGTTTTGTATCAGTTGAACTATTAGCCAAGATATCGTCTACATCAAGGCATAAATCATGTTACTTGTATCCGGGAGCAATTTAGAAGGTGTGCAGTGCTGCAAATTGCTTGCGGTAGAAGTTGCCTAGTGCAAAAGTTACAATTAACGTTGACGTGTTACTTTTCAAAAATATCCGCTATGAGAGTCAATATTTCCATACCGGTTTTTTTGTAAAATTAAACATTATTAAATTTTGTCTTTATAATAAATTGTTTATTTTAAATTTTAATACATCTATATTGTTGTTAGTAGCACAAAAGTTTTATAAAACATTGTTATTTCATTTGAAAAACGCAAAATAAGCATTAAAAAGCAAACACAGAGCTAAAAAAATGTTCCATAGTTTAATCAATTTATCGTCGGTAAAAATTGTTATTGGCGAAACATATCCCATTATAATAAAACAAATATTATAACGGTCAAACTGGGACATGGATGACAGCATCCACCATTCTAAATTTGAAAAAGTACCGATGTCAAACGAGTTTATAAATTAACGCTCCCCAAATGGATTGACAGTTCTGTGGAATTAATTTCCAAATATGTACAGCCGGATTGTCAGTAATCGATTTGTGCATCCGTGTAGTTCTGATAATTGTTTGATACGGTATTATTTTGTTTTAGTGTATCCCTATTTATTATTATCGATTACTATTTCATTCGAATCGTCTCAATCTATCAAAAATGATTTAACTTTATAGAAATACTAGCTGACCCGGTAAACGGTGCTTTTATAACCTGCTACTATCTATTTTCAAACTCACAAAATATTCACAACAAAATTCAAACAAATCGGTCAAGTCGTTTCGGGGAAGTTCGATAATACCACCATGACACGAAATTTTATATTTAATTTTATAGAAGAGTTAACAATATTTTGAGCCTCAATCTGTCAAAAATGGTAAATGAAAAAAAAATTTTATAGGGCCCATTGTTATGTCAATTATAACCCGTGGTGCTTAGCAACTGGGCTTCTCCCAGTTGTAAACGTCCCTTTGTGCCTGGCCTAGTTCTGTTCTGTCTCCTGTTTGATTTAGAAAATATGTTTTTCTTACTCCTCCGCTGTTCTTTCCTGATTAATTTCGATGCGGGATCCAAGACAGTTAAATCGTTTCTCTGGGACTCGTTGAGCTTCTTTGCTTTGGTGATTTTCTGGTGGTCGCCACTGTTGATTCTGGCTCACAGAAGTTGCAGTGGTTTAGGAATAGTGTGGCGGGCTTGTCCAAATAAAAAACATAAATGTTGTCGTCATGAAATTGTGACTAGATTTTTTTTTTAATCATATTTGATTTATAATGGCCTCTGTTGTTAACTCTTTTCTTGACGGAGTGCACTGTCAGATACAGTTAACTTGTAAAAATCATACCAAGAAAAATGTTATTGTTTGAAAAGGAACGGTCTAACTGTTTAAGAAAGTAACTGTTTCGTATCGTGAAAACCTACAAACCTGGCAGCGTGTGCAAACTGCCAGGTTTACGGTGTTTCGATTGTTATGGTTTTGTGTTGATTACTTCGATAGTGGCGATGTGCTGATGGTGTGCTAAAGCATAAAAGGTTCTGGGTTCGAATCCCGGTCGAGACAAAATCGATTTTTATACATGGCTACTGGTCTGGACATACTTTTAATCTTGGAACAGACGAGAGCATTTACCATACAAAAGAAACCTGGTTGTTGTTTTCTGGTAATTTTATGGAATGTTGTTTGTTTTGATTTTCACTTAGCATGGAGGGTTAATTAAGCTTGTTTATCTTAGGGCGGAATACAGCTATCCTTTGCAAGAGGCAGAAGTAGGCACAGGCAGAGCTTTGTGCGCTTATCCCCAAATCGGTCAGAAAATCATCGAATGACGATTCATCGACGGAGTCAGATAATGAATTCATCACCAGAAATTTCTTGATTAGTACAAATATAAGATCTCACTAATTAAAAAATATTTTGTACGGGTACTTTTTGTATTATTACCTCTTTTTGGCATTGTGCCTCGTGAGATACATTCACCTGAAATAATTATTCCTTACAAACATGACAATGTATCTTACGGGATACGGAACGTATCTCTGGAATCAAAACTCTATGATATTTTAAATTATTTTTCCCTGCATTCTATGTTCATGTAAAAAGCGATTATTTCAAAAAACAGTAACTTAAGTTTTTTAACTTTTTTTTGCCAAGAAATGGGTTGATGACTTACTAGGTACAGTTCCGAATAAAAAGATCATTTCCTAGTTAGGAAGCTCTTTATTATTTTGACATATTTAAAGATTCCGAAGCACTTCGTTGCGCTCTAATAACACAAATCGTTGACGTGGTTTAAAAGGCTTAGATGGGACTGGGCTGGACATGTCTGCGGCGTGCCAAACGACCTATTGGGCCGTAAAATCCAAAATTGGTGCCTCGTAATGACGAGACGAGGCCGTAGTAGACCGCGAAGGCGATGGCGATGCGACTTGGATGGCTTCTTTAAGATTTGGCAAGACGCAGCGCAAAGTTAAGAGCGTGTATTCGATTCGTGACGAAAACTTCATGTTTTCGCGTTTTGCCCAGAGCAATATCGTATAATGTGAGCAGATTATTTAAAGACAAATATAGTTTTAGAAAGATTAAGTCTTGATTTATGGAGCAACAGAGTAAAAGTATAATTTTGAATTATGATTTTTTAAAGCGAAGACAATCTTTTCATAGCGTTTTATCAAAATAGACCGAGTCCGAGTTAACTTTCAGGACGAATACAAACATTACAGTCTGCCAAAATATTATAATTAATGCATTTTTCCAACAGGATATACAGTCTTAAAGTCTACTACAGAGCCAAAATTACGAAAATTTTACTATTATGTATTAAAAACAATTTTGAAAAGTACAAAATCGGTTCACTTTGATAATTTTTTTTCACCAGTATTTGAATAAAAACGTAACTGATATATGTATTTTATGAAAATAAAGGTTATGTTTAATAATATACAGAATATTTTTCAGTCCGTTAGACGAACTCATTTATTTTAAAAAGCACTGTAAAACATCGCGCGCTGTCGTTTGCCGATCAATTTCAATGATTCGTGCTTATTTAGCTCAAAATCAACTCAAAATCTAAACGATTGTTAGAACGGCGTAGCAGCATTGACACACACTAGTACAATACAATGGTCTGTTTGTGTGCATCAGATAAAAAAATACGCACGAAATAAGCACGAATCATTGAAATTGATCGAAAATTTTACAGTGCTATTTTAAATAATTGTCTAAAATAACGGACTGAAAAATATTCTGTGTAAACACCACCATTATTTTCATAAAATAAATATGTCAGTTATGTTTTTATTCAAATACTGGTGAAAAAAAATTGTCAAAGTGAACCGATTTTGTACTTTTTCAACATTGTTTTTTAATACATAATAGTAATAATTTCGTAATTTTGGCTCTGTAGTACACTTTAACACTATATATCCTTTTGGAAAAACGCTAAAACATAATATTTTGGCATAGGGTCAGGTGGGCTACAGTGAGCCAGTGGTACACAGAGAATCGGTATTATTGTATTCAAAACTAGTAGTTACCGGATCATGAAACCGACACGTAGCAACGTGTTTCGTTACGTCTCCCTCACTCCCCAGTTGAGGGCGAGCGCCCGTTGTAAGCGGTCGTGTGGTACGACGATTTGTGTTTTCCCGCGCAAAAAGTAAAAAATAGGTAAGATTTGCTTTTCTTCTTCAAAGTCGTGTTTTCTGAGCTTTTCGTACCATATTTTATATACATGTTAAGTCACTATCTAACAATAATATGGTTATTATGTTTTAAACATATTCCTTGATCAATTGCGTTTTTTCAACATCAAATGTCAAATAATGTAGGTGGTATACAGTGACTCAGTATTGCAGGGTACACAGTGAACCGTGGTTCAGTGTGTACCACTTCATGGGTCATTGTGTAGCAAAGTTCAACGTCAGATTAGTTAAATAGATACAACTTTTTTTGCTTCAGGATGGGTCGAACTAAGGCAGTGACAAGAAAGATTGGGGGGCTATGGAATATTATATTTTATGTAACGTTACTGTTCTACAGAAATTTAAAAGTTTTGTATACCAAATTAACAATTATTTCTAAATACATGTGCTGTGTATGTTATCGTGATTAAGTTATAATTCTATTTTTTGTTTTTCTTGACTTTATAAGCAATAAACCTTCTTGAATAAATGAAAAAACTTAGTTTTAATGATGAATTTTTGATTGATGGCCGATTTACCCCAATTAGTCCAGTTAAAATATAACTTAACTTCGTTTTATTCTGATATGGTTCACTGTGTCCAACGGTGGTTCACTGTGAACTTCATCATGGATCAGTGTGTACCAAAGAGTGTACACAGTGAACCAATTCCCATTTTTTTTAAAAACACCTAATAATGTCTAACCTATCAGTTTTTGAGCTTAAATTTGTAAAGAAACCTTAAGTCCATTAGACACTAAATGGTATGTATGAGAAAAGAAAACGATAACTTTGAATTTGAGTACATGACACAACTTTGAATTTTTTGTGGTTCACTGTTGCCCACCTGACCTGTAATGGTTGTATTGGTCCTGAAAGTTAACTCTGACGTCTATTTTCGTAAAATGATATGAAAGGATTGTCTTCGCTTTGAAAAACCATCGTTAAAAATTATACTTTTACTCTGTAGCTGTCTAAATAAAGACTTAATCTTTCTAAAACTGATAATTGTCTTTAAACAATCTGCTCAAAACATTACGATATGGGTACGTATTTGAATATCGAAGATTAAAATACCTACTGTTAAAATATCGATGTTCATAACATCGAAAATGGAAATATCGAACGACCATAAAACCGAAAATTAAAATAACGAAAGTTTATAGTATCGAATGGTTAAATATCCTACGTCCAATATATCTAAAATCTAAATATCTACAAAAGTTACATCGAAAGATCCAAATATCGAAATACAGATTATCGAATGTCCTAAATATCGAAGTACAAACTATCGAACGTCCTAAATATCGATGGGTACCTACATATAATATTTGAACATCGAAAATTAATATACCTACGTGTAAAAATGGGTTAATTTTCAACATTTAATACATTCATTAATTCACCCTAAAAATACGTACCTACAAGTTAAAATATCGAAAAAATTTTGATATAAGTAGTATGAGTGGAAAAAGGTTGCTTCTGCAACGTCTCCGGCGCTACGGGAAGTGCAACCCCTTCGCCCTTGCGTAACAAAGATGCTTTGTTACAGCGGGCGGGGGTTGCCCTCCCTACGCGCCTCCGGATTTTTATATACACTCTAGGGGTAACAGCCAAAAGACTACGTAAATTCGGGGTGCCCCAATTCGGTTTTGGAACAATTTCGACCTATTTTATCCATGAAAATCAGTGTCTAGTGTACAAGCATAGGTCAATCGTGAAGGTATTATTTAGGTCTTTAAATTAAAATATTTTCTTGAAAGTCAATATGTTGTGCTACTAAAGTTAGTGACAGAAACGTATCGCTGCAAAACCGACTCCACGTAGTCTTGTCTGCCCTACCCCTAGAGTGTAATTTAGAATCGCGTAGGCGCGGAGGGGCGTGGCAGCCCGCGAGCTGAGGAGCAGGTGGTTTTAACACCCGCCACCGCAGCTGAGGTTGGCCGGCGAAGCCGGCCAACAAGCCGAAGCTGCGGTAACATTGGTATTTTAAGCGTAGGTATTTTAATCTTCGATATTCAAATACGTACCCTACGATATTGCTCTGGGAAAAACGCGATAACATGAAGTTTTCGTTACGAATCGAATACGCGCTCTTAAGACCAATTGAAGGAAGGGCGAGAGTCCTTTGCCTGCAGTGAGACAATCTGGGCTAAATTTAATAATAATAATGGTTTTTCTTATTGAATGTTTCAGACATAACACATTTTAATAAGAATTTCTGCAAAGTTTTGACTCATAATATATTACTAAAGATATTGAAAAACTGACGTGACACTGTTGTTCTACTTATAATAATAAATAATAATAATAATAATAATAATATTTGGGGACAGTTTCACACACGGCCATCTGACCCCAAACTAGGGAGATCCTGTACTATGGGTGTCAGACAGCTAATATACATACACAAATACATTTTTTTTTTGTAAATACATACATATATAGATAAACAACACCCAGACACAAGGCAAACACAAGTGCTCATCACACAAATGTTTACCCTGGGCGGGAATCGAACCCGCAACACGCTGCGCAGCAGTCGATCGCTCAGCCACTACGCCAACCGTGCCAACAGCTACCACTATCAACAGCTTTATGTTTTGTTAATATTTTACTATAAATATTCCTCTTTATTATTGTATAAAACTGTAATTTTAGAATTTACGAAATTGTCTCATTGTGTATCTGTGGAGAACGTGGTTGATTTCACATTTGTATCATTTCTGTATCCTATGTTGTATTTTTTGTAATTGTTAATGAGTAATTTTTTTGTTTTCCCTAATGAATAAAATAATATAAAATACTTTATAATTTAATGCTTAAAACGAAAACGTCACTCGTCAAATAAAATGAAAACTTTTAACCTTTTTGTACAATGACAACAAATGTGGTATTTTACCTTTAAACCTGCACTAAATAACACGAACAGTAAAATACGACATCAAAACAATATTCAAACTCAGCATTTTACTTAAACTTGGCTGCAAGCGTCTTGGCACCATCTTAATCCGCACTTAATCTTCACATAAGAAAACTAAGGTACCTACACTTTAGTATGCATTATGCTTCGTTGTAATGGTATTACTGGAACGTAAAGACGTTGGCAGTCATGTGAACTAATGGTGTAATTTGCACTACTCTTGGCTAGCTGAACGTAAAACAAGCAATGAATATGAAACTATATGTATTGCTGGCTAGGTTTCCTTTTGTAGTGCTGGAACTTCCATGTTAATTTTTGTATCAAAGAAAATTGTTTTTGGGAGTCAATTGGTTTGTCTAGACTTGTTTAAGACGAATAAAGAAAAAAATAAGATAAGTACTTGGCGCTTAATTTTATGTTATTTTAATTTAGTTATTCACCGCGACTTCGTGTAAATTTTCTCAGTTTTTTCGTAAAGTAGAGCAAAACCAGGATAGTTGCCCCAGGGGTACAATTGCCTCAATTGTAATTACTCTAGTTTCGTGGATGAATCACATGTATTGTTATTTTATTTATCTATCAATAGTCTTAACCACGACCGCTCTGATGATCGTGTTGCTCTGTGTCATTGCACGGGATGGCAAGGTGCAATCAAAGATTTTTCAGGATAAATGTCCGCTTTTTCTCGGCGGGGCATCTATTCTAAACGTAATTTATATGGATTATGCAACTATCCCATAAAGTTGTCCCAAAATTAGAGGTTCGCAAAAATTTACAATACTCTGGAAATATCAAAGATAACGATTTTTATTGTGCACCCAATAAAAAAAAAATTTGATCGTATCGATGGACTTAGATTTTTGGATGATCTATGACACCATCTCTTTTGCAGATAATAAACCAAAGTACAAAAAGCAAAATATCTTATTTTTAAAACGGCCCACCCGTTTTAAAAATAAGATATTTTGCTTTTTGTATTGAGAGATATGAAGGAATTTCAAAAAGTATGGCAACTATCCGGCTTTTACCCTATATATATCAGCCTATTGCCGTCCACTGCTGAACGTAGGCCTCCCCCAGAGATCGCCAACCAACCTATAGCGTTTACGAATAACGTAGCTTTCCAATGAATTAATTACTAGCGAATTTTCAGTATTGGACCAGTAGTTCCAAAGATTAACATTCAACCAAAAAACAGGCAAACTCTTCAACTTTTTAATATTGATAAAAGCCGCACGGATAGTTAAGCTGTGCTTGCTACGGTCAGTACGTGGATGGTGACCACAGACCATCCATACCGAGACTCTTTTATGCCTCAGAAAACACGTAAAGCCATTGGTCCCGGTCATTATTCGTATATCTTTGACGTACTTTACCTATAGGTGGCCAGAAGTCAGAAAGTCAGAAAGAAAAGTTTTTTATAGAAGACTGAAATAAATTACCATGATATAAATGGTTGTATTGATTCATTTTCTATGTGACTAAGTTCTTGCTCGTTGATGGGAATATTAGAAGCTGTAATTACATTTGCACGTAAATATGTTTTGTGCCTGGACCAACCAAATAAAATAGTAATTAAGCGGTAGTAATTACGTGAAAGAGTCTGCTAAAGGAAGATACAAAAGTAATCAGATATTTACACCATTTCATTCTAGAAGTAAACATTCTCCTACTTAGGTAATAATTGCAACCTTTATTCATCATAAATCCATGACTAAATATTATATTTAAAATTCATAAATAGTAATCATAATATTATGTACAATGTATAAACAGGGCGGGCAGAGAAGAGAATATCAAAACATTTTTCCGCATCACTGTGAATGTGATAACTTAAAAACAGACTGGCAAAAGTCATAGCATTTATTTCAATTAGACCATTTATAGGTACTATTTAAATGTCAAGGAGTCGGTCAGTTAGTCAGAAAGTTGAAGCCAGTTGCTCGTTCAAAAACGTAAGTAGGTCTCTATGGAAAAGAACGAGCAAGAAACTCAACATTGCAGCATTGCCACATTGTATGGTAATAAGTGGTAATTCTTTCTATCTGAAAATCATCTATTAAAATCTTGATCTGGTGGGCAATTCAATTAACTTTTAAGAACGTTCAATCTGTCAAAAATGTTTCAAATTTATTTACATCTTTTGATATTCATTGTCGGTGAAAGGAGATTGCGACTAAATGCTTAGAACGTTGTTAATCGACTTTATAAAAAGAGGAAGTTCTCATTTCGGTTTATTCCTGTAAGATAGGTATGTTAACCCCGCGCCAATGACGTTAATAAAATTACACTTACTATTAATGACACCGGGTCATCATGACCCGGAATATTTTTTCATGAAATTCAAGTAACTTCCTGAATTTTAATACAGTTTTATCAAATAAGGGTTCTTTGCATATGATATAAAATAAAAATAATACTAATATTATATTCTAAAAATCAAACTTCTTTTAGTTTTCCCAATAACACATGCAAAATCAACTTTGCAAACGTAACATGTATATTTTTTGGCTTTTGGGAGAGTTTTCTAATTTATAATGGCAATAAACAATCTTATGTACTAAAATAGAGATCACACCAACCTCTTATCATAAAAATAATAAAGAAACAATCTTCTTGTTCCTCATTCAGAGACATGAAACTACTACAATTATTGCAATACAGAATCAATTGATCTGGACATGCATGATAAGTAGGAGATGTTTTTTTATCCTTTTAAGAAGGACCTGACCTCTCCTGCGAGTTCTTGGAACCTTATTGGGAGGTTTTCGGTAGGTTCTCCCACGAAATCTGCAGTTCTGCGATTTACAATGTCGACGTACGAATCACCGTTAGAGCCTTCTTTGTCGGACACCGACTCTTCTAACAC
This sequence comes from Charanyca ferruginea, assembly GCA_947361185.1. Classification (NCBI taxonomy): domain Eukaryota; kingdom Metazoa; phylum Arthropoda; class Insecta; order Lepidoptera; family Noctuidae; genus Charanyca; species Charanyca ferruginea. The sequence goes on from OX376062.1 coordinate 7,172,896, forward strand.
TGATGAAATTCTATCTGGGATATTTTTTAAATAATATTTTTGACAAAAAATGACCACCCAACTCAAAATAGAAGAAAAAAGTAAGTCACAAAAATTCAACGCCAGCGATGACGCTGGGTCACAGTGATCAGTTTTGAGTTGACGCACCTTGCTGCACATGCGGCGCTGCACTTGAGTTTACAAACGGTCAGGAAGAGAGAGGCTGTATCTCCAGCTACTCGAACTTTAAAACTATATGACCGACGCAAAACAAAGATATGCCCGTTTAAAATCGCCTCGGGTCAATATGACCCAACGTCATTGGCCAGGTTAAGCGATATCTCTGGCAATTGTGGATTTATTTCGAATATTCTTCTTTTAATGTATAGGGTATGCCTCAGGGGTATGGTCGGTCTCAGGTCCTATATAAATTTCATGAACATATTTCTCTAAGGGTGGAAATTAGGGGATAACTTAATTTTTTAGTGTCACCTGGATTTAGATAAATGCGAAAAATTGACAACATTTCAACCCTATTTCAAAAAGGGCAACTGTCTTCAAACACCTAAAAGTAAAATTTGTAAAGTTGTTGGCGATACAAAACTTCAAACAGAATCAAAGCCTTTCTAAATTAAAGTTGTGTTTTACTTTGCAGTTATTGTCTTTCTAGAAAAAAGGTTTTTCATTTATTAAAATTTGCTTTTCGGAATGCAAACCCAGGACATCACACTCAACAGTCGCCCACTCAACCACTACTCCAACGAAGTAGGCTGAAGTAAAATATTACAATAGATTTGTCTAACCCCGTTCAATTTCACACAAGAGGGTTACAGCAAGGACTAATGCCCTAATTTGGAGCACACTGCCAGCAATACGTAATGAATACATTAGTCTAATGTCACAGTCGATTTTAGGCTGTGTGTAGATCTGAGTCGAAACTAATTCAGGCTGATTACATTCTATGAAAACAAATGACACACACACTCGCAACAAAACCGTTTACAGCAACCGCAGACCTTAAATCGACCGATAATTTGGTTGGGTTCATGTCATGTCGCAGAAGGAAGCTGCGGAAAGGTAGAGGGAGATCACTGCCTCTCACCTGGCCCGCAGGAGACGCGGCGGGCATCGATGGAGGGCGGACAATGCCCTCTTCCAACCCCCTAAAGGGGTCCAGGGACGACAGACTTGGGGAAGTTTTGCGCTCCTACCACACATCAGGACGAGGAGGACGCGCCCCTCTAAGACGTCCGGAGGGGAGTACAATACCTCATTCTCCCCCTTGACCTGATTAGGCCCGCAGAAGGGGGCCGGCATCAGTCGGTTGTTTGTTGCGGAAGTATCTCCAGTTCCCACAACCCCCGACGTAGGTGTGAAATAGAATACCGGGGTGGTTTTTAGTCAGTGGGAGTCTGACAGACCCCTTCGCTCGCCCCAGGGCGGAGGACATCGATGAGGATTCTCCACCCCGGAACAAGAAAAAAAGCTAGCGCGCACACTCGGTTAGCAAACAGTTGGTGAACGAGGAGGCAATCGTGTTGCCTAATGCGCACTTACATACATCGTCGCACTGATTAAGAAACTGACCAAACTATCGGCCGATAGAAAATCTATGGTCTGCAGAGGCTTTAAAAGGACAACCATTCCGTTGACAAAGCATGGAATTGTTTGCCTAGTAATTTTAGAGATAGAACTGGCTTTTAAATATAATTGAAATTAGCAATTTAACTGGGTATTATTTATTTTATTTTGGCTAATACGGTACGGTACACGTTCGGTGGTACAAACATTTTGAGTTTTCGGTTTAAAGAATTTATTTCTCTTAAGAACTTACAGTCCGCTTAAAATGAGATACAATGTAGTAAGTTTGATAATACAGTACAATCCAATTTCCTCCAGAGTATTAGAAGTTATAGTGTAAATACATGTTTTCTAAGCGTATTCACGTTATCGCATTCTTTTACATCGTCCGGCAAACCATTGAATAGCTGTGCTCCTTCGAACAATAGGGATTTTTACAGTTTCAGTAAATAATAGCCAATGCAGAAGAAGTGTCATCTAATATACTACAATGTGTAAACAGTACGGCTCATGAAAATAAAAAAGGTTCAGATCCAGAGGTTTGTTCTAATCTGTAATATTGTCACAGAACAACAATCTTGAAACAGACCAATTAAGCACAGGAGATTTTATAGCGCACATACACATCCTGTCGTTTCGAAGTCTCATAATGGATGACTTCGATCCCCAGATCAGGTAAAATGTTATTGGGTTTTCCGCTAAAAACTTCTTAATAGCAGCTTTGGGAGTTGGTGGTGTTAGACCACCATCACTTGAAGATCACGTAAAGCGGTTGGTTAATCTGTCTCCAGTTGTGTTGAATTGCCGTCCCTTAGAGCTATGAGACTGAGGGAAGAGGGAGTGCATTGGCTGACATGACCGAAATTCAGTCGGCAGAATATAATTTCATTACCAGCTTTTAGCCGCGATTTCGTCCGCGTGAATGTCGGTTATCGCGTATGCAGACAAAGTCGCGGATTAAAAAGTAGCATAAGTCCTTTCCCAGGGTTCAATCTATTTTCATACCAAATATCACCAAAATCGGTAACGCCATTTCATCATCGTTAAAGCATAACAAACAAAGTAACTTTCGCATTTATAATAAACTAGCTTATGCCCGCGGCTTTGCCCGCGTAAAAAGAACAATTATCCCAAGGGAACATATTACCGGGATAAAAATATCCTATATGTTAATCCAGGAAATGGTCTATCTATGTGCCAATTTTCATGCAAATCTGTTCAACGGTTTGCGCGTGATTGAGTAACAAACATCCAAACATCTTCACAAACGTTCACATTTATAATATTATATATATATTATTATTAGTAGGACTAGTAGGATTAAGTATGGAAGTATGGACTATTAGTAAATTGAAAATGGACCCATTTTCAAACAGTGTCTTTGGAAGAGGCACTCCAGTCTGCCAAAAGTCATTTATAAGAAGAAAAAGAAAATGTTTTCAAACAATTAAACTAATCGTCGTTTAACTCTTAGCTAATTTAATCAACACCAATTCCTAGCGAGAATGCCTGACGATTGTCTAACTAATTAGAACTACTAGACGCTCTGAGACGCCCGTTAATTAGGAAGACAACGTTGATTTATCGTCAATCTTTATACAGATACGAGGGCGTAAGTTAAGTAATGCTTTTGTATTAGCTTTGTTTTACTTAGGAGACTGTTTTATTCAAGACTAGCCTTTGCTCAGGACTTCGTCCGCGTGTAGTTTGTTTCTATTGCAATTTTTTTTTCATGAAATAGTAACAAACATGAAACCAACCTCACATACTTTCGCGTTTATAGTATAAGTAGGGTAGCACTCCAGATTAACGTTCTTAGATTTTTATTAGCGATTTTTTTAGAGTCGTTGATTCAGAGGTAAGCGTATTCAAAATCGACTGCGTCCGCGTGAATGGTGGTTATCGCGGATGCAGACAAAGTTGCGGATTAGAAAGTAGTCTCTCTCCTTCCCCAGGGTTTTTCAGGGGACGTACTAACGAGCGGAAGGTACTTTAAAACAAAGTACCTCGATATACACCAATTCTGCATTTTTCGCGTATCATAGATGTATTTTTTGTATTTAACGCTTTCTCAAATACCAACTTATCATTTGAAAATTCGTTTCGGTCATTAGATTTAAAAACACCGCTATTTTATTGACCTGATTGAAGGTGAGTAAAAATCATTCACGGAAAACGCAGCGTTGGTAGGCCTCCCACCAAATGGACCGACGACATCGTCAAAGTCGCGGGTAACCGGTGGATGTAAACGGCAAGTTGCCGCTTGTTGTGACGTTTAATAGGGGAGGCCTTTGTTCAACAGCGGACATCTTCCGGCTGGTAATGATGATGATGAAATATCATTATGGGAGAAAAAATCTTACCAGTGAGCACATGTACCCTTGCTGTTGCTGATTGCGCATTGTCCGGCGCACATTGATACGTGCCCGCGTCAGACGTCCGCGCCGACTGTACCAGTAGCCTACTGCTACTGTGTAAACCCTTCTCAGTAACTAAGGATATACCGCCACGCGTTGAGTCGAAGTTTATCGTCTGTTGAAGAAGAAAATATATTAATTACCATCTGTCTTGCCTTTTTCCAACTATATTTGGGTTGGCTTGCAGTCTTACCGGATGAACCTGAATACCAGTGTTATACATGGAGCGACTGCCTTTTTTTGGCGGGCGGAGTGGTCTGTCAGATACTTACTGACTAAAAACCACCCCTGTGTTCCATCTCACACCTACGCCGAGGGTCGCGGACACTGGAGGTACTTCCGCAACCCCCAACTGGTGCCGGCCCGATGCATGTGGGGGGCGACAGACGTCCCCGAGTCTGCCGCCCCTGGACCCATTTAGGGGGGGCCGGAAGAGGGCGTTGTCCGCCCTCTGCCGACGCCCGGTGCTTCTGCTGCTGGCCGGGTGGGAGGTAGAGATCTCCCTCTCCCTTTCCGCAGCCTCCTTCTGCGACATGACATTTTCGCAGAAGGAAACCACCAATGGAGCGACTGCCTGGTCTGTCCTCCACAACCTAGTCACAGGGTAACACGATACCCTTTGGTGAGATTGGTTGTGAGACTTTCTGGCTTTGGACTACCCATACGACTGTCAAAGATCTACGAATGACAGCCAGAGCCAGAGGGTTAACGTGCTTTCCGAGGCACGATCGGTATGAAATGGATGGTCAACCAACCACGAACCGATCAAACTTAACTTACCTTAACTTTAAAATATTATCTTGTGGGTCTCAACCCACAAGATAATATTTTAAACATGAGAACAATTTAATAAAATGCACTTCGTACTTGTATTTGAAGATACTTTGTGAAGCTACGAATGGCCCTTAATAACTTAAGTAATTTAAGTAGTCATTTATTTTGCAAAAACGGCGACAGTACTTGGTGATGAATAGATAAAAGGTTGGTTCAGCTATATTTTATCAATAGGCATGCAAAAATTATAATTTGACTCTAAAATAATAATGGCAATTAACAGATGCCCTGGACAGGGTCAGTGGATGGGCAGGATGCCTTTGCCCAGGAGTGGGACAGAATAGGCAAACAAAAAAAAAACAGATACTGCATTTATAGCTAGCTGATCGCGTTGTGTATTGTGGATACTAGTAAACAGGCGACTAGTTAGTGAAAATAATATATTAAAGATCAAGAAAGTCGGGGTGGTGAAATAGGAAACAAGTGACAGGTGACTGCCGACAGCCGACGCGGTGACGTGTACCGCTGACAGCCGTGCGACCAAGTCACTGTATCTGAGGAACGACAGACATTAAGCCCAGTCAGTCAGTCCGACAGACGCGGTGGCAGTAGCGTGGGCTGTTAATTGTTATTTGACATATTTGTACTGTCAGACCGCAGATCAGTTTCGCAGATCTCATATTGACATTGCGTCGTTTTATGGAAAATAATAATTAATCAACACACATCACTTGTCTGTCAGTTTGATAGATTCGTTAATGTCACTTGTCACTTTATTATTTTTTAAATACAAAATGGCAACGGGATAAATCGAAAAACTGTTATTTTCATGTATAAATATATTAATTTTTGCGGGATTTTAAAAATATTTTAAGTATATCAATATATTCCTGGTAATGTGTTTTCCAAATTGGAAAATATTTTGAACTCTCTAAAATATATTTTTTTTGTACAAATTACCTAATGTATGAATCTCGCCATGATTCCATGAACTATCATTTAGTTATTTTAGTTCTTGATTTCACCGCACGCGCATCTTGGTATATTATTAAATAGACTTATTGGCATGTTGCAATGCTAGCAGTTTCGGCATGTAAATAAATGAAAAATTATAGTAAAAAATGATTTGAAAATATAGTTTTGTTGAATATACTAGTATGTATGGATAAATTTGTAATTTCATTTTACAGATAGATTGATTACAATTTTGCTGGTAAAATTTAAATTCTCAAAATTGTATTAGATAATTACTAAAATATTAAACATAATGTGTAAATATTTTTATTTATTATGATCTATTTGGAACAATAAACAGCAATGATGAACTTATATTTTTGTGTTCAACCATTTGTATTTTTTTCCTTGGAAATTTTTATTTATTGTTTTTAAGTATGTACAATATTTACAAGAATAATAAAATAGAAAACCTAAAGTATACCATACCATATACCATTTATATAGGTTTTTTCTAACTTAACATTATTCAACTAAGCTATCTTCAATATTATTGTTAAGTTAACTATATTAAAACAAAACTTTGTGTTGAACAAAGTTATACACGATCTTCGATAGCCCTACGATTATCATATGATAACAAGAATGTTCTGGAAGACTGACCCCTCAGACACAAATAAACGAGTTTACATGAAAAACAGAACACTCAAAGACTTCTACGAAACTAAGTGAAAACTACCAATAGCTGAGCATATTGATTACCAAACATTTTGGACACCTTTCATGATGTTTAAGGTCATCTATCTGCCTAGCCTTATTCCAACTACGTTGGTCAGCTCCTTTTTTTTTTAACGTGGGGAAATCCTCATGGACTATTACCCGTTCGGGGAAGACGGGGGGTGTGGACTCCTACCGGCTAAAACCACCCCGGTGTTCCTCGACTGACCATTGGGCGGGGGATACGGGATTCCCTCGTGCATGCACCGCGCCCCCGCCAGTCTATGACCTGCCAATAACGTAGGTGGGTCCGACCTCGGCGGCGGTCAAACGCCGCCGAATCTTCCAGTTTGGCGCGCGCGAAACACGGCGTGCCGCCTACACGGTCATGTATCTGGGCCTCAAGTCTGCTATTACAATAGTGTCAGAATGGTCTATCATTGATTTTCATAATGACGCCATTATATTAGTAGATTACCAAACTTGTCAAAATCAACAATTATGAAATCAAAGATAGACCATTCTGACACTATTGTAATAGCAGACTTGAGGCCCTGGTCGGGTGGTGGACTGCCCCTAAGTCGACCACCCGTAGGCCGGCAACACATGGAGGCCGGGGTCGGCTCCTAGTCTAACCGGTTTGACGGGACGTTCACGGAAGATTTGAACCCTTTTAGTATTTCACATAGTTCTTATACCACTACAGGTTATGTCACGATGTCCCTTCGTCATCATCTGCCTAGCCTTTTCCCAACTAAGTATATTGGGGTCGACTCCCAGTCTAACGGGATGCAGCTCAATACATGGAGTGACTGCATAGGTCTCTGACCTTCACAAACCAGTGACTGCATAGGTAACGCGATACCCCTTGGTAAGACTGTCTTGTTTCTGACTACCTATAATGACTGTCAAAGATCTACGAATGACAGCCGTGACCAACGGCGTTACGTGCTATCCAAGGCACAGAGGGATTTCGGTATGAAATGGATGATCAGCCATCCACAGATACAATAATACACGAATGATGGTATGAAGGTAGCTCCATCCCTGGGGAAGGACATACACTACTTCTCTATTCTATTTTTATATTATGGCAAGCAATGCCGATGTCGACAATTCTGCCAATGTCAAAGTGACAGGGAAACCAAGTGTGCAAAAAAAAAAAAAAAAAAGGAATTCGAAGAAAAAAGTAAAAAAAAGAACTGTCTATAGGTAGACTACTTCTCATTTCGCGACTTCGTCAGCATCCATGATAACCAATATTCACAGTGACGACACAGTTGGCGCAGTGGCTGAGCGATCGACTGCTGCGCAGCGTGTTGCGGGTTCGATTCCCGCCCAGGGTTAACATTTGTGTGATGAGCACTTGTGTTTGTCCTGTGTCTGGGTGTTGTTTTTCTATATATGTTTTTTTTTTTTGTTTTTATTCAAGATCAGCACAAAACATAGTTACATAAATTCTGCCAAACTGCATAACAGTTTGTCGGCAGCTGTTCTCGTAAACAATAATAAAATAACATCTTTACGAACATAATGTGTGTGTGCTACTAAATCTATCCTAAGTTACAAGATACTTAATCTATCATATCCTATAAGCTACAAAATCTATGTTATCTATTAAATAAGCATACCTTTACAATTTCTACAAAAAAGGACTATGGGCACAATGACAGATAATGTTTCTTTAGAATTTTTTTTAGTTGATATTTGTACTTTACGCTAGATAACAAGTTCGGCGGTAGCTCATTCATTAACGTCGGCGTAATGTATTTCCTAGTGCGCTTACCAAAGTAGTTAGTCACTTTCGGCACAACAAGCGTCTTTTTTTTAGATGCTCGAGTTGGGTACATATGCTTACGTTCCACTTTACATTCTTCAGTGTTAAATTGTTCAGACAGGATATTTAATTTACTTTTTGCATGGACCGGGAGTATTTTACAAATTTTAAATAGTTTATCATAATTATTATTTACGCTTTCTTTAGTTTTTTTGTCTACAAGCAGTTTTAAGAACTTAATCTGCAAGTTATTTATTTTATTAAGGTGTGTAGGGAACGTAAGACCATATCCACCCAAACCGTACTGAATAACTGAGTCTGCCAGTGCGTAGTACAGCGTATACAATATTTTCCTGTTGACAACATATTTAAGGTTTTTTAATTTAGCCAGAATGGAGCGTAGCTTATTACAAACGTTGTTTACATGCAAATCCCAAGAGAATGTGTTATCTATGACTAGACCTAAGTACTTATAAGAGGAAACTGTTTCTAAACATACACACTGACAGTGTTGCTTGTTGTTATGAAGACATTCGTACGAATGACCTTTCACTTCTACTGACAATTGGTTTTTATTTTTATGATAAGGCGAGCGGATAAGCATACACTTCGTTTTAGTAATATTAATTATAATGCCATTATCATGTGCCCACTGAACTACACTGTCAAAATCGTCTTGCATCGCTTCCTGTATGAGATCAATATTATTATGGCTGTAAACAAGGCAAGTATCATCAGCATACATGAATGCCTTACAACTCTTCAACACATTAGACATGCTATTGACGTGCATGATATATCCTAGTGGCCCATAAACTGAACCGGTCGGAACCCCGAATTTGATGTCACCTCTCACGCTTTTAGTTCCACTGACACATACTTTGAGAGATCTGTGTTCTAGGTACTTGCTGAACCATACATTCATTGGGCCTCTAATGCCGCATTCGTTCATGGCCTGCAACAAGCCATCATGATCCAAAGTATCAAATGCTTTTTTGAAGTCTATAAATATAACCATAACAATTTTTTTTTCATCAAGACGATTATTGACTTCGTCTGTGAATTTCTCCAATGCAGTAGCAGTACTTCTATTGAGTCTAAAACCGTGCTGAACATCGTTTAAAATATTATTATTTTCCAAAAAGGTTGTGAGTTATTTAACTATAATTTTTTCGACTATTTTGTTTATTGTGTTCAGAATGGCTATAGGTCTATAATTGCTATAATCCCGATGCGACCCCTGTTTATATATTGGCCTGACAATAGATTTTTTAAGTTCTTCCGGATACTGAGCTTTTTTAACACACGCATTAATAAAATAAGCTAATACAGGACTAATCTGCTCTTTAATTTGTATAAGATCTTTTATTCTAATACCATCTGATCCGGGCGACTTCTTACAGTCTAATTTATCTATCACAGTTTTAACATCTTTCGGCAGTACTTGTTTAAATCTGAAACTAACATTACAGGGATTCACATAGCTCGCCCTGTCCAAAAAATGATGCTGACACTTGTGTTTAATCAAATCGACTTCTTTTGTAAAGGTATCACAAAAATTGTTACAAATAGATTGCAATGTTTCATGTTTTAATAAATATTTTTCTATTACAGAATCTACTCCCATTTTAGACCTACCAAGCCAATTATTTATATTATTCCATATCTTTCTCATATCCCCCTTACAACCAATTATAATTTCACGCCTGCTTTTATTTTTGGCCATATTTATAAGTTTTTGAGTTTTATTACGGCACCTAGTGTACTGTAATCGTTTATAACTATTTTTGGGATCGTTTTTCCACTGTTTAAAAAGGATATCTTTATTTTCTATAAGAATGCGTAACTTATCAGTAACCCACGACTGTGTTTTACGCTTAGGGGAAACCGTATTTTCTATTGTAGAACTGTTATAAATATCGCCAAAAATCGCGGTTATTTTTGTGTACAGCTCGTTTGGTTCTTGTATTTCTAACAACGATGACCAATCTATGCTGTTAAGTTTATCTCTTACAGCTATGTTGTCGTACTTTGTTATACTCACACATGTATTGTTTATGATGTTATCAATAACAGCTGAGATTCCCGTTAGGTAGTGGTCGGCTACCTGGCTAGTGAGTGTGTATGCGCGTACGTCTCTCGCCCCGCCACTTACATTCCGCATGAAGACGTGATCGATGCATGACGCCACTCGCCTCTGATCGACAACCGCCTCGCGTGTTATGTCCTGGATGCCACAATGAAGTCCATAATCTGCCAACTTATTCAAATATACGTTGGCTGAAGAGTCCAGTTTATTTTCTAACAAGTTAATGTTGCAATCGCCTATTAAAATAACGTCAGTGCTCCGGGGTATCGCTCGAATAATGTCTTCTACTTCTTTTGTAAAAGTGCGTTTGTTTTTGTGCGGCGGTCTGTAGATTACTAATAGATAAGCGTTATACCCACTCTTAACAATGTGACCGTGTATTAACTCAAATGTCGAAGGATTATAGGATTGTAGTGGGCTGAACTGAAGACTATTTTTCACATAAACCTCCCCCTCGTTTTTTTTCCCTGGTTTGCCAAAACATATTGTAGCCCTCAATTGTGTACATAGAGATTTCATCCTGTCTAATATTAATTTCTGTGAGACACACTACATCCAGTTTATCGATAACATCTTGCAGTAGCACTAATAACTGATTAAAATGTTTTCTAATGGAACAGATATTTATATGTATAATTTGAATTCTGGTTTCTGAAGTTATCACGTAGTTATACCATTCTTTAATATCTGTGAATCTGATATATTCGATATCCTGCAGTTGTGATTGTAGATCGATGTTAACCGCCATGATTTGCTCTGCTTATACCCACATAAACACAAATTATTATTTATTTTATTGTCTTTTATCTTTTTGTACATATGTTTCAAGGTCGCTTTCATTACGAATATGGTGTATCTTTTTTTCATTGTCACTCTTTTTTATTAATATTTTGGCATCCTGGATCCATATATATTTATAGGTCTCTTTAAGCTCTGTCTTTGTTTTCCAAAAAAGTTGCCTGTTTTGCCTAGTTATATGTTCATTGATAAAAATGCGTGATGTATCATTGTTGTTAAATAACATGTGGTTTGTCAGTGGTGATTTTCGACTTTTAAGCCATTTCGCTCTCGCCTCTTTTGTACGCATCGCTACAACTATAGGCCGGACATCTTTTTTTTCGGATCCTACCCTCCATGCATTCTCAATTTCGTTTTTATCCAAGTTCAAGATCTCGGCACACTTTTTTACCACTTCAACGGTTTTCTCTCCTTCCTGCACCTTTAAATTCATTATTTCAATATTTTTATCTAGTTCTTTCTGCTCGATATGTCCGATACGTTCTTCCAGCGCCTTGTTGCATTTCTCCAAATTAATATTTCTCTGTATTAGGTCTTTGTATTTGTTTTCCATTGCCTTGTTTTTTTCTAACGTTTCTTTTTTGAATATTTCCGTTTCATCATGTTTGGCGCTTAGAAATTGCAGCGTTTTGTCGAACTCCGTGTTGGATTTTTTTAACTCGCCTATCTCCGACTTAATAACCGACACATCATTTTGTAGCAGCAACAAGCGTGCATTTTGATCCTCCTTGATAGAATTTAGGAGCACATTCATTGCTTTGACTTCCTTTTGAACTGCTGTAAGTGTTGCATGCAGACTGCTAGGAGAACAGCAAGTTGTTTTATGTCGTCTAGGTTCCTGAGAGATAGAAGAATCGCTGTCTGAGTCATCATTGCGTTTCTTTTTACCCTGTCGAGTGCCAACCCAGTTCGATTTAGGTGTTTGTTTACCTGTAGCATCTGAAGCCGACTTATCAGATGAATGTGGTTCCTCAACTTCCACAGGTTTAGGAGGAGTTCGTTGTATTTTCGGCATATTTTTTTTTTTTTTTTTTTTTTTTTTTATCTTGGGACAACTCACACACGGTCATCTGGTCCCAAGCTAAGCAGAGCTTGTGTTATGGTAACCAGACAACTGATATACATCCTTATATAATTTATAAATACATACATATTATAGATAAACACCCAGACACAGAACAAACAATCATGCTCATCACACAAAGTTTGTCCTGGGTGGGAATCGAACCCACGACCTCCGGCTTAGCAGTCAGGATCAATGACCACTAGACCAACAGGCCCGTCAATTGTTCCTTTATCAATCAAACAATCAATCCAGTAACTATAGCTTGAAGTAATCACACACACTTAACTTTTATTATTTTAGAAATAGTAGTTACGCAAACGACACGTCCGCTCGCTTGCACGGACAACGAGAACTCCTGAGATGTATGTATTTAAAATGTATTTGTGTATGTATATCAGCTGTCTGATACCCATAGTACAGGGTCTCCCTAGTTTGGGGTCAGATGGCCGTGTGTGAAATGTCCCCACATATTATTATTATTATATTATTATTCACGTGAATGAAGCCGCGGATAAAAGCTAGAAGCTTATAAAACAATATTCCAGGGGGGTTCAGTCGTAATTGCCATGCTTGGCTTAAACCCCTAATGACCATGCTTGACCGATGCATGTTGGCGATCGCAGTATGTGTTATGGTACTCAAATGGACGCTGCTGCCCGTCCTCTGGTCAATATCCCTCCGTCGCCTTCTACGACACCCACGGGAGAAATGGGGTGGTGCTATTCGCGGCCGGCACGGTTTTAACGCCAAATCTTTGCAAAAAGCTAAATAATTTCTAAGAAACAAAAGGAGAAAGAAACTTTTTAATTAATAAGACACTTGAACTTTCAATAATGTTTAGAAGTTCTCCTAAACCACTAACTAACATGGAGGTGCTAATACTTTACAAAGAACTTGAGAAAATAAATTTATTATTCTTTGACGTAGTGAAGATTTTAATCAGAGTAAGAAAACTGCGAGTCAAAGTTGAATGATGTTTACATTGAACGTTCAAACTTTACTTGAGAAATGTTACAGCATTTGCAACCGTACAAATGCTGCGTCTGTCGTTTCTTTCTTAATAAAAAATTTACTGGGATTAATCTTGCAAATAAATGCAGAATTTAAAAAAATCTAAAATATGGGATCGTTTCGTTTTTCTTCAACTCTAGAGTGCAAGTTTTTTTTTTTTTTAAAGTTGCCCCACACTAGGATTTTCTTCTGTGTCGTGGGTGCGTTTGCAAACATATAAACTCACATACATAAACAGCCAGACCCAGAACAACTATCTGTAGGCTATATAAATATCTCTTTCGTGCGGGAATCGCAACACGCAGTGCATCAGTCAATCGTTCTAACTCTGCGCCAACCGCGTCGTCCATCGCTTAAGAAGTGCTAAATATCGCATAAGAGGCCCAGCATAGTCGGATATTTGCGCCAACTTAGTACACGGAGTAGAATGGCCTATTGTCGGGAGGGGAACATTCCATTCTCGAATTATACTGAGCTGCTGATCGCCTAGGAGGCGATCGTTAGTATTAAAGGTAGGTTTTAATGTATGAGTTTTTATGAACATGACAAAACAGTTATATAAATATAGAATAGTTTATTTACTTTTATATAATAAAACACAGTCTTAAAAAATTAAGATAGGAAATTATAAGCTACATCTTTTTTCTTCTGATGACTGTCTAATTCTAATATTACCCATGTAATGTCATGATTTGAGGCAGATTTTAAGACTGAAGTAGAATTTTTGAGACAATTATAATATTGAATTCAAGAAACGTAGACCTTAACATGTTATTTAGTTACATTTGATTTAAGTTTTAATAAAAGATTCTTTGTAAAATATTGTGTTATTTGTGGGCCTGCGAAGGTTTAGGAATTATAGATTGATGCTAGTATTCTAGTATTCTATATATATATGTTTACCAAAATAATAAATAAATTATTTGAATTTCTACATGTTTCTGTTAGTTATGACTAAGTAAATATAACGATACCAACTGGTCTATTCTGTGAAAAGAATGTTTGGCAAATTTAGATTACGTCAACTTGAGGTTAGTGGTCGATACCAAGGTAGGATGACAGCTTACCTGAAATTAATTTTACCTATATTTACCTACAAACATTTCTAAAAAAATTAAATTAAAAATTTAAAAACCCCCAACGCAAAACATAAAAGCAATAATTTAAAAAGTAAAAAATAATATCTTTTGTTGAGCCATCAAATGTTTGTTCGTTGAAATGGCGCTATAATGTCGCAGCGGGGTACCGCTAAGTCAGCAATATAGGCAAAATAGCGAACTCATGGATTTGCAATGAGATTTGACTTACGCAGTACCCCGCGGCGACATTATAGCGCCATTTCAACGAACAAACATTTGATGGCTCAACAAAAGATATTATTTTTTACTTTTTAAATAATTGCTTTTATGTTTTGCGTTGGGGGTTTTTTAAATTTTTAATTTAATTTTTATTTGAAAGTTTTTAAATGTAATTTAGTCTGGTTTTGAGAAGTGGTATATACGTCTAAAGTTGTATTTTGTCACATGGATCTTTTTTGATATTAAAGATATCACCCTGAGAATGCGTTTGGTATATAAAATTCAATTTTGGAAAAAGTGCGAATTGGATTATTTTTGCGTAACTACGTCCAATTGGCACAACCGTACTCTGGCACAATCGTACCCAGACTACCCTATGTTTAAACAGCCGGCTGTTTAAACAGCAGGGAACCGGTGCTTTGGCCCTTAGAGTTTGTAAAATTAATTTTCAAGTTTTTAGTTTTCATTTCGTTAGTTAATTAATATTCCTCATTCCCTTTCAATACAGTATGCATTATTCTACTAGTCAAGCACTTTTATTTGATATCCATATTGAAGGAGTCGTGAGAAAAAAAATGTAATTCGCCATTTTGTGGTGCCGGTCATCTTGGCTTTGAAAATCATAGTGTAAAGTATTCTACTAGTGAAGCCCTTTCATTTGATACCCATATTGATGGAGTTGTGAAAAAATATGTGATTAGCTATTTTGTAGCGGCGGCCATCTTGGATTGATTTTCATCAAACATAGCTAAGAACACTCCCGACTAATTCACCTTACAAATAAAAAAAACAAAAACAAAATCGGTTTATCCGTTCGGGAGTTACGATGTCACAGACAGACACACACACACACACAGACACGTCAAACTTATAAAACCCCGTCGTTTTTACATCGGGGGTTAAAAATAGCAATGCTGTTTATTTCTATAAAGTTAAAAAAGCGACAGTTAATATACATCATACTGTTTTCCTTCAGAAACCCAAGTTTTACATGATAATATATTTATTTTTCATTCGTACGTGTTAGTGTGACTGCAATTCTTTCTATCTATAAATAAAGTACTTTTCTTCATAACCAACGTGATTTTACCTGCAAATCTTGAACATGGTTGCCAAAGCTTAACGTCAAACTGCTAGTGGACAAATTCTCGTATAAAATAATGTCCAAGAGTACTGTGACTCCGGTAATAGTTTTAACGGCTTGCCTGCTGTTTTAGATACGCCAATCTGAAATGCAGTCGCCGTGAAAGGGTTGAATGTCACAAAGAATTAGATACGCTGGGTGCACAATGGGTATAATAATTCATTATTATGCCTAGCCTTTTCCAGCTATGATGGAGTCGGTTTCCAGTGTAATCAGACGCAGCTTTACATGAAGTTACTCCACAAACCAGTTACTGGGTAACACGATACTCCTTGGTAAGACTGGTTGTCAAACTTTCTGGCTTCGGACTACCCATAACGATCTACGAATAACAGTCAATAGGTATAATAATTATATCAGTTTTTTGGTTTATTATAGATATCGAAATATAATAATGGTTCTATCCGTAAAGCCTCTAATGTCCCTTATGAATAAAATAAAATAATCTGTTCTTTTTCGTAACTTTATTTATCTTTCGATGAACAAAAATGGGTACTAAATTAATATTCGAGTTCGAAAATCAAAACGTGTTGTTAAATTCGCCCACTTTTATAAAGATATCGAAAAAAAACATGCATATAAAGATAGAACCTCTTTCTTTTTTAAGTCATTAAAAAGAAGATAATAACAGTTACTTCATAGTTCTCACTCAAAGATATTAAAAGTGCTGACTTGACTTTGCAAACAAGTTTGAGATTAAGCGGTGCAATGAAACTTACGCTGAGTTGTTGAAAGCCGAGTGCAAGAATAACATCTATACTTACTAATATTATCAAGAAGAAATTTTTTTTTTTTGTTCGTAACGTAAACTTGCGAACCTAGCCAAGGTCTAGCCAAGTTACAAACGCTTCGTATCGTATCTCTTTCTACAATAATTAACGCCTCGTCGTAATCCATTTCCGATTTTCGATCACGTGATTTATCGTTGAGATGACGTCATTCTCATACATTTGATTAGTTTTCTATTAGCATTATCGATTGTAGATTGTCAATTTGGGTAATTTGGCTAGGGCTCCTGATCCGATTACGGATTACTGATATATTGCTACATTATTTCCGAATGTCATAAAGGTATGTTAAGAATATATTTTATCATCATTACAAAATGTGTAGAAATTAAAGTCTATACTTATTGTATATTGAAAAAGAGTAAAAGTATATCTATAATTGATAGTGGCGATATAAAAACGAAACGCACCATTTACGTTTGAAAAATTTAAATTTTAGGCAAACGCTTCAAAGTTCTGACTTTTAAAACGACTGCCCCGATAGTGTCTGCCAATCCATACTAATATTATAAATGCGAAAGTAACTTTGTCTGGCGTTGATGAAACTGGTGTTGATGAAATTTGGTATTAAGATAGCTTAAACGTGGGGGAAGTACAGACGCCAATACATCACGCTACCCCAATCTGACAAATTTCTTTGATAGTTTTTCAACTTAATTACAAAAGAATAAGGTTCATGTTCAATTGGGAAAATTTGTTAGTTTGGGATAGTTTAATGACCTGGCTGAAGATAGGAAAGTTATTAAAATCTGCACGACGAATGAAGCATAAAGAAATAGTTATAGTATTTATCGTATAGAAACGTATGTACTTATCTGTGATCGCAAGAGACGTAATGAAAAACGAGTAAACGACAGAGATACTGTCTGTCGCGAAATTTCCGGATATTTTATAATTTAATATAATATAAGATAGGATCTGCGTTGTAATATCCTGTTCTGTACGCATAATCGACGATTTAATAAAAAAATAAATACATTTGGGTAGGTGTATTTTTATTTCTACTTCAGCCTTCTGAGGGCTTAGCACACAATGTGAACTACGTGACTATACACACACACTACACATGACGTATGACTACGACATCAAAAAACATTTTTTTTGTACGCTCAAGTGTATATGACGGAGTAGGTGCCTCCATAGCGTTCTTTACAAGGGTGACGTCGCCATAGCAAACGTCACAAATGTTGTCGTCATGATGATCACTCATTTATGGGTCATTAAATGAAAACTTCACGACTTGTTACAAGCTTTGTATATTCAACGGGCAGTATAACCACGTCTAGAGAGGTCCGCACTGTCCGGCGGCTCGAGCTTGAATGCCCTGAGCACTTTTTTATTTTTTTTTTTCGGATTGGCATCTCGCAAGTCAACCTAGGAGGTTGTCGGCTGCTTAACCGGACTTTCCTGTGGTGCCTTAAAAATTATTATTTTTAGGGCCTCCAACCAGGGCAAAATAGCTTACAAACTAAGCGACTACACGCTAAGGGCACCCCCTGTGGGGTACGAGCCTCGGCTTAGGGCGTCGCTGGGAGAGGATTTCCATTATTTAGGGACGAATTTAAAACTACAGGCTCAGCGGCGCGGGCTGGCACGAGCAAGGGTCGGGGAGGGGACGTACGGGGTCGTCGCGGCGGGCCTCGGCGGCGAGGACGGAATGACGGCGGTCTGTGTCTGTGTTTCTTAACTGTACTGGTGGCCTTATTGCTCTCCTGGAGGAAAGTAATAGCATCGTCAGGGTCGGTCAGAGTGCCCTGAGCACTGGCGTGCGGCCGTATTTATAAGGCTCGTGCACGTGTAATCAAGTTTTAGATTCAATATTGAAATATTAGAATTACAATAATAGAAATGGTGATTCTGATCCTTATAACAGATGCAGTTTTGTAGTTGCGCCGATATATAATAATATATATTTCTTTAATTGTTTTTTATTTATACACGCATGCAGTACCAACTTGATGTCCTGAGGGTTTAGTTTTATACTAACTATATTTTTTATTTAATTTATTTTGGGTAGAACCCATACATAGTTCATAATGTGCTTATTAAGGTCTTTCATTAGAAATCAAACATGGTATAGTATGTATCAGTTCATAATAATTTAAATTTAATAAACTTAAAGCTCAAGGCAATGCAATTATTTTATACCCAATTTGGTGTTAATATGCCAGTGTAAAATCAACTTAATCCTTAGGCATTCCCGGCGGTATTCCCATGTGGATGCGTCGAGTTCACGTCTAATTGCAATTTCGGGAACAGCATTCCACTTCTATGGCATATAATAGACCGGTTAGAAGCACTGGATTCTAGACGGAATTAGATCTAAATGCATGAACTTTAATACTCGAATTAATGGCCGACTTAGCTTGCAGGCTGACGTTTTAATGTTTGGTAAATTTATAGTTTATGTATGTTTTATAATACTTGTATAACTAGCTTTTGCCCGCGACTTCGTTCATTATAATTTTCGTCACAAACTTTTTTAGATAATAGAATATTGCCCACTGCCTTTTTCACACAACTTCGTTCGCGTCAATGTCGGTTATCACAGGTGTAGCCGAAGTTAGCTGATTCAAGCGCTAACAAGCGACTTTTGACGATTTTAAACTGACAATCACGTCAAAATGTATAGTGTAAATGATTTGAAAAAAATATATGTTAAACTAGAACAATCTCTTAATTATTTAGTATGTGAATATTTTTGATTAGGTTCATATTAAATAGTTTAATTCAATCGTGAAGTTATATCTGACGCGGACAAAACATTGATAATCACACAAAATCTACCAATAATATTTAAACGAAACTTTTACTATCTTACAGATAATTTTACTATCTATCTTTTAGTATACGCCTTTTTTTGAGTTAAAGAATACTATCTTTTATTTATTTTTTTCGACTAAACTTTGAGTGTTTTGGACGCAGCGCATACGATCTCTGGTCGCTCAAGGTCGCCGGCGTATATCGTCGCCTTAAAATTAGCTTATATCCTTTCTTATGGTTCAAGCTTAGTCTGTACCAAATTTCATCAATTTTGGCTTAGTAGTTTTGCCGTGAAAGCATAACAAATCAACAAACAAGCTTACTTTTGCATTTATAACATTAGTATGGATAGCTCTCTGGGGCAACATAGCTCAATATAAGTAAAAGAATTTTCAGATTTGGACCAGTAGTTCCTTAGGTTAGGGTGTTCAAACAAAAAGACAAACAAACAAACTGCAGTCTATATATGGTATAAATTATCGAAGTTGTTTAAATACACTACTATGGACTGAGATTCTAGTAACACCAGACCTAGATAATTTTAAGATAGTCGAAATTTAGAGGAGAGACACTGGAATAGTTTTCGTTAAGACATGCTTACTTCAATGCTGGGCCCCTTCTTAGAAATCAGGCATAAAAGGTATTATACTCCCTTACATCCAAAAAAAATACACTGGTTTTTATATTAAATATTTGGTAGGCATTTTTGTAAGGGTCAAAAATAAAAACAAAAACAAAATTGAGTTACAGTTCATTTTGAATCTATGGATACAATAAAAGAACAATATAACAAGCTATAATTGGATTTTTTCTTTTATTTTGTATTGGTATTAATTTAGTCTACAGAATATTCTATCTTTAGCAAAATATTCTCTGTTGAAAGATACATTTTTAGTTTTTGTCAGCATTGACCTTAAACAAAAAATCAGGACCATTCTGTACATTATCTCTCGGAGACATCGGGACGGAGTAGGTACCCAACATGGGTAATCCCGTTTCGGTTATCGGATTACCCATTAAACCCGTTCAAAACGACACGTATGTTCATAATAAGTATAGCTACTCACAATACACATATTAAAATCTATGGCTACAATATGACGGCCAACTTCTGCAGAGAAAAACAAAGGTAACTCTTTAAAAACTAAGTTTTTTTTAAGCAGTATACATGTACCGCCCACATGTATACTGCTTAAAAAAAACTTAGTTTTTAAAGAGTTACCTTTTATAAATACATATGCAACACAAAATACTTTTGAAGTATGTGGCATAGAACTTACAGATCATAAGCTGATTATTATTTGTGTATATAGGACACCTCAGTCAGACCCCATACAATTTTTGAACAAGTTAGATAGTCTTTTGTACCATGTATTTCAAAAATATAATCCCAAAATAAACGTGGTTTTGACAGGTGACTTTAACATTAATACTCTCCAAAACAGTAATATTACTATTCATTTACAAGAACTTTCATATAATTATAATTTAAAATTACATATTAATTGTCCAACTCGTAAGTCTTCCTGTATCGATCATATTCTCAGTAACATTCCTAATGCTAATGCTACTGTATTGCCACTACACCTATCCGACCACGACACAGCACAAACTTTGAGATTTCCCTTGAGACATACGACACAAAACCAAACAACACATTTTTTCTACAAAAGAGATTATTGCTTGAAAAATATTCAGAAATTTAAGGAATGCATACGTGATGTGTCATGGTCAGGGGCCTACGCAGAGACTGATTTAAATATGGCATTCAATTCTTTTCACGAATTACTATGCTTGTTCTATAACTTATGTTTCCCAAAAATGAAGGTTAAAGTAAATGCTAATAATAAAAAGAAACAGAACTGGATAACCAAAGGTCTAAAACAAAGCTGCAAAACAAAAAGGTCTTTGCGCTATCAATATTATAAGAACAAAAATGTAAGGAATAAAACTAAATACTTACAATACCTACTCAAAGATTTTACAGAAATGTGTTTACACATCTAAAAAGAACGTAAACATCAAGTACATAAACAATAATAAAAACAAATGTAAAGCTGTATGGAGGCTGAATAAAGGATGAAATTGTGAACAATAGCCACAGGGACACCATAGAAAATATTCTAATCGATAACACAGTACTTTCAGATCCTGTAGAAATGGCAACTGCTTTCAATAACCACTATATTAATATGGCACATTCTTCGAATAAGTGTGCAAAAATAAACGAAAGCGAATGTTCAATAGTCCATTCGATGTTCCTTAAACCTGTGTCCGAAAATGAAGTTAGAGCAGAAATTATGTCATTGAATAACACAAGTTCTGAAGGTTATGACGAGATTAATACGAAAATTATTAAAGCATGTACTAATGAACTTATTGAAATTTTGACATATTTAATTAATTTATCATTTTCACTTGGCATTTTTCCCGAAGCACTGAAGCTGTCAATTGTTAAACCACTTTATAAAACCGGTGAAAAATCAGACGTTAGCAACTATCGTCCCATTACTTTAATACCTATTCTATCGAAAATATTTGAAAAGTGTATGTATGGAAGACTGATTGACTACTGTAATAAATTTAACATTATTAAGAAAGAACAGTTCGGCTTCCAAAAAAATAAATCCACTACGTTAGCTATCTACAGTCTTATAAAAATAGTATTAACTAATATTAACAATAACTATCTTACTACAGGGCTGTTCTTCGATTTATCGAAGGCCTTTTATCTAGTCTCTCATGAACTATTACTACAAAAATTGGAGGCAATTGGAATTAGAGGCATTGCACTTCAATGGATATCTTCATATTTAAGTAATAGACAACAACGCGTTACAGTTACAAAAATGGATAGAAATAAAAATATGTCATCTTACTATTCTGAATACAAATCCAATAAATTTGGCGTCCCACAAGGAAGTGTACTAGGCCCTATTTTATTCCTGTTGTATATAAATTCTATAACTACTATCACTCAATACAAATGTATATTATTCGCTGATGACATCTCTATTATTGTGACATCTGATAAAAAATACAATACAATTAATGACCATGAGACTGAAATTAATAATGTGATTGAAAAACTGAATGAATGGCTTAACAAAAATAACTTATCTATAAATCTGGAAAAGTCCGTTTTTATACAATTTAATAAATCAAATAATGCAAAACACAATATTAAAATGAATATACATAGAATTCACGAAGTAACGCAAACTAAATTTCTAGGCGTAATCTTGGATCAAGACATTAACTGGAAAGCACACGTTGATACAGTATCCAAACGAATTAATAAGTTTGTATATGCACTGAAACAGATTAGAAACATAACAAACATTAAAACAGCTATCACAACTTACCATGCATATGTAGAATCAGTGTTACGCTATGGCTTAATTATGTGGGGTAACAGCATCGATCTAAATAGAGCATTTGTTGCACAAAAGAGATGCATTAGAGCATTATGTGGGCTTCAACCCGATGAATCTTGTAGGCCCGTGTTTAAGAAACTTGATTTGTTACCGCTGCCGTCCCTTTATATTTTTGAAATTTGTTTATTTGTGTGTAGGAATAAGGAATTGTTTACAAAAGCAAGTGATGTAAATTGTCGCAGCAGGCGCGACCCCTATAGGCTCGTGTTAGATGTCCTCCCAAAGCTTGCGAAATATAATAAAAACTGCATGTTTATGTGTGTCCAGGTATACAATAGAATACCAAATGAATTAAAAATATTAAATACAAAATTGTTCAGAACTAAATTGTATAAATGGCTATCTGCTAACAGTTTTTACAGCGTTAGGGAGTTCCTGGAACATAAAATCGCATGATGACTGTTCGTTATGCATGTAAAATTTGCATGCTTAAATCCATTAGGCAAAACATGTTTGTACACATTGCTAACATCACCATCTTTTATACCATGTTTTTAGCAAATAAATGATATTATTATTATTATTATAAAATAAAAAAGTTAGACCTTGAATGTAACATAATTATAGGAAAAATAGTTATATTATTACATTCCTTTTAATATGTATATAATTCATGAAAGAAAACCGAACACAAATCATGAATTAAACATTCTAGAATTCCGATTTCTGAGAATTTCGTTCGTTGATGACACAAACTGATTATTTACTTCCAAAGAAACAACTTTCATTATGATAATCAAACTTTTTATTGGATTTTTTGTTAGGCTTTCATCACTTTCTTATTTAAGAAGAACTTTGTAATACTTTAAGGAGTTCTTTGTTTAACTGAAGTTGTGTCTCACAGTTCTGTCTTGGTGTAAAGGTATCCGAAGGTAACTATGTTATTCTATTTGTAATGTTTGGATTCGAAGTACCTTTTTGCCATGTATCGAGTAAGAAGTCTGTCTTTTTATACGTTGTCACACAGTAAGAGTTTCTTCTGTATTATCAGTGCGCCTACAAATACAGGTATAAACGCATAAAAAAACACTCCAGATTATTTATTCTGTGCGGGAATCGAACCTGCAACACTAGATAGAAGTAGATCATTAATTACGAGCAATTGTTTAACCTTTTTTTTACGTTTTAAAAAATCCCGGGGGGGAAATTCCTGTATTTTTTTTATGTATCAAGGATTCGTTGTCACGGGTAAGCGGTGGATGCAAGCGGCAGGTTGCCGCTCGTTGTGGCGTTCTAAAGAAGAGGCCTATGTTCAACAGTGGACGTCTTTCCACTGATGATGTTGGTGATTACACACAAACAACTATACTCGGAACAACTACCTGTAGGCCATTAAAATGATTATTCCTTGTGAGAATCGAACCCAAAACAATAGCGCGGTAACCAATCGCACAACCACAGCGCCAACCATACAACAGTACCTATTGCCACGAATGATAAGAATAGTCAAGCCAGAAATATTAATGTTGACAAGGTAATAACAGTGCTGACTTCTTTTACATAATTGGGTAGTAAACACCTTTAACCCACAATTCTAAGACACGACTTCTTAAAAAAAAAAAACAATTTATTTTGAAAACTGAAAACTTGATAAATTTTCTGTAAACTGTAAAAGGGAATGCTCACGAAGTATGATTTTTTTATTATTATGTTACCAAGCGACTGGCTTGTGGAGGTCTAATACGCAGTGGCTTCATATAAAACACTGTATTCAGCTGCATCTGGTTAGACTGGAAGCCAACCCCAATCTTGATGAGTGTCTGATTATAGGGTGTGTAATATATGGCATAATAACAGATAATTGAAATAACGTTTACATAATAAAATTTTCATATGCTATAAAAACAAATAACCTAATTTCATATCATCTAATGTTATCTATACTAATATTATAAAGCTGAAGAGTTTGTTTGTTTGTTTGGTTGAACGCGCTAATCTCAGGATCTACCGGTTCGAATTCAAAAATTATTTTTGTGTTGGAGAGTCCATTTCTCGGGGACGGCTATAGGCCCATGCGAAGCTGGGCCGGGTCGCTAGTATATCATAATTATAAACTTCTTTTGCTCTGATAAAATTTAGCATAACGTTCATTTCATATAATTTTCAATTTGTATAATGCTCTTTTTATATAACGTTCAGTTGACACGTTGACACGTCGCTCAGAATTTTGGCTGAAAATTAGTAAATATGAATATTATCATATTTATTTTCATACTAACTACTAAATACTAATTTTCAGCCAAAATTCTGTAATGAATACGTAAATATTAGGAAACATCATACTGTTATAACCTCGTCTAACCCAAAAGTATTCACCAACACTAGAGGGGATCTGACGCTTGGCGGCCGCTGCCGCGGCACGCTCACTACGCTTGCTCGCCTTCGCGCGTTAGTAGTCACTGTTCTAACCTAACCTAACCCAAATGATTCCATAACAGTACATGACACCTGACGTAGGTAATGCGTATTTATTTATTCCGCCACCAGCACGGCTAATGAAAATGACAGACGTTCGAAATCCAATCAGTTATTGCAATAATATACAAAACAAAGTACAGGTTTTATAAATTATATTAACGTTACATATAGATTTTAAATATTATAGTTACTAAATATTATACTAATTGAATATTAATTCAAATGTGCATTATAGAAAATAATATTTATTTATTTATTATTTATTAAAACTTTATGCACAAAATGTAAAAAAACACTGTACAAAGGCGGACTTAATGCCTTGGGCATTTTCTACCAGTCTACCTTAGGGTGATGCAGAGACAAAACATGGTAGGTGCAGAGGCGCAGACATTTTTAAGAATAAAATATAATAATAAATACATATATACATACATACAAACAATTAATATATAAAAGAGTAGAGGGAGCTGAAAATACCTGATGGAGAAACACAACGAATCAATTGTGGGACGAGTCTGCACACTTCTTATGCAAGTGTTCGCGAGCCTTTACCTTGAATGTAAACCGACTGGTGGCCGTCCTGATATTTTGAGGAAGCGAGTTTTTAATAATAATCCTATGTGGGGATATTTTCACACACAACGTTCATTATACCACATAAAATTAGATAAAATGAAATTATGTCTATAATTCAATATAACATTCCATCGTTATATCAAAAAAAAGTATATTCAATGAAATTAGGTCATGTGATTATTAGAACTTTTGTTATTATTTCAAACGTTACACACCCCTGATTACAAGACTCTTTGTCGAATAAAATTAAATAGGTACCTAAGAAAGTCTGACATGGGTGTATATGAAACCAGTACCTCCTTCCCTAAGCAATTTTCATATTATTTTCATTCGTATTTTGCAACGAAAACAATTTTCTTTATATCACAGTTCAGCATTTTATTTCCAACCTTACACTATTTCTATTCCAATGTCATATTGCTAAGACTTTTACAAAGAAATGCATTTAACTTGCGTTTGTGACGTTAACGTAATTGAGAAAATAAATAGAATTTGTTGGAAGTATTAACACCCACTTATGAGCGTGTATTCGATTCGTTTTTGTGGTATTTCCCAGAGCAATATCGTAATGTTGTGAGCAGATTATTAGATGAAAATTACGGCTTTAGAAAGATTGAGTCTTGATTTTGACAGCTACAGAGTAAATGTACAATTTTTAACGATGGTTTTTTAAAGCGATGACCATCCCTTCATAGCGTTTTACGAAAATAGACGTCAGATTTAATTTTCAGGACGAATACAACCATTACTGTATGCCAAAATATTATGTTTTATGCGTTTTTACAACAGGATATACAGTCTTAAAGTATATAACAAAATTACGAATATAGTAGCGACATGCAGTTCGGATTTATTTCAATTAATCCTTTTGCGGGCACTTTTATATTGTCTAGGAGTCAGTTAGTCAGAACACTTAAGTTAGTTGCTCGTTCGAAAACGTAGGGTAGTTCTCTATGGAGAAGAACGAGAAATAAACTCGATGGACACTCTTTTTATTAATCAAGGTTTTACAAAACCCTGGTTAAATTATTCTTGTACCACTTTTCAAATGATTCATAGATCTTCAGCAAAGCTGTCGATTTGCCTTATTTTCCACAATCTTCGGAGCGCACGACATCAAGCTTAGGTAATTTGTAATTTGATTTTGTAGTAGTTTTTAAATATTTATAGAAAAATAATAGCTATAAATTAGTTGAAATTTTAAAGTGTATGTTTTACAAAAGATGTTCTTCTATTATATTAAACTAATATTGTATTAAATTAAGTAAGTGATATCGGTGAAAAAGGCATTTTAATTTCTTAATATTTCACATTGTTTGAATTTTAATTTATTATAGTAAGATACCTAAATCATAAAATCTTTTGAACTAACTATTTTCCTAAGGATCTTTGCAATTGGTAAAACGTTTTTGCTAATTAGGTCTGTTAGCGGTTTTATATATTTCAGGCTTCGAAACTGACGCTTAAAGGGAAATTTAGAAAACTTCTGTTAAGTTAAATGCAAATATTGTTAACATCGTTTTTGAAAGAGTAAGTATGGAGTTTCTTGCCCATTCTTCTCCATACAAAACTACCTTTTAGAATGGGCAACTAGAATCACTTTTTTTATTCCCTCATTTGACGTTCAAAAGTGCCTTATAATGGTCTAATTGAGGTAAATGATTTGACTTTGTTATCTTGATAGAATGTACAAATAATCTATTAATCGAAATGTTTTCTGTACTAAATATTGAGACAACTAAATTGTCTAAAGTTTTTGGTAATTAACATATTTGTAAAATAAGTGGTTGATGGTATTAACAAGTTTGATAACCACAGTTTTTGAGCTAAACAGCGCATGAACGGCGTAAACGCTCTAAAAGGTAAGTACGACTGTGAGACAAATGGGGCAAATGCAAAATATCTAGGCACCTACATATTAAAATGTATATTTTTTGTAAACAAGTATTGGAAAACATTTATTTTATAAGCATAAATATGGAGTTTAAGCTTTTAAATAAAGATGTTTATTCGTCTCCTTTGATGTGACGTGAACTAAATATATCAAGTTCAAAAGTGCCTTATAAAGGTCTAATTCAAAGAAATAATTTACTTTAACTTTGAACGCAAGGTCAAAATTAAATACTCGAACCAATACACATCGTGACTTTGTGTATTAAAATGTATTTGGCGCCGGCTTAAAATATTATTTATTTATAAAAATAAATCAAAATGTTGGCAAGTCTAGTAATTAGCTGAATGGGAGGTATTCATAAACAGTTTTGATACTTTCTAATAAAAATAAATACTTACGATGTTGAACTAAGTTGGCATCTATATTAATATCGTTTTAACGTGGCAATAGCCCTTTCATTAATTAAATAATTGGACGATAAGGTTGGCACAGTAACTAAGGGCGCGTTCTTCGATTTATTATTTGTCAAATATGTTGACGAACATTAAATATCAATCTAATCTAACGCAGTTATTTGATCCTCACGTGTGCAGGTAAGAGGATTTGCGGCACACGATAAAACGTGGGTTATGGTCTGCGGGGAGATGCCATAATAAGCACTGTAAAGATCGGACCGAAGATTAAGACTGTTTTTGGAAATGAAGAATGCTAGTAAATATAGGTGGATTAAGAGCGCCCAACTCGTCATGTTTCCCATACAAACGCTCGTACGTGATTACGGCGTTATAACAAACTAGCGACCCGATCCAGCTTCGCATGGGCCTATAGCCTTCCTCGGTAAATGAACTATCCAACACAAAAATAATTTTTCAATTCGAACCAGTAGATCCTGAGTTTAGCGCGTTCAACCAAACAAACAAACTCTTCAGCTTTATAATATTAGTTTAGATTATTTTCCAAATATTTTTAACACACAGGTATCTTGTGATTTAAATCTAGGTTTGTTTTAAGCCAAACATAAACTTTTTTGAGAAACAAATTCAGTAAACACGTCCGAAAATCAGTTTTTTTTCACATTTTTATCTGAACTTTGGCCGGTCATAATGCACTCATACATTGAAAAATTAAAAAATCAGCTTCATACCCTTGCATATGTAATGAAGATTCTAAATTACAAATTTTTGCCAAAAACTAGTAAGGCT
The DNA here is from genome assembly GCA_947361185.1 of Charanyca ferruginea. Classification (NCBI taxonomy): domain Eukaryota; kingdom Metazoa; phylum Arthropoda; class Insecta; order Lepidoptera; family Noctuidae; genus Charanyca; species Charanyca ferruginea. The sequence continues at coordinate 7,201,579 of OX376062.1, forward strand.
TTTTCAAAAACACGTATGGCCTGGAACAAGTTTTGTGAAATTTCCGCGCGTAAATTTTCCTGTGATGTTATCGCGTTCTCACTCACTCGTTTGTTTTCGAGCTTTGCGTTGGCGTCGAAGTTCGTTTGATGGGGATGGGCGCTCTTAATGACTGGTATTGTTATTTGAAGGTTTTTTCTATAAAATTGATAATCCATACTTCCATACTTTGTGATATTGTAAATGCGAAGGTAACTCTATCTGTTACTCTTTCACGATGTAACGGTTGAACCGATTTTGATGAAATTTGGTTTGAAGATAACCCTGGGGTAGGACATAGGCTGTTTGGTTCGCGACTTCGTCTGCATCTGTGATAACCGACATTCACGCGGACGAAGTCGCGGGCAAAAGCTAGTATTGTAATAAAAGTGTTTTCTTACCTTCCCTCTATGCGTCCAATTAATGGTGTTGGGCGGTTCTGGTGTATGTCTTATAATACACGTCAGGTTTATCGTGGAGCCGGCGTAAATGAACAGGTCCGGACCTCCCATGATCTCTGTTTCGGGTTCTGCGGACAACGGTTACATGTGAGTACAGAGTGAAACATCTATAAATAGTGAGCGATAATTATTGACAGTACTTGGAAAGTACGTAGCGTTAATGCTATGCATTAAAGAAGTCGGTTTAAAAAAAAAACTCGTTGGTTTTGTTTCTATTTATTTTTTATTACAAAAAAATGTAAACCCCGGAAACATAAAGAGGTTTGTTAAAAAAACGGTTTCTTTTTGTTATCTTTCGTTGTTGTATTTTTTTTAATAACTACATACATATAAATAAAATAAAGCCTGTTGCCCGCAACTTCCAAAATACTTTTTGGTTCACTTTTATGTCGTTTAGGTAATAATGCTTTTACTTCTTTTCTACGGTTTTGTCTGCCGTGTTTAGGCTTCGTGGTGGAATTTCTATCAAGAAGTCTAATTATATTATATTGTAATAATAACACTAATTTTTGACACCGATTAGAAATTTCTATGGCTAAGTTCGTCTCTGTTCAGCTTTTTCATGTGGTGAACAATAAAATATAAAAAAAAATTACAACCTAGAAAAAATGTTCTTTTTATTAAAACGTACGATTTATGAAGTTATAAAACAAAATGTTTTATACATACGTAAATAAAAATAAAACTCAGAAATTTTCTCACTTTGTTCTCGTTGTTACCTGGTTTATAATCTGCTGAAATTTCTTCAAGAACTATAAGTACTCGTCTTATTCCCTTAACAAATAAAACTATTTTCAAACTACAAAGTGCAAACTGTACCAAGTTTGTAAATAAATAAATTTAGTTCAAGCAAACACGTGCGGGTGAAAACTTCTTCTGAAGTTTACAACTTAAGACACTTTAATATTTTTAACACATGTCATCACACGTGTTAGTTACAAAAATAAAAAGTGTCTAAATTAAAACTTCACAAAATAAACAGCAATTTTCATGGTACTTACAGTTAATTTACATTGAAAACTTAAATAGATAAAGAAGTTTGCAATGAATTTAAGGGTCATTCGTAATCTTGAAGCTAGGTGGAACAAGTTATAAAAAAATAGTATAAAAGAAATCATTTAGATCTTCTTTATTTTATACTATTTTTTATAACTTGTTCCACGTCGCAAAGGCTGAGAAGAAGTTTTCAAGGCTAAAGTCTTACCTTTAGTCAATGAAGAGGTACCACAAGAAGGAGCAGAAAATACTAACTAATCATAAGCATACATTAGTACCCTTATCCTATCTGCAAAATTTCTTTGAGTTTAATTATTTATCCACCAAAATATGAATAGACTACTTTGTACTACTCCCCTAATATATTTTACATTATAAGCAATTATGTAAAAAATAGTTAACATATCTGCCAACCTCTGACAATCATTGGGCCAAACGCATGACACAATGGGTCCCTTTACATGGCAGGCGACTACACGGCAGGCCTTTGCGTAGATGGCTGGTCTCAAATAGTCCCTGATAGAAAGAAGTGGAAGGAGAGTACAGAGACCTTTGCCTCGCAGTGAAAAAAATATTCAAAAAAAAAGTAGCGTTAGTCCCTATTTAGATCTTTAGCAACCTCTTTGTTAAATTTAATTATAATCGGTTCAGTGGTTTTTCCTGGTTAAGGTAACAAACAATCAAACATGCAAACTCAAACTCAAATAATTTATATCAAATAAACCATTTACAGTCACTTTTGAATTGTCAAGGAGGCAGTCAGTCAAAAAGTTGCAGCTAGTTGCTCGTACCAAACAGTAGGTTTCTATGGAGAAGAACGACAAAGAAACTCCGTGAATACTCTTTTAACCGATACCTTAGTTTTACTCCGTGCGCGCTTCACGAGCGCATCTCGTTATCAGAATTCCTTGAATTTATCTACATACACATGGATGAATCATTTACGTAAGTGAGTGCGGTAGTGTGTAAGGAATGTGTCGAGCCGCCCGGTGACCGGCGCAGGACCTATTTTGTATGTAAGAGTTTTTTTGTTTTTGCCGATAATGGGTAATTGTGACTTGATTTTTCTAATAAAAATTAAAACAAACTACTATGTTTTATTATTTATTTAAAAAAATAACTAGATAATAGGGTATTTTACTCTATATGAGAAAAAATCTATAAATATATTATTGAGACAGTTTAGGCATAAAGCCGTCGGAAAATGTAAATTTTAGTTCATACAATAACAAAACAATTTTTTAAATTCAATTCAAAGTTTTCAGTATTTTTAATCTGTTATAAAACACCGTGAAATAGTAGCGGCCATGTTATTACGCCATACGGCTGTGTAAACAAAAAATTGTCGACTGTCAGTCAACCGATTGGCGTAATATAGGCTTTGTACTTTTATTATTTTCGTAACCAACGTATTTTTTTCATTATTACACCTATTACAAAATATGCTTTTAATTATTTTTAAATGATATACAATTATCATATTTAATATGAGCTTATTTGATACCAAACGAACTGACGTCATTTACGCTGAGCAATATGGCATCCAGTAAGAGGCGTATTCGCCAAACTACGCGCGAAGTTTGAAAATTTAAAATTTAGATGCATTTTTATGGCACTTATCGATTGAATAAAAATTTTGTGTTTTTTTTGGAGACATATTAGCACTACATTGATTTATATTATTATTATATTGAGATACTTCATTATATTATTGAGATATTTTTTAAAAATGGGTGTAATACCCTATTGTGACTTGATTTTTCTAATAAAAATTTAAAAAAACTACTATGTTTTATTATTTATTTAAAAAAATAACTAGATATTCTACCATATACCAAAAGAAGGAAATGCATAACGTTTTTAATTATTTTTATATCATTTTTACAAAAATGCCGTAAACGACCTGCGTACAGGGGAATGCGCGTTACAAAATGCTTGGCTGTCAAAGTGTTAAAATCAATTGAATATTACAAATTTAGGACAGAAAGAGTTACTTTTAATATATTATTAGTGCGGAATGTTCCAAGACAAAATAATACCAAGCATGAACTAGACAAAAACCGTTATTTTAAACATACATTCTCAAAGACCCGAACAATAAGAAAATCGAATATTGAAACACATATTGTAACAGCTCCATACATTACCGTCACTCGCAAAAACGCAATAACGCCAAGGAAATAAGTAACCCTTGACAAAAAATAGTTGCCATGAAATTTTGCTTCATTACTCTGAAGGAAAGTTTGACATTTTGCGAGACAGCTGTTCCTTAACATAAAGGTTCCATTACACATCGGGCAGAAAGGCGAAAGGACATTTTTCTAGCAATTTTTTTCTTATTCTTTATCCTTTGATGGAATTAGAAAGGCTTGAGTGGTATTCATTGTAGTGTGTTAAAATGATCATGCTGTTTTTACCCCACTGCACCAGAAGGAGGGTTATGTTTTTTGAGTTTATGTAGTTAAAGGTCAAAGGTAGTTGGAGGCATCAAGTCAACCACGATCATTCAAAACCGAAAAAAATATAAATTATTCAACTTGTTTCGAACTTTATAATTATGTACCTATTATTTATTAAACAAGTTAGTTTTTTTTTTTTTTTTTTTTTTTTTTTAGCCTGTGCTGTCCCACTGCGGGCAAAGGCCTCTCCCAAGTCCTTCCAGGAGCTTTTATCCAGCTTTTTATTTTTATTAATTTTTTACTTTTCAAAAGTAATTATGTCTAAAAACGTTTAAAAACTAGGTCAATCATTATAACGGCATTCAATTATTAGTTTAGTAAGCAATAAATTCCTGGTTCCATGTTAATTCTCTCAAAAATAAACATAAAGTTCATAACTTTAACCCTTATCCCACACTTAATAAACTTCCTGTAACGTAAAACAATATCGACGCAGCACTACCTAACTACGCGCAAACAAACAATGTACTAACTTTAATATCGAATAAAATAATAATAGGAGGACAAAAGGACAAAGTAAACGTACGGCATATTGTGTTCTTAGAGTCTGTTCAGACGGGCCGCCGTCATCACCGCAATATTGCAAAACACACGTGTGTGAATATGTGTTTGTGACAAAGCACAAAAATGTTGCCAGGAACAAAATTCAATACTTTAATAAAGTGCGATCCAGACATCTACCATAAATACCAGTTACACAAAATATAAAAGCAATTTTCTCTTAAAATATCGATTGCAAATATGAGAAAACATCTATTTTATAATTATGATACGGTTTTGAAAATACTATGTTTGTTATACCATAGAATTTCTATCAAAATTTGAAGACAAAACCACTTTTGAATTTTACGTAGGAAATTTTAGCCTATTAAAAGAATATTACACAAAAATAAATCCATATTACAAAAAAAAAACAAAAAAAAAGAAGGAAGGGAAAGTGGAGGAAAAGGAGCAGATAGGAGAATATTTATGCTTGTGACTGTACCCACTACAGTTTGCAATCGCATACTATGGCTGTCGCAAACATGAGAATAAATTATAGTACCGACGCAAGAACCATCACTCACGGCACTTGCAAGAGGTACATGAAAGAGGCCGACCACATCGCGGCCATTTTGATTTTGTATCTGACATAGTCTAACTTCAAACATCTGCATGATACATTCACAGTTAAGGAGTTCAGGGTTAGGGGTGATTTCCACCATATGAATCGGAACGGATTTTACAAACTTTAAACGTTAATAAATCGTGTAGACAGTATTTAAAGTCTATATTACCAAGCCGTGCACAGCAGCTTGACCGGGGGCATCTTCCATGACACGCGATTGTCGATCGGTTACATTCGCCAGTCGTCGTATCAAACTCAGGATTTCTCCATAGAAGGCCTGAGTTTGGAAGGTGGTGGTTTGACACCCTTATGTCTCGAAAAGTAAATTCATTAGTCCAACGTGGGGCTTGGATGCGTTTGTCCTACGGCTGATCTGTCCCCAATTGTGTCGTACTACTGTAACATAGGACTATAATAGTGCGCTTTGTGTTTGCGCACACACTTTTGTACTACAATATCTCCTACGTACTTGGCTGGGAAATGGGAGGGCAATATAATATCTATTACGTACAGACAGCGTCATCAATTGCTGACCCCCTATCCGAACAAGTTTTAACGCGAGGGGGGTAAGCAGTTGATGACGCTGTCTGTACTTTGCAGATCCCAATTCATATTGGCCACCATGACCAAAATTCGGTCCAGAGAAAATTATCATTTAAAGATAAAGATAAAGATAAAGATAATTTATTTTTCATAACATGCGTTTACATACAAATTACAGCATGCAAGATCTTAGAAAAAAGGTATAAGAACTAAGAAGTCCGTACATGTTTTACAAAATTTTTACATAACAAGACAAAAAAATATTATAGTCTAAGTAAACCAAAGTTTGTTTACATACGTTGTATATCCATCAATAAATTGTCAGTTAAATTAATTATATAATATTTATTATAATGATATTTTTTAAATTACTTTATTACATTTTATGGAAATTACAAATAATGAGTAAGTATAAATTAAAACATTTCAAAGAGTATCCGTCAAAAAGTCGTTTACATTATAGTAACATTTGTTTGTTAATAAATTTCTAACCTTATTTTTAAATTGATTTATGGGTAAAGCTTTATACGCCTGTGGTATCTTATTGTTATTATATACTCTAGGAGCCATACAAAAAAAGCTTTTCCCCATAGCAGCAGTTTTACAACTGTCAACCGACATTTTTGTCGTTGTAGTCGGGCTACAGTTGTGGCAAATCTGTACAGACCCTTAGACGACGAGAGTGTGAAACACAAGCCATGCAAACAACAGTTTCAGCAAAGTGTTCTATTTAACTTTGCTTTGTCTCTATCTGAAGTTGCTTCCTTTTGATTTTGTCAGCCCTATGTACTTCGAGCTACTCACTAAAATACATAGGTATTATTTTAGAGCGATACGAGCTACAAAGTTAGTCGCTAGATTCAAGTTATCGTGTAGAGGCAGTATTGATGTAGCGAGATACTGTTATACTCTTCGCTCATTATAACAGCATGGTTTAGACAGCAAATAATTTGCCAGTCAAGTTACGGTTCTATATAGTGCGGGCGACGTGTTGGCAGCTAACAGTTAGATTTTGCGAGGCGATTTAGAGCTGTGCTATTTTGAAGAGCAATGTTTATAAGGTTTCAATGGGAATTATATTTTTATACAAATAAATATTATACTATTCTATTTATAAGTTTTCACATAGTAAATCAGTCTCTTCAGAAATAGCTGGATGTACCGTGGCTATAATTATGATACCTTCTAATTGGTGGGTCAGTAACTGGCTAAAGTTTTAATACATATATTTAGGTAGGAACAACAACAACAACAACAACAACAACAACATTTCAGCCAAAAGACGTCCACTGCTGGACATAGGCCTCCCCCAAACGGGGGGGGTTTAGCTATAATCGCCACGCTTGGCAGGCGGGTTGGCGATCGCAGTATGGTACTATGCTAACATTATTATATTGCGTGGAAGAGGATAAGATCAGACGGCAAATTCTTGTAATTTAAGAACGTTCACATTATAAAATTCAATCACAATCTCTCAAAAATATCTCAAAATTACAAATAACAGTTTTGACAATATTGTGTTTGAAACCCACATTGGGTAAACATTTGTGTGATGAGTACTTGTGTTTGCCTTGTGTCTGGTAGTTGTTTATCTATAAGCGTATTTATTTAAATGTAGTTGTCTCAGATTATCACACAAAAGGCAGATAGATCGTGCGGAACACTGCGAATAAAGCCACAAAAGCAAATACAAATTCAATAACGAATACCTACAATCTCGTGATTGTATTCGCTTTTGAAATTTTTTAATTAGTATTTGTTTTTTTTTAACAATCCTTCGCTTCGTGCTGTACTGACTCGTATCTGTACAGTGCGAAGCGAACTGTAGGTAGGTATTCGTTTTTGAATTTTTATTTGCATTGGTGGCTTCACTCTCAGTGTTCACACGGTCTATCTGCCTTTTGTTTCATTATCTGAGGTATTTTTGTATGTAAAACAGCTGTCTGACATCCATAGTACAGGCTCCCACGTTTGGTGTCAGTTGACCGTGTGTGAAATGTCCCCACATATTATTCTTATTATTTTTCTCTGAAAAGAGATTGCGAATAGATTTTTAACGTTTTCAATTATTAGAAATTGGCCTTCAAGTTTCAATACCACGCTTGTACCTCATATGCTCTCTCCATTCATTATTTATCCGTGGTCGACCGTGACATCAAGCTATTTGTGTCGAATTCAAGTTTAGTGCCAAGAATTTCTCCAATTCACGAACGTCTATTGGCCACAAAATATTTTCTCGGTTATTGTGAAAAATATGGTACAGTTACGTGGCTTGTAACAATCTATGGACAGTTTCATATGGCCCTGAATTTGGCGGTAGAATTCAAGTTTTGAATGGACTTCATTTAGTGTTATTGGAACGCATCCAAATAGGAATGTATGCGGGTAAGGATTTTAGAAGTACTTTGGAAGTGGGAATTAGTGTTCATGGCCGTGATAACCTTTTAGTGGACGAAAACAAGACATTAGGGTAAATACTGAGTTCTTGAGAATAAATCTTGTGCTTTGCAAGGTTTTGTAAAATAATTAAAAGATAGTCCAAAGGCTGGGGTATTCCTCGAAGCGCACATACTTTGAAACGCACCAAACGAAGCGCACCAAAAGTATTCTTCGAAACGCACCAACGATGAAACATCGAGAAGAGCATGACGGACTCGTACTTAATAATTGATATCGATAGACGTTTTAAAATTAAACTGTTTTAATTGTTTATTTATTTAAACTACCAAGAAAGCAGAAATTAACTGCAACTCGGTGCTAAAGCGACTTACTACTTGAATAATGGAAAAAATACAGGTTTTGAAATTGAATCAAGTTGATTATAACTACTTCTGAAGTAGACTTAAACTTATTTTCTGGACATTAATAGACACAGCCTTACCGGCAGTCTTTTCAAATGTAGATGCAACCAGAAAAATGTAACTAGAATTTTGTAAGAACTGAATTTAAATAAAAGAGGTCCGTGAAGTTTCTTGCTCATTCCATAGAGATCTACGTTTTGGCAGTAAGCAACTAGCTTCAACTTTCTGACCAACTAACTGACTCCTTGACAACTCAAAAGTGCCTGTAAATGGTTTAATTAAAATAAATTCTTTGACTTTGACACTTATCACTAACCTACTATATTAAGATGTACAGCATGTCCTATAGGCGGTGTGGTGGATATCTGGCACTCGTACTGTCCGGAGTCGCGACGCTGCGGACTGCGTATGCGCAGCGCCCACTCCTCGGAGCGCGGCTTGTGCTGTGCCTCGAAGCGCTGGTCCGACGTGTATGTGTAACGGCCCACTGTTAGTAGGTGGATGTCGCGGTGACGGACCCATGATACCTGCACAAAATCAAATTACATAAATGAGATAATAAGTTCGTGCCATTGTCAATTTTTTATAGGTCTATATTATAAATAACAAGCTTTATTTTTAAAACAAGCTTTTATTAAATGGTCTTTGCCAAGACAAATCTAACGCGCCTGAACACGATATGGCTGCTGTAAGCTATTGGCTAATGGCTAATGGCGTGGAGATGGAGCTGGCAGCAAAATCAGATCCAGCTCACCGTAATATTACATTGTCATTAGACCTACGCATGATTACCAAATTTCAGCCTGTTCGGGATGCGAAAACTGGTTCAAAAATTAGTTGCAAATTTAGACCGAAGAGTGAACAAAAATCATGAACCGTTCACAGTATCTAATGAAAATAACTTTGCATTAATCAAACTACCGAAGGCCTTGATCTGAAGGCCAATTTCTATATATCTATTCGGAATTTTATCTCAGCGACAGGCTATGTCAACGAAATAAAATGTAGGTAAATTAGAGGCATTTTTAACAGATTGAGACAAATTGGAATAACTAAAAGTTACAAGAATTGCTACACTAATGTAGTATTGATCTGCTTTGCAGTTGCAGTTGGCGCCAATTTCAAGTGTTTTACATAACACGTAAAGAACAATGTAAGAAGAGTTGTAAATGCCCTAAGGGTTACAGTAAACTTATGATCAACAAAAAATATCGATCGATAGATAGTTGGTAATTCCAATTTAAATACCAATTCAAATACTCTTATCCAAACATACATTAAATTTAGTTAAACTGAAGAAGCTACATGAAACTTACTGAATAACCTTAGAAATACCGTTAGGTTAATCAAAATGGCATCGCGATAACTAATCCAGTGGATTGTCCTGTCTAACTTATTTGAGATGGGTCGAACAATGATAACAAGAAAATAGCTATTCGTATATCCAAGAATAACTAAACTTGTAGTTAATAATGACAATGACATTTAAAACCTAAAGCAAGTATAGATAAAAGAATATTCTTGAAATGGTTTCTTTAAAATAAACTAAATTTACAAAAGATTCAGATGGTACTTGATCTAAACTTGATAAAGAAACAAAAACACTTTTCTTTTCTTTTGTTAAAACTCTATGCGCCCACAGCAATTGAAATATATTTATATATCTATTTGTAAGCATAAATACAAATCTTGAGTACAAGTTTTACCGTTAAGTAAGCTAATGACATCGAACAAATATTCATAATTTGATTAGAATTAAATGTCAATAATGTCATGGCGACACCATGACACCACCACCGTGGTGCCAGCCGCAAATAGCTCCACGGCATTTCTACATGTGGGTGTCGTAGAAAGCGACAGAGGGATATTGACCAGAGGACGGGCAGCAGCATCCTTCTGAGTACCATAATACATACTGTGATCGCCAACATGCATCGGCCAAGCATGGCGATTACGGCTGAACCCCTCCTTGGGGGAGACCTATACCCAGCAGCGGGCGTTTAAAGGTTGACATGACGATGATGAATGTCATGGAATTTATTGGAAGGGTAGACGTAGGCACACTGATGCCGCCAAGGCGATGACCAAGACGACGGGGCCAGCCGGGTGTGGGCATACACATTTTTAATTTTATAAAGTAAAATAAAAACCCATTCTTGAGCCCTTACCAGGCGTGACATTGATGACAAAGCGATAGTTATTTACAAAGTCAATATCTTTAGTAAATCCCACTTTACCCAACAGGTAACAAGGTCTCAAGTTGAGTAATTTCAACACTACCTTTCAACTCCCAAAGTGCTTTGGGATCCGTTGCAGAAATGAGTTCTACACGAATCGGAAATTGCCTATTGTAAAGTCGAGCAAAACTATGTTCGAAGATTTTGGAGACCTACATCCAAGCTTGATATTACAGTTTCTGTATAGCCAAACAATATTGCGATACCTGTTTCTGAATAGAACTTTATCATAACTTTGATCACTTAGACAAATGTAAAACTAGGTTGAACTGTTGCAATTCCGTTCAAATTACTCGAATTTGGATATTCAATTTTGAATTCGTATTGCAAGCTTGGATTACTACTACTGTAACATTTTGCTTGTTCACAAAGTTCTATTACTTTACTAGCAATAAATATAATTTTTGAATTACCTACCTTTTTCATGACCAGATAAATAGACACACTAAAAAGATTTTACTGAAATAATTTCGACAATTAAAGTCATATTTTTTTTAACTACGTTACTATGAGTTTATTTACGTCATTAAAACCACCAACCCTATACAACAAACTATTAATTGTATTCATTATTCTGAACAACTTTTAAAATGGGACCAAACCTGAAATGTACAAAGATCAAGAAAAAACCCTTGTTACTATTAAAATCCACGAACATCATTTGCCTAGCCTTATCCCAACTACCAATATCGGGGTCGACTTCCAGCCTAACCGGATGCAGCTGAATACCAGTGTTTTTCATGGAGCGACTGCCTATCGGACCTCCATAACCAAGTAACTGGGTAACACGATACCCCTTGGTAAGACTGGTTGTCAAACTTTCTGGCTTCTGAATACCCATAACGACTGCCAAAGATCTACAAATGGCAGCCGGGACCAACGGCTTTGCGTGCTTTCCGAGGCACGGAAGGAACTCGGTATGAAAGGGATGATCACCCATCCACAGACCGACCGCGGCTATTGTAGCTTAACCTTTGACCGATCGATCTGTACGGCTTTAACTTAGCCACGAGCTTCTCTATTAAAATCCACGAACATCACAATCAATTAATATCTAGCTCCAACTTCAGCTGTATACTCAATACACCAATCATTTGGTACATTGAAGCTGCCAATAACTGTAATAGTGCAGTTTACTACAGATTTCAATGCGACTGGCTTCCCTATTCACTAAGAGTAGTAACGGAAACTGTGACTGAAATAGAGGGACAGGATTTTGAAGCTCCAACCAATGCCTTTCTGTTGAGTTTAAGCATTTGTTAAATCGGAAATAGAGCTTGCTAATTAGCCTTTTGTTGTACTTGTTGTTTTCATCAAGGATTTGAACGGATTCATTCAAAATGGGTATATTTTGTAGCGGTGTTTTTAAATTACTATGACATCTAAGCCACGTGACATGACTACCCATAACCATCCTAATCCATTCCTTACCTACGATTGTGTCAAATGACAAAGTTGAAACTAACATAGACACGGTTTATAATTATAACCTACGACTGAAACACACTACGACACAGTAAAATATTGATAATATCAGTTTTGAAGTACATCGCTCATTTCCAGAAAGTATCGACGACTTGTGGGATATTATGAATGCGTTATGGAAAGTCACTGGTACGGTCGCCCTTTGAAAACTTTAAAAGTAAACAAGTTCCATTAAAATGTCTATATCTCAACAGATGTAGACATTTTAATGGAACTTGTTTACTTTACTAGTGTGGTACAACTACCACACTAGTGACTAAACATGTTTTTTTTTTGCAGTTACTTAGTTTATTTATTGTAAGGTTGCAAAATTATGAATCAGCAAGGTTTACATAATTTTGAAATAGAAGTCTTCTTAGATAATAACAAGTTTCATTAAATAGCATGTTTAGTCACAATTATAGATCATTATTCTGGTGTAATTGATAGTCACTTAAATGGAACTTGTTTAGTATACCGACATCTTTGTCAGGGCGACTGTACGTATCAATATCAGTCAAATGGCCAAATACCCAAACGCTACTCAATTTTAAGATGCCGTTAAGTCTCGTACTGTCACAGTCACTTAGACATAAAGTGATAGAGACAGCACGATACTACGGCATCATTAAACTCTTATTCCAATACTGTTGTTGTTGCACGTTGACAAAATAATTAACTGAACATATGTGGACTTAACCAATACTCACAGTTCTATTCTGCAAATTCTTCACTTTGCACAGCAGAAGGACCGGATGTCCCACAAGGCCGGTTACGTTGTCTGGCGTACTGGGATCAAAGTATGGGGCTCCAGGGGTCTGTGGCCAGTCTTCTAAGAACTCTGTCCTAAACCTTCTAGAAGATTCCGATACCGTGCTTTGATCTCTGGGTCGGTTATTGCCACTGTCTTGACGGCAGACTGTGGACAAAATAAAACTAAGTTAAAAACATAATATATCATATGAATATATGTGAAGTGAGCATGAGGTGAGCTCTTTATCTCTAGCATCAGCAGAAGTATTCTGTAAAAATCACCCTCGGTAATGGTGGCATGAGATTAGGCTATTGACAACTGACTTCACCTAAGTTCTACCAGGGACATTTGTACAGAGCAGACCGGCTGCTCTGTATTAATTCAGAGAGTGGTATTTCTTCCATTTATTAATTTTTTATATCTTTAATAGTCGAGTGTTTTCTTATATATAAAAAGAAAGAAAAAGCATTTATTCGCCCTCTAAGACAAAAAAAAACACACAAAAATAACTTAATAAAAAAAAAAGAAACGTAAATTGGTCCTGTACGAGGCCAAATCTAAAATTAATTTTATTAAATACCTACATAATGTAACAGCAAAATTCTAGCTTTAAAGCAAAATAATGTAAAATTAAAAGTCACTGTTTTATTATGTTCTCTTTCTATTTCTTTTATTCGCCTTAGTAATAAATGGTCAATGCCAAAAAATGTTTAACACTTATGATTTTATAATCCTAGGTATTGAGCATAAAACTAAAGATAAATAATCTCCTAACTAAAGTTTATAAAATCTTGATTTTATATTTCTGAAATGTTGAAAAGCAGTGCATCGTATTATTTTGTGTCTATTTAGATGATAATGTTATGTAAAAGTAACGCTGTGAATCAACCTTTGTCGTAGACTCTACGTTTTAAACAAGTACTTATTTAGTGAGAAAGTTACGTAGATATAGGTACATTTATTGTCGCTAGAAGCGTTAAATTTTTTGCTGCGATTATCGTTCCTTACGCTCAAAGAGGTCAAACAGCAATGGCTTCGTCGAAAGAAATCAATCGAAAGAATGAACAAGGAACGAACGGTTATTGGATCGGAACGATATTGAAATTAAAGTTTTTGTATCGCTCTGAAGGCCAATTCTACTAAGGAAAATTATTTTTCTTTCTATCTAGAAATGTTATACTAGAAACTGTTCAGGGGGGCAATTTTGCCTCTATTCAGCCTACATTTTTGGTATTGCTTGGCGATGAGATGAAAAGGCAGCTTGATTTTTGAACAATTTTAATTAGTGATAATATTGGCTTCCAAATTGGTCTAAGTTGGTGCAGTTTGTTTGAGCTGCTGGCACAAACCAAACAACATATATTTTTTTAAAAAATTCAAGCTATTGTAATTATTTTGGATGCATCGAAAGGTTCAGACATACAGTCACCAAATCATTGAGTGAATTAAAATGAAGTTATTAAAGAAAAACAGTTTAATAATAAAAATTAATTTCATTCGAAAACATCTATCGGTTTCTAAGTAAACTTCTATTATTTCCGACGACCTGGCTACTTATCTCTCTTGGTGACTGTACATTATTCAAGATCATACTATTGTTTTTCGTTTTTTTAATTAAATTAAAATAATTAAATTAAGTGTTATGTGTATGAGTATGAGTATGTGTATTTATTGTGTGTTTAAGTATTTAATTGTGAATCAAGTTTTAATGTAAAGCATATACTTTCGGACGAACATTTTTTTATTAAATCTTTTAAGTAGGTAGGTATAGTTTTTTTTTTTTTTAACTAAATAAGTAGATTTGTTCTTCCCATTTTAACAAAGAAGGAACTTTCCAAATCAGATTATAGATCTTATTTGATAAATTAAAGTTCTCAGAACATTTCTCAACCCTAAAGTGAATCGTAAAAATGAGAAATTCCATTTTAATGCTAATTTTCGACTACAAAAGATTTTATCTTCCTCCTTTCCTTTTAAACTATTTGCTGGGATTATTATTTTAACTGAGATCAGTTTGTAAACATTTGTGCACTTGTGTGACTTTATCAATTCCATAGATATCCGAATAAGTTCATATAAGTACTTTCTAAATGTATCTTAGCCATCACTGACATCGGGAAGGAAAACATCGTGAGGAAACCTGAACTTGTAAATAAATATAAATTTGGAATCACCAATCCGCCTTGAGAAAGCGTGGTGATCAGTGCTCGTGCCTTATCTGAATCAAAAGAAATCTTTGCCCTGCAGAATTTAACTAAGTAATTTGTAAACCTGTAAAAGAATCATGGCGAGATTCATACATTCATTTGTATGAAAAAAGTAATTTAGAGGGTTTAAAATATTTACCAATGTAAAGAATACATTACCAGGAGTAGATTGATATACTTAGCATATTTTTAAACCCCCGCATAATTGAATTATTACGAAATGAAAATAACACTTTTTCGATTCATCTCGATGCCCATTTTGTGTTTTAAAAAAAAAGTGACAAGCGATGTTAACGGATCTATAAAATTGGCAAACAAGTGATGTGACAAGTGTGTGGAAAAAAAGATCATTATTTTGTGATATTATTTCCCATAAAACGATGCAATTTCAATGTAAGAACTGAGAAACGGCGACTGTCAGAGTCACTGTTACTGTCAGTCGCCGTTTCGTTCTGAAATAATGAGCTTTTCGTTAAACTATTAACTTTTTTTGTGGGGTTTTAAAAATATTGTAAATGCCTGAAGATATTCTTTAGGGACCCAAGAATATAATAATTAGAATTTGAACTTCTCTAAACATCTTAATTATTTTTGTACACATCTCGCCATGATTCTTTGTAAACGGGAGGAGCTCGTGGCTAAGTTAAAGCCGTACAGATCGATTAGTCAAAGGTAACCGCGGTCGGTCTGTGGAAGGGTGACCATCCCTTTCATACCGCGTTCCCTCCGTGTGTCAGAAAGCACGTAGTCGTTGATCCCGGCTATCATTTGTAGATCTTTTGCAGTCGTTATGGGTATAGTCAGAAGCCAGAAAATCTGACAACCAGTCTTACCAAGGAGTATCGTGTTACACAGTAACTGGGTTGTGGAGGTCCGGTAGGCAGTCGCTCCATGTAAAACACTAGTATTCAGCTGCATCCGGTTAGATTGGAAGCCGACCCCAATTTACTTAGGAAAAGGCTACCTTAGACAGGTCGTTAACGAGCGTTCATATCTGCCATTATATTTATATTTTTATTATATTTACTGTTAATTTTAAAGAGTATCAAAAAAATCTTAGATTACGATAACTTCATAATCAGTCAAGCTGTAATACTTAAGAATGTAAACACACACTAGAGTCTTTTGGTTGTACGTTGTTTCATAGCTAATAGTTTTATAGAATTTCGTTTCAAATATTTTTTTTCTAATAATATCGTTTCATAGAATAATCAATACGCAGAATACTTACTTTCAAGATTTTCAAATCATTAATTTTTGTTTCACATAAAGTTTATTGTTAGAATTATCATATCATAGAATAACAAATCAAATATTCTATATCCTTAAATTTTTTATTTAATATAAAATTTATTCCCAATAATGGGACTCAGTTCTAACCAAACGTGTTAAGTGTTCTAAGCAAGCATGCAGCGTGCAAGCAAGCATGCAGCGTGCAAGCAAGCATGAAGCATGTAAGCAAGCATGCATCATGCAAGCGAGCATGCAACATGCAGCAGGCATAGTTTCTGTCACGGCTCCGGCGTTGCGGGGCTCCGGCGGTCCCACGCAAGCTTATCGTCGCAGATGGTATTCACGCTCACCACCGCAGCTTCGGCTTACTGGCCGGCTACGCCAGCCAGCCTCAGCCGCGGCGGCGGGTGTTAAATCCACCTGCTCCTCAGCTCGCGGGCCGCCTCGCCCCTCCACGCCTACGCATATTTAAATTACACTCTAGGGGTATGGCAGACAAGACTACGTGAAGTCGGTTTCGCAGCGATTCGTTTCTGTCATTAACTTTGGTAGCACAACATATTGACGTTTTAAGATAACATTTTTGTTTTTGTCTATTTATATCTATACATTTTCGTAGAAATAAATTCCATGGAAAAATACAACAAACAAACAATATTCGTTAAAAAAGAATTCTACTTTTTGATAAGTTTGTTAAACAAAAAAATGTGATTAAAAATTTATTGAATTGTGTTTCTGTCAAATATTTTTCATTGAAGTAAATAGTCTTTGAAACAATAATAGTCGAAATAAAAATACGAGAACCAAATATTATGTTAAACATTTTCTGGGAAACGAAATTCCATGAAATTTCTGTCTGCGAAACAAGGGGACACCAGAGTCTTTTCTTTAAGAATATAAACTTCTGTCCGTGGCTTCGTTTGTGAATTTTTTTTTATAACAAAATAATATAACCAATACCAATCAGGGACAAGGAAGTTTTTATTAGGAAAAGACAAGGAAGTTTTTTACATAATTAAATCAGTAGTTCTGGTGAACCCGATTTTACTCAAACTCAACTTTGATTTATATTATGCAGTTAAGTGACATTCGTAGCAGCTACGGCTCGTAGACGCTGACGTCACCAAAATCGTAGCAAGTCTGCTACGATTTCGTAGCAGAACATTAATTTGTCTACTGTGTAGTAATTCAGTTACCTACCTATAACATTTAGGGCACTGGGTGCTAACAAATAATTACTGTAGTTATTTTAAACAAACAAATAAGTAAAAGAAAGTATGTTTGAGGAAAATAAACCATGTTATCACGCGAAACTCATTACTCTGTCAACAGATAATTACCTACTATAATTAAATGGATATGAAATTACAGTCTGTTTATGGCGATATTTGCCTAATAACATGAATAATTTATGAATACATGAAATATTATCGTAACGAATGATACAAATTCATTCCTTAGCCTTCGTATGAAATAAGAAAACAAAACACGTACGATCAAAAAAGAACATAGAAAAACAGTTCATAAAATACTATAAATGTTAGGTCCCAAATTATCCAGAACTACGTCATTGTAGCATGATTGAAATACTGACATTAATATTTATCATTTTATTTATTTTTTAGGGTTCCGTACAAAAAAAAAACCAGAACCCTTATAGGATCACACGCGCGTCTGTCACCGCCAATTTGCTCCGAATCTACTAGACCAAATCACGTGAAAATTGGTCGATGGTGTAATCCTATGACCCAAATACAAATGTGCAAGGTAAATACCTATTTTTTGTTTTTTTAAATAAGGGTCATTTTTTGGGACAAATTATGAACTAAAAAAAGTTTTGCAACCTTACTGTGTCACATATTAATGAAAGGGCTTGTTATGAGGATCTCAAATATATTTTAGTTATTATTGTATAATAAATAGTTTTGATTTTATTCATGAAAGAAAACGAAAATTGACCATTCCCCTGTTCTCCGAAACTACTGAGCCTAAAATTTTGAAACAAAAAAACAAAATGTAGTTGCTTGTAGATTACAGGAAATCCTATAAGAATTCTATCAATTGGCATTGTACGGAACCTTCTCCACGCGAGTTCAACTGGCACTAACCGATTTTTTTTATTAACCGGTTGTGGAGTGGGCCGGCTAATAAAAAAATAAATAAAATGGGCAAGGGCCTCCTTTGAGTCTTTCCAGGTGTTCTTTTCTTGCGCTGCCTCGAACCGTCCCTTGCAGTACGTATCTAGGTCATCTCACCACCTCTTCTTGGGCCGGCCTCGGAATTATTTTAATAAATAGGTAATAAAAAGTGTTTATTCACAAGCCGAAAGAAAATACACAGAACCAATTTTTAACAATTTCTGATGGTTGATCACTGGTACCTGTAGTAGGCAGTTTGACCTGTAATACAGGCCACCAGGTCCCCTACAAACTTACTATTTCTCGTTACATAATAAATTGATAAATTTTAAGGTCAGAACTTGAAACTGTCTGGCTGAAGTTACGAATCAAATAATTGCCTGGCAATAACAATGGCTTATAATAGTAAATTATAAAACATACATGAAATCCAGCCTTTACTCTTGAATGTCAGTGAGTAAGGTACATTTTATACTTATGAAATGTCCCAGCATTTAAACCAGCATATCTTAACCACATAACGTATTCCTCTGTCTGTCTATCCTCATAATGTTAACTCTAAAATGACCAAGGTCTGAGACTGTGGGATTTTTAACCCTGTTGGTTTCAACCGTTAATCAAAAGTAATATGTAGTAAATATTCGGACTGAAGCAACAATAAAAAAGAATAACTTTATTTATTCTCGGACTGCCACGATCCCCATCAAATTAATGACGCTCCGATCAGATTAAAATGAATCGCATTATCTCTTAAATACCAGAGGAAAGTAATTGAGTAGAAAATGAAACGTCCACAGAGGAGACATAAATCGTGATTGTCAGCTGAAGCTTGATTAAGTGCTAAATTTTAAATTATGATCCCTCAGCTTTGTTCGCGAATTTACGGACACTTTATTACTGTAGAGAGTTAGTTACGCAACAGACTTGTACTGTCTCTTAGGGTGGATGCATATGACCGATTTGTATTGTATTGTAGTGTATATCGGACTGATGCTAACAACTCCACGTCTCGCTCTTTATTACTATAGAGAGTTGATTCCGCAAAGGACTTGTGCAATCTCTTAGAGTGGGTGCAGATGACCGATTTGTAATTAATTGTATTGTATTCCATATTTGGCTGGTGTTCGCACCTTTATGTCTCACTCTTTGTATCTATAGAAAGTTGGTTACGCAACAGACGTATTGTCTCTTAGGCTGGGTGCAGATGACCAATTTGTATTGTATTGTATAGCGGACTGATGCCCGCAAGTCCATGCCTCACTTTTTATAACTTAACAAAAAGTTGTTAACGCAACAGACTTGTACTGTCTCTTAGGGTAGGTGCAGATGGCCGATTTGTATTGTATTGTATTTCGGGCTGTTGTCCGTAACTCTACGTGAGTCGATTACGCAACAGACTTTACTTTCTCATAAGGTAGATGCAGATGAGTAATTTGTATTGTATTGTATTTCGGGCTGTTGTCCGTAACTCTATGTGAGTCGATTACGCAACAGACTTTACTTTCTCATAAGGTAGATGCAGATGAGTAATTTGTATTGTATTGTATTTCAGGCTGTTGTCCGCGACTCCAAGTGGCACTTTTTATTACTATAGAGAGTTAGTTACGCAACAGAATTGTACTGCCTCTTAGGGTGGGTGCAGATGTTGAAGATGCGGCTCAATTTATGTTTAACAAACTGTTCTGTGAATCCAAACGGTATCGGTCGGCGTCAGCTGTTTGTTTTTAGAGTCACTAGACCTTCGTTATTTAAACATTGCTAAAAGTTGGAGAATAGATAGAGGAGTACGTTAAGAAAATATGCGTACTGGCTAGCTTCAATGTGGGGTCCTATTTCAGGTATTCGATTTTAAAGATACCTTACTAATTTACTGAATTATGTTTTACAGAACAAAATTTTATTAAACCAACATTTATTATCTATCACCAGACACTGTCCGTAGGCCGTAACTTCAGTTAGACACTTTTAGGGTCGGAACTTTAAGTCTGGGATTATAGTCCATTTACTGTCTACTTAACTAACCTAATAATTTTAAATTGATGAGTTATCTCACGTGTGTTGTTTCTTTTGTTTTGCTTCTTCTGCCGGTATGAGGATAAATTATAATTTGGTTCAAAATACTCCTTAACGGTTTTTTTTTTCGTTAAACTAGATTATGTCCGTTCATTGTTTCGCTTAGAGGGATCGAAATTAAATATTTCTTAAGATTTTATTGCAATTTGCAGCTCAGTAAGTACCAGAATAAATGATTAAAAAAATTCAGAAAGTAGTTTAAAACAAAAAGTACGTAAGAATTACGCGTAGGTAAAATGTGCTTATAAAAACATGACGTTTGCGTCCAATTATAACTTAGAGCGATTGTTATTACTTATTAGAATTCTGTAAATGTTATTATGTGTTACTGTCTCGTTAAACTTTTTATTATCGTACGTATACGTTTGGCACAGTGGCTGAGCGATCGACTGCTGTGCAGCGTGTTGCGGGTTCGATTCCCGCCCAGGGTGAATATTTGTGTGATGAGCACTTGTGTTTGCCTTGTGTCTGGGTGTTGTTTATCTATATATGTATGTATTTAAAAATGTATTTGTGTATGTATATCAGCTGTGTGACACCCATAGTACAGGGTCTCCCTAGTTTGGGGTCAGATGGCCTTGTGTGAAGTGTCCTCATATATTATTGTTATTATTAATATGAGCTGGGAATTGCAAAAAAAAAACATAAGGAAACGTGATTATCGCAGGCTACTCCTAACGCAATCACCTTAATTTGACTTACCCAAAAATTTATTTGTTGGTATCAATTTCAGTTAATATAAATTTCGAGTTTCTTGTTCTTTAAATTCACAAAGAACAGTTGAACGATTTTATCGGCCGTCTGCGCGGCCCTAACCCATTTTATTACGCACATGAAAAATGTATGTCTCACGTCTGTAGCGAGTAGATAAATCGCACCTGCATTGCGTGTTTTTGTGCCGGTTTCAAACAGAAATGATAAAAATCATGACTGACAGTAATTCCGACTCAATGTACCGTTTAACTAGCACGGTATTTGACCGATGGAGCAGGAAATTAGACCTATTTGCCTGAATTTGTATATTGTTGGCGCGTTCACAAATAGGTAAAAAAACGTATTAGCTCTTTGCCCGAGTCTTCATCCACGTGATACATGCGAATCCCTAACTTTTTGGTAATAAAATAAAGCTATATATAGTAATAAATATACTCAAAAATAACATAGCTTCCTATTGGTGAAAGAATTTTTAAAATCGGTTAAGTATTTATTGAAATGACCCACTCCGGTTTCGCACGGGTGCAATGTGGAGTAACTATAGGTATAGGTTAAACCTTCCTCTTGAATCCACTCTATCTATTGATTAAAACCGCAATGAAATCCGTTGTGTAGTTTAAAAGATCTAAGTGTACAGACGGCGGGACAGACTATGTTTTATACTATGTAAATAAGTATACATGTATTTTTTCATTAATCGAAACGTGAGTATTGTTACACATTATAGATGATGATGGTGATGATGTGGTCAGGTCAGTGTGTATGTGTTTCAAGCAAGATACTCTTCCGCCACTTCTACCACCTCTACCCTCGCCCGCGCCACCCCCGCCACCGCCGCAGTTGTCCACGCGGGCGCAACGCGCGGCCAACTGAAGGAAGGAAGGGTCTGACTTACAGCGGTACCCCGCCGCGACATTATAGCGCCATTTCAACGAACAAATATTATCGAGCCATCCATCAATTTCTATAATAAAAAAAAAAAATAATATATAGATGTCACTCATTTGAATTTGATGGGTCAACAATAGGCATTATTATTGACTTTTTAAATATTCGCTTCTTTTGCGTTGGGGGTTTTTTACATTTTTATTTTAATTTTTATTTAAAATGTTTTAAACATAATTTAGTTTTGTTTTGTGTAAGAGTTTACAGTTGTGAGCGTATTAAAGACATGTATTATGATTACATTACAAATAAATTATTCTGGAGCTACGTGAAATCAAGGAATCAAAATAATTCCTACCCTTCAGTGCTGCAGTTTGGCAATCAGTTTTCTGGTGATGGAAATCTGTAATTTCTTCAGCGAATATTTCTAGTAGTAAAATTGGGCTACGAGTTCTTCCGCGCAACCCTCGTTTACCTATTTCACACTCCTTTAACTAGAAAGAACCAACTACAGACGAAACTCATACTTCACATAAGAGCGTGTCATAAGTACAATGCAGCATGCCGAGACGTCGACTTCGATATTATTAACACTACCAAACTTAAGAAATCTCTGTGTAGCTTTTCTTTCGAAAACTTAGCATAATTTCTGTAATTTTACTTCACCTATTATTCTTTCACTCTTATTAATATTAAATAGCTGTCTTTTACCTTCTTGTACCTATAAATATGTTTTTTCTAGCTGTGAAAACCATATACCCCGTAGTGAAAACTTTTAATGGGCTCTATCGATGTTACTAATTAAAACTAATTTCTGTACCTAGATAAATAAGAAACTGATTAAAACGAATAAAATTAGGATATATTGTCTGCTAATCTTTTTCAAGAGTATACTAGTGTGCTGTATATCGTGGCTGCAGCATCAGATCAAGAATTCCATAATCTTCCATAGTTATATGGCGCACATGGGTGTTTCAATGAGTCACACATTTGATGGAAAGTAAAGTAAAAACCCGCTATGCGTATAAGATCCCTACAGCAGCTAACAAAAGAGCCGATAACTTTAAAACAACTGAACCGATTTTGATAAAACATGTCTAAGAACCATCAGTAGAAAACCTTCTTTCAAATAAGAAAAACTACTTTTAAATCGGTCCACCCATTTAAGAGCTACGGTGCCACAGACACAGACACGACCGCAGCTAACAAAGAGTTGATAACCTTGTAACGGCTGAACCGATTTTGATGAAACCTATCTAGGAACCATCGGCAGAAACCCTGCTTTTAAATTAAAAAAACCGCTTTCAAATCACACCACCCGTTTAACAGCTACGGTGCCACAGCCAGACACACAGACACGACCGCAGCTAACAAAGAGCCGATAACCTTGTAACGGCTGAACCGATTTTGATAATACCTATCTAAGAACCATCGGTAGAAAACCAGCTTTCAAATAAAAAAAAACCGATTTCAAATCGGTCCACCCGTTTAAATGCTACGGTGCCACAGACAGACACACAGACTCACAGACACACAGACACGTCAAACTTATAACACCTCTCTTTTTCGTCGGGGGTTAAAAATCAGCGGTGAAATATAGCCCTTAGTGCAACGAAGTAAAATTAACAGTTTTAAGTTTTATTTACTAACACAATTGTTGTTTTGTTTTATGTATACCTACTTAGGTTAAGGTATTTATCTATGGGTCTTTGTAACCTGAAAATAAATGGTTTTATTATTGAACGCTAAAATAATATAAAGGTAGGACGGGTAAAAACATAGATATACCATACCTTGGATATGTCATAGAATACAGATTAGGTATAAAGCTGGTTCAGATAATTTAAATGTACACTAATTTTATAAAAAAGTTTGTTCTTGTTTTTTAGTTTGTAAGAAGTAATTTCTGGAATTCCCCATTTCTACCCGTGGGTTTCGTAGAAGGCGACAGAGGGGTATTGACCAGAGGATGGGCAGCAGCGTCCTTCTGAGTACCATAACACTTACTGCGATTGCCAACATGCATCGACCAAGCATGACGATTACGACTGAACCCCCCTTTAGGGGAGACCTATGCCCAGCAGTGGGCATCTAAGGGTTGACATGATGATGATGAATTTCTGGAAGTACCCTGACCCGGAGTGGCATAAGCTATATTTTATGATAGGTACACTTTTCCCCGCATACAAAGTCACGGGCAGACGCTAGTAGCATGGTAATCAAACGATTTTGTAAAGAATTGCTTACCCTTTTTAAGAGATTTTGTGAAATCTTAGGCCGTCTCGAAAACTTAAAGTTGTAAAGTAGCGATAAAAAGCCTTTTAAGATCTTCCTAGTTCTAAGTGTCGTTTGCGAATTCGGGAGTAAATCATTTCCAGTTTTAATAGACAGGGTGACTTGAAGTCTCGAGTTTCGTGCTTACAAAGTACTCATTATAAGGTACGAGCAAAAAGTTACGAGCTGTTGTTAATTTTTAGATGTTTTAATATAATGAAAAACGTTTTCAACAGCACGTTATTCTTGTAACATCAAAAGGCTTTTTTTCTGAAAATTTACATTACATATTTAATTTTTACTTTTTTTTACTAACGTTGTAATTTTTTTTGTTTGTACTCGTACTTGGAAGTTTCATTACAAGGTTTGTTGTATCAAAACGTGAGTTTAGAACATTAATCATGTTTATAATTGTTATTATAAAACAGTAGTTAGAAGTTGATTTACTGTAATAATAATATTCAAATTGGTATGCAAATAATATCGTGATATTTGTTCACTTTTCAAAACACAATATTTAGGTGAAAATATATTTACGAATGCTGCCCCAAATTAAAATAAATATTGATTCTTGCAAAACAGTATTATAATTATCAAAAGATAAATTAACCAATCCATGTTGGTTTCATTATTATTTACATTTAAACAATCATTAATCCGTATATCCAAATACAAAGTTACGATTTAAACACATCTATTTACTTAAAACTAACTAATGATAAAATCATATATAGGTCACTTCCATTTAGGTATAACATTTTACATTTCACAAATTAATCATACGAACTAGAAGCAAATAAAACCTCTCATACTTATATTATAAAGGTGAAAGTAACTTTGTCTGTTATGCTTACGATTTTAATGAAATTTGGCATGACTATATCTTGAACCCTGGTAAATGACGTAGGCTACATTTTAACTCGCGCGGATGAAGACGCGGACAAATGTTAGTAGATTATAATAAAATTATACTTAAACTCAAACTCAAATCATTTATTTCATATAAACCATTTACAGGCACTTTTGAATTGTCAAGGAGTCAGTCAGTCAAAAAGTTGCAGCTAGTTGCTCGTTCCAAATAGTAGGTTTCTATGGAGATGAACGAGCAAGAAACTCCATGAACACTCTTTTAAAATCAATAGAATATTACATATTTAGGTTACATCACATGGATCGCAGAGAAGTGGTTAAGTACACGGAAGCCGCTGCTGCCCGACTTCCGGATTTTCCCTTAGTCGCCTTCGATGACACCCTCGGGATGAAATAGGGGGGTGCTGATATCTGTGATATCTATACTAATATTAAAAAGCTGGAGAGTTTGTTTGATTGAACGCGGTAATCTCAAGATCTAGGTACTGGTTCGAATTGAAAAAATATTTTTGTGTTGGATAGTCCGTTTATCCAGGAAGGCTATAGGCCCATGCGAAGCCGAGCCGGGTCGCTAGTCCAAGATAAACTTAGAAAGTAAATATGAATTGAGAAAGTCACATTGTAACTTGCCGAGAGGTGGGGCTTGACCACTGGGCCGTCACGACATTCACATAACAAAAACAAACAATAACATAAATTAAACATTCATTCAGTCATTTACATGGAAAATCGAATTCTAGCTGCCCCTTCCAAAAGGTAGTTTAGTATAGAGAAGAATGGGCAAGGAACTCCATTTTTTTTACAATATTTTGCATAACTACAGGAATCATAATTATATTATAATTTACGTGAATGCGATGTTCCTCGCAGAAAACCTACTTTGTTTAAGTATGTACAAAGTATGACAAGTTTTAGTATCATGTACAAAGTGTGACAAGTTAAGAAAAGATAACAGACCTAGGTACTTAGATTCTGTAAAATTCAAACAACAACTCGCATCTCACATCGCTATTCACTCTCACTTCGCATAGGGTTCAAAATAACCTTGATATATTTGACACTTTGACTCGGGTTCGAGTGCGAAGTGAGCGTCAGAGTGACGGGGAAATTATCTTACAGAATGCCACTTCTTACGTCATCTCATACTTTATCTGTCAAAATCTCCCTGTCAATTTATTTCAACTCGCTGACACGGATTTCGAATTATCAATCGAGTTTGTAGAATGCCAATCAAGAAACTCACTGCGGATTCAGATTCGAAGTTTAGAATGAGGTCTTACAGAATCACACCCAAAAACTCTATAATGTCCACTACAACATGTTACAACATTTTACATTTCACCACTTTATTACACGAACTATTCCTACCTACTTAACTACAGTTCATTAGGCGAAAACAGTCATATACACATACGTATTAGATATAGTGCTGAAATAACTGAATTTTAGTAAAAATGTGTGTATTTTAGTGTGTTTAGTATCTTTTAAATGTTAATGGCAAATAGTTTACTTTGTTCTGTATTTACGATATTTGTGTAATATTATAATGTAGGACTACGAGTATAAAAGCAAATAAAACCCCCACACACTTAAGCTAACATTACAAAAACGCTTACCAATAATGCAGCTCAGGAAATGAGCTGTGAATAGGCAGACGGCAGCCGCACGCGCCATCTTTCAGACCTCCCCGGAGTGAGAGGTCATCGCTCCTGAAAACAAAAGAATGCGCTAATAACCTCTGTGACCCTCGTTCTTAAGCTGAGTGTTCACTTGAGCTTAGTTTTGACAAAAATCACAATCTCTGTATTGTATTAATTACGTCAAATATATTAGTTACGTCAATTGACGACACGGCGCAGTCAGTGACTGCTGCGCTGCGTGTCGCGGGATTTCCGAACAAAACAAATATTTTTATGAACTAAAGATAGTTGTTCTGGGTCTGGCTGTTTGTGTATGTGAATTGATATGTTTGTTAACGCACCCACGACACAGGAGAAATTCCTAGTGAGGGGCAACATTTTTTCTAACGAAAAAAAATATTCTGCTAGATGTGTTTACATTACCACAAAGTAATTGAATGTCAATGGATATCTAAAATGTATGCTTTGAATTGATTAAAATTTTGTCAAAAATCATTACAAATATTTCGAAACATGGTATTAATATTGACGGAAAGCAGAGGACCGGGGAAAATGGCGTGCCATGGAGTAGGTTTACGTCCACCAGTAAAGCTCTATTAAGCTGAAGTGACGATGATGATGATGATGTTAGTAATTTTGACGTGGTTTGTTTCAGCAGAACAACACACACTTTTTGTTGGAAATACCTAATTAGGCATTTTGTTACTAAATTAAAAAAAACTACAAGGTTTTGGTTTTAGCATTTCTTTGTATATGACGATACTGCTTCTGTCGGTGAACGTCCAATATCGGGGTATTCCTCGAAGCGCACCCAACGAAGCGCAAACTTTAAAAAAATCAAATGATTCAATTTCAAAATCTGTATTTTTTACTATTGAGCTAAATAGTGGTTACTTCCAGTTCATTTCTGCTCTCCTGGTAGTTTTAATAAACAGTTGAATTTTAAAACGTCTTCTGAGTGCGCTTCGAGGAATACCCCCCAATATCAAAAGTCTTATTTTATTTCAAATCATTGTCCTTCTGGGTGCCAAATAGAAATTCGTTCAACCATTTACGCGTGATTGACTGAGCATCCAAACTTGCGCATTATTAGTAAGTAAGATATTTTTTCCTAGATCGTATTTTCGATTTAAAGGACGTGATCGGTTCAATATTGTAATAGTTCGACCTCTAGAAGTCGAGAGATTGTCTCTCGGGATAAAGTTATCGATTTTTTCCGCGCAGTAATGTATAAGAAATTGACCTCATTTGATATTTTTACTAGAACAGTTAATTCTAACCAGTCCTTCCTGTTTATTGTAAAAATAAATCAAGGTCACTACTAGTAGAGTTATTTTTAAAGAAGCTCATCTGATGAAGTACTATCACTATTGCTATTTCAGCCGCATAGCTGTGTTGCTGTTGTCTGGTTTGAAGAGTATGGGCACAAAGTACGTAAGGCTGCTGCGCGCCCGAGCAGAGAGACCCACTCAGAACAAACAGCTATTTTTCGCACCCACACATTGACATTACGTTTATAGGCATTCTCAAACAGTTTCAAGCAGACTTAAGTCTCGACTGTCACGTGTTGTCTAAATGAGAGACATTGACATTTCATGACGAACAGGAAAATTTTATTATAAAAAAATTGCAAAGAGTTTCAACGAGTGTCATTAAAATTTCAAATTGTCACAAATAAAACCTACAGAGTCAATACAGTAGCAGCCCTAGTGAGTCTGGCAAGTTTAGGTAATTATTTTTGAAGATGGCGGGAGCGGTCCTTCTGTAACCTTTATATTTTGTGTATGGGTGTCGTAATGACAGACACAGGTGTTTGGGATGAATATCCGAACGGAATTCAATCGCGTCATTGTAAGCCAATCATAGCACAGCTAAGTGACATTAGAAAGACAAGGACATTTAAAACTTTATTTCTAGGATGGCAACACATCTCCAAAGCCTCTACTGTTGCAGTTGTCTATGGACAGAGGTAACCAACCCTTAATTATAACTCTTAGAAACACTAGCATTCCAATCTCAGTTGCAGTCGATCAAAAACGTATGTGCCTATATTTTTGACAAACTTTTGTCATTAATTGTCGATTTTGAACATTTTTAAGAGGGTAAGGTGGTAAGGAGAGCTATCTCTGTGTATCAATAAGGGTGCCGCTACAATCGCGACCGGGTAAAATTTTTCTATTTACTGCTTAAACCTGGACATTTTTCCAACTTTCCCCCCATATGTGATAGTTTTCCTTAGTTCTACCGTTCATACTTTTTAATTAGTAAAATTGGCCTTATAGTGCTATTCTGTTACAAACTCCATTGGTGAACACCTAAGTGAAGTGAGCTGTCATCTGTCCCGATGCTAGGGATTGACAATAGCAGGCGGACGGATGACAGCTCACTTCACCTAGGTGTTCACCGAGGGAGATTGTAACAGAATTGCTATTCTCATACTCTGTCATATATAGATGGATTTTTAAAATCATTAGATAGCAAGCAATCCAACGGCTTACCAGTGAAGCAGCTTCACTGGTAAGCCGTTGGAATGATTTTAAAAATCCATCTATATATGACAGAGTTATGCCCGAACATACATAAAACATAATATAAACATCCGAATTGATAACCTCCTCCTTTTTGAAGTTGGTCAAAAAAATATAGGTCATTTATTTTAAATTTCGAATTAAACGTTGAGCATTCGTTGTATAGTGAATACGCAGCTTTACATGGTATGTAAAATGGGACGCGGCATTTGAATGCTTGGTGGAAACGGTAGGGTTTGTAAGGGCGTCAATTTTCTTGAGTACGTACTCTTACTACGTGTTTTATATTGCTTTGTTGCTGTCTTTATTACTTGCAGAGTTAGAACAAGGCTTATGTACTTTTTACGTTTCTGGGTCTTTATGTAAGGATATTTTTATGTTTTTCTTATTTTCTTTGTCCTGTTGGTCTCTTCGTTTTAAGTGCAATTGTTGAGCGTGAAGTTCTAAGTTCGATATCCAAGTCGGGAAAAATGTTTTTTCTATTAGGGATTTCTTTGTAGCGGCCTGGAGTTTGGAAGTTGGTGGTGTTGTTGATTCTGTGTTCTCTTCCCAGTCACTGAAATTGCTGTCTTATCGAAATATGAGAATGACGAAAGAGGAAGTATACCTATTTTGCACATAAATACTTGTACACTATAACATGTCTTGCCTCGCTTTGTCTATACCAATATTATAAACAGGAAAGATTTGTATTTTTGTATGTTTGTAACAAATAAACTCAAAAACTAGTGATCCGATTTCAACAATTCTTTCATCATTAGAACGCTAGATTATCCTAAGTAACATAGACTATATTTATAAATTGAAAAAAATAGGGATCCTTGAGAAAAGTTAACCACGGTGACCAAAATTCGATCAAAGAAATATTATATTAAGATCATTATTTTTGCCATCATCAAATCACAATGAAGCAATGAACTATCAGATAGAGAAAATAAGTTAATTGAATATATACCTTCAAAAAGCATTTAAATTAAAAAAAAATCAAGCAATGTTTGATCATCTCAGTACCTAGAGTACCTAATGAGTAAGTACCTAGTGGTTTTAGTTTATAGCAGATAATTTGGGACAAATTTAAAAAAAAAAAATATTTGGCCTACATAAAGTCAAAGTCAAAGCATTTATTTCAATTAAATTATCTATTTACAGGCACTTTTGAATTGTCAAGGTGTCAAAGTTGAAGCTAGTTGCTTGGTCCAAAACGTAGGTAGTTCTCTATGGAGAAGAACGAGCAAGAAACTCCATGGACACTCTTTTAAATCAAGTTTTTACAAAAAACTTCTTGATGTGAAAACAATGAAGGTAATCTAGCAATACAAAACATAAAAAAGAATCAAGATAAAAGCCACGGCAGTTAAGAGTTGATCAATCTCTACTGCAGCACCAATCAGCTCAACAAAATATTTACCTAACTTAAGAACATGTTCGTCCCTAACACGCTCAAATATTTACAATAACCTTACCAAACATCAATTACAGCACATCACTAATGAACGAATACTTAAAGCCTATACGTAAACTGTATCTAAGTGTTCACTAATGGAATCTTTGTGTTACCTAATCTAATATCGTGACAAAGAAAACGATGTTAACCTAATACGTTCTTAAGTACCGATACTATGAACGAATATTACACTTCGAGTGATGTTACGTAAATGAGATTGAATTTTATTATTACCACTGCTTTTCCTGACTTCTTTGACTTAGCGACAAATTAAAACATAATTCTGTCAACTCTAAACAATTTGAAAGGCTTGCAGAGATGTTCTAAATATGCTTAGTGAAAATGTATGTATTTAGTGAACAGTGGTGCAAATGAGCTTAATAAATAAATAGTTGAACAATATCGAGTAGCGACAGAAACTGATTATTTTAGTTAACAGTAGATTTACTCACTGCTCATTGATTTTTAAAAACTTTCAGGAACTTAAAACATAGAAAATAATAAAATCCTTTTTTACGAAAAAGACAAACGCCTTCAAAAACTAAAAAGTGATAAATAAATTTAGCACAGAACACATTAGACTTCAGTTTCAGAAGTCACCGGCTTTTATTTTGTATTGCCGTCGGATCGCATATAATGCATAAAAAAAGATTTTTCAAAATCGATTTACAACGGAGAAATCGTGTAACAAACAATTTAAAAAATTACAGAAAGAACATACCTATTGAAATCGGTTAAAAAATTAAATCGTCGAAAGAGAAATATAAAACCGTTTAAAAAAGATCATGTCTGACCAACCAACTCACCCAAAAAAAACGAAGTAATTTCAAAGTAGAACATCAACATGTTTTCAGCCTTATTTTGAATGCCAACAACTTGGTCCTATCCTCCAAAAGATAATAAAAAATTCTAACATAGCTGTATTCCAAAATTTGAATTTTTAGAATGTTAACGTAATATCATAAGCCACGCATATACTGATCATAAAAGTTTATGCTCAGAATAGTAGCTCAGTTATACCTACGCCACATTTTTTTTAGGTACATTATAGTCTGTCTATATGTATCGCGTTGGAAGGATTTAGTTGACATCCTTGTCAACTGAACGAGTTGTAATAAAATTGCATGTATGTATCAAACAAATATTTTTATTTCAGATGAAATAAAAACATATTTAAATTCAGAACTTCGTCTTTATCTGAAGAAGCCATGGTGTGCGTGGGTTTGAGGGCGAGGAGATGATAATAAATGAAAGTCTTAATTGAATATTAAGTAAACAACGTTCCACCAGGCACGTGAGACGCGAACGCAATTAACTACTACACTTGACTTACTATTGTAATGTATGGAATGAAACACGGTCAATTGCGAACTGAGGTACGTTTATTATGTGAAACCGTAATAAGTACTAATGTGGGTACATTACAAAACCGTGTATACATGACATTTTTCTCCCCTTAAAAGTAACAAATACATCTTATTACCTACTTATTCTATTTATTATAATTACTTTTACCGATCTTATTATAATACAAGAACTTTAATAAAATTACAAAATATCTAATTAAGTATGAAGTAAACTATGCTAAGATCAATAATGAACTTTTTACTATCATACAACAAAATAGTGTTATGCTCGTAGACTTATTTCTTTTGAGTTATGTACTTAAATTATTTCATGCTAGTTCTAATTACACTGTTAAAATATTTTTAATCCATAAATCAATCAATGTGTGAAAAACATGCGTAAAGAAACATGACACTTTTTGGTAAATACAAACTTGTTCACGCACTAGTAAATAACCATCATATAATCTTTGTATAGTTAGTTGAGTTATTATTTAAGGTTTCTGTTTACACGTGGTCGTAAAATCATTTTATGTGGACTATACGTCCGTTGTCGGCGTTCTCGACTATGAGCAACATCAGTAGTAGTAGTACTTAGATCGGGCATATTTACGTCAGGCTGTGGCTGTTCGATGCTATGGCTTGCGGCTCCGGACGTCCCGGCCTTGCTGACATCATCGTGCCCTGTCTCACACAGCTGTGGTGGGGATCCACCTTTGTCATGTGTAGAAAAATCTTTAGTTGGAGTGGACCATAAATCAACGTCATTCTCATCAATACTTTTACTGTGACCCTGACCAGTGTTTTCCTGCACCTGTGTTTCATTTAAATTAATACCTGACCAGGACTGTCTAGACTGCCTTTTGGTGGTTTTGTTAATAATTTGATCTACGTGACGTTTATGAATACGACCGTCGTCTAATGTCTTGACTTTGTAAGATAGAGGACCTGTTCTATTCACAACGATACCTTCTTTCCACTTATGAGGACTACCGCCAGTATAGTTTCTAACTAACACAGAGTCACCGGACGCTGCTTCACGCATTACGCCACCGTGCCTAGTCTCTTGTTCAGCTTGCCTGTCGCGAACCAAATCTTCGGTACAAGGCCGCAGCAGATCTAACCTACCACGTAAGCGGTGACCTAACAGAGCAACCGCAGGCTCTTTTTGTGTTGTTGAATGTTCAGTATTCCTGTATGAAAACAAGAATTTACACAATGCGGCATTGTAGTCCTCATTTGCAACAGTTGCCTTTTTGAGTACTTGTTTAACTTGGCGGACCGCGTTCTCAGCGGCACCATTACTTGACGGATGGTAAGGTGCTACTAAAACCCGTCTAATCCCGTTTTTATTTAAGTATGACAGATATTCTGCTGAAGAAAAAGGTGGCCCATTGTCACTGACTATGCTTTTTGGCAATCCAAACCTAGCAAATATTTTACGTAAGCTAGCTATGACAGTTGATGCTGAAGTACTAGGTAAACATTCAACTTCTAACCACTTAGAATGCGCGTCTAGTATGATGAAGTAATATTTATTACGATACGGTCCTAAAAAATCTACATTTAAACGAGTCCATGGTTCCGAAGGCCACGACCATGTGTGAAGAGGTGCCGGTGCAGGATTATCCCTTTGAGAGCCGCAGGCGGCACATTCGCGACAAATTCGCTCAATGTCCGCGTCCAAACCCTCCCACCATAAATAATTACGAGCTACTTGCTTCATCTTAACGACCCCAATGTGTCCACTATGCAATTCATTTAAGACTATAGTGCGAAGGTTAGCAGGAATTACTACCCGGTAACCCCAAACTAAACACCCGTGTTCTACAAATAAATTTTCTCTTTTTGAATAATAGATTTTATCCCGATTATTGTCTGTTCGATTGGGCCAACCGAATTTAACGTAACCTATTATCTTGTTCAAATGACTATCTTTTGTTGTTTCTGTTCTTACTTCTTCAAAAGTTACTGGCAATTTTTCTTTCACAAAATTGAGGTAACTACTATCGAAAAAGTCATCTCGGCTTTCTTTAACCGTACACTTTAAAGGCAAGCGAGATAAAGCGTCGGCAAAGCAATTATTCTTTGACGGTACAAATTCGATGTCAAAATCATATGCGGCTAATCGAACGGCATATCTTTGCAGTCGACTGGCTGCTGTTTGAGGTATGCCTTTATTTTTACCAAATATATAGCTAAGTGCACGATGGTCGCTTCGTAAATAAAAATGTCTACCATATAAATACTGGTGATGCCGCGTCACACCGAAAATAATGGCTAACGCTTCTTTGTCCAATTGTGAGTAGTTGGACTCGGCAGCGTTAAGCGTACGTGATGCACAGCTGACAGGCCGCTCGGAGCCGTCCGGGTATCGGTGCGCGAGCACTGCGCCCAGCCCGTACGCACTACTATCCACTGAAAGGATGAGCGGCAACGTCGCATCATAATGCGCTAATATCGGTCCACTGCTTAAAATTTGTTTTATTTTATTGAACGCGAATTCACATTCTTTATTCCATTGCCATTTGACGTTTTTCTTTAGCAAATCATATAATGGTTTTAACACGCTACTAATATTTACACAAAACTTGGCATAAAAATTGACTAAGCCTAAAAAACTTTTCAATTGTGTCACATCTTTAGGTCTAGGTGCAGCAACAATAGCTTCGACTTTTTGATCATCGGTGTGTAATCCATGTTTATCAATACGATACCCTAGGTACGTTACGCTATCTTTAAAAAACTCACACTTAGACCAATTGACACGCAAACCCGCATCTTTAAATCTAGACAACACTGCCCTTAAATTATTGAAATGTTCTTCTTTATTTTTACCGGTACAACAGACGTCATCTTGAAATACTACAGTAGACGGTAATCCACTAAGAGTTTCTTCAATGAGTTTTTGGAAATTTTCCGGAATGCATTTAATGCCAAAAGGTACCCGCTTATAAACGAATGTTCCGACATGAGTGGTGATCGCTGTCATTGGTTGTGAATCTTCAGTAAGTGTCAATTGTTGATAAGCATGTGATAGATCAAGTTTGGAATACTGTTCACCCCCCGCAAGAGTTGCAAAAATGTCCTCAATACGAGGCAGGGGATAATGAAAATCTTTTAGGCGCGGGTTTATAGTTATTTTGTAATCGCCACATATGCGGATGGTACCATTTTTTTTTACTACAGGTACAATAGGAGTTCCATAATCGGATCGTTCAACTCTATAAATTACATTTTCCTTCTGTAAACGTTCAAGCTCACGTGCTACAGGGCCGCGCAGAGCCAAAGGTAACGGGCGAGCTTTTACAAAAATTGGAGTCGTATCTGCGAGATGTAATTGCAAAGGAGTTTTATAAGTACCTAAACCATCCGCAAACACTGCAGGGAACTCTCTAAGTAAAGATGTAACACAATCATCTTGCTTAATACTATGACATTGCATAATATTTACACGTAAACATCTAATCCAAGTCCGACCCAGCAAAGGTGGGCCTCCATTTTCAAAAACAAACAAATCTAATTTTTGATATAATGATCGATACTGAACGTTAACAGTTATGTAACCAATAGGCTGAATAACATCACCAACATAAGAATTTAACTTTAAACATTTTTTGTTTAATTTGATATTTTTAAATAATTGCTCATAACAAAGCTTTGAAATGGCCGAAATTTTACTACCAGTATCTACTTCAAAAGTAATAACCTGTTTTTCTACTGTTAAATCAATATGATATGGTTCATCACAATCACTATTGTCCCCAAAATGAAAAAAATAAAATTCAGTGTCAGAATCAGAATTATTAAAAAATAACTGACCTTTAGCATTTTTCACATCCACTGTATTATCATTTTTGTACTTACGACACACTATCTTCAAGTGTCCTTTCTCACCGCACTGATCACAATTATACGCCTTAAACCTGCACCTCGCCGGTGCATGGCCGACCTTGCCGCAGCGCACGCACGCTGCCGCCTGCTGTGGGTGCGCGGGCGCAGCGGCCGCGGCGGCGGGCCTGCGCCTGGCCCCCGCCCGCGCTGGCGCCGCTACGCGATGCAGTCCCTCGCTGCTCACGACCTCTCGGCTGGTGGATGCGCCGGACGCCGCCGTTGCCGCATGCCGTTCCGCCGCTTCCAATGCCAAGGCGAGCTCGAGAGCTCGCTTATAATCCAGTTCTCGTTCGGCAAAAAGCCTGGATCTCATATCCTCTTGGTAAAGCCCTGACACGAACTGATCCCTTAGATTGATTTCAAGAGTATTTCCGAAATTGCATGTCTTAGCAAGGTGCTTTAAACTCTGCAGATATTCGTTGATAGACTCCCCCTCCCTTTGCTTCCGTTGCCGAAACACATGACGTTCCGCAATTTCTGATCGTT
Organism: Charanyca ferruginea; assembly: GCA_947361185.1. Taxonomy (NCBI): domain Eukaryota; kingdom Metazoa; phylum Arthropoda; class Insecta; order Lepidoptera; family Noctuidae; genus Charanyca; species Charanyca ferruginea. The sequence continues at coordinate 7,238,152 of OX376062.1, forward strand.
TCGGTTCTAGATGATCTTTGAGAATACACTCGAGTTCTTCAAATGTTTTTTTCTCCGGCAATTCAGGCGCACACAAATCGCACATTAACTCGTAACACGTAACACCAACATGAGTCACTAAAGTAGCCACGTGGAGCTCATTCGGAATGGCGTTTAACGTTATAAATTGTTTAACGCGCCTACAATAAGCGTCCCAGTTGTGAGATCCAATCTCAAATTGCTCAATTTTTCCAATGGGCATGATTGAATTGTCGTCACACTCGTCACGAAGAAATAAACTTAAGTAAAACCGACTGCGCCAATGTAATGTATGGAATGAAACACGGTCAATTGCGAACTGAGGTACGTTTATTATGTGAAACCGTAATAAGTACTAATGTGGGTACATTACAAAACCGTGTATACATGACAACTATAACTCAATAATTTTTTACTAGGTACTGACGTTTGAAGTAATAATTCTGTGAGATGATGAAGCCTCCTTAGTGTCCACAGGTTAATTCCTAGCACGAAACTGGGTTTGCTCCTCTATCCACTATAATATTCTTATTTCTCGCTCACAATGTAGTATTTAAGTTAACTTGTACTCAAAGTTGTTTGAAAATAAAGATTATTATTATTTGATTATTTTAATTATGGCGGGCTGCCTTAGCAGTGCCTAGTGTTACGTCATGTTGACAGCTGTCACGTTCATTCTATAATTATTAAACATCAGTTTGCGTTGTAGAACTAATTCTTTTGACGCGCCGTCATGTTTTTATTGTTTTATTATAATTATGATGCCAACAAAATTTTGCGAGTTTTATTAAAATGGCGTGTATCAAACAAATATTTTTACTTGAGATGTAATGCATATTGCAAACATATTTTATTATTTAGATTACATTTTTTATCTTAGTTTTTTGTCCTTGCAAAAATAGTTCCACGATATAAATTAATATTAATTTATGTTCATTACATTAATGGTTGTTTAAAAAAATAGAGTTTGTGTGAATTATATACAAAACTAGCGACCCGACCCGGCTTCGCATAGGCCTATAGCTTTCCTCGATAAATGGACTATCCAACACAAAAAGAATTTTGTAATTGGACTCAGTACATCCTGAGATTAGCTCGTTCAACCAAACAAACAAATAAACAGACAAACAAACTGTTCAACTTTATAATATTAGTATTGATTATTAAGTATAAGTATATTAAGTATACGAGCAAAAACTCAACATGATGGAAAAACTCAACATGATGGAAAAAGAAAAGAGGAAATACAATCTGGTCTTTTTTGGGTCAGAGGAAATTGGAAAAGCAGAGCTGGTAGACTACATCAAGGAAACAGTAATAGAAACAGGAACACATCTTGATAGCAATGAAATCAGCAACTTATACAAAATTGGCAAGTATAACAACAAAAACCGGCCCGTCGTAGTCTCCATCACATCTATATGGAAAAAACATACGATTTTGAAAAATAAGGCCAATCTCCCACCAGGAATAAAAGTTAAAGAGGACTTCTCTAAAGAAGTACTCGAAAAGGGGAAGCAGCTACAACCACAAGTGGAAGAAGAAAAGAAGAAGGGAAACATAGCCTTTTTAAAATATGATAAGTTAATAGTAAAGAAACCATCAGACAAAACCAGAGACAAAAGGAGAAGGGAAGAATCGGGCTCACCCAACTCATCAACACAAAAGAAAGTAAACAAAGAAAACTCACCATGTTCACTTGCCAAAGCTACAACAAAAGAAATTCTACAACCTAATATACTAAACTATGTTGCGCGGAAGAGATCAGCTTCAATATCAGAGACTCCAAAAAACTAACCATGGAATACTCCCGGAACCTTAACAAAAAAGGCACAACCCTAGAAAAAACAACTATATTAAAATGCACCCCAAGCCGGCCGGTCACCGTGGGGGAAGAAGACCATTACCCTCCAACATGTTTACCCAAGAAGCACACTCATACATCAACTCGCCAACACAAGAATACAATACATATCGCTAAATTTAACACTCTTACCCTCAGAACTGATAATGAACAGAAATTGATAATTTCTATACTACATTAACAAATGCAATAAAAGAACATACTCACAATAACTTAATAGTGATGGGCGATTTTAACGCAAGAACTGGAAGAAGACAAGACGGAGAGGAGATGATACTGGGTCCATACAGCTTTGGGAAAAGAACAAGGAATGGCGAGAAACTTATACAACTGGCTTATGAAAACAACTTAAAAATACTAAATAGTCTTTATAAAAACGCGAAAATAACAGATGGACATGGATATCTCCGGATGGCTGCCACAAAAATGAGATTGATTATATCCTTACCAATAAAAGCAAAGAATTCCAGGACTGTAGAGTCATAAACAACCTTAACTTCAACAGCAACCATAGAATGCTCAGAGCTAAACTACTACAGACCAATATGGCGCAGAAATGCAGGCCATTCAAGATAAAACCACCTCAAACCGCTACACCAGAGATTACAGAAAGATTGGAAAAGGAACTAATAGATTTTATGGAAGGTACAAAAGATCTAGATGTCCAAAACAAATATAACAAGTTTGAAGTGTTCTTAAAGATAGAGAAAATAACTAAACCAGTTAATGAAAAAAACGCAGTAAAATGGCTAACAAACGAAACAATGGAACTTTTGAAAATCAGAGCGGAACTAATATCTACAACTGGAAAGACAAAAAGAACTTGAATTAAAATAAGCGAGATAAGTAAAAATATAAAATTAAACATGAGAAAGGACCGTCAAAGACATAGACTACAAATACTGGAAAAATGTATTCAGAAAACCGGAGGCATCAAGAAAGCAACGAAACAACTGAAAGAAAAAACGGACTGGATACCTAACCTCTCTGACAAAAACATGAAACGCAAAACAAGACGTCCAGAAATTATGTCAATAGCCACAAACTTTTTCAGAGACTTGTACTCAAAGGAAAACAACAGCGAACCGACCAACTTGGCAGGCGGAGAAGAAGTACCGAAAATAATACCCGCAGAAGTCGAAAAAGCCATAAGAACCCAAAAGAAGGATAAAGCTCCTGGATCAGACGGCATCAGTAACGAATATCTTACAGAGAACAGGGAACACCTCATCCCGATTCTTACATACCTTTTCAATGAAGTGCTGGGTAACGAGACCATACCTGAGCAATGGTCAACATCAACTATAATATTGCTACACAAAAAAGGAGACAAAAACAACATAAACAATTACAGACCTATTAGTCTAATGTCAAATATTTATAAAGTATTCGCTAAGATAGTCCTCAACAGAATAACGAAGACATTAGATGACAACCAACCGAGAGAACAGGCCGGTTTTAGGAGTGGATATTCAACCTTGGACCACATTCATGTTGTGAAACAACTATTTGAAAAGGGCAGAGAATATAACATAACCTTCTATTGCTGCTTTGTGGACTATAGCAAAGCCTTCGACTCATTAGAACAGGAGAAGATTTGGCAAGCTCTTAAAAATCAAGGCGTAGAATATAAATATATTAGGATTCTTAAACAAATCTATGGTAACAGCAAAGCCAAAATCAAACTAGAAAAGGAGGGTAAGGAAATAAGAATCGAAAGAGGGGTACGTCAAGGCGACCCAGTGTCACCTAAACTGTTCTCAGCTGTTCTGGAGGAAGTGTTCCGGCAACTTGATTGGGAGAATTGTGGGTTACAAATTAACGGTGAAAATCTGTCGCACCTAAGATTTGCAGACGACTTAGTTATCATCGCACAGACGGGAGAAGGTCTACAAAATATGCTGAATGATTTGGACAGTGAAAGTCGTAAGGTGGGATTAATCATGAATGCGGAAAAAACTAAGGCCATGACGAACGGGCACCAGACACCTATCTGCGTGAACAATAACACAATCGATTATGTAGACGAATATATATATCTAGGTCAAACAATCTCGCCCATAGACCTTACATCCAAAGAAATTAATAGACGCATAGGAAATGCATGGAAACAACACTGGAATTTAAAAGAGGTCATGAAAAACAACGAAATGAGCATGGCTATTAAACGTAAACTTTTCGACACTTGTATAATATCTTAGTCTGCCTGTTCTCACATACGGCTGTCAAACCTGGGCACTCAATAAAACCCATGTCAGGAAACTGGAAACTTGTCAAAACGCTATGGAGAGGAGCATGATGGGAAAGAGGCTTTCTGATAGATTAAGAACTAGCAATATTAAGAAATGTACTAGAACAAAGGATGTCACAGTAACTATCAGAAAACTCAAATGAAAATGGTCAGGACATATCATCAGAGGTAAAGAGAAGTGGTCGAAAGCCTCAATGCGCTGGTTCACAAGTCATTGGAAACGGAAACGAGGTAGGCCACCAAGAAGATGGGTGGACGAGATAAAAGCTATAGCAGGTGGTGGATGGACAACAATAGCCAATGACAGAGAGAAATGGAGACAGTTGGGGGAGGCCTTTGCCAACAAGAGGCACACAGACAGACAACAAATAACAAACACAATGTAAAACAAATAATTTATTGATTTATAAATAGAAATAAGTAAAAATTAATTAAAGCATGAATAATAAGGTATTATATGAAATTAAATTAAACTGTATTCTATTAACTAATATGTAATTATGATGTCTGAATAAAGGCTATTATTATTATTATTATTATATTAAGTATAGATCAATATCTATACTGCCTTTTGCAGGCTGTAGAGTGTTGATTAAAGGGATTTACTTATATTTATATCATGAAATAGTCTCTAACACAAGAGGTAGTATTGCATTAAAATACGCTCATCTGTCAAGTACAATTATTATGGCCGTGTACTGCTACCGATTATGATTCTCTTTCTTTTCAAAAATGTTGACTAACACCTTTTTTCATATTCTTAATTGGTAGACAAAGGTCAAAGGTCAACCAATTACGCCGTTTCCGTACACGTTAAATCATTCGTCCACTTTTCATACTGTAATTATTCGGTTCATTTGATATTCATTCGGCGGAAAATATAACAATATGGCCAGGTCCTGTCATGAAAGGTTAATAAAGTCAAACGATGTCTGTTTTATGAATAAAAAAAGGTCTTCTATAAAATATTTATGATACTTTTTTAACAAGTTTGGTTTCATGTAATGACTGGAGAAGTATTAGTTCAAATGCTAGTATAAATTGGTGATAATAAAGACGTCTTATTTAGGACTTTTATCGCCTTCCTGACCTTACCATAATTTATTATTGATCTCTTCTCCCATACAATGTCAGTAGTTACCTATACCTTTGGCAGCCATTCTCATCATCATTCACACAATTGACGACACGGTTGGCGCAGTGGTTGAGCGATTGGTTGCTGCGCTGCGTGTCGTGGGTTCGATTCCCATACGGAACAAATATTTGTATGGCCTACAGATAGTGGTTCCAGGTCTTGCGATTTGTGTATGTGAGTATATATGCTTGTAAACGCATTCAACGATACATGAGAAATTCCTAGTTAGGGGTAAAGTTTATAAAGAGAAAAGAATTCATAGAACATTTGTTTAGTCTTCCTTTACATATAAAGTTACAAGATAGCTTACAAAGTGTTCCATGTCCGGGCTGCCACTGCGTCTGATGATATATGTGACGATATGTAACGACGCAACATTTGACGTGCGCAGGACATTTGAGTGGTTAAAATTTGATTGTCATTATAAAATATCAGTTGTAATCTTTCAATCAGTAATCAGAATCTTATCTTCGTGTGTTTTTTTAGGTTAGCCTTATACGCTTTCACGAGGAAACGGCTGGACCGATTTCGATGAATAATGGTATGAGAATAGCTTGAACCCTGGGGAAGGACATAGGCTCCGAGAATTAGTCTGCACCCGCGATAACCGACATTCACACGGAGGAAGTCGCGGGAAAAAGCTAGTAATATTACAAATGGAAAAGTAACTCTGTTACGTTTTCACGGCGAAACGCCTGACCTGGTTTTCATGAAATTTAGTAAGAAGATAGACTAAACCCTGAGGAAGGACATAGGCATTTTAATCTGCGACTTCATCTGCATTATAGGTGCTACAATTACTATAGTCCTCCTTATCGATTTTGATAACGGCAACCCTTTATAAAAACACAATTTCCTTGCATGTGCCCTCATATGACTCGCCAGACCGAATTTGCTTCCAAAACGCTACAATTACTTACAGAGTAACACCACATGCACTATTTTATTTAGATTACATTACATCCAATCTCAGCTTAAAAACAATATCCATACGAATCAGAATACTAAGATAGTTACTCCATCTCCCATTCAGTCCCATTCAACATCCCTTTGTTAGTCCGCCGCTCCACTAGCTTTCGAGACAATAGAACAAATAATGGATGCTTGGACTTCTAAGATAAACATGATATATCTTTGCCATGAAGCTGTTCAAACATTCTTTGTGTAACGATACTTCAGATTTTGGGTTTCGATAACGTTAACGACTTTATAAGTATAGTACGACGACACGGTTGGCACAATGGCTGAGCGATCAACTGCTGCGCAACGTGTTGCGGGTTCGATTCCCGCCCAGGGTAAACATTTGTGTGATGAGCATTTGTGTTTGCCTTGTGTCTGGGTGTTGTTTATCTATATATGTATGTATTTACAAAAAAAAAATGTATTTGTGTATGTATATCAGCTGTCTGACACCCATAGTACAGGATCTCCCTAGTTTGGGGTCAGATGGCCGTGTGTGAAAATGTCCCCACATATTATTATTGTTATTATAGTAATAAGTAAGTATTTAATAAGACGAACCGGGAGACGATGTGTTGGAAAGCCTCCCACTAGGTGGACCGATGACCTGGTAAAGGTTGCGGGGATCCGCTGGATGCGAGTAGGACGGGACCGGTCAATGTGACACTTGGGGGAGGCCTATGGCCAGCAGTGGACGTGTTTCGGCTGAAATGATGATGATAATGATATAATAACTTTTGACTACCTCGTTGGTCTCAAGTCGCAAGCTTGACTGCTGAGCGTTGGGTTTTAGATACAATTTCCAAGGTCTGGTCTTTTCAAAGTGTTATTGGGTTTTCCCATTAAACATCCATCCTTTTTTTATTTTTTAATCGTAAGGTTATTTTGTGTTTATATCTGTCCAAAATTTTTAGAATTTAATGTAGAATTTAATTTTTACGTATGAAAAATATGGACTGGAAGTATGTCTGAAACAAATAAATAAATATAAATTAGCCATCACCACCACCAAACCATCAGCAGTACCAAAGGTGCCGTAGATACGCTGCCGCGCATCCAATATAATAAATGCCTTCAGGGCGTTGATGCGGCTGCCGCGTTGCTGCAGTGCTTCAGAGATGTTCGCAAAAGCAGGCTCAAGTCAACAGTTTCTCAGCTGTTGTAAAGATGAAAAGTGCGTCTCTGCTCGCCAGATTGCGTGGCAGTGGCAACAGCCTCCTGAAGGTGAGCCAACAGGCATGATAGGAGCCCCATAATGAGGCATCTCATAAAAACTACATTGTCTGTCGCTGTTTATAAATACTAACATAGGTTATAAGAGTGTCAGTGTGGACCTTTGCTGTCTGATAAATAAATAAATAAATTATTATTATTTACATTTATTCATTTTATACACATGTCGGATCCGGTCAATAGTATGAACGTGAAACGCAAAGACAATAAATAGTCTTTGGTGAAACAGATCGCAAGCGCGCCATTATCAAGAACACGTGATCGACCGATACTTTTGGCGCGCTTCGACAGAGTCGTGATGTTTTAAGCCCACAGCGAGCAGGACATTCAGAATCCAGTATCTGATCGCATCGGAGCTATACGTCCCGAAACTGTACTTACGATTCGTTGTGTTAAAGTGTAGACCAGTGCCGATACCTTTGAAAATGTTTATTTTAAGCCGAGTTTATTTTAAATCAATTTTAGTTAAATTGTGTTTTAATAAATGCCGTCTATTGTACCCTATACCCGGTGTGTTTTCATTGCACGAAACCCATATTCTGCCCACATGATGACTGAATCTAACGGACTAAATCCTGACTGATCCGACACACATATTATATTACATTTTTAAATATTAGTAAAAAAAATAAAAACATTTAAAAATATAAAAAATAGTAGCCCATCGGTATCGGGAACAGGGTCCAAACTACCGGTGGTCATGGCTCCTGAGAGAGGAATCTCCTAACAATACGCGCCGTGTTCAGGAGTACCGCTTTCTGAAACAAGCCCTTGATCCCATTATTATTATTAGGAATTTCTCAGTAGAAGCCCGGAGTTTGGATGTTGGTTGCCACGGTAAGCGCCTGGTCTCTCTCCGGTCGTGTCGTATTGCCGTCCATCGGACTATGGGAGTGAGAGAAGAGGGCACCTAAGTTTGCGCACTTACTTGTGCACTCTAATTATATTATCTCCTGCTTATTTGGCATCTCCTGCGGTACTTGGCTGGTCATCATTGAAATTTGGCCACTGTGACTAACACACGTCAAAATTGGTCCCATTTTTAGGGTTCCGTACCTCAAAAGGAAAAAACGGAACCCTTACAGGATCACTTTGTCGTCCGTCTGTCTGTCTGTCTGTCTGTCTGTCAAGAATTTTTATCTCGGGAACGCGTGGAGGTATCGAGTTGAAATTAAAACTATATACTCAAATCTACGGTCCTTTGATGCTATAAAAAAATCAACCCTCTATGTTAACGTGAAAATAAGATACGGCCGTTTATGTCGCAAAAAACGCATTTTTTAATTTTTTATTTAAACAATAAAAGTTGTAATACATTCATGTTTGTTTTGTACCATTAAACCAGAGATGGTTTGTATTATAATATTAAGTAGATTAAAGTATGGATAGTAGGTATGGATTAGTATACAAGTATAGATATGTACATACAAATATGTACGGAACCCTCGGTGGGCGAGTCCGACTCGCACTAAAAACTATTTTAAGCATACGTTTTGGAAGCATCGCGACCAGTATTTGCTTGATAATAATGGAACATAATATGTGTATTTGGTATAGTTAGTTCACAATAAAGGCTTTGACTCTGACTTTGACTTATATTGAATTAGATTTAGTCATTCAAGATTCCGATCTATTATCATTGATATAGTTCAATGAATTATGTTAATTTATTGATGACGACAAAATCTAAAAATACTTGGAAAATTCAAACTTAGACCATCTAAAGGTACCTACGTGTCATAACTTTTGTCGAAAACAGCTGCCCACGTTTTTATGAGAAAACGGATCCGCAGTCTTAATGATATAAAAAAATTATTCTGATAGGTATATTAATTATGTGGAAACTCGAAAAGATTTGTTAATAGCACATGAATAATATACTAAAGCATAATTTATATGGCTCTCATTTTAAGGTCATGTAGAACGTGTTTACTCAGACGTAAACAAGTAAACCAATAATGAAGCCTAATTCTATAGAAAGTAGAAATTATTTCCTTTGTAGATGCTTGAAAACATGTACATCTTATCATAATACCATTATAAACGTCAAAATTTGTGAGGACTGAGGATGGATGGACTGTATATACAAAACAAGTAGAAGTGCCCACGCAGCTATCCTGCCAGTGTCACAATTATGCGGAAAATGTGTAAAATAAGAACAACCGTCATCAGTTGTAATAAGTCTTAATTTTAAATACGCTTTTCGTCAAAGTTAAATTTATAAAATGATAGTGCGTAATGGTAGTGTGTGTGTTTTAATGAAAGTTAAAGGATGTCAACAATATCTGCCCAATTTAGTACAGAAGGTACACTTAGTGGCATAAAATACACTAGATTACACTGAATAATATTGCACTCTTAATTATCCATATAGTTGCCCAGGGAAGAGAATAAAATAACTTTTATCATAATAAAAAGGACGCCATTTTAGCACTCTAACATAATAACCACCGTACTTATTAAAAAAAACTATCAAGTTTCTTCTTTCTTCTGTCAAACGCAGAAATGAACGGAATGACATGTGTGAAGTGTCAACAAAAACAAAACTAAATAATATTTACGAAATGTCAACTCGGGTTGACATTTCGTAAGGACATAGAGGTTATATTTTAATAATTATCTAAAAATTATTTATGAATAAAAGTACAATTATTTTCGAATTCCTCTATTTTTTCTCTACACTTTGATGCACGTGTACCTCGACGCACATATTTGGGCAAAGTTGTACGGGATTTTGTTGACTTCTTTTGTTAATTATACAAAACTAGCTTTTGCCCACGACTTCGTCCGCGTGAATGTCGGTTATCGTGGGTGGTAAAAAGTAGAACATGTCCTTCCCCAGGGTTCAAACTATCATAATACCAAATTTCATCAAAATTGGTTCAGCCGTTTCGTCGTGAAAGCGTAACAGACAGAGTTACTTTCGCATTTATAATATTAGTATAGTAAGTATAGTATATAGTTATAGTATGGAAGTAAGTATATAGTATGGAAGTAGGGATAGTATGGAAGTACAGATATTAGTATGGATAGTATGGATTAAAACATAATTTTGTGAAAAAGATGGTGCGGGATAGTTGCATGGACACACCCACTTGTTTCATTTTATTTCTTGATTGTAAACTCAGAAGTTTGAGAGAATGAATGCATGGATGTGTGAATGGATGAATGTTTGACGGCTGAACGGAGTTAGCTGAAATATGACACACAAAAACCTCTAATTTTTGTATTTGCATAATTCTGAAGTCTACGCAAGTGGAGTCGCGTGCAGAAGCTAGTATTTAACTCGAAACTTAACAATTTAATAGTGAAATAATATTGAAAACCATTTCCGTACATAAAAGACGGCTTATAATCTCGGAAACTCAAAACCGAGATCTCAAACAATTTGTAAAATTATGTAACAAACAACCCACACTAACAAAAGCCTCAAATTTCATGCCATTTAATTACAGATCGTTGATTACAAAACTGGTACAGAATCAATAACCAGTCGGAAGCCCTTCAAAATTTCTTAACAAACTTTCGAGCGCCATATTGTTCCAATTTCAAATCTAAAGCAATAAGCTTAAAACGAACTGGTTCGTTGCTTTCTGATGAAAGATTTTACATTGGCATGGTGGAGGCTTCAAGACTTTATTGTCAAGGCTTTGTGTATCGGCTTCTCTCGCCAAATTTTCTTTGATATCAGGAATCGGAATGTGCGCGTTGGAACATAAAATTTATTGATGTGTACCAAATCCGTTATATCCGGAGATGAGATGTCCTATCGACGATATTATTACTATTGGTAAACGGTAACAATAAAGCGCCTTTGGCAAACGTTTGCCAATTATTATCGTATTAGGATTCATGAATAAATATATAATGAGATTGTATTATAATAATTTTATAATAAAAATACTATCTTCAGAGTTAAACCAAAGTCCTAAAATATTGTCTCATAGGAAAAAACACGTAAAAAATTATCCTATGTGTTATGCTAGATCAATATATATCTGTGTGTCCCCTAAAAAACGGGACCCTATATTACTAAAACTCCACTGTCCGTCTGTCTGTCTGGCTGTCTGTCACCAGGCTGTATCACATGAACCGTGGTAGCTTGACAGTTGAAATGTTCACAGATGACCTATTTCTGTTGCCGATATAACAACAAATACTAGAAGCAGAATAAAATAAATATTTAAAGGAACCTCCCATACAAACGTGATTGTAAGCCGTTTTTCTCTCTATGTCTAATGTTGTAAAGATAATACGTACGGAACTCTTCGTGTGCGAGACCGACTCGCACTTGGCCAGATTTTTTAAAGTTTTTGGGGCGACAAACAGCAGTTTATTAAACAATAATCTCAACAAAAGTCAATAGGAGTAGCATATATATACCTACACTACCTATATAGCTTATACATAGCTAGCTGGTCAAAGACATTATGTACCTAATCTAAAGTTTCATAACATTTTATATTTATATATAGGTTGAAAAAAAAACAAAGATACAATTTCAAAAACTCTGTAGTACCGTAATATTATTTATTATTTATTTATTAAAACATTTTGTGCATAAAGATGCACAAAATGTAAAAAACACTATACAAAGGCGGACTTAATGCCGTGGGCATTTTCTACCAGTCTTCCTTAGGGTAATGCAGAGACAAAACATGGTAGGTGCAAAGGCACAGAAATTTTTAAAAATAAAATATAACAATTAATACATTATACAAGGTGTAACGTTAAACACGCAAAACCTCAGACAAATGATTTTTAATTCAATTAACCTAATTCTGAGAGAAAAAAAATCATAAAAAAAATTAAAGGTTTTATGTGGTGTTTTAGTTCTACCAAGACTCGTATTTGCATTGAAATAAGAACTATTATGATCACGCGTATGAGAAAATTTTAATTGGACGACAACTTGTTTGTTTACCTATTTTGGCAGGTACGCGCACGTGATGGCTTGACTTATTAATAAATGGTCAGGGAACATGTTTAATGAAGGTTTTATGAAAAATGTGACCTATATTAAAAAGTGGTTCAATTGATTCTGCTCGTTATTCTAATCAAACTATTTTCAGGTTTTGCGTATTTGACGTTACACCTTGTATATATACATACAAACAATATATTTAAATATAAATACATATAAAAGATTAGAGGGAGCTGAAAATACACTGATGGAGAAATACAACTCAATTGTGGGACGAGTCTGCCAACTTCTTATGCAAGTGTTCGCGAGCCTTTACCTTGAAAGTGAACTGACTTATTATTGTGTAGGTACCTACTGTTAGCACATGGAAGACTAATCCTCACAAACTCTTTCGTTAATAATAGTGGTAAGATAATACATATTTTTGAAATGACTACTTATTCGAAAACAATATTATGAAATAAAAAAAAAGACAAGTCAACAGTAAGTAAATAGGTTCTATTTCTTCTTCTTTTTAAATATAAAATATTTGTTCAATGTACATAAAATTAAATATTTTATCACTGGAGACATAAGCGTTATTGGGATAGGAAACAACCTTTTATTTTGCTAGCAAACATTGTTTATTAGCACGCTTTCGTGAACAAAGAAGATATTTGCTCGTAGATCAAATAAAGGCTACAATCAGCAGAAAGTTAGACATTGAAAAGGATTATTTTTGACGATTATAGGTACTTGAGCGAAGTTCTTTCCAATCTCTCAATAATTTAATTAATTACGTCAAACCAATAATTTATGTCAAATTATTATGTACTAAAACAATAACTCTGATATCTAGATCATTTTTTTATTCTCTTTATTTATTAGGAACTTTTATCCTTATAAGGTATGTCAGCCCCATCATAACCTAACCTAAGCTAGATTATTAGATCATTGCATCATTAATCTCAGTCTCAATTTGTCAAAAACGCACTAATGTAACTTGGCTTAGCTGTTCTATTTGTTGTTTTGTATTGCCAGCGACTTCCGAAACTAAAGTCATGTGTGTTCTGTTCTAAAGTTATTATTCACTTTTTGGTTTTTGAAGGCGGTTGTTTTTTTTTTGTAAAAAAAGCTTTTTTTACTACCACAAAATAACCAACACCTAATTTCCTATCATCAATCTAACCGCTTTATTTTTAGTAGCGCTATCGTGAAGCACCACAAAGGCTTCAAAAACCTAATACCAAAATATATTCGCGATAACAACAGATGTGTAAAACACTGAAGAAAGTTGGCCGAAAAAATAAGGCCATGCCTTCACGTTCGGCGTCAAACAATAGCCCCATTACGTCACCATTGGAAGGGAAATGAAATAATTTGTCGCTCCTGAAGCTTCTTGTGTAAACAAGAGCGATGGTGTCTGAAGTATGTAATATATTGTACGTACTTGTAATGTGTTTAAGGAGCTTACCTATTTCATCAATGTTATGGAAACGTAGAGGAATTACTTATGAAAGAAATATAAGCCTTTTATTTTTTACAAATTGCTCACGTTTGGAAAGGTTAAATAAAGGTTTTATGTAGTATTAGCTTTTGCACTTCGTTCGCGTGGAAGTCAAAGACGCCGTAAATTCATATCTGTAACTAGTATCTTCCAAATTTTAGCTCCATAGAACAGTTTTTAAGATTTAATTTTTAGTCTGTGAGTAAATGTACCACCAGTTATTATTATGAGCTATCTTTTACTTGATTTACTTAAGCTAACATTCAAAAATATAGTATCCATATCCAGTACCTATGTAGGCTATGTAGCCAGCTGATGCCAACGCGTTGTAATGGTTCCAAATTGACCACTGAGTCCAACCATAAACAGCATGCATAACTATAGATATCCACATTGCCATGTACCTATTGAATTTTTTATTAAGCCATTAAAAATCGGGACCAATCTTTATCTCTAACCTTTAACTATTTCTGTATTCTATAATCAGTTACAAATTTTTTTATGCGTGGTCATTTTAATCATTTTCATATATTTATTATTTTTCTTGTTTCTTTTTTAAATTACCTTTGTAATATTTATCCATGTGTTGCTAAAATACCTTTTTTGTAAATAGTAGTCAAGGGTTTAGGGTGAAAACAGCGCTTAACAATCCTCTCGCCCTCTAGAGGGTTGTTAAGCGCTGGGGCATCTAAGCATAATGCTGACGCTTGAACCTTTTGCTTCCGGTATTATAGTTCTGTGTATGTAGGACTACTAGCTGTAATACTGGAAAAAATAAACGTTTATTCTATTTTATTCATTAAGACCAGGGTTTTTTAAAGTGGGGTCCACGGACCCCTTGGGGGTCCGTAGCATGTGTATCGGGGGTCCGCGGTAAGTCAATTAACTGACAACATATTTATTAGGAAACTGTGTAGTAACCTCTGCATTTCTCGGCCAAACCAAGAACACGAAATAAGGCTTGTTTTCTTTTCTTAAAATATCCCCCGCCCCCTGTCAAAGGGGTCGGTGGAATTGGTTAAATGGTGAAAGTAGTCCGTGACTATCAAAAGTTTAAGAAACCCTGATTTAGACATACAGTGATTTCATCGTGATCATAACAAAAAAACAGACAGATACGACGGACAACAAAGTGATCCTATAAGGGTTCCGTTTTTTTCTTTTGAGGTACGGAACCCAGTTAATCCATATATTTTTTTTTATATTTATCATTAAAATGTATGGTATCTATACTTAATATTATAAAACTGAAGAGTTCGTTTGTTTGTTCGTATGTTTGTTTGTTTGTTTGGTTCTTAGGACCTGGTTCGAAAAGATAAAAATATTTTTTTGTGTTGGAGTCCATTCATCGAGGAAGGCTAGGCCATGCAAAGCGAGTCGGGTCGCTAGTTTTTTATAATTTCAGGGTTGATCCCAGAATAAAAGTTGTTCATAATTTTACTATGAGTACAAACGGCTACACATCAAGCTATGCATTTCCAGTTAATGCTGATCTCGTAGCCGTATGTACAATGACCAGCTTTTGGGTTTTTAGTTTAAGCAATTACACCTTGTATAATAGATTGAATTGATACATAGGTATAACTTTATTGGAAACGCCCGCGACTTCGTCCGCGTTAGTGTCGGTTATTTCGAATGGAAAAAGTAGCCTATGTCCTTTCTCAGGGTTCAAGCTGTGTTCATACTAAATTTCATTACAATCGGTTCAGTCGTTTCATCGTGAAAATGTAACACGGACAGAGTTACTTTCACGTTTACAATATTAAAAACATTTGCATGCATTGGTATGGATTTAATCCGGAGTTAATAAATGCGTGACGAACTTCGTTCCTAACGGGTGTTTTATAAAACTCTGCAAGATTTTTATTTCATCTTATTGCCGTGAAAACTGTCTACAATCATGGCTTTTTTTGTGCTGTAAACCTTATTGGACTAACTAATAGAGTAGTGGAGAGAGGAAAATGAAACAATTTGTCGTTCCAGCGCTACTTGTGTAAACAAGAGCGATGGCGTCTGAAATAATACATCATACTTGTGGTCCGTTTCCCCCGGTTTCCCCTTCGAGAAGCTTAACTATTATTATCAATTATAAGGGAATATTTTTTGCTAAATTGGACGTAAAGGGATTATTATGTACGTTGAGGTTAATGGTTTTTCCTCTTTCTTATATTTCTCTTATGTAATGGTATAGGTACTGTAAATGGAAAAATAATTCATCTGTTTATTGTCTATTTTGTTTGTTGCTTTATTTTAGCAACAATATTGTACCGGACGGCATGTCTTTATATCCTTAAAAGTTGGGTAGGCCTTTAGTGTGGGACGCTACGTGGGTCGATACTCTTGATCTCATCTTCCTAGTTCAGCGTGTTGTGCTAGTGCTGCTCCTATGGCTGAAAACCTCAAACGCGCAAGTATAGAACCTTTGTAATAACTTTATTTTCGAGCCGTTTGGAGTTGAATACCATGGGTCGAGTACTCAACTACTTTTTAAGGAAATTTCCAAGAAGTTGGTTGAGAGTTCCTATGATCCAAGAGCTGGTCCTGGTGGGCTGGACCTTGGTCCTCTGTAAGCATTACCATCCCACGTGGCAATGTAACCAGTCTCCTGGACACCTCCCCAGATTTTTTTTTATCTATTGATAGGCATACGTTTGACCACTATCTCACCTGATGGAAACGACGGGGTTGTAGAAAAATATTACTTATAATCTAACACAAAGTCTTATAAATTAAAAAATGGTTCTGCATTAAGGAAAAGTCATTATTATTTTATCTAGTGCATAAAATGAACTCAACTAACAATAAACATTAAAATAACGGTCTAATAAAGTTCAAGACTTAATAGAAACTTCAACCTTAAACATAAAACTCGGCTAACCCTAAAAGCGCTAATAAAAATAGTTTTAAAACTAAAAAGCGGTAATCTAGTGAAATGGAGCCACAAATACTTTTAACTTTTCAATTATTATGCTCATCCATCTAGTTATTGGATCAAGATTTTATATAGAAACGAAACAGAATCATTAGTCGTTTGAAACTCTTTTGTTTACAATTTTGGTTTTATTTTAAAATGAGTTCAAACAAGAGTTCGACCTCGATCTTAATCAGATGGTTTCGGAATTTCGAACTTGTTTTGGAAATTAACTATAGAACCAAACGAATACAATATTAAAAACTTCACCTGGCAGCTGTACGAATAGATCATGGTTGGTCATGGTTAAGCTACGCTTGCTGCGGTCGGTCCATGAATGGGTGATCGTCCATTTCATACCGATACTCCTCCGTGCCTCGGTAAGCACGTAAAGCCGTTGGTTCCAGATTATTTTTGTGTTGGTTCGTAGGTTTTTGTAAGTTTTTACGACAGCCAGTTTTCCCAGCGGGTATCATGTTACCCTGTGACTGGGTTGTGGAGGTCAGACAGGCAGTCACTCTATGTAACACACTGGCCACAGCTACATCTGGTTAAACTGGAAGCCAACCCCAACATAGTTGGGAAAAGGCTGGGCAGTTCGTTTGTATTGAGAACTTCGAAAAGAAAGAAGTTCGAAATACAAAAACTGTCATGAACGTATTAGTTTGTAATGACGGTTTAAGTTTACAGTATTTCGATAATAACTTTACACAAAAGAAGTCCTTATTTAACAGATGATTTAATTTATAATCCTGCAAACGTTTCATAAAAAACTCAATTTTGCTATCTACCACAAAAGGTTATGAAGGCAATAATCACCAACTTTGGCATACTGACCGGTGATTGCGGTAAATTTATTGTAGTAAGCATACAAAAAGATGCCAAAACTCATTTTCACGAAAATTCACAGCCCTATACAAAACGTTGCATAACTGATGTAGTTTAGTTTTCCAAGCTTCTTTAGAATCTATTGAATAACTGTAATCCCGAAAACAAAATTTTTGGTTTTAAAATCCACAAAAGTTTGCTGAAGTAAAGCAGAGCAAACAACGCTTTCTCTCATGACATTTTGCTTACAATTTTGCCCCGTACCTTGTGGTTTGAAACGCAATATTTCCTTCAGCCAGTCGACGCCGGGGCGTGTTCCTAGTGTATACAAATACGGTAATAAATTGTGTGCTTAACTTGCCATACAAGTCGTAGAAACCGGTAAGGGTAATATTAATGTTCAAAGGCGACAAATCGTCTACCTACTATTAGAATGTTGAACATGGGTAATTGAATCGTTTACCGACCATTTGGACCCATGTAGGCTTCGAACGGATGACTTTTGATACGAAATATGACACGGTTGGCGCAGTGGTTGAGCGATTGACTGGTGCGCAGCGTGTTGCAGGTTCGATTCCCACACGGAACAAATATTTGTATGACCTACAAATAGTTGTTCCGGGTCTGGCTGTTTGTGTATGTGAGTTTAAATGTTTGTAATCGCACCCACGGCACAGGAGAAATTCCTAGTGCCAGGCAACGTTATTAAAAAAGAAATAGTAAATACAACATAACAACTTAGTTTTGTATGCAACATTTGGCGGTAATCAAGCTCTACTTTATTACAAACGACTATAACATCTGTAAATTCAGAACAAATAGGTACTAAAAATCGGAAAGATTCGTATTTTTATGAAAGATCGCATTCTAATCTCATTTTCAATCTGTCAAAAATACTTACCTCTAATTTACGTAAATTTTTGACAAGTTTTGACAAGTTTTTGACATTGATTGACGCTAAGATGAGATTACGACCTGACTTTGAACATTTATAATTACGGAAAATTAATCTTTAGATAGGTTATGAGGAAAATTACGATCCACGAATCGCAGGAAAATAATCATCATGTTTTGGAACCCGTAACTCAAGTATATCAAATACAATGAAAAACATTTATTTGCTAAAATTTGGTAGATACTGTAAAGGTTAAATGCGTTTGCTAAACCATTAACTTTGGATATTTTGTGTAATGGTAAAAAGGTACAACAAGTAGAGCAATTAAAATTTTTAGGTATTTATGTGGACAAAAACCTGAATTGGAAAAGCCATGTAGAACACATAGGACAGAAACTAAATAGGTTCGTGTTTGCTTTAAAAAAGTTGAGACTAAATGTGTCTGTAGAAGCTGCTCTTGCAGCTTACCATGGTGACGTGTCATCTGTCCTAAGCTACGGACTAATTATGTGGGGTAACTCGACCGATATTGACGGAGTTTTTAAGCTCCAAAAACGCTGCATTCGGGTATTAAACAGGGCATGGTTTTTGGACAGCTGTAAACTACTCTTTCAAAAATTGAAAATTCTTCCACTTCCCTGTATGTATATTAGAGATATCTGCCTTTTTACAAAGACACACATGCATTATTTTAAGCAACATTCCGAAGTTATTCCAAGACAGAAAAGGGCTAAGTTTCGCAATCTCTTATATCATCCAGCTGGACATAAAGATATTTATAAGAAAAATGTGTTTAATATGTATATATTAATTTATAATGCCCTACCAAACGAATTTAAAATGTTGCAGGGTAATGATTTTAAAACAAAATTGTCAGAGTGGTTACAAAAAAAGTGTTTCTACAGCATAAAAGAATTTTTAGAACATAAAAATAATTGTTTGTAGTATTAATTAATGAATTTATTGTAAATCAATTAATGAAATTTGTGTGTATTCATAATAATGTGTGATAATAATGTAATAATAATAATGAAACAATAATGTAATTATAATGAAATAGTAATGTAATAATAATATAATCTAATAATGACATTTAAACATTAATAATTTGCACGCTTGCTTGCAGGCAGAATACTGTGACATTGAGGCTGTAAGATCTTCCCTTATAAACTGCAAATGTGTTCTCTAGCAAATAAACATTTTTGATTTGATTGATTTGATTTGATTTGGCATGTTGGTTGAAACCTATATGGTTTATGTCGGAACACTCAAGAACCTTCTAGAGATATTTAGTATTAGAAGATTAGAGTTGTTTTGATATGACAGATGGTCTCGATAAGCCTGACGCTGTCGCACGCAGACGTATTATAATTAGATTATTCCAATAAAGAGTATATTTAAAGAAAAGTTATTTTTAATTTTAGTTATCATACCCGGTCCTCACAGTACTATAGATGTCATATTCAGACAGATGGTTTTAGCATATTCTGCCCTACATGGTGTGGAGAGAAACGTAGAAGAGGTAGAATTCTAGTACACTTTTTTGTATTATTTCGAGTTTCGAGAAAGTTAGAATTTTAATATTTATCTCTGCTCAGAAATCAAAATAAAATATGGCCTATATAAAACATTCAGAGGTAACGTAGCTTCGTATAAACGAAAGATTTGGTGCGAATTTACACAGTTGCAGCAAAGGTTGAGCGATTGACTGTTGCGCTGCGTTCGTTCGGTTCGATTCCCGCACGCAACAAATATTTGTATGGCCTAAAACCTAGTTGTCCCGGGTCTGGCTGTTTGTGTATGTGAGTTTAAATGTTGACCCATGACACAGGAGAAATTCCTAGTGTGGGGCAACGTTTTTTAAACAAGAAGGAAAGAAAAACGAATTTACAGAATCGGACCGGTAATTCTGGTTTCTTACGCCTTCCGTTTTTTTAAATAATTCCTTTTAATATGTACAAGTAGGATATCTTAAAATCATACAATGTTAACACAATTATTAAATATTATTTATTTTTATTTTTACTACATTGGGACACAAAACAATTACATGTTATAATATTACTGTAAAAGTTATGAACTAAATATGTATATATAAAGCAGCTAATAAACAATTCACGTGACCTGAGGGCTGGCCTTTTCTGGGGCCAAAGAATTGGCATTGCCATATAACGTGGTAATGCTGCTAGCCTTTTGAGAGCGATGTGGACAAATTCTTTGAAGCCCTATGTGCCATCCAATTTATGTACATAATATTATGTTTAATATTTGAAAGTTCTGTATAAATTTCTTCAGTGTATAAAACTTATAAATAAAAATATTAATAACTAGCTGACCCGACAGAAGTTGTCCTGTCAATCAATTTTTCATCAATTTTCTCACCGTATAAACCTTCCCTGGCCTTCCACAATATTTCAAGAGCAAAATTATCCAAATCGGTTCAACCGTTCTCGAGTTTTAGCGAGACTAACGAACAACGATTCATATTGTATAGATATATGTACAGACACCCGATCAAGACATACCAAACTGTCCAATTTTCCCAATAGAATATGAACCTTATCTTTTGTAATAAAGTTGAAAATCTATCAAACAAATTTGACAGATTGTTGAAGCTAGATGTGCTGGCTTCTGTACAATCAAAAGGGGGTGGGCGGACTTGTAGGCATTAAAAAACCCATTTACATCGTTGACACCGGGATACGTGTCCACAAGCTCGTTAAGGCTGACTGATTTCTAGCTGTTGGATACAATTATTTGTAGTTTTAACATTATCCAAAAATAGCTTCAGACGATACCTGAAATAACACCGGTGTAATCGATACGAATTCCCGAAGCTACTTCGCATCAGATGAAGGCGGCCACCAAGAAATTTATAGTGTGTCTAAATGAGGTCGTAGTTCTTTTTAGATAGAGAGAGACCGCAATATCGACTGAATTTGCAAGGACATTGAATTGTCTATTACAATTGAAGTAAAATGTATCTTTGCACTACTTGTAGAAAATGGTTGTTTTAATAATACGGACATATCAAATAAATTCTATTACCTAATGAAGAAAGTTTTGTCCCCAAATTGTGATGACTGTGGAGTGGTTGATGATGTCTTTCATATCCTGATGGAGTGTGTCCGGAATGAAAATAAGAGGATCAATGTTTTTGGGCACCGTAAACTTTTTGATATTGGTTTTTGTAACTCAATTCTCGCTTGTCCAATATCCGAGAATGCTAAACAGCTGTATGAAGTAGTCTTATGATAAGGTATTGTTTGATTGTTTATGTCACAAAGTAAGATTTCTGTACTGGGCGATGTGGTCGTTAAGCGACAAAGCCCTTTAATCAAATAAAAAAATAAAAATAAAATAACACGGAAATATTCGATACTAGCTATTGCCCGATGAAATGTTGGTTATCGCGAATACTGACGAAGTCGCGTATTTTAAAAGTAGCCTATGTTCTTTTTTGATGTTCATGGTTAGTTCGTACTTAATTTTCATCAAAATGGGGTCAGTAGTTTAGGCGTGTTCGTATTTATAATATTAGTATGTTTTTCAATGTATTTTTTATAAATCTAGACGATATTTATTACAGAATTCTAAATATGTTTCTTGCCTTAAACATCTCCAAGAAGATACAAAACTTTTTCCCAAGGTCAAACGCTGCCAATAAAAACACGAAAAGGTACACCGCTTCCTCATAATTCAGTGTAACTGTCTCATCTAGTGGTCGGCAATTCGTTCTATAATTTCGTTAATGTACCCAAATATACTATTCATGGTCGTCCCCATTCAAACCCGGACCTTATATTTGAATAAGCCCTTTTATGAGCCAATTACGGTACACGTTACTGGGATTTGCCCTTTTTCAAAATACAAATACATACGGAGAGTAAGCAATATGTGCGATTTTAAACCAATTGTGAGCCTTAGAATTGTATGCGTATTGTTTGAAATCTCAACGCTCATTGGTGGGTTTACGACCTCGATTTATATCTTTGAAATATTATGATCGTTTGTAATTATGTTAACCGTCCACTGCGCGTTAAAGGTAAATTGTACCAAGAATAACCCAAAGGATTTATTCCAGATTTCTAAGAATTAAATTTCTTAATTTGTGTTTGGTTAAATCTTTTGTTATTTCTGTTCAAAGTTTTTAACTCTGTGGAGGCAGCTGCTTATGTATTGTGTTTTTGAACTTGGAGTTTTCACCTTGTGAAGATTTGATTCGAAAATGTATTCTGAGTTAAGAAAAAGTTTTTATTTCACTTGTTAGTTGTTCTTTAGTTTGTTGAGGTCCTAAACTTATGATCACTGTAAAAGAAAAAAATGTTTTATTCAGTTTCTTTTGTAATGTTTCATGATGTGAAAATAGTTTATCGCATTGTCGGTACCAATAAATTTTCACTGTCTTCCAAATTTGGATGCAAACCATAATTCCCATACACTCTTCAAATTAAAATCTTTCTTTTACAAAAAGAACAAAAACGTCAATCATCTGACTTGAAGACACGGTTAGCGCAGTAGCATAGCGATAGCTCTTGCTTTATTGTGGCGTAGGTTCGATTTCCACAGGGTACAATAATTTGTTTGGCCTTTGAGGCAGTTGTTTCGTGCCTGCTTGTTTGTGTGTGTGCGTTTATGTTTGTTAACGCACTCAAGATTCAGAAGAAATTTCTGAGTTTTTGTTTACAAAATTATTAAACAGGCAAGAAATTTTCTAAAAAATAAATTATGAGTCAAAGACATAAATAACCCTTTCTTTGTAGTCGTAAATAGTACAAAAATAGTTTTCAAAATATTTTGAGACCTCCAAACTCAAAATAAACTAATTACTCCCATGTCAAGGTTCTCTCTTGCCTAAATAAAGGATGCCGGAGACTTTGAAGGCTCAAAGACGAACAAAGTAATTAATTAAGCAATTAATATTATACACGCATGACGAAACTGCTGTGTTGTGACATAATGTTGTATTACAATCAATTATAAAGTTAACAGCGTCGAAGGTTTGTAAAGTAATCATTAATATCGTAACCACACTTCTCTGTTTCATGTTGTGGTGATACTAAATATACTACAGAATTTCATTATATACAACGTTCACAGCTTTTTTGTTATTAGACAACACAAACATGTTTTCTTTAGAAGTTACTCTTGAAAGAGCGACATATAAGTAAATGGCCATGTGAAAAACATTTAACACTCAAATCTAAGCGCCAGCCGCTCTACCCCCGCTTTTAAACACTGTGATACCTTCTAATTTTGATCTCCATGAAATGCACAACGTATCCAAGACATTTAATTTGGTAAGGAATAAAACTGTATTTTTTAAAATAGCTTGGTAAGTAACCCATTTCTTATTTGTAATATGTAAAAGATAAAAATGGTTACAGTGGGTTATCCTTAAGAGATAAACATATACCATCGCGGACTTTTTTATCGATCTTTTTAAGATATACAATTCCGTAGTACATTAATTTGATATATCTCGTAAGGTTTAGCCAGCGTTTGCAATGTAAGCGCACAAAAATATGTTTATTACGACCTCACATTACTCTTGGAATTTCTCGGTTTTCTTCTACTATAATATGCATATATTATACCTATAAACCTTCCTCTTGTATTCAAAAACGGGCTAAGACATTTTCATGCACACTATAATACACATTTTCTAGCACAAAATAATAATGTAATATAAATAATAGTGTTATATAATATAATAGTGTAATAGTGACCAGTAAATTACCTCGCACACTAAATTATATCACCAACAAAAAAATTGCCCATCATCTCATACTAAATAAAGAAAATAATGTGTCATAGAAAATTAACAGACACCCGGTCTATTGTACTCTTGACCGCGAGAGAGGGTTACCAGATGACGCATCACAAGTTGGTGCTAAAGTGACAGGGTCACACATTGTGCGGGACTGTGGGAGTAGACTCTTAAGTAGTATTCGCTGTTTATGATTTTAGATAAGAAAATTAAATGATGTTTAGGGTACAATGAGATTTCAAAAAAGATGTTGTAAAGTGAAAATACGTCAATTAATGTAATTTAGTTAAGATATAAGTGACATTGACGGAAAGCAAAAAAACAAAAATATATTTATTTTTGAAAATCAATAATTTTACTATCATAATTATTAGCGATTTGAAGAAGGTGGCTGGCAGCGGATGTATGCGAGCTGTCTAAGACCGGGTTGGTTGACGATCTCTAGGGGAAACCTACGTTCAGCAGTGGACGGCAATAGACTGATATGATGATGATGATGAATTATTAGCACCAGCCAGAATTTAGAAAGGCCTCTCTATTCTAGTTTCAACTCTCTCTATTGAGGGCTATTTGGGACCACTCCTTGTCCAAGGAGTCTAAATCATCCCGCTATTTTCGGCTGGGCCTGTAGCGATGTCAATTGTCCGGTAGAGGTACACATAGGGTCAAGCGTTTGGCCCAATGATTATTTGATATGCAGTAGGTGTGTCCTGCCCAATTTTATTTCAGTGTGACAGTTTTCTGACTAATGAGATTATTATCTTTTTTATTTATTTTCTTGACTTCTGTGGTTGATTACAAATGTTTTAATAATTATCCTTAACAAGGCTTGGATAATATTATTAAAACGCCCAAATTTAGACTCATTTTTTTCTAAAATAAACTATGTTTTTTCCAATCTCCAAATTGCTATAACGCATTAAAATTATAGTTTAGACAGGCAGATAGATAACAGGAAGCTTAGAATTATTCAACTTTTAATAATTGTACAGAACAAAACCATTGACTTATAAACATTGTATTTCCAAGAGAATGTTTAAAACATGAATCTTCAAGGAATCTTTGTGGTGTTATCCTTATCAATATTGTGAATAAATATTATTTTGTTGAATTTATTATTTCTCTATAAGTCAACAGAATTCAAACAAAAATAACCAAGTTCCAAGCAAAAATTCCCATACAAAAAAAGATAAGGTACAGCAGAAGTGATTTCCCAGAACATAATTAAATTAAAATACTTTAAATCATACAATCCAAGAGGAATTATTATTATTTTCAAGAGAAAAACATTTAAAACATCATACGAAGAATTCTGTTACAAATGTAGGTCCCTACCATATTAAAGAGTTTTGGAACTTTTCCCAAAATAGCTGGCAACGGTGTATTTAAAGATGCCAAGAATTTGAACAATGCTGGGATGACCAAAGCAGTAAACTAGGATTCTTTTGATACAAGAAAAACAATGATGGTTTTCACTAATTTGACTGAAGTTGAAGAAATATCGTGATGGTGCCAGCCTCTAATGCACGATTTTGCGGGTTCGTAACCAAAGCAAGTACTAATGTGACTTTTCTATTTCATAATTATGTACTTTCTACCTATGGTTATCTAGGACATCACTAACAACTGTGATGGGAAACATCGTGAGGAAACCTGTACTTATATAGGTAATAAATTAAAGTTTGAAATTGCCAATCCGCCTTGAGCGTGATGGTCAATGCTCATGCCTTCTCAGCATGAGAAGGGACGTTTGCTCTGCAGTGGGACAAAAGACTAATATCGTTGGTAGTAGTGCCACCGCCAAGACGAGCCAAGCAAAACCCAAGGGCACTGCCTACCTTTTTTCGAAGTGCTTCGTCGTTTTTCTGAACCAATTATAATCCAAACCCAAGTTATGAGGAAGTTATAAGTCTACAATTTTTTTTTTTTTTTTTTTTTTTTTTTTTTTTTTTTTTTTTTTTTTTTTTGTTCTACGTTGTATCCCAATAAGGTAACAACATAAAAAATACAACCTAGCTTAATACTAAAGCTAATGAGTAATTTAATTCTAACTTAATTTGCTAGGAAGAGTAAACCTAAGAATGTGTCCATTAACACTTTTCTTATTGTCTCTATTAAGGGGAAGACACTTTGTTCTTGTGTTCTTTGTGGGTAGCCCTCACTTCACTACATTAAACTAACACTTCACTAAACTAACTCAAAAGGTTTTGTCCTTTTTAGTCTTCTCACTATGTCCGTGTTGTCGAGGAGCTGGATAGCCTCGACGTTCACATGATGATGAAGCCTTCGTTCATGAGCTTCGGCGTTCTTTTTAATTATGTTTGTGACGAGGTCTACCTTGAGGTCCCGATGAAGGTCGTCATTTCTAATGTACCAGGGCGCATTGACGATTCCTCTGAGTACTTTGTTTTGGAATCGTTGAATAATTTTGATATTACTTTGTTTAGTACAGCCCCAAAGCTGAATACCATAAATCCATACAGGCATGAGGACTTGTTTGTACAAAAGTATTTTGTTTTGTACTGACAGCGAGGAGTGTTTTCCAATCAGCCAGTACATTGACTTGTAGCGAAGCTCTAGCTCGTCGCGTTTCTTTTTAACATGAGCTTTCCAGCGAAGCTTTGTGTCTAGTGTCATGCCTAGGTACTTGGCTGTATTTTCGTGCGGTATGACATGGTTGTTTATGTATACCGGATGATAATTTGGCTTTTTATTTGTGAAGTCTATGTGAACGGATTTCGTTTCATTGAGTTTCACTCGCCATTTTTTTGTCCAGCCAAAGATGGTATTGACGGCTGTTTGAACTTTTTCCACTGCTTCTTCTTGAGTGACACCTGTGGCCATTATAGCTGTGTCATCCGCAAATGTTGCAATGGTGTTGTTTTCTAACTCAGGAATATCGCAAGTGTACAATAAGTACAAGACGGGACCTAGGACACTTCCTTGCGGTACTCCAGCTGTTATCGACTTAAGTTCTGAATATGCATCATCTTGTCTTACTCTAAACTTACGCTGTGATAGGTAAGACTCTAAGATATCAGCAAACTGTTTTGGGAGCATGTTTCTTAGTTTTCTAATAAGCCCTTTGTGCCAAACTTTATCGAATGCTTGCGCTACGTCCAGGAAGACTGTTGAGCAAACTTTGTTTTCTTCTAAGGCCTTTTCTATAATGTTGGTAATCCTGTGTACTTGGTCTATTGTCGAATGTTTTTCCCTAAATCCAAATTGGTAGTCAGGGATTAAATTTCTTTCTTCGATGATGGGTTTTAGCCGTTTCAAGAGAAGCTTTTCGAATAATTTTGACATGATCGGCAGCAGAGAGATCGGCCTATATGATGTGGTTTCGTGAGGTGGTTTACCAGGCTTTGGTATCATTATAACTTCGGCAACTTTCCACAGATCAGGCACAGACTTAAGCCTGAACGTAGCATTGATAAGAGTTGTAAGTTTTACGATGGCTTTACGTGGGAGGTTTTTAAGAACTTCTCCAGTAATAAGATCATAGCCTGGTGCTTTCTTTAGTCTAAGGCGCTTGATTTCGTTGAAAACTTCTCTAGGTGTTACGAATTTTATTTCTTGTTCATCATCATTTGGTGTTTCATCTAACAAGGCGCAGTCTTCATTTTCTTCATTCGGCTTAAAAATGAGTTCCAAATGTTGTGCAAACCTTATAGCTTTTTGCTCGTTGCTTATTGCCCACCGCCCGTTAATATCTTTGATCGGTGGGATATGCATAATTGGCTTCTTAAAACTTTTTGTAGATTTCCATAGGGAGTAATCTGTCGTGCGATCGCTGGTTAATTGATTAAGATAACTGCTCATTGATTCATTTTTGAACTTCTGAATTGCATTCCTTAGTTGTTTTGTAAGGTTGTTTAGAAGCCTTTTATCTTGTGGAAATCTTGTTTGTTGCCATATTCGTCTCTGTCGCCTCTTTTCGGCTATGAGTTTTGTAATTTCTGCTGGGTAGTAGGTTAATCTATTTTTTAACTTGAATGTAGGTGTGTTTTTCCAGGCGCATTGTTGTATTTGATTAATGAATTGACGGATATCCCGATCCAGGTCTTCTGGCTTCTTTAGTGGAACTTTTAAATCTATTATAGAGTCCAAATCTATTTTAAAGCTTGCCCAATCAGTGTTCTTATTTACTAATGTGGGGTAGTTTTCTTTCAACATTAAAGACTCACTTACAGTAAGTATTATAGGTGAGTGATCTGAGCTCATATCATAACCTTCTTCAATGCGGAGAAGATTTGGTGATAGATTTTTATATATAAAAAAGTCAATGAGATCTGGAATCTTGTTTGGGTCAGTAGGCCAATAAGTAGGCTTACCTGTTGATAAAGCTTTGCATTGTGTTTCTTCAATTGCGCACAGTAGCTCTCTTCCTTTGGTTGTGGTGAGTCTAGATCCCCAAAATGTATTTTTAGCATTAAAATCGCCTCCCAATATAAATCTATTTCCAAGACCGTTTAGAAAGGTCATGTATTGATCTGTTTTTACCGAATACCTAGGTGGACAGTATATGGCTGATATGGAAACAGGGCAATCTTTCGTTTTGACACAGACAGACACTGCTTGGATTTCTTCTTTTTCATATTTGAGTTGTTCATAATGAAATATATTCTCCTTTATAATAACTGCACTACCACCTCTTGATGTGTTATTAGGATGCAATGCATGGTATACTTTATAACCTTTAATTTGTATATGAGATTCTTTAGTGAAATGTGACTCTGATATAAGGCACACATCAATACTTTCCATATTTAGGACAGCCGTAAGTTCATTCTGATGTTTGAGCAGTCCATTGGCATTCCAAGCCATAATTCTTAGCATGTTAGCCATTTATGATGTTTTTTTGTTGTTTGGTAGCTGCTTTAGTGCTACCTTCAAGCTTCTTCAGCCTTTCATCAAAATTAGTTAAAAGATTTATGATTTTATTAATCTTTTCATCCATGTTAGGGCTCACTGGTTTCATATGTGATTGTGGCGGTGGTTGGGCTCCTTTCGTCATTTGTGCATACGATACACTTTTAGTAACTGGCTTGATGACACTAGGTCTTTTGTCTCCGTTTGCACTTGGACGCTGAGAGTTTGTTGGTACTGCTACATTCTTTCTAGTATTTTTATCTTTAATATTTTGAAGCTCTTTAGCTACTATGCATCCTCTATAGTTAGCAGGGTGAGGCTCACCACAGTGAACACATTTTGGCTTTGCTTCTGCTGGTTTATTGCAGTCTCTGGTTAGGTGCTTGCCTGTACACTTCACACACCGGGGTTCTTTAGAACAGTATTTCTGTGTGTGGCCATATGCTTGACACCTTTTGCATTGAGGGATTAGCTTTGATGTTTTTAACGGCTGTATATCTACTTTGCAGCCTAGTATGGATTTAATTCCGTAAATTTTCTTTATGTCTTCATCTTTTTGGAATGAGAGCATAAACATACTGAGGGGCTCTTTGCTCTTCCAGCTCAGTTTGTTGACCGCATCCTCTATTTTGTATCCTTGAGATGTTAGGTCCTCAACTATTCTATTTGGCAGGCAGGAAGAATGAAGGTTTTTTGCCATCACCCTTATCGGCCTGTCTTGTTTATTCTCATACGAGTACCAAAGGCAGTTATTTTGCAACAATAGCTTAGTAATGCATCTGTATGAGTCATCATTATGGGAGTTAATTTTAACTTTTTCTCCATTCGTCATTTTTGTAATAAATGAGTCTTTCGTGAGGTTAGTCGAAAGAAGATCGTAGAACTGTTGGTAGTTCTTAACATTTTCCACTACTATAGGTGGCGGTGTAGGCTGTTTCCTTGTCTTAACATTTTCCTTAGGTTTTTCGCTGGATTCGGGTCCTTGTTGAGGTGGAGGGGACAGTGATGAGTTCAATTTCCTTTTTTTTCTGCTCTTCTGTCGTACCCACTCCGTTTCCTTTGCTAGTTCCTCTTCGTCTGTCTCATACTCGATTGGTATTGGCTTCTCGGTAGTGACATTTTTATTTTCTAGGTCAGCAGTTTTTTGCTCCTGGACTTTTTTCAGCTGCTGCTGAAGTTCTTCTAATTGACTTTTAAGGTCATTTACCAAACATTGCAGTTTTTCTCTTTCTAACTTTTCTTCTGTATAATGTTTATACAAAAGATGTTCCGTTTCGGTTTTTATTTTAATTGACGATGAGCAAGCCATAATTATTATGAGAAAATTACAACTTCACCTTAACACTTTGTTTACACAGATAGTTGCGAAATGCATTCGGTAACTGGGTCATCGCGGCGACCGCGCACGGCTAGAGGTAACGACCGGTATGCTGCTGCGTCAGCGCTATACCCGAACACTAACTAGCGCAAGAGCGTATGCGACGCGACTGTTCTTAGCGGAAGGCGATCGATCACACAAGTCTACTATTGACATCATATCCCGAGAATTTTGTTTATCTGGTATACCAGATAAACCAAATCCAAAATGTTGCCAAGACGCGAAATAAATGGCTCGCACTGTCAAAAAGTTATCAGATCTCTACCTATAATTTCTACTTTAGTTGCCTAACTTCACAAACACTACACCTTAGTCAAAATATGTATTTGGCTTGGTTGTTTCGTTACTACAAGAACTATTGTTTAACAGTAAAGTAATGAACAGTGTATACATTTTTCACCTTACGCCCATGTAACGGTAGCGAAACGGCCTAGCCACATATAAATATTTTGACTAAGGAGTAGAGTTTGTGAAGTTAGGCAAGTAAAGTTGAAATTGTAGGTAGAGATCTGATAACTTTTTGAAACTGCGAGTCATTTATTTCGCGTCTTGGCAACATTTTACATGACAATATTTTTGGTGGGTTCCATTTTTTACATATATAAGACTAGACGAACTAATCGGCTTTGACATAATATTATGAAAATCATTGTGTCTAATGAATGTTAAATTCAATAAGTTTAAATATTTTTAAATTGGGGTTTCTTTGTTTCTTTTATTTTAATAGGTAACTTTACAGCTCCCTCAATATAAGAGAAAGGTTAGTCAAGGACTATTAACATACAGTATTCAAATTTATACAATGCTCGTTCAGACCAGCAATACTGCATTCAACACAATGTTTGCTTTTAATCCAAAAACTATTTTGCTTGCTTTAGAACGATGAATATCCGCAAGCTAGAATATTGTATTCAGATTTAGGCAAACTGTTCCAAGCAAGCATATACGCAATATAATGCAAACAAAGCTTGCTGGTTCAAAGAACAAGCTTTAATAGATATTGGCAGGATTAAGTGCATTGCAAAACGCAATAGGTAAATATTAGAATGAGTACCATAGGTACTGCAGTTGGTATTGTGTAAAAACATGCCTCGATGAGTTCAGATTCTCTATTCCCCGATACATACAATTTGGACACCTTCAAGGCACGAGTGAACTGGTTTACCCCTGGCAAGCATGCTCCACCTTAGGCCGCATCATCACTTAAGATCAGGTGAATTGCGGTTGATTGCCACTGCAATCAACCGCAATTCACCTGAAGACTGATATAGGATAGACCAATCTTGGAATAAGCTCACTAGCTTATTCCAAGATTGGTCTATCCTATATCAGTCTTCACAATAAGATTTACCAGTACCTTTACGTTACCTTTAACACTAAGATTTTTACAGAAGAGACAAATAGGTGCGAAGAAGTTTCGGGAATTCTTAAAACCATTCTCTTCATCGTAAATTAACGTTTTTTAATAAATGTTGACCAAAATTTAAAAAATAGTATCTTAACCCATATGTTGATAAAGGTAAACATAAAATTTTAAATTATAAGTTACTAGCGACATACATATAGTTTGGGACCTGCCCGGGGTCGCAAACTATACGTATAAACCTCTAATCTATTGATGAAAACCCCATTAAAGTCCATTGCGTAGTTTAAGAGATGTAAGCGTACAGACGGCAGGAGCGACTTGGTTTTATACTATGTAAAGATAGTAAACTTATAAACAGAATTAATTTATGTACTTCTTATTAAATAACCTAAAATACCACCAAGAATTCTTACATAAATTACTAATATTTCAAATTAGAAGGTAAATAAATTATGTAAGGATAAGACAAAAATATTTACCTAAGAAATTTTCCTCTAATAATTCTTGTTATATAACTTGAAAATAACTTTGTAGTTTTTGTGTACGTCGTAATAAAAAGAAACTAATAATAGTACGTAATCGCCGTCTTTCATTGCCAGATTAACTTATTATGATAACAAGACTTATCCCCAAATTAGTATAAATAATAAGGTACCAATGTTATTATCACCCATGAACATTGTTATCATAAACTAGCTTTTGCTAGCCTGTTTGTTTGAGTGAATGTTGGTTATCATGGACGTAGACAAAGTTCAAGCTTAATCTGTACCAAATTTCATCAAAATAGGTTTAGTAGTTCAGCCGTGAAAGCGTAACAAACACTCTCAGTTTCGTATTTATTATATTACTAGCTTTTGCCTGCGATTTTGTCCTCGTGAATGTCGTTACCGTGGATGCAGCCAAAGTCGCAAATTAAAAAGTAGTCTTTGTCAAGAGTGAATAGATTATTTCTAGGCAAGCGTGCTCCATCTTAGACCGCATCATCGCTTCCCATTAGGTGAGATAGTGGTCAAACGTATGCCTATCAATAGATAAAAAAGTAGCCCATGTCCTTTCCCAGGATTCCAGCTATCTTCATGCCAAATTTCATTAAAATCAGTCCAGCCGTTTCGTCGTAAAATTTATCAGACAGAGTTACTTTCTCATTTATAATATTACTAGCTTTTGCTCGCGACTTCGTCAGCGTGAATGTCGGTTATCGCGGCTGCGTACAAAGTCTATGTCCTTCCCCAGGGCTCAAGCTATTTTAAGACTAAATTTCATTAAAATCGGTTCAGCTGTTTTGTCGTAAAAGTGTAACAGACAGAGTTACTTTCGCATTTTAATATTATTAAAGTATAGAAATGGATTAGTAAGGATAATGGATTATGGAACTAATAAGTATTGTAATTTTAAATTTAGACAAAGTACCTACACGAATAAATACTAGTATCGTGTAGTTTGTATAAGTATTATATAAGAGTGGAACATAAAAAGTAAAAAAAAAAAAGAAAACCGCCTTCAAAAACTAAAAAGTGATAAATAACTTTAGCACAGAACTCACATTAGTTTACTTTCTGAAGTCGGTGGCGGTGGCTTTGGGTTTGTTGTTTTGTATTGTCACCGACTTCCGAAAGTAAAGTAATGTGTGTTCTGTGCTAAAGTTATTTATCACTTTTTAGTTTTTGAAGGCGGTTTTCTTTTTTTTTTTAAATATTTTTATTTTTCTCTTTTTAGTGTTGCCTTGACATCCAAATCCATTAAGAAACGGCGACACTCTTAAAAGAGATTGTAAATCCTCCAAAGATTGAAGAAACTAAAACGTCGTCTAAGTATTTTTTTTGGGAATTTGTTGATTTTCTCAAAAAGGGCTTGATCAATTTTGGTAAAATTTATATGAGATCATTTCGGAATAATTCCCTTTCGAACAAAAAAAGAATTTTGCAAATCCGTCTATATATGACAGAGTTATGCCCGAACAAACATAAAAAAAAATATATAATACGAATTGATAACCCTCCTTTTTGAAGTCGGTTAAAAATAACAAATTGTCACAATGTCCGACACCCAAGCTGTTAGGTTAGCCCAAACACCGCTTAAAAAAACCACTTAAGAATTTCCTACTACACTCAAATGGCAATTTTTAGTTAGAAACCTCACATCCTAACATGAACGTTAGAGCTGCCCGTCGTAAACTCCAACTAGTTTTGAACTATAAATATACTTAACATTCTTGTTGACGGCGCTTTTGAAATTTATTACCTCTGTACAGTGAAGGATTATACATACTTACATACAAAAATGTTGAAATTTCACCTGGATTTTGAAGAATATTTTCAGTTCTTCAAAATCCTGTACTTTCCTGTACTTCAAAATCCTGTGCTTTGTACTATAACTTTTGCCCATGAGGTTTCATACCAATCATTCAATTCTAGGATAACGTAACTCTCTATCTGCCTTTTGTTTCATAATCTGAGCTTTAGGGCAGACAGTGACACTGACAGTGAATCCAAAAAAGCAAATACAAATTCAAAAGCAAATACCTATAATTTTGTGATAGCAATCGTTTTTCATTTTCAACCGACTTTAAAAAAGGAGGAGGTTATCAATTCGCCTGTATTTTTTTCTTTTTATGTTTGTTGCCTGATTTCTTGGGACTGGGTGAACCGATTTTGATGATTCTTTTTATATTTAAAAGCTATATAGTCCCATTTTAATTTAGTTCAGTTTTGACAATGGCATCCATGAGAAAACCGTATAAGTCTTAAATTTGCATTAAGTATGTGCGCGATTTGTTACGCGATTTCTCCGGCAAACGTATACCGATTTTGAAAATTCCTTTTTTAATGGATAGGGTATGCTTTAGGGGTGGTTCCATATAAATTTTATCGAAATTAATTCAGCACTTTTTGAAAAATCAACAAATACCCAAGAATTTTACATAGACGACGTTTTAGTTTCATCAGTCTTTGTAGTAGTTAACTTTAAATCACTTCTTAATAGATTTGGATGAGAAGGAGGTACTAAAAAGCGGAAAATAAAAAGCTTTTTACAAAAGAGTCAACAGCCTTCAAAAAGTGAAAAATAACTTTAGCACAGAACACACATTGACTTTAGTTTCGGAAGTCGGTGGCAATACAAAACCACAAACAGAACAAAGCCACTGAATTTCGAAACTAAAGTCAATATGTGTTCTGTGCTAAAGTTATTTTTCACTTTTTGAAGGCGGTTGTCTTTTTTGTAAAAAGCTTTTTTGTATTTGTATTTTTATTTGTTTTGTTTAACGATGCGGTGTTTCGTGATATACTGACTCGTATCAATACAGTACGAAGCGTATTGTAGCTATTCACTTTTGAATTTGTATTTGCTTTTTTCTATCTGTCTTTTGTTTCATAATTTGAGTATTAGAGAAAGATTTTCAGAATCGGACCAGTAGTTTATGAGATTAACCCGAATGAACATTTATAAACACAGTGCGACTATAATTTATAATTTGTAGTGATTTAAATCTCCCTCGGTGATATCGATGCAATCGATTAACAGCTTACTTTAAACTCAATACACAAAGAATCTGGGGGCACGGTAGTGCCCGCGCCAAAACGAGCCAAGCGAAGCGCAAGGGCACTACCTAACTTTTATCAAAGCGCTTCGTTGTTTTTTTGAATACTCATAACTTGTGTTTGGATTATACCAGATAAACAAAATTCTCGGGATATGATGTCTATAGTGGACTTATTAGTTATAGGAAATTTAAATTGCACATCTTTTATATTTTAGATTTTATTGATACCTAAAAAACTCCGATCATCAAAATTCTTAGGGTAGTTCCTGAAGTCCTATAAAGATGAAATTTGGTATGTAAGCAAGTTTTAAACACACAAACAACAAAATAAAATCTAAAACTAGAAAAAAAAAATGATATAAGCAACTTACAAAAAGAAGTGAAATCCCACAAAAAACATTTACATGTCAAATGTTTCCAAGACCTAATGGCTCGCATTGTTAAAAAGTAATCAGATCTCTACCTATAATCTCTACTCGTCAGGCCCTAATTTCACAAACCCTACACCTTAATCAAAAAAATGGCTTGGCTGTTTCGTTACTACAAGTACTTATTATTGTTTAAACAGAACAGTGAATACGTTTTTCACCTTACACCCATGTGACGGTAGCGAAACGGCCAAGCCCCATATTTTGACTAAGGTGTAGAGTTTGTGAAATTAGGGCTTGACGAGTAGAGATTATAGGTAGAGATCTGATAACTTTATGACAGTGCGAGCCATTAGGTCTCGTCTTGGCAACATTTTACATGAAAATGTTTTTGGTGGGATATAATAATTTAGGCAACACTCATATTAAATGAAATAAAATTTCACAATACTGCCATAGAATAAATCAAAACAACAATGAAAAAAAAAGTAAAAGCAAAAAAATTGCGTGCAGCAGTACAAGTAATAGAACGAAAAATAGACTACTTTTTGTCATAAATAAGGGCTTTATTGTTGAAGCTTTCAGATTTGTCTAAATCTTCAGAAGACGGAGTTGGATTCTTCGTGACGTGCTAAGTATCATGGTGCTGACATGATTAAGTAAAAAACTAGTTTTTATTAGATCTTATCCTTTACATAAAATGTTAGGACCACAGATATAGATAGAGCAAGTATCACGATTTGTATGAAAACCAAGCGTGGCATTTTTTGGACGTCACAATGTAATACGAATGTTTTGTTTTTCCTAAATTTGGTATTACCAGGTATTACTGAGGGTATTAGATTAAAAATAATTGTTTTTAAAATTAATTACGCGTAATATTAATCACAAAATTACTTACCGATGGATGGAAACGTTTACTTTATTTTTTTACTTACGATTTTTTATCGTAAGTTAGGCACGAAAATAGGCACGCGAAGTAGTTGCTCTGGCGTTATCTAGGTCTATCTATATCTGTGGGTAGGACCATTATAAGTGCAAAAGTTTATGAGGATA
This sequence comes from Charanyca ferruginea, assembly GCA_947361185.1. NCBI lineage: Eukaryota > Metazoa > Arthropoda > Insecta > Lepidoptera > Noctuidae > Charanyca > Charanyca ferruginea. The sequence goes on from OX376062.1 coordinate 7,275,008, forward strand.
GATGAATGTTTGTTTGTTACACTTCCACACTCAAACGGCTGAACAGAATTAGCTAAAACTGGCACAAATATAGATACTGATCTAGTTTAACACATACGAGCATTAAGACCATTTTTGTGGTCCCATGGGATAATTTATGACATCAGCTTAATTTTGAAGTCTACAGGCTAAAGCCCGTCACATACGTAGCTATAATATATTATTATAGCTAGCCACCACACCACATACGGTAGCTATAATATAATAATATATTTTCGCCCTTATTACGTCTGTGATCGTTGTTTGTTTCACATTTTTGAAATTTATATTAATATGCCTTGCTATATCTGTCCACATATTTTGGTGACGAAGTAAAAATAGCTGATTGTAATATGCCTTGATTATAGCTACGTCTGACGTATATTAATATATATTACAGCTACATCTGACGTATATGAATACATTTTATAGCTACGTCTGTGACGGGCTTGAAGCTAGTTTACCACTACAATGCAAGGCCTAGGACTCGTTTTATGCAAATAAGATAAGTTCAAGGCAGATTGGAGATTTCAGACTCATATTCATTCAAGTCAAGTCAAAGTAAAGTCAAATTCTTTCACTTTTTTCTTCCTAAAAACGTTACCCCACACAAGGAGTTTCTCCTGTATCGTGGGTGCGTTTACAAACATATAAACTCACATACACAAACAGCCAGACCTGGAACAACTATCTGTAGACAAATTAAAAGGCAAAACAAAGCAAAAAAAAACGGCAAACGGCGGCAAATTATAAGTTTAGTTTCGTTTCTAACAAAAGCAATAACATTCTAAATGGTAATCCATTGTATTAATCTCTTCTAATTGACTAACCAGAGTGTGCCAACAAAACACCTTTGCTCCATGCGGTATTCACATAAGTGATTACTTAAATGTTACATACCTTTCACCTCAATACACTAATGGATGTGTAAAAGGAAAAATTACACAAAACTCTCAAAATCCATTTAGAAAATTGATCAAATTACTTGACGCCTTATGAATATCCTACCCGTGGGGTGTCCGGGCTAGAATAGCACCCCCCATTTCATCCCGAGGGTGTCGTCGAAGGCGACTAAGGGAAAATCCGGAAGTCGGGCAGCAGCGGCTTCCGTGTACTTAACAACTTGACTGCGATCCCCAAGACGCCTGCCAAGCGTGGGGATTATGTCACCCCCACCCCCTATGGGGGAGGCCTTTGTTCAACAGCCTGAAGATGTCCAGGCTAATGATGATGATATGAATATCGAGACGCGGAGGGGGCGTCTCGGAAAGCACTTAGAGCTGTTAGTCCCGGCTGTCATCTTTGACAGTCGTTATGGGTAGTCAGAAGCCAGCAAGTCAGATAACCAGTCTTAGCAAGAGGTGTCGTGTTACCCAGTCGCAGAGTTGTGAAGGTCAGATAGGCAGTCGCTCCATGTAAAACACTAGTATTCAGCTGCATCTGGTTAGACCGGAAGCCAACCCCAGCGTAGTTGGGAAAAGGGTAGGCAGATGATGATGATCAGCGAGTAACACAAGATTAAGGACAACAAGACAAGACTAGATTTTTTTTATTTTTTCTTCTTTCTTTAGGTTTTGTTATGTACAAAATTGTTAGTTATGTTCGTCACTTTCTCGTGAATAAAAGGTTCTTCTTTCTTATTTGTTTTTTAATAAAATAAATTAGGCATCGGTAATTCACTCGGACAAAGTCGCAGGCAAAGTACTAGCGAGGTAATATATTTATTAGCATTTTATGACTTCAAAAAAGAAGGAGGTTCTCAATTCGGCTGTATGTCTTTTTTTGTATATTTGTGACGCGATTTCTCCGGCAAATGTGAATCGATTTTGAAAATTCTTTCTGTTATGGATAGAGTATGCTTAAAGGGTGGTCTCATATAAATTTTATAGAAACTAATTCAGCACTTTTTTGAAAAATCAACAAAATCCCAAAAAAAACTACCTACATAAACGACGTTTTAACTGTGTTGCCAGTTTTTAATGGATTTGGATTATAAGAAAGTACTAAAAAGTAATAAATAAATAGTTTTTTTACTAAAAGACAACTGCCTTCAAAATCTAAAAAGTGATAAATAACTTTAGCACAGAACACACATGACTTTAGATTTGGAAGTCGACAATTAAAGACAACAACCAGAACAAAGCCACCGACTTCCAAATCTAAAGCCAAGTCAAGTTATTTATCACTTTTTAGATTATGAAGGCGGTTGTCTTTTTAAAAAATGAGATATAAACTTAGTAAGTACCTATATTTTTATGTACCAGGAAATCATAAACAATTGGTATCACGTCCCTTTTTAAACAAATCACAGTACGTTTCCATACTGTGACGTCACACTAGTTAACGAGGCTCCCACGCACTGACCGTCCGGATCCAACCCCCAGATTCCCGCTAACAGTTAAGCTTAACCGTGTAACTGCGGCCGGACATCGACATGTTGACGGCAAGGGAGCGTGTCCCCGAGATAACGCCGCGCGAATGACGTATCAAGACGTGGACATATTGCTGTCTGTCTTATGTATAAACAAGTATACCGTAGCCAATAAAGATACCATGAGGAGACTACCATGGAGCCAGTTATTATGTAAGTTATATTATGTGTTTGACATAAATGAGCATGGTGGTTGAGAGCATTGTCATGCTCACTCTAATGTCTCACTGATGATGGCGCGTGGGTTGGATCATTCGGTTCGCTTCAAAATGGTTGAGCTTAATGGTGCGGAACCACGCGTTATATTGAGATTGGTCCTGTTAACTGCTATGGCTTTTATCTTGTTTTTTATATTTTATATTACCCTTCGCCTATATTGTTTTCACATGAAGCAATAAGAATAATGTAACTAGTATTCTGCAAAAACTTAATTTAAAAGAGTGGGGCTAGTGGGCTAAGGGGTTTCTTGCTCGTTCTTTTCCATAGAATCCTCCATAGGAACGACGACGTTTAGGAACGAGCACCGACTCCTTTCTCTTTCATTCTTCACACAATCCATCCATGTTTTCGACCTTCCGTTTCCTCAGCACACAACCACATTTATATTCATACTCTCAACAACTCAACTCTTTCTCTATTCAATTATTTTAGTCACATGCGTTTCATCCACGGTTTCATCCCTTCTCTTCGCATGCCCATACCAATACAAACTACTTTTTTTAATTGTCGACCAATTCTGTTAACCTTGAATGGTCATGGTAAAATTTGGTATCATGATGTTTCTTTCAACGTGTACAATCAAGATAGGTGCCTAATCCCAACGTAACAAATACTCCCCACCAGAAACAAAAAAAAATTGTAACAAAGATTTGACAAAAAAAACGCAGGCCCATTTTCCTAATACTTGGGGTATAGTAAGATAGATTATGATGACCGAACGCTTATCGTTCATGTATAAAGGTTCCATCCATACTAAGATTGCCAGTATCAAAAGATTCTCAATTCAAAGTAAGATTTTCCTAGAAAAAATAATGTAAACGTTCACACTGAAGTTTCTCTCCGATTTATTTCAAATTGTGTTCGAAAAAAAGTATCGGAACAGGAATATGAGAAAATCGACACTAGCTATCAACTGACTGTGGAATTGAGAATATATTTCTTCTTTCTTGAAAAATGTTTCTATTTTATATTATAATCTTTATTTAGATACTTGTAAAGACTCTTTCTTACAAGTCTTTCAAAGGTATGCAAAGAGATGTTGATACAACATATTTTATTTAGTCACTAGCAACTGGCTTCTGCTTTTCACGGGTAGCATAATGAATAATACTTTATAACCTCCCTAGATAATGTCTCTTAACCCCTTGAAAACCACATGAAAATCTGTATAGTAGTTTAGTTTTAACTTTTTGTAATGCACCTGCCATGTTATCTCTTCACCACCCTTGGTTGACTGGTAGAGAATTCCTAAGGCATTGAGTCCGCCTTTGTACCTTTGTGCATGAAGTATAAATAAATAAATGAACACTTACTTTTTGATTGTAAGGGACGTACCAGAGAATGGGCAGCAGCGTTCTCTGTGCATTTGTAACAAACATACTGCGATCGCCACCCGCCTGCCAAGCGTGGCGATTATGGCAAAACCCCCCCTTGGAGGAAGCCTATGTCCAGCAGTAGACGTCTTTCGGCTGAAATGATGATACTTTTGAGGTTTTTTTTTCTTTATTTATTTAAGGAAATTAATAATCGCAATGCGTATATTAGTCCCATCGTACCCTAAAAACACATTGATCATATCTGGGCCGTGAACCTAAACAGAACACACATCACCGGCATTCAGTTGACCCAGGATTTTAAGGAATGTCTACTTCAAGTCTGTTCAACCTCAAAACCCTAAACAGGGGTGTGATTCTGTAAGACCTCATTCTAAACTTCGAATCTGAATCCGCTGTGAGTTTCTTGATAGGCATTCTAAAAACTCGGTTGATAATTCGAATTTACACTAGCGCTACCTTTGCGAGCGTATCAGCGAGTTGAACTAAATTGACAGGGAGATTTTGACAGATAAAGTATGAGATATGACGTAAAAAGTGGCATTCTGTAAGGTAATTTCCCCGTCACTTCGACGCTCACTTCGCACTCGAACCCGATTCAAAGTGTCATATATATCAAAGTCATTTTGAACCGTATGCGAAGTGAGAGTGAAGAGCGATGTGAGATGCGAGTTGTTGTTTGAATTTTACAGAATCGACCTACTGATCCTTTTTCCTAGACTGATACCAATCAGTCTATCAATAAGTGGATTTTGAATTATAATAACTATCGATGATGGCAATAATTTACTAATAGGGACACTTATCGGGTTCCCCATTTGATTTTTGATTGTTGTTAAATGTGCCATAAATACCTACATAAATAGCTGGGGTAAAAAGATGCTTACCAATTTTAATTCAATGAAGACGAATTCAGATGAATGATTTAGAAAAAACCAACAAAAATAGAATGTCCTTTAAAAGACACTTGAGGCACTTCACTTTGAGGCTTTATTTCTGAACATTCAGTTTAGTTTTAATAGGTACGATAGAACGGAGCCTAAAATAATAAATCATCGGTATGTGACAGGTTAATACTACTAAATCAAATATGGGGTCGTTTATTAGAATTGAGCCTAAGTCAACAGAATATTTCACTGAAATTGCATGCCTGTAATCAATTCTCAAAGTTATGCCGTTTCGTAAAATAGAAATGATTTTGTTATGAATGAAAGTTCCCAAAAAGTGAGGTGTCTATTAATTCCATTTTTCTGTTGTTATAACTATAAACATTCATAACTATAAACTGTAAATGCAAAATATTGTTCACATTTTTTTAAAAAGAGTAAGTATGGAGTTTCTTGCCCATTCTTCTCCATACGAAACTACCTTTTGGAAGGGGCAACTAGAATCAACTTTTTTTTTTATGACGTTCAAAAGTGCCTTTATTGGTCTAATTGAAATAAATGATTTGACTTTGACTTTGACTTTGCCTAACTTAAAGACTTGCTAAGCTATCCTTTATCGTTTTGACCTCCACGTCAAAAACGATAAAGGACGTACGTTAAAAACCGTAATTCCATAGAGTACTAATTCATCTGTCATGTCTGTCATCTAGTCGTGACCGTAGCATGCTGGGCATATTTTGGTTTGTCGTCTATAAATGACTATGGCGGTCAAACGGTTAAGTGTAAACTCAATCAATGTCTCATAATATTTTTTTCTATCTCTATAATATCTTCGTCAGTTGTACCGAAAGATTTTCTCTGCTGAAAACCTTAACATTTATTGATTTATCGCTCCCTTAAAATATAACCCCTCCCCCACCATTAATATTATCTAACTGATCGTATCGGGATTTTGACCACAGGATGGGCAGCAGCGTCCTTCTGAGTACCATAACACCTACTGCGATCGCCAACATGCATCGGCGAAGCATGGCGATTACGGCTGACCCCCCCCCCCCCCCCCCCCTTGTGGGAAACCTGTGTCCAGCAGTGGGCGTCTAAAGGTTGACATGGTGGTGGTGGTGGATCGTATCTATAAACTTAGAAAACATTCTTGACATATATATTATAACCTAACTATTAATGTTGGCGGAGTGAATAAGCGATTGACTGCTACGCTGCGTGACGTAGGTTCAATTCCCGCACGGAACAAAAATTTCTATAGCCTACAGGTAGTTGTTCTGGGTCTGGCACACACAATTATAAAACCCTAACTTAACAGCGAAACCAAGGCGATGCCACAAATAACTTAACACTAAACCAAGGTCATCACATATTATAAAACAAAATACCCCGCCACGTCCGCTGTCAGTTTATTTGTGATAAACTCAGAAACTACTAAACGGATTTTCATGCGGTTTTCACCAAAGGCAGAGTGATTCATGTGGCAGGTTTAAGTGTATAATTTGTAAAGTTTTATGTAAATTAGCTGAAAATTAATGATGATTTTTGATAGTGGCGGGAAAAATAATGGCGACTAGAAGCTATGTAAATGGCTATGCTCTGCTGCCTGTGCGACTGCGAAGCCGAGGCGATTCGTTAGTAAAATATTACAAAGTAATATATAAAAAATTATAACTTAAAAAAACTAACAATATTTCTATACTTAACTTATTTATGTGAGTTTAAATGTTTATAAGGGGAAATTCCCCTCCATATGAAGAAAATTGTCTTAGACACCTGTGTTCTGCCTACTCTTACATACGGATGCCAAACGTGGACGTATAACACTAAAATTAAAAATAAACTAGTAACATGCCAGAAAGCAATGGAAAGGAGCGTAGTAAAAATAAGAAAAATACAAAAAGTAAAAAGTGAACAAATAAGACGACAAACGAAAGTTATAGATGCTTTAGACTATGCCCTTAAACAGAAGTGGTGGTGGGCAGGACATATAGGAAGAGGCACAGACAAAAGATGGACACTTGAGGCTACCACGTGGCAAGGACCAACGGGAAAAGGAAGAAGAGGGCGTCCTAGAAAAAGGTGAATAGAAGATATAAAAAATATAGCAGGAAACGAATGGATAACGAAATCAATGGACAGAGAGGTCTGGAAAAAGCTGGAGGAGGCCTATACCCGAGAAGGGGTTCCGATCAATTATAATGAAAACGGCAACAACAGCGTTTAAAGCAAATACATTTTAATTTATTAATTTAATTCATTATATGTTATTTCATTATATAGATATAATTGTAAACTTACATTTAGCATACTTAATTATTTAAAATGCATGTTATAAAATAATTGTAGATTGGAAATAAATGGGCTTTGTTATTATTATAAATGTTTATAAGTACACGCACGATACAGGAGAAAGTCAAACCTTTCGGTTTGACTTTCTCCTGTTGGGCAACATTTAAAAATAGGTAAGTAGCATTGACATAATTATAGTATATTACTGCGTAAGGACCAGGCCAACCGCACGACCAAATGGCACCAGCGCGCTGGCCCTAAAAATAACAGCGCGCGGGACAAAACGTTTAAATTTAAAAAAAAAAGAACCACCTTAAAAAAAATTAAAAAGTGATAAATAACTTAAGCACAGAACACACATGACTTTAGTTTCGAAAGTCGGTGGCTCTGTTCTGTTTGTTGTTTTGTATTGCCATCGACTTTCGAAACTAAAGTTATTTATCACTTTTTAGTTTTTTTTTGAAGGCGGTTCCTATTTTTCAAAAAAGTTTTTATTTTACACTTTTTAGTGCCTCTTTATCACCCAAATCCATTAAGAAACGGCAACACAGTAAAAACAGAGATTGAAAGTCATCCAAAGTTGGAAAGATGGAAGAAACGAAAACGTCTTCTCGGTTTTTGTTATTAGTTTGTTGTATGCTAAAACCTTCTCCAGAATGTAACAAACTCTTTTCTAAAAACCGCATCAAAATCAGTTCAGCCAAACGGGAGATAATCGCGGACAAATATACATACATACAAACATACGGGTCGAACTGAGAAGCTCCTTTTTTTTTGAAATCGGATAAAAAGGAATATGGTACTTTGTATGAGTTTTGACAGATGTCGCTACTTTTGCTTGTTCCATGAACGTTTGTTTAAAATGTTCTAATGGGCGTATCCTTCTTTCTGAAATCATTGGTAAGTACTTAAAGAATCAGCTCAAGTCAGCTTAAGTGGAATAGTGGCTCATCAAACTGGAATCTGACACCTTGTTCTAGAAAACTTTCAAAGTTCACCCTCGCAGCAATCCTTGTGATCGGGACACCGAATCTTTTTCAACTAAGTAATTACATAAGTCTTTAAAGAACGTAATAGTGAAGTTGGCCGGTATGCTGATCAGAAAGAAACTGGATATCATACTTGACATTTTCTTGAAGGAAAATGTCACTGATATTTAGTAAATAGACGATACATTTGTTCAAAATTAATACATTCTTTGATCGTAGATAAATCTATATACAAGGTGGCCATGACAATAGCATAATAAAGGATCATGGTAGGATTTGGTAATTCGGTATAATTGTTTTTATTGAGCATTAATAATATTAAATTATGGCGCTAAAAGATGCCGCTCTTTTCACAGGTTAGTAATCCAATATTTCAAATGGTGTTCTATTTTGTTTACATTTCTAAGCTCTTTAGTATGTTTGAAAAACGTTTTTTCAGTTTCGGTGATAGAATTTATTTGATAGTTTCAAAATATTCTTATAAACTAGTATTACTAATATTATAATTTTTTGTCGTAGTTATCATCACCCCCACATTGTATACCTAAAATGATATTAAAAGTTCAACGGTGTAGATAATTTACCTGCACAAGATTCAAACTTCGACAATGTCACACTAACGCACGCCATAAGTAACGTGATATTGAAATGTTAAGTTAAAATATTAGGTATTACGAGAAACGTCATAGAATTTCAGATTGTTGGGAAACGTAATTTTTTGTTGTTCTGGAGCGCATTCTGACACTCGAGACTCAACATACTCCATTAACGTCGATGCAATCCTCAGCTCAAGTGAGCTAATTGGCATAGTTTAAACGTACGACTCGCGGAGCGCTTATAACCTATCTACACCTTCCTACTTATAATTTCAATGACCTAAATAATTTTCTTTAAAACAATCCTAATTGTTTCTTTAGAGAAGACAATTTTTAATTTTACTGCATGTCAGATTATACGATTATATCACACTAGCGACCCGACCCAGCTTCGCATGGGCATATAGCCTTCCTCGATAAATGAACTATGCAACACGAGATTAGCGCGTTCAACCAAACAAACAAACAAACTCTTCAGCTTTATAATATTAGTATAGATTGGCAACTGAAAGCCACTTTACGTATTAAAAACGTTTAAACTCTAGTAGCAATCTCGTCTCAGCGATAATCCAAGCCAAAAACTTGTCAAAACATAGGTAAATATTATTAAAGGTACTTTTGACAGATAGAGACGTGAGATTACAATGCGGACGTTCTCTAAAAAACGGGACTTACCCCTCTGAATACCCCCGCTATCACTTCTGTCTAAGCAACACATGATACAAACTGGCAGAGACTTGATAATGGTAACACAAACAGAAAATAGAGTATTTTATTATATTTTGACATGCCATGTTTATTAACTACGTATTTATTTAGTTATTTTACTAAATATTCGTGCTCCTAATTAGAAGCAGATTTTCTAAGAAGTTTGAAAATAAAAATCCATCTTATGTACTTAGGTACCCAAAATTATACGCAAATCTATACTAATATTATAAAGCTGAAGAGTTTGTTTGTTTGTTTGGTTGAACGTGCTAATCTCAGGATCTACTGATTCAAATTGAAAAATTATTTTTGTGTCGGATAGTCCATTTATCGAGGAAGGCTATAGGCGAAGCTGGGTCGGGTCGCTAGTTAATTATATAAATTATGTTTTATTTTTCAAAAATAATGCGACTATTACCAACAATACAGACAAAACAAATCGCAACCCTAAACTGCCTACGGCACAAAAAGATCATGATTCCGGCATTCAAACGCGAAAAAAGAATTCAAGCACATAACGCGTCAGGCGTTAGTCATTGAGTCTACCTTTTTACCAAACACTCGACTCAGCACCAACCGATTGAATCAAACGTTAACGAACTATAGAAACGTGACAACGGACGGAATCTTTTTTCGCATCAAATATTTTTCGCATTCGCATTCGTGTAGCGAATTTGAATAGTGTCCCTCTAGTGTACTTTACAGTACACATTCGTCTCATTCACTTTGATTCATTAAAGTGGCATACATTCGAGGTGGAACCAACTTGCCAGTTTTACTGCAGAAAATAAAAGTGCACAGTGTGAGTGTGATAGTTCGTTCATTGCAGTGACAGTCGAAGAGAAAAGTAATTGAAAATCTCAGTACAAAATGTTCTGCGGTTAAACTTTGGCTCTTCGACTCTAGGTATTTTATTCTAGCTACTTTTAGCCTTTACCGCAAAGGATAAACCAGAGGTTTATGAGAGTAAATTATTATGGAACACGTTCAGCTTATCAGTAAATGTTTTAGGACCCATGAAATATGGGATACGCATTTAATGAGGGAAATTCTGGAAAGTACGAGCCTAAATCACATGAATACGCCTTCTCTTTATTAAATTTATATTTTTAATCTACAGTACGACAAAACCAACAATTCCTGCACAATACGAGAAGGGAATAATGGTATGAAATTACAAATAAATGTTTAAATTAAATTGAAAATCATGATGAATAAATAATTGTTCTTAATAGAAGCGAATAGTTTATGAACACAAGTTTGAAACGCAATTAGGAAACGGGCAACTAAAACATGACAAATGTGTCATAATACTGGCATCTGCAAGCAACTTTGTATGAACTTGACAAATAAGCTAAACTCTTTAATTAGTCCACGGGAACACAGAAATAAGTTAAAATACTAATTTAAAAAATGTGTTATGTTAATATCTATTTATGTGTGCCTAAATTCTGTAAATTCGTGCAACCGTTTTAATGTAGAATAGTAACAAATATCAGTCCATTCAACCTCATAAACTTTCGGGAATAGTATAGTATTTAGGATTTTTACTGTCCACGCATAATCATCATCATCACATCAACCATTACATTCCCACTGCTGGGCATAGGTCTCTCCTAAGGGGGGGTTCAGCCGTAATCGCCATGCTTGGCCGTTGCATGTTGGCGATCGCAGTAGGTGTTATGGTACTTATAAGGACTATGCTGCTCATCCTCTGGACAATATCCCTCTGTCTCCTACGACACCCACAGGTAGAAATGGGGTGGTGCTATTCCTAGCCGGCACCACACGGCATTACCACTTTGTTTAATAGGTTTTATTCTATACTCCTGCTATGCTCTGTGGTCACTATTAATAGTCAACAGCTATATAGGTCTAGAGATTTCATTACTCTGCAATAACCTAGTTTCCCTAAGGGATTGCTGATGAACGGCCAACCAATTACTTTGTGTAAGAGGGGCTAGGAAATAAATAGCTATATATGTAGGTCGCGATTAAAAAACGTGATAGTTCATTCTTAATCTTTAGTAGTTGGTAATAAAATACAACACGTCCTTCACAAACAAAAGTAGTAGTAGTAGTAGTATGACGGGCTGGCGTTCGCAACACTGGACCCATTTGCGTACATCATCATCATTTCAGCCTTAAGACGTCCACTGCTGGACATAGGCCTCCCCAAGGGGGGTTTTGCCACAATCGCCACGCTTGGCAGGCGGATTGACGATCGCAGTATGGTTGTTACAAAGGCACAGAGAACGCTGCTGCCCATTCTCTGGTAAGTCCCTTAGTCGCCTCTTACGACACCCACGGGAAGATATGGGATGGAGCTATTCTTTACGTCCGACACCACACGGACACAGTTTGCGTACATACAAAAGTATCTTCTTGAATAATTTTTGTGTGATTTTTCGTTCCTTATAAATTCATCACATAGAGATGAAAGACTATCTCTTTAACTAGCTTATTCCTAAATAAAAACAGATTAAAAAAAAAAAGCTAGCTTCTTTCCACGACTTCTTCCACATGGAAGTCAAGTACCTATACCAGAAACCATACTCACAGATAAAAGTCATGACAGTCAGTAAAAGTGTAGTTTCAGAGAATACCTCTTATAAATAAATGCACATACAATTCAAACTTCACCTTTTTTATCATAATCTGCCTCGCCTTTTCCCAACTATGTTAAGGACGGTAGGAAGCCGTCCGTCTAACCAGATGCAGCTGAATACCAGTGTCTTACACGGAGCGACTGCCTATCTGACCTCCATAACCCAGTAACTGAGTAACACGATACCTTGGTAAGACTGGTTGTCAGATTTTCTGGCTTCTGACTACTGTAACGACTGTCAAAGATCTACGAATGACAGCCGGGATCATAGATATGCCGGGACCAACGGATTTACGTGTTTTCCAAGGCACTGTGGAGTCTCAATATGAAATAAATGGTCACCCATCCACCGACTGACCTCGGCAAGCGTAGCTTAAACACCATGGCCGATCAATTCGTACGGTTTTACATCTCAATATTTTCAGCTCGTTTCAGCCACAAGCTTAATATTTTATTTTATTCTCAAAGAGAATGATTATCCCTGATTAAGCTTATTCATTGATAGGCCGGATTAATATAAGAGCATTAAAGTGAATAAAAAATATCTTTGCTAACGTATCATATGGTAGGCATATCATTTCTTTTATAAACGAATATCTTACTCCAGTGGTAAAAAATTTAAAGATTCATAAAATATGAGATTTTTTATTACCCCTAACCCTTCAAAATTTAATAGTAGGTAGCTGATATCTTCAGACTCTTCGAGTTATTTTAATCTCAATGGCGATACCACTGAAACGCTCTTGAAATATTTTTAAATGTGAACACGTTATCATTATTTAAATAAGATATTTATGAAATAAGAGGTGCTCATCTAGTATGTGCGTCTGTTTATTTAGTAATTTAAATGTTATACAGCAAAAGGTACAAAGGTACGAACTTAATGCCTTATGCACTCTCTACCACTCAACCAATGGTGGTAAAGAGTTATGGCAGGTGCAAATTATTGCGCAAGACTAAAAAAACAAAATGAGAAAGCAAAATAGCCAAAAATAATAAAATACCTTGATTTGCTATCACAAATGAAAGAAACTATTTATACAATGTATCGGCAATTCTAGGGTGGTTTGGAGTCTAAACTAGGGAAACTCTGTTTTTCAGGACTCCAAGCCACTCGCCTACGGAAAGATTAGCAATATTTGTATAAACACACAATAACTACATATTATAATATTATGTACATACACAAGTACAAAGAAAAAATACCTACTAATTTTTAAGTATAATTTCATTCGTCTCGGCTCTTGTCTGTTACGTTAAATACACATGATGTGTCAAGAAAAAGGATATTAACAATATTTTACTTATAAAAATCTACCAGAGATGTACGTATTAAGACATACGCTTCAGCAGTCATCGTTAATCTTCGGAAATACGAAGGCGCGATGATGAAATAGAGCTGTTACAACCATAGAAGTAAAAGTTTTTTACAAACTTTGCCTGTGTTGGGTTACTCTGTGGGGCGACGTTCGTAATAATTTAAAATGTTTTTTCAAAAAAAAGAAAACCGCCTTCAAAAACTAAAAATTGATAAATAACTTTACTTTCGGAAGTCGGTGGCGGTGCCTTTGTGTTTGTGGTTTTGTATTGCCACCGACTTCCGAAAGTAAAGTTATTTATCAATTTTTAGATTTTGAAGGCGGTTTTCTTTTTTTTTAAAAAGCTTTTTATTTTTCGCAGTTTAGTGTTGCCTTAATATCCAAATTCATTAAGAAACGGCGACACACTTACGTATTCTAAGTATTTTTTTTGGGAATTTGTTGATTTTCTCAAAAAGGGCTGTATCAATTTTGATAAAATTTATATGGGACCATGTCGGAACCCGATTATGACAGAGTTATGCCCGAACATACATAAAAAAAAAATACAAACATTCGAATTGATAACCTCCTCCTTTTTGAAGTCGGTTAAAAAACACGAAAATTTCTGAAACATATTTGTGATATAGCATAGTTTTAATAAAGAACTATGCTATATCACTGACATAGTGGATAATTGCGTTGAAGATAATAATTTGGAGCCGCATTAGGTACTGCAAACAATTAAATTATACCTATGTAGCATACTCAGTAAAGTGTGAATTGAGATTAATATAATGCTGAGCCACAGAACAGCTCAGTTCATTGTGAGTTATTGGCTTATTTCCAACGAGAATAGCGATTATCACGAGTTCTTCATCTAAATGATATGTATTATGTAGAATGACTTCAGTTTTATTTATTTCAATGTCAGCAAAAAGAACATTATGAGTTGTGTAGAAATGTTGTTGAATTGTAAAAATAAAAATGTTCAAAAGATAAGTATATTAAGGAATATTCAAAAACTAGCTTAGTCCAAAATTTTGTTATTTCTTTTTTCTATTCACCACCGTTACTAAAGCATTAATTACCTTTCCTTCTGTACCTTTGTGTATCAAGTGTAAATAAATAAATAAAAAGGGGATAGCAAAATATCCTATCAATATCTTATATATAGGTATAAGCGTGAAAGAGTAACATGCATCCATTCATCCATAGCCACAAACATTCACATTTATAATAATACTGGGTTTATGACTAGGATTAAAAACTGAAAAGTTTCAGAATCGACTGCTTATGAATTAATAAAAAATAAAAATCTTAATTGTTATTACGAAAACTTATAATATCTTTGAGGCGAAGATCACCACTTTATGAATAAATATGTTATTCATTGAATAGAAAGTGATATCATTAAAAGCTAAGAGAAATAAGCATTGATAAAAGTGTAAAAAGCCAAAGCTGTCAGAGGGCTTTTTCAGTAAATTTTTCGTGAATACAAAGCTAATAAAAACCCTAAGTTTCATACCGTGACCGTGCTTTTTATTTATAAAAGTGACATCTTTTGTTTGTCTTTTTAATATAACACATTTTACAAAGATTACATAAATTATAATTCTTCAGTCTTTAAATATTTTTCCGCTTCCAATCTAACAGAATGAGTAACATTACTAAAATGGGTTACCCCCAACCCTACTGCACAGTGTTCACAAAGCGTTAAATAAACGAATTTTTCATTACGCCTTTTATGTGCACTCTCGTAAAATATTACACACAATACATTACCTACGTAGTGCCTTATCAATTCCCAGTGCGTGCGTAAAAAAGTACACACTATGTTTACGCCAAAAGTCAATTTGTCTCACTGTGTAGCTAGAGTGATGTGACTCCTCTGTGAATTGACATAAATCATTTTGGACCACAGGGGAGATCAAGATGCGAGGGCACTTCTTTTCATCGGCTTTTTATTATGAAGAATAATGTTGAGGAAGTTACTTTTATATGAGGTGTATCAGTAAAATTATTATTTGCGTAGTATTGCGATATTGGCATATTTTACGAGTATTATTTTCTGCAGGGTAAATTTAGGGAAGGGAAGCTATATTTTTTATTAGTTTAAGAGACAGATGATTTTACAGATAATAAGGTTTTAAACATATCAACCCTAAAATTATATTTAATGGTAACACTATAATTTACAGGTATGATACATAGGTATTTAATTACTTAGCACAATTTTAGGATTTTAAATATACTGAAAATTATGCACACTGTTAACACAGCCATATAATTTTTAGGGTTAAAATATTTAAAACATAATTAATGCCTATACAATCATTTGTCTAATAAATTAATAAAAAAATAATCTAACTAAATAACGTGAAAATGTAAACGTCTCATTAATGTATTATCAAAAAGTAGACATTATTTGCTTTACAACACACAAAAGTTCACAAGATTGCACTTCTAGAACAACAACCGTTATTATTAGCACATAAAACTGAACAAACTCTCATTCAAGGTAAAGTTAACGATATCAATAAACTACCGATATCGTCTATATTAGCCTAAAACGGCTTTACGATTTGATGTCATTATTGGAAAAACGATAAACCTTCTAGGCGAACAATTTGATTCCAAATAAAATCAACAATCCCTTTGAGTCCGCGATTCAATCGCGATACGAATTATATCGATAAGAATCTAGCTATAGCGACAAAAGAAACTACATAGTACAAAATAGGAAAAACTCTTACCCAATTAACAAGTCGTCCAATCACCCCGTTCTTAAAAAAAAATAACTCGTATTCGAAACAATACTGGCATAAAATTTAAAACAAAACTGTCACAAAGTTTACAACAAAAAAAAAGTTTCACACAATTTCAGTCAACACTAATTTGACAGCACTTTGAAGACAGAACACCGAACGGGAAAAAAAGAATCACTTCACACATGAACTTTTAAAAAATAGGGTTGTAACTTGTGCACTTTTTAACGTGCTCGTATCGCGAAGGTTGTGAGTGGTACGAGACTACGAGTGTTCGCGGCGTCAGTAGGGCTGCCACTGCGATGTGGGATACGCAACGCGCCTGCGTAGCTTTGCGCACCGGCTCTGCACTCCTGATACATTTCTGCTTCAATTAATCCCCGCACAGTACTCAATTACACCTAGTACTAGTACCTACTTCGTGGGTAGCAAGTTTAAACTGTTAACACGATATTGAAGTGATGGTAGATTAATGGGAGTTCGAAAAGGTTACAGTTTTGTAGAAACGCTGAAAACTTCAATGAAAACTTGCAAATATATGAGTGAAAAATATACAATCTGGAATCGAGAAGCTAAACTATTCTAAAGTGGTTTTTTGTTTAGTATTACAATATTTAACAAAAAAAACGTAGTAATGTAAGCCATGTTGCGCCGGCCGCGAATAGCACCACCCTATTTCTACTCATAGGTGTCGTAGAAGGTGACAGAGGAATATTAACCAGAGGATGGGCAGCAGCGTCCTTCTGAGTACCATAACACCATGCTTGCCAACATGCCTGGGCCAAGCATGACGGTTACGGCTGAAACAACCCCCCCCCCCCCCACTTTGGGGAGATCTGATGATTACAAAATTAGAGGCACACATTTGCAAAATACGAAACCCCGAAGTTAGGAAAAGGCTAGGATGATGGTGACATCTTCCTAGCCTTTTCCTAACTACGTTGGAGTCTAGGGGTGCAGCCACAGATATAATATAGATAGACCTAGATAACTCAAGTATCACGATCTGTATGAAAACCAAGCGTGCCATTTTTTGGACGTCACAATGTAATACGAATGTTTTGTTTTTCCTTATTATTCCTTATTTCCTTATTACCAGGTACTGAGGGTATTAGATTAAAGATAATTGTTTTTTAAATTAATTACGCATAATATTAATCACAAAATGACTTACCGATGGAAGGAAACGTTTACTTTATTTTTTTTACTTACGATTTTTTATCGTAAGTTAGGCTCAAAAATAGGCACGCGAAGTAGTTGCTCTTGCGTTATCTAGGTATATCTATTATCTGTGGGTGCAGCTGAATACCAATGCTGTTACATGGAGCGACTGCCTATCGGACCTCCACAACCCAGTTACTGAGTAACACGTTGCCCCTTGGTAAGACTGGTTGTCAGACTTTCTATCTTACGAATACAGCCGGGACCAACGTCTTCGTGCAATCCACGGCACGAAGGGGTCTTGATATGAAATGAATGGTCACCCATTCACGAACTAACCGCGGCAAGCATAACTTAACCATGACCTATCGATCCATACGACTTTTACTTAACCACGAGCCCCTCTAAATACGGAACCCTAAAAACTATAATACCGAAAGCAAAAGGTTCAATTGCCAAAATTAATTATGTACAACAAAGGGTTGCCATGCGCTGGATAAAGCCTTTCACTTTTGCTTACAGATAAAATAGTAATTTACAGAGAACGTGCCTGAGACACAATTTAATATCCATCAGTCAATTCTTAACCAATAGATAGCCGGATATTGTAGCAATGCATCAAAGGATGTATACCGATTCCGGAACAGAAACTATTCGACCGGATAGTAATAGTTTACAATGTCGACAATCTAACGTTCTTGAACGGTGGTAGGTATTTGAACAACCTGTATAGTGTAGATATATGACGGAAACGGGCTTCTTTCAAAACTATATTTTATTTTGAACTAACTTTTGCCCGCGACCGCGTCCGTGTGATTTTTTTTTTGGATTCCTAATTTATACTTACAGTCGGAACACTAATTTGCATAGTTGCAACGTGTCACTCTCGGAGCGCTTATGACATTCCTATACCTTTTTACTTGTTATATCATAGGTAGGTACTGTAAAGGTTGCATTGCACAGCCATATAATCAATGGTTTCGTCTAAGCACTCTGCATTCTATAGCACTCTGTATTTAGAACGATAGTCCAATTTTTTTTTAATGATAACGCAGATTGTAACGCCAACAGCCTTCAAAGGCAGACGTATTATTCTATAATAGAGTGGTTATAACAGAGTCCTTATTTGACGGAAGTCTTGTATCCCTTCAACGTCCTCCCAACACTTTATAAATTATTGCTCATCCCGGTACCTAGCCAGGGCTCGTCAAGTTGAGCTCTTAGTACACAGTTAAAAACATGGCATAGTTCCCAAGTTTCCCTGTAATTATTTCCTTCTTCCGTATATTAAAAAAAGCTATATCTCATATTTTCCAAGACTACAGAACGCATTAACCGTCACCCATTAGAAGAGGATGGTTTGTTAGGCCAACGCCTTATACGACTTAAGTGATTCATTTTTCTCGAGTGAATTGCGTTTTGCTGGAAATGAAGCGGTTATTCTCGTAAGTTGTGTGTCTTGCGTTTTCCGGTTTTTTAGACGATAAGGTGAATTGTTTTAAAATATAGATATTTTAATGGAGTAAAACCAAAATGAGATGTTAAGTTCCGGTCTTTTGTAGGTTAAATTATTGTGACAAATTGTCAAACACACCTACTGTGAGTGGTTGACTAAATTGATAAATAAAAACCAATCACAGAAGGTTACGCTTGTCATAATTTTTAACCTGGGGTAAGATTTATCAATGCTTCGGTTATGCGTTATGTATTTCACTACGCTAGCTCAGCAGGTGCTGAATTTGTTAATTAAACTACTTGAACTAGCCTGCATGGATGAACAATAAATTATTTACTCATTTACTTATTCTATATTTCAGGCAAATAAGACCCATAAAACAATAATAATAATAATGTAATTATAATTCTTTATTGACATAAATAACTTTACAGATTTAGGGCCCTGACTCCTGAGCTAGATATAGTACCTGTGTTACAGGAGCCAGTGTCTTCTCCCAAATACATAAATCCAGTTTTATGCAATAAGAAAATAAACTAAATTACATTACACCTAAAAAGCAAAAATAAAACACAATACATATATAGGGTGACTGGTAATTAGTGTACGATACTTAAACACGTGATTGTGTTCATGATAACAAACAACTTTCCCGAAGAAAAAATGTTTTTTGTACTGGTTCACTTTAGGTCACAGGCGTGCGCGCACGTGAATTTCATACGGCTGTTGTGTTATTGTGATAAAAGTGAACCAGTACAAAATATTTTTTTCTTCGGGAAAGTTGTTTGTTATCATGAACACAATCACGTGTTTAAGTATCGTACACTAATTAAGAGTCACCCTATATAATTAAAGAAACAATCATATAAGTAAATACATATTTTATCAAGCGACTTAAAAGCTACACGAAATGACGGCGTCGAGTTACGCTGCAAGGAGTCGCGTAGCTGGCTGTGGAAACGCAGATACAGCACACCATTTTGCCAAAACTCTTCCTTAAGGAAGGTCGCCAAAACAGTGAGTCGGAACGTGCACCAGAAACGACTTGAAATTAGGTTTATTGTCTTTATACAAAAGTTAATACCTACTAAAAAATTTAATTATATATGTATTGTGTTTTATTTTTGCTTTTTAGGTGTAATGTAATTTAGTTTATTTTATTATTGCATAAAACTGGATTCATGTATTTTGGGAGAAGACACTGACTATATTAAGATTTACTTAAATGTATGTGTATTATTATTTAATATTATAGGTTAGTTAGATAAGACACATATATACTTTTTCTCTTTCTTTTCTCACACACTATTGTCTACGTTTCTTTTTCATTTCTCCTTTTGCAGGTCTGCTAGCAGAAATTTCTTAAGAAATAAGCAGTACCTTTGTACTCATATTTTATAATGGTTTTTTCTTGTGTTGTCTACTGTGTGTACATAAATAGTAAAAAAAAACAAATAAAAGTTTTAATTTGTCGGATGACTGGTTTTGAGACGACATGTGATATAGTCTAAACTAGCTTTGACCCGGCTTAGTCGCATCTTTACGCGCGGATCAAAAACTAGCACTTTGCTCGTGACTTCATCCGCTTGAGTTTTCTTAAGGATCCCTAAATATTTTTGAGAATTAAATACCACTCATGCTGCTCTAATAGCACTCAGGGATAACGGAGCTGTCTATTAGTGAAATATTTTTTGCAATAGGATGATAGTGGAAGCTCTCTCTAGCACGACCTTCAGCAGTCGCACTTGCGACCATAATACTTACTATAATTCGACTTTTAATTCTATTCAGTAACTTGACAATTGAAAGGATACCAGAAATTAACAAAATAAGGTAGTGAGGTGGTGTAAGAGTGAACGAAATTGAATGAACTTAAAAATAGATATATATTAAAAAAAAAAAATAGTATCAAAAAAGTACATAATCGGTTCACTTCAGCAATTTTTTTTTACTAGTGTTTGAATAAAAACATAACGATATATTTATTTTATCAAAATAAAAGTTATGCTCAATATACACCATTTTTTTCAGTTCCTTGTACGAACTCATTTATTTTAAACAATTATTTTAAAAAGCACTGTAAAGCCTCGCGCGCTGTCGTTTGCCGATCAATTTCAATTATTCGTGCTTATTTCGTACGTATTTTTTTTTTCTGATGCACACAAACCGACTATTGTATTGTACTAGTGTGTGTCAATGCTGCTACGCCATTCTAGCAGTCGTTTAGATGTTCAGTTGCGCTAAATCGAATACGCGCCCTTAATTGTTCTTGTATTCCACATATTACATACGAGCTTTTAAAGTTTTATTTCAATTAAACCATTTTTAACATTCGTGCTTTAAGCAAAATCGTTCACTATCCCAACACTAATAGTTTTAGTATGGTATCATTATTATTCTTTGAACTGTCAAGTTATTAAATAGAATTAAAAGTTGAAGTATGGGTACACTTTCTTAGAGGATTGTGATGATTTAGTAATCAATACTTATTATCTTCGGTCCACATAAGCGAAGCCCCGGGCACAGCTAGTTTATACTTGGTAGGGTTGACTTTCAAGAGAGTATGTAATTTAATAAATTTGTTAAATTACATTAATAAAATCTAGACACCGTGAAATAGAGCCGAATAGGCTGAACAGACGTATTTAATTTGAATACCAATCACAAATACGAATATTAACGCATCACCAGACTATAAAGTAAAGCAATGAAGCGGATCCGAAATAATTTATACATCTTGACTAATTTAACCACAAAATGATTACCAAATTGAGTTATTTGAAACGCCCACTAACCCTTATTTAACTATTACTTTGAACCCTCTGCATATTGTTAATATAATATGAGATGGATCGAATTAATGATATTAATTTTGTTAAGCCATCATTTGATTAAGACATAATATTGACCGCATCGTTTTTGAACACCAATTAACATGGTGATTTAACGGCAACTTAACCAATTTCGTTTATTTAAATAAAGTACTTTCGTTCTTTACCATTCAAGAAATGCAAGCAAATGAACGGATGCCGACGACCTTTTTTAACGTGAATGACTTGTTTTTAATTGTTCTCACATTGTACCAATAGATTTGGCATGAATGATGTAACCTAAAGTAATACATAATTGATTTTAAAAGGGTGTTCGTGGAATTTGTTTCTCGTTCTCCATAGAAACGTACTATTTGGAGCGAGCCATTAGCTTCAACTTTCTAACCGACTGACTCTTTGCAAATTCAAAAATACCTCTACACGTATTTTCTACTGAAAACCATTTCATTATAATAGACCTATACCTACGTATAGGTCTATTATAATGAAATGGTTTTGAGTATGACTTTAAAGATGACGCTCGAGAAACGGGGTTGCACCAAAACCAAAATATAGAGGAGCTACGAGCAATACCTACTTCAAATTTTTTTACTACCCGTCAAACTGAGATCATGCACCTTAGCAGCAATACTTTATTTCTCAATCATGTAGACAATCCCAAAAATTAAAAATTAAAAAAAAATTAACTCAGGCAACAGTTACTGTTGACTGAGTTTAATTTTTTAAACTTTGCTCTGCACTAGAAATTTCTATATTATCGTTATGTGTTTACAATTATATAAACTCAATTACACAAACAATCAAATACGGAGCAATTTATCTGTAGGCTTTTTACATATTTGTTCTGTGCGGGAATAGAAAACGAGACACACAGTGCGCACAGCATACATTTGCTCAATTACGACGCCAACTGTTTTGTCAAAATCGCCACATTAAAACATGGAACCTTGTGACATTGACTAGTTTAGTCAAACTCTATTTATTTAACTGGAATTCTCAGTACCGTTTATTTCTAGCTGGCCACTTTTCGCTCTACTATCGACACTGTCACGTACCGATATACTGCGTAGGCCGCCAGCCTGCATTATTTTATTTACACACAATATCTACCCTAGTACCTAGTCGGAAACGCAGCTGCGAAAATGATTTATTTTGATCCTGATAGCGATCCCTTCTTGGGAAGATGGAGTTCCATGAAAACATGTTTGAATATTGGTTGAAAACCGAACTTCATCTGGTAAATGGTGATAAAAATGCTTCCTGCCACATGGGGTCAAAAGGGAAAAATATTTTAGGGAACCGCTAGATGACATACCTCCTCAAAGTTTCTGCAAAATCCGTAGAAACAGGTGTAGGTAATCCTAATGTATTTAAAGATTTATCGTAACAGTATAAAATAGTCTTGTTGTGTCCCTTGCAGAGTACTGGCTGGTTTACTGACATTCGATATTCCCCCATTTATATTTTAAGCGTCTACTACCTACTAATTTTAAGCCCTCCTCTCACTATTTTTTTTTCTTCATAATTAAAAACTCAGTAATCGAGGGCATTACAATTTATATTCGATATTGGCGTCGATTCCCTCATTCTCAAACTAAACAAAAATTAAACAATTGGTATCGCTTACTGCCAGGCAGCTGAAGAAAAGAACGGCGACAGATAAAAACTAAGTTAGAGATGTCAAATTAGTTTTTTCTTGAACTTCACCATGTTTTTAATCAATACGTTCTGACATAACAACTATAAGCTGTATAAACATTTTAGATCAACTTAAATTGACAGCTCTTATTAATATCTGATTCTTTCTTGTTTTATTGGAGAGAAAGAGATATAAATAGCTTAAAAAAAGTTTAGCTAGTGCACAACAGATTTGGCACCATTATAAAACGTTTCGATAACCAACTATTACACAATACCAACTGCAAAAGTCTATTTCAAAAATGTTCTCAACTGATTTTTTGGACCTAATAAAAATATATCTTGCGTATACGTATCGAGTTTATTTAAAATCGGTTCATTAATTTCCAAGTTTTTAGACTCGAAAGCTTGTATGGCATAGCTTGCAGGTTCTTAAAATGATTATCTTAACTAATATTAAAAAGAGAAAAGATTTGACTTTTCGTATATTTGTTTGTAATGGATAAACTTAGAAAATACTTAACTGATTTTAAAATTTCATTGACATAATATGGAAAGCTATATTTTAACAGCCATTAACCATACTCATATTTTAAATGCGAAAGTAACTAAATCTGTCTGTTACGTTTTTACGACAAAACGGCTGAAGCGATTTTGATGAAATTTGGTACAGACTAAGATTAAGCCGCAAGAAAGAATACCTATAGGCTTTTTACTGTATTCACGATAACCGACATCGACGCTTACAAAACCCGGGCAAAAGCTAGTAGACTATATGTCTAGAAAGACCACCGGAGGAGTTAGAAAAATATAGGTATCACCAATACCTGTTCTTCTAGCAACAAAGTAACGGATACGAATTCATGATCAAATGACCGTGCGAACCGGCCTTCACTTGTCAACTGATTATCAAAAAATATTTGTGCGGACAAAGTCACGGACAGAGTATTAGTTGTCATAATTGCTTTTTACTAACCACAGTGCACCTAAAACACTCTCATAAGGATTATTATAATGCTATTATAAATACAATATTAAGTTTAAGTAGAATAGGTTTATTAAATTCTAAGATTTTGAATTTGAAAGTTTGAATAAGTACCAAGCAGCGTATATAAACGCTCTTTACGTGGTTAATGTCAAATAATGCGTTTCACCAACCAGGTCGCACTTAAAACACTCTCATAAGGGTTATTAAAATGCTGTAATCGTGCTATTAAAATACATTATATTATATACCTGCTTTATACTCGCTGCTCACCTTTCCCTTAGAAAGCTTCGCGAACATTAATCAAAACTAATTTTAAAGGACTCCTTAATATCCCTTTTGTGACCTCTACAGTGTAACTCACTCTCTCGTTCATTCATTTTCATGCGAGCGTAAAATTACATTCAACATTGTTATGAATACCTATCTAAGAAAAATATTACCCTTTTACATAGTTTTGTGCAAAAGATGGCTATTTGAAAATCAGAAGCCAGAAAATTATATCGAAAAATAATAATGAACAATGTTTTTCTCTAAACAGGTTTTTTCATTAAAAATAGCTACGAAATTTAAACAAATATTACCTTTTGTAAAAATCTTAGGTACCATATATTATAATTCAAAGTTCCTTTGTATGGCTTTTCCATTTTATTATTAACTAGCTTTTACCTACGACTCTGTCCGCATGAATCATGGTTATCGTCGATGCAGACAAAGTTGCGGATTAAAAAGTAGCCTATGTCCTCCCCTAGGGTTCAAGCTATTTTCATCCCAAATTTTATTAAAATCGGTTCATCGTGAAAGCGGAACAGACAGAGTTACTTTCGCATTTATAATATTAAAGTATGGAAAGTGTGGATATGGATTTAGTAAAAAAAATAAAGATGTTAGGGTGGTTGTCCACTTTTTCATCTCTAACCTTTTATTTAAATGAAAAAATAAGACAGGTTTTTCGTAGCAAAACTGGGGCCTTCACCCTATTTTCTCTTAAAGTGATGAGAACACACGGTCGGAAATATCCTCGTGTTAATTTTCTTTTGTTTTCTGTCTACCAATTAAGAAGTTGTATTGTATACCTCAAAAATAGAGTTCAATATTGTGTGAAAGATATAATTCCGAACGGCATTTATCAACTGGCAATATTCAACTGTATCTTTATATAGTTTCAGTTTTTTGTCAATTAACAAATGAAAACTGCTCGAGACCATTGCAGGCTGCTCTATTAGTGCTGATTCCGAGGAGGAAAACACGTTTTTTCAAGAACTTCTACGAATATATATGTCGGCGTCAGGTATGGCTGAGCGGGAAGCGCCGACATCGTTTGGGTTCGGTGGTATCGGGTTCATTGTAGAATAACAATGTTCAATGCAGTACTAACTACCTTACTTTATTAAATGTGATCGTACAATACAATTCAAATAGGTAAACCGACAGTTTCGTACTAGATGAGTGTCCTGCTTGGTGTCTCGAGCAAAAGTGAGCTTGGCACGGTCCCCACTCTCCCACACGACTCTGTCCACATGGCGCCATTTTAACCGACAGCTGACGTCACGGCGTTTACCATTTCTTCTGTAGGTACTACAATAATCAATTTGAATCCTCTTTATCGCTAAATTATCGCTTGCTGCGACACGGCCATACTGACTCATCACACGTCCTCGTGTGTACCTGTGAACAATGCAACCAAATTTGAGGTATCACAGCGATCTCGGCTAACCTGGCCATAAGTTTTATCAAGAAGAACAATAATTAACCAAACAAAATCCATTTGTTGACAATATTAGGCTCGGCCTACCTGACTAATTGTCTATCTCAATAAATAAACTCGCATCAGAAGGAATACTACAGGTTTCATAAAGGTAAAAAAATTAAAGGAACTAAATCACAATATTAATGCACCCAGTATTAACAATAGTCAACGTCATTCTCGCTGGTAATCTGTTATGAAACAGTGGATCAGTAATAGCCCTTCTCGCTGTCATGCCTTACATACATGGGACAATACCAGTTCTCCTCTCTGGTTAGCCCAGTATCAAACGGCTAGTATCAGTCCTTCACACTGATAAGCTCAAAACAGAATGGACATTACCGAGCCTTCTCTCCGGTAAGTCATCTGTTGTGAAACAGTGGGTCAGTAACAGCGCTTCTCGCTGCTATGCCCTATATTACATGGGACAGTACCAGTTCTTCTGTCTGGCAAGCCCAGTATCAGATGGCTAGTATCAGTCCTTCACACTGATAGGCCCAGAACAGAATGGCCATTACTGGTCCTCATCTTCGGTAAGTCAAAAGTATAGACCAAAGACATACATTGTGCATTAACATTTAGAACGAGTTGATGGGCCTTCACCCGCATCTTCAACATCTAACCCTTCACTAATCACGTCTAATTCGCTAGGGTTATCACCTTGTGGCATCCTTCTTATGCGGTCATAAGCATACTTTTATGTTCTGTTACAGTTCAGTGCTTTTAAATTATAGCGATCACCGCCAAGTAAAACTATGACCTCAAACTTTACGTAATTTAAATTTCCAAAACCAAAACGACGACGACGACGACGTTCCAAAACGAACAAGCAACTAAACTTCAACCTTCTGACTGACTGACTGACTCTTTGACAATTCAAAAGTGCCTGCAAATGGTCCAATTGAAATAAATGCTTTGACTTTGACTTTACTTCAACTTCGACTTTGGCTTCGACTTCGACTTTGGCTTCGACTTCGACTTTGACTTTGACTTCGACTTCGACTTTTTCTTCAACGTCTACTTCTACTTCGACTTCGACTTCTACTTCTATTTCAACTTCTGCTTCAACTTCTACTTCGACTTCTAAATTTGCAAGAAATACTCTCCTTCATTAAAGAACATTCAAAGCCAGAATCAAAATCAAATTTGAAACACTCACTTTCATATTCGTTGCCGCTTGTCCTCTTATCTTATTAATGCCAAAAGGTTTAATGGCCTAGTTACGCATCATATCAAAAACCTAAATAGGGTTTGCCCTTAGTACACGAAATAGACACGTTAATTGTAAAACTAAGTTTTAAAATAAGTCCGCTAATCATCACATTATATTTCAAACAATAACCGAGTAACATGAAATAAAAATCGTAAAAGATTACCACCAATTAATACGTCACAAAGAATTTGTTCAGTAGGTACAGTCTACTTTAGCAAAAACCTATACCCTGAACAAGCAAATGTAGGTATGTTTACCTACGAAATTACGGCTAACAGATTGCTTAACAAGAGAGCATTCGGCACCAGAAACAAAATAAAAATAATACGACTCACCAGATTCGGTAGATAATAGATCAGTAGCTGGCTTAATGGTACAGCTATCCGCTCGTTTTTCAACTTGACTTTTAACGGAGTCAGCCTCCTTCTTTGCTGGACAGCCTGTAGTATTGTGCCCCGGCTTGCCAGAGAAGGTCATTACAGGTCATCGGCGTCGATACTTTCTTAAAAACGCTGTCTTTAGCCCGTTGCGATCCACTGTTTCCTGAAAACTGAGATTGAGAGTTAGCAGAAGAATCACGGTAGCTTTTATTCGAACATTCATTTGTCATATGACCCAGATTGCCACAGTTGTAACAACACCTTGACATGCCAGGTTATTCCAGGTAAAGTATTCTAAGCTAACCAAGAAGCAGAGGGCTTTACTCATTGTAATAGTTGATCAACTGCTAGTTTTTTTTTGAATGCACAAATGAACGTTATTGCACCAAACTCTAGTATCACTTTCTCGAAAATCGGGATTAAATTCAGGTAAAGATAGCTTATTGTATTCTGAACTAGGTGCTTTAATCCCGTGAATTGATTTCGTTATTTAGCGTTGCTGCATTTCGAATAAAACTTTCCAACGGTTATTTTCACTTGTTAATAAATCAACACTCTGACCTTTAGATTGTTCCTGCGACGTTCCGTTAGATGCTATGTGATTTTGAGATAGTTCACTGCCTTATGCGCCGGTTTACTCGCAGTTGATTGAGTTTTGATGTTTCGATCACCTGCATCATATTTCTTAGCTGCATCTCGAACATTGTGTGCGAGTGGGTTTCAGATCCCACTTCTGATGTCGGCGTCAGGTATGGCTGAGCGGGAAGCGCCGACATCGTTTGGGTTCGGTGGTATCGGGTTCATTGTAGAATAACAATGTTCAATGCAGTACTAACTACCTTACTTTATTAAATGTGATCGTACAATACAATTCAAATAGGTAAACCGACAGTTTCGTACTAGATGAGTGTCCTGCTTGGTGTCTCGAGCAAAAGTGAGCTTGGCACGGTCCCCACTCTCCCACACGACTCTGTCCACATGGCGCCATTTTAACCGACAGCTGACGTCACGGCGTTTACCATTTCTTCTGTAGGTACTACAATAATCAATTTGAATCCTCTTTATCGCTAAATTATCGCTTGCTGCGACATATACAAAAAAAAAGCTTTTTACAAAAAAGACAACCGCCTTCAAAAAGTGAAAAATAACTTTAGCACAGAACACACATTGACTTTAGTTTCGAAATTCAGTGGCTTTGTTCTGTTTGTTGTTTTGTATTGCCACCGACTTCCGCAACTAAAGTCAATGTGTGTTCTGTGCTAAAGTTATTTTTCACTTTTTGAAGGCGGTTGTCTTTTTTGTAAAAAGCTTTTTATTTTCCGCTTTTTAGTACCTCCTTCTCATTCAAATCTATTAAGAAGAGATTGAAAGTTAACTACTACAAAGATTGATGAAACTAAAACGTCGTCTATGTAAAATTTTTGGGTATTTGTTGATTTTTCAAATAGTGCTGAATCAATTTCGATAAAATTTATATGGGACCACCCCTGAAGCGTACCGTATCTATAAAAAAATCGGTTTACGTTTGCCTGAGAAATCGCGTAACAAATCGCGCACATACTTAATGCAAAGTTAAGACTTATAAGGTTTTCTCATGGATGCCATGGTCAGAACTGGACCAAATTAAAATGGGACCACACGGGAAGCATTGGCTTCCAAATAAAAAAAGAATCATCAAAATCGGTTCACACAGTCCAAAGAAATCAGGTAACAAACTTAAAAAAAAAAAAAAAAAAAAAAAAAAAAAAAAAAAAAAACAGGCGAATTGATAACCTCCTCCTTTTTTGAAGTCGGTTGACAAAAGAAAAATAAATTGCGTGTTCTTGGCTTCAGGATCAAGTTCAATGTTCATTTGTTTCAAGCCTATTTAATTCAAATATTTAGGACCTACGGATTCCGCCTAATGTTTCTTAGGGGCCCCTTCAAAATAAGATATTGCAGGACAAACACCTCTTCTCATACAAAGAAGGCATGAGCATGATCACCACACTTGCCCAAGGCGGATTGGCGATTTCTGACTTCTATTAATTACTAGCGACTCGATCCGGCTTCGCCTAGGCCTAAAGCCTTCCTCGATACATGGACTATCCAACACAAAAAGATTTTTTCAATTTGAAACATTAGATCCTGAGATTAGCGCGTTCAACCAAACAAACAAACAAACAAACTCTTCAGCTTTATAATATTAGTATAGATTCAGGTATCCAGACCAGGTTTCCTTACGATGTTTTCCATTACCGTACCGTACAGTCAGCAAAGGAGATCGGTATGCAGGGTCTGTAGTCAAAGTTTACTTAGAAACCGATGGGTATTTTTGAATAAAATAAAATAAAATTAATAAAGAATATACATTTCAATGATTTAATTAAATTTCATTCGAAAACATCCATCGGTTTCTAAGTAAGCTTAAACCATTTCCGATGACCGGCATAGTTATCTCTTTTGCTGACTGTATATACATATACTTCCTATTTAAGCCATTTATCATCATCTCTGCCTAGCCTTTTCCCAACTATGGTGGGGTCGGCTTCCAGTCTAACTGGGTGCAGCTGAATACCAGTGCTTTACATGAAGCGATTATTATCAAAAAGGCTTGCGTTTGACTGCAATTCACCTGATCTTAATCTGAATCTTAAGTGATGATACGGACTAAGTTAGATAATACGATACCCCTTTGTAAGACTGGTTGTCAGACTTTCCGGCTTCTGACTACTCGTAAAGATCTACAAATGACAGCCGGGGCCTTATTTTCCATCTTTAAAACATTGACTTCGACGACACGGTTGGCGCAGTGGCTGAGCGATCGACTGCTGCGCAGCGTGTTGCGGGTTCGATTCCCACCCAGGGTAAACATTTGTGTGATGAGCACTTATGTTTGCCTTGTGTCTGGCTGTTGTTTATCTGTATATGTATGTATTTACAAAAAATAAATGTATTTGTGTATGTATATCAGCAGTCTGACACCCATAGTACAGGGTCTCCCTAGTTTGGGGTCAGATGGCCGTGTGTGAAAATGTCCCCACATATTATTATTATTATATTATTACTCAGCTTAAAATTAAAGAAACTTGACGGTCCGCCACGTGAACTGACAAGAACTTTTAGCAATTAAATATATCATTATAATTCATTAAATATTCGAAGGAATAACTTTAATAGTGTTATCAATCTAGTAGATTGAACCTCCCTGATTTTATCATCCCTTATAGGTATAATTATAATTTCCTGGTACATATTGTATTGCCATCCACGAAGACTATTTGATCAAGGGGGCGCGGGCAATGAGGGAGTTTGATCCGAGCGTATATTTCACCGCAGTGTGCGTGCGCACTCACACTTACACTATAAGCGATTAGGAAATGAGAGTGGGGGGTGCGTGTTCGTAAAAAGCACTATTTAAAGCATATTATGTAAATATACCTATAACCTCTCAGGTTAATAGTAAGTATGTAGTTAAAATAACGAGTTTTTTCAGATCTGGCCTAGTCTAGGCTTATGACTGTTGTTTGTTTACCAAGAATACATTATAATTTATTTTACGACCTTAAGCCGAATGCACAGGTAGGCCGCAATTTTTTTTTTGTTTTCATGTTTTCCGTAATTTGTAGCTCAGTATAAGATTGTATGTTGATTAAGGTACGATTTGTTACATCAACAAATACCAATGTATTTTTAGAATTTTATTAAAATTAAAAACAACTCTCTAAGTTTTAATTGGCCGTAACGATGTAATTTTTATGAAAACATGACATTTCTGTCCAATTATAACTTAGAGAGTTGTGAATTGTATTGATAACTAACTGATGCCCATGACTTCGTCTGCATGATTGTCGGTTATTATTATAAAAGTAGCTTGCAAATATCCCGTCAAAATCGCTTCAGCCGTTTCAGAGATTAGCCGGAATAAACAACTTAACTGTGGACGGCCATAGTTTGAGTTTATTTATTTATTTAAGAAGCAACTTTTGCCGGTGACTTCGCCAGCGTGATTTTTATTACGGATCGTTTTTTTTTAAATAAAATATAGCCTGTCCCTCTCAGGGGTAACGTAGTTTTTTAAGGCGCTAACAAGCAACTTTTGCAGATTTTAAACTGACAAACACGTCAAAATGTGTAATGATTAAAAAAATATATATTTTGTTAAACTAAAACATTCTTTTAATCATTTAATTTGTAAATATTTTTGATCAAGTTCATGTTAAATAGTTTAATATTATTAATAAATAAATTCATTTATTTCAGGTAAATTACACCTATAACTGCCAACAATAAAATAATAAAAAAATAAAACACATACAATTAAATAAAATCAGATGAAACAGATTAAATAGGTAAAAATAAAGTTGAATTAAATTAAATTAAATCAAAACAAATAAAATCATTTTAAATCAAATTAAATCAAATTAAATCAAATTAAATCAAATTAAATCAAATTAAATCAAATTAAATCAAATTAAATCAAATTAAATCAAATTAAATCAAATTAAATCAAATTAAATCAAATTAAATCAAATTAAATCAAATCAAATTAAATCAAATTAAATCAAATTAAATCAAATTAAATCAAATTAAATCAAATTAAATCAAATTAAATCAAATTAAATCAAATTAAATCAAATTAAATTAAATAAAATCAAATTACATCAAATTCAATAAATAAAATTAAGGGGAACCGAAACAAAATTAAAATAATATCAAATAAATCAAGCCAAAACAATACAAATTTAATAAAAATAAATACCAATAAAGTTAATACCTTCTTCCCGGCACTGGTGCAGCAACGTGTCTGCTGGAACAATGCCGGATGAAGGGGCAGTCCAGCCTTCCCGCAATAATCGTCAGTACAGTGTTGGGGCTAGCCCGTACCCTGCGCACCAAGGATGTGGCGCGCTTGCGCATGGTTGCGTGAAAGCAGTCAAGTCAGTGCGCGCCTCAGCAAACATGCCCGAGGCGCTGCAGTACCGAGGTAGCCCCATCACCGACCTGAACGCGTTATTGTACTGGCCGCGAATGGCGCTGTAACTTCTGTTAGAGTAGTGAGCCCACAAACTGCACGAGTACATCGATGTACAATATTAATAAGCCCTAAAGAGCTTTAATTAAATCTTGAAGTTGTGTCTGACGCGGACAAAACATTGATAATCACACAAAATCGATCAGGAATATTTAAACGAAACTTTTACTATCTTACAGAAAATTTTATTGTCTATCTTTTAATATACGCCCTTTTTTAAGTTAAAGAATATTATCTTTTATTTAATTTTTTCGACTAAACTTTAAGAGTTCTGAACGCAGCGCATACGATTCTCTTATTCTGGTCGTTCAAGGTCGCCGGCGTATATCGTCGCCTTAAGCGAAAGGATTCACAGAATCGAATCAGTAGTTCTGGAGATTAGTGCGTTCAAACAAACACTCTCTTTAGCTTTATAATATTATTTTTACAGTATATTATTATATATGTGGGGACATATATATATGTCGGGACATTTCACACACGGCCATCTGACCCCAAACTAGGGAGACCCTGTACTATGGGTGTCAGACAGCTGATATACATACACAAATACATACATGTATAGATAAACAACACACAGACACAAGGCAAACACAAGTGCTCATCACACAAATGTTTACCCTGGGCGGGAATCGAGCCCGCAACACGCTGCGCAGCAGTCGATCGCGCAACCACTGCGCCAACCGTGTCGTCAAAAGAATAGATAGATATAGAAAGTATAGATAGATAGTCGAGAGAATATTTAATGGGAAGCTACTTTATCACTGATTATTTTATTTGAACTTTGACCTTTGTAAGAAATAAATGCTTTAGGCATATGTACAGTCACCAAACGAGATAGGTAACTAGGTTGTTAGAAATAGTTGAAGTGAAATAAGAAACCGATGGATGTTGTGGAATTAAATTAAATTTAATTAATGAACTGTTTCATCATCATCATCATGTCAACGTTTAGACGCCCACTGCTGGGCATAGGTCTCCCCAAGAGGGGGATCAGCCATAATCGCCATGCTTGGCCGATACATGTTGGCGATCACTGTAGCTGTTATGGTAGTCAGAAGGACGCTGCTGCCCATCCTCTGATCAACATCCCTCTGTCGCCTTCTACGACACCCAAGAGTAGAAATGGGGTTTACAACTGTTTCTTCTTTATTAATTTTATTTTATTTAATTCCATGTCAAAGCATTTATTTCAATTAAACCATTTACAAGCACTTTTAAATTGTCAAAGAGTCAGTAAGTCAGAAAGTTGAAGCTCGTTCCAAAACGTACGTCTCTATGGAGAAGAACAAGCAGAAACTCCACGGACACTCTATTTAAATCAAGCTTTTACAAAATACTGGTTACAATATTCATGTTGCTTCTATATGTGAAAACAATACAGGGTAAGAGCAATACAAAACATTTAAAAATAAGAATCAAGATAAAAGGCATAGCAGCTAAGAGTTGACTAATCTCTACTGACAGCGCCGTGTTGATCTACGCGCCATGTTCACGAACATGGCGCGTAGATCAACACCATTCAGCTCAACCATTTTGGGGGGAGCTAAATGATCCAACACAAGCGCCACCATCAGCGTTGAGACATATTTAATTGAGCATGACACATTCAAAACTATCGGTTTCTGAGTAAACTTCAACTATATCCGACCTTGGCCTTGGTTATTCTCTCTTTTAGTGACTGTACATAGTGTACACCAAGCACATACAAAAAGTCACTGCGCACTCTTGTCAAACCGAAAATAAGGAAGTACTACGATCCGTTCATTAAACCAGATACTCAGTATACCGTGACAGATGAATGACAAAATATTATTAGTACTGGACCCAAACTCATGGTCG
This sequence comes from Charanyca ferruginea, assembly GCA_947361185.1. Taxonomy (NCBI): domain Eukaryota; kingdom Metazoa; phylum Arthropoda; class Insecta; order Lepidoptera; family Noctuidae; genus Charanyca; species Charanyca ferruginea. The sequence goes on from OX376062.1 coordinate 7,309,426, forward strand.
AATAGACAAATCAGGACCAGTCTTTACGCCCCGTTTGGTCGTACTCGTTATATTGGAATCTTTTTTTTCCTTTCTATTATAAAGAGCCCAAGACTCATCGTTTCGCTTTATAGACTCTTAGATGTCTGCGGTCCGAAGATTAGACCCTTTTATATAGCCGATACGTGGCCGATATTTTAGACCATATCCTGGCTAGGTTGCTGAAATAGAAAGAATTTGTTGAAGGCTGTAAACAGTTTTGTAGGTTGGTTTCTTTGTGATAATTGGGGAGGGTAGTTTTGACTTTGACGGAAAGTTTGGCTAGAAGAAATTTTGAACTGTCGTATGTATTTTGTACTATATAAGAATAATACATCAGATCAAAAAAGTCATCATGTCAACCTTTAGACGCCCACTGCTGGGCATAGGTCTCCCCCAAGAGGGGGTTCAGCCGTAATCGCCATGCTTGGCCGATGCATGTTGGCGATCGCAGTAGGTGTTATGGTACTCAGGATGACACCCACGGGTAGAAATGGGTGGTGCTATTCGCGACCGGCACCACATCAGCACAAAAAAATATTTAAGCAAAAACAGTTTATCTTTACTAATAAAATTATTGTCAATCTTCAGTGCCTACGCAGTGTCTCCCGCAGACCACGGGCCACCTTTTATCTCTCATGGCTTGCACACCTGATCAGTGAATGGCGTTGCCATAGCTCCTGAATACTGGTCTAAACATAAAAGTTTACGAAAATGTACACATTTTCTTTTCTTTATATTCTAATAGGCTTGCGTTTGACCGGAACTCAGCTGATCTTGAATGACTATGCGGCGTTAGGTGGAGCACGCTGGCCTAGGATGAGCCTGTTCAGTCGTGCCTTGAAGATACCCAGATTATACTTATCAGAACAGAGAGGCGGGCAGTAAACATCATGCTTTTATTATTATTGTTTTTTTTTTATTGTTTGTTTTTAATGTACTTGACTTTTATTTTTGCAATGAATTTATGAATATTTAATGAATTTACCTATGCATTATATTTGTTTCTAAGTAACTTAATTACATTATGAATATTATATTATGCAAATGCTTGGTTAATGCTCGAATGTAATGTGTGTTACTCAATATGCTGTGCATCATTCAGAGTCCATCATTCAGCCGAAAGACGTCCACTGCTGGACATATGCCTCCCCAAGGGGGGGATTTGCCATAATCGCAGCAGCAGGGTCCATAATTGTACTTATTATAAGCTTTTATGTAACATCTCAGAAACACTATGGAATGCAATAAATAAATAAATGAATAAGTCATATAGTAGTAGCGTGTCGATGGCAAGACACGCTAAGAAGACGAATATCATAAAGAGCTCAGATTATCTATATATAGAAGTCAAAAAAGCAAATACAAAAAAACGACAAAAAAACTTGAAAAACTTGACTGAACGAAAGCAAAGAAGAAGCACAGTTCCTATTGTTATTGTGTCATAATCATTATATTTGGCGGGAACATTGCTGATCGCTACTATTAGCCTTTAGAATGGTATACACCGTCTTTTAGCATTAGGATATTTTCAGTAGTCTCGCCCACATTGCCGTGATAATTTGAAAAAAACTCAAACTCAAACTCAAACTCAAAATCATTTATTTCAATTAAACCATTTACAGGTACTTTTGAATTGTCAGAGTCAGTCAGTCACAAAGTTGAAGCTAGTTGCTCGTTCCAAACAGTAGGTTTCTATGGAGAAGAACGAGCAAGAAACTCCATGAACACTTTTTTAAAATCAGTTAAATTTTACAAATTTAGGTTACATCATTCATGTTGAATCTAAGGGTACAATGTGAGAACAATGTAACATGTCTTGCATGTTAAAAGAGGTCTAAAGAAAAATATAGTTATAATAACAACTCAAACCAAAATTTAAAATAACCGAGGCAGCTAAGAGATGACCAGTCCCAACCGACGGCGTCCGTTCACGAACATGACGCACGGATCGGCACCATTTAGCTCAACCATTTTGAAGGGAACCGAATGATCCAACACATGCGCCACCGGCAGCGAGACATTCAAGTGAGCATGACTCTCCCAACCGCCAGGGCATATTCAAGTCAATGAGAGGTATACCTCGTAAATGGTAGCTTTAAAGAACATAGTGCTCACATGTATGTGCTACGAAAAATTATATAATACTAACACATTGAGTTTATACAATGCAAAGATAATATAGATCTACATCTTCAGCAGCTCCAAAAATTGTTACAAATGCTAATCAATTAATCTATGAACCCTTATGGCTGTGGAGCTAGACCAGCATCCAGCCAAGCATTTTTATCAGTGATGTAATCACTCAACTTATAATATGCTCGGTTGCATAGTGTGCGTTTAATACAAGACTTAAATTTTGTCTCATTTAGTTGAACAATGTGGGGAGGAATTTTATTGTAACACTTTAAACAGTACCCCATGAAAGACGAATCTACTTTAGCCAGTCTGAAACCTGGTTGAACTAGTTGGTCCCTATTTCTAGTATTATAATTATGTCTGTCACCTCTTTTATCAAAAAGATGCAGATTTTTTCTAGCGTACATGATGTTTTCATAGATGTATTGACAAGGCACCGTCATTATGTTAATTTCCTTAAACAGTTCCCTTAGAGAATCGCGCATACGCAGATTGTAAATGGCTCTGATGGCTCTTTTCTGCAGAATAAAAATAGAATCGATGTCTGCAGCTCGTCCCCACAATAAAATACCGTAAGACATTATACTATGAAAGTAACTAAAATAGACCAGTCTCGCGGTATCCACATCAGTAAATTGCCGGATCTTTCTGACAGCATATGCTGCCGAACTTAGCCGTCCTGCGAGAGATGTTAAATGAGGACCCCATTGTAGCCTTGAGTCGAGCGTCAATCCCAGAAAAACGGTTTTATCGACGAATTCCAGTTTCTCTTTATTCAATACTATGTCACACTCACTATTTTTGACATTTGGCAAAGCAAATCTGATGCACTTAGTTTTTTTTCCATTTAATACTAAATTGTTAGCCGTGAACCACTTTTGTACCTCCAGTAAGGCGTTATTTACGATGTCAAGATTTTGAGCCCGTCTATTTATTTTAAAAATTAATGACGTGTCATCGGCAAATAACACCATTTGTGGTTGGTTTTTGAATAACCGGGGAAGATCATTAATATAAACTAAAAAGAGGAATGGACCTAAAATTGAGCCTTGTGGAACTCCCATTTGTACTTTTAAACCATGTGAATTCACCCCGTTTATTTGAACTTGCTGCTGTCTATCATTTAAATAAGATTTCACTAAACTAAGCGCAAGTTTACCTAGTCCGTAATGCTCAAGTTTCAGAATTAATGTCTCGTGATTTACGCAATCAAATGCCTTGGAGAGGTCACAAAAGATTCCTATGGCATCTTGTGCCTCTTCCCACGCAGTAAATATGTGTTTTAATAAAGTGACACCGGCGTCAGTCGTACAACGCCCTTTGGTGAAACCATACTGTTGATCGTGTAATATGCCATTTGTGTTAAAATGAGCAAGCATCTGATTAAGCATAATCTTTTCAAAAACCTTGCTGAAAGCCGGCAACACGGACACGGGTCTATAATTGTTAGTATCTTTACTATCCCCGGATTTGAAAAGAGGTATGACCTTACTAAATTTCATTAAATCTGGGAAAACACCTTGGTCTACGCACATATTAAATATTAAAGCCAAATAAGGTGCTATTGTTTCTATTATAGATGTACAAACTTTAATAGACATACCCCACAGATCTTCAGTAAATTTTATTATGATTTGCCGAAAAGCTTTTAAAACGGTCATGGGGTCAATATGTTTAAATTGAAATTCTACCAGGCAGCCTGGAACGTTCGCTTTTAATAACGCAATTGAGTCGTCAGGTGAGGAATTCAAAGCTTCCGTGGTTTTGATTGGTATGCTAGTAAAGAAATTTACAAATTCACGAGCTACTTCTATGTTAGAGCTTACGGGACCATGTGATGTCTCCAATGTATATTCCGCGTTACGAACTTTTTTCTTGCTAGTTTCGTTATTTATAACTTTCCAAACTGTCTTTATTTTATCGTCTGCCGATTTGATCTTGTTACTAATGTATAGCGCTTTCGCTACCTTGCAAGTATTTCTAAAAGTTTTAGAATAAGTAGCAACATACTTGTTGAAAGTTTCAGAGTTAATATAAGGCTTAAGGCCATACAGCTCAAACAGTCTTTCTCTACTTTTTCTAATACCCTTAGTTGCCCAGTCACTAAATATAAACTTAGGGCTAATATATTTCGCCTTTTTTTCAAAAATTTTATTGAATTCAGTTTCGACCACAGAAAATAAATTATTATACAATTTATTTGCATCGTTGTTATTTAACTTATTATTTAGAGTTTTATTAAATTTATTTAATTTACCAGTTGTTATTGGTCTAAATTTTATTTGCACTTTTGTCGTAGGCATTTTGAACATAAATGTTACCGTTTGACCGCTATGATCTGATGGTATAATGATAATGATAATGATCTGATCTGATGGTACATAATAAACAATAGCTTTATCTACATAGTCGCAATCGCAGAAAATGTTATCGATGCAGGTAGCAGTAGTTGGAGTTACCCTAGTAGGCTCCATGAAAACATTCGACAAATTAAATGATTTAAAAAGGCTTAATAATCGACTACTATTCAAATTATTTTCTAAAACATTAATATTGAAATCACCACAAATAATTGCGGGTTTGCTACACGTTGCAAGTTTCGCTAATACATCTTCCATTACAGACTCAAATAAAGAATAGTTTTGGTAGCTTGGGGGTCTGTACACGCACACTATAATATGCTCATCCAGCTCGACACAGGAAAGTTCGATGCAATGTTCAACCGATAGGCCAACTATGTCATTTCTTTCTTTATATTTTAAACAATCTTTTAATAAGATCAATGAGCCTCCACGCGACATAGCTTTGCGATTAAAACAACTGCCCACACTATAGTTTTCATAGTTAATTAGCATTTGGTAATCCTTTAACCAATGTTCAGTAAAACAAACAATGTCAAACATGGTTTTTTCTAAAAACATTTCAATTTCTAATAATTTGGATGAAATACCTTGAATATTTTGATGAAATAATTTCAAGGAATTCTGCTGTTTCTGCAACTTAACTTTTTGAGAGCAAGAAGGTACCTTGTTGTTTGTAGGTTTAACTATATTGTTATTGGTACCTTCTGTTGTCTTACAAACTAGTTTAAATTATTATCCGGAGTTTGACCACGGACTTCAATGATATCAGGTAGTGAGTTCCTACCACTTGTGCAACTCGCATCAATAGATGGCTAGTCCATAATGACACATGGGTCCTCCTTCGTACAGTTTGTATAATTATGTATAGCAGTGCTACAATCATTCTGGGTCACCACCTTATTATTAGTATTATTACTAATTGATGTGGAGCTAATAACACAAGACTTCGACATACTACTTATGTCTGAGTTAATACTATAAGCTAATAGCCGCGCTATTTGATGTCTAAACCTAAAGGGCAGATACACAGTATCCCTAGTAGATTTTAATTTTCCAACAAAACTGTTGGTGTCAAAAAACATAAGCTTGTCACTATAGTGACTTACTAGAAGATGCACATGTTTATTTAACATATGTATATAATTATTTTGTCTGTATGTTAAGTGTTTAAAATATGGAAAAGCACACAAAATTATTTTGTTACAATTAATGTTTAGAATGTCTGTAACACAGTCAGTAATATCTTCCTTTGTGACCTTTAAACTATTACCTATAAATACAGAAATATTGGTTGATGGATTATATTGAAACTTTGTTATTGATGACATTACATGTTTGTAGCATAACCCTGGTGTACAATGGTTCTGAATGTTATATCTCAGGTTATTATTAATTAATTTCCCTGTACCTCTGCCTATACTATCAGAAAACATTACTGAAAGACTTGCTTGACTGCTACCAGAGGAACAAGTACTAGATACTGCCTGTGGCACTTCTTGTACAATATCATGGTTATGGTTAGGGATACAACCTTGGGCAGTCACAGCTTGGGACTCCATTGCCTCAGGCTGGACGGCCACAAGGTCAGACTCCTTCTGACAAGTACACTGCGTGTTGCTGAGAGTCAGCGAGTCCACTCTGTCTGCGTTGTAATTACACAAATCCACTAACTCATTTGCAGCTAGTATATGTTCCTTTATTTGGTTTTCAGATATTATATATTTACCATAAAGGGACTTTAGTGAGTCATCCAGAACCTGTATTTCTGATTGCAAACGCTGAGTGTCTATTTCATAAATGTTCTTACTATCTTCCAATTTTATCTGGTAGTTTTTCAATTTATTTATAAGAGCAACACGTTCTTTCCTAAGTTGAATATTTTTGGAATAGCTTTTTTGTTGACTTTTGAATTTATGACATTTCTTAATAATTTTATTCAGTCTAGCATATTTTTTTAATTTATTTTGACTAAGTTTATAGCTAGACTTATCTTTTAGTAAAGAATCTTCGGTAAGGTCTATGGTTAATAACGAACATGGGTTACAGTTTGTATTTAATAATTCATTATATAAATGGTTGGTTTCTTTGACCTGAGTATGTTCCTTTTCCTTTTGTAATTTAGAAATTTGTACATTTGCCTGGATTAATTCATCCTCTAAGTCCCTAACTTTGCTCAAAGCCTCCTCATACAAATTACTACAGTTGTTGAAACCATCTGTGACCATCCTTAATTTATCCCGTTCATCAACAACCTCCAAGTATTGCTGATGTAAGTCTACTAGCTCCCGCTTCAAGCTAGAGTTCCTGTCAACTATCTTCTTGACTTCCTCCTCACTTTCATCTCTCTCTTGCAACAGCTGTTGACATTGAATATTAGATGCTTTTAATTCTTGGAGGGCCGTTCTTAATTTAAGCTCCATATCCTGAGCAGTAGCCTTACGGGTCATCACAGGCATGGTTTCAGATATGGTTACTGAAAGTAGAATTAAAGAAACGGTGTGAGAAACAATAGGATAGACAAAAACTTAGATAAATATGGGAAATAAAATAAAAAGAGAAATTGGAGAAGTTAGCGTAGTTATATGAAAATATGAAGCAGGCTAACGAATTTACTTTAAAGGCATTTATTAAATTAATGAAACAATAAAATCTACTTCTATTGCCTTCAATGTTTTTTTCTATTTTATGTGGGTAGGATGCCTAGACGAAATTTAAGTTTAAGTACTTATTTATTAACATTATAATTATGTAAAATACAAAATCACGGTCATGAACCTTATTGTGGTTGTATACGAGCATAAAACATGCAAATTTACTTCACTTTATTGAGTTTTATTTACAGTTTACAAAGTTAATGAAGACAAAGTGATTATGCAAGAAAAAGGCAATAGGTCTAGTTAAGTTAAATTTTAACTAGTACGTGTCTTTTATGAGACAATTGTGTGCTAATAATAAATTAAAAGTAAACAATACTCCCCGTATTAATCCGTAGTGAGAAAACAGCTGTTTCTGGTAGGTTACCGGTATTGGTGTCAACTCTATACCGAGTTTTCCTTTATATATTTACGTGAAAACAATAATCCTGGGATTTTGTGCCGTTATATTACTAATAAACTAATAATTACACATTAATTTCACATAAATCCTAATTAAAACTCCTAATTAAATCCTAATTAAAAAGGTTTAGGTATGCCCTTTTTACATATTACGACAGTTAGTACAGTCTAGAAAAAGGAAAATCTTTTTACTGGAATCACATTATTTAACAGGATATTTATACATCCTAAATTCAGTTCATTTGGAGATTTAGGCCCACTTTCACCATTAAATATCAAATACCTACATTTAGCCCGTGGGGTGTCCGGGCTAGAATAGCACCCCCCCATTTCATCCCGAGGGTGTCGTCAAAGGCGACTAAGGGAAAATCCGGAAGTCGGACAGCAGCGGCTTCCGTGTACTTAACAAGTTCACTGCCAAGACCCCTGCCAAGCGTGGGGATTATGGCAACCCCCCCCCCCCCTTATGGGGGAGGCCTTTATTCAACAATGAACGACTTCAGGCTGATGATGATGCAGCGTAATTTTATATATTGTTATATATCTTCATAATATCAGTCTATTGCCGTCCATTACTGAACTTTGCCCACAAAAATCGCCAACTACCCCGGTCTTGGTCAGCCCGCATCCATCCGCTGCCCTTCATCAAATTGTCGGTCCTTCGTGCCGCAGGGCGTACCACGTTTAAATATACGTTTAACGTTAAATATTTTCAGTGAATCATGGTGCAAATGAATGCGTCTTAAAGAAATAAACGCGGATTTCTACAGCCGTAAAACTATAAATCTGTAACTTCCATGAGTGTTTCGTTTTGTTGTTTTTTTAGAAAGAAGAGCGAAGTAGAAGTTATACGATTTTGTTCCTTGCAACAAGTTTCAGAAAACAATTTTAATTAAAAACACTGCACATTAAGTCTCTGAAGTAGGTAAATAAAAGCAGAAAGAATAGACTGTAGTATTTTTTACAGATTTCTGTTAGTAAAATGTAAGTAGGTAATTGTAAAGTTTGTGTATCTCGTCACGAGGTGATATTCATAGTATTTAAAATCTGTGTTAGTATGTTAAATTTAATTACGTGCGGGCTTGTTTTGTGGGTTAACAAAAACCAAGCGCGTATGTGAAACTGTAATGAGATCTTTATTTTTAGCGGCTTTAAAGTAACATTTATTTTAATCGTAATTACTGGATGACATGCTTGGCGCAGTGGTTAAGCGATTGAATGGTACGCTGCTATTCGCGGGTTCGATTACCGCACGGACCAAATATTTGTATGATCTACAGATATTATTTTCTTTTTTTGGCTTTTTGTGTTAATGAGTTTTATACGTTTGAAAACGCAGCAACAACACAGGAGTAATTCCTAGTGTGGTGCAGCGTTTTTTTAAAACGAAAAAAAATACTGGACTTAATTGTTCAAAGAAATACTTTTCTCGTACAAATCAAAATATAAATCATATCATATTTTCTTCCAATTTTGCTAAAATAACGCCCTTAATAAAATTAGAAGTTCATTAAAATTGATTGAACTTTTTGTTATAATAAAATTTCATTGTAATGAAAATTAGTGCGGCTTTGAAAAGTAAGTTATAATTTTCTAATCGAATTAGTGAAGAATTTACTTTGAAGACAGTTTTTAGGGATCCGTACCTAAAGTAAGTAAAAGGTAAGAACACCTTTGGATTCTCTTCTTAATTTAAAAAAATAATGCAGGACCGCAAAAGATAAACCATTTTCGCTCAAGACATTTTGAAAGATAACTTTTTGTTTAAATATTCGGCTTGTTCAACAATTGATTCCGTGATGTTGTTTCAACTTTGTTACTTTTGAATAAGTTACAAATTTTCTTTTGAATTTTGACAACTTGGATTAGATTTTATTTTAAATTGATTTTGAATATTAACTTTTCACATTGATTTCGCTTTTTGCGCTTTCAATGCGTGTAATGTTTAAAATATTGTATAAATTCGGAGTATTTGCTTTATTCTATCGAGATGAGTCCAAAAGAAAACAAACAAAAATAATATTTTGTACATCCGGAAAAACAATCAGCAAGACGCTATAAAGAATTAATCAATCTCCACACGGCGATATCATGGCGGCGATAATTAAATTTGACGGCAAGGTTTGACTATCGCTGCGATTCTCTCGCCCGTGTAAAAAGCCCTTAAGATACGAAAATATGATACCGATGTCAACGTAGATGATATCGAATTATGAACTTAGAACCATAAAGTGTAAGACTTAACTTCCAGTTTCTCGGGTGAAAAATTTATGCGACAAACCGCCAAAGCCGCGTAAGCTGCTACCATTGGTTGATTGAATAATCAACAACCAATGACAGCTGTTTAAGCGCGCTTCACATTTATTGTTAGTTCGAAATACCGAAGGTTATGTGATTATTAATTCTGGGCAAATTTACAGTTGTGGCCCGCCGGGATGACTCCGTACGCCCGACCCTTGTTGGTGCAAGCCCGCGCCGCTGAGCCTGTAGCTTTAGGGCTATATTTCACTGGGACACCATGGTGGCGCAACCAGTGGCATACATTTTGTTTGTGGCCGGCGACTGGTTGCGCCACCATGGTTTCCCAGTGAAATATAGCCCTTAAATACGTCCCTAATTAATCAAGATCCGATCCAACTTGTCCCTAAGCTGCCCTCTCCCAACGACGCCCTAAACCGAAGCCCGTACCCCAGAGGACGTGCTCTCAGCGTGCAGTCGTTTATTTAATGTTTTTTTTTGCCCTGTCTGGAGGCCTTCAATTCCTTCAAAGTCCGGTTAAAAATAGCCAACAACTTTCAAGGATGACCAGTGAAATGCTATTCCGAAAAAAAACAACTTAGTTTCAATAAAAATAGTTCTTGGTAGTTATAAACAAAACAAAACAATATTGTGTCGGAATGTATCTATGTTAGATTGTAAACAGGTTAAAGTTATGTAATTGTGGCCCATCGTCTCTGATGACGGTTATAATACAACCTAAGCTAGGAATGAGGTTAAAAAGCTTTTGCCTTCGATTTCGTGCGCGTGAAAGTCGCCATATACCTCAAAACATGTCCTATAATAATAATATATCATTTATTTCATGTAGAAAAAGACCCATAACATATATATCTTACAGACTATCATACATATTTATGAAAACCACAAAGAGATACTTTGTAAACTATTGTACACGAAGTGACGGCGTCGTGTTGCGCTGCGTGGAGTCGCGTAGCCTTCCGCGGTATCGCCGATACACGACAGCCTTCGGCCAAACACGACTCCAATTTCTCGGCCCCCTTTCCCTTTCCCTTCTTGGCCTTCCTTGGCTTACTACCAGTGAAAGAATTTTGGTAATCGAACCAGTTCTTCTAGAGAATTACATTCAAACTTACAAACTTTACCTATGTATAATATTAAAATAGATATTATGTTATATTTATGCACAATTTTATTACAAAAGTAATTTATTTTTACCAGCTTTTTATTAGCTTCACCTGTATGTTTGTATGTTTGTTTGTAACCGACTTCCTTGGGCGCGATTTTGACCCACTTTAAACGGCCAGATTTCGTTCAAACTTTGTAGATTTATCGAGAACCGATGACAATACACTCATTTGATAACTTTATAAAAAAAACAATAAAAAAAACATAAGTCGTTCAAAATTAGTTGCCGAAAAAACAGCTATTATATACTAGGAAGGTACTGCACAAGCGCCCCTGGTAGAATAAATGTACATAATATTTATAGATATAGATATAACCAAACTAAAAAGTAAAAAATAAATAATAGTTTAAAAAACTAAAAACACGCTTTTTATAGAAAACCAAACTAAAAAATAGAAAATAAATTTTAATAAATTATTTTATTTTAAAAAAAGCGTGGGGTGCATGGTGTCAATAGTTATAAATATTTTATTGACAGATATGAGTAGAGTATCATTTTGATAATATCTTAAAAAGCACCCCACGCTTTTTTTAAAATAAAATAATTTATTAAAATTTATTTTCTATTTTTTAGTTTGGTTTTCCATAAAAAGCTTGTTTTTAGTTTTTTTTAAACTATTATTTTTACACAATCAAATATGATATTGATTACCAACTCATAGTACTCCACTAAACTGAAACTGCGGGCAACCATGATGATTTAATTATTTATACAGAAAATGTTAGGCATTAAATTTCAATACATTTCAATAAGAGCGCCCATCCCGCATATTTTCCATACACGCGCTCGTACGCGATTACGGCGTTATAACCAATTATTTTCCAAATATTTTTAACACCCAGGTATCTTGTGGTTTAAATCTAGGTTTGTATGAAGCCAAAAACAAACTTTTTTGAGGAACAAATTCAGTAAACACGTCCGAAAATCAGTTTTTTTGCACAATTACTTTATCTTTATCAAAAGCTTTATCCGATCATAATGCACCCATACATTCAAAAAGTAAAAAAACAGCTACCAGCAAACCTTGCACATGTAATGGAGATTCTAAATTACAAACATTTTTACCATAAACTTATAAGGCTTTTTTAAAAACACGTATGTCCTGGAACCAGTTTTGTGAAATTTCCACGCGCCAATTTTCCTGTGATGTTATCGCGTTCTCACTCACTAGTTTGTATTCGAGATATGCGTTGGTTGAAACAAAAAAAAAATTCAATCACGCTCGCGTTGAAGTTCGTTCGATGGGGAAGGGCGCTCTTAATATATCTATTTATTATCCAGCAGAGGCCTTAATTTAAAATAATAATTCTTTTACAAATTCCGAACAGCAACACCTACATTTTTTTGGTACGTCAAATACTTATAACATCCTACTACTATAAAAGCGAAAGTTTGTGAGGATGGAGTAAACTGCTAAGCAAAATTAACTGATTAGTAATTAGAAACACATATTATAGATTTTGATATACTTTAAATAGTTAAACTTTAGATTAAATAAATAATTATTTGTCAAAATAATTATTTATTTAATGAATTTCTTTCATTATTTATCCTATCTGTTATTTAAAATTAATTCCATTAACATTCCTTTTTACGTTTTTGCTGTAGTCTTCTAAAGTCTACGCAGGCGATGTAACAGGCGAAAACTAGTACATGTACCTACCTATAACATAATACTATAATTCCTATCATCTGCCCACAAAAGTTGTCAAAGTAATCCAACATTTGCTTTATCTAACCGATTCCTTAGGGAGTCCGTTGGAGCCAATAAAACTTTTTCTAAGAAGAATTTCGCTCGAGAAATGAACTTATGAAGCAACTTTCTTATTTTGAAAGCCTAAAACATTATTGTTTGATGCCAAATAAATAAAATTTCCGTTTTTGTTTTTTGCGTACCTTCTTATGTTGTTATCCTTTTAAATCTCTCTTGACTTGGCGAGATTCTTTGAGAACTTAAGAAAGTTTTTCATCCCACTTTTTCGGACGTAGCTCGAAAGTTTCTGGGTCCAGTAATGAACTGAATTTACGAATTTGCACAATTCTATTAGTTCAACTATGAATGAATAGCAATTAGAATGAATCACAATGGTCTCTCGAGACATCTTGAAAGTTTTATATTGAATCGTATTTGCATGATTTTATGGCGTAATTCAAACAAAATTGAATATTTGATTGATTGTTGATCATCTTGAATATATGATGAATGTTTGATTTCACAAGTTAATAGATGAGATCTGAATAAAATTAGACTTTTGAGGTCATAGCATCTACGTCAGGATATTCAGTTGTTGTAATAATCTATTGTCTATATTACTATTTTTATACGATTTGCTGTACGTTAGTTAAAGTGATTAGTGTTAGTAGATACCTATCCGTAAATTATTTATCTATTAATGCTTTACTAGCTGCTGCCCGCGACTCCATTCCTGGTGTTTACTTGCGAGTCGTTAATCCGGTCCTGTCGCAAAATCCGTTCTCAGCGGACGACTACCGGTTACTCCCTGCTAAATGTCATCTTTATATATCAAGCTGTTTTCGATAATTTCATGATGAGTGAGTCAGTGAACTTTCGCTTTTATATTTGATTAGCTTTTACCCGCCACTTCGTCCTTCCTCGGGGTTCAAACTATGTTCATACCCAATTTCATCAAAATCGATTCAGCCGTTGCATCGTACACATTTATAATATTTGTATGGAAGTATGGATTATTACTGGAAGATCACGAGCTGATATCGATCTAATAAAGTAATAGGTATACAAGTCTATTGTCCCACTGTAGATCAGAAGCATTTTTTCGTATGAAGGAGGCACGAACATTAATCACTACGCTGACTCGAGGCGAATGTGCTACTTCAGATTAGGTTGTCATATTTATTACAGTGTCGTGATGACCGCAACCAGGCACGTACAAGAACCAATGTGACTTTTTAAGTTTTTATTAATATTACTGACGGTGAATGAAATCATCGCGAGGAAACCTGGAGTTATAATTAACTAGCAACCCGCCCCAGCTTCGCACGGGTGCTATACGTACCTTCCTCTTGAATTACTCTATCTATTGATGATTTTCCTTGGAAGTTGGGTAGGCCTTTAGTGTGGGACGCTACGTGCGTTGATACTTTTGCGCCATTCCATCTTCCTTGTTCAGCGTGCTGTGCTGGTGCTGCTGAAGCGACTCCAGAAAACCTGAAGCGTCGAAAGTATACCTTGGTGAAAACTTTGTGGGGTCCGAGTGCTCATCTGCTTTTTAAAGACTTGTCCAAAAGGTTAGTTGACAGTTAGTGTTTTAGAGTATTTGTTTTAGGTTTTCTTTTATTATTCTTGTAAATAAGAAACGGTAACATTAAAAAACCCACTTTGAAGTTAAAATTTTGATGGCTTTTTGTTTATTTATCCGTTGCGTAGTTTTAAATAACTGAACGTACAGACAGCGGGAGCGACTTTGTTTTATACTAAGTAAAGATATAAGTTTTACATCGTCAATCCACCGTGAACAAGCGTGGTGGTCAATACTCGTGCCTTCTACTGAGAAGGCACGAGTATAAGTTTGAAGAGACCTTTGCCCTGCAGAGGAATAGTTATAGGCTAGTATTATTATAATACAAAAAACCAAACAATTACCTTTATATTAAATTCAGCTCAATTCTAGAGATTCTAAATCAAAATCAAATTGAACCGTAACTTTAAATTCAAATTGCCTTGTAGAATTGTTAAAATGCAAACTTTAGAATGTGAATTAAGTCTTTCTACTTGATTGGCTACTCGATATAGTTAATAGGTGTTACTCGACCCAGTTAACTGTCAGCTAGACTTATCTAATAGGGTTACAGAAATTGAATTTTCGAACCTTTTGGGTATTTATGCGATGTAGGCTAAATAGCTGAAAGTTTCAGTTTCTGTAGGATCTAGTCCAGAAGTTAGTTGGAACTTTATTATTATATTTTGGTTTTGGTGTTTTGGAATATAGTTTTCAGATAATTTCAAAATCATTGTGTTTTATGACAGTATCGAAATGATGAAAACGGCGGCCCGCGTTTGAAGTTCTTTTTTTGGGTTACCTATCATAAGTTCGAAAAATATTTGACCGAATTTCATTTCACCTAAAACTTTTCAACTTTTCTCGTTTCGTATTTTTTTACTTCATCGAAGTCACGTCTGCCACTGTATCAGTTGACCTATTATCAATTCGATTTTTTTCGTTGCTTCGACGTTTCATTTGGTCGAAAAACTTTTTACCGAAGTTACACTTAGCCGAAATAACATTTGTTCGAACATTCGTTATACCACTGTTTTAATTACCAATTTACACCAAACGCCTAGAAGTAAATATGTCTGATATTGATTCAATGATAACCGGTACTCCACCAGCAAAAAAAAATACGTCGTTAAAGAAACGAAAAATCTAAACATTTTGAAAATTAAAGACAATTTGAGTGAAATTCAATATTTGAAAGAGCTTTCCAAACTAATGTATTTATTACACTGGCGATATAGAGAGCTAATTTCAGATTAGTTTCCTACTATTTTGTTTCATTAATTATGCAGCATGCAAGCATACAGCATGCAAGCAAGCATGCAGCGCGCAAACAAGCATGAAACATGCAAGCAGGCATGCAACATGCACAAGCATTGTTTCTGTCATGGCTCCGGCGCTGCGGGCGGCCCCACGCGAGCTTATCG
Organism: Charanyca ferruginea; assembly: GCA_947361185.1. Taxonomy (NCBI): domain Eukaryota; kingdom Metazoa; phylum Arthropoda; class Insecta; order Lepidoptera; family Noctuidae; genus Charanyca; species Charanyca ferruginea. The sequence continues at coordinate 7,325,110 of OX376062.1, forward strand.
TCGCAGATGGTTTTAACGCTCACCTCCTCAGTTCTTAAATTACACTCTCCCTAGAGTGTAGGGCAGACAAGACTGCGTGAAGTCAGTTTTGCACCGATTCGTTTCTGTCAATAAATATTGTAACATATTGACTTTTCATGACACTATTTTAATTTATTGTTGAAAATGCTACCAAGTAACCGGCTATAATATTTGTGATCAAATAATATTCCGTAAAATGTTGTTGAAAATATGGCAAATAGATCATTTGGCAAATGAAAATAGTTCAAAAGAGACTTCGGTCAATAGGAAAAAGTTATTTTGTAAATCGGAGAAACATAGTTCGGTAAAATAATACCTATGGCACATGATACTTCGATGATCTAAAAATATGTCAAAAAATGCATATAGCAAAAAAGACATCGGTCAATAGTTTTCGGTAAAGTGAAATTCGGACAAAAATAACTCGGAAAAGTGATCGGTTCCCCTTTTTTTGATATCTCCGGTATGCTGTATCTATAATTAGCTGAATTGGGGTGTAATCTGGGTATCACATTAATTATAATATATCTAATAATATAATTTGTGGGAACACACGACCATCTGACCCTAAACTAGGCATACCTTGTACTATGGGTGTCAGACGGCTGATATACTAATTAAAACTTGATAAAATATAGCGTATGTTATTCAGGAATAATGAAGAAATCTAATGTTGAAATTATTTTTGAAATCGGACCAGTAATTTTGGAGTTAAATCGTAACAAACAAACAAATCATTCCTCTTTATAATATTAGTTTAGATATCCTATGACACTCAGCATTAGTAAAGAGCGTAGCTTTTTATCAGTGAAAGAATTTTTGTAATCGTACAAGTACTTCCACTCTCAGAAAAAGTTACAAACTTTCCCTTTTTATAATATCATTATAGATTCTATCTTAGCTCTTGCCATTCTGATAACCAACCGAACACCAATTCATTACTTTTTCTGTAAATAAAATAAAAGAATACATTGAAAATAAAGTACCTACCATTCGAAATTCAATTCATGTTTATCCATAATAGAAATCGTTAAGAACCATTGCACGTTTTACGACTATTAACAATACTAAAATTACGAACAGACAAATTATATTAAATGGATTAGCAAAACATAATTTTCCTCTTGCAAACTTTTAGTCACATTTTCAAGTTTCAATTTATTTACCAATCCGAAACTTGCCAACTGTTGAAACTTTGCTAAATACTTCTTGCTTTATAATACAGCTTTGGTTGGATTCTGAAAAATAAGATTTTCTATGTTTGGTTGGTACTTATTGATGTATTGTAACCAGAATCGATGGATATTATTGCCGCACTGAGATCAAATATTCGGAATATTTCTCGTGTGATATTGTGTAAAAATATGTAAGGATACTTCAGGTTGAAGTAGGTATTGATGGAACACCGGGGTGGTTTTTAGTCAGTAAGAGTCTGACAGACCCCTCCGCCCGCCCCAGGGCGGAGGACATCCGTGAGGATTTTCCACCCCAAACAAAAAAAAAAAAAAAAGTTTTATTATACAGTATGTATGTTATTTAACGAAAGACGTCGCCTTAACCGGTAATACTATTTTTTTAATGTTAAACAAAATCGAATACGTAAAAGAAACAGTACATTTTAGGTTTTTTTTGTAATCTTATTTTTTTATGATTAATTATTTATAAATTCTATTAATGATGTGCAGTCAGCAGAACAGATAGGTAAGCCAGGTTGTCAGATTTAGTTAAAGTTTATTTAGAAACCAATGGATGTTTTTGAATAAAATCCATACTAATATTATAAATGCGAAAGTAACTCTGTCTGTTACGCTTTCACGATGAAACGGCTGAACCGATTTTGATGAAATTTGGTATGACGATAGCTTGAACCCCAGGGAAGGACATAGGCTACTTTTTAATCCGCGACTTCGTCTGCATCCACTATAACCGACATTCACGCGGACGAAGTCGCGGGCGGCAGCTAGTAAAATATATTTAATAGAGAATTAACTTTCAATGATTTAATTAAATTTCATTCGAAAACATCCATCAGTTTCTAAGTAAACTTCAAACATTTCCGATGACATGCATACCTATCTCTTTTGCTGACTGTAAATTAACGAGTTTAAGGGAACGCCCTCTATTATTTAACTTACTGTATATTGTCTGCGTAGACAGAAACAAAAAAAATATTCTACTTATTAACCTAAATCAATAGGTATATCTATATATATGTGCCAAGTATTAGCTAATTCCATTCGGATATTATTAATTATGACAAACAAATACCTAAAATAAATCCATGCATCCATCGTTACAAACTGTCACGTTAATAATAGCAGTAATAATAATATTATATAATTACTATTGTTGCCAATAAGCCTGACATAGTGCTGATAGATCGATTAGAGCGTCGCGCAATGATTGTTGATATAGCGGTTCCGCATGATGAGAACCTCGTGTAAACCGAGAAAGATAAACAAATTAAGTATCTTGACTTGGCTCGCGAGGTTGTCGACATGTGGGATGTGAATACAGCAGTCATTGTGCCGATAGTCGTTACGGCCAATGGACTCATTTCCAAGAGCCTCGACCAACACCTAAGGAGGCTCTCGTTAGGCAGCTGGATCAAGGGGTTGATACAAAAAGCGGTACTCCTGGACACGGCGCGTATAGTCAGGAGATTCCTCTCTCAGGAGCCCTGACCACCGGTAGCTTGGACCCTGTTCCCGATACCGGTGGGCTACTATTTTTTATATTTTTAAATGTTTTTATTAATTTTTTTACTAACATTTAAAAATGTAATTTAATATGTTAAGAAAATGAATAAACGAGAATATTATATAATAAAATATTAACACAATGTTCATTATTTACGTTTTTACCACACACTAAAATTTTTCACTTAGAAACCATTTTCCTCATCAATCATCGCAATATCTTTGATTAAACAATATTTAGAAATTCTACTGAATGATCAAACGCTTACATAAGTATACTTTGCACAAAGGTGTCATCATTATTATTATGTCAACCTTTAGACGCCCACTGTTGGGCATAAGTCTCTCCCAAAGATGCGCGCGGTCTCCATCTGCGTCAATCCTGTGCCGCGTTCATCCAGCGGCTTCCCGCGGCTTGGACCAGGTCGTCAGTCCACAAAGGTGTGCAAGTAGATACCATTCACCAATCAGAAGTTATAACAACTTCTGCACAATAAAATGCAAGCTACTTACAAAAGTTTCGCAAGTTACGCATGTGTGTTCACAGCTGAATTGTTAACACACATAAACATCTATCCGTCTCATCTCTAGAATAATTCAATTTACTTTTATACAAAAACGAGAAGAAAGTACAAATAAAAATGCAAACACTCCCAAACAAGCACACTGATAAATATATTTCGTAACGTTACCAAACCGACTCTGCTGCCATAAAATCCAGAATTTATCGTACTTTTTAGTCCCACGGCTGCCCTAGGGAGCCACATGTCCATGAAATGAAACGTTATTTCTATGTTAGACGATCACTCGAAATTTCTCGCAAACGGAACCGCGGAGTCAAGTTAGGTCGGGTATACACGGACTGCTCGAACATTTAGGCATTGATCAACATACATGGACCGCTCGAGCAGTCAAAGTAAACCGCTTGAAGTTGCCATTGATAACTTCTTGAGCAGTTCGAGACGTGGAATAAAGAGCGCGGGCGGAGACACTGCTCGCGAGCAGTCGGCAACTCGAGCAGTCAGTGTATGCCTGGCAACTGCTCGACTGCACGATGAAATTTCACCGCGCTGCTGACCGTCCAAAACAGTCGCGAAAAAATAGTCAAAGCATTTATTTCAATTAAATCATTTACAGACACTTTTGAATTGTCAAAGAGTCAGTTAGTTAGGGTCAGAAAAATGAAGATAGTTGCTCGTTCCAAAACGTAGCGTAGGTCTCTATGGAGAAGAACGAGCAAGACTCGCGACTGCTCGAGTGGTTACATGTATATGAGTACATAGAATACTATAGTTCACTATGCAATCGCAGCATGAAGCAGTCGATACTGACTGCTTCAAGAAGTCCGTGTATGGTCGGCCTTACAGTAAGTACATAGAAATGGTGCTTTACTTTTCTATTCAAAAAGGTTTTGTGCTTTTGAAGGAAACCAGGGTGTCGTTGAATGCAAGGGACGAAAATGTTCATTGCAGTTTATGGGACTGTTTCAAGCACTGTCTTCCTGTTCATAATGATGTCGTGCCAAATTAATGGGACAGCAGAAACTGTCTTGTTTTGGTTGGGGAACATTTTGTCGGTACATTTACCGGGCGTGGGAATTATGATCATTGTCTTTGCTTACGTCTAATTACTGATAAATACTAAATGTTATTTAGAAACTAAAGTTATCGTAGTAAAATCCAATTATTCCTACTATAAATGCAAAGTTTGTAAAGTTGGATGGATGGATGTTTATTATTCTTTTGCGCTTAAACAGCTAAATAAAATTAGCTCAAATATGGAACACATATAATAATAATATGTGGGGACATTTTACACACGGTCATCTGACCCCAAACTAGGGAGACCCTGTACTATGGGTGTCAAACAGTTAAGTAATATACATACAGAAATACATTTTAAATACTTACATATATAGATAAACAACACCCAGACACAAGGCAAACACAAGTACTCATCACACAAATATTTACCCTGGGCGGGAATCGAACTGGCAATACGCTGCGCAGCAGTCGATCGCTCAGCCACAGCGCCACACAAGAAACACACAACACACACACTTACATAAGTTTTATCCTAGTATAATAATTTTGGACTTAGACTTATTATTGAAGTCTAATTGAACTTTGAAGTCACGGGCAGATCCATACTTATAATCGAGCTGACCGGACAGACGTTGTCCTGTCCCTATCTACCTACTTACCTGCCTATTAACCTATACCTACCCTACACCTACCCTATCTTTCGAGTTGGATCAAACTGCACACGGTGTACAAATTTCATGAAAATCGGTTCAGTAGTTTAGGAGTCCATCGCGGACAAACATCGTGACAGGAGATTTATATATATTAGATAAATGCGAAAGTAACTCTGTCTTTCTGGAACGGTTTCACGAGGAAACGGCTAACCTGATATTAATGAGGATTTAAATATATTGATATTGAAGATAGCTTACTAGATAGCTGGCTAAGTTAAAGCCGTACAGATCGATTGGTCAAAGGTTAAGCTACGCTAACCGCGGTCGGTCTGTGGATGGGTGACCATCCCTTTCATACCGAGTTTCCTCCGTGCCTCGGAAAGCACGTAAAGCCGTTGGTCCCGACTGTCATTCGTAGATCTTTGGAAGTCGTTACGGGTAGTCAGAAGCCAGTAAGTCTGACAACCAGTCTTACCAAGGGGTATCGTGTTACCTAGTAACTGGGTTGTGGAGGTCCGATAGGCAGTCGCTCCATATAAAACACTGGTATTCAGCTGCATTCGGTTAGACTGGAAGCCGACCCCAATATAGTTGGGAAAAGGCTAGGCAGATGATGATATTGAAGATAGCTTGGACTCCAAGAAAGGACATAGGCTACTTTATAATCAGCTACTTTGTCTGCATCTGCGATAACCAACATTCCCGTGGACGAAGTCGCAGGCCCAAGCTAGTTATTAATAATTCTAAAACAAACGATAAATTATTATTTCAGCTTCAAGGATTGATTTCAAACGTTTACACTACAAACATTATGTTGTCAATACAAATGAAATGATTGCCGCAATAACATAATTATATGATGAATGGTTCGGCAATAATAAAATTGATACTATTGAGCACATGATATTTAAATTAAACGACTGAATAAACAAACATTCCATTAATATTATATTAGCTTTGATGATTTTATATTTCAACCATAATTTTCTCCCGAACCTATCGACCCGACCTACTGTAGTCACAAAAAGGCTATTAACCTAACCTACGCTTGACTATCTGTAATATTTATTTTATGTTGATTTTCGATCGGAAAACCGGGGTAAATTCAATTCAATTCTTTATTGTATTCCATATGAATTACATAGTAGATGGTATAACAAGAAAAATATCAATATGGATCCTGTTAGGTACAGCAAAATTAGGAGGGAGGAAGGGGGTTTAATTAGCAATTTAAGCAATTCTATCCATCTATACTTACTATATATATCTATACTAATATTATAAAGCTGAAGAGTTTGTTTGTTTGTTTGTTTGGTTGAACGCGCTAATCTCAGGATCTACTGGTTCGAATTGAAAAATTCTTTTTGTGTTGGATAGTCCATTTATCGAGGAAGGCTATAGGCCCATGCGAAGCCGGGTCGGGTCGTTAGTAATATTATAAAGCTGAAGAGTTTGTTCGTTTATTTGTTTGGTTGATCGCGCTAATCTCAGGATCTACTGGTACGAATTGAAAAATTATTTTTGTGTTGGATAGTCCATTTATCGAGGAAGGCTATAGGCCCATACGAAGCCGGTGTACCCAATATTTATAAATGCGAAAGTAACTCTGTCGGTTACGTTTGCACGACGAAACGGCTGAAGCGATTTTTATGAAATTTGGTATGAAGATAGCTTACAACCTGGGAAAGGACATTTTTTGCACCGCATCCGCGATAGTCAACATTCACGCGGACGAAGTCGCGGGCAAAAGCCCGTGTTTTATACATTTTCTTTAAAACAAACTCGTATATTTTTTTCTTTTTCTTTATCTACGTCTTTTCATTCCACTCAACTTAGCTTTACCGGGACAATTAGATATCAACGTACCAAACTCAAAGTAACCTTTTCAAACACCCTTTGGCAATACTGATCAAGTTAAGACGTTGCTACACCCTTTCTCTTATCTTAACCTCACTATTATAATTACATATACGAACAATACGGCTTTCAGCTGAATTTTGACAAAGATAAGAACCGATACGCAAAGTCAGTCAACTGACAGACACTATCACGTGCTGCCATATACCTCTAATTGTATAGTTCTTCAAAATTTAATTAACCGACTGAATTTTATCCTTAGCTGCGAAACTTTAGGGTTTAAAATGGAATGGGTGTAGTAATAAATAGTTAGTTATGAACATTATCTAGTAACACGGGCCAATAATATGTAATGTCCATGTTTCTCGCAGAATTGGACATAATGCGTTATGGCCAGACAGGTCACATGTGTTTCACATTAGGCACAATAAATGTTATTGTTGTCTACTGAATACGTAATAGGGATTAACCCTTTGTTGTCTAGTTTTATTACCTGCCTACAACATTTCGACTAATGGGCCACGAGTTTCAAGCGAATAGGTAATCTAGTTTTGAATTGAAACGTGGAACTGGTGGAAAGTTTTTGTTCGTTAATACAAAGGGGTATGTACGAGTATTGTAATATTCTTCCAACCCAATTTTGGTCACCGTGGCCTAGTTCTATGGGGCTACTAGTCAAGTACGCAGGAAACACAGGTGCACTTCCACTACCCTCATTCTATTAGTTGGAAGGGACGGCAGGGGAGATATCAGGCGCTGAACCAACGGCTTTACTTGCTTCCGAAGCACGTGGCTGTCATACCAGCAACTTCCGAACTTCGACCTACTATTGAGAAATTCCTAATTGAAAAACCCAAATACTTGATGCCCGATAGGTTTCTTTTTTATATTCCAATAGGCTTGCGTTTGGCTGCAACTCACCTGATTAAATGATGATGTGACCTAAAGTGGAGGATGCTTGCTTATTGTTGATTATTCAGTCAACTACTTTTGTCACATACCTACATTTTTCGCTACAGCAAAATCTATTTGCAAACTCAATTGATTAACTATTTATTGATTTCAAAGAAACTTAAAATAAAATATTGCAGTTATTTCAAAAATAATCGAGATTTCTGGGTTAAAATAAGGTGTTTTATAGAGAAACTTGCTCTTGCCCGCGGCTTCGTTGGCATGAATGTCGGTTATAGAGAATGCACACAAAATTGCGGATCAAAAAGTAGCCTATGTCCTTCCTCAGGGTTTATGCTATCTTCATACCAATTTTTATAAAACCGTTTCAGTCGTTTTATCATGAAAGCGTAACAGACAGAGTTCCTTTGCATTTATCATATTAGCATGGAAGTAATCGCGTCTTGAAATTATTCGATTGACAGTTTCAAGTACCCAACTGCCCAAATTGTCCATGAAACTACTTCAAATATACGACATATTTTGGCAGAATAAACTCGTAAAAATCGTAAACAAAACATTTACGGCATAAACGACACGTTGAATATATTTTTCCACAACATATTGTTATGAAAATACTTATGTAAAAGAATAAGGAAAACCAAGAGATATAAAAATCAGATCACATGGTATTCGTTTATGGGATAAAGTGTGGGCCTTCCAAACGAGAAGAAAGCCGTTCATTATGAGGCATTTCTTGTGAATATAGATAAGTTTTATGTACCTACCTGTAGCTCGGATGTGGTTTAGGAGGGTTTTTATCTATATAAGTGTTTACCTTCTCTGAATGGTGTACGCAATTGATCACCTGCTGCTGAATGGAGATATGGGATTATTTTTTTATGCGTTGGTTTACGATCATGGAAGACGAATTTCCCTTTAATTTTGAAAGGCTACCGTAATTTCTGTTGTGTTATTTTATGCACGTGTTTCACTAATTTCAAACAGCTGCATTCTAAATATATACGCTAACAATAATTGAGCTTAGGTCTACAAGCTCTCGGTGATTATACTAATTACGTCAATTTTACGCTAATTTTATTTATTATGCTGAATGTGTTACCTACATCACTATCTAACAATAACAGCTGGACCGGATAGTAATTTTATGTGGTTTGGTTTGTTTTGGTAGAACCACACCCAATCCTTAATCAACTATGACGACACGGTTGGTGCAGTGGTTAAGCGATTGATTGCTGCGCTGCGTGTCGCGGATTCGGTGGGCACGGCACAAATATTTGTATGGCCTTCCGATAGTCAGTAGACCAACCTATAAAAAAAAATGTCGTCTATTCGTTCCCAAACCATTAATCCGTATATGTTAAAACTATGGTGGATTATTTTGTGAATGCGTTCGCAAAGGCTCCTACAACAAAAAGCGGCCAAGTGCGAGTCGGACTCGCCCGTAAAAAATGGCTGTGACATACGGACGGACAGACAGACAGACAGACATGACGAATCCATAAGGGATCCGTCTTTTGCCATTTGGCTACGGAACCCTAAAAATTTTGAAAATAGTACCTGGAAATAAGTCGTTGGCAGCAGCTATAGTTTCTTTAAATATAGCTTGTCATAAAATAAAAGCCAGTCAGCAAAATGAAGTACAGTATTCGTGTAGTAGATACTGTAACCACTATGACGTGATTACGGCTCCGGGGTTCAATCTTCTTGATTGAAACACAATTTTCCTTATTATTTCGTATATTGGGTCTGATTATTATATTTAACTAGCTTTTGTCCGGATCTTACGAATCCTTATTTTTTTCAAATAAATTCTACCCTATAATTTTTTCAAATAATTTCTCTTTCTATTGGTAAAAGCTTTATGAAAATCGTTACAGCAGTTTCCAAGATTAGCCTGAACGAACAAGAGTTTAGCGCGGCGCCCGGCGACTTTAATCCATACTAATATTATAAATACGAAAGTAACTCTGTCTGTTACGCTTTGACGATGAAACAACTGAACCGATTTTGATGAAATTTGGTATAAATATAGCTTGAACCCCGGGGAAGGACATAGGCTACTTTTTAATCCGCGACTTCGTCTACTTCCGCGATAACCGACAATCACGCGGACGAAGTCGCGGGCAGAAGCTTGTTTATAATATACAAGTCTGTACTAGCGACCCGCTCTGGCTTCGCATGGGTACAATGCAGATCAACGAACACAACATACAAATACACATAAACCAACCAACAACTCATAATATATATATATATATATTATTTATATTATATAAACCTTCCTCTTGAATCGCTCTATATATTGCTGAAAACTGCATTAAAATACGTTGCGAAGTTTAAAAGATTTAAACTCACCACGGATTTCGAAACGTACAGACAGCGGGAGAGATTTTTATACTATGTAAAGATAGTGATATAGCTAAACCGTCTTGTCAACCATTTTTTTCTAATTTTGAACAGAGTTTATCTCATAGAAATATGAACTGATCAAATAAAGTTAGATATAGCTAAACCTGACGGAATTTCTATTGTACAGTCAACAGCAAAAGTAGATGATCAAAATCAGAAATTCAATACTAATGAACGGAGTTCGCGTTAGAACTGTGTGGCGTCGAAGTGATTCAAAAGTATGTGTGTGACAATCACATACTTTTAATAAATAAATTAGTAATAAATTATATAAATTAGTGTTAGCAAATTAGTTGTGGATTTCTGATTTTGATCATCTACTTTTGCTGTTGTCTATACTCAACATATGTGGAGGCTATTTTAAGACCTCTCCATAACATCCCCTAATAATTTCGACCCACCTCAAGACATCATCTAATTAACTATGTTTAAACCCACAACTTAACCTTGACACTTACATAATCTCTCACAACGAGATCACAACAAATATAAATACAGAAAGTCAGCTTAAAACAATGAGTGAAAAGGCACTCACACATAACGACGATTTACACATAATAAGCTGGCACTCACTGTATTTGCGACAGTCACTTGTTTTAGACAGTTTATAGGCTGTCATAAGAAGCCCAAAAGTCTGACAAACAGTCTGACCAATGGGTGTCGTGTTGCCCAATAACTGGATTGTGGTGGTCAGATAGGCAGTCGCTCCATGTAAAGATAGTGGTCAGTCATTCAGCTGCATCCAGTTAGATTGGAAGTCGACCCCAATGTAGTTGGAAGATAAAAAAGATGAAAAATTTAGTTTAAAAGAGTGTCCGTGGAGTTTTGTACTCGTTCTTTTCCATAGGACCTACCTATGTTTTAGAATGAGTTTCAACTTTCTTACTAACTATCCGATTCTTTGATTATTCCAAAGTGCCAGTAAATGGTTTCATTGAAATAAGTGTATTGAAATTAAATTTGACTTTGAAGGCTAGGCATGATGTCTTTTCATAGATAGTTTGAGATCTCCATACGTCTGTGTGCGTTCACCAGTTTTCGGACATGATATTCTATCTTGATTACCTGTGTTGTGACCAGACTAAGTTTACCTGACAACGAACTTGGAAGTCAATTCGAAGCGACATCTAAGTAATGAGACGTAGGTACTCAAACTTATGTAAAAGGTACCTACTTCACTTTCAGTATGGAAGTCTTTAGATGTCAAGAAGTCAGTATAGTAGTTTTGAAGGTAGTTCTTTAATATTTAATAGCGAATGAACTTTGCGTTTGTAGTTGTAAGTGAAAAACATATTCTATTGAGTTTATTTTGTACATTTTTCTTGATTTCAAAGTGACGTGGCGTTTCAAAGTGGCTTTTGGTGGCATGGTTGGTGCTGTTGTATCTGAGTGATGCATGTCTTAGTCTTAGGTTAAATGCCTGCACGTAACAATTATTTATAATGTAGGTATGTATAAATAGTGGTTACTAAATTGTTATTGTTCTGAATCTAGCTATTTGTTTAGATATGTGAGTTTAAATATTTGTGAACGCACACATTACACAGGAGAATCCTGCGGTTGTGCGATGTTGTTTAAACAACAAAATAATACCAATTAACAAAAATAATTACAGCGTTTAATTTTTTTAAGCACGTAAACTTTCAAAACTAAAAGAGTAATTCTTACTCTGTGTACAAATTAAAAGTCTTTTAAGTTTTAAACATTAGAAAGTAAGTTTAACTTGAGATTGGTGACCAACATGAGCTTCATTTTAAAATAGAAATAGCAAAGCAGCTTGCTCATTTATAAAATGATTACTTAATTAATTTATCTCAAATTCACAGAAAATACACTGTACGTATAACGTACGTATTTATAACAAACATGAACGTGTAGCGCCATCTATACGAATACATAGATACTACGTCTTCATACCGCTGAAACAATGTAAGGAACAATGTCACAATAGACGGGTAAATTCATGAGCTTACCTTTTCTGTAGTCAAACAAAACCTCTCTTTATAACATGACTTTCCTTTCGGTGTACCGATTGGTAAACCTTCTCACCGATTGATAATTAACCCTTTCCCTGTCTTATGAGCCACATACGGTTCAGGTTGATAGTTTAACTATTGTGTCTGCTTCGCCTTCTCCCCCAAGGGGGGTTCAACCGTAATCACCATGCTTGGCTGATGCATATTGGCGTTAAGGTGTTATGGTACTCAGAAGAACGCTGCTGCCCAACGTCTGGTCAATATCCCTCTGTCGCCTTCTACGACACCTACGGGTAGAAATGGGGTGGTGCTATTCGCGGCCGGCACCACACGGCTTAGTGAAAGTGTTAAGGCATAATAATTACGGGACATTAAACTTCTGCGCTGTTCTCATGACCGCTGAGCGTAGAGCTCAAGGTTTTCGCAGTTCGGGAAAAGAGTTATAGGGTTTTTCTATTACAAATATTCAGTAAAAAAGTTTAAAAAAAAAAAAGAAAACCGCCTTCAAAAACTAAAAAGTGATAAACAACCTTAGCACAGAACAAACATTACTTTACTTTCGGAAGTCGGTGGCAATACAAAACAACAAACACAAAGCCACCGCCACCGACTTCCGAAAGTAAAGTAATGTGTGTTCTGTGCTAAGGTTATTTATCATTTTTTAGTTTTTGAAGGCGGTTTTCTTTTTTTTGAAAAAACTTTTTATTTTTAGCTTTTTAGTGTTGCCCTAACATCCAAATCCATTAAGAAACGGCGACACACTTAAAAGAGATTGTAAATCCTCGAAAGGTTGAAGAAACTAAAACGTCGTCTAAGTAATTTATCTGGGAATTTGTTGATTTTCTCAAAAAGGGCTCTATCAATTTTGATAAAATTTATATGGGACCATTTCGGAATAAACCCCTTACGAAATTAAAAGAATTTTGAAAATCCGTCTATATATGACAGAGTTATGCCCGAACATACATAAAAAAAAAAAAAACTTTCGAATTGATAACCTCTTCCTTTCTGAAGTCGGTTAAAAAATATATTTCTCAGTAGCAGCTTAGAATTTGGAAGTTGGTGGTGTGACACCCCCGTGCCTCGTCAAGCACGTAAAGTGTTGGTGTTGTATCTAATATCTCCCCGTTCGTGTCGAATATCCGTCTAGTCGGTTAATGAGAATGATGGAAGAGCGTGTATATCTGTATTTACGCACACAGTTGTACATTTATAATATGGCATGCTGGTCGAAAGCATTGACTAAATGTTTCGTCTAAACACTCTGATTTCGTTCTAGAAGCTTTTTGAATGTAGAAGCGTTTATCTTATTTTATATCAAGGCCTCAGATTATCAAACAAAAGGCAGATAGACAGTGCGGAACACTGCGAGTGAAGCCACAAAAGAAAATACAAATTCAATAACGAATACCTACAGTCTCGTGATTTTATTAGTTTTTAAATTTTTATTGTATTTTTTATTTGTTTTTTTAACATTGCTTCAAATTCGAATTGTAGGTATTCGTTTCTAAATTTGTATTTGCTTTTGTGGCTTCACTCGCAGTGTTCCGCAGGGTCTATCTGCCTTTTGTTTCATAATCTGAGATCAAGACATTGTTTAGCCTGGCGTCACAGTGACCATCGTGCTCTTATAAAAGCATTTTGCAAAAGCTTATAATATAAAAGTGCTCAATTGCTTTGCCATGTTTAACTCTACGAACCTCTGAGCACTAATAGAATACAACACAGGAATACATACATCGACCCGTTACCTTAAGGGCTCAGCAGGTTGTGCTCTTATAGTAGGCCGATTCTGTTAAATTCAAACAACAACTCGCATCTCACATCGCTATTCACTCTCACTTCGCATAAGGTTCAAAATGACCTTGATATATTTGACACTTTGAATCGGGTTCGAGTGCGAAGTGAGCGTCGAAGTGACGGGGAAATTACCTTACAAAATGCCACTTCTTACGTCATCTCATACTTTATCTGTCAAAATCTCCCTGTCAATTTAGTTCAACTTGCTGACACGCTCGCAAGGGTGGCGCTAGTGTAAATTCGAATTATCAACCGAGATTTTAGAATGCCAATCAAGAAACTCACAGCGGATTCAGATTCGAAGTTTAGAATAAGTTCTTACAGAATCACACCCCAGTACTTAGATAGTCTCCATTACGACTAGCTGTCGTAACCAAAACCTGGTTGGGAAAATAGCAAAGCATAATATTATAAGATTCCCTAAAATAATAATTACGGTGTAGACAGATTAATTAAAGATTGGATCTATCTAACTGTATATTATCATGTACAATCACCAAAAGAGATACCTAAGTAAGCAGGGCAGTCGGATATAGTTGAAGTTTATTTAGAAACTGACGGTGTGTGTGATGTGTTTGAATAAAATAAAATAAAATGAATAGACAATAAAAAGTTAATTAATTAAATCAATTTTTTTTCGAACATTTCCATCGGTTTCTAAGTAAACTTCAACGGTATCCGACGACTTGGTTTCTTATCTCTTTTGGTGAATGTACTTCGTGTATTTGTCAGGTTATATCTCTTAGAAATCTATCTACTAATTAGTTATCTGGATCTAACATCAAAGTCTATGTTGTTTGTCTAATTTGTAACACAATAGCTACGTTTGTTTTCATGTCAGTACCTTTAATATTAACAGTATTTTGTTTAGGTATTCATGTAGTTATAATACCTTAATTTATTTCGTTATTAATAGTATTTGTTGGTATTATTTTGTCTAATTTCCCAGAATTCGTTTACGTTAATAAACGTATTATATTCATAATAATATACCTTTAATATAAACAGTATTTTGTTTTGGTATTCATGTAGTTATAATAGCTTAATTTATTTCGTTATAAAATCTCAAATAATATCAACGAATACCATTAAGTATTCGTTGGTATTATTTGACGAATTTCCCAGAATTTGTTTACGTTAATATATTCATAATAATAATACCAGCATATTATTATCTCATACAGAAAAGGCACGAGTATTGATCACCACACTTGCTCAAGGTGGATTGGCGATTTCATACTTATATTAATTATAAGTCCAGATTTCCTTACGATGTTTTCCTTCACCACTGTCATTGATGTCCAAGATAAACTTAGAAGTACTTACATATGAAAATGTGAGTTTTCAACCCGGTTGCGAACTTAGAACTTTGTACATAAGAGGCGGACCCCCCAACCACTGGGACATCACGTCAATTTATTATAATAATAATATATAATTTTTATTTATAACTAGGTTTTGCGCGTGACTTCGTGCGCTCGAATGTCGGTTATCGTTGTTTAAAAGCCTATTTCCTTCCCCGGGGCCAAAGCTATGTTCACACCAAATTTCATCAAAATCGGTTCAGCCGTTTCAAAGTGAAAGTGTAACAGACAGAGTTAAAGTAGGTATGGAAGTATGGATGTGGATTATAAAGCATAACATTTACGACTAATTAAATGGCTAAACATGAATAAATACGTGATACAACCAGTTCCTAAAAGCAGCCTTGAAAATATTTATGATGTCTACAAAAGGCTTCATGGAAATTAATAGGTTTTGCTTAATCTAATAAACCTATTATACACTCACGGACTCACATCTCGAGCCACCCTGTATTCCTATGCTGGGTATGAAGGCCTATAAAATAAAAATAAAAAAAACCGACTAAGTACGAGCCGTACTCAAATACGGAGAATTCTGTGCCACACACGTAAAATACGTTTCTTGTATGCCGTTTAATTCTATTGTTATAATTATATTACTAGCTAATGCCCGCGTCGTCGTCGTCCGCGTGATTAATAATAATAATAATAATTGTCGGTTATCAGCGTGGTTTTAATTTCTTTTGCGCGGAACCCTATTTTTTTTTCTAAAATAAAAGTTGCCTAAGTTAGTTTTTTTTTTTATCCATTGATAGTCATACGTTTGACCACTACCTCACCTGTTTGGAAGCGATGATGCGGTCTAAGATGGAGCACGCTTGCCTAGAAGTAACCTATTCGCTCTTGACTTAAAGACTCCCATGTTGTAGCTATCAGGAAACACAGACTAAGGCAGGGAATGCCACTCCTTAGTAGTACGCACAATGAATGTGTTCCCAAAACGTAAACACGTAAGATAAACTTAGAAAGTACATATGAAATTTAAGAAGTCATTGGTAGTTGCTCTCCTCGGTTGCGAGTCAACCTTGTCCATGAGAGGAAGGCTGGGCATTAACTGCAGGGTCATCACAGCATCATCATCGAAATTAAAATTATATGCTTTATCTTTTTCTGTAACTACCATATCACAGCCCATGGCACTCTGTAATTATGTAGCTTCCAGAAATTACTAACTAAATAACATAAAAATAAAAAACAAACCAATTTTACCATAGTCTAATATAATAGTTATAGTATAACGTGCATACAGGTGAAATTACCATAAAATTACACATGAAATGGTTAATTTTACCATTTTATAATTGTTAGTATAGATGTATGAATTTTACCGCGATCACAGAAAACTGTCCTGGTTTCTTCAAAGATTTAAGGTCGTAGCACTCTTATCAAATCGGAAACGGAACCGTATCGACTCTAGCCGTTAAGTATTATTTGTATGAAACTCCTTACTGTAAAGCACACTAATTGGAATCGTAACGTAAACGACTCGCCTGGGGACAAGCTCACGAACCGCGGTGCGGCGCGTGGTCAACCAGCGGTCCCCGCACCTACGGCTCGTCGTCCACGCGCTTAAGCCTCTACGTCGCGGCGTCGCCGCGCTTGTGTCTCTCACCCCTCCCGCGACCTGCCTGCAGCACAATATTGTTGCCACATATGCTGTCATTCAGAAGGCAACTTCCAATCTTGTTATGCGCGTGTTTTGTGCGTGTGGGTGGGATGTCCACCATATACCGGTGGCGCATCGCCATACGTCTTGTGGTCCGATGATGGAGTTAGTTAGTTACTCCATATAACATCAGCTATCTGCCTATGAAAATTCCTTCAATAGTAAGGGACTTTTGAAGGAATTTTCACAGGCAGATAGCTGATGTGAAATTACCATAAAGAGAATTAGAATTAGAGATTAGCTGGAACAAACAGACAGACAGGCAAGAAATTAAAGAAACATATATTTAACTACCGTAAATACTTTCATATGCATTTAGTAAAAAGCTGTTATTTCGACATTATAGACAGACATTTAAATTTTATTTATTTGTATAGATATAGATTTGTTGTTATAGCGGCTATAGTAACACACACTATGAACATTTCAAGTATTTACGTGTTACGGTTCAAAAGATACATCCCTGTCAAGAACGGACAGACAGACAGACAGACAGCGGAGTTTTAGTAATAGGGTTCCGTGTGGCACCCTCTGTGGAGGAACCGAATAGTAAGCCAAAGAAAAAGTTTTTATGCAATTTTGAAGTCGAAATACTGGCCTTATCAATATGCTATTGCATTCTAAATTCAAAACTAAAAAAAAACTTTTAGACCTTAATACCAAAACCACAGGGTAGCTCGATTTACAAGTCATCATTACGGTTTCAGTAATAAACGAATGATTAATTTTCATTTTCTGGTTTAACATAAAATTAAAACTAATTATTGCTAAACCACTGGAATCGTTTTACCTATTATGAAATGTCACATTTATTATTCATCACGCGTGTTTATCAATTCAGTTGATATTTACCTACATCTGCAAATAATAATAATAGTTTTTGTATATGGATTATTTCTTTACTGTCTTACTTTATTTATTAGAAAGTTAATTTACTTCGAAATAAAATTTAATAAAAAGTATCTCGTAGATGTTTGCTACGGCGTAGCTCTGTTTTACGATGTAGCTCACTCTGTGCTACTACGGTCTAACTTAGGCTAAGAACTCACGATGCGGGTTTCGCCCGCGCCCGCGCCTGCAGCGGGAGACGCAAACAACCGCGCACACCGCGAGCGTAAACCGTATCGTGAAACGTGCTTTGATTTTTCATATATGAGCATATCTGCATTCTACAGAAGTTGAGGGCCCGCAACCGCAGGCGGACGCGGGCGAAAACCGCATCGTGAGTTCTTAGCCTTAATCTGTCCTACGGTGTAGCTCAAGCTGTACTTCGGCGTAGCTCTCTCAGTGCTACGATTTAGCTCGCTTTGTCCTATGATGTAGACTTGTCTGTGCGACGAAATAGCGCACTCTATGCTGGTAGTCCACTCAGTGCTACGATGTAGCCCGCTCTGTGCTACGATGTAGCCCGCTCAGTGCTACGATGTAGCCAGCTCTGTGCTACGACGTAGCCAGCTCTGTGCTACGATGTAGCCCTCTCTGTGCTACGACGTAGCGTACTCTGTACTACGGTGCAGATATTTCAGTTCTGCGATGTAGCTCACTCGCGGCTACGAATTAGTTCAACTTGTGCTACGATGTATCTCTCCCTGTGCTTCAGTGTTCCTCTTTTTGTGCTCTTAGTATTGTTTGCGCTAAGTTGCAGCGCACTCTGTGCTACGGTTTAGGTCTCTTTGTGCTACGATGTTTGTGTTAAGAAATAGCTTACTCAATGTTACGGTGTAACTCAATCGGTTCTATGATGTACCTTACTCTATGCTGCTGTGAAGCTCATTCTATAATACGGTATTATATAGCCCACACTGTGCTAGCTCATACCTTATCTTATCCATTCTCGTCACAATGACCAGAATAAATGTACCACATAACTCCTACTCCAAACCTTCTTCAAACTAACCACAAAATTACGAGATGAAATGTCTAGCATGCTATTATAGCAATTCAGATAACTTTAAACTGACCAGTTTTTAATCGTTTTTAAAGTTATCATTGTACACTAATTACCTACTTTTAATTCGTACCAAGTTAAAACGAACCATGGTAAAAGAAGACTTTCGTTTTGTCCCGCCTTAATAGAAACATACTTGTAATTCATGAGGTCACAATGCAGATACTGTCTACATAAACAAATAAATGTCACTCAGCAAACACGCGAAGCACCTATATATTTTCAATTCGTCGTGATACGAGCTTAAAGCAAACTGTACACCGCTCGGTGTGATTAAAACACACGGATTTCCGCCTGCGTTTGACATGCAAACAATGTGCCACTACCCTAAGCTGAGGGTTAGACAACCAATTGGTTTTGAAAGGTGATGGAAAGCATTAACTGTAAAGGTAATAGCTCTGTTTTAGAGCTATATCTATAAATATAAAAATTAATGAATAAAAAAAAAAAAATTATGTTAGCAAATAACGAATTTTCTACATAAACTCCTTTAAACAACCCTCTCTCTCTCGCTCCCTCTATCCTTCTCTTTTAACTACTTAAATATTTAAAGTACTATAAATTCCATTACTGGAATATAAAAAAAAAATATCATCATCTTTCTGCCCTTACACCATGTTACTTGGGGTCAGCGAAACACATTTTCTTCTTCAGTCCAGTCCTGCCAGCCATCATGATACGAGTATGACTGACTCCTTTCTTCATCATATCATACTTCACACAATCCGCCCATCTTTTCTTCGGCCTTCCTGTTCCTCACCACCCATTCACATTTAAATTCATAACTTTTTTAGTCCCGTGCATTTCATCCCTCCTTTCTAGAAAAATGTATCGTGGTACATATTCAATAAGGTCATTATTGAGTATCATATTTTCATCGACGCAAAAAAAAATGTAGTCCTCATGAATTTGCCTCAAACAACTCAAGTACCATTAAAACGAAACAAAAGAAAGATCACCCGCTAAAACAACTTCGACACAACTTTACTAGATGGCGGTAAGTACCTCCAAAACGTAAGTAAGGCTCCAAACATGGGATCCCTTAACACATAAAAGTTAACGATAGTACTGTGAGGACGGTTAACAATGTAATAGTGATTGTTCTCCTGTCTTCTTAGACAGGTAATCACATAGTGAGGCTTAACTGTACAGTTAACTGGAGTGATTTGAGGATTAATTTGATTAACACGTTCATTGTGCGCGACGTGTAGAAGTAGACCTCTTTGCTGGAGCTGAGAGCTTGAAGCAACAATTACAAAAGACCGAGTAGGAATCCGCCGAGACTGACCACAATGAAAAAAAACAAAAAAAATCCTATAATATTTGCAAGAAGTTACACATAATAGAACGAATGGTCGATGGGGCCGAAAAGTTCTGGAGTGGCGACCGCGAACCTGAAGACTTTGCGTTGGAAGGCCTCTCACTAGGTGGCAGTAAAGGCTGCGGGGATCCGCTGGATGCGAGTCACACGGGATCGGTCAATGTGGCGACACTTGGGGGAGGCCTATGTCCAGCAGTGGACGACTTTCGGCTGAAATGATGATGATGATGACACATAATAATATACATTAAAAATACTTTTACTTCTGCCAAACTACGACACTTTATTTGCAGAAGTAACTCACGCAGTTCATGAGGAGATGTTCGTGGCTAAGTAAGAGTTAAATGTATCGACCGATCATTATGGTTAAGCTACGATTGCCGCGCTCGGTCATGGATGGGTGACCATCCATTTCATACCGGGACTGACGGATTAACGTGCTTTCCGGGGGAAGCACGCTAAACTGTCAGTCTCGTCTGTCATTCGTAGATCTTGCCAGTCGCTAGCTAGAAAATCTGACAACTAGTCTTATCAAGGGGTATCGCGTTACCCGGCAACTGTGTTGTGGACGTCAGACATGCAGTTGTTCCATGTAAAAACCTGGTATTCTGCTACATCCAGTTATACTGGAAGCTTGGAAATAGTTGGGAAAAGGCTAGGCAGATGATGAGGTCAAACAGGTCATTAAAAAAATATTTATATCTGGGTATATTTTTTCACCTAAAAACTAGGTAAGTATTTGATTCAATGTTGGTTAGTTAATATAAGCTTTATACAATATTTTTCTCAAAGATTATAAGGGTACTTTCTTACTTGCAAGAGCAAGCTTGCTTGTTTGAAGAGGCACTTCTCTATTTTAGGAAAAATCACTTTCTAAGTTTAGTCTCCATCTCAAAATGAGAGAGAAAAATGCCTATATTCGTTTCTAAAAAGAATTGTTGCTAAGATGATAATGACTAGATTTTTAAAGTTTGTAGATATAAGAATAGGCCTTTTGGACTCTTTGGAAACCTATACATCTATACTTATATTGTGAATAAGTAAAGATTGTTTGTTTTATTGTTTGTAAGAGATAATCTCCAAAGTTCTATTCTGATTACAAAAATATTTCACTGATAGAAAGTTACTCTACTGTCGACTATCATACCATACGTTTTAGAACCCTTATTAAATATAAATTTCAACTTGGAGGCGGCTTTAGGCTAGTTGATATACTAATTTAATTGCCGCGCGATGCAACACTACTTACTAAATGCTGACCCAGAAAAGTCTCCGACGTATGCAAACAGTACCAGAAGAATCCATGTTAAAAAAACACTGCCTTGCATAATGTCCTTGAACTCGTCAAATTTTATAAAACTTTAAAGTAAAACACATAAAAGTAAATGGTGTATATAGGTACCTTTGAACTATGCGATGCGTCGGTACTTAAAACTTACAAAGTAGATAAACCAAGATAAGAAGATGAGGTTAGTTAAGCTAAACTTGATTCACCGCACTATTTAAGTTTGCCGCGCGTTTCTCGGCTCGGAATTATATCAAAGTTATTTCACTGACGTCGGTATAAAAGCAGAATATCAGATTATTTTTCAGGAAGATGCTTTTAGCTTTTGTGTGCATTGTATTTTATTTGGATAACAGTTTACTACTTAAAGTTTGTAAAAATTATCGATCTTGGTAAAATACTACAATCAACAGATTCAGTAAGTTTTAAAACCAGCAGTGCTATTCTGTAAAGGCAAACCTCTGTGGCTTTAGGTGAAGTGAATCGGAGGTGAGCTGTCAGTATCTTCCCTTCCGCATTTATGTGGGACTATAGTTCACCTCTAGCTCACTTTATCTGAATTCACTGAAGGAGATTTCATCGGAATAGGCCGGCGGGAAGAAATAAAATAGTAAATTTTTGGATAGCATACAACAAAAACTCTCTACATCTGGTATTTTCCAAATGTTGGGACGGCTTCCAGTTCAATCGAATACAGCTGACTATAAAATACTGGAAAGTGCATATTTTATAAGAAGCAACTGCCCATCTGAACTTCACAATACCCAGTTACTGGGTAACACGATATCCAACTAAAATGTCTAAGGACATGAAACTCTATGTAACATTTTTTTATATTGTAGGTACTTCTATTCGAAGAATGCTGTAATATTGAAGGTACTTGCAAACATCTGTGACCATTTAACTGTGAGTATTATAGGTTCACTACGAGGGAATGAGATGCACAACCAAGTGCATAGTTCTGTAAACTTGTATGTCTATCTCGCTCTAAAAAGGATAATAGTTACGACGAAGTTCCATATTGCAGCAACTGTTTCTGAATTTACAGGAAATTGTATTGTTGTGCTCTGTTAGTTTTATTTTTCCATTTAAAATTGAAGGAAATGATTTTACAAGATATTGACAAGTACCTACCTATAAAAAAGATTTTTCAAAAAAAAGAAAACTGCCTTCAAAAACTAAAAAGTGATAAATAACTTTAGCACAGAACACACATTACTTTACTTTCGGAAGTCGGTGGCGGTAGCTTTGAGTTTGTTGTTTTGTATTGCCACCGACTTCCGAAAGTAAAGTAATGTGTGTTCTGTGCTAAAGTTATTTATCAATTTTTAGTTTTTGAAGGCGGTTTGCTTTTTTTTGAATTAACTTTTTATTTTTCGCTTTTTAGTGTTGCCTTAACATCCAAATCTATTAAGAAACGACGACACACTTAAAAGAGATTGTAAATCCTCCAATGATTGAAGAAACTAAAACGCCGTCTAAGTATTTTTTTTTGGGAATTTGTTGATTTTCTCAAAAAGGGCTAGATCAATTTATATGGGACCATTTCGGAATAAACCCCTTTCGAACAACAAAAGAATTTTGCAAATCTGTCTATATATGACAGAGTTATGCCCGAACATATAAAAAAAAAATACAACCATTCGAATTGATACCTCCTTTTTGAAGTCGGTTAAAAAAGGCAATTATACACTGAATTCAATTTAGATTCGAAAATCAACAGTTTGCTCTAGGTACACACACACACACACACGTATAGGTTCAAACCAAATACTTACGCACACCAAGTACTTACGCACTGCCTCCGAATCTAATTCGAGTTCACGACAAAGATTTCTCTGAATTGTCTCGGATCAATAGTTACTAAGACCTGAATTCAGTAGTACAAATATGAGTTGATCTAGATAAAGTTATTGTAACGTATGTCTCACCAACCAATCCTTTGTTATCCGAAGCTAGGTTTTCGGGCGCTGAGTTAACGTAAATTAAAAATTAGTCGATCTTTTAATTGTAACACCAATTCCGCACAACAAAGCTGTATTCATATACTAGCTGACCCTACAGACGTTGTCTTGTCCCTATCTACCTACCTTACCTACCCTACCTATACATACCTACCCTACCTACCTAAGTAAGTAGGTAATGCAAATATATCCAAGGAATATAAAAAGTTTCATACAAACTTTTAACCCCTATTTCATCCCCTTGGGGGTTTAATTTTGAAAAATCCTTCCTTAGTAGATGCCTTCGTCATATGAGGAATACGTGTACGAAATTTCAATTTTCTAGCCTTAAGGGTTTGGTCTGTGGGTCACTTTTGACTTTTATATATATAGATATCATCATCATATCAGCCCATTGCCGTGTACTGCTGAACCTAGGACTCCCCCTGAGATCACCAACCAACCCGGTCTTGGGCAGCCTGCATTCGTCCGCATTCATATCAATGTGTGATACAAACTTTATGAATTGTCAAAATTCTATAGGATAGTCGTACTTCTAGTCGCATTCAAAAATTCACTCCAATGGAATACATTTTCGCAAACGCGTTTGTGCTTAGTCTACAGTTCATGCTAAAGCAGAACAGTGTGCGTAATGTTGCTGCGGCTAAATAAAACGATAGTTCAAGTCATATTTTGTCAGCCTTGTATCTCAAACAGAGATGTCAGTAGCACAGAGCAGCCTATGGAACGTTACTACTGGACTAAGCCAAAGTATTAAATAATCCTAGGGGCACACAAACATTATTCTATGTACTAAGCTACTCGTAAATCAATATGAATATGCATACCAATTTTCAGCTAATTCCGTTCAGGCATTTAAGAGATAAAGAGTAACAAATAACAATCTATCCGTCCGTCCATCTTTACATACTCACAAACTTT
The DNA here is from genome assembly GCA_947361185.1 of Charanyca ferruginea. Lineage (NCBI taxonomy): Eukaryota > Metazoa > Arthropoda > Insecta > Lepidoptera > Noctuidae > Charanyca > Charanyca ferruginea. The sequence goes on from OX376062.1 coordinate 7,349,453, forward strand.
AATGATTATAATAGGCGTAGAAAGTGTGACAGGCTACCAAAGGACACTCAACACGTTGACACTACAACCTATGGAAAAACATAAGGTATGCATGCTTAGTTACCTATGTGAAAATAATTGCTATTTCAGTGTGCACGAGAATCCAAGTTTCTATTAACATCCCACATTGCAATACAAATGTCTAATATAAAAGATGTCGTAGGAGAAAAACTTAAAACCATTCCTATTGTTATTTTAAAATTAACAGAAATGCTGTCTGCCTGAATTTTATTTTCGTTTTTCTTCTAATAAAATCTTTTCAGTTCATTAAATACTTCCGAAGCCAATTATGTTAAATATAACCTACATCAAAAATGTAATTTACTTCTTCATAAATATCACAATCAACTGAGCAAATACAAAACGTTTACCACGGCTCAAAAAATACTGGATGTGAACTACCACAGTGCGATCTCTTCTAGTACTCTTTGAATACATCGAGTAGATATTATTTAATATTCAATATCATGGAAATCGTCACACACAATTTCTGTTGTAATGTATTCGTGTATATATTTGTGTTGTATGTATTTGTGTATTTCTATTTTAATTATAAATCTATGTATTTTAATTATGTAACTCACACTGAATTACGTAATTATAATGCGCTATTTGTAATCCAGGATTGATTCGTCTTTTACATAATTCCTAATCAACGTAAATATCTCAGTTTTACAAAAAAGTATGAACAATATAAACATGCACCTAAATCTTCAATGCTAACTTTACCTACGAATAAATTCTTAAAATCCCATCTTAAGTATGCAGCGTACAATATACATAGGAACTTCATGATATCGCATTTCTGTTCCGCGCTCTGCATTCAGGCGGGACGGCCGCGGAGCGAGCGAGTAGAACGGTTGCACGATCACTTGATCTTATGTCGGCTATTAACTGGCAATGCTCATATCACAGGAAAACCGCCCGGAAAAGTATTGTGCTTCAAATTTTTAAATTGCAAGACCTGCTGGTTTTTTTATAAAGATCTAAAATGCAGAACCTAAAACCTAGCCCAATAAATTTCAGCAAGGAACAGACTTTTGTGCTAGTGTTTTAGTGAAATTTCTATGAGGTATAGTCTTACTTTGACTACCTACGAACACAAGCAAAAAAATGAAGCTAATTCCTATGTGCTGAACTCATCTGTACGAAGTTTGTCTAAAGCTAACTCACAAGCTGTTTACTAGGTACTTGCAAAAGTGGCAGGTACAGATTGCTATTATGAAATCCACCCACCAAATTCTCCAAACACATTCCTACAACTCCAAAGGCCCGCTCCTCATAATCATTAAATGCTCCATTAGATTTTGTCCAACAAAACGGTCCGAAATTAAAAATTCTAAAAGCATGCAAGACCCGGGATCGACAATAAGCGTATAACTCAATTACTCAAATGGAATTCATCTTCATATCTCAAGCTGCCGACGTAGTCACTCAATTTTATGAATCGGGGTTTTGCGTGCTCAATGTTTGACGTAACGAGCCACTAAAATAATGAATTTCAGGCGAAGCGTGGAACGTCTAAATTAGCCATTATGCTTTTGGGTAAAGGAGGTGAAAATAGGAGTTTGGACGTAACACGCGAGTGTGTTTCCTGTTAGCTGGTGTTGTTTACAGTCTATTGTTAGTTTTTTGTTTTACGTCTAATTTGAACCGGGTATTATTTGGATGAATAAGTTTCTTTTATAAATAAGTTGGTAGCAGTAAGTTAAAAATTAAAGTATAAGTAAATTAGGTTTTCCATTGAGAACAACTAAAACTGAGACACTGTACAAGAATACGTCTGAAGATACGTAGAAGAGGCTTTTGCCCTGTAGTGGGACAATAAAAGGCTGAAATAAATAATGTTATTTTAGTAATTATATAGACGAATAATAAAATAAGGAGGTAAATTTGGTTTTTCGCTTAAAAATAATCAATATGATAAGTCTGTCAGTACTAGTTCGATAAAAAAATGTTTCACTGATACAAAGCTACACTATTGCCATTTGGCAATAGTGTAAACAATTAATACATAGCCTAAGCCTTAAATGAAGACGGGGGAAGAAGCTATATATTAAAAAAAAAACAAATAAAAACTAGCTAAAAAGGAGATTTAAATAACTAACTGCTACGTAAGAATCAAAGCTAATGATGTTTAGAAATCAGAGCCAATTGCCTTTACTGAATTATTTTGACATTGAAATAAAATGTTATGTCACTGTTTAGCGTATTAAGGTTCACTTTTGGTTGGCACAGAGACTGGAATGATTATGAATTTATGACATGCGTTTGCTTTAAAGATTTAATTTGATTGTATGAGTCGGTATTTTTGGCCGCGAAGAAGACGGATGAGAAAAGATTGCATGTAGCGTAGATGAGAATGTTGATATGGATTTGTGGAGTATCCAGACTGGATAGGGTCAGAAAACGAATTAGAGAAAGTTTGAAAGTTGCGCTAGTTACAGAAAAGTTGAAAGGGAATGGTTTGTCTTGGTATGGGCATGTAAAGAGGAGGTATGAAACGTATGTGACTAAAAGAGCTAAGAATATAAACGTGGATGAAAGGAGACGACGACGAAGAGGAAAGTCGAAGAAAATATGGATGGATTGAGTGAAGAATGATATAAAAAGGCTGGAGTCATTGATATCAAGACGGTTAACAGGACGGAATGGAAGAAGAAAACGTGTTGAGACGACCCCAAGTAGCATGGGAAGAGGGCAGGAAGATGATGATATTTGTTTCATAGCTTTATTTTTAACTTCTCAGTGTAGTATGACATGTTTGGAGTTAACTAATTCACACATCGACCAATGCAAATGTAGATAGGTATAATCCTTCCCAACAATTAGTACTCAAAGGCTACTCCTCATTGTAGGTATAGGTAATGTATTGTGTAAGTGCCCATAGCTAATGAACAGCAATCTGTTACCTCAAACACACTACTGCGGTTTACTGCTTCAGCATTAAACGGTTCTGAATTAGGTGTCTACATGCAAGTAGCACTATCTCCGTAGGTACTTTAGTAAGATGATTGTAACAATGAGAAACTACTCGCTACTATTGAGCTCATAGTAAAAAATTTTTTCAACATAATGAATTCTGATATTCATAATTTCGACCATGCTGTTCTATAGCGAATGATGAGCAAGATTGTATGAAACCTGGCCGGTCTACGTACAAATGAAACGTATATTATGAGACGTCCACTTTTTTGCTTCGTTTTTGTCTGAGCGGCATTATGTCTAAAGTACCGTTAAATTCAAATCTTTTTGTTATATTTATTGAATGTCTTGCTTACGTATCTTTAACAGAATGTTTAAGGTATAAGTAAAAAAATGCTGGTAGTTGAACTTTGAGCTTCCAAACTAATATGTAAACAAAGAGGTTCAAAAAGATAAAAAGAGCCTCTAACCCCCGGAGAAAATATCGGGAAAGTATCCAAAAATAACAATTAAGCGGGATTACAGGCACACGCGCGCTCTACTGCGTCCGTGCACACATAGAACCGCAGGAAATTGCTTTTAACAACTTTAATTGGACTCTCACAAGAAAAAACTTTTCCAATCTGCCTTTGTAAGTGGTAAAGCTTTAAAAGCCGAGATTAAAACGGTTATTAAGCACAGTTTGTTTATGGAAGATACATCTATTATGCATGTCGTTTGACGCGCCGCTTTGGATAAGCCCGATATCGTGGGTAGTACAGTGACCCGCGAAAGTTAAAGGTAAAATAAACCATTAGCATAAATAATATTTTGAACCGACAATTTTGTGGGTGTTTTCAAGTTTGCTTTGGGTTTATTGAACCTTCGACTTTATGTAAATGCATATCTTTTAAAATATGTTCATTTCTGTACCTTTAGTGAACAGCTAGGTAACTCGATTTGTGGCAGTTTTGAGGGATATACGAGTAGATAATATTATTATGATCTTGAAGCTTGAACTTGATTTGATTTATCAATCTAATCAATTTAACACTATCAATTAAAGAACGGGTACGAGTAATAACTTTAATGTTGAATAACATGTTACATTCTTGGTTTTTTTTCTGTGTAAAGGTTCAAATACTTGGTCAAACTGATATGCTATGTAAGCCATTAATGGCTTATTTCACCATCATTGGATCGGATTCGGTTAACTTAAAAAAAAAACAAATAAATGTTTCTGATTTCTGAAAAAAAAAGTGTAGCTAGGTGGAAGCTAATCTAACTATCCGTGGTACTTACTTTTTATAAACTGTCAAAATGCGATTTCCCCCATAGATTTTGTATGATAGGAGTAAAAAGTGACGTCACTTTTCGTCATTTATTAATTTCAAAGAAACTAAAAATCGAATTTAGCAGTTAATTGGAAATTAATTGGGTTCTCATGGCTAAAATCATGAATGTGTTCTTTTAGAGAAATTCTGTCTTGGAATTTTTCTTTAATGGTGTCATCTTCCCTATAGAATATGTAGTAGTAGTAATAGAATTGGTAGTGACTACATCCATATTCTGTGGGCTGCAATGTACCCTTTATGTGTAGACTTAGTAGACTGAAAAATACACTCTGTACAAAATATTGTGTAGTGTATATTTTTCAGTCTACTAAATCCTAACACTATTCATATTATTTGTATAGTAAACAGAAGTATTTTTAGCATAAGCGTCTTTGAAAAGATGACAACAATATTGGGTCGTGTGTGAGACTATTTTTTATTTTTGTTGCCGTACCATCCTTTTGAGCTTTCCTTGTGGGAATGAATTACTCAGCTGTTTGTAGGTTATTGTTTACAAAAGAGTAACAAATTAGTTCGTTGTAGACGAATTCGTGTTAAAGGGCACTTGCAGCTTGTCATTCTGTGAGTTGGCGACCATGGTATTAGGTCTTTACATATGAAATTGCCGCTCGGTATCAAAAAATTAAAAATAACTTTTTTTTAAAGAAATTATATATTTAGTCAATCGAAGTATGCACCAATGTTATCGATACACTTCCGCCATTTTATCGGGAGCTCATTGATCCCTTTGGTAAAAAAATCCTGGGAGCGAGAATCGATGAACTGCTTGAAGGCTGTTTAAACTGCCTAAGCAGAATTGAATTTTTTTCCTTGTAAAAAGTTGTCCAAATTTCGGAATAAATGGTAATCGTTTGGGGCAAGATCTAGAGAGTATGATGGGTGACGCAGAGTTTCCAGTCGCAGCTCCTCTAACATGGCGACCGTCTGATGTGCAGTATGTGGTCGAGCGTTATCCTGAAGGAGCAATGGGCTAGAGCAATTGACCAGTCTCGGTTGTTTAATGGTGAGCTTTTCCATCATTGTTTGCAACTGTTGACAATACATGTCTGCAGTAATCGTCTGGCCTGATCTCAAGAAGCTGTAGTGGATGACACCAGCACAGGACCACCAAACAGTAGAATCTTCTTTTTGGTCAGTTTTCGCTTGGGGCAAGGTTTTGCCGGTTCTCCAGGGTTAAGCCATTGTGATGATCGCTTGCGATTATCGTACACGATCCACTTCTCATCACAAGTGACAATACGATTTAAAATTCCCTCATTATTGTGACGATTGAGCAAGGAAGCGCAGCAACCGACGCGTGTTTGTTGGTGTGCTTCAGTCAATTCGTACGGTACCCACTTTTCGAGCTTTTTTACTTTTCCAATTTGACGCAAATGGATAATGATTGTTTTGTCACTTACTCCAAAGGCTGCTGCTAATTCAGAAGTGGTTTGAGATGGATCCGCTTCAACTATCGCCTTTAATTCTTCATTATTCACTTGAGTATCCGGTCGTCCACGAGGCTCATTTTGTAAATCAAAATTTCCAGAACGGAAACGTTGAAACCAAAAACGCACCGTTTGTTCGTTAGCGGTGTTTGGCCCGTATACGTCGTTAATCCTTGGAGCCGTTTCTGCTGCACTGGTGCCACGGTGGAACTCATATTCGTAAATATCGCGAATTTTTAATTCCTCCATTGTTGTTGCTATAGCAATTTTCAAGCCCAAACAAATGACGATAAAACAAATGAAACACGAATTTTAAAACAATATTCTTTAGTCTTTATTTTGAAATAATTTTGAATTTGGAATTCCTAATCAAACACAAAATATTTGATTTCAAAGTTGCCAGTATTAAGTATCGGCAATTTCATATGTAAGGACCTAATATATCTATATGTCACAATCGAAACTCTAAACCTGACAAAACTACCTTTGACTTCAAAAATCAGTCTATCGTCCTTTTGGATGGTTTAATATTACCTATCATTACCACTAGGTTAGTAGGTAGGTTTATTTTTTTATAGGTTACTAGCTGACCCGACAGACGTTGTCCTGTCCCGATCTACGGGGGATGAAAAGGGGGTGAAAAATGGGGATGAAAAATAGATGTTGGCCGATTCTCAGACCTACCCAATATGCACAAAAAATTTCATCAGAATCGGTCAAGCCGTTTCGGAGGAGTACGGGAACGAAAACTGTGACACGAGAATTTTATATATTAGATGATTTATAGTCTTCTTGACCAATGAAACTGAAAGGCCGGCAGGTAGTCAATAGGTTAGACACGTTAGCTAAGAACGGATTTGACTTCTACGTGGACCAGGTTAGGGGCAAAACTAATCCATACTAACCATATCTATATCCATCCATACTAATATTTAAAATGCGAAAGTAACTCTGTCTGTTATGCTTTCACGATGAAGCAGCTAAACCGATTATGATAAAATTTCGTAAAGCTTCTACCCTGGGAATGGACATACTTAGGCTTCTTTTGACTCGCTACTTTGTCTGCATTCACGATAACTGACATTCACGCAGACGGATTTGCGGGCAAAAGGTAGTAATATTAAAAATGCAGAAGTAACTCTGTCTGTTATGCATTCACGATGAAACAGCTGAACCGATTTTGAATATAATAGGGCTTTTTAATCCGCGACTTTGTCTGCATCCGCGATAACCGGCATTCTCGCGGACGAAGTCGCGGGCAAAATGTAGTTATTTATAATTTAAAATAAAATCTAGCAATTGGTGCCTGTTGTTCTAGATTTATAATGCCAGACAAGGAGCTCAAAAGGCCATTTTAGGCGAGACATTAAAGGACCATTTTCTTGAATAAATGACTGGATTTACTGTGATAAACTTAGCTATAATAAGTTCATACTTAGTTCAATCCATGAAGATCTTCTAATCTATTCTGATTTGTTACCTCATCAAGGCAAAAATGCTAAGCCGATCATAGTGAAATTTAACAAAGAGATAGCCTGAAATTTGGATGAGGATAATGGTTACTTTTACAACCGACTTCAAAAAAAGAAAGAGGATCTCAATTACGTATATTTTTATCTTTATAAATAACTGTACAATGTTTATTTAAAAATGCATAAATAAAATATTTTATTTTATTCAACCTGATAAATCTCTCATTTATGTAGGCGCAGTCGAATCAACGAAGGTTAGTAGGTACTTAATAGGCGTTGAAAAATAAGGTTAGTGATCCAGGGATAAGGGAATACTTACTGATTTTTTTTTGGTGTCACCGTTTCGTTATTACTTTGTATGATAAGAAGTAGGCATTAAAAAGCGAAAAAAATACTTTATTACAAAAAAGACAATAGAGATTAAGAACATTGTTCTTACTAATAAAGTATTAAAAAAATGCTTATTTAAAATAATAATTGTGAAATTGGTGACAGATAAAAAGCAGTGTTTTAAAAGTTGGGATGATTTTTTACTAAATGTTGCTTGTAAATTGCTGTAAGTATAAATAGCTAGCTTTTGGAGGAAGAGAGGCTTCCTCCGTTGAAGGTTCAAAGACTCCCATAATTCGGACATGTCCTCATTATTAACTTACGACTCTTATCTTATTGAGTGACCGATATTTAAACCACAAATTGCACCAATTATTAGGAACATTTTTTTTCTATTACACACACACACATGGGAACCCAATCACTATTTTTCCAAACAAACATAATTCGCTCAACTGATACGTACCGTGCGTTTAATATTTGACGACACGGTTGGCGCAGTGGCTGAGCGATCGACTGCTGCGCAGCGTGTTGCGGGTTCGATTCCCGCCCAGGGTAAACATTGGTGTGATGAGCACTTGTGTTTGCCTTGTGTCTGGGTGTTGTTTATCTATTTAAGTATGTATTTACAAAAAAAAAAATGTATTTGTGTATGTATATCAGCTGTCTGACACCCATAGTACAGGGTCTCCCTAGTTTGGGGTCAGATGGCCGTGTGTGAAAATGTCCCCACATATTATTATTATATTATTATTATTATATTCATTGCGTTTTTGTAAAATCAAAGTAGTGTGATTTGCTAAGATAATTAGATTTTATTATTAAGTTTGTTTGGAAGATGTTTGGCGAATAATGATACTTGGAATATAATATTTGTAAATAACTCAAAAACAACTTCGACTTTGACCTTCAAAAGCTTAAAAACCAGTAGATTCCCAGGCATGTTCTAGGAAAAAAAATGTTTTTTTTTTTAACATTACAAACATACACTTCAATTTAATTTATTTATACAGGATGTTAAAGAAATTGCGTGGCATAGCTCAGTGGTAGGTGCAGAATCGATAAAGGAACACAGGAAAACATAAATAAAAATATAAACATAAAAAAATTAACATCCTTTGTAGATATTAAAATAGTGCTAAGTAAAGAGGTTAATAAAATCATTACTGTAAAATAAAGTCTAAGGCAATTGGCCTTCTTGCACTAAAATGATATCTTACTTCATTAAAATGTTCTCCACTCAGAATGAAGTTCAGTCTGCTAGAACATTCGACGCATTCATAGAAACGCAGTTGTAGCTACCCGTGCTTCTACTGATATGCAAAATATAATATGCACACAAGAATCCGTTCCAGCTAAACTACAACGTACGAAACAATTCTCGAGATATTTAATTTATTCTGCAATTTCTCTGCAATTTATGCAAATAAGGCAGTTTATTTGTTTATCAAACTCATTAGGTACTTATTTGTTTCAAATTATTTTATAACTAGGTTTAGACCATAGATTCGTCCAATGTCGGTTATCGCAGATAAAGTCACGGATTATGAAAACTTTTTTACAAAAAAACACAACTGCCTTCAAAATTTTAAATTTGCAATTGGCTTGGTTTTTTCATTTGCAATTGGCTTTGGTTTTGTTCGTTGTTTGGTATTGCCACTGACTTGCGAATTTAAAGTTATTTTTTTTATTTTTTGAAGGTGGTTGTCTTTTTTGTTCTTAATTACAATCTAGCCTAAAAAACTACTATAAGCAATTTAACTCTAACTTTATATGTTACGTGATAGCTAGATTATGTTAAAACATAAATAGTGTTCATTTGGACTTTTACACAAGTCCGTAGCACTTTCTTAGAGTCCGATATAATTTATAGAAACACATGTTCATGTGTTATATGTATAGCACAACATTGTTGCTATTATTCATTCACTTTGTACACAACACTAATTCAAAGCGTGGCGATTATGGCAAACCCCCCCCCCCCCCCCCCCCCCTTTGGGGAGAAATATGTTCAGCAGTGGACGTCTTTCGGATGAAATGATGAATGATGACTAATTCAAAAGGTTTTTTTTTTTAGCCTACGCACTAAGTTTGTGTTGTCTAGTAGCTGGATTGCCTCAACATTTACGTATCGGTGAAGTCTGTGTTCGTGGGTTTAAAAAAAATAAACATAATAAAAGAGGAAATCTATGATAATATCGCAGCATCCACCTGTAACCAATAACATATTATACAGCTTACTATGTATAATTTGCCAAACGTGAGTTTTCTGGCAAGTTCCACCCACATTCCGTTACTTACTTAAATAACAAAACGATTGACTCTCTGAAAAGCTCATTAACATCGTTTCTGTTATTTCATAAAATGAGATGTATTTTATTATTATACGAACACATGAAGACGAAATTTTGTACCCCTTTTTAAACATATTGCGCACACGGAATAGTGTGAGATTGTGATTGTTTATACGAGTATGCAAAAAAGGAGAAAACCTACAATTATTAAATCGAATTTCGACCTCTGGGCATCCTCTGGTAAGTACATATAAAAATATTATGATATTCTGTTTATGTCGCATAATTTTGAGTGTAAGTTGATTGGTATGTATTTTTTTGTACTTGTTTACATTTTACGTTAATTACCTATGTATATATTTGACTTTTTAATTTCTGATTCGGATGCTACGTTAAGTCTTCACCACCCAGACCTGGAGCCCTGGACCTGGCTGGGCCTGGACCTGGACCTGGGAGGGTGTTAGACCCTCCCAGTTAGAGAATGCCTAAGGTTTTAAGCCGGTTTTGGACCTTATGTTGCTTGAATAAATAAATACATTTACGTTCAAAAAAGTTGTAAACCTATTAAACCTGTTGTCATTGTTAACTAGAAATACGCCATTGTCAATCTGGCAAAGAAAAAAACAGGTCGAGAAAATATTTTAATATCAAAATATCCTTATTTCCATCATTATTCAGCTTTATACTTAACAAAAAATATTCTTTTGACAACCTTCATTGCTAAGTTTTTTTTCCGATTTGGGTCTAACGGATATTGAAAAACTGTCTCTAAATTCAAATAATAAAATTCAGTTCAGAAATAATCGAGAACACCAAATACTAGCTTCTGCCCGCGTTATCGTCTACTTGGAAGTCAAGTATGCCATAAAATATTTATTTATTTATTTATGAACATTTCAAGCACAAAGTACAAAGGCGAACTTAATGCCATAGGCATTTTCTGCCAGTCAACCTTTGGGTGATGTAGAGATAAGCAGTGGTAGGTATAATCTGAAAATAATTAAATTAATACTAAACTACAAGGATATAAAAAAATACTATAAGTATATATAAATACTATATAAATATATATCAAAATACATATATATTACAGTACATAGATATTTACACGGATATACAAAAATAAAAAAACAAACAATGGAGACAACATTACCGTTGTGATGAAACTGCCAACTTCTTACGAATGTACTCTCTAACTTTATTTTAAACGCTAATCGATTGGTTGCCATCCTAATTTCCTGGGGAAGCGCATTCCACAGAGAAATAGATTGCACACGGCTCTGTAGCTAAGTGCTACCACTTAGCTACGGTGCCGTCAAATATTTGTAATTGGAACAGGACTTCCAGAGATTACCAAATACAAAAATAAATAAAAAAATACATAAATAACAAAGAAACTTACTTCTTCATAATATTATTAGTGTCTACTGCGAGACACTGGAGCTTGGTGCTCAATAAAACATAGGAGTTTTACTAATAGACTTTGTATTTAGTTTTAACAGAATTTCAATAGGATTTAGTATAAAACCACGAATTAATAAGTGCGGACCGATTCTTCCTTTTTTCCTTTGTAAAAAATCTAGTGTATATCCAAATGTCAAAAAAAGCAGGTAGAATTTTTTCCTTAGTTGTTAATAATTTCTGCATGAACTACCGACATATGGGCGCCTTATCAAAATTTGTTAGCAGCAATTTGACGGATGCTGTAAAGGCACATTTATAGCTCAGGCGCAAACATCTTCCCCGCCGTTAAAAGTCTGCGGCTTTTAACTCTCGATCAGGTGTTCAGTCGCTGGTAGAGGACAGAGTCGCTTGAAGGGTCTTCGGTAACTTCCCTGAGTTGTTTGGACATCTGCTACGCGACATACTCCATCAGGACCAGGAAAGAGTTTACTGATTCGGCCCATTCGCCAGCACAATGGTGGTAAGTTGTCCTCCTGAAGTAGCACTAGGTCTCCAACGTTCAGTGGAGTATCATTGGTGCGCCATTTTGATCTCTGCTGCAGCTCCGCCAGGTACTCCCTCTGCCATCTCCTCCAAAAGTGCTGCCGGATTTGTTCAAGTCGCTGGTAGCGCTTCAGTTGAGTGGAGTTGCAGTTTTCTAGGCTCGGTGAAGGCAGCGCAGTAAGCGGCCGTCCAAGCAGGAAGTGCCCTGGGGTGAGGAAAAGGAGATCATTCGGAGACGAGGACATGGGATAAAGAGGGCGACTATTTAATATGGCTTCCACTTGTGCGAACAGCGTGGATATCTCTTCAAAATTTAAATGCGTGTTGCCCATTACACGTCTTTTGTGATACTTGGCGGATTTTACCCCGGCCTCCCAGATACCACCAAAGTGAGGAGCGTAAGCAGGTAAAAACATAAATTTAATTTCCTCCTCATTAGAAAAATCAGTAATTGCCTGGCGGTGGTTTTTCAAAAAGTTGCCAATTTCTTTTGCAGCGGCCACAAAATTGCGGCCGTTGTCACTAAAAATTTCAGTAGGCTTACCCCGACGGGATATGAACCTACGCAAGGTAAGAATGAAGGCGTCCTTAGAAAGATCGCTTACCGCTTCCAAGTGCACACACTTGTACCTAAGGCACACAAAAATGCATAAATAGCATTTTGTAACTCTTGATCCGCGACCCTTCCTATTTGAGACAAAAAAGGGTCCGGCAAAATCTATACCAACACTACGAAACGGAAAATCCACCGTAACGCGCTGTGAGGGCAAGTTACCCATTAATGGTGTTAAAGTCTTGCCCTGTACCTTTCTGCATGTGACGCAGTTGTGCACTGTTCTCCTAGCGAGATGTCGCCCATTGATAGGCCACACATATTGCCTGACACTAGCGAGGAGAAGTTGTGGGCCAGCGTGTAATTTGTGTAGGTGTTCCCGCTCAAAGATTAATTTTGTAAAATGATGAGAAGAATGTAGTAGGATAGGGTGTTTACTACTAAATGAAATATCTGAAGCATCCAGCCGGCCTCCTACTCGTATCAACCCGTTTGCGTCCATGAAAGGTGTAAACGCTATGATGGGTGATTTAGAGCTGATTGACTTTTTGTTAGACAACAATTCGTACTCAACAGGAAAAGATTCCTGTTGAGCCTTGCGGCATAAAAGATGAAATGAATTTTGTAATTCTTCTAAAGTAAGGGCATCAAGACGCTTACAATTAGGCTTGCGTAAATTATAAAAGTATCTTAGTGCATAAGCATAATCTTGCCTTATCTTATGTAATTTACTATACTTATGAAATGGAATGATCGAAGAATTATCTAGCTTAGCAACTATATTCGATTTAATTTCAGGAATTTCAGAGTCGGGTTGGAGTTTATTCGGTAAGTTAGGCCAGGAAAACTCGCCTTGAAGTAAAAAATCGGGCCCTGACCACCACAGATTACGGTCTTTAAGCTCTTCGGGGTACACGCCACGCGAGACGAGATCGGCAGGATTCTGAGTGGTAGGCACACAACGCCAGCAAGCCACATCCGAGAGTTCCAATATTTCCGCTATCCTATTAGCCACGAAGGTCTTTAACCTTCTAGAACTAGTATGCAGCCAAGCAAGAACGACGCTGGAGTCACACCAATATAGCTTACGTGTTACTGGAAACCTCAAAGAATCAACGACGGCCTTGCAGAGTCTGACAGCTAGCAATGCGGCACATAGCTCCAAACGAGGTATAGTACAGGCCTTGATTGGTGCCACCTTTGACTTAGAACACAGAAGGTTTACGTGCACGATACCTGCTTCGTCAGTAGACCTTATGTAGACGCAAGCGCCGTGAGCCCTTTGGGAAGCATCGCTGAACATATGTAGCTCTGTAACAGCAGGTGAGTCACATAAAACTTGTCTCGGCATTGTAAATGTAGCTAGACAAGATAGATTATTGGAAAACTTACGCCAAGCCTTTTCTATTTCGTCTGAAACAGGTTCGTCCCAGCCAACCTTGTCAAGCCAAAGCTGCTGCATTATTAATTTAGGAATAACAATACAGGGGCTGACAAAACCGAGTGGGTCAAAGATTTTAAACGATGTGGATAAAATATAGCGCTTGGTGATTTTATCAGTGATAGGGGGAATTTCGAAAGAATAATGTAGACTATCAGTTTTAGGATTCCACCCTAAACCAAGAGCATTTGAAGACTCACTAATGATAAGCGTGTCTGTAGAATTTTCGGAGCAGACTTTAAGAACGCTAGACGAATTAGATTTATATTTTCGTAGATTAAAACACGCTGCCTTAAGGGCTTCTGATACAGAATTTTGAATATGTATAAGTTCCTCTTCAGAATTACAGCCCGTAATCAAGTCGTCTACGTATAGATCATGTTGTATGATCGTCCTGATGAGTGGATCCTCGCACTCCTCGCCCGACTGCCAAAGACACCTTGTGCTCAAATAACTTGCGCTTGTGAAACCATAAGTCACAGTATTTAAACGCAACACTTTAAGAGGCTGACGCTCGTCTTCTCTCCATAGAATGAGCTGAAGATTTCGATCTGACTCGTCTACTAATATTTGACGAAATAATTTTTCTACGTCTGCTGCTATAAGATATTTATAGAAACGAGCTCGAATTAATATGGAGAAAAGGGAGTCTTGAATCTGAGGCCCAACCATTTGTATATCGTTGACAGAGAGACCTGAGGAAGTGCGAGCCGATGCGTCGAAAACGACGCGAATTTTTGTCGATTCGCTGTTTTCTTTAAACACAGGATGATGAGGTAAAAAATAGCATAAGTTAGAATTTAAGTTGTTTATTGCAATTTCAGAAAGATGACCTAATTCTGCATACTCTCTGATGAATTCAATATATTGCGACTTGACTTCGGGCTGTCTTCTAAATCGCTGTTCCAAATTATAAAACCTTTTCTTTGCCATATTGTAGGAGTCACCGAGACAATCTGGTGAGTCAATGAGAGGTAACTTGACAGAAAATCTGCCATTTTCTAAGCGGCAGGTGTACTGCAAAAAATGCGTTTCACATGCCTGCTCGCTTTCACTTAGATAAGATTTGGATGGGATTTCTTCAAGCTCCCAAAATCTATTTAATTTTAGTTCTATGTTTTCATCATAAGAAAAATGGGTAAGTACATGATTGCATTTAATATCCTTGGGTTGTTTATGTTGCAGGGGACCTCCAATCAACCAGCCCAACTTTGAGCCGTGTAACTTGGGATAATTGGGGCCTAATGACCGCTGCTCACAACCTATAATGTCCCAAAATAAATCTGAACCTATAAGAATATCTATGAAAGAAGGCTGATAGAATTTAGGGTCTGCCAAGATAATATCCTTGGAAATATTAAACGATCTGATATCAATTACCGCATTGGGAAGTAAGGCTGTTAGTTCCTTCATAACATAAAAGTTAGAAATAACGTTGAATGGTGTATGTAACGATTTTAATTGGGCAATGCAATATTCAGTTATAGTACCTGCTTCATTGTTGCCAAAACCGATTACCTTTGCAGCGTTAATAGGGCAGTCCTCTAGTGATAACCTTTGTTTCAGGCCTAGACTTATGAAAGAGGATTGGCTGCCGCAATCAAGTAAGGCGCGCACTGTTTCGCGATTATTTGTCTTGGGATTGACTATTTCAATCAAAGCAGTACAAAGTAGGGCATATTTATTACCTTGATTGTTACAGTTAACTGACGTCTCAGAAGGACTGTCAGTGGTGTCAGCTGTTCCAGTAGGAAGGTGCAATAAAGAGTTGTGTCTTTTGTTGCATTCACGACAACGGCCGAAACGACATTTAAACGTAGGGTGACCTGACCTTAAACAATTAAGACACAATTTCAATTTAGTTGCCTCGGCTATGCGCTCACTTATACCCTTTGCCTTGAACGATGGACAATCAAATATTTTATGATCAGCATTACAGCATGGACAGGGGTACGACGAGGATGATTGTGTTTGTGGTTGGTTACTACTACTAATGTATGCAGATGTTTTAGAATGACGTATGTGTTCCGGTTTTTTAGAATGGCCTTCTGAACGCTGTTTGTCATGATTATGTTTAAATGTGTTATCTAACTTGCTGCGATGCAAGGACTAAAGCACGGTTGCACGATCGTTTAAAAATTTATAAAGTTCCCTGAGTGTAGGGGTGTCTGTTGACAACGCGTTACGGTGTTCCTCCCATTTCACGAAGGTGTTATTGTCCAACTTGGAGGCGACTAAGTGAATGATAAGGACATCCCAATGCTCAGTGGCTGGTCCCAAATTGGAGAGGGCACGTAAATTTTTAGTCACGTGGTCAACCAAGAACCGTAACGATTTTTCAGACTCCTTATTTATGGAATTAATGTTAAATAATGCATTGAGATGATGACTTATCAACAAACGTTTATTGTTATAACGTTCAAGCAATAGGTTCCAAGCTTCCCGATAATTATCAGCAGATATTTCTAGATTTGAAATGGTTTGTGCTGCTTCGCCGTCTAAATAAGAAATTAAATAATGAAACTTGTTTACCGACGTAATTCGACTGTTTTCATGTATTAAAGATCGGAAAGTATCACGAAATTCCATCCATCTAAAGTATGATCCGTCGAATTTAGATATCTGTATCAAGGGTAGCTTGAAACCCATTTCACTCTGATCGACAGCGCAATGAGTTATATTGTGAGGACTGCTTGAGTCTTGGACGCTTTCATCCCTACCGTGTATTTGTAATAATTCTTGAGCCATTACAATATTGCTAATGAATTCCTTCTCAATATTTTCTCGTTCTTCAAGTTCATCTTTCAACCCAGCAGAATTAAATATTTCGATTTGGCCTTGTAAGTCATCAAACTTTGAAAATAAGGTTTCAAATTTACCAAGTTTAAGTGTAAGTTCCGCCCTATTTGTTGTAGTAAAAGTGTCTAACCGTGAGATTTTTTGTAAATAATTTCTAAATTTTGTTACTTGGCCCTTGACGGAGCTTCGTCTAACATTTAATTCCGCCAAGTTTTTGGCATCATCGCCTACACCCATTACGAATGTTTATTTCGATCAAAATTCAAACGAAAAGGAAACTAAAGTTATGTAAGATTTAAACAAACTCAAGAATAACTAATGTTAAAATAAAAGAATACGCTCACGCCCCTGGTTGGTGGTCTCTGCCGCACGGGAGGCCGAAGTCGCAGGCACCGGTCTGCGGGCAGCCTTAAGGCTGCACGGACTCTGCGCGGGCGCTGCACACTGCGGCAACGACGCTCAGCGACGTACGGGAAACTTAGGCAAATCTGAAATGTTCGGCGGAACGATCTTTAACGGTACTAGATAGGCACGGCAGCCTGTGGAATTAATTTCCTGAAATAAATACAACAAGAATCGAAACAAACAAATCTGTACTAATTACTTTAGGTATGCAGGTACTTTGACATATGAAATGTGCTTGAAAAATTCACATAAAATCTACCAAATCGGTAAAAAACTAGAAATGAAGAACGTTGTATCTTTGCGAATTGTTAATAACATTAAATAGTAGCGGAATTATGGAAATATAAGAAAGAAATATCATATAAGAAAGTATGACGCAATACTGTAACCTTGACAAAGGTGACCTTATTAAAATATGAAATTGCACAAGTAGAAAAACCATACAAAAGTTGGATAGGGACGTTGGTTACGTGGTTTAAACGGAAGTTTAGGAATTAAGGAAGGGCACTTAGCTGCAGAAATGCTGCTGCGCTGCGGTGTGCTACATACAGTAGCATCAAAGTCGGCGGTGCTAAGTACTGCTCGTATTCTTCCAATGTAGGTACTTGTTTCTCCCAAGGGCTGGATGCGGCGCTGTGCTGACTGACTGATAGTTGCAGTGCGGTGCTGGCCAACTCCAGCTAGACCTTGGTAATCCGAAGATTGCAGGTTCGTGTCCTGTCACGGTCGCCAATTATGTCTACTGCGAGACACTGGAGCTTGGTGCTCAATAAAACATAGGAGTTTTACTAATAGACTTTGTATTTAGTTTTAACAGAATTTCAATAGGATTTAGTATAAAACCACGAATTAATAAGTGCGGACCGATTCTTCCTTTTTTCCTTTGTAAAAAATCTAGTGTATATCCAAATGTCAAAAAAAGCAGGTAGAATTTTTTCCTTAGTTGTTAATAATTTCTGCATGAACTACCGACATATGGGCGCCTTATCAAAATTTGTTAGCAGCAATTTGACGGATGCTGTAAAGGCACATTTATAGCTCAGGCGCAAACAATTAGTATAGATTGTGAAAAATAAAAATACTGAAACACTGTTCAATACAAATGGTACTTTGAAACTGTTTTGTAAATACAACCGTCGATAACGTCAATGTTTAAGCACGATATTCATAGAATTGGTTATTACGGATAGTAGTATTAATTCCTTTGAAGGAATTTATTTTTAATAACTCAAGCATAAAATTTATTTGAATAAAATCCTTATAGATTTTTTATAATGTTTTAATTTGCATACAATAATTTTGCTTCTTTTTAATTATGCCATTCTTCTCGACTTTGTTCTCACATTATACCCCTAAATTCAACATGAATAATGTAACCTAAATTTATAACATCATAAAGGAGTATTCATGGAATTTCTTGCTCAATCTTGTCCATAGAAACCTACTGTTTGGAACGAGCAACTAGCTTTAACTTTCTTGAATTGTCAAAGAGTCAGTCTCTTTGACTATTCAAGAATACCAGTTTATATGAAATAAATGTTTTTGAGTTTGAGTTTAGTTCTTCTCAGTAATATAGCTTCCCCAAGTTGTTCTTATTGATCAGAATTTTCCTTTCAAAGGCCAATACTGAATACTTCAAGCGTCCCTAATCATTGTTTGGCCATACTAAGTAGGAGAAAGATGTATGGCTATCGGTGATGAACGGTTTCACATCAGAACTATATTCCAGAAATAGATGCATAAATACCTATACATCTCGTCACATTAGGGTTACCTGCAGTACATTTGCAATGCCTTGTGGCTGTAGCATCACGATTCACGATATAACAACGTGTCAAAGTAATTGACCAATGTGTGGTAGCAATTATGCCACACGTCCAACTTGGCCGGATTTGCATATTACCAAGGCAGCAGCGGTGACAGGCGGCATTGTACACCTGTGTTTTGGTTAATCACACGGTGACGCACCGTATACGTATACTGCATATCCTCTTAGGGGAAGTAAGGGACTTTAATGCAATATAGGACACGTATATCTCAGTGTTTGTTGATGGAAAACAGATGGTTCTGGCGTTTCGCCAGCACATGCAAGTGTAGTGAACTATTGATTAGGTTTGATGTTGTAACGTTTTGTAAGTACGACGTGGAGGGAGATTAATTGGTTCAATTGTCTTTGCTAATAAATGTTAAGCGTCTGATTTGTTAGACACATACAAAGTTAAGTAAGAACGACACGACTTGAATTTTTAAAGAGTTTTCTAGAGTCGACCGTTTTTAACGTCAATCTTTGGGAACAGAAATTTAATTATTTACATTACATTGGAATTTATTTTCTGCTGTTTAAAAGTATAAATCCTGGAACATTATTTCTGAGACCAATCTAGACAGTAAAATTCTATTACATTCTAAACTCACCTACACTTGACACCCGATTCAATTCCATCGCAAACATTAGGAATCAACGCAATGTAATTGGCGCCTTTAAGTGAAATAATTACTTAGCAGTTAACAACCAGAAGTTTAATAAATTGTCGCGAAAGCAAGGCAGGGTTTGTTCGAAATGCAACTGCATTTGGCGGCCAGCCAGAGTTAGTAAGAAAACCTGTACGTACATATCGATTTGGTATCACGAACACAGAATATCACAGAAGGTAAGCTCCAAGTAACGAGCAAAAACAAGCAGACGCACACATACTTAGACGCGTAAGTAGAATGATCTCAGCAGAATTCTAGTCTTAAGTAGCTTGCACTCGCTGTATATCCTGTCTATGTGTGCGAGCGATTTAGCTTGGTAAATGAACCCACTCTTCTGTAATATTCTGTGGCGCGAAGCATGTTCACCTAAAGGCTAAGCATTTGGCAAGCATAAACAATTTGTTATTTATTGTTTCAAGTCAATGTAGTATACAATACGATAATTTGTCGTTACAGGATTTCTGAGTGGTTACAGGTTAACTCGCAAGGTGAAAGGACTAAGTTTTTGTTATTCCCCACGAATAATCTCTTCATCACCGTTGGTTGACTGGTATAGAATGCCCATGGCATTTTGGAAGTCCGCTTTTGTACCTTTGTGCATGAAGTATAAATAAATAAATAAATGTTTTATACATGCATATCTATACATTATTGAAATTTACGAATTTCAATTATTATATTATTTTGAATTTACCTGCAATGCCCGAAATGGATTGTTTACCATAGTAAACAATTCATTTCGGGCATTGCAGGAATTCAATTGTATGATCGTAAATTTCAATTATGTATAGATATGCATGTATAAAACATTTATTTATTTATTTATACTTCATGCACAAAGGTACAAAAGCGGACTTCCAAAATGCCATGGGCATTCTCAGTCAGTCAGTCAGTCATTCTGTAGTTGTTTACCATAGTAAACAATTCCTTTATCAATTCTTATAGCATACTATATTTACAAGAAAATAGAAAAGCTAAAGTATTAAACTAAAAACAAAAAACAAAAACCTAACACAATAAAGCATCATAAAATTCGTCCACATCGCCGTCAACTGGAAATGTACCCAAGAGACTGGCAGCATTGCCACGTTGGATGGCAATGCTTAATCTCTGACCAAGGTAAAAACCAGCTCTTGAGTCACGGGAAGTGTCAACCAACCTTTTGGATATTTCCTTAAAAAGAAGATGTGCACTCGGACCCCATGACCCGAGGGTT
Source organism: Charanyca ferruginea (assembly GCA_947361185.1). Taxonomy (NCBI): domain Eukaryota; kingdom Metazoa; phylum Arthropoda; class Insecta; order Lepidoptera; family Noctuidae; genus Charanyca; species Charanyca ferruginea. The sequence goes on from OX376062.1 coordinate 7,370,110, forward strand.
TCAACCCCAAACGGCTCGAAAATAACGTTCGAACCAAGGTTACTATACTTTCGCCGTTTGAGGTCTTCTGCAGCCGCAGCAGCAGCACCAGCACGGGATGCTGAACTAGGAAGATGGGATGGCGCAAGAGTATCGACGCACGTAGCGTCCCATACTAAAGGCCTACCCAACTTCCAAGGAAATAGAGACATGCCGTCCGGTCTCTTGCCATCGTCGCGTGCCAAGCCATTGGGTTCTAAGACAGCCGGAACGCCGACGGCGACAAGAGCACGTCGAATAATGTCATTAATATTCGCGTGCCGCGCTATGCGACCCGCACTCCGGCTGCACGACAGGCCATGGTGTCCAAGGCTGTTGACAGCTTCCCCACAGCGACAGCGATGAGGAGAACAGCTGGAAGCTCCTAAACGTAGCGAAGCAGCGAGACGAAAAGTAGTGTCGTCAAACATAGTACCTACATTCGACGACGGAAGTGCCAGAAGCCAAAGACCCGACTCCCATTTGCCCACAGCCAGTAGACGCGCTCGCTCAGCAGTAGTAACAGAAGTGGTAAGTAAATTATTCTGTACTAACCTGCAGAGCGGCTCATCCCACCGTCTCTGAGCACACGGGTTGTCGGGTGGATCAGTGTTCGGGCAAGCAAGTTTCCAAGCATCTATGGCCTCGGCGAAGCACGGCACATCAAAATCAACTAGTGTTGGAGCTAGAATATTCCTGATTAATTTCTCAGTGGCGTGGACCGAGGATATAAAGGCAGGCAAACTAATACTTGAAATTTTGCGGACGCCGAGGCCCCCCATTCTAACAGGTAGAGTAGCTTGGGCCCAAACACGGTCGTCCATAGCTAAATTTAAAATTGAGGTTAAAGTACGACGGATAATTTGGTCCATTTTATCTAAAAGGTGAATGTGTTTCCACAAATGGGTAGCCCGAAGGAAGTAATTTAATTTGGGGCCGAAACAACAGTAACGAATTATGGTGATGGCCGAATGCATGTTAATTTGAAGCAGTCTTTCCGAAATGTCATTGAAATCTTGTATTTTTTCCTCAATAAAAATTGAAGAGAATTGGGAAAGGAATTCTCGAAGATAGGAGACCCAAGGAGACGAAGAGTGCTTTTATCTATAATTTTGATATCTGGGGCTATTGCGTTAAATTTAGAAAGTGTCGATTGTCTGTCAGTATTGTCCGATAAGTATAATTCAGATTTCGAAAGATTGAGTTCTAAGCCAATTAAATGCAGTTCATTTTTTAAGAAAACCAAATCTTTTAAAACATTGTCTACATCACCTCCCAAGGTCCCATCATCGAGGTACCAAACGTTAAATTTGGAATTTAGCTTTCGAATAATTGGAAGAATGGCTAGACTGAAAATCACTGGCCCGAGAGGGTCACCTTGTTGACAGCCAACAGCAGATTCTAAAAGGTTATCACGATACATTAATTTAGAAGGGTGTCTGTAACATTGCCAAAGGAAACTATAAATTTTGGGTATTTCTTTTTTACCATAGTTGAATTGAAATTAGGCACAGTTAAATATACGTATTTACAATTTGAATTCCATGCAACTGTATTGAAACAACTATTGCACACAAAACTGAATAAAACTTTTATAGAAAGAAGTCAAACAAAAGCAGTTTTAAATTCTAAATCGAAAGGTAACTTTTAAACAGTCTTCAGAAACACTTTCCGGGCAATCTAGAAGAGTTCTATTTTTTAAACTTCAAACTCTTGTTCTTTTTAGATATTACAGAGTCACAATGTTCGAATAAATTACTTCTACAATTACTTCAACTCAAATTAGACGAATTAATACCTGATTGAGTAGAATCCTTTTTTATCTTTTTTACCAAAGACCTTTTTCGACCTACCTCCTTCTGTCTCAGTATCTACAGGTAATTATTACGCACTTCATTATGAAAACTTAAGCCTTTATCGAAAAGAGAGCTGAGATTCATTAAAGCTACTCCAATAGAAATTAGGTTAAGTGTATTCGCACTCTTTTTTGTTCACAGCTACAATACAAAGCGAATTGGAATAACGGTTAAGTTTGTTGGCACTTCCAGAAGATTTGTTCTTTTGTTGAATGGTTTACGGAGTTTGAGATTGTTCTGAATAATACTTTTTTTCATGAAACTGCTACGTCATTAAGAGCATGTATCGGTCACATTTCATGAGTACATCGTGTACTTAATCAGCGCTATCATGAGTTACGTAGGTACGTTAGGTATATATGAATGATCGATATCAGGAGGCAATTCTAGTAAGTTTTAGGAAAGAACGCATCCTAATCTATAATCTCAATCTGTCAATAAATGTGACTGCCTACTGGGCCCAAGTAGTATAACAAAAAAATATAAAAAAAAAACATTTTTAAAACAAGGTTTTCTTTTTTCTTTATAGTTCGTGTTATTTTTAACTTTTTTAGGTTAAAAGCTTGTTTTTAACAATGTTTTTTTTTATTATTTTATTTTTTACTATTTAAGTCTTAAAGATGTAATATCAGATCTAACCTAACCTAAAAAGGTTTTGATGACCATTTTCTTTAAAGGGTTTGAAAAAAAATCTGCCATCTTGAAGCGGCGGCCATTCTGAATTTAGTGTAGTGTTACTAACTTTATCATTTTCTACTACTCAAACCATCTCATTTGATATCCATATTAAGAGCGTTGAGAAAAAATATGTAATCCGCTATCTTGGAGCGGCGGCCATATTGAATTTATTACAATATTGAGTATTAGACATTGTATTGTCACCAGAACTAAAGATGCTTGCAAATTTTTAGCTCAATTGGATACCTAGAAATGGTCGAAAAATGGTTTACAAATTTAGAAGCGACAACTTACATACGAACTGTGCAAGTTAAATTTTAATAAATAATAATAGTTAATTAATTAAATTATTTTTTTTATTTATTATTATTTATTAATTTTAATTTTAATTAGACCATGAATGATTTTAGTTATGAGAATAATAATTGACTTTCATAACATTACAATTCAGATAGAGAAAGACACAACATCCTATGAACCATCCACAATAAATGATTCCGATTTGATTTGAAAGAATAGGTGTCATAATCATCATCATCAGCCGGAAGAAGTCCACTGTAGAACAAAGAACATAATACCCACGCTTGGCAGGTGACTTGGGGATCGTAGTGAGGTTGTTAAGTACACGGAAGCCGCTGCTCCCCGACTTCCGTATTTTCCCTTAGTCGCCTTCTACTATACCCTCGAGATGAAATAGGTAGGTGCTAGTCTGGCCCGAACGGGACAAAATAGGTGTATCAACTCCTAATGGGATGCAGTTAATTTCAATTTACATTTTCCACCCAATGGTTAAAAAAACATAATTATAATAAATGCAATACATCCTACAGTTAAAATAAGAAGAACGATAAATTATTCAGTGTAATACCCACCCACATACATTGTAAAACCATCATTTCGTGCTTAAAATTGTAATTTCGCATGACCAGAAGTCATAAATCAGTTTAGATACGGGAATTTTCCTGATAATCGTTATTTACGTTTTATTTACATTTTGTTTTTAGAAATAATGAAAATAAGCATGATCTAGTATTATCACGCAAGTACTATTTTTGGCATGCTACATAAACTATGTGGTTTATTCTCATATTTTCATAATATATTTTATAGAAAATTGAGTCAAAATGAACTAAGTTCTGTTAAAATTGATTTTCATGCAAAATAAAAGCACCGACGACTGTTAAAAAATATTTCGATGTTGTTAACTCAATATTTTCTATAGGAACGACTTCAATCCCAGTTTTATTTCTGCTGGAGCTAGAGGCAGCAAAGACTCTTGCGTCTTTATATATTATGTAAGAAATAGTACGTTAAAGTGACGATAAAAAAGTCCCAGAGTGAAGAAAGCAGTAAAACTAATACCTCATTATTTAAAAATCATTTTTATTAGATTATATAAAATGAAACATTCCGAGACATAAACTTTTTGTACAAATTACAATTCTTCGTGGTCATATTGGTCAATTTCTGTAACATCATCCACAATAGGTTCATTGTTGTTCAATAATCTTTGAAATTCTTTGTTAAAATAGTCTGATATTAATTTCCATACATTTATTGAATACCATACAACTACACTTACAGAAAATATCAAACGAAATAGTAGACCAAGCATTTTCACATACAGATATATTTCAATGGATTATTCTTTAAAAACTTAGTATTGTACTATAAGGCAATTAAATAATGCACACAATTAGATTAAAAATACTTTTCTACCACGGTGTTTTATTAGTAAACCTTTGAAGCTAGTAATATTAAGAAAATAAGAACAGTTATTATTAAATCTTAAGGTGTAATCAATATAATCTTAAAATCACCCTTATTGGCTTTACATACACAAAAACTCCAAAATAGATTCCAAGTATGGTATTTCACACACAATTAAAACAATTATAAGAGTCAGTTCCCAAAAAAATGCAAACACAGTACTATATTTATAAGGACGACGTCATCATATTTTTAACTGAAACAACGGAGAAAAATATTACATAAAATAAACAAACTCCTCTTATCTAAACGTTTTAACAAGAACTTATCGCCCACTTATGTTTAAACGCAAGAGAAAAAGTATGTAGCAAGCGCACAAAGAAATTCAACTTATTACAGAAAAGTTTTACAGTGTGCTAAAAGTTGCTAAAAGTTTAAAATACTAAGATGCAGAGAAAATTGCAGTTGTAATAGTGTTAAGTATGTTTAACACTCCACGTGTCTGTGTTTAAATTAAATCTGAGAAGCACAAAGTTAATTTTAACTTAGTACTAGTTCAAAAACATACTTGAATACTAACCAGGCTTACTAGTGCAGATAATAGTAAGAATCATCATAAATATAGCATAAAGCACACAGACGGCAACCACTATTTATTCAAATATATTCCATAAATATAAAACTACTGAATACTAAGAAATACGCAGATCCGATGATACAGACCCACATACAGATCTCTCTAGAATTCGTCTAAATAGGTTTATGTAATCAATTCAATCGTCGTACAAAACGGCGGGGCCATAAATCATATCGGAAACGATCTCGAAGACTGCATGAGCGTGTGGGTACACGATGGTCGTAAGCATCACAATACTATTTGCTATCACAAACAGTTTCATAGTCTCCAATCCGTCTGATGATCTGAAAATGGCAAGTCAATCGTAAAAGTACCGTTAGAATCTTCAATAGCGAATAAAAACTTTTTGTATAGACCCTTTATTGAGTCATTTGGAGAAAGCGGATTCTTGATCTGATTGAGGACTGGGTTGATAGATGCGATATTGGATCTTTCGGGATATTGTTCAGTTTTCATAGGTTTTTTACCACAAAGCAAATGTTTGCGACGGTTTTTCTGATCTTACAAATCCGACTTCAATTTCTCTGAAATCGTTCTTATGATTGAAAACATTTTCTGATTCGTAAATGTATTCAAACAATTTGGTCTAATTATTTTCTCTTCCATGCCAAAGATTTGAAATATTTCAGCAACGATTACATTAAGATTATGATTGAATTTTGTTTAAAAGGAATTTATTTATTATAAACAATGGAAACTTTGTTTATTTTGATGGAGAAACAAATTGTTAAGTTAGAAGTGTTTATAAAATTACCAGAAACGAATTAAATTGCAGAAAGCTGCCAAATAACAGCGATATCCTATTTTCTGCAATAACCACTTTGAATACCTATCCTTATTTCAAATATTATTGCATTTACATTCGAACGTGCTTATATTCAAGGCTTCGTAGCAAATAACTTTTCCGCCATAACCGATTTTAAACGATCACAACTGAACGCGTTCGTTCAATAGCATTAGCATTCGCGTGGATGGGTTTCGAGTTACTCGAAGTGCCGGAACATTAAAGGCTCGTTTGGATCTGATAGGGAGATTCCTTTAATTTTTTGAACATCAAGAATATGTTTAATAAAGGTATGACAGCTTCGAAGTATATTTTTATCGAAGACAGGATATTGGAAGATAAGTTCGTATGTATGTATTTAAAGAATTCTACTTGAATGTCGCCATATTGTGTTTAAGTTTTAATATGTATAGCTGTTTAAATATTTTAACAGCCATTGATTGATTGGTCTTTTTTGTTTTGATTGTTTTTTTTTTTTAACGATTTTTTTAATTAATTCATTGAATCTCAAGTAACAAGACTCAGTGTTCAATTCATTAACAAACTATGTTAGTAAAACACTGCAAAAAACAAACTAAAAACAGTTCCTAACGTCACTACGGTTAGATCACTGGCCCGGTCGAAAATTTGCAGCAGTGGATTGTGGTTGCCGATGTTCGACCGTCAATTTGATATATTTATTGATATAGCTAAATACATTTCGTTATGTTTTAGTTTACGTTGATTATGTAGTCGATGATAATGATGCACGGTAAAACTCTAATGAGTTTATGTTTGCGTAGTCTCCATTATAGATCTATTATGTGTAACTAGAAAATAAATAATAAATCAAAAAATAATCACAAACGCACAGACTAGCCTGTTTGCATCATATTTCTTGCATCAAGCTATGCAAGTAGGTATGGATTATTATAATTACCTTAACCACCCACCGAAGCCTTGTTCTTCATCATCCAAAGAATCAACTGTCACTGGTACGTTTTCAGTATTTTCTGCCTCTTTGTCATCAACTTTGAGCGTCTTTTTCTTAGCTGTGCCAGAATTATGTTTGTTTTTCTTCATAATCTACAAAATAAACGATGAAATGTCGGTCAATAAGTAAATTGGTATTTAAAAAAAATTACAGAATTAGTTCAAATTAATTCTAATACTATTATAAAGTTTGTGAGGATAATTGGATGCATGTATTATTATTCTTTCACGCTTAATCGGAAAATTGGCACACATAATCACTACTTTATCCATCCATACTTATACTTATTATACTTATAATACTTATAATACTTATAATATACTTATAATCCATACGAATATTATAAATGCGAAAGTAACTCTGTCTGTTACGCTTTCACGGTGAAACGGCTGAACCAATTTTGATGAAATTTAGCATAAAGATAGATTAAACCCCGGGGAAGGACATAGGCTACTTGTTTTCCGCGACTTCGTCTGCATCCACTATAACCGACATACACGCGGAGGAAGTCGCGGGCAAAAGCTAGTAATATTATATATGCGAAAGTAACTCTGTCTGTTACGCTTTCACGATGAAACAGCTGAACCAATTTTGAGGAAATTTGGTATAAAAAAAGCTGGGACCTTGGGAAAGGACATAGGCTACGTTTTAATTTTTTTTCTTTTTTTTTTTAAATATGTGGGGACATTTCACACACGGCCATCTGACCTCAAACTAGGAAGACCCTGTACTATGGGTGTCAGAGAGTTGATATACATACACAAATACATTTTAAATACATACATATATAGATAAACAACACCCAGACACAAGGCAAAAACAGGTGCTCATCACACAAATGTATACCCTGGGCGGGAATCGAACCCGCAACACGCTGCGCAGCAGTCAATCGCTCAACCACTGCGCCAACCGTGTCGTAACGTAATTCGCGACTTCGTCCGCATCTGCGATAACCCACATTCACGCAGTCGAATTCGCGGGCAAAAGCTAGTTTTACATAATGCCCATAATGCCAGCCTATGGGTCAACTACACGCATAAAGCTCTAGACGTCCTACGAATAGGTACAATACAATCATGCTGTCAGGGTGCTGTTGGAGCTGCCACATTACTGTAGTGCCTCTATTATGTTCGCGGAAGCGCAAATTGATGACTTTCACGCTATCAGAAGAAAAAAAGACCGCTTCATTACTTAAAAGAGTGCGTGGCAGTTCCAATAGCATTCTGAAGGCCCTAACCGAACAGCTGGATGCCCTAATGCTGAGGGCATTTTGTTGTTGTTGTTTGTTGACATGGGCAACCTTGTCGTTGTTAATGTATTTGTGTTTGGTTTTTATGAGATTAAGTTACTAATCCGTAGTTTTAAATTTTGTTTTTTACTAACAATAGTGGTCAAATAAATAAATGAATTATTGTTTTTTTTTATCCTACAACGCGTTCCGCGTTCAGTATAACAATGCGTTTAGGATGCTGGTGGGGCTGCCACGTTACTGTTAATGCGTAAAAGGTGCGCTTCCCTGGTGCGCAAGGTGTGGGGCAGCTCCAACAGTGTCTTAAGAATGGTTGCGAGTCGCCTGGACTGTATGTACGTGGGTCATTGTTGTGCCGTCTCTCATGGGACGTCGTAGCAGTGACCAATTGTTGTTAATTTTTGTTTTTGTTTAGTGTCTGTTCTTACTAACATAGTCGTAAGTTTTACTAACAATCTTGCACTCTGCTTCTGGCACTTCCGTCGTCGAATAAAGGTACTATGTTTGACGACACTTCTTTTCGTCTCGCTGCTTCGCTACGTTTAGGAGCTTCCTGCTGTTCTCCTCATCGCTGTCGCTGTGGGGAAGCTGTCAACAGCCTTGGACACCATGGCCTGTCGTGCAGCCGGAGTGCGGGTCGCATAGCGCGGCACGCGAATATTAATGTTCGACGTGCTCTCGTCGCCGTCGGCGTTCCGGCTGTCTTAGAACCCAATGACTTGGCACGCGACGATGGCAAGAGACCGGACGGCATGTCTCTATTTCCTTGGAAGTTGGGTAGGCCTTTAGTGTGGGACGCTACGTGCGTCGATACTTTTGCGCCATCCTATCTTCCTAGTTCAGCATCCCGTGCTGGTGCTGCTGCTGCGGCTGCAGAAAACCTCAAACGGCGAAAGTATAGTAACCTTGGTTCGAACGTTATTTTCGAGCCGTTTGGGGTTGAAACCCTCGGGTCGTGGGGTCCGAGTGCACATCTTCTTTTTAAGGAAAAATCCAAAAGGTCGGTTGACACTTCCCGTGACTCAAGAGCTGGTTTTTACCTTGGTCAGAGATTAAGCATTGCCATCCAACGTGGCAATTCTGCCAGTCTCTTGGGTACATTTCCAGTTGACGGCGATGTGGACGAATTTTATGATGCTTTATTGTGTTAGGTTTTTTTTTTGTTTTTAGTTTAATACTTTAGGTTTTCTATTTTATTATTCTTGTAAATATTGTACATACTTAAAAACAATAAATGTTGAGTCTTGGTTAATTGAATAAATAAAAATTATATTCTATTGTATTCTATTATTATAATGGTCTAGCTTAATATCTACATTGGACAATATTTATCACGTTTTTGTGTTCTCGTGGGATTTTGCTCGTAAGTCTACGCAGATGGGTAAAAGCTAGTAACATTTATAAACCTATTTATTTTTACGTAATTTGTCATATTTTCAAACCTTTGAAATAAACAAATATAATAATGTATGCAATGTATTTTTTAAAATGAGAAATCAAAAGATGAGATCGTCAGAACTGCACTTACACAAACTGATTTTAACTACTATTCAGAACGTAATTTGAATAGAAGTCTATTAGTTTAAACCGATTGCACACAGTTAGAACGAATTGAAATTAACAAAAACCATTTCAACAGCAAGTTGTAGGTGCCACAAAACTGTCTGTAGTGCGTACTGTACTGAATATTTCAAAAGTTTCGTTAAAAAACGATTCAAAACGTTTATCCATGCGTAACTTTTGAATAGGCGAACCAATTTGACTGATTTTTTGCTAGTTGCAGACTAGTTTTTAGTGGTTCGAATTCGATCAGCGATATTCAAATAAAAAAGTTTTCTAATTCGCGAAACTAAAATCGTTCAAAATCTAGTCGCAGTTTTATTTCAGCGACTATTTATATCAAAAACATAGGTAGGCATTAAGGCAGTAACGAAATTGTATAACTGTGATAAAAATGCGAATGTTCTAAAAATACCATAAAATATTTTGTCTTTGAAAAATGTAAATAACATCGATTTTTTACAACAAGATTAATTGAGATACTACTTTAAACAAATCCAAAGAAAAAGAAAGAAGATCTAAAGAAATCTAGAGAAGAAACGAAGAAAACCCTACGAACCACAAGCACTAAGATGCCACGTAACGAACACAAAGATACAAGTACTTTCCCGAGGCTAAACAAAACACTAACACGGGAACACCTGGGCCCCTAATCAAATATTATTTGATTCAATATTACCTCAGTAGCAAAGGGTGTGCGGTGAAGAAACAAGTGGCTCGGTCTTCTCACGCTGAACACTAACACACCTAACGAACCACATTCAACGGGAAACCTCTCAAATGCTGATCGATATTTTACGTGGTGCAAGTTTCTAAGGTAGTATTATGTATTCACTGAGCGATTAGCGAGAAGGTTTCAAAATATAGTTGGATTTGAGAAGAATCGCATTTGACTTTGACTTTAAAACTATGTCGGATTTAGAGTCTGACTTTAAATTTTTCACGCGTGTAAGTTCTTATGAATATGAACAATTTTTAGTTAAGGTCTCGTCATCTTCTCGTCATTATTCTATGTTACTGGGGGTCAATGCGACACGTCAACCATCATGCTATCACTGACAATGACTACCTTTTTTTCCATATCATTTTTATGCTCTAATTTTATTATTATTTTTAGCCTGTGTTGTCCCATTTCAGGGCAAATTCCTCCGTTTTTGCTTTTCCAATCTAGAGAAGATTGGACTAGTCCTAAGCTAGTGTGGACCAATGCCTTCTGTGAGCGTCAAGCTCATTCCGCATATTCACCTGGGTCTGCCACGATGTCGCTGAACGTTTTCCGGCACATTGTGGTTGCTTGACAGACAAATTTTATTATTTAAAAATATTTCCATTACAAACTTTATTCGGACGAAGTCGCGGGTGGAAGCTAATATATTTTAAAGAAGTGAAGTTCATTTACTTTTTATTTGTCTGAAAATGCTGATCGGACTACAAAAATTCTTTCACTGATAGAAAACTACGCTATTAATTCGTAAGTGTCATACTTTTATGGTTTACTGGCTTTTGCCCGCGACTTCGTCCGCGTGAATGTCGGTTATAGTGGGTGCAGGCGAAGTCACTGATTAAAAAGTAGCCTATGTCCTTCCTTGGGGTTCAAGCTATTTCATACCAAATTTCATCAAAATCGGTTCAGCCGTTTTATCGTGAAAGCGTAACAGAGTTACTTTCGCATTTATAATATTAAGTATGGATTAGATTACCCCGCGAACAAAGTCACGAGCAGAAGCAAGTCTTTGATAAATCCATGCATCAAAATAAGTAAGTCGAAAAACATAAACATTTCTACAAGCAAAACACCCGGTATCGATACCCGCAAAAAACGCCTTAATGATCAGAACACTAACAAGCTTCGAAGCAAAATAAACAAAGAAAATATTAATTTCCGCCACTCAGTCCCCACCCCAACGCTTCGCTGTCGACGGCCTAACACGATTATGAATTATTACCGTCGGGTGAATGAGTAAAATTCGGCTCTTCACCTCCAAAGGTAATTTGCAAGCTGTACGGTGAAAAAATAAAGTTTTTGGAGAAAAATTCTTTGGTATGAGACATTTTTAAATGTATTTTTAGGGTTCCGTACTCAAAAACGGTATGGTTGGCTCAGTGACTGAGCGATAGGCTGTTACGCTGCGTCGCAGGTTTAGTTCAGGATCTGGTTGTTTATGTATGTGTGTTTATGTCTGAAAACATACCCATGATTCAGGAGAAATACCTAGTGAAATGATAAAAAAGCAGGCATTGGAACCCTGTTACTAAGTTGGGCCCTTTTGTTTGTCACAGGATTGTATCTCTGGAATTATTGTAACAGCTACAAAGAAGAATGCCCACTTTTGGGCCTTCGCGTTACAGTCAACTGTTTTATTGCAAAATTATCGTAATTTTATCATAAAACATAAACACGAAAAAAAATTAAATTCACAATGGCAAAACTAAGAAAATTGCATTTTATTGCACTTAATTCCAACTCTCACTAGTTTAGTATGGATAAAAAGACATTGTGTCAGGTTTTAAAATACAAGTCATCATCTGTCAAACATGACCTCAAACGTCTAGGTAGATACTATAAAAAATATTAGGGTTTCGGATAATCACACATAAAACGAAATGCCTGTAACTAGTTTTTCATTACAAACCTGCTAAATAAGAATTATATTTGATTTAATCGTATCGTTGCTTATCACTTGGTGCATTTTCTAACCTAACTTAGCTATAAATTCAAATTAAAAAATCTCAGAAATGCAATTGCCAATTTAATTAAAATGAAGTCAGATAATATCTGGTGTATTTGTTTAAAAAATGACGCCAATTTTATGACTGTAACAGGTGGGCCCAGAGATGTAAGGAAAATGGGCTTTCTCAATGCGTTGCCGTCGTTTCTAGGATCACTATCATCATCATCTGTCTAGACTTTTCCTAAACTATGTTGTAGTCGACTTCCAGACTAACCAGATCCAAGCCAGTAAGTAAGCAAGCCGCATACAAGTTTTACATGCTCGCTATTAATTCCATGTCAAATACTGTCGTTATACAAATACACTTTTTTTTTTGGTACGCGTTGGAAAATCCTCATGGATGTCCTTCGCCCTGGGGTGGACGGAGGGGTCTGTCAGACTCTTTCTGACTAAAAACCACCCCGGTGTTCCATCTCACACCTACGTCAAGGGTCGCGGGAACTGGAGATACTTCCGCAACCCCCGGCTGGTGCCAGCCCGCTACGGCGGGCCACTTCTCGGGTTAAAGGGGGGAGTGAGGTGTTAGACTCCCCCCCGGACGTCTAAGAGGGGCGTGTGTGGAACACTACGCGCCACCACCTCGGGTCCTGATGCATGTGGGGGGCGACAGACGTCCCCGAGTCTGCCGGCCCTGGACCCATTTAGGGGGGGTCGGAAGAGGGCGTCGTCCGCCCTCCGCCGACGCCCATACAAATACACTCTAACTCCAGATGATTTTCCATTAAAAGGTTTTATAACTATCGTCAGCAGTTTTAGTCTCTCTCTAGGCAAGGCAAGATGAGAACATAAAATGCCTGGCAGAGATACTGGTCCGTTAAGGAACAATTCAAAGGTTACCAATGTTACTGAAACACAAGCTAATGGACATTGTGTAGGTATTGTCCCCATTTTGACCTACGGAACACAGTCTTGGTCTTTGACTAACATCCAAAAGTCCAAACTCAAGGTTTGTCAAAGTGCTATGGAGCGTAGCATACTTGGTGTTAAATTAACCGACCGCGTTCGAAACACTATACTGCGCTCCAAAATACAGACCGTTGACGTGGCTCAAAAGGCTGCCCAGCTTAAATGGGACTTGGCTGGACATGTTTGCGGCATGCCGGACGACATATGAGCCCGTAAAACCCAAAAATGGTGATACAAAATGTAGAGCCAGGGCCGTGGTAGACCACGGAAGAGATGGCGAGATGATTTGGACGGCCTTCTTATGAATCGGCAAGATATAACGCAAAGTCGAGACTGTTGGCAGGAATGGAGGAAAGCCTTTGCCCTGTAATGGGAAAGTATGGGCTAAATATAATAATAATATATTTAGCCCATACTCCCTATCTGCCCGCCCGCCCGCCGTGCCCGCCCGCTGTGTGGTGCCGGTCGCGAAAAGCACCACCCCATTTCTATCCGTGGGTGTTGTAGAAGGCGACAGAGGGATATTGACCAGAGGATGGGCAGCAGCGTCCTACTGAGTACCATAACACCTACTGCGATCGCCAACATGCATCGGCCAAGCATGGCGATTACGGTTGAGCCCCCCTTGGGGGAGACCTATGCCCAGCAGGGGTCGTCTGAAAGTTGACACGATGATGATGATGATGATAATAAAAAGGTAAGTGTTAGTCGAGACTCAGACTCGCTCATAGCCGCTTTTTAGGGTTCCGTAGCCAAGTGGCAAAAAACAGAACCCTTCTAGATTCGTCATGTCTGTCTGTTTATCCGTCCGTATGTCACAGTCACTTTTTTCCGAAACTATAAGAACTATACTGTTGAAACTTGGCAAGTAGATGTATTCTGTGAACCGCATTAAGATTTTCACACAAAAATAGAAAATAACAATACGTTTTGGGGGTTCCCCATACTTAGAACTGAAACTCAATTTTTTTTTTCATCAAACTCATACGTGTAAGGTACCTTTGGATAGGTCTTCAAAAATGATTTTTTTTAAACTAAATAGTTTGCGCGAGAGACACTTTCAAAGTGGTAAAATGTGTGTGCCCCGCTGTAACTTCTAAAATAAGAGAATGATATAAACTAAAAAAAATATATTATGCACATTTACCATGTAAACTTCCACCGATAATTGATTTGAACGACATCTAGTAAGTAGTTTTTTTTTAATACGTCATAAATCGTAAACCACAATTTACCTTTCATTCAATCAACACAAACATAAAAATAAAAATAAAACTTTTATATTACGTTACTCTTGCTGCTACGGAACCCTCCATGGGCGAGTCCGACTCGAACTTGGCCGCTTTTTTCTTTTATTGTTTGTATACCGTCTCGTTTTAATTTTGTATGACGCCATCGATACAGCTAATGATATCGGATTATTAGTGTGTCCATATGTCATAGATAATGGCTTTGACTGTCTCGTTGGCATGTGTGGTAAATGTCTGCGTGAATGTCGGTTATCGTGGATATAGACAAACACGTGCATTAAAACGTAGCTGACCTATATCTTTGCTTGAGGTTCAAGCTTAGTCTGTTTAAAATTTCATAAAAACGGGTTAAGTACCTACCTAGTTAAGTTTTGAAAGTGCAACAAACATAAAATGTCATTTTCGCATTTATAATATTAGTATGGATTAAGTATTTATTAAACTAGGTTGACTCGAGATATCGGTAATATATTTTGTTTTACGATTTGTTTACAAAAGTTCATCTGATGTTAATTATATTTTGTGTTTAATTTTATAACAAAGATCAAAAGATATTCATCATCTTATAAATTTTCTTTTTATTAAACGTCTGGAACTCTAGAATAATTTGGACCTTAATAAATAATACAATTATTAATAATTACTTCATTACTAAGCTTATTAAAATACAATAATTTATGATTAAAGGTATACAAAGTCGCATAATACACACGTAATAATTAATTATATAAATAAAATTCAAAACATCATTCACGTAAATCGAAGTGATTTTTTATTTTGCACTAGTTGCTGTCCGCGACTTCGTTCCCGGTTTTAATTCTCAACGGTAAAAGAAAACATCCTGAGGAAACCTAGACTTATGACACAAAGTACGAAAGGCTGCGGCGCGCTCGAGCAGAAAGGCCACTCAGAACAAACCGCCATTTTTCGCACGCACAAATTGACATTACTTACGTGTAGGCATTTTCAGGCAGTTTAAAGCAGACTTCAGTCTCGACTGTCACGTGTTGTCAAAATAAATAAATGATTTAATTCACATTTCATGACAAACAGGAAACTTTTGTTATAAAAAAATTGCAAAGAGTTCCAATCAGTGTCAGTAAATTTTCATATTGTTACAAATAAAACCGTATGGTGTGTCCGTATGGTGTCGGACGTAGAGAATAGCACCATCCTATATCTTCCCGTGGTTGTCGCAAGAGGCGACTAAGGGACTCACCAGAGAATAGGCAGCAACGTTCTCTGTCCCTTTGTAACAACCATACTGCGATCGCCGACCTGCCTGCCAAGCGTGGCGATTATGGCAAAACCCCCTATTACTTGTGGGAGGCCTATGTCCAGCAGTAGACGTCTTTTGGCTGGAATAATGATGATGATGATGACAAATAAAACCTACAGAGTCAATACAGTAACAGCTCTAGTGAGTCTGGCAAGTGTAGGTAAATATTTTTGAGGATGGCCGGAGTGGTTCTTCTCTAGCCTTTATATTTTGTGCTTATGATAAATATATAAGACTGATATTGCCAATCTGTCTTAAGCAAACGTGGTGATCAATGAGTGCCTTCTCTGCATGATATAGGCTTCGCCCTGCAGTGGTATTATTCTTAATTGATAGCGAAAGCCACAAAGCCGAGGGAAAAACACGCTTCTGCTTTCATTCCCAATGATCATTTAATAAGATAAAGAATAAACGTTGACACCTTTTTATCTCCACTTAACCTACTTTTCCTATTTTATTGTAAAATGCGAAGTCAACGTCAAAGTCAAAACATTTATTTTCATTAAACCATTTACAGGCACTTTTGAATTGTTAAAGAGTCAGTTAGTTAGTGAGAACGTCGAAGCTAGTTGCAGATAGTAGTTAAAGATATTGGTTACTCAAACATAAGTGTTTTACCGTTGTGATATTAACCAATCACAGAGCTCTGTATATTTAAATAATAATTCGTGATTAGCGTACCAACGACTGTCAACTGTCAACTTCATCATAATTATTAATTTCCCACTGCGCTGAATTTTGGTTAGTTCGTTCAAGCTAAACTTAAAAACTCTTGCACGGATTAACATTTTCACCAATCGAAAGAGAAATTGTATAGAAAGGTTATAGGCTATTATTTATTTTCAAAAAAATTGGGTTCTGTAAAAAAATCATAACCGACATTCACGTGGACGAAGTCGCGGGCAGAAGCATGATACAAATCCGTTCAGCAGTTACAGAACCCAATTTTTCAGCGCAGTGGGAAATTAATAATTATGATGAAGTTGACAGTTGACAGTCGTTGGTACAACTAATCACGAATTATTATTTAAATATACAGAGCTCTGTGATTGGTTAATATCAGTGGTCGAGCTACCATTAATGTCACTTTTTGAATGCAAAGCATTTTTTTTGTCGTTAATCTTAGATCTTGGAAGTCGACCCCAATATAGTTGAGAATAGGCTAGGCAGATGATGAATCTTAGATCTATCTCTTTATAAACTACTTCATCCACGTGTATGTCGGTTATCGCGGATGCAGACCAAATTGCGGCTTAATTGTCTATATCCTTCCCCTGGGTTTAAGCTATCGTCATACGTTCGGTATCGTCATAATCGGTTCAACCGTCACCTTCACATTTATAATATTAGTATGTATAGTACAGTTGTACCGGTCGTACCAGATTCAGGATTTAATATGTCAGATATTTACCTACTAAAATCCGACAGTACTCCTCCTAGTGCACATTATAATATTAGATACAAGTAAAACCGCAGGTAACAACTACACCGTATTTTTCTAAGTAACCAAACCAAATAAAAAATATTATGATATTCACTGCAGTTTTGTACAATTTAATCTCATATATTGCAGATATGAGAGTTAAAAATGAATATCGCAGTGACAATAAAATTTTATACGTTAATCAAAATGTAGGATTTATTTTTGTGTATTTAGCAACAATACCAACATGTAGGTTCGTTCACATGTGTATAGAATCGCTAACGAACTTGTGTCTTCGACTTGGACAGGCGCTACGGTTATTATACGGGGTGTTGCAAGTATTAATCAGTTAAATTCGGATGGTTAGATTAACCCACCAAGTAATACAGATTAAATCACATATAGTCCGTAATTTGCAACACCTATACTAGTCTATACATATATAATTATATTTGAACTCAAACTCGTGCTCAAACTCACACTCAAACTCATACCTATACTCATACTCATACTCATACCTATGCTTGTAATATTATAATAAGGTAAAGTTTGTTTATTAATTTTTAAGTCACATATACAGTCAGTAATTTGCGACATCTATACTGGTCTATACATATATAATCATATTTAAACTAAAACTCGTGCTCACACTCACACTCAAATGGTATGAGTATAGGTATGAGACCTATACTCATACTCATACCTATGCTTATAATATTATAAATAGGTAGAGTTTGTTTATTTTATTTTTTTTGTATGTGGTAAATTATATAGGTATTACAAAAATTGTATCACTAAGCTAATAATTTAATATGACGAGACCACTTTATATTTTACGGACGAAGTAATAGCAAAAAAGCTTTTCATTTCAATTAAATGCATCACTATACCATGCAAAAACAATATTTTCATTGCAAGCACTTAAAGCCGTAAAAAATATTTGAAGTGTCATTTCGCAGTCCTAATCCAATATTTTTTTAAACCAATAACTGCAAAAAATATTCTGTATTCAACGTAATCATTTTACTGAAAACGTTCGTTATGTATATTGTTGTTTTTTCAATATAGTGTTGGTAGTTCGTTAATTTTAAAAGTTGCAACTAAAAGAATGTACTAAATGTACTAAAAAATAAAGGAAAAAGAAACTGAATAATCTTTCAAATATGTGCCAATACTAGCTGCTACCCGCGACTTCATTCCCGGTGTTTACTTGCAAGAGCCATTAGACCTCCTTAATCCGGCCCTGTCACAAAATCCATTTGTAGCGGACGTCTACTAACTATAAACTACCTCCCTGCCCATCTTTATACGTCAAGTGGTTTTCGATATTTCGTGATGAGTGAGTGAGTGACTTTTCGCTTTTATATATTTATATTATATTATATATATATATATATACTAGCGGGCCCGGCAGACGTTGTCCTGCCCTTAAAATAAAAAAGTCCTACGACTCGATTGCAGCGCCACCTACCGGGTCCAATTGTGAATCTAAACCGTTCTCGAATTCACTGGAACACACACAAAAAAATCATCAAAATCGGTAGAACCGTTTAGGAGGAGTTCACTTTCATACACACGCACAGAAGATTTCTATATATAAGATATTAAAATTAGATATTATAGAAGATTAGATGGTTTTTTTTGGTTGTACGTTGTTTCATAGCTAATAGTTTTATAGAATATCGTTTCATATAAAAATTTTCTAATAATTTCGTTTCATAGAATAATCAAATCGCAGAATACTTACTTTCAAGATTTTTAAATCATTGATTTTGGTTTCACATAAAGTTTACTGAATAATCATATCATAGAATAAAAAACCACCTGCTCCTCAGCTCGCGGGCCGCCTCGCCCCTCCACGCCTACGCAGATTTAAATTATACTCTAGGTGTAGGGCAGACAAGACTACGTGGGGTCGGTTTCGTAGCAATTCGTTTCTGTCATTAACTTTGGTAGCACAACATATTGACTATTTAAGACAACATTTTTGTTATTGTCTATTTACATCTACCTATACATTTTCGTTGAAATAAATTCCATTGAAAAATCGTTAAAAATTATTCTACTGTTTGATAAGTTTGTTAAACAAAAAAATGTGATTAAAAATTCATTGAATTGTGTTTCTGTGAAATATTTTTCATTGAAGTAAATAGTCTTTGAAACAATAATAGTCGAAATAAAAATACGAGAACCAAATATAATGTGAAACATTTTCTGGGAAACAAAATGCTATGATATTTCTGTCTGCGAAACAAGGGGACACCGGTTTTTATGTGTATAAGAGGTATTCTCTAAAAGTACTGGTTCAATTATAAAAAAATCTATGCCATTGCCGAATCTCTTATGATATATTTTAAGGTGCTCCCTCGTAACGTAAGGGTGTTACTACACCAATCGATCGATCGTCGATCGATGCCATCAATCGACATCCATCGACGTTGATCGATTGGTATGGTAGCTTTGGCTGATCGACGGATACCGTTACACTAACTAATCGATCGATTGCCAGTCGATGACATCGGTCGAAGTCGATCAATAGCATCGGTCGACGTCGATCGATTAACCCCAGCTATAACCCATCAGTAATAATAATCAAGCAGCTCGGTTGACGTCGACTAATAAATTCTACGATCGATCGATGCCTTCGATCGACGATTGATGCCTTCGATCGACGATCGATCGATTGGTGTGGTAGAAACTATCGATCGACGTCGACTAATCCATTCTACCATCGATCGATGCCGTCGATCGACGATCGATCGATTGGTCTGGTAACACCCTTACAGAGTCGAGCATTACGTCAATAAAGGAGGAGAACCGAGCATTACAGTGCGCAACCTGTAATGTTACAGATTCGAGCATTACATTGGTGAGGGAAGAGAACCGAGCATTGCAGTGCGCAACTTGATGAAACAATTATTGTGTAATATTTTGATAGAACTTGTAACATCAATGCGCCCCACTTGTTATTGAGCGTGTCATGACAGAATCACGCAAATGCTTAAAATCGAATCTAAGATTACATTACAAGCGATTGCTCGTCAGTCAAGGAGGCAGTACTGTAATGTAATGCTCAAAATACTTACAGGCAAAACCTCCAGGTTAGGGAGCACCTTTACGGGATTTATGACTTCCAGGCGTACGATGTCGTGGGCAAAATCTAGTTGTCAATAAAATAGTGTAGATAAAGCTGCTTAGTTCACTTTATCTCATAAATAAAATTAAGTAAAGAAACATGAATGCAATAAAGAACATTATACAAAATTTAGAAGCTCATAACTGCAAATTCTAGAAACTTCTAAATTAAGGAAGTGCGCTCTAGAACTTCGTAGTTCACGTTATGCAACTTGTATAAAATTCTCTCTCCTGTCTGGTGTAGTTTTGCATGATAGTTTAGCTCGTTTTAACCCTCTCGGCAACGGTGGTGTCTAGAAAGGTATTTTATTTGATGCACTTGTATGTAAGAGAAAATTTCACAAACATAACCTGTTAGCAATATTTTGATGTAGTTTTTTTTGCTAATAAAGTGTTCTAGGACATTATTATTTTAGGAACATACTAAGAGGTTAAAAATTGATTTCGCTAGAATATTTACGTTTTATTTATGTTTTTTAGGAACCGATGCAATGTGATTGGCATTTTTTTAGATTCACGTTATTTAATTTTATTATTAACTTATAATCTATACTTTCTACAAAAAGAATATAAAGCTGAAGAACTTATTTGTGTGAACGTACTAAGCTGAGTACTATAGGTAGGTTATCATTACAAAAAAATAAGGAATTAGGAATCTGTAATTAAGATACCTACCCGAAATCAGACAAAAGCTAGTATTTTAATAAAAGAATGTACGAGTGGTTACGACTGTTTCATCGAATTTGTTATTATCATGTCATCTAATAATGTATTTTTTATGAGTCCTAATTGACCCGGTCACTGCATTTTGCATTGCTTAGATGCTAGATACACAGACGGAGTTGCGAAACACGATACACGAGTTACGACTGCATCTTTGAATTTGTTGTTATCATGTTTAAAACTATAGCTTTTCTTTCAGTCCAAATTGAATGGCATTTTGCATAAAAAGTTAGAAATGCTACGGAATTCCCAAAAAGTTTTGCACTTCAAATAAATAGCAGTAATAAACTAACAATCTCTATTTAAGCAACACACTGTACATCACACAATTTCGTGCCTACGTCACATCGAATAGCGCCAGTCTATTAGAGTGACCACCAGTCCGTGACGTGACAACTAGGTAATTGTAATCCTATGTATCTATTGACGACGTTATTGCCTTTGTTTTCGGCGCTTGAGTATCCGATTAACTTGATATTCAGTGATACTGAATAATTGGTCTGAATAGCGGAATATATTAATTTTGTTTCGATCTACCAAAACTAAGCAACCCATGACAAAATTTCTTCCATTTTTAGGAGTAATTGTATGGTTTTGGATATTTAGATGGTTGACTTATTCTGACAAAATTTTTTGTATACCTACCTATTACTTTTTATGTAGGTAATTATAAAGCAGACACGTTTTGGAGTGGAGACTACATTTGGGCAAGTGTAGTGTGGGACACCCTGCGGCACGATGGTCCTACGACTTGAAGAAAATGGCTGACAGCGGATAGATGCGGGCTGCCCAAGACCAGATTGGTTGGCGATCTCTGGGGGAGGCCTTCATTCAGCAGTGTACGGCAATAGGCTGATATAAATGCAATGAAATATTATCTTATATACAAAAATCTTCTGTACGTGTGTATGAAAGTGAACTCCTCCTAAACGGCTGTACCGATTTTGATGATTTTTTTGTCTGTGTTCCAGTGGATTCGAGAATGGTTTAGATTCACAATTGGACCCGGTAGGTGGCACTGCGGTCGAGTTGTAGGACTTTTTTATTTTAAGGGCAGGACAACGTCTGCCAGGCCCGAGAGTTACTATATAGTAATCTAACATGAGTTAGTTTGAATTTAATAAAAAATTAGGGTGAATGAGAAATTGTTGGTGTTTTCGTAAAATAATAAATAACGTAATTAAAAGTTGGTACTTTGAACTTTAACATTTCTGTAACTTAAAGGTTCTTACGTGTGGTCAAGACTGAAAAAGAGTGATCGCCGTAGTGGGAACTTTTGATTTTTACAGCCGTTAAATAATGATCGTAATACCTATATTAAGCACCTATTTTAAAATACATTTTTAAGGGCCTTTTTGGCCTTTTTAGGGTTCCGTACCTCAAAAGGAAAAAACGGACCCCTTATAAGATCATTTAGCTGTCCGTCTGTCTGTCTGTCAAGACCCTTTAGCTCAGGAACGCGTGGAGGTATCGAGTTGAAATTAAAACCATATACTCAAGTCTACAGTCCCTTGTAGCTGTGAAAAAATCAAATTTCAAATTTCTATTTCTATTTTTTTTTTCAAAAAGATACGGCCGTTTATGCCGCAAAAAACGTATTTTCGGCACTCTCAAGGAAATCAAGATTTATAGGATACTTTCCGTTGACCTAGAACTATGAAATTTGGTAAGTTTTATACAACAAGTACCCGGAAAAGTCTGAAAACTATACATTTGTAATGAAATCGTTAAAACATAGTCTTTATTTAAAGTACGTAATGAATCATCGAGGTATACGCGGTCATAATTGTATGGGTGACCAAACCACGGAATTTTAACGGAACCCTCGGTGGGCGAGTACGACTCGCACGTGTCCGGTTTTTTATATATTTTATACAGCTTCTCCTTTAAATCAAAATCAAATAATTTATTATTTGTTAAGACATAGGTAGGTACAAGTACATAATAGGTACAGTTCTCCAGCGTAAAGGACATTGTGTTATACCAGAAGGCGTACAAATAACGCATGAGAGAAAGGAGTACCAACTGGCTAACAAAGATATACCTACTATTTCTAAAATAAATGACATAATATTATTAAATGTCGTAAGTAAATCATTATATCATTTGTCGTAGAAAATTAAAAGAAAACAGTTAAAAAATAAAATACAAAAATTATATTTTCTCGATTTCTCTTAATCATTTGCATGCGACAGTTTTAATCATTTCGGCTGCAGCACAGACGATTGATATCGAGATATCGCTACTTTATCGATAGGTCCGATCTATCAATGTCACCGTGCGTTGCTATCCTTCGATAATATCTTTAGGGATCGTATTTATCTATTTCACTTGAATTTAAACAAAATTAAATCTATCCTCAACTTTTCATCAAATAAATAATTTAAGATATTCCCATTTTCATTATCTTTCTCTGTCGGTCTCATTATCTTGCTTTCTATTCAAATTATCACGATGGTAATATGCAGGTTCTTTTGTATTCAAATCCTTTTAATAAGTATAATAATTAAAAGGTCCTTGGGATTTATAAATTCTCTTCGGATTTGCGTATCTGGCTGGTATCTAATTATTTCTAAAATTTGAGCGTCAATAGATAATAAGGTTAGGTTCAAAATATTTTGGCAAAATCTTTCTAAAAACTCTATTTCTCGTAAGAAAGAGTGCAGCAATAGATAATAATTACAATAATAGTCTAATGACCGAATTTCGCTCACGGCAGTCAACCTTAACAGAGACTTGCCAATACGCAGATGATAATTAAGTTCAATAGTGTGACATGTGAGCACTATGTTCTTTAAAGCTACCATTTACGAGATATGTCTTTGACCGGGGAGAGATCAGTCGCAAGACCAACGGCTTTACGTGCTTATCAAGCCACGTGGGTGTTACACCACCAACTTCCAAACTCAGGGCTGCCACTGTGTTATTCTTAATAGAAAAATCCATCAACACTTGTCGACTTGGACGACTTGGAAATCGAACACAGAACCACGACCAATGGGGCAGACAATAAAGCAAAAGCAATAGATTTACATGTTCGAGTTGCTAACACGGGCTTATTATGTATGTGTACATTTTGTAATTTAGATTTTTTATTCAAAAATAGAATCATTTATTAATATATTATATGGACGCAAATATAAAATGGAGTCAAAATCCCCTACATTGTTTAGTTGCGATACAAAATTGAATTTGGATTTGAAAATATTTTATGAGACATTTTGTAGAAAATGCATTTTCCTTTTGTTCCTATCGTCTATGTACTTAACCCAGTCTTATGGAAGATTCTGACAGTGCCGAAAAATAATGGAAATTGCATTTTATAGAACTCTATATTTTATATACCTTTATGTTTTATTTATTGTTTGTTATCACGGAAACGCTAATAAGCTATTCAGGATAAACATTTGTTTGATGAGCACTTGTGTTTGCCATGTGTCTGTCTTATGTTGTTGTTTATGTATATTAAAAATATGTATTTAAAATGTACTTTTGTATGTATATCAGCTGTTTGACACCCATAGTACAGGGTCTACCCAGTTTGGGGTCATATGGCCGTGAGTGAAATGTACCCACATAATTATTATTATTCCAGTTAAACATTATATTTTTCCTTTTGTTAGAGACTTTAATTGTGGTTACTTGTCTGTATACCCATCCTAAACGTTAACTAAATTATTGTGTTTCATATACTGTAATACTAACCAAAAAAACACAGGCCAATGACCATTCAAACTTATGCTTAGAAAAGGTTAAAAATTAATCAGCGTAAAATACATTATTTGATTAATACAGCAGACTAAAACCTTGTTACTTACATTGAAAGCCTTTGAACAAACAAACAACTCAAATAAACAAGAAATAACACCAAATAACTGAGAAATTCGGAAATAAATAGCCTGAAAACTAAAACGTTTAAATCAATCACCGGACGACGTCTCTCCCCGCTAGATTCTAGACACAAAGGAAATACATTAAGACGAACTAAAGAGTTTCAACAGCTTGTTTACACCTAGAGCATCTCAGGCTTTTGTTACGAAATTCTTGAGATAAACTTCGCATCAAACCCCATTTCCTGAGAATCAAAAGACGCTGTTCTATCTGTGCGATCGTAAATCTCCTGTTGATACTTTATTAAGCTTGTTTCGCGTTTTTAATATTATTAGCTGTAAAGATAATAATTTTAGGGAGAGCATTATTTAGCCTTATTATAATTTAAATTAATTGATAAGACTATTAAGGACTTTACACAATCGTTACTTGACGTTTTCGTTGATATCTCGTCTGTGGACAGTCAAGCGGACTTAATATTGATTAGTATGATTGAAGATGACAACCTGTGACACCTGTTGAAACCTTGTCATACTAACTGTATGAACAGGAATGTTGGGCCGTGAAAAATGTGGATGAATAAAGATTGCATGTAGTGGAGATGAGAATGTTGAGATGGATGTGGGGCCTCAAGTGTGCTATTACAATTGTGTCAGAATGGTCTATCATTGATTTCATAATTGTTGATTTTGACAAGTTTGGTAATCTACTAATATAATGGCGTCAATATGACTCTCCAATTGTCAGCCACTAACACGCCATTGAAAGAAATTATATAGAATGGTAATCTCGTACAAAATGACAACTAACTTAGGCAGTAATCTGCTAAAATTTTTACAGTTTTTTGATCAGTGACCTACCATTAGAACGTCATTGTGCAGTCATTGCTTTTAATTCGACCGATCAATGATCGACCATTATGAATTTAGCAGATTACGAACTTCTAGCAAAATTACAATGGGATCGTGTTGGAATGACGAAATTATAAAAATAGCAGACTTGGCTGGAATAAGGTGAGAAATAAATATATTACAGAAAGTTTGAAAGTGGCGCCAGTGACAGAAAAGTTAAAAGGGAATCGTTTGTCTTGTCGGTATGGACATGTGATGAGATAGGATGAATCGACTGTGACCAAAAGAGTTATGAATTTAATAGTGTAGATGGATGGAGAGGAAATGTAATGGTAACTTCTGGTTTACCTTAGAAGTAGTACGTAGATTATGGGCATTTATTCTACAGTATTGTATTATAAACTTTGCATAAATTAGGTATTAATATTTATAAGTTTTGTATATATTTAATTAACAATAAAAAATACAAGCCTGTTACTTCTACTACTGCAAGGCAAAGGCATATATTTAATTCTAGATAAAAATTGCAAAATTAAAGGAAGTGGTTCAAAAGGCTTGTAAGATACGAACTAAATATACAATGAAGTTCTACTTTATCAAGCTAAACATCGTATTCATATATTTCATTGCATAATACCTACTTAAAAACAATAAATATCAAGAAACCATTTATCAAATTTCCTAAACGTTTGCAATAAAACTACGAGCATTTTACACTATAAATCTATATTCTATCACTTACAGGTACCAGGAGTAAAGGACATCGAGGGAGCTCGTTTCAAAGCTGCTGCAAATTCCTCCAGTTACGAACGTCGTGTCTATAAAGAGCTTTTAGTTTTCCTTTTACACCGTGCCGTGTCACAGCCAAACGTGTTGGACGGAACAGTCTTGATAATTGAACGTTTAGAACTATGGATCCATTTATTTATTCAATGTGTTTGACATAAATGAGCATGGCAGTTGAGAGCATTGTCATGCTCGCTCAAATGTCTCACTGATGGTGGCGTGCGGGTTGGATCATTCGGTTCCCTTCAAAATGGTTGAGCTAAGTGGTGCTGATCCGCGCGTCATGTTCGTGAACGGGCGCTGTCAGTTGAGATTGGTCATCTCTTAACTGCCATGGCTTTTATATTAATTTATTTTTAATTAGAATGTTTTGGATTTCTCTTCACTTACATTGTTTTCACATATAGAAGCAACAAGAATAATGTAGCCTGGATTTTGTAAAAGCTTGATTGAAAAGAGTGTCCGTGGAGTTTCTTGCTCGTTCTTCTCCATAGAGACCTACCCTACGTTTTGGAACGAGCAACTAGCTTCAATTTTATTTTGACTATTCAAAAGTGCCTGCAAATGGTTTAATTGAAATAAATGCTTTGACTTTGACTTTGACTTTGAGTAGAAATACTTTTAAAAGATTTTGATTCATGAAGTTCAGGGTTCAATACCAATTGTGACTAATTCAATTCATAATATGCGCTTTCTAAAGAACAATGGCAAGGCTCCATACTTCATTTTACCTGACATCGATTTGAAGCGTCTATGTTGGCAAAAAATATAAAACTTTAGGGGTTTTATTACTTAAACATAATCACTGAGATTTTTCATTATAGGGACTTTAAAAAAAAAATATTAACATTTTTGTATTTTGAGGTTATGAAAATATGTCATTAAGTAGTCGTCTACATAACATTAATGCATTATGTCAAAGAAAATCCCTTAAAATACGAATTAATAGCTATCTAAGTATAGCATTATTTTAAAATAGGTCTATGTTTAACAGATATAACAGATGCCGATAAAAGATAAGGATTAAAAGTCCCATCCTTAATCCTTATCATATCTATTGGCATAACCTTATTTGTAAGCACCTGCATTAAAATCGCCCTTGCCATTGTGGAAAGATTAGCCAGTCGGCATAGGAGGTACCTGTAGAGGCTTATTAACCTCAGTGCACTCGTGGAGGCTCTTTCCTAATCCTCCATAATATTTATGAATCCTGGGTGGATGACAACTGCAAGGCTAACAGGGATAATACTACTATCCAGAATTTAGGGGTATAATAAAACATAAAATAAATTAAAACAGAATAAGTATCATGATTTTTTATTATATTTTATTCATCTTCTCTTATAATATTGAACTCTGCCCCTCCGGAACTCTGCTATCTGAAGGAGTCAGCTGCAATGGAAATACAAAGAAATTAGGAAATGTGTGTAAATAAGCACAAGCCTATCCGATTAAAGGAAAAAATCAAATAAGGGAATTATATTTGTGTTTGTAAATAATATAGGTAAGTATATTTTGGATAAATAGACTTTAATATTTTGGACAAATAATCATTGCAAATACCAATAAGTACCTAAAGGATATTTGTAGTTATAGGATTTAAGGTTTT
Organism: Charanyca ferruginea; assembly: GCA_947361185.1. Taxonomy (NCBI): domain Eukaryota; kingdom Metazoa; phylum Arthropoda; class Insecta; order Lepidoptera; family Noctuidae; genus Charanyca; species Charanyca ferruginea. The sequence goes on from OX376062.1 coordinate 7,398,100, forward strand.
TCATTTTACATTTATGATCTTTTGCTTCCTGATTATATATTTTTATACAAATATGTCATGATATGAAGTAAAAAAATGTTATCCCTATAACTGTTGATTGCAATACTCCAACAACAAACAATTAATTATTTTTACATTGTCTGCGAAGTGGCAAAAAATAAAAAGATAAATTACATACCTGTTGTGGTTGTTTTTCATTTGAATATATTTATCATATTATTCTGCTGTAGGTCTGTAAGGTTGTCTCTTAAGTATTTTGTAGCTTTGCCTTCTTGCAATTGAATACCCACACAGAAAACAAACATTGCTATGGCTTTGTTGACTTTGTCCAGCTTGTTCATCACTGGCAGAAATATCTTGATGCAAATTCCGATTTCCAGGAGTCATTGCCACTTCCCAACTTGCTTTTGCAAACATATTTATATCAGTAATCTGAAAGTTAAGGGATTATTATATGTATGGAAAAACCTACCACGTTAAACACACATAGTTAACTTGGTGCATACATATGCTTTACAACCCAAATATTAATGATATTTTCATATCAATCATTATGCAGTAACATGGTGATTATTAATATTACAGAATTGTGTAATCTTTTTATGATTATATCAGCAACAATCATTATTATTTACAGATCAACTTACTGTCTGTGGACAGTATTGAGCACTCTAAGTGCTTGAAATAGACAGGTTTGCAAAATATGCATTGAATCTGTATCAATGATAATAATTCTATCACAGATTTGCTGTTTAAAAACGTAAATGTAAGAATACAATAAAATGATTTAGAATGAAAAGAAGTGGTATGTAATATGCACAGGTAAAAACTATACTAGATCCACAGAATTTGTATGTAAATAAATAGGTAGGTAATCTTACGATTCGTGGATAAATCCAGTTGCAGAGCAAGGTACAAACTAGTATTTTGATCCCAGGCCCGATCTCGTCGAAGATTATTGACGCAAATATTATAATTCACGCACAAGATGCGTGTAGGTCTGCTACGACTTTCCATCTTCAACCAGGCAACAATATCAAAATCTTGAGGCACAATCGTAGTCCGTATAGAGAAAACAATTTGTTGTTACAGTTAAGTACAGAAAGTCCGTAAGAAAGCACCAGTCGTCTTATGGGGTAGTGAATCAAGTCAATAATAAGAATAGTTAAATAAACTGCGAAACCAACAACAACCAGTAACCTAAGCAATTTAAAACAAAACTACGCAATGTTGTCAAAATGTCATTCTCACAAAATGTTGCCAGAGTATTTTCTTTCATTTACATTTAGTGGTGTTTATAAATAATTATTTTATCTTTATAAAATATTATTCCTGCTATCCCAACACGTAATTTATAACTACGTTAGATGGTTTGATATGTTTATTGTCCAACAAGCCTAAGGAAGCACTTTAAAATATATTTTAGTTATGGTTTTTTACCGAGTATCGTCTGTTTTGTTTCATAAAGTGGTAACTCTGGTCATTCAAAGTAGTTTTTTCCACAGATAAAATAGACACCCGACACCGGATATGTATTTAATCAAATAAAAGTTCATTAAATTCATAATTTAAACTAAAGTTGAACATGTAAAAGTAATTATGGATAAAAACATACAAAAAATTTGACAAAGTTTTGCATAAGTCATATATCTAGACGCTTCCTAAAACATTCAGGTAAAGAATTGCCATTATTCTTTATCCTGGTTATTAACATTCGTAAAGGAAAATACTGTGAGAAAACCTGCCAAGCCACCTTGAGCAACCGTGGTGATCCATGCTTGTACCTTATCTTTTTTCTTTTTTGATGTGAAACATCTATAGCCGCACGTAAAACCGATTTCTGGCGTGGCGACGCATGACGTGGCGACGCGTCGCCACGCTATATGATGGTATATAATTGTATGTATTATATACAGTCTATATGCAGTAGTGTGTACGGTGAGGCGACGCGTCGCCATGCGCAATCGACTGCGCGATTACCGAAGTCACTGATTAAACGAATTAAGTAGTCACGATTTGAAATAAATTCGTAATTTTTTGTATTTAATGAAAATAAATGTTTATTCAATAAATAGTCATCGTTATCTGGAAAAAAAATCGTAATATTTTATTTTATCATTATGACATATTTAGTTTCTATTACAATCTGTTCTTTTCTGCATATTACTTTTACAAAATAATGTCGATGTTCTAGCCAGGCGTCCCGTAACGGCTCATTTTTTTTTTCTTTTTTCTGTCTTTGCCCTGCAGTGGGACAATTATAGTAGACTGGTATTGTTATATTAAAAACCACAAAGACGCACATTTTTTTTTTGCGTTGACGAGTCTTTCATGTTTAATTTTTATTCAACCGTGATTAGTAAATAAATTAAAAATAAAATTAGAAAATTGTTTGTTCAATGAAACCTTATTATTAGGTCTTTACATATGAAATTGCCGCTCGGTATCAAAAAATTAAAAATAACTTTTTTTTAAAGAAATTATACATTTAGTCAATCGAAGTATGCACCATTGTTATCGATACACTTTCGCCATTTTATCGGGAGCTCATTGATCCCTTTGGTAAAAAAATCCTGGGAGCGAGAATCGATGAACTGCTTGAAGGCTGTTTAAACTGCCTCATCAGAATTGATTTTTTTTCCTTGTAAAAAGTTGTCTAAATTTCGGATTTATTCCGAAATTTAGACAACTTTTGTTGTTTTGGTATTCGTTTGGGGCAAGATCTGGAGAGTATGGTGGGTGACGCAGAGTTTCCAGTCGCAGCTCCTCTAACTTGGCGACCGTCTGATGTGCAGTATGTGGTCGAGCGTTATCCTGAAAGAGCAATGGGCTAGAGCAATTGACCAGTCTCGGTTGTTTAATGGTGAGCTTTTCCATCATTGTTTGCAACTGTTGACAATACATGTCTGCAGTAATCGTCTGGCCAGATCTCATGAAGCTGTAGTGGATGATACCAGCACAGGACCACCAAACACTAGTTAGAATCTTTTTTTTGGTCAGTTTTCGCTTGGGGCAAGGTTTTGCCGGTTCTCCAGGGTTAAGCCATTGTGATGATCGCTTGCGATTATCGTACACGATCCACTTCTCATCACAAGTGACAATACGACTTAAAATTCCCTCATTATTGTAACGATTGAGCAAGGAAGCGCAGCAACCGACGCGTGTTTGTTGGTGTGCTTCAGTCAATTCGTACGGTACCCACTTTTCGAGCTTTTTTACTTTTCCAATTTGACGCAAATGGATAATGATTGTTTTGTCACTTACTCCAAAGGCTGCTGCTAATTCAGAAGTGGTTTGAGATGGATCCGCTTCAACTATCGCCTTTAATTCTTCATTATTCACTTGAGTATCCGGTCGTCCACGAGGCTCATTTTGTAAATCAAAATTTCCAGAACGGAAACGTTGAAACCAAAAACGCACCGTTCGTTCGTTAGCGGTGCTTGGCCCGTACACGTCGATAATCCTTCGAGCCGTTTCTGCTGCACTGGTGCCACGGTGGAACTCATATTCGTAAATATCGCGAATTTTTAATTTCTCCATTGTTGTTGCTATAGCAATTTTCAAGCCCAAACAAATGACGTGAAAACAAATGAAACACGAATTTTAAAACAATATTCTTTAGTTTTTATTTTGAAATAATTTTGAATTTGGAATTCCTAATCAAACACAAAATATTTGATTTCAAAGTTGCCAGTACTAAGAATCGGCAATTTCATATGTAAGGACCTAATATTAAGATATATGATTTGTTAAAACAATTCAGTGACAAGATACATAGGTACACTCATAACTAATTAATAGTTCCAATTTAAAAAAAATAACTATGTGTGCCGGATGCAGCTGAACACCAGTGTTTTACATGGAGTGACTACCTATCTGACCACCACAACTCAGTTATTGGGTAACACGATACCAAGGCAAGACTGATTGTCAGTCTTTCTGGTTTCTGACTACTCATTATTACTGTCAAATATTTACAAATGACAGCTAGGACCAACGGTTTTACGTGCTTTCCGAAGCACGGAGGGATCTCTGTATGAATTGGATGGTCACCCATCCACAGACCGACCGCGGCAAGCATAGCTTAACCATAACGGATCATATAGCATTTACTTAGCCACGGCCCAATCTTTTACTAAGTAATCATTTTGCACTAAATAAATACGACGTGACGTTTCTACTTCTATTAAAGTGTAAGTAATCTTATCAGTCTAGCGAGGTAAAGCACCTCACTATTCCAGTTCGCACTCCAATCTCTAAACTACTCAGTCATGTATACTCAGGTAAACTGACAAGGTATCAATTAATCAATGTACGTCTCGCAGTGGGTTCTGTACATACTTAATCTGCCCCGTCTTGGACAATGCATGAGATACTTACACTATGCAGTTAGCTCGACAAGATAGCTTCAGTCTGATGCGTTTTATATAATTTATGAGCATTTGAAGAACTCATGGACTAGAGGTAAACGAACCCGTCCTTTAATATTTGCGACATTACCGATAAGAAGCGAGAAACCGCCCTGAACCTAACCGACGATGTGAAGAAGGTGTCTGGCAGCAGATGGATGCTATCTCTGGGAGAGGCCTACGTTTACAGTGGCAATAGCCCGATATACATTATATACATATAAAAAGAAGCGTGGTGAGGTCGAAGCTTATCGATATTGTGTAAATATCTATTTTAGTTTAGTATTGTGGTTTTTTTTTAGTTTATTATACCTATCTAACTTTAGATGACAAGTACTTTTTGTTCTTTTAAATATTGTATTGTATTATAAATGTGCAGAATAACCACAGAATACTTAATAGTGTATAACTAAGTTAGAGATATAGACTCCTCGAGTATTTTCTTTCTTTCAATGACTTTCCAAACCATAATCAGCATTTTATACGCCGTCTAAACAACCGAAAGAATCAGGACAATGGTCTAGATAATATGTAGTAACTGTCGCCTCGATTCTCTCTCTCGAAGGCGCTTTACAGCAAACATTGTTAGAATTTATCAAGACTACTCAATAATAATCAGCCTCTGATTTCCTCTCTCATAAGTTACTAATATATTCAATCTACACCATATCACATTTCGGCATATATCAAAGCCCTCCAATTTCCCAATTTTCAATAATAACACAATTTTTTCTCTTCCTCCACGAACGGTTTTCATTATGACGTTACGGTATAATTTTGCTGAGCTTTCCGTGTGAACGAACTCGACTCACAGTCTGTGGATTGAGGAAACATTCGGGAAAAGAATATGCGCGTTTTATTAATTAATTTTATTTTAAAGAAAGTTTGCAGAATAATAACGAATAAAAAAGGGTTTATTTAATAACAATGTATGCACAATGTTCGTAACATGCATGGGTACAAACAATTGCTAATTACCTACTAGCTTCCATATATAAACGCGTAGCGCGTGAAGCGTTTTAGAGTTTTGACGGTTATGGTAAACTAAAATAGCTTAATTGGACATTGAACTTCAGCGAGGACGACATTGCTGCTGCGAAGCAGCTATTGTTCCGGTCGCTTAATAAAGTTGACCAGATGGTGTCTCGTCGGCGTGACGGGACTAAGAGAAGTGTGCAAGATAATTATCATCACGCTTCTGTAGGCGACCGAGTCTGACGATGTCGAATCTGAATAAGTTACCTCCAGTCACTTTAGACCACGTCGACGTAACGAGGCTGTTGTAGGACAGTCAGTCTTTGAGGGCTAGTCTAGCTGATGTGCAGAGGAAGTTGGACACATCCCAGAACACCGTCGCAGGCCTGCGCATAGAACTCAATGAGTTGCGCAACTCTGTGGCAATTATTGGGTCACCCGTGCGGGTCAAAATACGCGCACATCGGTCACGAGTTTCGCATCAGCAGTTTTGTCGCCGGCGTCGATTGTTGAGTCTGCGTGTTGCGCCACCAGCGTGCCTCGTAGCCCCGCTCCTGTTCCTGCAGCTGCTCCCCGTAGCGCTGCCCGATCGACGCGACCATCTGACCCGTTGGTCAATGTGAGCACCCCCACTGCTCCCCCTGCAAAGCCCGTGAGTTGAAAGGAAAATATCCGGGCAGATGATTACGGCTTCGTGACGGTGCAAAGGAGGAAGCGCCGATAGACGAGCTGTAAGAACCGCTGCGGCAAGGCTCCTATGGAGCCCAATGAAAAACTACGTGCTGCAAAGCCGAATACCCCTGTGTATATCTCCCGTCTCCACTACACCACTGACGCGGAAGAGATCGTGACGTACGTGCGCCAAAGGTTGAAGTACGCGCCGAGAGTGTAGCTGCTGGAGTCGCATCGCAACGTCAACTTTAAGGCGTTTGTGGTCTCTGTGTGGCATCAGGTGTTGGAAGAAAGCTTTTGGCCTCAGAATGTGATATTTCACCGCTTTCGCGGCCAAGTGCCACCGAAACGCACAAAGACTTTGCAGCGAAGTGATATCAACATAATTTTAAGTTTTATTTACTAACACAATTGTTGTTTTGTTTTATAATAATAATAATAATAATCTTTATTACACAAGAAAGAGGTACAATATTGTGTGAAGTCCCTCACTCCTGTGCTAGGTGATAAACCTGTGTTACAAGAGTCAGTGCCCTCTCCCACTAGGAGAAACTACAGAATCTTATGCAATAAGATATAAAAAAAAATAAAAGAAAAAGTAACAACTATAATAACAAAAAGAATAATAATAAAAGCGGTTAGAAGAAGCCTGTATTGAGTATTGCGACTGTGTGTGTGTATGTGTTGGTGAGTGTGTAGGTGTATGTGTGAGTGTGAGTGTGAAAGTGTGTGTGAGTAGCTGTCATACGTTAGCATTAATGTTACGAGACAGATACAATAATATTCTCTGTTTCGTCGTAGTTCAGCGACAGTAGCCATGGCTTAAGATTCTGCTTGACTTTATGCAGGGTTAGTTTATAAATTGAAAGCTTTTTGTTTATTTTATTATATAATTGAGAGCTTTGGGCACGATAGTGTCGTCGCGCAAGTGCAGTACGACATTGAACAGATTCACAAATTGGGAAGCCAGTCCGACGACTGCATAGATTGCTATCTAGTGGCATCGTGGAATGTCGGCGCAAGACAGAGCGGAGGATGTAGAATTTTCTTACCGTAAGTACTTGGGCTTCTGAGTACAGCTGGGCTGTAGGGTAGTCCCTTTTACGGAAGTGCATAATTTTTAGAACTGCCCGCTGAGCTCGTTCCACCCTAAGCATCACGGTTTTGAAGGTCCCTCCCCAGACCGGAATACAGTAAGTGATGATCGACTCACACAGTGAACGGTATACTAGTGAAGCTGTTTCAATATCGGCCACATGTCTAAGCTCTTTTAATAAAAACATTAGCTTACGAAGCCGGGAACAAAGATTATCCGTATGGGTACGCCAATCCAAATTATGTATACTTAGGTTAAGGTATATATATCTATGGGTCTTTGTAACCTGAAAATAAATGGTTTTATTATTATTCACATTCATTTATTTTATATACATATTAAATTACATTTTTAAATATTCATATAAAAACAAAAACATTTAAAAATATAAAAAATAGTAGCCCACCGGTATCGGGATCAGGGTCCAAGCTACCGGTGGTCAGGGCTCCTGAGAGAGGAATCTCCTGACTATACGCGCCGTGTCCAGGAGTACCGCTTTCTGTATCAACCCCTTGATCCAGCTGCCTAACGAGAGCCTCCTTAGGTGTTGGTCGAGGCTCTTGGAAATGAGTCCATTGGCCGTAACGACTATCGGCACAATGACTGCTGTATTCACATCCCACATGTCGACAACCTCGCGAGCCAAGTCAAGATACTTAATTTGTTTATCTTTCTCGGTTTTCACGAGGTTCTCGTCATGCGGAACCGCTATATCAACAATCATTGCACGACGCTCTAATCGATCTATCACCACTATGTCAGGCTTATTGGCAACAATAGTCCTGTCAGTGATGATAGATCGATCCCAATGCAATGTGATGTTGCCATTTTCGAGAACTGGGTCAGGCACATACCTGTAGTACGGTACTTCCGATTCCACAAGCCTGTATTTTAGAGCAAGTTGCTGGTGGATAATCCTAGCTACAAGGTTGTGTCTATGCAAGTAGTCTCCGTTAGCCAGACGAGAGCACCCAGAGATAATGTGTCGGATTGATTCTCCCGGTCGGTGGCATGCCCGACAAATGTCAACCGTGCCGTCCTTCACAATATACCTCCGGTAGTTGTTCGTCATCATAACTTCGTCCATAATCGCACAGACAAAACCTTCGGTTTCCCCAAAGAGGTCACCAAATCGCAGCCAGGATACGGACGCCAAGAAGTCTACATCAGGTCCATGTAGGGCCCGGTAGAAGCGCCCGTGAAGCTCCTTGCTCTGCCATACCTTCTTGCGGTCATTAGTATCTAGTACTACAGGTTTGCGCCAGTTCTCGTTCGCTAAGGAGAGCGGGGTGAGACCCTTGTCCACTGAGACCACATCTCGGTGCATACCCACGTCGGCTTTAAGGAAGTACTCCCTGAGACTGCATACCTCACGGTTGTGCAGGGACTTAGCATTAAGAAAGCCTCGTCCTCCGCACTTCCGTGGGATATACAGTCTCATTGCCGATGACCGTGGGTGATGCATCCGATTTGCGGTCAGCAATGTACGGACCCTCCTATCCAGGGCGTCAAGTTCCGTCTGAGTCCACTTGAGTATGCCGAAAGAGTACATCAAAACCGGCATGACCCATCCGTTGAAGGCGCGCACCTTGTTTCCGCCTGATAAAAGACTATTCAAAACTTTATTCAGGCGGCCAAAGAAGCGCTCCCTCAACGATTGTTTCATGTCGGTAGCATTGATGCCTAACGCTTCCGACATACCCAAGTATTTGTAGGTTTCGGCTGAGGAGAGGGATCTAAGGTGTATGGAATACGAGAGTTGGGTTCCCACGGATTCCACAATCTCCCCTCGCTTCACATGCATGACTGCACATTTGTCCACACCAAATTCCATCCTGATGGCGCTACTGAACGTTTCTGTTACTTTCAGTAGCTCCATCAGTCGCAAATTGTTGGGGGCAAAGAGTTTCAGATCATCCATGTAAAGGAGGTGAGATATAACCTGACCTCCTCTTCTCAACCGATAGCCCAGACCTGAACCCTCCAGCAACGTGCTTAGAGGGTTCAAAGCTAAACAAAACCACAGTGGACTCAGACTATCGCCCTGAAATATACCTCGCTCGATCCTTATCGGTTCGCTATTCTCCCGGATCTGCCGATATCCTGGATAGCGAAGGACCGTCTTCCATTGCCCCATACATGACATCAGGAAGGTGCGCAGAGTTGTATCAACTTTATACAACTCTAACACCCTCATGAGCCATGTATGTGGCACAGAATCATAGGCCTTCTTATAGTCTATCCAACATGTCGACAGATCCTTCCGGGAACGACGAACCTGCTGGTTAATGGCCATATCAATGAGGAGGAGCTCCTTAGTACCACGAGACCCGTTCCTACATCCATTTTGAGAGACAGACATGATAGAATTTTTGTCAATATGTTCGTTAATTTTAGCTCTCAAAATGGATGTAAGAACTTTATAGACCGTTGGTAAACAAGAGATCGGCCTATAATTTTTGGGTTCCGTAGTGCTACCTGATTTATGGAGCAGGTGAGTGATTCCAGTTGTTAGGAATTGGGGCAACGATCCTGACTCTAAGGCTGACTGGAACTGGGACGCCAAGCGAACGTGCGATCTCTGGAACCATTTTATCCAGAAATTGTGCAGCCCGTCCGGTCCTGGAGATTTCCAATTAGGTAACGGACGAACTGCACGGGCTACGTCTTGGGGGCTGATGGTTATTGCCCCCATTTCTGGTATTGGATCACACTTTCGCTCAACCTCCCGAGTCCAGTCGCCCTCAGTGTGACTAACAGGCACCGACCAGATGCTGCGCCAAAACGAACACATGGCAGCATCATCCGGCTGGTGCGCATCAGCCACGCCTTGGTCCGGTCGCTCCCAAGTTCTATACACCCACCTCTCATCACTCTGGAATATGCGATTCTGAGTGTACCGCTCCACTCGTCGCTTGTACCGTCGAATACGGTTCGCCCATGCACAGATCTTCTGCTTCAGGAAGTCGATACGCTCTGTGATGCAGGACAAATAATCTCGAGGATTGATATCAGTCCCCGAGAATGCCCGCCTCACAAAGCGCATCACTCTAGGGCGCGTGTTGCCCTCCCTGAAGCAGATAAGCTTGCCGATGAGTGCTCTAGCCTCACTAATACGACGCTCAATCCTGTACTGCCATGCTGGTACAGCTGGTTTTGGTCGTGCAGCTCCGTCACTGTTGGGAAATTTGACATGAGCTACACGACATGCTGCTACAGCCGCGCAGTACAAGATCGAGTGGGTATCAGCGAGGTCTTTGCTGCTGGCAAAATAATTTGACAGCTGCGAATCTAAAGCACACACCAGCGCCCTATTTTTCTTGTGCATAGGCAAACGAGGTAGTCGCGGTTTTAATTCAGGCGGTATGGAGCGATACTCCCGGAACGCATCCTCCAAAGCACTCCTCAATTGAATATTGCACTGGGTACTCACGGATATAGCCTCGCCATCATCCTCTTCACCACCGTCGTCAGGTCGCGGTGAAGCACTGGGTAAATCTTGCGATTGTACCGCGACCGCAACCAGTGGCAAAGCAGACGTGACACGGCTACTCCGTGATTCTAGGCGTAGTCGATCAAGTACAACGTCATCCAGCATATGGTTACGCTGGATGACCCGCACCTGATCCGACAGTCGCTGTGCCGATACGTTGACAGCTGGCTCAAGCACCTGAAACAGAGAGAGCATCCGACCACGGTACGCAGTCAAGTTACTTCCCCCCTCTGTAGCCCCATAGTACGAGCGCATGACACTTTCATTAATAGACTGTTTCCATCTCATGCGCTGCACACTTCCACCGGGAGCGGGGACCCTATCAGAGACCGGTGGGTCTCGAAGTCCCAAGCTGTCCGGCGGCCGGCGTCGTCCCCGCCGACGCACAGGTGGTGGCGTCGTCGGCGGAGAGAAATACTCGTCGCTCGAGCTCGACGCAACTGCCGAGGCCGGTGTCACAGCACTCACGTTGGGGCTGGGTTCCGGCGGCGGCGAGGCGGAGCTGAGCGACGGGTCCGGAGATGGTGGGCGTGCTCGGCGTGCTGCTGATCTTAAAATCATGTTGTCATCGTCGTTTCTGATCCATTATTATATAGGTATTTTTCTTCATTTTTAATTAATTTCTCGGTGCGTAAGTAGTACATTAGGTATTATATTTATCCGTATATTTCCGTTCACTGATTATATTATATATCGAAATTATTTTCAGTTTTTGAGGTTTTCAATGACTTATGTCACTTTTGGTTGAATCTGTTTAAAACTGTATATATCATAAATTATTTTTCAAAAAGGTTGATTATATGGATGTAATATTAAATTGTGTAGCGAAATTAATAGGAAATATCAAACAACTATTGAATTTGTAAAAATAAATTAAGGAAGTAAGGAGACGACGTATGATGACACTAAGGGTTGCCAGCATTATTATTATTATTATTATTATTAAAATATCTTATATCTACGAGATGCGTATCTAATATTTTTTTTTAATGTCACACTAGCGTTACTGTCTTAAACTGAAACTTTTTCTACCCATTGTTTGTATCTTTTATAGATAGTGTACCTATTGAATATCTGGACGTTTCTTCAGAATCACGCGTCCATGTTTGTTTTCAAAATCTATGCAGTCCATTTATTTATTAAATTCTGCCCTATTTGAAGTGAGCTAACATCTCACCTAAATTCTTTTAGTTTTTTCAGATTGTTACTATAGTTCCAAGAAAATGAAAATATTTGTTATCTAAACTATATTTCACATACATTAATACAAATATTATACCAGAATCACTATTTCAATTTAAAAACCAAAGACTGGATTACATTATTTTCAAAAAAACAGAATAGTGTTCTAAAAAGTTTAAACCACAAAGTTTGCGTCATCGTACCAATTCTCGCGCCGTAGACACCCGTCTGCGTCGGCACGCGATTATCGGCGTAGTGTATTCAGGACGTCGCTCATTCGTCCCTTGGACGTTATCTCAGGCTCACGCGCCCCACGTCACAGGTTCGTTTGTCACGCAGAATGATACTCAGAACTGTGACAGCGTAATACCGGGGCGACGTTCGAGCGATTAATCTGACCTGGGGAACTTTTCGAGGAGATAGTAACTATTTAGTACCTATCGTGTGAACATTGTAGAGACTGTGATATAGTTTTTTAGTTAAAATCATTAGCATTTTTTCTTTTATAGAAGTTAATGTTATTTTGAGGAGCTCGTGGCTAACAAAGTAAAACCCGGACAGTTCGATCGGTCAAAGGTTAAGCTACACTTGCCACGGTCGGTCAGTAGATGGGTGCCTTGGAAAGTACGTAAAGCCCGGTCACCCGGCATTGATCCCGCCTGTCATTCGTCGTCGTTATGCGTCGTGTAGTCAGAAGCCAGAAAGTCTGACAACCAGTCTTACCAACCCTGCCTATCGGACCTCCACAATCCGATAGGCAGTCGCTCCATGTAAAACCCTGGTATTCAACTGCGACCGATTAGACTGGAAGTCGTCCCCAACATGGTTGAGAAAAAGCAGGGCAGATAATGATATGAAGTTAATGTTAGTCATGGAATACACGAGTAGAATACAACTTGCTTGCTCATGTAGCAATTCTGCTTCCATATTTTCTGCGCAATCGAAAAAACCCACCGTTATTTTTTCCCATTTTGAGTAGTAGATAATTGTAAAGAGTTTGGATATTAAATATTAATTAATTTTAACTAATTCTATTATAGATACTCATATTATTGTAAAGAGGTATTATTGTTATCGATATATATTTGGATGTAGCAGGTAATCTCCGAAACTACTGAATCGATTTGTAAAATTCTTTCGTCAGTTAGATGTTACTTTATCCCTGAGTGCTATAGGCTATATTTTATTTAAATAAACAGGGATCCGTAAATAAATTTATCATTTCATCCCGAAGGTGTCGTAGAAAGCGACTAAAGGAAAATCCGGTTTTCGGGCAGCAGCGGCTTCCATGTAGGTACTTAAAACTTCACTGAGATCCCCAAGACACCTGCCAAGCGTGTGGATTATGGCATGGGTGTACGTCTTCCGGCTGATGATGATGATGATGAAGTCTTGGGAAAAAGCTAGTATTTTATATTTTGATTATTGTATATTCAACTTTTAGGGTGCGTCTCATATCATATAAAGTTATTTGGTATATTTTCATTTCAATAACGTTCTCAAGATATAATAAACGTGAGATATTATACCAACTGTTGATATAATTTCTTTACATATAATATTTTTATAGCCTAATACTTATTTCGCATAACGTTATTGGATATAACGTTTATTTCATAGAAATTAACGCCAGATCCAATAATAGACCAGTGCCGATACCTTTGAAAATGATAATAAGTGAAAAAATAATAATAGTAGAATGAAACCCATTGGAAAAGGAAGAGAACATAACAAAAATGAAAGAAAAAATAAATTACTGGCGATCTGAGGTCGGGAAGTGGATGGGGGTGCGTTTTTAAAGGTAAAAAACGGTTTATCTCGATTTCCAACAAAACTACAAGTGTTATGGAAAAAAGTTAAATGGCAAAATTGTAGGTAATAAAAATATTTTGAACTTTTGTATTAACACTTTTTTCACATAACCTCAAAATTTATGTGAAAAATTCAAATAATCAAGTTTTTGGTTTTTTTTTTATCTTTTTCAAAAATATTTTATTTTTCACCAAATTTGGTGAAAACTAACCTTTTTATGTCCCAAATACACTATAATTTTTTTTATTTAAAATATTTATTTTTTTCACCTTATATATTTTATTTATTTTTTTTCTTTTTTTTCTTTTATTTCCTTTTTTTTTATTTCTTTATTTATTTATTTTTTCTTGTACTGGTCCTGTGACCGGTACATAAAAATATTTTTATTCGAAAGAAGTTATTTTTATTTAAAAGTAGTGTTAAAAGAGAATACTGCAAAAAATGGTAGGTAATCGGTATTTTAATAATCGGAATTCGTAGTATTGCTGGTTTGAAATTATCATTAAGTCGAACTTTTTGTTATTTATTTATTTATGGGAATTATATAATTATAAACGTTAGCAATATTGACATTTTTGAATTATAGGCGTTTTTGTCATATTAGATTAAATAGGTTGTGTCTTTTGAGTGGCATATCAAACGATTTTATGCTAATAAAAATTAGTTATTTTAAAATTATATCAATAGTTCATTATAAAACTAATCGTTATATCAAAAAAAAATAATAGATTCAGTTATCATATCTCGTAAATATTAGAGATTTTGTACTTATGTCATATATTACTTACCCGCAACTGTTATTGCTGGTTAGTAATATACCTAACACAATATGATTTGGTTAATTTTGGCAGAACAGACTTGATTGTAATATTTATTAGACCTACGCAATCTAAAAAGCGATGAAGCAAAGTGACTGAATAGGATAAAACAGTACCATCATTCACTTGGGTCTCAACTGTCTAGCCTACAACATATGTCATTTGCACAGGTCTAAGTTAAGTACTAAGTTTATTATATAGCAGATATGGTTTAGGCACAAATGAACTAAAACTCAGTAAATTAAATAAGGCACTTTTATTTTTAAATGCTGTTTCAAAGGATCCAGAATTTTAAAGAATAAAACGAAATTGCTATGCCATTTTCGGCAAGATAAGTTTTGAGGTGGTTTTTTAAGTTTCAATTTTAACGTAGACGCTCGCGCAGTAAATCGCGACTGATAGAGAATGCCTAAAGCATAAATTTGGTCCGTCTTTATATCTTATGTTGCATAAAGTTTAAATAAATAGATAAATATGTTGACCAAAACTTAAACGAAAGTAAATTATTATCCATACTAGTTTTATAAACGCAAAAGTAACTTGTCTGTTACGCTTTCACGATGAATTGGCTGAACCGATTTTGATGATATTTGGTATGAAGATAACTTGAATCCTGGGAAAAGGCGACATTCACGCGGACAAAGTCGCGGATAAAATAATATGTGGGGACATTTTCACACACGGCCATCTGACCCCAAACTAGGGAGACCCTGTACTATGGGTGTCAGACAGCTGATATACATACACAAATACATTTTTTTTTTTTTTGTAAATGCATACATATATAGATAAACAACACCCAGACACAAGGCAAACACAAGTGCTCATCACACAAATGTTTACCCTGGGCGGGAATCGAACCCGCAACACGCTGCGCAGCAGTCGATCGCTCGAGCCACTGCGCCAACCGTGTCGTCAAGCTAATAAATATATAATAGCATAAAAGCTAATAAAATTCAAAAACCTACATAGTAAATGATTGTTCCAAGTTCTACTTCTGATATTCAACTGTTTAATGCAAGGCAACCCAAAATGTGTCAAGTATAACTTAATAATTCACATTGTACTAGACATTATTAAGGGCCGACGTAGTGGTGGGCGCAAATAGAATTATTTACGTCTGGTATCAGAGCCTGTGTTTGTTTGTATGTCATACAATACTATGATAGTGTATACTTTGTTTAAAAATTACCTAAACTAGTGTAAGGATAATAAACACTAATTGGCACTAACAGAGTAATTGAGTAATTTAATAATAACTCCGTCACTGTTCATTCAAGTGGCGTACCTAATCTTTACATTTGAATTGCCAATTTGAGCCAACTTACAATCTCTCAATAATTTCATTAATTACTTTAATTGAATATATGCGCGAATTTGCTACATTCAATAAAAACAGGTTAAAGTACAGTCGCCAGTACGCCTATTCTATTACAATCTCCCTCGGTAAGCACCTAGGTGAAGTGAGCTGTCATCTGTCCCGATGCCGGATGACATCTCACTTTACTTAGGTGTTTATATTATATCAGCTTTTAATATGAAAAATCTTTATAATAAGTATAATCTGGGTATCTTTAAGGCGCGAGTGAACCGGTTCATTCTAGGCAAGCGTGTTTCACCTTAGGCCGCATTATCACTTAAGATCAGGTGAATTGCGGTCAAACGCAAGCCTATTTGAATATTAAAAAAAAAATCATAATGAGAAATTTGGACGTGTGTTGGTTTCTTTTGGTAGAATTAAACCTATTTTATAACATTGTTCTTATAAGCAAGCTGCTGCACTGCAAGCATACAGATTCTTACATAAAACCAATAAAAATCCTTTATTGGATGGATCCCGCAAAGCACTACAGTGCTTTGTTGTAAATTAATACTTACTCGTATTCATAATCAATACCATAATGTCTCACAGTGCGCGCGGACGCCCAGTCCCAAAAAAATTTACAAGGTGGGGATGACGATACGACAAAAAATTTAAATACTGGTAAACTTAGTTCACAAAAATATTTTGAAGCTATCAAATAAATCCTACTACCGAAATAAAAAAAAAATATTCAATCATAATAAAGAGCATAGAAATGCAACCAAAATAGAACTCCATTTGAAATATTGGTTTACTAACTTGTAAGAAGAGCGGCAACTTGTGGCGCCTTAATTTAATATTATTAATGCTCAATAAAAACAATTACACCAAATTCTGCTATGATTCTTTTTTTATGCTATTGTCATTGCCACCCTGTATAAATACTAAGTGCGCTCGGCACTATATTGTGTCCCTTAAAATGATCACTTTTATGTAAGGTCGGCTAGCTATATTAACTAACGCATAGTGTCCAGCATACTGTTGTTCATGCCTACTCTGTATGAGAGAAGCGTTTGTCTAAAGGTAGGTATTATTTTTAATCTATAGGAGCCATGCAGTTCTTTTATTTAAACAGACTTAGAATCGTCATCTGTAGAGCCTTTTCCCAACTATGCTAGTAGTGGTTTTCAGTCTAATCAGATTCCAGATACAGCATTCAATTTATGGATACAAAATATGAATTGATGACATGATTCAAGCCACTTTTATTTAAAATACATCGGTGATCATAATTACATTACATTAGATAAAACGTTGATTTTATACGCCAGATTATCTTTATTTATTTAATTCTGTCAACAAGGGCCCCATAAAATATATATATGTATAATAGGTAGATACTTATCTATAGACTAGAATATCTATACACATAATAAAACAGTAACAAAACTGTGTCTGTACATTGAATATATTAAAAAAAAATAATTGAGGGGGGTTTAGGAACAGTAATAGAGCACGAATTAAAAAAAAAATCTGTCTGTTTGTCTGTTTGTTTGTACACGCTAATCTTCGGAACTACTGGGCGGATTTGAATGATTTTTATTTTGTTGTATCGGTATTAAGTCTGGGCAACATATAGGCTATAATTTATCTTGGAAACTTGAACACCTGATGCAGAACCGCAACAGACCAGCTAAACTATAAGAGATACAAAAATGGTACCATAGCAAAAATTGTTCCACGTGATGAGCATTTTCTGCTGAGAGAATAAATTTGAAGATCTGGAACACTTGATGTGGAAC
This sequence comes from Charanyca ferruginea, assembly GCA_947361185.1. Taxonomy (NCBI): domain Eukaryota; kingdom Metazoa; phylum Arthropoda; class Insecta; order Lepidoptera; family Noctuidae; genus Charanyca; species Charanyca ferruginea. The sequence continues at coordinate 7,415,662 of OX376062.1, forward strand.
TCCAAGAGCCCAATAAAACTATAACCATGCCTAGAAAGAGGTCAAATCTTTCCCAAATTTTGCAAAGGAGCTAAAAGATTGAGGATCATAAGATCCCAAGAATCTACCGAAGAGCGTCAGGAGAGACTTGATGCTGTTCGAGAACATCAGGCTGCAACTCGCTCCGTGGAAAACTCTTCAGATCGCGAAGCACGCCTGCGTTCTCAGCGTATTTACGCATCTACATTCAGGTCTCTAGAGACCAGTGAAGAGTATGATGCGCGACTGACCGCTGATCGTGAACGTCATACATTGTCTCGCGAGTCGGAGACGTTCACGGATAGAGAATTGCGCTTGAGTTCTCAGCGTATCTACGCATCTGCTGCGGTACGTGATGCGCGACTGTCCGCTGATTGTGAGCGACATGCATTGTCTCGCGAATCGGAAACGTTTACCGATACAGAATCACGCATGAGTTCTCAGCGTATTCGCACATCTACTAACAGGTCTTTTGAACCGAATGATGAACGTGATGTACGACTAACTGCTGATCGAGATTATCATACACTAGCAACCCGACCCAGCTTCGCATTGGCCTATAGCCTTCCTCGGTAAATGGACTATCCAACACAAAAAAAATTCGAACCTGTAGATCCTGAGATTAGCGCGTTCAACCAAACAAACAAACAAACTTTAGGTTTATAATATTATAGTATAGATTGTCCCGAACACGCACACAACAAAATATTTATAATCAGTTAGAAAGTGAGAGAAAAAAGATTGCTGGAGTACGGCATGAACACACAGAAGAAGAGCGCAACGAACGTTTGAATTCTGATCGAGTTCGACATTCTCTAAACAGAATGTCAATATTATCTGAAGAATCGGATGTGTCTCAAGATATAGCCGTAGGTCATGGCGACCTTCCTTGGGTTGATAGGGACGGAGTTCATTTACGTATACTCCTATGATTGACTACGCCACATATTTCGCCATCGGAGGTATGATTCAAAATTGTACTTTTTGAACGTCTCGAATCATCTCGCGCATCCCGTTGTTTTTCCGTCCCCGGGCTCTTAGAATTCGACATCAGACGTTTCAGATCTTCGATTTTGCCGACCCCGTTGTCGCTGGCATAAGCAACAGGATCCGCGTACGAAGTCGCGGGCAGAAGCTAGTACATAATAAAAATCTACTGCACACGAAGTGACGGTGTTGTGTTTCACTACGAGGTTTCGCGTATTCTCCACGAAATCGTCGATACAGGACACCCTTCGGCCGAACTCTTGTTTGAAGGAAGGTCTCCATAAGATGAGTCGCAACCAGTACCACAAATAACTTGAAATTTTGCATTTTTTTTATTACTTAATATTCATCATCATCATCATGTCAATCTTTAGACATTCACTGACTGCTGAGCATAGGTCTAGCCCAAGGGGGAGTCCAGCCGTAATCGCCATGCTTGGCCGATGCATGTTGGCGAACGCATAATGTGTCAAATCAATTGTGTGTGAACTCAGAAAGACGCTGCTGTCCATCCCCTAGTCGATATCCCTCTGTCGCCTTTTACGACACCCACGGGTAGAAATGGGGTGGTGCTAATCGTGGCCGGCACCACACCACTTTTACCTGCATCGTTAGGATGTATTTGAATAATTTATATTCTATAGAAAGCGCAATTAATGTTGTTAAATGGTTGTTATATAAGCGATAACGTTCGCGTGTGTTTGACGCACGCAATTATACCCTAAGTTTCTAGAATTCAAATCAATTCCAGCCATTTCAACCAAACTGATAAGAGTAATTTAGGCTCAGTCTGTGAGATTAACTGTAGCGTCATTAACAACGATCTGATGTTAATAGCCATGTTCAAAATGTAGTGAGCTTGCCCAATTAACGTCTAGCCAAAAATTGCCCCGAACACGAGGTCACTGACACATTAGACTTGTTGTAAAATGCTTCAGTGTAAAACTTAATAAAACCACGAATTTCAATTAAAAGTTAAGACAGTTTAGTTTTCAAGTTAAATAATATACCTACATACATGACATGTAATTGTAATCACACATACATTTTGCAATTATACTTAAATAAATGTTCTTTAAAATTATAAACATACCATTTTTTTTCGAAATTATATTTGTTTGGTTCATACAAATTAAGACATAGTAACAATAATCACCACACTATTATCATTCACCCAATATTGAATTCTGATTCTGTCTCTAGATTGAATAATTGTCTTACTTAATTGTGAAAATATCGCAATCCTAGTTCTATTTATAAAAATGTTCTAAGATACACCATTTCATAACCAACAATATCCATAGATGTACGTGCTCTTTGAACCATGACAAGGATTGTGTTGAGTTCAAATGGACAATAATACAACTGGGAACTAAAATAAAATGCAAAAGGTATTGCAGACGATAGCTATCTCTTTTCTACTTAACTATGCATACTGCCCAGGTACTGTAAAAATAAGTAAAATTGAGCAAAAATGATTGCTGGGAAATTACTTTTATTTAACTCTCGGCTTCGTATCTTTTACTCCTGTTAGAGAGGTCAAAGGGTATCAAAGGGTTATGAAAGGGAAATCTGAAGAAATAAGAAGCGCTTAATAATTAAAATAATGTATTATACTGACCGCGAATGCTCGCGGTGAGTACGACGGCATTCAAAAATACGCGCTTCGTGATCTAAGTTTTATGAATAAATCTGAAGAAAAAGCTCGCGCCACAAACGTTTGAAAAACAATTTTGTGAACCTAATGGTGATATGAATGATATGAATATGACAATTATAGTATTTTCTCGCATTTTAAAAAAGTCTTGGATGTATAACTGTTTGGTTTATTGAATAAGTTTGACGTAATACATTTAAATATTGCAAGATTGTATAAATACCTACATTTAAACTTTGATTATTTACATGTCTAGATAGAGAGTCAGAGCGTTTAAACGTCGAAAAAAGAATAGGCCAACTGTTGGCCTGTTCGCTCGCCCCGCCCACTCAGTGGCGAAACTGTCATTGTATGGTAAACACGCATTCAGTGGCATTTAAAAATGACGAATTGCGCTATAATATTGTGTAGAAATTATAATAGAGGATTGAAAACAACTAAAAAAGTTACCTATCATCAGTAAATACAATTAAAATAACTAAATTATAAAGAAATAATTAAGTTAAAAAAGTGTAATTTTATTCAATAATTTGACGCCTTATTTACTGGGTTGCCTGTTAATTGAATGCAAAATTTCCCATGTGAACGTTAGAAAATAAAAAAAAAAACCATGATCACGAAACTAGTATTTGTATTCTACGTATTATACAATTAAGTATACCTCGACAAAATGTAAAGAACAGCTGATTTTTTTTTGTGAGTTTAGGGTTGTTGCCATATTAAAAGTTGTTTATAATGCTGAGTACAACCTCTTAAGAGATTTCCTGCATGAACAGATAGACTTAGAATAATGTTGTTGTTAAATAATAGGTAGACCTAATAATAATGCTGTTAAATAATTACGAACTACAATATTAGGTGAGAATAAATAACCTTCAATAGCAATATCTTTTTCATTACAAATGTATTTTACATAGATAGTCATTCACAATCACAGCATAAACTTTAGCACAAACACCTTATGAACAAATAATGTATTTAAATTTAAAACAGATTGTAGATAATTATCACCAAGTCAAAACATATTCCCTCTTTTTATTGGAAGTATTCAAGGGCTGGTATCCCTCCCAATGATGCGCGTGCATGTAAAACAGTAGAAACTACGCTTACTTGTGTGCGTGTTACGCACACAAGCCCTAATAATCTGACCTGTTGTTATTGTTATTGGCGCAACTCTCTATCTAGACATTTATAATTATAATCAAAGCATTCAAATATGATATATTTACAAAAACCATACAACTATTTATATACCTAGTACCGTTGACCCCACTCGTCTTCATCTTTGCTCTTTATTCATGAAAAACCTGACATTTATAAACCCTTTATAAAATAATGCTGGCTTTAGAAATGAAGAGAAAAGAGGGCATAACACTATAACACCTTTTTAGTCCTATGACATTTACGAATGAAAGGGTTAGTGATCAACGCAATAGGTTCTTTGAATCCTATTGCCGTTATAATAGTTTCTAAAAAACTTATTGCGCGGTTGTCTTTTTTCTTATAAACTTTTTTTTGCTTTTTAGTGCCTACTTCTTATAAAAAAAATATGCGTGGTAAAATAAAAAAATAAAATAAAAATGATTTTAAAATGAAAACTACTGGGCCAAACTATGTTTAATTTGTATGATACCAAATGGCAACTATTCAAGAAGAATCAAATTAAAGAAGAATCACGTAAATTGGATCATACATCTCAGCGTAATCGGTGTAAGTACATACATAAAAACAAAAATACCCATCAAATTGAGAACCTAATCCCTTTTGACGTCGGTTAAAAACAAAATATTCAAGACAAACAGTGTTAAAATAAAAAGAAAATAACTACATCATCACTTTCACTACTTATAAAACAAAGTCCCCCGCCACGACTGTCTGTCTGTTCGCAATAAACTCAAACACAACTGAACGAATTTTCATGCAGTTTCACGAATGGCCAAAGTAATATATGAGGAAGATTTTAGTGCGAAGCCGGGGCAGAGGGCTAATTCACGTAATTTTATGACGCGCCGATGAAAGTGTAGTGCAGTTGCAGTTAAGTTCAAGTTTGAGTGATAACGGTATTCTTGTTATCTTTGAACTACGCGTAAGCTGCGCGTGAACTACACGTCAACTGGACAACAACCAAATTCTATCAAACTTACTTTATGGTGTAGCCACAAGACAGAAAAAGTATTACTCACTAAATAATTGAATAGAATCGATTACATTTTAATAAATATGACGTTATTATAATATCAAATTAATACCCCAGTACAGATTTTAGTGCTTTTTAACTGTCATTTTGAGACGTCAAACGAATAGTAGAATACCGATCATGTTGCGTTCCGAAGCACGCACCAAAGACGCGCAGCAGTAGAATGCCATTATTGCGCTCGCGTGACGCGAACTTGACGCGAGCGTGTCTGACAACGGTAGAGAATACGAAAAACGTTGTTTTGATCGAAACTTAACTGCAACTACACTGCAACAGCACTTCTTTAGTTCCGTGAATTAGCCCACAGGTCGCTAGTAAAAATTTAAATTTTACTCAGACAGTTGATCGCGTTATCACACTCAAGGGAACAAAAACAGTCGCTTTAAGGAAAATATAAGCCAATATTAGAAAACATGTGTCAGACAAAACAAACCTTGACTTCTATAACATCCATTTGTACAAACATTGAGTACTTTCACTTTGTGGCATTTGACATGCCTTACATCGGGAATATCAAAGAGGTTCTTCTCTTAAAAACACTCAAAGCCGGTTCGGGGACTCGAGTTTCAATGGAGTGTATGAATATATTTATGTATTGCGGGGTCCGCCTTGGGCCAACAGATAAATCTTTCATTTTACACTGTATCTCGTTATGTTTTTATTGAATCCTGGGCCTTTAATCTTATTTGAGACATACGTGAGTTTAATATTGAAAGGTATAGTGAGTTTTCTTAGAAATTTTATTTTCTTTAAGCGATTAGATTTTATTTTGGGAATAAGTTTTAGTTATTCGTCTTACTGGTAGAATAACTTAAAATTTTAGGTTTTTATTTATTTAACTGGTACACTAACAGCAATAGATAATCCTCTGCCTACCTACTACGTTAAGGTCGAATCCCAGTCTAACCGAATGCAGCTGAATACCAGTGTTTTACCTGGTATTCAGCTGCATGGTGGCTGGTGGAGCAACCTATCTGACCTCCACATATACACCACTACTTCCCTAGCTTCAAGTTTTCTGACAAATTGTCCGACTCCTTGACAATTCAAAAGTTTAATTAAAATAAACACTTTGACTCAACTTAAAAAAATTAATAGAAGAAAATAAACGCAAGATCTTTAAACTTTTATTTTTTGTAACGACTTGTCGATTTTTTTTTCTTTTGTAGAAGTGATAAAAAGTATGACATAGTTATGTTATAAAAAGTATCTGTGTATGTATATTATGTTCCTGAGTTAATAGATGACGAAAGCATGCTGTAATGGGTCATGGGAGGGAAATCCCCGCGTTAACAGATTCCAAGTGTTTATTTTCTTAGTTGCAACGATTCAGTCAAGTTCTCGAGTGGCGGCCACGACCCAGAGGACCGCAAGCCTCCCTTCTTGGTAAGACTGGTTGTCAGATTAGGGCTATACCTATAACGACTACTTACAAAGTTCTAGTGCATTCCGCGGCACGGAGGGGTCTCAGTATGAAATGGATGGTCACCCATCCTCTGACCGATCGCGGTAAGCGTATCTTAACCACGATCATGATCACGAGCTTCTCCACTCTACTAACAGCAATACATACAAAACAAAAAACATTATAAGTTGGGAAATAAAGGTGTTGTTTACGCTACGGGATCAATTTATCAACCCCTTCCGTACATATTACATACCTTACCTTCATAATAAATCGTCGAATACAAAAAGATTTAAATGATTTCAACCTTGAATTACTTTAGTTAAAACAGAAATAGAAACTCATGGCCAAATGTCTATCATTGTGATTAATGTTTAACCTCATGACATCTGTCGCGCCTAGTTCGATCGTCACGTAACAGATGGCGCTAGCATTGTGTTTCAGAATAGTTAGGTACTTCTATGGACTAAGGACTTCCTTAGCACAACGTAAAATTGTATTTATGCCAATAACTTTAGAATTGAAAATTGCATTATGTTTTATTGCAACTGGAATGGAAAGTACATACATAATATCATAATCTGCAATAATATTCGTGATACATTAATCCTTTTTTTCTAGAAATTTCGGTAATTTGGCAATGGTTTGGATGATGTTTTGTTGTTTAATGTTATATTAAATTATATAACAGTTAACAACAAATATGTATGTTATTCCTGTCACTTTAAAATATTAAGTAGGACAGCGATGGTAAAGTAAAAACTTTTGCGTTTTTGGAGAATACGGGATCTAGTAAGAAATAAAGATAATACGTTGTTTCCAGGATATAACGTAATTTTAATAAAAGTGCAGCACCTATCACAGTTTTATTTGCGAAGTCAGCACATGTTTAAACTCTATGCATCTGCTTTATGATAGTTTTATTACCGACGATTCACGTGGCATTCAGCACGTCGGCGTCGTGACGTTTCCAGAACACTGTGCTTTGAGAGTTGGTTTATTTTCATTTTATATGCTTCGTTCTAACTTCACGCCGAACTTACTTTAAAGGGATTGCCTATGTAAAAGTACAGAACTTAGCTGTCATTTCTTAACTTGTAATACTTTGTACTTAATATGGTGGTTTTTATGCAAGGTAGGTCGTATTCACGTATAATTATAATTCCTGTAAATCCAAAATATTGTAACCAATTTAAAATAAATAAATAAATAATGTGGAGTTTCTTGCCCATTTTTCAACTAGATTCAAATTTTCTTATACAACGTTTAAAAGGAGGAAATGGGGGAGGCCTTTGCCGAGGAGTTGGACAGCAACGGCTAAATAAAAAAAATAAAAAAAAAGTTTAAAAGTGCCTTTTAATGGTCTAATTGAAATAAATGATTTGACTTTGAAAAGGTAGGTCTGGAAAAAAATCTATCGTTGATTGATGATATGATTTCTGCCGATCTATTCTGTCTTCCTCGATGAATTTGGGTAAAGTGAGTTAAAAGTGAGCTGTTATCCCACTATGCTAAGGACTGATTGTTAAATAGATGATGATAAGCCTTCATCATCATCATCATCATCAGCCCAAGTACGTCCACTGTTAAACATAGGCCTCCCCCATAAAACGCGACAACGAACGGCAACCTGCCGCTTTCACCCACCGGTTACCCGCGACCACATCGTCAAGATGTCGTCGGACCATCTGGTGGGAGACCTACCAACGCTACGTCTTCCGATTCGTGGTCGCCACTGGAGAATCTTTGTTCCCTATCGGTTATCGGTTCTTCGAGCGATGTGGCCTGCCCATAGCCACTTCAACTTGAAAACCTAAAGCTAACCACACCTAAATTCATCGTAGGAGACATTTACAGACATTTACTCCATCAGTCTATGTGTCTTCCAATTACAACTATTAAACAAAATCACAGTATAAGTAAAATGCAGTATTTCCTTCTAACTACTTAATTATGACCATCTTTTTCTCAGGGTTTTAGAAGTTCTTTAAATCATTTTAGGTAATTTCACAGAATGGTTGCTTCAAGGCGTGGTTATACGTGAATTGGGCTTCAATATTAACCTGTTTTCTCCGAAATGTTTATAGAAAAACAAAACAAAAAAAATAAAAATAATCTAGGTACAGTACGCAAAGGAGATAAGTAACCATGTCGCCGGAAACAGTTGAAGCTTACTTAGAAACCGATAGGTTTTTATGAATAAAATAAAATACAATTTATAGAGAATAAACAGTTCAATGTTTTAATAAAATTTCATTTGAAAGCCCCCATTGGTTTCTAAGAAATCCTCAACTATTCCCGACGACATGGATACTTATCTCCTTTGCGTACTGTACATCAATCATATAAAGCATTTTCTCTTCGGTTCAAAATATTGATACCGATTTTGATGCGGTTTTCAGAAAAGTGTTTGTTACATTCTGGAGAAGGTTTTAGTATACAACAAACAGAATATTTCTCGGTGTTTTTTGAAAAAAAACAACAAAAACCGAGAAGACGTTTTTGTTGCTTCCATCTTTCCATCTTTGGAGGACTTTCAATTTCTGTGTTAACTGTGTTCCCGTTTCTTAATGGATTTGGATGATAAGGAGGCACTAAAAAGTGAAAAAAAAAATTTTTTTTGAAAAAAGATGACCGCCTTCGTAAGCTAAAATGCGATAAATAACTTTAGCACAGAATAAAAAATTTTTTTTTGAAGGTGGTTCTCTTTTTTCAATAAAGTTTTTTTCTCCTAATCCACCTAACTCAATCACAAGATTTTAATGTCATCAGCATATTGTATAGTACAACACCAAAGGATTCTTCGACTTGTTTTTGCAAGTGACGCCCGATCGAGCAAGGTCAACGGCGTACACCCAGCTCTTAAATACCTCTATCTAGGTAGGTATACTCAATGCTTTTGTTTGTTTTTTTTTGTTTGAATTCGCTAATCTCTGGAGTCATGTTTTCGATACTGAAAATTCATGCGTTAAGTAATAAGAAGATACGTCTACCATGAGACTGACAAAAAAAAATTAAGTTGAAGTTTATGTTGTTTGGTTGGAACTTGCTAATCTCCAACATCACTACTTTGTTATCTCTAACACTACAACGTCAATGTGAAAATTCTATCTGTAACAGGAAGCAATATTATCCGTGAATGACACATAATATATTTTATTAACAATCCAATTATCTGTACCTAATATAGATCTGTAAGAAAATTCATTTGAAGGTTTATAATTGGAGGAGTTCGTGGCTAAGTTAAAACCGTACAGATCGATCGGTCAAAGGTTAAGCTACGCTAGCCGCGGTCGGTCTATGGATGGGTGACCATCCCTTTTATACCGAGTTCCCTCCGTGCCTCGGAAAGCACGTAAAGCCGTTGGTCCCGGCTGTTATTTGTAGATCAAGTGAACGAAGAAATTTCAAGTGAACGAAGTTACGGGCAAAAGTTAGTATAATTTGCTATTACTACCCAAATGTTCGCACACAATAATTTAGGCTCACCAATGAAAATTCAACGGAATAGTTTGAAATTGGACCTATGTCCGATATACAGCGACGGACTTAATTCGAGTCATAACGGGACCTAATTTATCATATCCGGGAAACCATGGCTTGGTTATTTGAGGATTACAAACTTGTCAGCGTCAGCTATTTTGCGTTATATTCAAAGCACTCGGTGCTAACTATTGCTTTCGATTCTGTTATTAATAGACATTCAACACAGAAATTTGTTGGTATTATGACAAGTCTTAGTGATTAGGCCCAATTAGAAAACCCAATTAAAATTTGAACTATTGGTAGTGAACATCATAAAAACCATTTGTTAGATAGGATAACTAGGTAGGTACAGCTGTAGCTATTATATTTATATACGATTTGCGTTTATTGTTCACCAAGCCAATCTAAATCTTTGGTAGCACTAGGTTTGAAATATTAAGATTGCTTAGAAAAAGCGTAAAGATTTTTATTGCATTCCAGATTCTTTTCATACTTCAAAGAACTGAAAGAAAATTCTCACAATTAATAACAAATAAAATATAGTACCAATCTTATGTCAACAACAATCAAAGTAAACGGTAAATAACAGGCATTTTTGACAGATTAAAGAGGTTAAAGCGCGAACGTACTACGCTAACTTAAAAGTAACAAAAAAATGCCCAAACAAAAAAAACGATAATGCAAAAACCAGCAACGCTTATTTAAATATAGAATATCGATAATATCTCACGAAGGTTTCACTCAAAATACACGTGACGTCACAGGCTGTTAGCAGCACGAATGAGCGCACACAAAAGCGTATAGATGGTGTCAATCACGTTGACAACATCTGAAATTTCCGCCTTGCTCATACATTATTTACTTGTGTGTGAAGATAATAATGCGGGATATAATGGCTAGGTTGCTGGTTTGTAAAACGTACGTCAACGCTTTACATTTATGGAGATTAATATACATCATCAGCCGGAAAACGTCCACTATTGGTGTCACACTTTCTGGCGGTGACATGACTTCAGCTTAATAAAAACTTCAGTGTAATAGTAAAAATATGTATGAGAAATGTACGTAAATGTACGCTAAATAAAAATAAGTATACTATAAAGATTTAGCAGAAAACAATTACCATCGTGTCACCGCCAGAAAGTATTCTTTCTAGCAGGCGCTATGTATTTCAGTTAGTAGTATTCCATTTTTAGACTTGTTATGGGCCTAGAAAAATGTACGGAGAGCGTATGTTCAATTTCTTTAACTGTTTGGTTATATCTATTCTCGTAGGTATTTTAATCTATATTAATATATATAAAAGAAAGTCGGTTAGTTACACTACTTACCTATAACTCAAGAAAGGTTAAGCTACGCGGCTAGAGTAGCTTAACCTTTGACCGATCGATATGTACTGGCTTTAACTTTGCCAACTCCTCAAAAAAAAAAATCCTATGTCCGTCTCCTGGTTCTCTAAGCTACCTCCCTACTAATTTTCAGCCAAATCTGTTCAGCCGTTCTTGAGTTATAAATAGTGTAACTAACGACTTTCTTTTATATATACTATAGATAAAAATACCTACGAGAGTAGATATAAAAAAACTGTTATAGAAATTGAACATACACTTTCCGTACATTTTTCTAGGCCCATAACAAAGTCTAAAAGTGGAATACTACTAACTGAAATACATAGCGCCCGCTAGAAAGAAGGCTTCCTGGCGGTGACACGATGGTAATTGTTTTCTGCTAAGTCTTTATAGTACACTTTCTTTTATTTAGCGTACATTTACGTACATTTCTCGTACATATTTTTGATATTACACTGAAGTTCGTATCAAGTCATGTCACCGCCAGAAAGTGTGACACCACTATTGGACAAAGGCCTCTTCTAAAGGAGGGGGGGGGGGGGGGGGTGCCAAAATCCCCATGGTTGGCAAGCGTCTTGGGGATCGCAGTGCATTGTTAAGTCAAAGCTGTTGCCTGTGATTTTTAGATTTTCCCTTAGTCGCCTTTTACGACACCCTCGGGTTGAAATGGGTTGGTGCTATTCTAATCCAGACACCGCACGGGCGATTAATATTCGTCAGTCATGAAGAACTCAGCAGAGAAACTGTAACTGCCCCGTTGATCTCGTCGACTGCTGAGGTTGGGGTACTGGGTTAGATTCTCAGGTTGGATAAGAAGTTATTAGGTTTGAAAAAAAAAAAAACTGAAACGCTGAGAAAATACAAAAACAAACAGCGGCTATTCCGTCCTCGCCGCAGAGGCCCGCCGCGACGACCCCGTACGTACCCTCCCCAACCCTTGCTCGTAACAGCCCGCTCCGCTGACCTTGCAGCTTTTAATTCGTCCTAAAAAATCGAAATCTGATACAGCCTGTCCCTTTGCTGTCCAACCCCAACGACGCCCCAAGTCGAGGCCCGTACCACACAGGGAGTGCCCTTAGTGTGCAGTCGCTTAGTTCATAAGTATTTTACCGGAAATTTAAAATTCGATCGGAAGAAATATTATCTTATACAGGTTGTCCAGTAAATAGCACGACATACTGCAGGGGGTGATAGCTTGGGTCAATACCTGCCAAAACAACACAATATAATTATGTTCAGCAAAATCTTACGGATTTTTGTTCACCACTGTAGGTTAAAGTAAAACGATAAGAAAATTGTTCTGTGAAAATTTGAACAAAAAATTGTATTTCTTGACAACACTTTTGATTTTGATAGAAAAAAGACTTATTAATGAGTAAAGTAACTATTCACGAATAAGATGCACAAAAAAAAACTAGAAAAGGAATTTTTCATTACGAGATGCTTAAAAATCTGTGTCAAGGTAGAGATTTTTCGATATTTCGAAAAATTTTGTAAAACTGTAAATCCGTAAGATTTTGCTGAACATATATTGGGTTGTTTTGACAGGTATGGACCCAAGCTATCACCCCCTGCAATATGTCGTGCTATTTACTGGACATCCTGTATATAAAAATCTTCTGTGCGTGTGTATGAAAGTGAACTTCTCCTAAACGGCTGGATCGATTTTGCTGAATTTGTTTATGTGTGTTTCAGTGGATTTGAGAATGGTTTAGATTCACAATTGGACCCGGCAGGTGGCGATATAGTCGGGTTGCAGGACAACGTCTGCCAGGCCCGCTAGTATTAAAGTAAAAATAAAACAGTTCATAATGGAAACTTTAAATCACACTCTTGAAAATGAGTCTCATTTTTTTTAAGTCGCCTTTTCGGGTCGGCTTCCAGTCTGACCGGATGAAGCTGAAAACCATTGTTTTACATGGAGTGACTGCCTATCTGAACTCCACAACTCAATAACTGGGTAACACGATACCCCTTGGTAAGACTGGTTGTAAGATTATCTGACTTCTGACTACCCATAACGACTGCCAAAGATCAACCAATGACAGCCGAGACCAACGGCTTTAGGTGCTTTCCGAGGCACGGAGGGATCTCGGTATGAAATTGATGGTCACCCATCAACAGACCGACCGCGACAAGCCTAGCTTAATCGGCTACGACCTCGTATTCATAGATTAAGAAAATGATCTATGAATAATCAAGTTTTATGTTTTTTTACCTAAGTTAGGTATTACTCTTCAGTTTCTTGTAAAATGCGCACTAAAAAGACTATTATTTTAATGGAAATGCAAAATGTTTTCATCTTCAATATAAATAATCTTCTTAACAAGGAAATGACTATTGCAGGACTCATTTTACTAAGTGTCCTTGTTTTTCAACTGCAAACGAAGAAGTTGTTATAGACGTAAGTAATACTTAGGGACCAATCCGAAGACTTTAGCGTTAGTCAAAATAAGTTACCGAAAATTCCAAAATTTATATACTTCAATTTTGTGATTTTAGACAAATCTACTGGTATAAAATGGTACCATATGAAAAAATGGGTGTCAGTGATAGCATGACACAAATGTGGAGCGAAGCGGTGGAAGCGGGGCTCCGTCGACCTAGCTTAATTTTTTAAGCACTGTTGATATCATTATGCGATAATGTTGCATATTACATACTGTAATAGGGTGTTCCTACACCAATCGATCGATCATCTATCGATGCCATCGGTCGACATCGATCGACGTTGATCGATTGGTGTGGTAGCTTTGGCTGATCAACGGATACCGTTCGACTAACTAATCGATCAATTGCCGGTTGATGGCATTGGTCGACGTTATCCGAATAACTCCGACTAGAATCCATCACTAATAATAATCAAGCAGCTCGATCGACGTCGACTAATTTATTCTTCCATCGATCGATTGGTCTGGTAGAAACTATCGATCAACGTCGACTAATCCATTCTGCCATCGATCGATGTCGTCGATTGACGTTCGATCGATTGGTCTGGTAACACCCATAGCTTTTGTCTGCTTAAATTATCTAGTCAAACGCTATACTATTTGAGTATATCGAGTTAAGTTTTTTTCTCTATGCCGCATGATTAACATAATAGCAAAGCCTATACTGCTTGTCAAGGAATTTGCACGAACAAAAGCTCATCTGTTAGAGTTTGACACGTGACTGAAATCGTACAGCTTTCGTAAATACGCTGACAGGACGGAGTGGAAGAAGAAAACGTGTTGCGTCGACCACAAGTAACATTGGACAGTGGTAAGAAGATGATAATGATGATGACTGTTACAATACGCATAATACCAAAATGTAAACATCAATAATTATTATTGGGTAGATGTCACTACAAATCAATTGACAAACTTTTTGTGAGTTGTCATAACGCGATTCCCCCATACATTTCGTATGACAATTCATACTCTGCTCTGATCAAGCCCATATTTAAGGCCGGGGATAGACACAGTGTCAATAACTATCGCCCTATTTCAATTCTTACAGCGTTGTCGAAAATACTTGAAAAAATCCTAAATATAAGACTCGTTAAATACCTTGAAAAGAATAACATCATAGCCAAAAATCAATATGGTTTCCGAAGAACACTGTCGACAGAAAACGCGGTGCTTGAACTCACTGAAAGAGTAGTAAAACAACTAGGTAGTAGGGCTAAAGTAATAGGCATTTTCCTCGACCTCGCTAAGGCATTCGACACTTTGTCTATTTCCTTACTGGTAGATAAGATGGAACGTTTAGGGATCAGGGGGATTGTGCTGGATATGTTTCGTTGCTATCTGACTAACCGTACTCAAGTGGTGAAAATAGGTAATGTCTCAAGTAACAAAGCTACCCCGACTTTCGATGTGCCTCAGGGAAGTGTGCTTGGTCCCACCCTTTTCCTTATATATATTAATACACTATGCCTATCAGAAATACCAAATTGCAGTTTAATAACTTATGCAGATGACACTGTACTAATAGCACATGGTAAGAACTGGGACCAGGCTCGCCAAACAGCAGAAAACGCACTTGCAAAGGTAATGACATGGTTAAGACGTAATCTGCTAACCCTAAACATCGACAAAACTAAATTTATTACCTTTTCCCCCAAAAGCCATACTCAGCCTCGCGCTGATACATTTAACATTGTAGCACACGTTTGCAACACCCAAACGAACAACTGCAACTGTCTATCTCTAACTCGAACCAAAGACATCAAATATTTGGGCATCATAATTGATAGTACCCTCACGTAGCATAATCACATTAATAGCCTAGTAGGAAGAATCAGAAAGCTATTACCAATCTTTAAAAAACTGAGAAGTTGTTCGGATTCCAAAACACTAACTACTGTATACACAGCTCTCGCACAGTCATTATTACAGTATTGTATAACGTCATGGGGAGGATCTGACGCCACATCCATGCTCCGCTTAGAACGTGCACAGAGAGCGGTTTTGAAAGTGATGTTCCGGAGGCCGAGGAGATATCCCACTCCAACATTGTATAGTGAATGTAAGTTGCTGACGGTGAGACAGCTCTTCATCCTCCGGGCCATACTCACAAAGCACTCCTCTCTGTCACCAAATCAAATGTCTCAAGGCCGGAGGGCTGGATTTTGCGACGTTTACCCTCATTGTACCGCGTTAGCAAGACGACAGTTTTATATTGCTGGCTCTCGGCTTTACAATAAAGTTAACAAAACAAAGCATATCTACTTACTTTCATCTAGTCGATGCAAAAATCTAATTAAATCTTGGCTACTCACCTGCAACTACCGACACACCGAGGATCTACTAAAATAACACTACACTATGATACACCACCCCACACTACACCTCACACATAAAATACTCACATATAAACGCTCACCATAAACATACATACACTTACACAACTTCCTTTACATGTACACTCACACAACCACCCTCATTCAGCACACAAACAGATAATAGCTGGACACCTTGTCTTTCAATTTTCTTTCAATTTTATTGTGTTTCATTTTACTTTTTATTTCGTATAATTTTAGTTTTAATTTGTCTATTTTTGTTTAATCTGTTTATTTTATTTTTTGTTTAAACTGGCTAAAATCGTTACCGTTACTCTCACGACGACATAAATATCAGTGTCATTCTATATAAGGTGAAGACACTGGCTCCTGTAATACAGTTAATACTAGCACAGGAGTCAGGGTTCACAAATTCATTGTACCTAGAAAATATGTCAATAAAGATTTTATTATTATTATTATTATTATTATACTTATGACGTCACTTGTAGGTGAACTCAATTGGCAATCTATTTATTGATTTCAAAACCACTAAAATTAAAGAAAATTTAAAATTAATTGGTCGTTTTTGTAGAGTCACTCTGTCTTCAAATGTTCTTTAATGAACAACCCAAATATCACTATAGTAGTAACAGTTCATAATTATAACATTAGAGGTTAAACATTATCTGAAAAATAACCATCAAGAATTCAGTTTTTACATCAAGTTTTAGTCCTAGTTTCATTTTTTTCTACCAGGAACTCATGAAAGCCTTATACAACACTGTCATCTCATGCTGTGCGACAATTTGTCACCGTACAACCGCTTGCCGTTGACTGCAACGACAATAAACCAGCACGGAAAAGTGATGCAAGCTACGGAGTTTTCATCAATAATATTTTTTGTTGTGTACCGAGACGGAAATTTCCCGGCGCTAAGTAAAATGTATTGACGTTTGAAAGGTCTGGAAACATTGTAAGACTTTATTAGTAAGTGAAAGACTTGTTAATATTATTTTAACGTAGGTGAATTCAAAACGCATGTTTTCATCGACTGTACATGGATTTGACCAATAGCGTATTTGGCAAATTTCGTAATTGGACAAAAAGACGATTTGACAAACTACAACTTTGACTAATATCAAATTTGACGAATTTCCGATTTGACGAATATCAAATTTGACCAATGTCGTTCAACCCGTTATTTTTGACCGACTTCAAACCAAGGAGAAGGTTGTCAAGTCGACATGTATCTTAATTACCCCGACCGCCGGAAAACGACGTAAATTTCCCGCCGGTAAAATAAAATAAAATATTCTTTATTACCTGATATCTTTCAAACTACTGAACGGATATATTTCGTTAGAGTATAGTAAGATTCGTTTCATTAGTCCAAGCATTCTTAGATACGTGGCGAAAAAAAATAATTAACGTAGCAGCTGGAAAATGCCATTGTTTCAAATTAAAAAAAAAAGGTTTTTGTCTAAAGCTATAATATGGGTATCAAATTCAAGGGCTTATTTCAAGGATCCAAAAAATAAAAGTAGTATTCTTTAACTGGTGTGTTGATGGTGAAACTTTCGTTTAATTATACCTGGTAGATTTTGTGTGATTGTCAATGTTTTGTCCGCGTCAGACACAACTTCACGAGTTAATTAAACTATTTAATATGAATATAATTAAAAATATTCACATACTAAATGATTAAAAGAATGTTCTAGTTTAACATATATTTTTTTCAAATCATTTACACTGCACATTTTGACGTGATTGTCAGTTTAAAATCTGTAAAAGTCGTTTAATAACCCCTTAATGGTCACTGTTCTAACCTACCCTAACCCAAATTATTCAATAACTAAATTATGCTAAACGTTACTTATAGATTTCGAATATTATAGTAACTGAATATATGAATATTAGTTCAAATGTGTATTATGAAAAATGATCATTTTACCATATAAAATTAAGTAAAATGAAATTATATCAATAATTCATTATAATATAATTTCATCGTTATATTAAAAAAAGGATGTTAAATGAAATTAGATCATATGATCATTAGAACTGTTGTTATTATTTCAAACGTTACACAAACACTTCAAAGTTGGTCTCACATAAATTTCATGAAAATATTCCACTTCTAAGGGTGGAACCAACGTTCCGACAGATGGACAAATATTTTTTTTATTTTTTTGACAGTACTGTAAATACTTTCGGATGCATTTAGTAAAAACCAGTTATTTTGACATTATTATCAAAAAAGCAAATACAAATTCAAAAGCAAATACAATCACGAGATTGCAGGTATTCAATTTTGAATTTGTATTTGCTTTTTTGGCTTCACTCTCAGTGTTCCGCGCGGTCTATCTGCCTTTTGTTTCATAATTTGAGGGTAAAAATAACAATCTGTCTCACTGACAGATAAAAACATGGCAACATTAACATTTTTACGAGGAACCTAAAATAATGAGACTGTCTTTCCGTGCGGTGATACTATTTGTCAGAACACCGCCGCCAATGCACCGGTGACTCAGTTGCGACTAAAAACTGCAGTTATTAGTCATACGATGTTCTAGTTTATTATACTGGACACATTCTTACAACTTTGTTCATTGCATTCAGATTTGAAGATTTTTTAGATTGTGATTCTTGATAAAATCACGTCGCGTGAGATTTTTTTTGCTTTATACCCCTTTCTCTTTCTCTCAGTGTATATTTCTATAAGTAGACATATAAGCAACCGCGAACTCTGTCTTTCTTTCTCTTTCTAGTATATCTGTGTGTGTGTGTGTGTGAGTATAAAACTTCGCCGCATCGCACGCGATTTTTTTTACACGAATATTTCAGCTAGTTCATGTTTTAATAGATTTAAGTTCGTGTGAATGTCGGTTATAGTAAACAAAGACAAAGTCATGTATTTAAAAAAGCCTATCTATACTTTAATATTATAAAGCTGAAGAGTTTGTTTGTTTGTTTGGTTAAACGTGCTAATCTCAGGATCTACCGGTTCGAATTGAAAAAATATTTTTGTGTTGCATAGTCCATTTATCAAGGAAGGCTATAGGCCCATGCAAAGCTGGGCCAGGTCGCTAATGTCCTTATACGAAGACCAGGCTACTTTTTTAATAAATTAAATTTCAATCAGTAGGTAGTTGTTCCGTGACGAGGTTACCGACAAATAGACAGAAATAGAATTACTTTTACATTAATAATTTAGTGTGAATAGTTTTGCTGCGATAAGGTAACAAACCAACAAACGAAGTTACTTTCACATGTATAATTTAGCGAGGAAGTATGGATACAAAAGTATCATTAAAAATTTAAATTACCGATTTTAAATTGACTTGTTTGAGAGATAATCTTACATCTATAGGGTGTATACCCACCCCTATTGTTATTACCCTTCCTGTCGGCTGCAGAGGTAATCAGGTAATAAATGGCTCTTTGCATCTAATCTTGATCAAAGGGTAATCGAGAATACGTTATTTCCCCACCTTTCATCACTTCTCCCATGAGTGTACTAAATGAGACATTAAGATTATACTTACTTCCAGCTTCGTAACAAAACTTATAGGTACAACAAGGACCTGATCCTTAACAGAGCATAACTTACAACTATCATTTGATGACAAAACCACCTCTGAAAGATACGATCTTTCCTCTCCATGCGATCTCCAGAACACTTCTTCTAGCCATCAGAGAGACTTCCATGGTTGACCTAGAAAACTTTAAATATACTCCACATCCAAGTCTGCCGCAGCAAAGACTGTCGAACAAAGGCCTCCCGCAAGGGGGGGGGGTTGCGTAATCCCCACGTTCGACAGGCGTCTCGGAGATCGCAGTGAGGTTGTTAAGTACACGGAAGCTGCTGGTGCCCGACTTCCGGATTTTCCTTTAGTTCCCTTCTACGACACCCTCGGGATGAAATGAGTTGGTGCTATTCTGGCCCGGATAACACACGGGTTACTTGCACACTGAGGACCTAATGACTGCGTCAGCGGATGGCGTTGCCGTTGCTGAATCCTGGGGCAAGCATACAATTTCATCATCATCATCAGCCGGAAAACGTCCACTATTGAACAAAGGCCTCCCCAGGGGAAAGGGGAGGGGGTTGTCATAATCCCCACGCTTAGCAGGCGTATTAGGGACCGCAGTGTAGTTGTTAAGTACACGGAAGCCGGTGCTGCCCGACTTCGGGATTTTCCCTTAGTCGCCTTCGACGACACCCTCGGGATGAAATGGGAGCATACAATTTAACAAAGTAAAAATATATTAAAAATATTATTATTTGCTATTGACATGCTAAGAAGAAGTAACCAGTAGTTGTAACTACGTATCTAGCAGATACCGGAGCTAAACTCGATCGACTTTTAATTTAAAATATACGTCTTGCACAATTTTATTTATTTATTTATAAATAACCAACCTGTTTGCGCCTGAGCTATAAATGTGCCTTTACAGCATCCGTCAAATTGCTGCTAACAATTTTTGATAAGGCGCACATATGTCGGTAGTTCATTCAGAAATGATTATCAACTAAGGAAAAAATTCTACCTGCTATTTTTGACATTTTGGATATACACTACATTTTTACAAAGGAGCAAAGGAAGAATCGGTCCGCAATTATTAATTCGTGTTTTTATACTAAATCCTATTGAAATTCTGTTAAAACTAAATACAAGGTCTATTAGTAAAACTCCTATGTTTTATTGAGCACCAAGCTCCAGTGTCTCGCAGTAGACATAATTGGCGACCGTGACAGGACACGAACACGATCTTCAGATTACCAAGGTCTAGCTGGAGTTGGCCAGCACCGCACTGCAACTATTAGACGGGCCTGTTGGTCTAGTGGTCACTGACCCTGACTGCTAAGCCGGAGGTCGTGGGTTCGATTCCCACCCAGGACAAACTTTGTGTGATGAGCATGAGTGTTTGTTCTGTGTCTGGGTGTTTATCTATAATATGTATGTATTTATAAATTATATAAGTATGTATATCAGTTGTCTGGTTACCATAACACAAGCTCTGCTTAGCTTGGGACCAGATGACCGTGTGTGAGTTGTCCCAAGATATTTATTATTTATTTATTTAACTATCAGTCAGTCAGCACAGCGCCGCATCAAGCCCTTGGGAGAAACAAGTAAATTGGAAGAATACGAGCAGTACTTAGCACCGCCGACTTTGATGCTACTGTATGTAGCACACCGCAGCGCAGCAGCATTTCTGCAGCTAAGTGCCCTTCCTTAATTCCTAAACTTCCGTTTAAACCACGTAACCAACGTCCCTATCCAACTTTTGTATGGTTTTTCTACTTGTGCAATTTCATATTTTAATAAGGTCACCTTTGTCAAGGTTACAGTGTTGCGTCATACTTTCTTATATGACATTTCTTTCTTATATTTCCATAATTCCGCTACTATTTAATGTTATTAACAATTCGCAAAGATACAACGTTCTTCATTTCTAGTTTTTTACCGATTTGGTAGATTTTATGTGAATTTTTCAAGCACATTTCATATGTCAAAGTACCTGCATACCTAAAGTAATTAGTACAGATTTGTTTGTTTCGATTCTTGTTGTATTTATTTCAGGAAATTAATTCCACAGGCTGCCGTGCCTATCTAGTACCGTTAAAGATCGTTCCGCCGAACATTTCAGATTTGCCTAAGTTTCCCGTACGTCGCTGAGCGTCGTTGCCGCAGTGTGCAGCGCCCGCGCAGAGTCCGTGTAGCCTGAGGCTGCCCGCAGACCGGTGCCTGCGACTTCGGCCTCCCGTGCGGCAGAGACCACCAACCAGGGGCGTGAGCGTATTCTTTTATTTTATTTATTTTAACATTAGTTATTCTTGAGTTTGTTTAAATCTTACATAACTTTAGATTCCTTTTCGTTTGAATTTTGATCGAAATAAACATTCGTAATGGGTGTAGGCGATGATGCCAAAAACTTGGCGGAATTAAATGTTAGACGAAGCTCCGTCAAGGGCCAAGTAACAAAATTTAGAAATTATTTAGAAAAAATCTCACGGTTAGACACTTTTACTACAACAAATAGGGCGGAACTTACACTTAAACTTGGTAAATTTGAAACCTTATTTTCAAAGTTTGATGACTTACAAGGCCAAATCGAAATATTTAATTCTGCTGGGTTGAAAGATGAACTTGAAGAACGAGAAAATATTGAGAAGGAATTCATTAGCAATATTGTAATGGCTCAAGAATTATTACAAATACACGGTAGGGATGAAAGCGTCCAAGACTCAAGCAGTCCTCACAATATAACTCATTGCGCTGTCGATCAGAGTGAAATGGGTTTCAAGCTACCCTTGATACAGATATCTAAATTCGACGGATCATACTTTAGATGGATGGAATTTCGTGATACTTTCCGATCTTTAATACATGAAAACAGTCGAATTACGTCGGTAAACAAGTTTCATTATTTAATTTCTTATTTAGACGGCGAAGCAGCACAAACCATTTCAAATCTAGAAATATCTGCTGATAATTATCGGGAGGCTTGGAACCTATTGCTTGAACGTTATAACAATAAACGTTTGTTGATAAGTCATCATCTCAATGCATTATTTAACATTAATTCCATAAATAAGGAGTCTGAAAAATCGTTACGGTTCTTGGTTGACCACGTGACTAAAAATTTACGTGCCCTCTCCAATTTGGGACAAGCCACAGAGCATTGGGATGTCCTTATCATTCACTTAGTCGCCTCCAAGTTGGACAATAACACCTTCGTGAAATGGGAGGAACACCGTAACGCGTTGTCAACAGACACTCCTACACTCAGGGAACTTTATAAATTTTTAAACGATCGTGCAACCGTGCTTGAGTCCTTGCATCGCAGCAAGTCAGATAACACATTTAAACATAATCATGACAAACAGCGTTCAGAAGGCCATTCTAAAAAACCGGAACACATACGTCATTCTAAAACATCTGCATACATTAGTGGTAGTAACCAACCACAAACACAATCATCCTCGTCGTACCCCTGTCCATGCTGTAATGCTGATCATAAAATATTTGATTGTCCATCGTTCAAGGCAAAGGGTATAAGTGAGCGCATAGCCGAGGCAACTAAATTGAAATTGTGTCTTAATTGTTTAAGGTCAGGTCACCCTACGTTTAAATGTCGTTTCGGCCGTTGTCGTGAATGCAACAAAAGACACAACTCTTTATTGCACCTTCCTACTGGAACAGCTGACACCACTGACAGTCCTTCTGAGACGTCAGTTAACTGTAACAATCAAGGCAATAAATATGCCCTACTTTGTACTGCTTTGATTGAAATAGTCAATCCCAAGACAAATAATCGCGAAACAGTGCGCGCCTTACTTGATTGCGGCAGCCAATCCTCTTTCATAAGTCTAGGCCTGAAACAAAGGTTATCACTAGAGGACTGCCCTATTAACGCTGCAAAGGTAATCGGTTTTGGCAACAATGAAGCAGGTACTATAACTGAATATTGCATTGCCCAATTAAAATCGTTACATACACCATTCAACGTTATTTCTAACTTTTATGTTATGAAGGAACTAACAGCCTTACTTCCCAATGCGGTAATTGATATCAGATCGTTTAATATTCCCAAGGATATTATCTTGGCAGACCCTAAATTCTATCAGCCTTCTTTCATAGATATTCTTATAGGTTCAGATTTATTTTGGGACATTATAGGTTGTGAGCAGCGGTCATTAGGCCCCAATTATCCCAAGTTACACGGCTCAAAGTTGGGCTGGTTGATTGGAGGTCCCCTGCAACATAAACAACCCAAGAATATTAAATGCAATCATGTACTCACCCATTTTTCTTATGATGAAAACATAGAACTAAAATTAAACAGATTTTGGGAGCTTGAAGAAATCCCATCCAAATCTTATCTAAGTGAAAGCGAGCAGGCATGTGAAACGCATTTTTTGCAGCACACCTGCCGCTTAGAAAATGGCAGATTTTCTGTCAAGTTACCTCTCATTGACGCACCAGATTGTCTCGGTGACTCCTACAATATGGCAAAGAAAAGGTTTCATAATTTGGAACAGCGATTTAGAAGACAGCCCGAAGTCAAGTCGCAATATATTGAATTCATCAGAGAGTATTCAGAATTAGGTCATCTTTCTGAAATTGCAATAAACAAGTTAATTTCTAATTTATGCTATTTTTTACCTCATCATCCTGTGTTTAAAGAAAACAGCGAATCGACAAAAATTCGCGTCGTTTTCGATGCATCGGCTCGCACTTCCTCAGGTCTCTCTGTCAACGATATACAAATGGTTGGGCCTCAGATTCAAGACTCCCTTTTCTCCATATTAATTCGAGCTCGTTTCTATAAATATCTTATAGCAGCAGACGTAGAAAAATTATTTCGTCAAATATTAGTAGACGAGTCAGATCGAAATCTTCAGCTCATTCTATGGAGAGAAGACGAGCGTCAGCCTCTTAAAGTGTTGCGTTTAAATACTGTGACTTATGGTTTCACAAGCGCAAGTTATTTGAGCACAAGGTGTCTTTGGCAGTCGGGCGAGGAGTGCGAGGATCCACTCATCAGGACGATCATACAACATGATCTATACGTAGACGACTTGATTACGGGCTGTAATTCTGAAAAGGAACTTATACATATTCAAAATTCTGTATCAGAAGCCCTTATGGCAGCGTGTTTTAATCTACGAAAATATAAATCTAATTCGTCTAGCGTTCTTAAAGTCTGCTCCGAAAATTCTACAGACACGCTTATCATTAGTGAGTCTTCAAATGCTCTTGGTTTAGGGTGGAATCCTAAAACTGATAGTCTACATTATTCTTTCGAAATTCCCCCTATCACTGATAAAATCACCAAGCGCTATATTTTATCCACATCGTTTAAAATCTTTGACCCACTCGGTTTTGTCAGCCCCTGTATTGTTATTCCTAAATTAATAATGCAGCAGCTTTGGCTTGACAAGGTTGGCTGGGACGAACCTGTTTCAGACGAAATAGAAAAGGCTTGGCGTAAGTTTTCCAATAATCTATCTTGTCTAGCTACATTTACAATACCGAGACAAGTTTTATGTGACTCACCTGCTGTTACAGAGCTACATATGTTCAGCGATGCTTCCCAAAGGGCTTACGGCGCTTGCGTCTACATAAGGTCTACTGACGAAGCAGGTATCGTGCACGTAAACCTTCTGTGTTCTAAGTCAAAGGTGGCACCAATCAAGGCCTGTACTATACCTCGTTTGGAGCTATGTGCCGCATTGCTAGCTGTCAGACTCTGCAAGGCCGTCGTTGATTCTTTGAGGTTTCCAGTAACACGTAAACTATATTGGTGTGACTCCAGCGTCGTTCTTGCTTGGCTGCATACTAGTTCTAGAAGGTTAAAGACCTTCGTGGCTAATAGGATAGCGGAAATATTGAACCTCTCGGATGTGGCTTGCTGGCGTTATGTGCCTACCACTCAGAATCCTGCCGATCTCGTCTCGCGTGGCGTGTACCCCGAAGAGCTTAAAGACCGTAATCTGTGGTGGTCAGGGCCCGATTTTTTACTTCAAGGCGAGTTTTCCTGGCCTAACTTACCGAATAAACTCCAACCCGACTCTGAAATTCCTGAAATTAAATCGAATATAGTTGCTAAGCTAAATAATTCTTCGATCATTCCATTTCATAAGTATAGTAAATTACATAAGATAAGGCAAGATTATGCTTATGCACTAAGATACTTTTATAATTTACGCAAGCCTAATTGTAAGCGTCTTGATGCCCTTACTTTAGAAGAATTACAAAATTCATTTCATCTTTTATGCCGCAAGGCTCAACAGGAATCTTTTCCTGTTGAGTACGAATTGTTGTCTAACAAAAAGTCAATCAGCTCTAAATCACCCATCATAGCGTTTACACCTTTCATGGACGCAAACGGGTTGATACGAGTAGGAGGCCGGCTGGATGCTTCAGATATTTCATTTAGTAGTAAACACCCTATCCTACTACATTCTTCTCATCATTTTACAAAATTAATCTTTGAGCGGGAACACCTACACAAATTACACGCTGGCCCACAACTTCTCCTCGCTAGTGTCAGGCAATATGTGTGGCCTATCAATGGGCGACATCTCGCTAGGAGAACAGTGCACAACTGCGTCACATGCAGAAAGGTACAGGGCAAGACTTTAACACCATTAATGGGTAACTTGCCCTCACAGCGCGTTACGGTGGATTTTCCGTTTCGTAGTGTTGGTATAGATTTTGCCGGACCCTTTTTTGTCTCAAATAGGAAGGGTCGCGGATCAAGAGTTACAAAATGCTATTTATGCATTTTTGTGTGCCTTAGGTACAAGTGTGTGCACTTGGAAGCGGTAAGCGATCTTTCTAAGGACGCCTTCATTCTTACCTTGCGTAGGTTCATATCCCGTCGGGGTAAGCCTACTGAAATTTTTAGTGACAACGGCCGCAATTTTGTGGCCGCTGCAAAAGAAATTGGCAACTTTTTGAAAAACCACCGCCAGGCAATTACTGATTTTTCTAATGAGGAGGAAATTAAATTTATGTTTTTACCTGCTTACGCTCCTCACTTTGGTGGTATCTGGGAGGCCGGGGTAAAATCCGCCAAGTATCACATAAGACGTGTAATGGGCAACACGCATTTAAATTTTGAAGAGATATCCACGCTGTTCGCACAAGTGGAAGCCATATTAAATAGTCGCCCTCTTTATCCCATGTCCTCGTCTCCGAATGATCTCCTTTTCCTCACCCCAGGGCACTTCCTGCTTGGACGGCCGCTTACTGCGCTGCCTTCACCGAGCCTAGAAAACTGCAACTCCACTCAACTGAAGCGCTACCAGCGACTTGAACAAATCCGGCAGCACTTTTGGAGGAGATGGCAGAGGGAGTACCTGGCGGAGCTGCAGCAGAGATCAAAATGGCGCACCAATGATACTCCACTGAACGTTGGAGACCTAGTGCTACTTCAGGAGGACAACTTACCACCATTGTGCTGGCGAATGGGCCGAATCAGTAAACTCTTTCCTGGTCCTGATGGAGTATGTCGCGTAGCAGATGTCCAAACAACTCAGGGAAGTTACCGAAGACCCTTCAAGCGACTCTGCCCTCTACCAGCGACTGAACACCTGATCGAGAGTTAAAAGCCGCAGACTTTTAACGGCGGGGAAGATGTTTGCGCCTGAGCTATAAATGTGCCTTTACAGCATCCGTCAAATTGCTGCTAACAATTTTTGATAAGGCGCACATATGTCGGTAGTTCATTCAGAAATGATTATCAACTAAGGAAAAAATTCTACCTGCTATTTTTGACATTTTGGATATACACTACAATTTTACAAAGGAGCAAAGGAAGAATCGGTCCGCAATTATTAATTCGTGTTTTTATACTAAATCCTATTGAAATTCTGTTAAAACTAAATACAAAGTCTATTAGTAAAACTCCTATGTTTTATTGAGCACCAAGCTCCAGTGTCTCGCAGTAGACACAACCTATACTAACAGCTTACACCAGACATATAAGTTATTGGTTAATAATAATATAACTTAAGACTTTTTTTTTTTTTTTTTGATACGGGGTGGAAAATCCTCATGGATGTCCTCCGCCCTGGGGCGGGCGGAGGGGTCTGTCAGACTCTTACTGACTAAAAACCACCCCGGTGTTCCATCTCACACCTACGTCGGGGGTCGCGGGAACTGGAGATACTTCCGCAACCCCCGGCTGGTGCCGGCCCGCTGCAGCGGGCCACTTCTCGAGTCAGGGGGGGGAGTGAGGTGTTAGACTGCCCCCCGGACGTCTTAGAGGGGCGCGCGTGGAACACTACGCGCCGCCACCTCGGGTCCTGGTGTAAATGGGGGGCGACAGACGTCCCCGAGTCTGCCGCCCCTGGACCCATTTAGGGGGGCCGGAAGAGGGCGTTGTCCGCCCTCCGCCGACGCCCGGTGCGGTTTTCACGAAATCATCAATGCTGCAATGGTACGTAGTATGTTGTCGTCATTTTACAAACGTGTTTCTTATTAACACTAATTTTATAAATGCATAAACAAATTGGTATGTTGGTTTGTTACGCTTACGCTTCTAAACTATTGAAACGAATTTGGTAAAAAAAAAATACAATAAAATTGTTGAAACATATTAATTTGAACTTCAAGAAAGGATAAAAGCACCTTTTTATTCTGCGACTTTGTTTGCATCTGCAATTGCAGACATTTACGTGGCCGAAGTCACGGGCAAAAGCTAGTGAAATATAAATTCAGGTTTTCTTTTTTTTTACATTGTTCTCCTCTCACCTAAAATAAAGAATTAATCTTGACGTGACAAGGAAAAAATATACGAATTCCTAATAGGTACTTAACTACTTGGAAATGTAATTAAATTACGCTGAAAGAACCTTCAGGAAAAAACAAAGGAATGTTGACGGGAACACCTCATTAATTGTGAACTAATTCGATATTTACTAAGGGGTAATTAGACGGGACTGCCTTTGAAATCACGTCTTGTAAGAATTAAATGGCGAAAATTTCGAATGGGATTGTTTAATTTGTGTGTATTAGAAAATCGCCTTTCAGTTATTTGTTTTTGATCATTTGTTAGGTGACAAAGGAAAACGTCAAAGTTATTTCAGGTTTAATTTAATAATTAATTTTGCATGCTCAAAGACGATCGTGGGCGGTTTCATTTCTCAAACAAATAAAGCGCATATTACGTCGCAACTGTTGAGTGACAAATTTTTAAGGGTTTATTACATTATTGACCAGTATGTCTATTCTGTTACAATCCCCCTCGGTAAACACCTAGGTGGAGTGAGCTGTCATCTGTTTGTCTGCTTTGTCAATCGGGACGGATGACAGCTCAATTCACCTAGGTATTCACCGAGGGAGATTGCAAAAGAATAGCACTGCAGCAGTGATTCTAGTATTTTTTAAGAACGTTCACATGTTAATCTTAGTCTTAATCTGTCAATAATGCCTCATAAAAACAAACATTTTAAATATTTTTTTTACATTGTCACTGAGTCAAAATTCGTACATGATATTTAACGTTTTGTTGTGAAAATTTCCGGAATTGAATAGAACAGAATTTGCATGAAATTATCTACCAAGTCATCTTAAAGGTAGTTATTGGAAGGTGATAAAACAGACTCTGATTTCATGGGCCGACTGTACTACAATCATGTTCTACAATACCTTACTTAAAAAAAAACCTTGCCCCACACTAGGAATTTCTCCTGTACCAAGGGTGCATACATACATATAAAGTAACATAAACAAACAGCCAGACTCTACAAATAATTGTTCCGTGCGGAAATCGAACCCGCGACACACAGCGGAGCAGCCAATCGCTTAACCACTGCGCCAACTGTGTCATCGACAACTATACGCGAGGCAATCAAACAGCAGTCAACTTACCAAATGAGAGATCACTTGCACACAGACTTGAGCAGTACCTCTTCTAGTAAAACCGAGTCTATCTAACAGATGGCGCTACCATGCTCGTTTGAAAACTTTTATAAAATCGCTTTTCTCTCTTCTTCTTTTTCTTCCCTCCTTTTTGCATTATTTGGTGTCAGCTCTCTTCGATACTCTAGGATGCTCTATCCTGGGTTAATATGGCCTACCATATTAACCCAGGATAGAGGAAGACCCTCGGGTCTTCAAATCACGATTTGAAGACCTATCTTCAAATCGTGATTTGAAGACCCGTGGGTCACAGTAGAAAGCCATTTGGCGGATACTCGCCTCTGCCGAGCTTTTGCTCGATTTACGGCATGATCAGGTTCTTTTCTATTTATGTGTCTAAACCATCTGAGACGACTTTTTCAAAGCTTGTAATAGGAGCGACTTTGAAACCGCAAATCGAAAAATGAAAACGAAAATATTCTAAATCAAAAAATGTTAGTAAAAGAAGGAAAGCTGTTAACCCTTTTTGGTCTAGAATACCTAATTGCAAGTACTGGATTCAATCCACCGTATATTTTAGTCGAACCACACCACACGTTATGATGAAAAAGTTTCATCATAACTAGAAGCTTAAAATAGTAGCCCGGTATTATGCACTCAGCAGTAATATTTTGCGTATGTTAATTAAATCTTTTAAGCTTCAAAAGTGGAATTATCCGCCATGTCTGACTAAGGCCTGGCAACTCTAATTGCATGTAACAAATATTCGTGACAGAAAAAATATATTCAAACTTTTTAAAACACTAATATCAAGATAAAAACTTATAACGCTTATAAATTCAAAACACTATTATCACAAACTTGTTATTATTACTGAACACTTGAGTATGGCCATTTATTTTTAATGCACTTTCATGAGGCTGTTTTATTAAAACTGTTTATGTTTTTTCGTTGGTAAGGGTGCATACTCATTTAACACATTACGTGTTAGATTTATTTTATCATTTTGTAGTTTAATCCTCTTGGCAAACATGCAAAAAAACTGAGAGTTGCTGTAACGACGTTATGTTACATAATTTCATACATGATTAACCATTAGGCCATAAAGCCATTAACGTGTAGTTAAAAGATAACTGATAACTGACGGGCGCAAACGGGCTAAGCTACTTATACAAGTTGCTAAAAGTTAATAGACCTAGGTAATCGCCAAAAAATGCATGATTAATCTAAACATAAAAAAACGACGTCAAAACTATAGCTACATTGACTATAAAAAAAAGTAATGCTACGTGGTCGGGCAACGATTCTGATGCCGACAAATGACGAAAATATAGTAATTATATAGAAGCAAGGAAGCATCCTCTTTTGTGTTCCTAGGGTTCTGTACCTTAAAAGAAAAAAACGGAACCCATGTAGGATCACTTCGTTGTCCGTCTGTCTGTCTGTACGTCTGTCTCTCAAGACCCTTTATCTCGAGAACGCGTGGAGATATCGAGTTGAAATTAAAACCATATACTCAAATCTATAGTCCCTTGAAGCTGTGAAAAAATCAAACTTCTAAGCTAGCGTGAAAAAAAGATACGGCCGTTTCTGCCGCAAAAACGTATATTTCGACACTCTCAAGGGAATCAAAATTTATAGGGTACTTCCCGTTGACCTAGAACTATGAAATTTGGCAAATAATATTGTCTTCTACTACAAGTACAGGAAAAAGTCTGAAAACTATACATTTGTAATTAAATCATGAAAAATAGTCTTTAGTTAAAGTACGTAATCAATCATCGAGGTATGCTCGGTCATAATTGTATGGTGACCAAATCACGGAATTTCAACGGAGCCCTCGGTGGGCGAGTCCGACTCGCACCTGTCCGTTTTTTTTTTGTTTTTTTTATGTTGTTATAGGCTTGCGTTTGGCCGCAACTCACCTGATCTTAAGTGATGATGCGGCCTAAGATGGAGCACGCTTGCCTAGGATAAACCGGTTCACTCGTGCCTTGAAGATACCCAGATTATATGTTTCGGGGAATAGAGAGGCGGGCAGTGAATTCCACAGTCTGGCAGTTCGCACAATAAATGTTGAAGCAAAGCGCTTGGTTCGAGACCGTGGAACTTCAACCGTATAGCGGTGACGCTTCGCCGTGTCCCTGCTCGTCCGATGATGGAATGGGGATGAGGGATTTAAGTTGTGCAATTCCTAAGCACACTCTCCGAAATGTATTCGATAAAAGACCGATAGACTGGCAACGGTGCGGCGATGTTCAAGGCTTTGGAGCTTAGTCTTAACCAGGAAGTCGTTGTCTATGAGCCTCTTGGCACGTCTTTCAATAACTTCCAACGCCTCCAGCTGGTACTTGGCAGATCCATCCCAGAGGTGCGTAACAGTACTCCATGCACGATCGAACTTGTGCTTGGTATAGGTTCAGCATCTGTTCCGACGTAAAGTACTTTCGCACCTTTGCGAGGACTCCTAGCTTTTTTGCAGCCAGTTGGGCCTTTGACTCATGTACGATCCAAAATTGAGATTCGACGTCAAAGTAACGCCAAGAAGCTCAAGATGGTCGATGATCGGGACGGATACATCTCGGAAAGCAGGGGCCAGATTGAAAGGCCTCTTCTTGGCAGAGAAAAGACACGCCTGGGTCTTGGCTGCATTAAACTTGACCAGATTGGCATCGCCCCAATCGGAGACTGCTTTAAGGGACAAGTTTAAGCGCTCGACCATGGACTCCCTGTGAGTCTGAATTTCAGCCGCACTGGCACGTGCGCTGGATATGTATTTTTAAGGGCGCGTATTCGATTTAGCGCAACTCGAAATCTAAACGATTGCTAGAACGGCGTAGCAGCATTGATACACACTAGTACAATGCAATGGTCTGTCTGTGTGCATCAGAAAAAAAAATGCACGAAATAAGCACAAATCATTGAAATTGATCGGCAAACCACAGCGCGCGATGTTTTACAGTGCTTTTTAAAATAATTGTCTAAAATAAATGAGCTCGTATAACGGACTCAAAAATATTCTGTATATTAAGCATAACATTTAATTTCATAAAATAAATATATCAGTTATGTTTTTATTCAAATACTGGTAAAAAAAAATTGTCAAAGTGAACCGATTTTCTACTTTTTCAACATTGTTTTTTAATACATAATAGTAATATTTTCGTAATTTTGGCTCTGTTACTGTCTTTATGACTGTATATACTGTTGGAAAAACGCATAAAACAAAATATTTTGGCATATTGTAATGGTTGTATTCGTCCTGAAAGTTAACTCTGACGTCTATTTTCGTAAAACGAAATGAAAGAATTGTCTTCGCTTTATAAAACCATAATTAAAAATTATACTTTTACTCTGTAGCTGTCTAAATCAAGACTTAATCTTTCTAAAACTGTAAATTGTCTTTAAATAATCTGCTCACATAATTACGATATTGCTCTGGGCAAAACGCAAAAACATGAAGTTTTCGTCACGAATCGAATACGCGCTCTTAAATTAGCCACTGCCGCTGATTTCATCTGCGTAGATTTCACATTTTAGCGAAACTAAAAATACCCTAAGCTAGATCAACATCTATTATGTGTCCCAAATTTCAGCTAATTTTGTTGAGCCGTTTAAGCGTGAAACAGTAACAAACAATCGTTTAGTCATCCATCCTCACACACTTACATATTTACTACAGTAATCGATGTGAATATCTACATCGCTTGACTAAATATTTAGAAAAACTCAAGTAGCTCTGCTGCGCTACGCTTCAAAATATTTGTCAGAAAACGTAACTTACCCCGTTGATCAGTATTGGATTTTGTACATAATATACATTTTTTATTATTATATATATCTGTTATACAGTTTTTGTATTTTTATTAATTCTAAAATTGCCGACAGGTGGCGTTCAAAGCTACTTCCTGATGTAAAGATTTAAATATTATAATAATCAAGTTTTCAACCGACTTATATTTACTAAAAACGATGTTTATGGTACCGGAAGTCAGTTGCATCAACTTTTCAATATTCAAATAACGAAACAAAACATAATTTAGCAGACCAACAGTATTATTTAGCGACGTTAGAAATGTAAAGCTAACACTCCGGATATCTATGGCTAACACAATACGCTTATGAATAGTCCAGGTACTGATTGCTGATGTAACTTAGAAGAAAATAGTAATATTATGGACAAACCTTAAAGAAATTCTTTGCATGCTATTCGCCATTACTTTACAGTGACCTAAAGGTGTGCTGAAGTATTCATAACCTAAGCTATTATCCTAAGCAATAATTATGAGCGATTATAATAAAATTGCCTTTTTAATTTATAACGAGTGCATTATTTTGATAAATCACAGTGTAACATAAACGGCATTTGAGTGAAATTATCGTGAGGTGTTAATTCGATTTCAACTCACAGTTATTATGTAATTTTAAACAATTATTTTATTTAACTTTGCATGAATTACCATGTAAAGTTAAATCACTTTGTCCCTTACTTATAAACATAGCTTTAATGCTCCTACTTAACCACAATTTATTTGTTGTTTGTTCATTGATTTATTTATTGAAACTTAATGCAACAAGAGGTACTAAGGTTGATTTAATGCTTTAAGCATTCTCTACCAGCCAATCGGAAGGTAGAAAAGACAGAGAAGAAAGAATTGTAGTTTACATGGAGCGACTACCTATCCGACCTTCACAACCCAGCTACTGGGGAAAACGATACCCCTGGTACGACTGGTTGACAAACTTCCCAATTTCTGACTACCCATAACGACCGTCAAAGATATACGAATGACGGCCGGGACTAACGGCTTTACGTGCTTTTCGAGGCACGGAGTGATATCAGTAATAAATGGATAGTCATACATCCACTGACCGATTGCGGCAAACGTGGTTCTACCATCTCCAATTTATACAGCTTTAACTTAGCCACAAGTCACTCACCCAAAATCAGAAAATACGTATTAAATTGAAAAAGCGACATTTGTACGTTCTTACCCGTGCCCAGAAGCGAACATCGTGCTTTAGAAGCGGGCTCCTCAATTAATGGGCTATAACATAATATATTGCAATATTTTAAAATACTCTTTTGTTTGGCTGCCATATAACTTCAAAAGAAAAAAAAAACATTTTTAAATATGAAACCGACACGCACAAACTAAAAAGACCAACAAATATTCTTGCTTCATTCCTCTATAGACACACAACCGGCAACCGGTTCATTTCGTCTTAAGCCTCGCGCGAGAATGGAATCCCTTTCTCCCTAATAACTTGTACACAGGAACTTATTACGCAGCGTATACCTACATGTCCTTGTTTGATTAGGTGTCCCCGTACAAGCAATTTGGTAAGAAAATAATATATGGTTACTCAATTATGTCATTGAAAATTAAACATGAGTTTTGTCGTAGACTTGGTATCCTAAGTTTGTAGAATCAGTATCAGTTGAGAAGAATTACTATTCAATTTGAACGAGAATGAAATGTGTTTTTAATATGTATCCTTAAGTTGGGGAATAAGAAAATACTATTTAATATGGTGTGTCCATGGTTAATTGTGTTATTTTTCTTTTATTGGTTATATAAGTCCATAAGTTTTTTTTTTCTTGTTTGTTTGTTTGTTACGATCTATCTCAAAAATTATTGGTCCGATTTCCAAAAAATATTATTATATCACTAATAGAAAGCTACATTATCCATAGGCTATATTGCATTATTTAAAAAATTAGGGGTTCTTACGAAAATTCACACGGACGAAGTAGCGGGCAAAGTGCTAGTAAGTGTATATTTTATGTTTTTTTCTGCAAATTTTGTAGTTTGATAAAACTGACAATACTCGAAAAACCTTAAATTTTCCTAAACAGTAAACGTACCCGCGTTATAAAAAAACAAGATGGCATCCTTTTGATTGTGGCCCAAAAATGTTTCCTTGAGGCATACCTCCGGAGGCTGAGCGCGGTGCCGACATAAAGGTGTAGCGTTACATACAAAAGGCTCTTACTCATTGCACACGTACCCCTGCAGCTTAGGGGACGTTTAAAATGGAATATTTGAGAAGCACAATCTTCTTTTTCCTTGAAAAGAATTAGTTAGTCGTCTCGAAAGCTTACGTTAACTCCGGAGCCATATTTAGTAAGCAAAAATCTGAAAAGAGGTATTTGAATCACAAACCCTGAAATTAACACGTTTATGTAGCTCATTAAAATGTAGGTATGGGTCTGATGATTCATGCTTTTAATGCCTTCAGGGTTGGTTCTTAATAAAAATTGTTCATTACGATGAGTACAATAATGTTTTATCGGGTTTGCAATTAAATCAATTAGAATTTTATGTTAAAGTTAAAAGTCACTCATTCATTCATTATTATATACATGAATTCTAGAAAACTGCTTAACTTATGAAGCTGATTTGCAGTTAGTTAGTTTAAGTAAGAACGGGTTTTACGATATGAATTTAAGGCGACGATATAAGCCGGCGACCTTGAGCGACCAGAGAATCGTATGCGCTGCGTCCAAAACTCTCAAAGTTTAGTCGAAAAAATTAAATAATAGATAGTATTCTTTAACTTAAAAAAGGCGTATACTAAAAGATAGTTAAAATTGTCTGTAAGATAGTAAAAGTTACGTTTAAATATTCCTGGTAGATTTTGTGTGATTATCAATGTTTTGTCCGCGTCAGACACAAATTCACGATTTAATTAAACTATTTAATATGAAGTTAATCAAAAATATTCACATACTAAATTATTAAGAGAATGTTCTAGTTTAAAATATATTTTTTTCAAAGCATTTACACTACACATTTTTAAAATCTGCAAAAAGCGCCTAAGGATATTTGTCTTCCACGCGGACGACGTCGCAAGCAAAAGCTAGTCGCACTACTAGTATTTAGCTGCTTTCGTTTAGACCGTGTGGAAGTTTAGTGGAGTGGAAGCCGTCCGACATGGCTGGGAAAAGGTTAGGTAGACGATGAATTCAAGAGGTAATTAGAAGTTTAACCAATGCACTGGTTACAATTAAGACTCAGTAAAGCTGTTCACAAACTCATCATTGGAGATAAAAGCAAAAAGGAATTCAAATAACGCGCCTTTCGTCAGTGAATAGATTTGAATTAGGTATATATCTCAAGTTACATGCTTCTTAGAATTCGTAATCATCAAAGCCAAGCCAAAATTCCCTGTTAATTTGTAGGTTCTCTATTAGTACTAGAATTAATTAGTGTTACATTAGATAACTTACACGACTCTTGATTATATAACAAGTAAGTATGGATAAAATTAATTCATGTTACTTAGAACACTTCAATGTTCAAACATTGAAGATTAGGACAACATTTGGTTAAGCTCAATTCAGACCTCATTAAAGTTAGAGCTTTCTCAAAAGCGTATTAATTTCCGTTTTATCTTAATATGAATACCAACTATTTAATTATACGGTGCCTAGACTGATATGAGAATATAGAATCAGATGGATACCGCTTTCAAGTTAGCCTATTTTCTTTGACGTTGCAAACAATATATCCTACGTAATCGCGTTATTATTAACGTATTCTGAATTACCTTTGCAATAATTATAATTTAATAATATTTAGAATTTCTCAGTAAGCGACAGCTTAGAGTTTGGAAGTTGGTAGCGTGACATCCCCGTGCCTCGCAAATTACATAAAAGCTGCTGATTCCGGCTTTCATTCATCGATCTTTGACATTCGTTATGGGCAGTCAGAAGCCCGAAAGAGAGCCAGTTTTACCTATGGGTGTCGTGTTTCTTAGTAACTGGGTTGTGGAAGTCAGATAACCAAATGCATCTGAATTGTATTATACAAGAAGAGGCTGGTTCTTCTTATATAATACAATTCAGATGCATTTGGTTGGACTAGTTGACCCCAATGTAGTTGGGAAAAAGCTAGATAGATGACGAATAAATTGTAGAATGTATGATTATTCACATTGAACTGCATTAAGCGCTAGTAACTGGGCCCAATTTAAAATAGATACTATGCTCAATAATGTGTTTTCTTTTGATTAAATCTTTATTATTACGGCAGTCGATTTATGAAACCGATTTTGTAAACTGTAATTTTACCCTTGATATTCATCATTTTTAATTTCAGCCCAAAGACGTCCACTGCTGGGCATGCAGGGGATTATGTCAAACCCCCCTCCCCAAGGGGGGGGGGGGGTTTGACATAATCGCCACGCTTGGCAGGCGGATTGGCGATCGCAGTATGGTTGTTACAAAGGCACAGAGAACGCTGCTGCCCATCCTCTGGTAAGTCCCTTAGTCGCCTTTTACGACACCCACGGGAAGATATGGGATGGTGCTATTCTTTACGTCCGACACCACACGGACTAAATTACATCTACATAATTATATGTATTATACTTCTTCCCACATAACAACCGAAAACTACAAGACACCAATTTTCTTCATAACGTCACTTCAAAATTGCGAAATGCGAAATTCCTTCCAAGCACAACGCGCCCTTACAAACACGTAAGTGATGATTCGCACGTGATCGGAATGCGCATGCGATCCGGTAGATGGCGACACGTCATTCTCGTATTATGGCGATAGATAGGGCTGTGCCACGTTTTTTGATTTGTAGTTATTTAGTACTTCACTTGCCTTATTATCGAGATTTATTATCGCTATTTTTATCTCGTCGTTTCCAATATTTTTTCGACCCTTTTTCGTAGTTCTTTCCAGGTTTTTTTTGGATGAGTTCTTTGTCTGGTTTATGTATTCGATTTTGCGTGTGGTGGGTAAGTTTTGGCAACACTACAATCAGTTATAGATAGCGTTAAAAACTTTCTTCAAGGAAAATAAGCATTATATTATTATAAAGCTTTGTTTATATCAATTAAATTTAAATAAAAGAGACAATTTTCTGTTTAATTCGTCTCATGTATGTACCATAGTTTAAACGTATAATAAAAATTAATTGCCGATTCCAGCATTTATTTTAAGCACCATGTTTTACACTACAAATAAAAATAAAATAAAATAAAATAAAAATAAAATTTATGTAATCTATATTTATTGCATCAACGTAACGCGTTTGATTGCACACTTTTTAACGAAAATGTTAATAAATAATATAAAGATAAAGATTTCAGAATAAAAATCATACCGATAAAACATTGACACGTTCAAGGATAGACGACGTAACCACTCCTAAAAAAAAATATTTCTACAATTTTTTTCCCAAAATCGGTTTAAAAGCCGCAATTGACACAATTGGCTGTTAGCCCCATCAAAAATAACAACCAAACCTTTTATTTGCCATTATTCCAATTTTATTACACGAAAAATAGTACACCATATTGTTAACTGGTAATTCTGGATATATCCGGATATATCTGGGGTGCGGCGGTCTCGGTTTCGATCTGCAGATATGATTAATGACGAGAGGCTATCATATATGTTCGGTTTTTGCCACAGTATACATATATGGGTCCCAAATGGACTGCTTCCTCTGTTACCTAAGCGTTTTGGCGTTTGATCATCAACGCTATTATGTTAGACTGTGAAATATGGAGATGTATTGCTACTTATACGGACAAGTTGGGGTGTAATTTGCTTGTTTAATGCGGGCTATTTTTCACTTGTCGATTGTCGGACCTCTAGGCGGTCGTCTTCGGTGATTTATGAAAACTAGTTTGGTAAATAGGTCCTTAAAATGTGGCAGTTGGTTTTTCTGAAGATAACTTACGGGATTTACTTACGTGTGCAATCTTGCTGCGTGATTATCTCGAAGTAAAACTTCAAATATCTTATTATCCTACTACTATTATAGACCAGAAAGATTGTGAAGATAAATGTATGGATAGATGGTTAGATGATTGGATTAATGGTTGGATGGATGCAGGGATGGGTGTTTGAATGAATTAATGGTTAGGTGGACGATTGGATGGGCAGTAGAATGAATACTTGTATGGATTGGATGTTCGTTACGCTTAAACAGCTAGGTTAACATACCTATTCCCGCAAGATGAAATTGAGAATGCTACGCAGACGAAGTCACAGGTAGAAATTAGTGTGTATAAGTAAGTATAATACCTGAAGAAATTCATTTAAATATACATCCAACACTATATTTAAAAACTACAGCTACCATCAAATTCCCTTTGATTATATAATGTCTAGATAGAGCGTCGCCCTACAATCATAACAAAGAAAACGAGTCAACAATTTCAAGTATGTGTGCGTGCAGGCGTCATTTTACACTGTGCATCTACGTCTCTGTGTGCGTAAATAATGATTATATAAGCAATTATGTATATAATTATACATAAATTAATATTATTATACATATATTAATCATTTATTATTATTATTACGCATTTGGGCTTTGATTATATAAGCACTTGTCAGCCAATAGTTGGCTGACACTTTTTGACACGTTTGCGTGCACTTGACGCTCCATCTAGACATTATATATAATCAAAGCAAATTTCATAAATGGTTCAATTTTCATCATACTGCTTTAAATGCAACATTTTTTTTCTTAATACTAGAATAACTTTCCGACCGTAATAATCACTGTTAAATCCTATCCAGTTATGCCCTGTTAGTAGTGCCACAAATATACGAAAACAATTTTGCATCAATTTACAAACCAGTTTAACAGACAGTTGGTTTGTTCCGAGGTAATTTAATTATGTTAAACATGGAAATGAGAGCAGGTTGCAATATTTAAAATGCAATTCGAGCTCTTTTCAGCGAGCGCACTCCAAATGTAAAACACGGATTCGTGTTTTATTTTTGGAGGTAATGGTGCCAATTCCCATGTTCACAAACTAAACTAAAATTAGGTATTTGGCATCTCTTACTATCAGGCAGCTGAAGAAAAGGACGGCGACAGACAAGGACTAAGTTAGAGATGTCAAATTAGTTTTTCCTTTGAACTACGCAGTGTTTGTAATCAATTCGTTCTGAAATGACAACTTTAATTGTATGAACATTTTAGATCAACTTAAATTGACAGCTCATATTAAAATATGTCTCTTTCTTGTTTCATTGGAGAGAAAGAGATGTAAATAGCTTAAAATTAGTTTAGTTTGTGCACGACAGAATTGGCATCAATTTCTAGTAAATTATCTTTTTATTTTACTTTTTAAAAAATATCCTTTAGAAGCATTATTAAACAGGCAACTGTTGGGAATAGGTTTAATAGAATAGTTTATTGAGAAAAAAATGAGAGCTTTATAATGTCGTCAGTGTTTTCTTACCTATTCATAAATTAAAGTTTTTTTTAAACTCGTCTAATTTTCCCTATCGACTAGAATCACAAATCACCCATTGGAATATTTTTTCTAACTACGGGACCTTTCACATATTCTTCTCCTTCTTCTTCTTATTCCATGTTACTTAGGGTTGGCACAACACATGTTTTCTTCCTCCATTCTGTCCAGTCCAATGTCATGCTTTCACTGACTCCCTTTTCATTCATATCATTCTTCACACAATCTTGTTTATATTATGTCCACAATATTCCCTCTCACTATTACAAACGTACATAAACGTAGACACACACACTTTCAGACCATACATTATACCAGCGCACTCAGATTATGTAACAAAAGGCAGATAGACCGCGCGGAACACTGACAGTGAAGCCAAAAAAGCAAATACAAATAACGCCATATCGATAAACAATACAAATTCAAATTCAAAAGCAAATACAATCACGAGATTGTAGGTATCCGCTTTTGAATTTGTATTTGCTTTTTTGGCTTCACTCTCAGTGTTCCGCACGGTCTATCTGCCGTTTGTTTCATAATTTGAGCCAGCGCACTTATGTCATTCTCTCACATACTGCATTGTTTTATTTTATGTTTTTTATTCCTATTTTATTTCTTGTAAGCTTGTAAACATACTTAAATAGTCAAACCAAATAAATAATTTCATTTGGTTTTAAAAGGATACTCCTCGTTGTACTAGCTTAAGTTATTTAAGTTGTTGCAATAAACATTTTTTTCTTTATACCTCCAGCTACTCTGTCCCTGGCCCTAAGATAATAAAAATACCTTTTAATGGGTTCCACCAAACGTATTTGTGTTAATGATTCCCCAAGTTAGTTGAAGTACATATCAAAATAACTACAAACCGCTATCTTAAATCTCCATAATTCCTACCTACATTGAATAAAATATATTTCTACGTTCTATATATTCTTTCTAATGTAAAAGAAATAAAATCACAATTTTGGTTTCTCTTTCAAAGTTCACCTTTGAAATCTTTTGGGAAAACTGTGTGCACAGTCGATCGCACTTCAAAGAATCAGCTCAAAGTTTTGTCTACGAACCAAAGAGAGCTTAAACTATTCTAAGTAGTTTCTGCAAGGTAAGTATTTATATACTTGCGTATGTTAAAGTAAGCTCTGTGCAGGTTGTAACATTCTTAGTAAACTTATAAGTTCTTAGGCAACTTTTGTGTAGAAAAAAAATATAAAGTTTAAAAACTAAAACCCGACCACAACAAAAAGTAATCTAAAAAGTACAAAACAAGAAAATATTTCACACAGAAATCAAGACATAGGTACAAAATGGTCAAGGTAAGCCGTGGTTGCATGCCTGTATCCCATATGAGTGCGATGAACATGAATATAATGGCATGCAACCACGGCTTACCTTGACCATTTTGTACCTATGTCTTGATTTCTGTGTGAAATATTTTCTTGTTTTGTACTTTTTAGATTACTTTTTGTTGTGGTCGGGTTTTAGTTTTTAAACTTTATATTTTTATTTAAACCATTTTGGAGTCACAGCTAAGTATTATATATTTAATAGGTACTCAGAACCCCTTTCCAATGATACTAAACACGGTATGCGTATCTTACTTTATTTGGTAATCTTTCCTTTTTTTACAATAATTTGTGACAAATTACCACTAAATATTATATAAATTTGAAATGTACTAGTGAACCCCTTTCCAATGATACCAAACACGGTATGCTTGTCTTAATTTTTTTTTTTAATATTGCTTTTTTTGTCCGCCAGAGGGCGCCACATTGGATTCGGTGATACGTCATATAGCCTATAACCAGCGGACGATCAAGACGCTTCTAACGATACCTCATTTGTTCAGTTCTGATAAGTAGTTTAGGAGCTATGAGCGTACAGATGAACATACATACATACATACATACATACATACATACATACATACATACATACATACATACATAGCCTGTCAAACTCATAACCCTCCTTTGGCTTTGCCGTAGTCGGGTAATAATACATATTTTGTTCTCCGAACAAGATTTTTTTAAATTATAAACTTATTGATGCCAGCGACTTCGTCCGCGTGATTGTCGGTTATCAGACGAGTTAAAGATTTTTTCGCGGAACCCTAACTTTTATCTAAAACTAAAGTAGCCTAAGTTACTCTTTACCACATCAGCTATCTGCCTGTGAAAGTTTCATCAAAATCGATTTAGCCGGAACACAGACAGAAAGACAGACAAAAAAAATAAAAAAGTAGTTTATTTATTTATTAATTCACCAAACATACAAATATTCTTACAGGTTAGACCCCCCATTGCGATATTGTAGCACACTTAACTCTAACGCTAACACTTTAACACTAACAAAAATTAAATAGTTTAGTTACTATAGCAAATTTTATAGGTAGCTATTATTTCAAATTCACCCAAAGAGTAACAGAATATGTCGACGTCATCAGGAATGAGGTTGAGAGTGCGGAGAGCGCTCGTCAGCGGCGCCTTTTTTTGTATACTTTCATATGTATTTAGTAAAAAGGTGTTATGTTGATATATTATAAACAGAAACTTCAATTTTATTTATTTGTATAAATTAGTTTCTGAGATATTTTCTGTCTGAGGTCTTAAGGTCCATCCATAAGTAAAAATGCTCAAAATGTAGTTGTAATCTCATCTCAGCGATAATCAATGTCAAAATAAGATGACGAAAATGTAAGAACGTTTGCATTATATTAATCTGTAAAAATATACATCTAATTTACTTACATTTTCGACAAACCGATTTGTATATGATATTGTGTATGATAAATCATTGCGATAATCTGCAACGATTGCACAATTTAATCGTTGCGATAGATCGTTACGTTTGTAGCTGGCATAACAGCCATAAACCAAAATTCCTCAACTTTCAAACATGTTCTTTAAATTCTTTAGTTTCTCAATAGTATAGCTCATTTTAAAGTCTGCTCTTATTTATTTAAACAGCCATAAAACTTCAGACGACGATAAAACATTAAAACTGTACGCCTAGCAGGAGCGGACTAGCGTAAAAGTATTCGAATTTTGAATTGGAAATACGAGTCTCCACATTTTGTTTATAGATCCCATCGACACCCAGGGCTAGTACGGTACTCTTGTCCAGACA
The DNA here is from genome assembly GCA_947361185.1 of Charanyca ferruginea. Taxonomy (NCBI): domain Eukaryota; kingdom Metazoa; phylum Arthropoda; class Insecta; order Lepidoptera; family Noctuidae; genus Charanyca; species Charanyca ferruginea. The sequence continues at coordinate 7,459,275 of OX376062.1, forward strand.
ATGACCCATTTACTTCACCTACCCAAAGAGTCCCTACACCTGCACTTTAGAAGGTATAAAAAAACGCCACCGACCCCGCAATTAACGATATACCTATTACAAAAAACGGAGTAACTAGCATCGATTTGTAAAGAAGAGGTATATATTTAGGTTAAATTTAATATTATGATTACCACGGAACAGATAATTTATCTGTTCAGTGATGATTTGCACAATTTATTAGTATCACTCATTCATTTAAACAAAGTACATCAATTTAAAATTGTGGAGATCAGTCAAGATCAAGCTACGCTACGCGGTCGGTCTCTGCATTGGTGACCATCCATTGCATACCGACACCTCTCCGTGCCTTGGAAAGCATATAAAGCAGTTGGTCCTGGTTGTCATTCGTAAATCTTTGGCAGTCGCTATGGGTAGTCAGAAGCCATAAAGTCTGATAACCAGTCTAACTAAAGGATATCGTGTTACCCAGTAACTATAGGTTGTGGGGGTATGAGATCCAGATGTGTGATTTCAATTTAAATAGATGGCATTTACGATTTTTTACTCCTGGCGCTTGTGCTAGCCCTGAGATCCTGTTTACCACTGAAATCACGTACTTCTCTCGAATGTTCTATTCACTTACAAAGATCAAACTTAGGTCATGAGGGTAGGATTCCACGATTATTAATACCGTCTCATTTTGAACATTCAAATGCAAAGTGCAACCGTGTTCACACATGTCACACGGTAGCGGCGCTAATGCGCTAAATAAATTCATGCTAGACACGTCACAGTTCGCAGGTGTGTTCCTAGCTTGAGATATTATGTAGATGAGGGGAATAAATTTATAATAATTCTCTAAAATCTTTTTGGTTGGCAAAATGAAAATACAATGGGAAGGATTAGTTGGTTGAAGACGGCAATGGCGGTCTTTTAGTGAATTGAAATGGCCGAGCATTTTGCTGGCTGCGAAAATGTTTTAAGATGGGAATTAAACAAAATTAGAATATCTACAGAAATATTACCATTTCATTTCATTTTGTTGAGGAAAGCAGTATAATTTTCGAAAGATCGATAAGTTTTTAACAGTTCAATAGATGCAGGATATTGCTTATTATTTGAGCAACATATTTACTTCTCTTTAGTACTGAACATAAAAAAAAATCCAATACTAAAAGTATCCTAACAAAAATAAAGAAAAAAGGACCAAAGTAACCCTAATGGAATTAACTTGACTACATTCCAATAAATTTAACCTAATAGTAGATCGCTTTTGTCATTCCCGAGCATTTTCGTAGGAACGGATTCCATTGGCACACACATACAAACACACATACGTGTAGTTTATTCTGTGCAGATAATTGAATAGATTATTGGCGACCCCAAGGACCAAGGATCGATGTGGGGGAAATTGGGCATAGGTACATTCTTAGAGTGTGAATATCAAGGTAAAGAGCGAAAAAGAAATAAATATTGGATGGTTGCAAAACAGCACAGCAGAGCAACACTTTTGTTTGTATAGATTTAAAATCTATATAAATAAATCTCAATTGCTACATTGCCAAATACTTACACTTGGGAATGGCTGAATCAATTTGGCTGTTTTTATGCTGTGTTCGTAGTTATTAGGACAAGGTTGGTACGAAAGCACATTTTTGCAAAAGTTAGAAAATTGGATGTTATTTTGAAATTGGCAATATAAAAAAAGTGAAAAAATGGCATCCATTCGAAACTGGGGCAGGTCACTTGTTATAAACAAAATGTCTATTGGAGTAATACTACTTGTGAAGATAGGTCGTAATCTTAGCATATCTCAGCAATAAAATTATGTAGGTAGTTAAATAATAATATGTAATGGACAAAAATGTCTATGTACGATTTTTGGACAGGTGTATCATTAATACTCTGAGCTGTATAACTGAATAATAATTTTACTATTTACTTGTTAACTATGGTGTGTACAAGATAATGCTGTTTCAACCAATTTGGACGAAAATAATGATAGTTACTTGGAAGTTTTCCCATTTATACATAAATGATGGTGACCGACATTTTCCAGATTTAAGGAGTGATTTTATAAAATTTAAAAATCTCTAACTCATTGATATTTTCAATAAAAATATAATAATAGTACCTACTTGAAAACGGCTCGACTACTGTGGCTAATTTTAGTTTTTGTTGTGTAAGGTTTGTATAAAATATTGTATTTTGGAGAATTCACCATTGTATTAGTCTATGATAAAAAAAAATGTAACGTTTAGTTTGTCAGTGCTTACACCCGTGCGAAGCCGATGCGTTAAGTAGTTTTTCATTAAAATATCAAGGCTTTGTGTCTGTTGACGCAACAAACCATTATTCAGAAAGGATCGAGTTCAAAGACTTAACAGTTCATTTTCACATTTATAAATTAACATAAAAAATCCATTCCAAACGACATAGAACTTGAGGAAGACACGAAAAAAAAAACCATAAAAAAGGCAATCGATATCGAGTGTCGATAATATCATTGCGAATAAAAACTCTCACGTTCTTTTTTATATCCTAAAATGAGAAAATATGATTTTGACGCTTCCCCCATTCCAAATTCCTCATACATATTAAGGTTCGTTTTATGAAATATTTTGTCTGTAAAGAACACCTACGTGTACGAGTGTTGTATCTTGAACTCTGTTCTCAAAGTAAACATTAGACTGTGTCAAATTTACTTCCATTTGCTTTTCTCTGTTCTGGTGCTTAGAGTATGAAGGGCAGGAAATGAAACATTTATTTGTTATATCTATGATTATAATCTTTGACATTTCAAGTATAGAAGTGGATAGCATTTGGACATACATTCTCATGAATTCTCTAAATCCAGAAATTAGTTATATTTTTCTGGAATTCCCGGTTAAGCTAGTTTCTAGCCATTATTGTTGGGAAAAGGCTCAGCAGATGGCGATGCTACTTAGCATACACACTACACACACATACGCATGCTACACTTGTTTGAAATGAGAAGATCTGCATTGTACCGACTATTGTTATAAAAATTCTACGTAGTGTAAGCGTGGTGATCATTGTTCGTGCCTTCTCTGTTTCAGAGGAAACCTTTGCCCAGCAGTGGGACAATGACAAAAATGAATGTTAGTAATAATAATAAATAAGCCGCCGCGTGGTGCCCACCAGCACTTCGTTTCTACCCGTGGGTATCCTAGAAAGAGGGATATTAACCAGAGGATGGGCAGCAGCGTCCTTCTGAGTACCGTAACACCTACTGCGATCGCCAACATGCATCGGCCAAGCATGGTGATTACGGCTGAACCCCCCTTGAGAGAGACCTATGTCCAGCAGTGGATATCTTAAGGTTGACACGATGATGATGATTCTTATTCTACATAAAGTATTTTCGTTTCAAAACAGAAAACTTATCCTATAATTTTCATAATCCAAGACCCTTTCTCACCCATACCATACATTCTGCTACTTATTTCGCACAGCTACGTATACACAGAGAATTCGCAATTAATCTCCCCATGTTTGCCTTGGTGTTGCCAGTGTTTGCGCTTAGTTCGCTTATTTAGATTTTCGTGATAGAAACACTTTAATATTTCTTATTCATTAAACCATTCTGGAAGTTTTGAATTACGTTGCTTACGTGTTGAGAGATTAAATAACTTTGTACTAACTTGGCCCGTGAGTTGAGTGGCTTTTTGTAAGAAAGCGGAGAAATCCGATGAAGTTTTAAACCATTACTATGAGAAGTTATAATTGCTCGTTCATAATGAAAAGTGGAATGACGTGTTAAGGAGGATATTGATCAGCTAATTTCTGAGGTAGCTTTTAAGTTAGTATACTGTAACTTTATTGTATAGACATTGTTTGAGTATTTCTTAGAAATTGAGTTTCGGAAGTCAGAGAGGGCAATTCTTTTAACTTTTAGGAACAATCGCATTCTAATTTCGTTTCAATCTGTCAAAAATGTCCTTAATTTACCTACAATGATTGTTGATTTTAATTACTAAAACTAGCCTTCGAACTCTGTTCTCTTTTTATAAACGATGCTTCTAGTGTGAAGCATAGGTATTCCTCCTGAGATGCGTTCACAAACAAATAAACTCACATACTCTAACAACTGAACAAAGCTTTCAACTTTATTTTACCTCTTTAAGTAATTTTGTTTGGAAGAGGTAATCTCTAGATTTCTAGAAGAGCTGGTTTAATTCCAAAAATGGTTGTACTGATAGAAAGCTACCCTATTTAATTAACGAGTGTTTTATATTTTATTATACCTACATACACAGATTATCAAACAAAAGGCAGATAGACCGTGTGGAACACTGCGGGTGAAGCCACAAAAGCAAATACAAATTCAATAACGAATACCTACAATCTCGTGATTGTATTCGGTTTTGAATTTTTATTTGTATTAGTTTTTGTTTTTTTTAACAATACTTCGCTTCGTGCTGTACAACTGACTCGTGTTAGTACAGCGCGAAGCGAATTGTAGGTATTCGTTTTTGAGTTTGTATTTGCTTTTGTGGCTTCACTCGCAGTGTTCCGCATGGTCTATCTGCCTTTTGTTTGATAATCTGAGCCTACATATTATATTTTTTTTTTGAAACTAGTAGCCTATACTTTTGTAATACTCGCGAAGAATCTTAAACATATGATCCCAATATCAATCAGTCATGAGTATGACATAAGCACAAGACCTAAGTGAAACCTAGTCTATTACTCCCAAAGAGTGTCACCAACAAGATAAATTCGAATGCAATTTTTCATCGCTTTACTTTCACACTATAACGATATGAAAGGACCATGAAAGCCAAACGTGTCACTAGCTAGAAAGATGACTTGATACTGTAAGTCCAATGCTGATAGGTAAGCTTGATAAACGACATCTGAGGAAGCACTACGTGCCTGCCCCAGCAGTGACAGATTTTTTTGACCTTACCTTCTTGGAATAATGAGTGTCATTTATGATGTGAATGACGTTTACAGGGTGGAAGGTATATCGTGACACAGACCATGAATTCAGCTTACTATTTTAGACCCCGAAGGGAGCGAATTATTACGCCCATTTAAAAAAAAATGCTGTTCCATACTATCGTCAAAACCTATTGGGTCATAATATTATCTAAAACTGACTAAAACTTAACAGTTTTAGTCAGTTATCAATAAAAATTAGATTTTAGATTCGCTGGGGATTTAAAATCATAAGCTGAATCCATAGTAAAAATCTATGTCCACTCCACTTTGTATAGAACAATTTGTTGAAAATGGAATTTGGTCCTTCAGGATCAAAATTCGACTTCAAGGTTTGATTGTCAAAAAAATGTGTTTCGAGTTTTATAAAGTAAGGTTGACGACATTCCAGAGTAACGTAATTTAAATTGCTTTTTACGTGTCTTTTTTTGTAATAAATGTCACAATATTGTAGAGTTTGTTGGAAAATTAATTCATGTTGTCGCAACACAAATGTTTTGTTCGTTAATTTAAATGGCTGACAGCTGCTTTACCGTTTGGTGTTTACAATTGATTTTCTTGTACAAAAGCATAAAAAATGGTTTCTTTATTTAAAAATAATAGTTGAAACTCCACCACAGAAATCCTTTAACAATACAATTCCATACGAACTTTTCACATACATAAATTCTGTTACTTTTGCAGAATAAATTGTTGGAGGAAAGTATTTATTTCAATTGTTGGAGCACAGTGATTGCATAACGCAGTATTCCAACTGGTGATCAATTAATCTTTCAACAATCGGACAAGTTGATGACATGACTGTGTACAATCAATTATTTAGTACTTGACAGTGGATATTTGTATTAATTTTGAATTATTTACCTTTTCTTTGTTTACTTTGGCAGCCCGTGATGACCCAGGGGTTAGGGTGCCCGTCTCTCATGAACGAGGTTGTGGGTTTATGTGTTTTCAGGCGGGCAAATATCTATGTAACTTTCTATTCTAAATGTCCAAGATTATCTTGGACATCCCTGATAGCGGTGAAGGAAAGATATCGTGAGGAAACATCAATTTTCCATTTTTGGCTACCAAGGGATATCGTGTTACCCAGTAACTGGGTTGTGGAGATCCGATAGAAGCAACATCGATATGTAATCGATTTAAAGGTCTCTTACCTTTAAATCGAGTACTGCGCAAGTCAAATCAAGTCTGTGTCAAGTCTCATCTTTCGTGGCGCGTATTGTACAGAGGCTTCATCAAATATCACTTTCTTTTTCAATTTGGATGCTAGTTAAATATAAAATACAATGGTTAAATATATACAATATTTCAGTCAATGCCAATGTTTCAGTCGCTCCATGTAATACACTGGTATTCAGCTGCATCTGGTTAGACTGAAAGCCGTCCCCAATTTAGTTGGTAAAAGGTTATGCAGATGATGACTACTTCATATACATCTGAAATGGCCATCTGCCTTGAGGAAGCACGGTGATCAATACTTGTGTCTTCTCTGTATAAGAAGAGCCCTTTGCCTTGCATTGATATAATAATTGGCTGGTATTATTAATATTACTACTTACTTTGGCAGCAGTTTGTTATTGATCACGTTGAAAAACCTCGTTTCAGACAGAACCAGTCGGAACGGAACCGTGACTGGGCCGAATTTAGAATCTATAGTTCATATAAGTTTCCGGAGTTCATTGAAGCGTTACCGCTGTATATATATCACATTTGGCATGTTCAATTATACGTAAATCATTAATTTATTGAGAGATTGCGGGTTGACTAATTTTAACCGAACTAAACTTAAGTACCGCTTTAATAGTAAAATGTCTGTACAAATAGTGTGTTTAGAGATTAATCAACAAATAAACCGTAATACTTATAAGTTCACCTAAATCCCCATTCAATATTAAACCTTAATATCTACGCTACTTAATAACTGTTAACGTAGCCGTGTTCATTACCATAACGTTCTAAATGACTTAAATTAAGTTTCAGAACACTTGCATATTTCACTGCTAACCGATATTGGCTGATGAAAGCAATGTATATTCTCTTGGGGTCACTTTTGACCTACTTCACCTATTGAGATTGGTTTCGTTCCAATTTAACTTTCTTTAACACTTGTTCTGAAACTTTAATCGATAGTTTTAAATGATTGAATTTGAAGATATGTTTTGGAGTTGACCTAGTGGGAGTTTGATCTATGGATATCTTGACCATACGAGTGTTAATGATACCGTATAGGTTCATCTGCTTAACCGTGGAATTGTCTGAGTCAGCGATGTTGCTATTGTTTAGCAATAATAATTGTGTTTGCTAATTGCACAGTTCAGCAAATAAGCAGTGGTGGTTTGACCTTGAATATTTTTCGCCAGTTGCTTAGCTGGGTTAATGCACATACCCTTAAGGATGGTGAACGATCACAAAGGTCCTAGCACACTAGAACCTTTGTGCCCCATTATTAATCGAACCTCGACCACGCAACAGAAAACGCAGGGTTGGTAAGTCCCCTAGAAGGTAAACCGATGACCTTGTAAGAGTCGCGGAAAGGCGCAGGACCCGGTTCGTAAGAAAAGCCTTAGGAGAGACTAACAGTGGGTGTCTTTCAGTTGACATGATAATAATGATGATGATGTCTTTATGTGACTGTTTTAATTTAAGATTCATTTCTACTACTTGTATATGACGTCGTCAGCGATGGCTGAGCGGTAGCGCCATCATCTTTTAGTTCGGTGGTATCGGGTTCATTGTAGAATAACAATATTCAATGCAGTACTAACTACGTTACTTTAATGTGATCGTACAATAAAATTCAAATAGGTAAACCGACAGTTTCGTACTAGATGAGTGTCCTGCTTGGTGTCTCGAGTAAAAGTGAGCTTCGCATGGTCCGCACTCTCCAACACGACTCTGTCCACATGCCGCCATTGCAACTGATAACTGACGTCACTTGACTGCGTTTACCATTTCTTCTGTAAGTACAGTCAACAGCAAAAGTAGATGATCAAAATCAGAAATTCAATACTAATTTACTAACACTAATTTATATAATTTATTACTAGTTAATTGGGACAGTACAGGCTAAATATAATAATATAATAATAATAATAACTAGTTAATTTATTACAAGTATGTGATTGTCACACACATACTTTTGAATCACTTCGACGCCACACAGTTCTGACGCGAACTCCGTTCATTACTATTGTATTTCTGATTTTGATCATCTACTTTTGCTGTTGACTGTACTACAATAATCAAATTAAATCCTCTTTATCGTTAAATTATCGCTCGCCACGACGTACCCAACTCTAACCGGATGCCGCTGAATATCAGTGTTTTACATGGAGCTACTGAAACATTGACATTGACTGAAATATTGTAAATATTTTACCTAAGTATGGTATTTAATATTTAACTAGCAATCAAATAAGATTTTTAAAAAAAGTAATACTTGATTAAGCCTATATACCCTGTTGTTTAAATTATTTGCTGGTTATTATTTAGTTTCTTTTTATATTTTGTAAAATAATAAACTTTGATTTTAGTAGTTAAGCATACCTAAGAATGCATACAATGTATACAGCTATGACCTCTCTCCCTTTCTCCTCCATTTTACAACTTTGTTCCGCCTTGGGAGGGTATCGTCTCAGCGATCTTAACTACATCCGTCATCCCAGCTTGATATATAAAGAAACATCTCCTTAACTTTGTCCCCGAACTTAGTACCCTACTTCGTTTATTAACAAATTAGCTTGTGCAAAGTCAGAGTCAAAGTCAAATCATTTACTTCAATTAGACCATTAAAAGGCACCTTTGAACGGGATAACAAAAAAATATTCTAGTTGCCCCTTCCAAAAGGTAGTTTCGTATGGAGAAGAATAGGCAAGAAACTCCATACTTAACTATGCCCTCGTCCGTGTGGAAATCAAGTGTAGTATAAAACATAGCCTATAAGACCCTTCGTAACAGTGTAGCGTTCAATCAGTGACATAGTTTTTCTAAACGGGCCCGCCATTCCAGAGAATATTTCTTACAAACAAAAACTAAAAAAAAAAAATCCGATGCGTAAAAAGTGTACCTTAAATAAAAACTCAACGGAAATAAACAAGTCCTCTAGTCTAGACTTAGGTTTAGTAATGTTGAATAACTATATTATTGAAATAATAACGACGCAATAATTCTAGACTACAGTCGGCCTATTAAAATTTAGATCGGTTCAAGTCTTCCCAAGAATAAGTTCTGACCCCTATCCAAGTTACAAACGTTTCGTATCGTTTATCTTTCTACAATAATTAACATTATTGTTTTTCGATCACGTGACTTATCGTCGAGATGACGTCACTTCCGTACATTTGATTAGTTTTCTATTTGCGTTATCAACTGTAGATTGTCAATTTGGGTAATATGGCTAGAGGGGCTGACTGTTGAAAATACTATTGGCGTGGTTCTTATTTACTAAGCTTTAAGAAAAATCTAACGAGGCTTAAATTAAATAAATCTGGTCAGTGTTTTGGAAGATACGAGGTAATAAAAAATATTACATCAAAACTTTACCTTATAATAATATTAGTATAGATGAGCATGGATTCATCCAAAAAATAAACCGCATTATAAACTCATTACACACAGAAAAACATTAAATTCGCATAAATTGAATTTATGGCGCTGATTGGTTAATCCGATTTCAACGTTCTCCCTGCGTCACTACTTCAACTACTTGTAATGCAAAATCGTTGAGTTACTTAATGGCGTGGAAACTGAACATAGGTGTTTGAACGCCAAGAAATATACACTTTTAAGGCTTAAGTTATCTTTCTTTAATGTAAGACGCTGAGCTTGGTTTAAAATATTCCTCACATTTTGTGTCATAACACCCGGTTTCTACTTTGCTATTCTCTAACGTGGCTGTGTTGAACGGCAAACTTGATATCGTGTCAGCCGTGAAATCGACGTCGAGCTCCGCGACTGTTTTTGCTTAGCGAATATCGTTTTTCATAATATGAAATTAACTGTGAAAAGTGTCAAATTATTCAACCTTGACTAGTTCCACCATAAGCCGTTAATTGAAGTGGCGCTAGTGCTGCATCATCATCATCATCATATCAGGCTATTGCCGTCCACTGCTGAACGTAGGCCTCCCCCAGAGATCGCCAACCAAATGATTTGTTATTATAAGTAAATAATAATAATAATAACAATAATAATATGTGGGGACATTTTCACGCACGGCCATCTCACCCCAAACTAGGGAGTCCCTGTACTATGGGGGCCAGACAGCTGATACATACACAAATGCATTTTTTTTTAAATACATACATATATAGACAAACAACACTCAGACACAAGTGCTCATCATACAAATGTTTGCCCTGGGCGGGAATCGAACCCGCAACACGCTGCGCAGCAGTCGATCGCTCAGCCACTGCGCCAACCGTGTCGTCAAAGGCAAAGGTTAATTATTAATACGAAAATGTAACTCGGTGCCGCAGCGTCAAGCTAGGTTTAGGTTGTGTATGTATATCAGCTGTCTGACACCCATAGTACAGTGTCTCCCTAGTTTGGGGTCAGATGGCCGTGTGTGAAAATGTCCCACATATTATTATTATTATTACTTGTACAATAGCACCACTGAACGGAGATTCCCGAGATTGACTTTTGGCTTTTGATAGTTTTATTCAGTCAACCAATCACCGTAGTTTACGCGTGCTTGAAAATTTGTTAAATAAGTTTTGTTTTTAATTTTTGTTCCGGAATTTGGGCGTTTAAACACTAAATTCAAATTAATATCGAAAGTTTTACTCATAGATTTAAAAATATGTGAATAAGGAGATAGAAAACTCTTTAAGTAAAAGGAATATAGATATTTCCGTGTTGTCGAATCATCGACTGTGACCTCCTTTTTTCACTTTCTTAGTAAAAGAAAGAAATCCGAACTTTTCATCCCACATAAGCCGTGACAATTTGCAAAGGGTTAGGTAAAAGCAACCTTAATAAATTGCTGAATGAATGAGTAATAAAATTTCTTCTTTGACCGTTCTTTCTATGTATCCTACTTCCTACTAATAATATTATAAATGCGAATGTTTTTGAAGATTGTTACTATTTCACACTAAAGCCCGTCACATACGAAGCTATAATATAATAATATATATTATAGCTAGCCACCACACCACACACGGTAGCTATAATATAATAATATATTTTCGCCCTTAATACGTCTGCGATCGTTGTTTGTTTCACGTTTTTGAAATATATATTAATATGCCTTGCTATATCTGTCCCCATATTTTGGTGACGTAGTAAAAATATATATTATAGCTACGTCTGTGACGGGTTTTAAACTGCAGGACGGAATTAGATGAAAGGCACACATGTACAAATAGAACTAGTTTAACACATAGGATAATTTTTATCACGTTTTTGTCAGCCCATAAAATAAATTTAGGATAACGGCTTATGAAATCCGCATAATAGAAGTAGCGGGCAAAATCTACTCGCTCATAACTTATTAATGAAATTCGAGTTCTGAAATGGCCACTGTATGGACTGCAAATATAAATACTTATACTTATAAAACTGAAAGGTGACCTATTCACTCACGCATCGTCATCTGCCAAGTCTTTTCCCAACTACCAACTATGTTGGTGTAGGCTTCCAGTCCAACCTGATGCAGCTGAATACCAGTTTTACGTGGAGCGACTGTCTATCGAATCTCCACAACCCAGTTACTGGGTAACACGATACTTGGTAAAACTAGTTCTGTCTTTGTTTAGACAGACTTTCTGGCTTTTGAATACCCATAAGAACTACTAACGAGACCAACGGTTTTACGTGCTTTCCGAGGCACGGATGGAACTCGGTATTACGGATACGGATTTTTTTACACGGCCGAATTAAGGAACTCTTTGATTTTCACCCGGATAAAGTTGCAGGCAAAACTTGGATTGATTATAGTAGTGATCGTACAACCTTATAGAAGATGGAAGATGAATGTATGGAAGATAAGTACCTATAGAGTTTCTTGCCCATTCGATTCCTTACGACCTTTTGGTAGGGGCAGCTATATTCAAATTCTCTTATATAACCTTCAAAAGTAACTTATGGTCTAATCACAAAGTACGTAAGGCTGCGGCGCGCCCGAGCAGAGAGACCACTCAGAACAAACCGTCATTTTTCGCACGCACTCATTGACATTACGTTTATAGGCATTCTCAAGCAGTTTCAAGCAGACCTCAGTCTCGACTGTCACGTGTTGTCTAAATGAATAAATGAGAGACATTGATATTTCATGATGAACAGGAAGATTTTGTTATAAAAAAAATAGGTTGTCTGTAAAGTCGGTTTACTGACGATAGTTGAACGTGACAACGCGAAAGAATCATTACCTTTATCGCTGTAATTATCGTTGCTATAAACAATTGACACCACATTCACTTTTCACTGCACTTGATACTCGATCAAAACATGTAAATGTACTATAGTATAGCAGCTGTCCACGCAGACGCATCGCTCACTCAAGTAGGAGAGAGACGGATGTCGAACGCTGCCGAACGCAAAGGCCGATTGTGCTTCTTTGTCGCTCATTCCGCGCTCTCGCTTGCACTTCAAGCCTTACATGGAACGTCTCAGAGCAAGGTAACGCCGTAACGCCGCATGAGTCATGTTTTTTCGTGCGTGCAGCCGGCTCTATCGAATTATAAGACGTTGTCACGTCAAAAATTGCAAAGAGTTCTAACCAGTGTTAATAGAATTTCATATTATCACTAATAAAACCTACAGAGGCAATACAGTAACAGCCCTAGTGAGTTTGGCAAGTTTAGGTAATTATTTTTGAAGATGGCGGGAGCGGACCTTCTGTAACCTCTATATTTTGTGGTCTAATTGAAATTTAATAAATTAATGAGGACCTTGACTTTGAAGAACAATTATTTAAATAAATCTAAAATTCTATTTCTAGCACTTCAGAATGCAAGTCAGTGACTCATTCATCCCATTGCGTTTATCTCCAACGAGACGAATTAATTGCTCGAATCGAATGGAGGTTGGAGATCAGTAAATCAATCGGTTATCCGTTATCCGCTCCTCGAAGGATTTAATGCATTATTTATAAAGTGAATTAAGACTGGCTGAGATTTTTATCTTCTTTCTTTTAAAACGTTTTGATTTAACTTTCTCTTTTGGAAGTGAAAAACCAACTGATTTTATTTTGATTGTTTTTTTTTTAATTCTATAGACTTTTTTAAAGTTTAAGCAGCTAAAGCAGAAAGAAAACTCTTTGACATTTGCATTATATATTACGATATCTTGGATTATTATTTATACATTGACCGTTTATTTTAGATTTTAGAAATACATTATGTGATTCGGGAGATTAGACGTAAGATTTTTGCGTTATCCTTGAACTACGTTCCTGACCGCACAAATGCTTTTTTTTTTGTTTACAGAATATTCAAAGAATAGAATATTTAATTAGATATTTTTTTTTGTTTTGATTATTATTTCCATAGTCGACGTTATTGAATACTTAAACTTTCCGTCCTAAATACCTGGAAGGTTATTTTTAGTATAATTCCATCTAAAAAACAAAGTTACATTTTTTGACGTGACAACGTCTTATAATTCGATAGAGCCGGCTGCACGCACGAAAAAACATGACTCATGCGGCGTTACGGCGTTACCTCGCTCTGAGGCGTTCCATGTAAGGCTTGAAGTGCAAGCGAGAGCGCGGAATGAGCGACAAAGAAGCACAATCGGCCTTCGCGTTCGGCAGCCTTCGACATCCGTCTCTCTCCTACTTGAGTGAGCGATGCGTCTGCGTGGACAGCTGCTATACTATAGTACATTTACATGTTTTGATCGAATATCAAGTGCAGTGAAAAGTGAATGTGGTGTCAATTGTTTATAGCAACGATAATTACAGCGATAAAGGTAATGATTCTTTCGCGTTGTCACGTTCAACTATCGTCAGTAAACCGACTTTACAGACAACCAATTTTTTTAATTATGTCTGAGCCACCTAGTTAAACTATTTATTATTTTTTATACGTCATAACATGACTCAACTAAAACGGTAGGTACCAAAATTAAACCCCGTTGATTCAAAGTATTAGTATAATATCCTATGAAAGGTAGAAAACTTGCCATAGCAACCTTTGACAAGTGGCTTAGTACCCGCGGTAAGTAGTTGCAATATTACAGGTTGAAACTTTGTTAGCGTATTCGTGTTGTAATCCTATGATCCTCTTACAACGATAATAGGAAATAAGCTCTCTTTAACCGTGTAACGCTTTTGAAATACTTCCTGAATAAGAAAATTATATGAAAATATTAAAAGCTCTATTGGTTGCGTCCTTAATAGTTAAAGTTGGTTGGTTGGTTGGTTTGATGGGTACCACCTATCTTCTCATGAAGGAAATTCCTATTTCATTTAATTATTGGGCTTATTTGCGGGATAAAACAGATATTACCAGTCCAAAGGACCAAAGTTCGTTGGTATATTTGGTCTTTTAGTCCGAAAATAACTATTATACCAATCATTTTGACAAACTACTACACATTAATAGCAATATCATCTATAACTGTCTGTTGTACTGTTACTATAAAAAAGAGAAATTATCTGTTCACAGCTTAAATATCGATGTTCACAAACACAAGTAATTTAAGCTATCATGAATTGTGTGGGTGTTTTATCAGTGGGTTTTGGACTTTATTTATGCAATGATAGATACAAAGAAGACTAACTCGTGGCCGCAGATGAAGCCGCGGTATAAACAATTGCCTTTTTGTCTGTGGGTTTTTCGTGATGTGGTCATAAACAGACAAACAGAGCTGCTGTAGGATTTTTATTGGTTTGGATAATAGTAAATTCATATTGATTTCTCACCTAAGATGATATTAATAGAAAAATGTAAAGAACCTTCGACAATATAATAGATAAAGATTATTGCATAACTGTGTACATTAAGATCTTATTAATAAACATTACATTTTTAGTTTCAACAGTCTACCCAAGTCGGATATGCAATAGTATTTTAATAAATTAAGTACCTAATAAATATTATTCTTTATAATAAAGAATAATATTTAATAACTAATTATTAAGCATAATTTATATGTCATACAATCTCACGCCAAACCATGTAATTACTTATTATAATGACAATGAACTCATCAGATCACAATAAAATAAATGCATTTAATATGTTAATTTATAGCTCGAATCCACTACCTATTGGCATTGGAGCAGCAAGCCAATAATTGTATTGGCTCCCGTTTCCACATCCATAACTGTGTTTCATCGTGTGATAAATGTGTGTATGTATTGTCGGGATATATCAAACACAAGGTTTGACACACAGGCATGCTGGAAAACAATGTTATTTTTATAATTTTTCTTATCAACAATTGTTTACACTGGTACTATGCTAAAGGCAATAATGTTGCTTCCATGCATTTCCATTCCATGCAACAAGAGAGAATACAAGAAAAGAGCTGATACATGATATTTATTTTGTAAGTTGGTTAAAAATAACACTTTTACACGACGTATTTTTTTTTTAATTAAATAAGGTCGGCGTTTTCTAGACGATATTTTAAACCGACTTTAAATAACGTGCTTAAGATGCATTATTTGGAACTGGTTATTAAATTATGATCCTGTTGTGTTTCACTAACTTCATCGTAAAAGCTCCTTTGCCCTTCTTTTTATCTTTTGTGGCCTTAACTCAATATTTTAGAAAAAAGCCTGACTCTTGGCGCTATCTTCTTTTGGCTTAAATTAAGTCCTGTGTTGGTTGTTCAAAGTTTGGGATTGCCAAGGAGTCGATTAGTTAGCCATAAAGTTGAAGCTAGTGGCTGGTACACAGGGCTACAAATCAAGCTATACATTTCCAGGATAAGCTGATATCGCCTTGTATAGAATATTCATACAGTGAGAGGTCAACTTAAACTGGACATGTATAGCTTGATGTATAGCCGTGCGTAACAAAACGTTAGGTACTTTTTTAAATCAAGTTTTTACAAAATTTTGGTTACATTATTTTTGTAACTTCTTTATGTGAAAATAATGTAGGTAAAGAGCAATACAAAGCAATATAAAAAATAAATAAAGATATAAGCCAAGGTATATTGCCCGCACCGTGATTCTCGTTATAGTCAAACGAATGAGATGTCATTATGTTTTAAATGAAAATAAATAGGAACTATTAACTCTTCTGATAGACTTAAAAGCATTTTGTGTTTAGCTTAAATGTTATCCAAGAATGTTTGACAAAGTAAAACTTTACTGATTAATTTTTCAATAAATAGAATACTTCGTTAAAACTTAAAGAAGATTTCTCCAAAATTACGATACAATAAAACAATGTACGGACTAACGAGATATTTAAAGCAGTTTCATCAAGAATTCCTAGGAAAGATACAAAAGTTTAATTTTGGATTAAGACTAAGTATTCAAAATCTTGATCTTGGTATAAGAAGGCGGTATTGAAAATTATATTGGAATCTCGCCTACAAGTTTTCAAAGGCTTTTACTTTACTACTTACTTTCAAAATCTTTTGATTCACGCAAATATCTTAAAATAGAATTCAAATAATATTTGTTTGATAAAAACTCTTGTTTTTAAACGCTACATTACTTTAGTTAATAATATATTTCTGTAAAACTGCCTGAAAATCTTATTATGCTTAAAGCAATAATTAAATCAAATTATTTAAATAAATCAATATGAACATTAAAAGTAAATGCTTTAAGGAATAACTAAATTCGCATTACTTTTAATAATTCTTTTCGTTTCGCTCAGGTACCTATCTACATTCATAAGCAAATTAAACAATGTTGACATTATAATAACATATAAATCGGTTTTATATTAATATATTACCTGTACCACCGAATAGTAAACCAATACACTACATGCCCTTGGGCACTAAATTGTAGTTATCATAAATTGGATTCTGTTCAACTTAATATTAAACCGTTTACATTACAACCTAGATTCTAATCATAAACTGCCAACAAGCGTCCCACACGCCACGTCCGTATGTGCCATTTATAAGTACATGTGAAATAGTCAACGGCCGGTTATACGGGCTGACAAATGACGTCCGAATATGAGGTCAGTGGTGGACAATGATAATGTCGCCAGTAACAAATGGAGGGCTGCAGCGAATAGCGGTGCCGTCGTGATTTGAGGATTACGATATATTATTACCCAACGACACTATCGGGACTGAGGTTAGATGACACGCGATGTAGCATGTCCAGACGGTCGAATTCAGAGAGTTTATTGCTAAGGAGTGTTCTAATTCTGTTTCAGTTGTGAATTAGTACTTTGGAATTTGGTCCTTTGAGACGGATCTCAACATTCGTTATAAGTTGCTAAAAGTGGTTATATGTAGCTTTATTCAACTGCTATTACGAACAAAACGAAGAACGTGAAAGTTAGTGAGAATGGATAAATTAATGATTGTTACTTCTCTTTCACTCTTAAACGTCACAACAGAATTATAATTTGGCACACATAAGTATTGATCTAACTTAACACAACAATAATTTAGAACTTACACTTAATTATGTAGTGTATGCAGAGGAAGTCGCAGGCAGAATTTAATATAAAAAATGTTGTTTTTTAGTTTTTGTGCTTGACCAAAAAATAAGAAATTAAGTTATCAAATTAATATATGATTCCAAAAATACCTTGGCTGCCAACCAATACCAACAACAAATTCGGACCTATAAATCAAATTCATTACAAAATGAACAATAACGCCAGACTCACCTACATTATACTGTTTGTTTTTAACAGCACCTTCTGCTCTGCCGATTTAGGCAAAGCTCCAGAATATTATCAAGTCGAGATATATTTCACTTCAGCTTACGTCACAGTGACGTATTTGATCCTTAAGCCTAGGCTACCAATATCACAAACTGGGCTTGATACATATTGATGTACGTGCCAACCAATCAGGGTATTAGAATGAAAGAAAAAATTGAAGTATTTTTCTTAGTCGACTAGCTCGCGTTTTAGACTTGTAGGTAATAGGCAAGACATTGATTTCTGCGACCTTATTTATATTTTCTCTTTTTATTTTTGAAGACTATTCTTACTTTTATACCTTTCTGTTTAAGGTTTGGTGCTTTTGGTGTTCTGGTCCTTTGATCCATTCTGTAACGTGTAACTTATTTTCTAAACTTGTATTTAAAAACGCATGATTAATTTAAGTATACTATACACGTTTATAAAATAAGGATTGTATAAATAGCAAGAGTTGTAATACTAGTACTAGCTCCTACCCGCAACTTCGTCTGCGTAGGCTTGAAAATTAAACCAAAGTACAAAATTGTATCATTTCAAGGGAACACAAAAACGATATAATAATTCCTGTGTGTTAAGCTAGATCAATGTCTAGCTATATGTGTGCTAAAATTCAACTGATTGCGTACATCCATTCATCATCACAAACTTACACATATACCTATAACAATAGCTGCGATTAGCGACATGCGAGTGCAGTACAACGACGCGTGGCGCGCCATGTTCCGGCTGCCGCGGTGGTGCAGCGCGAGCGCCATGTTCTGCGAGGGCCGCACGCCCAGGCTGGCCAGCGCTGTTGGGGAGCCGCTCGGCCGCTACACGCTTCGCCATACATAGCTCCGCTAACTTCTTGGTGGCCGCGGTGCGCGACTGGGACAACGGCCTTCTTCATCAAAGTTGGCAGTCCTACCATACGCCGATTACTTAATTCACCATAATTGTAATTGTAATTATTATTTATTTTCGTCTATGTATTTTTATATAATTATATTTAATATATTTAATTGGATGATAATCTGGTAATAAATAAATTTCATTTCATTTCATTTCATAGTACCTAGGATTCGTAGCAATCCAAATACCAATTAAAAATTAGCAACCACTAGACAAATATTGTATTTATTTCCGTATTGGACATTAATTAATTCAGTATGCATGACATTTACAGCTCAAATTCAATGATTTCAAATAAATGATTCTATTGTATTATTGCATTCCATTTAAAACTAAACTGTATCATACCAATATTGACTGAAAAATCACTTTACGCAATATTTCTAAAAACAAACTCCATTTCGTACGTATCTAGAACATTCGTGTTTTCAACAAACAGAAAGTCTTTTCTAGTTGTTTGTAAACACTGTTTACTCGGAAAGTTACGGAAATAAACATTTAAGGAAATATGGTCAAATCGTAAACGTATGTGTGTAGGATACAAATTTTCGATTGGTGGTTTTGTAGTATAAATATTGTTAACGATAGGTACTTTTTATTGAATGTCTTTTTGCTATAAATTATAATACGAATCTATTATTCTTCCATTATGAGGCCAATTTCTCTTCTCCTACAGAGAAGGCACGAACTTTGATTACCATACTTCATCATCATTTGCCTAGCCTTTCCAGGTCGGCTTCCAGTCTAACCGGATACAGCTAAATACCAGTGTTTTACAAGCAGCGACTGCTTATCGGACCTCGACAACCCAGTTACTGGGTATCACGATACCCCTTGGTAAGACTGGTTGTCAGACTTTCTGGCTTCTAAATATACCCATAACGACTGCCTAAGATCTACAAATGACAGCCCGGACCAACGGCTTTACGTATTCCGAGGCACGGAGGGAACTTGGTATAAAAGGGATGGTCACCCATCCACAGACCGACCGCGGTTAGCGTAGCTTAACCTTTGGCTAATCGATCTGTACGACTTTAACCTAGCCATGCCACCATGCTTGATCGAGGTAAATTAATGATTTCAGGTTTATATTAATTACAAATCTAGGTTTCCTCGTAATGTTTTCCTTTACTGTTGTCAGTGATGTCCAAGATAAAGTTATAAAGAACATATGAAATTAAGGAAGCAACATTGGTACGTATATACAGTCAGTAAAGGAGATAGGAATGCAGGGTCGTCAGGTATACTTACAGTTTACTCAAAAACCGATGGATGTTTTTGAATAAAATAAAATAAAATAAAGGGAGAACAAACATTTCAATGATTTAATTAAATTTCATTTGGAAACATCCATCGGTTTTTGAGTAAACTTCAACCATTTCCGATGACCTGCATACCTATCTCTTTTGCTGATCGTACATGCCCTTAACCTACTAGGTAAGTACGTATTGACGACACGGTTGGCAAAGTGGCTGAGAGATTGGCTGCTGCACTGCGTGTCGCGGGTTCAATTCCCGCATGGAACAAATATTTGTATGGCCTACAGGTAGTTGTTCTGGGACTGGCTATTTGTGTACGTGAGCTTGTATTATATTTGTAAACGTCCCCACGATACAGGAGAAAGTCCCAGTGTAGGCCAACGTTCTTTAAAAAAAATGCCTATAACAAAAAACCGAATAAACGATTGCGACTGTGAACAGCTCTAAATTGCTTTTGGAAGGATTTTCCATACATTTATTTGATTTAAATTGTCTTAGTATATCAGTATAGCGGTAACAGACGATGAATTAGGAAGCGAGATACCTTCTCCACTTCACAAATAGCGAACAATACAAAAAACCCACCCTATTCACTTCCTTATCGCCCAAATGTGGGTACACAACATTGCTTCTCCGGATAATACGAGTAAAATGGTCCTTACATTCGTCTTGTATTTTCCTTTTTGTAGATAACAGTACAAAACGAGGAACAGTGGCAGACAGCCAATAGGAGTGGGCTTAACTGTTTAATGAGATTAGTCATTAATTTATTACACGTTCAAGCTCGTTCCAAGTGTTTCAACTGAAAACTGAAGTAATTGATGGAGGTAAATTGAATTGTTTTTAGCACAAAAGAAACAATTCCGAATTGAACTAGCGAAATGTTTGTGTACTGTTTATTGCTCTTAATTGGAACATAGGCGTAAAAATACTATGTTAACAATAAAACAATTTACCTTTCATCTGATCAAACGGCTGGTCGACTCTCTACGTGACCAGAAAGCTCATCTAGTTTCGAGCCAAAGAATTTGCTTTGCCATTTAGTGTGGCAATGCTGCCAGCCTTTTGGGCACTTATTCTATTGACAGCGATGTCCCCCTCATTATATGTTGAACATAACACTATTAATCATTATTTATGTTTGTTTCATTAAATTCTCTAGTTCACAAACAAAACTAAAATTAGACAATTAGCATTACTACCAGGCAGCTGTAGAAAAGGACGACTACAGATAAGAACTATGTTAGAGATGTCAAATTAGTTTTTTCTTGAACTTGAGCATGTGGAGTTTACCTTTAAGTGATTGTTACACTAATATATGAACTTATCTCACATGTTACCTTTAGCATAATACCAGGGCCTCAAGTCTGCTATTGCAATAGTGTCAGAATGGTCTATCATTGATTTCATAATTGTTGATTTTGACAAGTTTGGTAATCTACTAATATAATGGCGTCATTATGACTTTCCATTGGTCAACCACTGACACGTCATTGAAAGAAATGATATAGAATGGTAATCTCGTACAAAATGACAAATGAATGAGGCGGTAATCTGCAAAAATTTTGAAAGTTCCTTTGATTAGAGACCTACCATTAGTACGTCATTGTGCAGTCATTGCTTTTAATTCGACCAACCAATGATCGACCATTATAAATTGAGCAGATTACAAACTTTTAGCATAATGACAATGGGATCGTGTTGGAATGACGAAATTATAAAAATAGCAGACTTGGCCCCCTGTATAAACAATTGTTGGTAAACCAAAAATAAATAAATAAACTTTATCGTTTTTTTAATCAGTACGTTCTGAAATGCCAACTATAATTGTATGAACATTTTAAATCGACTTAAATTGACAGCTCTTATTAATATAAATGTCTTTTTCTTGTTTTATTGGAAAGAAATAGATATAAATAGCTTAAAATAAGTTTAGCTCGTGTACAACAGAATTGACACCATTGACTTAAAATTATTGACTATATTGTTTAAAAAATTCTGTAGGTAACATCGAAAAAAGCTTTTTACAAAGAAGACAACCGCCTTCAAAACCTAAAAAGTGATAAATAACTTTAGCACAGAACACACATTGACTTTAGTTTCGGAAGTCGGTGGCAATAGAAAACAACAAACAGAACAAAGCCACCGAATTTCGAAACTAAAGTCAATGTGTGTTCTGTGTTTTTATTTTCCGCTTTTTAGTACCTCCTTCTCATCCAAATCTATTAAGAAGAGATTGAAACTTAACTACTCCAAAGATTGAAGAAATTAAAACGTCGTCTATATAATTTTTTTGGGTATTTGTTGATTTTTTCAACAAGTGCTTAATCAATTTCGATAAAATTTATTTTATAAAAAGAATTTTCAAAATCGGGTTACGTTTGCCGGAGAAATCGCGTAACAAATCGCGCACATACTTAATGCAGACTTATACGGTTTTCTCATGGATGCCATTGTCAGAACTGAACCAAATTAAAATGGGACGACACGGGAAGCACCAGCTTTCAAATAAAAAATCATCATAATCGGTTCACCCAGTCCAAAGTTCTCAGGTAACAAACATAAAAAAAAAAATATAGACGAATTGATTACCTCCTCCTTTTTTTATGGCCGGTTGGAAATGGAATCTTCCTACATTTTCCTTAAGAACATAATGGGATACAGAAAATACTTTGAAAAATAAGACCTCGAAATTCTCAAAGACACAACACACGAAGGAGCTCTCACAAACTAACAGCATCAGCTTCCCTTTCCTTTAAATTTAAGATAACAAACAAAATAATAACACAAAGTCTGCGTTATTTCAAATGCACATTTCTCCAAAACTTGTAATGTAAATACTGCAGTCTCTTTGAGACTTCAAAAGTAAAGTTTAGACTTCTGGTGATATCGTGAGAGCTTTCAAAAACGACTTTTCGACAAACACCATTGCAAACAGAGTGCATAAACGTTTGCGTAACGTTAAATAATACTTGTACGGAACCCGCATTGGAGAGAATTCATGCATTTCTAGTTTTCTGGGATGTTTACTTACCCTTGATTTAGTGTAGTCTAATGGTAGTATGTTTTAAAACAAAAAAAAACATTTTTTTACGAAAAAGACAACCGCCTTTAAAAAGTAAAAAGGGGTAAATAACTTTAGCATACCTAGAACACATTATGTGTTCTATGCCTTCTACTCGTATGACTTTAGTTTCGGAATTTGAAGGCTTTTGTTCTATTTCATGTTTTGTACTGCCACCGATTATTTTCCGTTTAACAACACAATAGTTAACTAGAGATTGAGACCCCCTATCAAAAGTTTTTCTGAAGGGAACAAAAAAAAAACGAACCAATCATAAAACGTCATCTATGTATAATTTTTGGTTCCTGTTGATTTTTTTATTAAGTGCTTAGTCAATTTTGATAAAATTTATATGGGACCACCCTTGAGGCATCCATTTAAAAAAGTCGAAAAAGTCGATCTACAATAATTGTCGGAGATAACGCGTACGTAATAAACACACAAAAAAAACATACAGTCGAATTGAGAACCCCCTTCTTTTTAAGTCGGTTAAAAAGCAGTAACCTAAGTAATGTGAGGGTTATCTTTAAAGTAATTTATTCGAAGTATTACACTTAGATTCAACATTTTTTTATTAATTACTACAAGTGCTGCTGGAGTTGCGCATATGAAATTACTGGACCAAAGGACCAGTTTTCTGTCACAGATACCATTGAGTCGCAAGACATTGTGACAGAATCCACACTATTATTATAAATACGAAAGTAACAGTCGGTTCGTTTGTTACCTTATTACTAAACTACTCTGAAAAAGTGGTTTTATGATATTCCATTTCTGTTCGATTGTTTCCGATATTTTTATTTTCTTGTCTGTCGCTTTCTACTGTCTACTTGTGTTACTCTCGTAATTATCTGTGTAGAAATAAAATAAAATCACGGCAAACCACTCAACCGATTGTAATGAAATTTGACAAATAGGTAGCTTGGACTCTAGATGCGGACATAGACTACTTTTATGTTAGGCTAACTTACTAAGTGTTTTTTAAGTTATCTACTAACGAATCAAAATGGAACTTTCTATACGTATATCTGTGTCAATCTATTCAGATAGGTTATCTTCCCTACTTCCTTATTTAACTAGTTAATCTTTCTAATACCAGTTTGATCTAGCAATCTGTCTGTAAGGAGATAACCTCACCGTAGTGATGCTAGTGTATTTTACCTTATTTCCTAAAATCTCTTTCACGTTTAGAACTTTATTAGTTAACTTATTGAAAACGAATTTATGGATGTACAATATTTAGACAACCAGTAACAATAAAACTAAAATAAAATGTCATCAAAAAATTCCTTTGCATAGCCCGTCCACTGGAAATTTGCCAAAGAGACTGGCGCCATTGCCACGTTGGATGGCAATGCTTACCTTCTGGCAAAGGTGAATACCAGCCCTTGGGTCACGGGAACTAAGTCTTTGACTTAAGTACTAATTTTGTCTATGGCTATTATTGTCTCATAAACCGGACGCCGTGTTTGAATCCCTGATCGGACACAGTGATTAGGTTAGGTTTTTCATCAGAAATTTCTCAGTAGCCCGGAATTTGGCAGTTGATGGTGTAAAGTCGCTGGTCCTAGGCCGAATCTCTACTATTGCGTTATATACCGACTATTCAATTGTTTATTGAAATTAAAATTGATTTATTTCGGACAAAAGTGTTCCATATTTTGTAAGTATTACATGTCTCTAGTGTTAGTTAGCTATGTGTCGTTACGTGTTTTTTAGGTAACATAACACAACGCGTTTTGCGTTTTTACAACGTTTTCCAAACCATCTATTTCACAACGATCTATTTCATAACACAACACAACCACACATAGACTCATAACGATGTGTCGATTTTGAACAACTGTCTAATTCATAAAACGGCTGGTTTAATGTAATTGGTTCGTTATGGTGCACATTCAGCAACAAAACAAGAGTGCATTTAAGGTCATCGAAAAAAAAAAACAATGAAATTATGTGGGTAATAAAAGTAATCAGCAAAAAACGACTTTATCATAACAGAATAACTATCACATAATCTCAAAATAATGGTTTTATTAAAATGATGATGATGTCTACTTATATTTTTAAATTATTATTCATTTCTACGTTTTACGCTCGCATCTCGTGTGTTATGTTGTTACACTTGGCGTTTGCAAACGAACCACAACGCTGCAACATTAGGAAAAAAAATGTTGTGAGAAATTGATCGTTGTGAGAAATAGACGGTTGTCAAGGTCACCCGTAACGTTGTCGTTGTCGCTCAGAGGCAACGTTTGGACAACGATCTGTGGTATACAAAGCCCACTCCTAGTGTTAGTACCATTCATATAAAATGATATACTTAAAACAAAGAATGACTGGGTTGAAAAATATGTTTCCTACCTAATCAACCTCCGTAAAAAAATCATAATATTTGGAGTAATATACAGCTTTCCGCCACAGCTCGCAGGATAGATGCGACTACTCCACACTCTGCACCAAGGCAGTTTTTTTGCGTATTATTGCTTGAAAGCCGTGTGTGCGGGCCTCGGCAAACATCTTTGAGGCGCTACAGAAACGGGGTAACCGCAACAATATCTTGAAAGCATTACAATATTGTACGCACATCACATACGCACATCCAGCGATCTCTTAGTGTAGATGACCCATAGATTGCTTGTGTAAAAACTCTGACAGTAGCCTTTAAAAAGAGTATCTTTTATTAGGTCAGAGAGATATTAGAGTGAGGGAATCGGGAGTGCCAGTTTTTGCTCACACTTTCCTCCGTACTTGGGTAGTTTCTCCGTATTTTGACAAAATTTGGGTCCGGAGAATATATGATCTCTCTTACTCGTCTCGTGTCACTTTTTTCGAGTTAATTCAAACCACAACTACCTACTTTGTGTCAAAAATTTATGTTCTGTGACATCACCTACCCGTTAAAGGTATTAAGTACACTAACATAGTCCACTAAAGCCTGATTAATATTTAGCTTGGTAATCTAGCCACATATTTGTAACTAAATAGTCTCGACACCTACACTACATGTGTCTTAAATTATTTAGAACATAATATTAACTCATATTTATATATCGACTAACAATTATTATAATGGAGATTTTACAGACATACACCTTTTTAACATTTCTCTTAATAGCCTTAAACTAAAACTTAAAAGTAGATAATATGTCACCTAATTAAAACTTACCTTTTTTTACTTTGTCTACCTTAACTTTGTAAATTGATGATAAATGTTTCACTGAACTTGTGTTCTGATACAAAAATTAATATGTATTTCTTGCGCGTCTTTCCTTGTTAGGACTTACAGTACAGTACTTATTTTTAATATTATATCACATTGTCGGCACTATAGGTCTCTTGTAAAGAACCAATTGTCTGAAGAATAATATTGTTTGCGTATGACTGTTTGATGCCAAAAAAAATAAAATAAAAAAATAAATAAAATAAATATTCTCAATGTGGTGGGTAGGGGGTGAGTACATAAGATAATAAAGAGGAGTATTTGAAACTGTTGGAAGAGAAAGAACAGTTAAGAGTGAGGCTGTGTGTAATTTGAATGAAGAATTTTAGTAACTTTTAGGTACGTTTGCTCTCTAAACTCAGTTTAATCTTTCGAACATTTCTCTAACTTTCCTACATTAATTGTTGACTTTCATTATCGTTGTAAGGAGATTTCGATTCGGTTTTGAACATTTTTGAATTGACTATGGTCTGACATCTGTCAATGACCGTCTTCAGTTGTTGTCAGCATCTTAATTTAATTGAAAAACTGTTATCATAAAATACTATATGAAGTCTCATTCCACCAACACCACGCTATAAAAATACCCCGAGACCGTATGCCGTCATTAATCTCAGGTATAACGGCCAAAATCGATAAGTTACTCAATTCATCGATATGTTGCTAATATCACCCATCCCTACGTCATTATCACAGCAATATATCAACAGCGTAAGAAATGACACGCTTCATTTGTTGAGGATTAATATCACTAACGCCAAAATGGCGCGTTTCATTCATCACACACGTAATCCTTACTTACCGCAACACGGGTACGGTCAACAAAAGTAACAATGCAAATTAACGTGTGTAGTCAGTACGGTGAACAAAAAAGTTAAGTGTGTGTTGGGTTTGTTTGTTTGTTGGTTTTTGGGAACATCAGAATGTGAAAAAGTGTTGTTAAGCCAAGGTTGTGTAGGAGTCGTGCAGGGTCTGCAATGCGATTTTGATATTCAATAAACTACTTAGGTGTTTTTTTTTCTCATTGAAGCTGAAATATGTCCAAGGATAGTAATTAAATTTAGTACCTTATCTTAATTACCTTAAAATACTTAACTGTGGTAATCTTAGAAGATATATTAAAAGAGACCGGCTCTAAAAATATTTTAAGTGTACTATACAAAGTGTACTACTTAGATACATAATACAATTAATTAATGAATTAAAAGTAACTTGCAAGTACAACTACAGAATTATGTGATGTACATCGATATAGAATCTTTCCTTAGTGCCTAACAACAATCGGTCAATCATCTGCTGAAAATGTATACCTAGATGATTAATAATGATTTGACATAATATTTCAGAAAATGCAATTACGTCAAGTTGACAGCTGACACACCATGACCGCTTCTGTCTAAACTGCGTGGACAAACAGCATAATAAAAGAAGATCTACAACTTGAAACTCCCAAAATAAATTGACAAAGCAACAAACAAAGTAATATCAATATAAAACCACTCCAATCACGAATTACTGCCAAAAAGGGGTGAAAGAATTCTCACATAATTATCGTGCTATACATTCCTTTACAGATAGGACATAAGGACTGGTCCTTCGGTCCTATTGACCGGAGATATGAAAGAAAAGTCCTGAATTGATTACATCGCTACCCTTTGTAATTTGGGAAAGTGATGACACCTTTTAAGTGAGGGTACTTTGTGAATTAGGTTCGAAGGTTCTCGATAGGCTTGATGGACATTACTTTTTCAAGATTTTTTACTTACGAGGTGGTTATAACTTTGGTGTGTCATTGCCAGATGTGGTGTGTTGTTGTTTCACAGAGAGCGTAGATTAAAGGATTTTTTATTTTACTTTAGTCTCTTTAACGGGTGAAGCTTAAAACGTATAAGTAATGGAACAGGCGACAAATTCTACTACCTACCATACAACCTGGTTTTTTTTGGTATCCCATAACTAGGCTATGAATGAGACCATATCAAAAAATCAACTGGTAAAAAAAAGATGATAATTAAAAAATAATTCATAATTATGAAGTATTTTGCAGTTAAGTATCATCTTTTTTTTTTTCATACAAAATAATTCAACAAAGTCACGATTCAAATTACGTGAAATATGACAACGTCACATTTTCTTAGCTTTAATTATGAATGACTGGTTTAAATGAAAATGAATTACTCGTATTATCAATGAAACTTAGATACCTACACATATTATGGTTGATGATATCTTCGAAACTATGCATTTTTGGACCACATGTTCTAGGACTTTTTGTATTATTTTTACTTATAAAATATAACCTAGAGTAATGGGATATAGAAATAAAGCTTTTTTACAAAAAAGACAACCGCCTTCAAAAACCAAAAAGTGAAAAATAACTTTAAAACAGAACACACGCCACCGACTTCCGAAACTAAAGTCCTGTGTGTTCTGTTTTAAAGTTATTTTTCACTTTTTGGTTTTTGAAGGCGGTTGTCTTTTTTATAAAAAAGCTTTTTTATTTTTCGCTTTTTAGTACTTCTTATTATTATTACAGCGTCATACATCTATATTTTTTTGCGTTCTGTCGATTTTTTCAAAAAGTGCTGAATCAATTTCGATAAAATTTATATGGGACCACCCTTGAGGCATACCCTATCCATCAAAATTTTCAAAATCGCTTTACATTTGCCGGAGAAATCGCGTAACAAATATACAAAAAAAAATCTTATTTTTAAAGTCGGTTGAAAAAAAAAACAGGTTGTTTGGTGGGGAGAAGGTATGAGGACCAGGGTGGAAAGATCTACATCTTTTACTGAACAGGGAGAAGGGCTGCTGTCCGACAGTAGTGTCGGAATTTTGTATATAAATGCTACTGTCGCGGTGACCTCTGATATCACGATGTAAGAAACGTCAGTTGTAGTTCTCATGTAGTGCGATAGATGGCGTTACAATTTCTTTCACGCTTGAACGGCTGAACGGGGTTAACTGAAAGACTTAATTTTTGGTTGATCTAGCTTAATACTTAGGATATTTTTGTTCCAGCGTGTTAACTTAAGACTTAGACTTAATTTTGAAGTCTACGCATATGCAATCGCGGGCAGAAGCTAGTGAGCACAATTTTCTTTGTACAATTGGCACTGTGAACTCTGGTTTCAATCGTCCATCATTTTATCAAACACACTATTATAAAGATCATCATCATGTCAACCTTTAGACGCCCACTGCTGGGCATAGGTCTCCCTCGAAAGGGGTTCAGCCGTAATCGCCATGCTTGGCCGATGCATGTTGGCGATCGCAGTAGGTGTTATGGTGCTCAGAAGGACGCTGCTGCCCATCCTTTGGTAAATATCCCTCTGTCGCTTTCTACGACACCCACGGGTAGAAATGGGGTGGGGCTATTCGCGGCCGACACCACACGGCACATTTTAAAGATCATTAAAATGTCAATAATTGACGTAGCTCCCTACCGGCTATAAGTACTATTATAAGAAAATGTGACTGTACCCAATAATTGCAGACTCTTCCTCAAAGTGGCGCTGATGCCATGATAGCCTAGCGGTTAAGGTGGCCGCTTCACATGCACGAGATTGTAAGTTTGCAACCGGGCACGAGCAAATACCAATATGACGATTTCAATTTCATATGTAGTTTCTAAGTTTATCTTAGACATTACTGACTTTTTTTTTAAGTGCGGCTGTAGTATGACTGCGACTAGAGCTGGTCTGTTGTGATCGCCGCTTGTATTGGTTAGAGATCGCCACCAAACCCTGCAGCTGTGAAGAACTGCAGGATTTCCTTTGGGGCAATCTCCATTAAATAATCCGGGCTTAAAAGGTGATTGCCCAGATGATTGTTGCGCTTGTGCTTTCACATCACACATCACTGACATACCTGTTAAAGGTTAGTCTATGTGCTTGCCTACAAAAATTACAAAAGTAAACATTTATTTGTTTGTACATCAATTACATTTAATGAACCTTTTACACATTTATATATTTTATTGTACACTAATATATTTTATTTAGGTGTTTACTTAAATAACACATTCAAGTTTACGTTTCTTTTTCGTGACAATTAATGTTGTGGGCATGGCATGTCCACCGTGCAAGGATCCGCGCTTGATTATAGACAAAGAAATATATGTCTAAATAAATGCTATCGGGGTCAAATAAACATTACAGTATATTAATAAACGCCTTTGTACAAATACTCTGGGATGGGTGGCAAAGCTGTGGGCCGTTTCCTGGCGTTAATGAGAAACTGCTGTCACTATGATCTAACGTAACATCATGAAACTACGTTTGGCAACACTCTGTGTGTACACATCATCTCTGTGTGTATGTAAGAACATAATTTTGCTATACTTTTTATTTCTAAATTTGTTATTCTTTGTACCTATTCTAGTACCTATTGTCATTTTATTCAAGGTACATTGCATCGCATCATGTGTACTTATATAATTGATGTATTCTAAATATGGAAAAACATTTAGTTTCTTTCAGTTTCTTGCCCATTCTTCTCCATACGGAAGTAACAGCCTACTCAGTTCTTTTTCCGATTCAGTTATTTTTTCTTGTAAGTAAATGTTGCTGTCTTTTAAGGGTTTTATTCAAACAAATAATTTGACTTTGACTTTGATCACTATTATTAAGATTAGAATACTTTTTTCATTGTGGTTTAATCATTATAATACACGTAAACATGGACTTGACCACAGATATAGATAGACCTAGATAACGCAAGAGCAACTACTTCGCGTGCCTATTTTCGTGCCTAACTTACGACAAAAAACAGTAAGTAAAAAAATAAAGTAAACATTTCCTTTCATCGGTAAGTCATTTTCTGATTATGCTAAACTGACAAGTGGCTGCCACCGTCTCTATTTAGACGTTGCTTTAAACGTTTTTCTAAAGAGCGGGTCGAACTCGTAGAACTCAATTGAGAAATAACATTGAACAAGTTGTCAAGCCCAGCGATAACACCTTCCCTTCAGTTGTCGGTAACAAATTGTATGACGTGACAAACAAATAAAGAAAATGTTAGGTTTTTCTTTTATTTCTTTCCTATTTCTAGGTGGAAGTTACTGTTATAACATAGACGATGATTAAAATCTGTCACTTACGGTATCAGGGTGTAGGCACGGTGGGGCAAAGTGGGGTTCTTGCCCTACCCTGGTTAAGCTGCTCATTATGCATGATCCCTTGTAATCAATTAATCTTTGAAACTTTTGTTATGAAATGGTAAAATGCTTCTTTACATCTATACTAATATTATAAAGCTGAAGAGTTTGTTTGTTTAGTTGAACGCGCTAATCTCAGGATCTACTGGTCCGAAATGAATAATTCTTTTTGTGTTGGATAGTCCATTTATCGAGGAAGGCTATAGGCCCATGCGAAGCTGGGTCGGGTTGCTAGTAGTATATAGGGTGACTGGTAATTAGTGAACGATACTTAAACACGTGATTGTGTTCATGATAACAAACAACTTTCCTGAAGAAATTTTTTTTTTTGTACTGGTTCACTTTAGGTCACAGGCGTGCGGGCGCGTGTATTTCGTACAGCTGATGTGTTAGTGTGATAAAAGTGAACCAGTACAAAAAACATTTTTTCTTCGGGAAAGTTGTTTGTTATCATGAACACAATCACGTGTTTAAGTATCGTACACTAATTACCAGTCACCGTATATATAACAGAGACGCTCCCGCTGTCTGTACGCTTAGATACGCAACGGATTTTATTGCAGTTTTCATCAATAGATAGAATGGTTCAAGAGGTAGGTTTATACGTATAGTTTGATCTATATTGCAACCGTGAGTAGCCGGGGTCGGTCGCTAATTGATTATAAGAGGTAGATAATTTTTAGAAGCAGTCACTGATCTGTTCTTACCACAGATATAGATAGACCTAGATAAGTATACTTATCACTACTTACTCCACTATACTTACTACTACTACTACTATACTTATTACTTACTTACTCAGTGACTGCTTCTAAAAATTATCTACCTCTTATAATCAATTAGCGACCGACCCCGGCTACTCACGGTTGCAATATAGATCAAACTATACGTATAAACCTACCTCTTGAACCATTCTATCTATTGATGAAAACTGCAATAAAATCCGTTGCGTATCTAAGCGTACAGACAGCGGGAGCGTCTCTGTTATATATACGGTGACTGGTAATTAGTGTACGATACTTAAACACGTGATTGTGTTCATGATAACAAACAACTTTCCCGAAGAAAAAATGTTTTTTGTACTGGTTCACTTTTATCACACTAACACATCAGCTGTACGAAAAACACGCGCCCGCACGCCTGTGACCTAAAGTGAACCAGTACAAAAAAAAAAATTTCTTCAGGAAAGTTGTTTGTTATCATGAACACAATCACGTGTTTAAGTATCGTACACTAATTACCAGTCACCCTATATACTACTAGCAACCCGACCCAGCTTCGCATGGGCCTATAGCCTTCCTCGATAAATGGACTATCCAACACAAAAAGAATTATTCATTTCGGACCAGTAGATCCTGAGATTAGCGCGTTCAACTAAACAAACAAACTCTTCAGCTTTATAATATTAGTATAGATGTAAAGAAGCATTTTACCATTTCATAACAAAAGTTTCAAAGATTAATTGATTACAAGGGATCATGCATAATGAGCAGCTTAACCAGGGTAGGGCAAGAACCCCACTTTGCCCCACCGTGCCTACACCCTGATACCGTAAGTGACAGATTTTAATCATCGTCTATGTTATAACAGTAACTTCCACCTAGAAATAGGAAAGAAATAAAAGAAAAACCTAACATTTTCTTTATTTGTTTGTCACGTCATACAATTTGTTACCGACAACTGAAGGGAAGGTTATCGCTGGGCTTGACAACTTGTTCAATGTTATTTCTCAATTGAGTTCTACGAGTTCGACCCGCTCTTTAGAAAAACGTTTAAAGCAACGTCTAAATAGAGACGGTGGCAGCCACTTGTCAGTTTAGCATAATAATATTGTACTATCCGACATAAATATCTCCATTCCCGACTCGTTAATACATATAAATGAGACCTTTTTAGTCTGTTAGTCTTAGTACCATAATATTCGGTTTTTTTCTTGAGATTAAGAGAAGAGTGAATGCACCATTGTTAGCGCACAATCGTGCACTATAATTTCTTTTGCATACTTCACTGGTATCCATTGGTACGCATGACTGAAATTC
This sequence comes from Charanyca ferruginea, assembly GCA_947361185.1. NCBI lineage: Eukaryota > Metazoa > Arthropoda > Insecta > Lepidoptera > Noctuidae > Charanyca > Charanyca ferruginea. The sequence continues at coordinate 7,492,668 of OX376062.1, forward strand.
GGTCGAGAAATTATTAACTTTCGTTGTCCCACTGATGAGAGCATGAGACCATAGGCAAATATATAATTATTGTAGTGTATTAATATTAACTTTATGTATTCAACAGTAGCTCGGACGATCATTGGGCCTCATGCACGACCCAATGCCCAGGCGGAGATGGCAGAGTTGGACGATCAACGATCCTTAACATGTAATGCCACAAATGAGGATTCTATACTGGTTGTCCATAAATATGTATCTATACAAATGTAGCCGGACGTGGCCGTGCAATAGATGACTTCTGTGACGCCTAGTACAGTCAGCAATGAAAGTCGACTAACACTTAAGATTTTTAAACCATTATTTTTGAGCAGAAAGAAATACGGACAGGATAGAAAATCAATATAAAATAAACTCTTGACTATGACCTGAAATACTGTAAATTGTTACTTATATTTTATTTGTTTTTGTGTCTTTATAGAGGATATGAAAATGTAATAGTGTTAATCTGCTTTTGTTGCTGACCGTACCGTATTCTACTCCTACAATCCTACTAATTATGTCGGATCAGTCAGGATTTAGTCCGTTAGATTCAGTCATCATGTGGGCAGAATATGGGTTTCGTGCAATGAAAACATACTGGGTATAGGGTAAAATACACGGCGTTTATTAAAACCACAATTTATTTAGAACTAAATCAATTTAAAAATAAACTCAGACACTATAATTAAGAATCGAAAGTACAGTGTCGGGACGTATTAGCTTCGTTGCGATCAGACACTGGATTCTGAATGTCTTCCTCGCTGTGAGCTGAAAACATCACGACTCTGTAGAAGCGCGCCAAAATGGTGGTGGTTGATCACGTGTTCTTGATAATGGCGCGCTTGCGATCCGTTTCGCCATAGACTATTTATTGTGTTTGCGTTTCACGTTCATACTATTGACCGGATACGACATATATTTAAACGTTGTGACGATAGACGGATGGATTCAAGTATAACAAAGATCGTTACTCTTTCACGCTAAACGGAACTAAAATTTTAATAATTTTTATTCCGTTGGTGTTCCCGTAGTATAGTTAAGGATATTTGTCTAATTCAGTCTGAATCGACAGATAACTATTTAGTTGTATAATTAATTTCGCCACCAACCTGACCTGACCTACTAGGACAAGAGGTTCTCACCCTCGCGACGTAGACTGCATTCGCAATTACCGACATCCACGCGGAGGAAGTCGCGGGCAAAAGCTAGCTTTTTAACCGACTTCAAAAAGGAGGAGGTTATCAATTCGAATGTTTTTATGTATGTTCGGGCATAACTCTGTCATATGTAGACGGATTTGCAAAATTCTTTTTATTTCGAAAGGGGGTTATTCCGAAAAGGTCACATATCAATTTTATCAAAATTGGTACAGGCCTTTTTGAGAAAATCAACAAATTCCCAAAAAAACTTACTTAGACGACGTTTTAGTTTTTTCAATCACTGGAGGACTTACAATCATTTTTAAGTGTGTTGCCGTTTCTTAATGGATTTGGATGTTAAGGCAACACTAAAAAGCGAAAAATAAAAAGTTTTTTCAAAAAAAAAGAAAACCGCCTTCAAAAACTAAAAAGTGATAAATAACTTTAGCACAGAACACACATTACTTTACTTTCGGAAGTCGGCAATACAAAATAACAAACACAATGCCACCGCCACCGACTTCCGAAAGTAAAGTAATGTGTTCTGTGCTAAAGTTATTTATCACTTTTTAGTTTTTGAAGGCGGTTTTGTTTTTTTTAAAAAAACTTTTTTATAAAAGTGGAAAAGGCAGTGAAATGGAATGGATTGGATTGTTTTAAAAAAACGTTGCCCCACACTAGGAATTACTCCTGTGTCGTGGGTGCGTTTACAAACATATAAACTCACATACACAAACAGTCAGACCCGGAACAACTAGCTATAGGCCATACAAATATTTGTTTCGTGCGGGCATCGAACCCGCGACACGCAGCGCAGCAATCGATCGCTCAACCACTGCGCCAATCGTGTCGTCGAAATGCTTAAACTTGTACACTGAAAACTACATATCGATTGCGTAAAGACAAAATATGTTTGTTTTCCGGTGTGACGCAACTGGATTAAAGACCAGTAGCTAATCCTGAAATTCGTTACTCTGTGACAGACTAAACAAAAGCCTAGCTGATAGTTAACAATATCGACTTTTATATCGGTATAAGGCTATTTGAACGACAACCCTTTAACAAAGTGTAAATGTATGTATTTTTTAATTTACTCTTTTCATGGCTAAACATGACAGGTAATCTTGTTTGAAACACTAATCAATGAATTCATTTTTATAAAACGTTGTTAAATATCAAGACCGATCGAATGTCTTGTTAAAGTTTTCTGCAGTGATTATCTATGGTTGTAATATGCCTCACAGTATGTTGTCTATGTAAAACTGTTCTCTATGATTCTTCTTTTCTCTATGATGGCTGACATGTAAGCGTTCCTATTTTTGTACAATTTGTTAACCAATGTTAGGTAATTAATGTAAATCTGTATTGACTGACTCTATTTATGATAAATATAGTGGACAAATCAATGTGTGTTTTATCTCCATCGTGGACTGACCCGCCTCTCAAATCATGACATGTCTTGCTGATTTTTCAAAGGTACCAAAATCACTGAAGAACAAGTTTTCAATATTGCCATTTTCATCATCTGCCTAATTAGCCTTTCCACAAAAATGTTAGGGACAGCTTTTAGTCTAACCGTATGCAGCTGAATACCAGTGTTTTACAAGGACTGACTACTTGTCTGGCCTCCACAACCCAGTATTCAGTAACACGACACTCCTTGGTAAGACTGGCTGTCAGACTTTCTGACTTCTGACTATCCATAACGACAAAAGTAAATATAATGTGTCATAGATTTTAAAGTGCCTCTAATACGTATCTGCAGGCTAAAGTAAAGCATAGAACAACTAAAATATTCTTGACAGAATACTCTCAAAATATACTTACTCGTAAAACATTACTTGAGATCATACCTTAACGACTCGCCTCAGGTGAACGTTCTAAATAGCAAATGTTTTAGAAAACTGATATTTTATGTATCGTGTTTTCACGCAGAGTATACAACACACTAAAGAATCCCCGAAGGGCACATTTCTTTCAAGACTCGGGTCATTGTACAAAAAATTGGTGAGCAACAGCTTCAATGGCCTCTAAAAGGGCTGTCTGGCCAAAATTTCGTTTGTAAGTGATATATTGGTTAGTCAGCGTATCCAATCTGGTTGATTTACCGTGCCAATAATCTGTGTCGTCACGCGACACGTCAGGTGTCAGGCGGAGTCGCGGCGCGCCATTGTCACGTACTACACAATGGAAACATACGGAGTGGTTCTACGAAATTAACCGCTGAGTTGTTGAATTTAAAAAACGTCATTATTCGTAATCTTCGCATTCATCCTCAAAACCAGTAAAGAGTAATTGCTGTTTGCTAATAGACCACAAATCAATAGTTACTTGATCTATCTATTGGTATATCCTAGCTACTCAACATGATGACGTCACTCGTGTATTTGGCCTATTCTTTTTATTATTAACGCTATTTTGACACTAAACTTAAAAAAAAATAACGTACCTACTCAATAACAACGCTTGATAAATACCATAGTTTCTTTTTGAAACTTCCACAAATGTTTAGCAGTGCCTCCTATCTTTAATCTCCATATGCACTGGGATTAAGTTTCTGCATATTGTTGCAAGCAACATTTCATGTTGCGAGATGTTCTTTTGTTTACTAACAATACGGAATATTAGCATCACAGGAGCACTGCAATATTTCGAACAACAGGGTTGGCGCAGTGGCTGATCGATTGGTTGTTGAGCTGCGTGGCGATGTTCGATTCCTGCATGGAACAAATATTCATATAACCCATAGGTAGTTTCAAAGTCAAAGTCAAATCATTTACCACCACCATTTAGACCATTTTATGGCACTTTCGAACGTCAAATGAGAAAAAAACATTAATCTAGTTGCCCATTCCAAAATGTAGTTTTGTATGGAGAAGAATGGGCAAGAAACTTACTCTTTTAAAAACGATTTTAACAATATTTGCATTTACAGGAATTATATAATTATAAACTATACGTGAATACGATGTACCTTGCATAAAAACACTATTTTAAAGTGTGTACAAAGTATCACAGATTAAGGAATGACAGCTAAGTTATGTACATAGATACATAGTGTTCACAATTACAAATGTTGAAACAGTAGACGACCACTCCTTATGTTATTCCGGGACTGGTTGTTTGTATAATTATGTAAGTTTATATGTTTGTAAATGCACTCACGGTACAAGAGAAATTACTAGAGCCGAGCAACATTTTAAAGAAAAAATATGTTGCCAGTCACATTATTTCCGAGAACGCTAATTTAATCATGTTGCTGAAACAAATGTTGGGAACATTTGTTCCTCGATATAAGGCAAATTTGAGGCCCTTACATTGCGGTAGTTCACATCTGAATCTCACCCGTATATCGCCTCACGCTGCAAGCGAGCAGCAAAAAATGTCGGATTAAGGTCAGACAGACAATGAAACAGGGCAGGCTCTGTCGTCCAACGCCTGTTTTCCTTGGCCTCGAGTCAAATGCTGCATTTGGAAGATGAAATGTTTCCTCAAAATTTTTGAAAAGCTATTGTGTGACTTTATAAAGACATCCATTATGTTCCTCTCTGAAAATTGCATGTTTATTATTCAGCTATTAAATAAATCGTTCGAATAAGCCACGAGGAAATAAGGAATGAAGTTCGTAAGCTTTTCTTCTTTTTCTTTTTTTTTCTCGGCTAACAACGAGATATTTATATTAAGGGGTGTAGGCGTGCCGCGGCGTAAGTATTGAAACAGATAATTTTGCGGTAGCTTTTCTTTTTATTTATTTTACAGTTTTGTTTTCTTTTTTGTTGCACGATAATCTTTTATTAAAAGAAATGAATAGGTATTTGCAGTTAACTTGAAAATGAAGTTTTTGTAGAAAACGAGTGTTAAGCACCTGTTTAAAATAAATAGTGATTTCTGCCCTAAAGTCTGTTAAAGTCAAGTACGTATAGCATAAAACTAAGGCATATATGTTATATATTTATAGTTTTAAACCTGCCATAACATATAAATAATTAGCAGGGTTGAAAATGGGAAACCTATACTAAAATACGAATATTACAAATAGGTAAATTTTGTTAATATTTTCGTTTGTAAGAGCTGGAAGTAATAATAATAATAATAACCCAACTCTCGGATTCCATACGCCTTAGATCCCTCTCGTCAACCGAAACTTACAAGTACTTGGGTATGTCGGAAGCGTTAGGTATCAATGCTGCCGACATGAAACAATCGTTGAGGGAGCGCTTCTTTGGCCGCCTGAATAAAGTGGTAAATAGTCTTTTATCAGGCGGAAACAAGGTGCGCGCCTTCAACGGATGGGTCATGCCGGTTTCGATGTACTCTTTCGGCATACTCAAGTGGACTCAGACGGAACTTGACGCCCTGGATAGGAGGGTCCGTTCATTGCTGACCGCAAATCGGATGCATCACCCACGGTCATCGGTAATGAGACTGTATATCCCACGGAAGTGCGGAGGCCGAGGCTTTCTTAATGCTAAGTCCCTGCACAACCGTGAGGTATGCAGTCTCAGGGAGTACTTCCATAAAACCGACGTGGGTATGCACCGAGATGTGGTCTCAGTGGACAAGGGCCTCACCCCGCTCTCCTTAGCGAACGAGAACTGGCGCAAACCTGTAGTACTTGATACTAATGACCGCAAGGAGGTATGGCAGAGCAAGGAGCTTCACGGGCGCTTCTACCGGGCCCTACATGGGCCTGATGTAGATTTCTTGGCGTCCGTATCCTGGCTGCGTTTTGGTGACCTGTTTGGGGAAACCGAAGGTTTTGTCTGTGCAATTATGGATGAAGTTATGATGACGAACAACTACCGGAGGTATATTGTGAAGGACGGCACGGTTGACATTTGTCGGGCATGCCACCGGCCGGGTGAATCAATCCGACACATTATCTCTGGGTGCTCTCGTCTAGCTAACGGAGACTACTTGCATAGACACAACCTTGTAGCTAGGATTATCCACCAGCAACTTGCTCTAAAGTACAGGCTTGTGGAGTCGGAAGTACCGTACTACAGGTATGTGCCCGACCCAGTTCTCGAAAATGGTCATATCACGTTGTATTAGGATCGATCTATCATCACTGACAGGACTATTGTTGCCAATAAGCCTGATATAGTGGTGATAGATCGATTAGAGCGTCGCGCAATGATTGTTGATATAGCGGTTCCGCATGACGAGAACCTCGTGAAAACCGAGAAAGATAAACAAATTAAGTATCTTGACTTGGCTCGCGAGGTTGTCGACATGTGGGATGTGAATACAGCAGTCATTGTGCCGATAGTCGTTACGGCCAATGGACTCATTTCCAAGAGCCTCGACCAACACCTAAGGAGGCTCTCGTTAGGCAGCTGGATCAAGGGGTTGATACAGAAAGCGGTACTCCTGGACACGGCGCGTATAGTCAGGAGATTCCTCTCTCAGGAGCCCTGACCACCGGTAGCTTGGACCCTGTTCCCGATACCGGTGGGCTACTATTTTTTATATTTTTAAATGTTTTTATTTATTTTTTTTACTAATATTTAAAAATGTAATGAAATATGTATATAAATGAATAAATGAGAATAATAATAATAATAATATAATAATAATATGTGGGGACATTTTACACACGGCCATCTGACCCCAAACTAGGGAGACCCTGTACTACCTATGGGTGTCAGACAGCTGATATACATACACAAATACATTTTTTTTTGTAAATACATACATATATAGATACACAACACCCAGAAAAACACAAGTGCTCATCACACAAATGTTTACCCTAGGCGGGAATCGAACCCGCAACACGCTGCGCAGCAGTCGATCGCTCAGCCACTGCGCCAACCGTGTCAAAGTATTGTTTCTATTATAAAATTTATGTCACTGATGTAAAGCTGTAAAATATAGCCTGGCATTTGGGCAGTCCACTACTGCCCAAATGCCATAGACTATATTTTATAGTATACGTAACCGCCTTGCAGAAGAGTCACGGGTAGCTATTAGTTCCGCACAAAACAAATCACAGGTACGTAACTACTAACCCCTATCTACTCGTATAGCAACAGTAACAAATTTCTTCACTCAAATATTCCGACTTCCCAATAATAAAACATTTCCAATTCATAAACAAATCCTATATTATTCTTTTACTCCCACATAACAACGTGTTTACTGCATATTTCAATGAAACTTTCGTCTTTTGTCAGATAGATTCATAAAGTATTACTGGGACCTGTAAAATGAAATCTTCCTCTATATACGAATGTCGGTACGATGTAGCATAAATATTTTACGATGGACTACGTACAGTCGAACTAACTGTTTGGTATACAGGCCAAAATTGTATCATTCTAAACTCAAACTCAAATAATTTATTTCAAATAAACCCTTTACAGACCAGGTACTTTTGAATTGTCAAGGAGTCAGTCAGTCAAAAAGTTGAAGCAAGTTGCTCGTACCAAACAGTAGGTTTCTATGAAAAAGATCAAGCAAGAAACTACAAGAAATCTCTTTTAAAATCAATAGAATATTACAAATTTAGGTCACATCATTCATGTTTATTCACGTTTTGTCTAAAATACTATAGCCCCAATTTTTCCGTTTCGTGGGTGCATTTACAAACATACAAACTTTCATACACTATTAGCCAGACCCGTAACAACTACCTGTAGGTCATACATATATTTGCTCTATGCGGGAATCTAACCCACGACTCGCAATGATGCAGCTAATTAATCAACCACTGCGACAACTGTTTTGTCAATGTACAGGGCCTCAAGTCTGCTATTACAATAGTGTCAGAATGGTCTATCATTGATTTCATAATTGTTGATTTTGACAAGTTTGGTAATCTACTAATATAATGGCGTCATTATGACTTTCCAACGGCCACCCACTGACACGCCATTGAAAGAAATGATATAGAATGGTAATCTCGTACAAAATGACAACTGAATAACTGACTTAGGCGGTAATCTGCTAAAATTTTGAAAGTCCTATGATCAGTGACCTACCATTAGAACATCATTGTGCAGTCATTGCTTTTAATTCGACCGACCAATGGTCAACCATTATGAATTTAGCAGATTACGAACTATTAGAGAAATGACAATGGGATCGTGTTAGAATGACGAAATTATAAAAATACCTGACTTGGCCCCCTGGTTATATTTATTTTTATTGTGTGCGTAATAACTATGTGAAGCTTATGGAATATTTATGAGAGTATTGACACCGGCATGTTATTATCCCACTTTAGACTAGTCTTTACCCTACAAAGGCTATGCTCATACAGAATCAAAATCAAATATACTATAAATCATACTTCATTAGCATAGCATTTAGTTGAGTTTCAGTGATATTTTTATTTTAATGGGATTAGCACTTTCAGAGATTACCACATTAAAACAATGTTTCCTGTTTAAACTAATACGAGTAGTGTAGATACGTCCAAGGGTTTCCTCACAATTCCTTCACCAATGTCAGTAATCTCCAAGATAAGAAAGTGATGTAAAATAATGTCCTTGGGAGTACCAAGCATACTCATAACATTATCGGAATGTAGTTCCAAGTTAGCAGCCTACATACCAAATAATTTGCCCGACTGTACTTTCCAGATGCAATAGATAGAATTCTTATTAAGTGAGATGTCAAGTTGGTTTAGCTTTAACGGCTGTACTTAAATTGTTTGTGCTGCTGTGCTATTTTATTTAGTTGCAGTTGCTAAGAAAAAAACTATAAATAAAACCGTTTAATTAAGCATTGTAAATAATTTTGTCATTGGTTTCGGTGTTGAATATAGCCTAAAATGATGGAAACCAACTAGAAACATTTGAGCGGCAATGTCTTTGTTTACCTACATTTTTAACACGATTTGTACATTGATTGCCACTGAAACGAGATTGTGACTAGATTTTTGAACGATTTTAATTAGTAGTTGACCTTTTGATGTGCCATAACTATATATAAAACGTTATTAGTTAGGATCATTAAAAATCTTTAAAAAAATATGTAATAATAATAATATGTGGGGACATTTCACACACGGCCATCTGACCCCAAACTAGAGAGAACCTGTACTATGGGTGTCAGACAGCTGATATACATACACAAAAATATATTTAAATACATACGTGATATATTTAAACAACCACCAGACACAAGGCAAACACAAGTATGTTATCACACAACTGTTTCCCTTGGACGGAATTCGACCCCCAACACGAAAACACAACACCCCAATAAAATGTTAATGTAAAAAATATTTTGAGTTGATGGTGTAACAAATCTACTTAATCCTAGCAGAATAAGAGGCTAAGCAGACTTGCACATTTAAAATTTAATAAATAATGTAACAGAAAAATGAATGAGGTAGAAAATACAAATTAATATAAAAAAGACGAACCTAAAACATACACTAAAGAAGTTATGATATATGGTACGAAGGAAGGTATGCAGGAGGGCTTCAGTGAACATGGATGCTCAAGAAGACGACAGCAGGTGCAGACAGGACGGGCAGAAAGGTGAGGACAGGCGCGTTGTCAGCTCCAAGATCAGGAACAGAGGTCCCAGGCGGATCTTTTAGTGGGATCACGCGTCAGTTCGTCAGCCTTGATTCGTTTTTCTCACTTCGTTGACTTCAGTAGGCTTTGATGATGACTGTTTCGAATCCAATTGTACCATGTACCATGAGTGCTTAAA